>CM075065.1:109968333-111317500 GCA_037428765.1 Rubia yunnanensis | reverse complement strand
AGTATCGGTTATGCACGTACCGGTGCATAAAACCTTTTATTCCACAAAAATCAAGTGGGAAAATCGAAAGTGGACGCGAGAAATAGGAATACTGTAGCGCCGGTATGGTTTTTAGGTTGTAGCACCGGTATAGAACCGGTGCTATTTGTACATAACAAAATTTTGGGCAATAGTGCAATTTCAGCATTATACAATCATGTCCATTTCGGGGATGTTCCATTTATCCAATAATATCCAAATCGTATAGTTGTGAACTTGAGTTATGAAATTTCAATATGGAATTGCCAATTTTGGTTATCGACAATTCCAAGATTCTTGAAGGGACCTAAGTGCAAAAATTAAAAAGTTCACTAGAACGTCTAAATTAAAATCCGCTCGAACGTAATGCTACATTATGAATCCATAAAGTATATACCAAGACTTAATAAAAAATTTTATGAGTATATCTTCACAAAACACTACCAATAATCCTCCCCATTAGAACATCCTAACTTTCCAGTCATCTATAGCAAGATACTATAACGCTTGCACTAGCGGTTTACAAATTTTCACTAAAAGTTACTTTTCTATTTCAAAACTTCAATTAACCCATGGAAACCTAATATGAAATAAATCCAATAAAAAAATAACGGTGTAATGCATTTTTGGACAATAGTAAATTTTAGCAAAGTTACGCACAGATCCATTTTGGAAACCCGTCATACACAATTTCTAACCACGGGAATGACAGAATGTTTAATTGATTTCTTATAAATCTAATTACTTAACTTCATTAACCAAAAAAGCAATCCAACGATATTGGTCAGTGGATGAACAGTTTGGGGTGAAATTTAAAATTTTGGAAAGTATATAACTAGCACCGGTATTTCAGCACCACTTGAGAAGTTATGGCACCGGTAGCTCTACCGGTGCTCAGTACTTGGAAAATATTTTATCTACATTCCTCTATGTTTCTAAAAAAAATAGAAGCAGCCTGAGGTAGCTACGTTTACTAATATGAGCACCGGGTCAACTACTTGTAGCATCAGTAACTATACCGGTGCTTAACACTTAGAAATTTTTTTATCTCCATTCCTATTTGTTTCTAAAAAAAATTCTAAAGAAGCCTAAGGTAGGTGTGTTTACAAATATGAGCACCGGGTCGACTACTTGTAGCGCCGGTAACTATACCGGTGCTTGATACTTAGAAATAAAATTCATCTTTACTCTCGGTTTCCACAAATGATGGAAAAAATTCAACTATACGTAGCCTGGAGCAGCTGCGTTATATTCCATTGGCAACGGTATTCTGCTATCTGTACCAGTGCTAAGATGATTATGTATATGTGTGTATCTGCCCAGAAATAAGGTTAGTTTTTGTAGTTTTTGTTGTTTGCTGGTCAGGGATATCTAGGATGGAGAGGATTATCATGTTCTTGTTTGTTTGTAGGTTTTGGTTTTTTAACAATTTCATTTCAGCTTTTAGCTTACTTGTTCATATTATGCCCTTAATTTGCTATCTGATTCTGCTCATATTTTCCATTTCAGAGGAAGTCATTTTTTATTCACTGGAGAGTAAATTTTTATCATCTCTCAGTTTATTTGATTTTATTGAAGAGCTAAAATATGCTTATTATTTCTGTTCTGCAAGTTATGAGTGCTTCGTTCTAATTTAATGTTGTGCGTGATCTTTGAATTTAGGACATAGAGACACCCTCCTTTGTTTGTATGCTAGTCTTCTTAAGGGATCATATTTGCGTTGTTGAAGTCTCCAGATATTTCTTGTATTTTCTTAACACGCCTTTATTCATGCAACAAGTTCACGAGAGAAGCTGCGAAAAGATGGGGTGGGAAATATATACAATAGACGTTATTGTAATTTATTATGATTACAAGGTTCATCTATGTCTGACTCCATTGAATATTACTGTTGATTCTTTCTGAAAGAATGGTTTGTTGGCTTTGTTTTCTTTGTTTTTAATGCTATTTGTTGATCGTTGCTATTCGATTGCTTTCGTAAGGAAGTTTTGAATTTGGTATTCATTGGCTTCCTTAGGTCTTGTTGATTGGAATTAGGTTTCTTTATCATGTATCTTATTCACTTATGTACTGCGATACTAGTAGGTGTAGCCTAGTGAAGTGCATTTGGTTGACGCCTCTTTTCGACATTTCAAATAGTTTTCTACAATAACTGCCATTGTGAACAAGCTTAATGGAGGAAGTATTAGTTTAATGGCACTGAAATTGCTTTCCATTCATGTAGTGCCCTCTAACTAAGTAATGCTTCTTCCATTCTACAAAGGAGCTACGACTTTAGTAGAACTCATGTATTTCAAATGTGGAACTTTTGTAGTGTGTAAGCCACGAAGAGGCATGGTGTGTTCATTGATAAGACATATGTAAATACACCATGCCTCTTTCAGTGTGCTTAAATGCTGCATCATTACAACATTTGAAATTATTTTGTTCGACAACAATTAATTATTGTGTGCATGATAGATATTTCCCCTAAAGCAAGGATAGATATTCTTTTGTTGTACAACTCCGTAATTTAAATTGTGCAGAATTTGTTGGTGTTTTGTTACTTGTAATTGATGTTTAAACTGTGGAGATGTTACAGTCTACGGGGCTCCAGAGCAAGGAGTGTTTGACATGGTTTGTTTAAACACTCTTTGGTTTGCTTGCTCGAGAATTGCTTCATTTCGACATTTTAAATTACTAAGTATTAGTTAAAGGGCACTGCATAGGTTGCCTTCGATTCATGTGTTGCCCTCTAACTATGTAATGCTTATTCCATTACAAAATGCATCGGAATTAGTAACATGTTGATCGTTTTGACTGAATGACGGACTATGTTAAGGCTTAAATGTCTTTTTTCAGCCAGTGAATTTAAAATCACTGGCAGTATTTTTTTTATTTGTTGCCGAAATTCTAGCACCGGTATTTTGAACATTTCCAAACGGGTGCGTATGGTTAGGGGGTAAAAATTGGGCACCAGGAAGTGAAATCCGGTGTTGGGTTAAATTTCTAGCATCGGTAACACATATTAGTGCTGGCATAAATTTCTAGCACCGGTAACTCATACTAGTGCCTATGTATCACATTAGTAGCACCGCTCACATACGCACGGGTATTAAAATTTATAAAATACTGAAGCCTATGGTGGAAAATTACCGGTGCCTATGGAGCCATTCTCCACTAGTGAAAGTGTATTTAAAAACACTACACTTAAAGGCGTAGCAAATGTTTACTACACGTCAAAGTGTACTTAAAAGAAACCATCATTGCTTTAATTCTAACTTCCTCCTGCATAAAAGAAACCAAGCAATCTATGCTCTGCTCTACTTAATCTAGAAACTCTGGCCACCACAAGTTAGCACACATCCGTGAGAATGCATACCTTTTCTCTTTTCAATTATACGACAAGAACTATCAACTACAAGGACTATTAACTAATTCTTCTTATAATCACTCTAATATTCTCATTCTTGTAATCTTCAAATGCATGACATGCCTAAGCATCTTTAGGAGAAAAGTAATTCCTTGCAAGCATTTCTTAAACTAACAAAATTTCAAATCCAAACTGTTAGAATAAGATGAAATATGATTGGGATGTGATTGAGATATGATTGAGATTTGGTAGGGATCTTATGTCTAGATACATTGTATATCTAGAGCTAGTATCTCTATATGTATTCCATTATTCATAAACATTAATATATGGAGAATTACCTTATTCACATGGTATCAGAATAGGGTTTACGATCTCTTCTTTTTTCTCCAAAGTAGCTGCGTTTACTCTCCTTCTCTCTTCTCCAACCCGCCGCCCACTCTCTTCTCCTCCTCAAGTTTATTTTTCTCCTCTCACCATGGCTAAATTATCCAAGCTTCCCTACAATACTCCTCTTCATATCTTCACCATCAAGCTTTCTTCAACAAACTACTTGCTATGGAAATAGAAAGTTGTTCATATTCTCAAACCACGCGGACTGTATGGTTTTCTCAATGGCACCAAGCCATGTCCGATTCTTCCTCCACCACCATCAGATTCCACGTTGTCGTCTCCCTCCTATGCAACGGTCACTGGCTCTTCTTCTAGTTCCACGAAGGAGGATCAGAAGGCTGCTTATGAGCAAGCCTTGGTTGCACGCGAAGCATGGCTTGACGAGGATCAGCGAGTCTGTAGCCTCTTGTTCTTTTCCCTGTCTCCGGAAGCCCTGGCTGAGCTTGACGATTATAAGACCTCACAACAAATATGGGAGAACATTGCTACTGTTCATCAGAACCAAAGTAAGTCGACCATACTATGCCTTCATTCCACTGCCTTTACTATCCGTAAGAATTGTTCGATGCATGATTTAAACCTTCAATTTAAGACTGTGTTCGATCAACTTGCTGGTTTGGGGGCTCTTGCATCAAATGATGATCAACTTCTTTGGTATTTTATTGCTTTGGGTTCTGAATTTAAGGATTTTTCTGCCTCATTTATCACTGCTTCTTCGACTACTTTGTATGCCGAGATAGTTAATCGTGCAAAGAACCACGAAGAATTTTTGAGCAATTTACAGGGACAATACGCTTCTGGTGGTACTCCAGTTGGGCCGGTCGCATTCGCAGCATCAGAATCCAACTCCGGTGGCCACGCGTGGTCTCACGCACCGGTGGGTGTAGCGCGTGATGGTGGCCCATCTGGAACTGAGTTTAAAGATTTTTTTGCGCCATTAATTAATTCTTTGCCTACTCAGTTGTATGCCGATGTTTTATTCGTTCCAAAAACCAAGAAGCTTTTTTGAAATTTATTGGACCATTCAGCCTTAGCCAATGCCGATTCACAGCATGTAAACACCCCTCTGCCGGTTGTGCATGGGATCACGTGCCAGCGAGGGGCGGCAGCGCATATGACTTTGACCATACTTTCAATCATGTTGTCAAAGCCTCCACTGTTCGGACAGGTCTCGCGAATGCCACCATGCGTTCTTGGCCACTTCATCAGCTGGATGTCAAGAACGCCTTTCTTAATGGTGTTCTCGACACTTTGGTCTAAATGAAGCAACCTGTTAGTTATTAGGATTCTTCTCATCCAAATTTTGTTTGTCGCTTGCAGAAGGCCATTTATGATCTTAAGCAGGCTCCTCATGCTTGGTTTCAGTGGTTTAGCAGCTATCTTACACAGCTTGATTTTTTAGTGAAGCTCAACTAATACTTCCTTATTTGTTCAGTCAAGAGGGTCGTTGTTACTGTATCTCCTTATGAATGTGGACGACATTATTCTTACAGGGAACGACTCGACTCTTCTTCGTCAGTTCATTTCTCGGACACACAGAGATTTTGTGATCAAGGATCTTGGTGCTCTCCATTACTTTCTTGGTCTTAAACTTTCTTGCTCTCCATTGGTCTCCGGGTTCCACTTTCTGGTTCGCCTTTGCTGTTATGCGACAACAACAGTGTTATCTTCTTGGCTCAGAATCTGGTGGCGCACAAGCGAGCGAAGCATATAGACATTGATTACCTTTTTGTTCGTGAGTTGGTAACATCTTGCAAGCTGTGTGTTGCCCATGTTCAAACTTCTCTATAGAGTGCAGACATCTACACCAAGGGGCTCTCTTGTTCGTTGTTCGAGTTCTTCATGTCCAAGCCATGCGTCGGCGAGCATCCTACTCTTTGCTTAAGGGGGGGGGATGTTAGAATAAAGCAAGAAGAAGATTAGATAATATTTTATTCCATGTTGACTAGACCTAGAGTTATATTTAGACTAGTGTTCTTTGTACTCTATATAAACTCTTCATCATTAATCAGAATCATTATTGAAAATTAATGATTCCGGCATAGAGAAAAATTAGAAAATGAAATAAATATTTGAAATATGATATACTGGTACACTCCATCCGTCCAAAGATTATTGGCCTATTTACTTTTTCAAAGTCAAACTTGGTACTTTGATCTTATATATAAATTAATATATGTATAATAAAAATATCATGTGAGATATTGTTATATTCATCTTCACATCTATTTTCTAAATATCAATTTTATATGCAAAAATGTTATACGTAACTAGAAATATTAAAGGTCAAATATGATCATTGAAAACCGTGAAAAAGTAAATATGTCAATAATTATGAAACGGAAAAAGTATGGACCAAAATTTTCTATGTTTACCATTAAAGGCCTCCATTTTTCTAGTTTATTTTCTATATTTACATGAGGCTCCCAAAATGACGTTGCGCACACAATTCTAAATAAAGTGTCCGGAAATGTAACCGTTCCGAAAAATGATTGCATCCATTAAATTTTATTGTGTAGTTAATGGACTTTTTTTTTAGTGTAACATTTTCTGAAAAAAATACACCTTAAATCCTTGCTGGATCACACTGAGATCCCAATCGCCTTAAAGCATGGGCAGTGAGTTTCTTAAAATTTTAAAAATCGCTTTAAAAACCGAAAATATCCACAGTAGTGATTTTTAGCCCGATTTCTTAACAAAAAACCGGCCCTTGATTTCCATACAAGAAACCGGTTAAAAAATCGGAAGTGTCAGGGCGTGCACATGCTTCCTGCGACAAAAATTTTTGGGAGCTGAGTGGGACACGTGTCACCCATACATTGGGCCACATGTCCCACTCAAATTCAGCACATATTTTGTTGGTAAATAGAGGGACACGTGGCACCCTCTGGTTGGGCCACGTGTCCCTATCTTTGTTTTTAAACTTTTTTTAAAAAAAACTAAATTTTTTTATTTTTAAAATTTAATTTTAAAACATTTTTAAATTAAAAATATTGAATGATTTTTTATTAAAATTTGGAATGATTTGGAATAAAAATTTGGAATAATTTTTGAGAAAATTATTGAAGAAAATTATTGAAAAAATCTGGAATAATTATTGAAAAAAATGAAATTCAATTTTAAAAATTATAATGTATTATTAAATTTTACATTCAACTTATTTTGGGTAGATAAATTTATTTAAATTAAATGTAAATAATAAAAATAATGAGTAGGATAGAGAAAATTAAGTGGGGTACATAAATAGTAAAAAGTGGTTTCTTACCATTGTGGAGGAGAAAATGTGTGGTTTCTTAAAGTGAGGTGGAAGAGAGAGAATGAGAAAAACAATATATTTAATTGGTAAAAAATTGATAGCGATTTCTACCCTTGCATATGCTCTTTTACATCCCATTACCCTTAGCGAGTAACTCTTGAATTTTAATTGCTTATCTTATTATTATTATTATTTTATGTGTCTCTTAATTGAATTGAAGCAAGAGAGAATCCCAAACATTGAATTCTGTCAGGGGAAAAAAGTTCTGTAAATGCTCAACTTTCAATCAATCTAACGGGTATCCGAAATTAAAATTTTCTTAGGGTTGTAACTGAAAATATTTAGAAGTAGCATATTTTTTAGAGAATAAATTGTTCTCTTGCTACTATGAGATGATGGTTTTTAAACTCCCGAGTTTAAAAAATATGTTTAAACTCTCTTACATTCTTAAATTAATCATTTATTCACTAAAAAAAAAGTCATAGAGTGACGTATTTTTTGTGACAGGTTAGGAAGTGTAACAAAATTTAATTCACCTTTAGATGTCATTTAATTTTACCGACTAAGTATATGTCACTAAATCAAGCTACTACATTAGTTCATGTCAAAAGAGTTATTAGCACTTCTCAATAGCAATATGTCACAAAAATATAAAGACACTTTAACACGTCACGACTTTTAGTGACATACTGAATAGAGTCACTTCCATAAATGTTACTACTAATATTAGCAACGCTTGTTAGTGTCACTAGTATGGCAAAAAGTGTCATTACTAGAAGATTTTTTTGGTAGTGATTCTTTCAGATGAAAAATACACCTTAGAGTCTCACACATTTCTAAATTTTTTTTTTTTTTATCATACCCACATTTCTAAAATAAACTTTAAATCCTTGCTAGACCAGACCACCTTGAGATCCCAATCGCCTGACATCCCATTACTCTTAGCGAGTCAAATTCAGGATTTTAATTGATTATAATATAAAGTGCATCTTTATCGTTTATTCAGTGCCTCTTAACTGAGGCAAGAGATGAGGTCTGCAATGTTTCCCTCAATTACATATCCCGACTCCCAATGAAATTCCAACATTGAATTCTGTCAGTAAAAATAGGTCAAGATTAAATGCTCCGCTATCAAAAAATTTAACGGGATTCCAGTGACAAGATTTTGAAAAATATCAAAACCGTATTTTTCAAGAAGATTGATAGCATTTAAATATCTAATAACTATTTCTTATTTTTTTAAGAATTAAGAAATAACAGCTACATATTAATGTTAGAATAAATCAGACTCCTAATTAGATTGTGATTTATTATGATTAGAGTTATTTCCTTATTACACTCTATTGTACTTTCTATATATTCAGTTATCAATAATACAATTTCTTAGGGCAAATTATTCTATCATGGTATCAGAGCAAGTTCTGATGCTAACCTAACTTTTTTTCCGGCCAAATTATGTGATTCCTTAAATTTCCAATTCTCAAAACAATTTCGGCCATTGGTCCTCTTCTCCGGCATCTTTTCCCGGCGAGTTCTCCTCTCCATCTCCTGTTGTTTGAAGTTCTTCCCGGCGTCCTCATCACATAGCTACTCCAATTCGGTCTTGCTTCAATCGTGCCTCCAGCGGCGTTGAAACAAATTCGAGTTATTCCTTCAGTCGTCGCCTAAGAGATCCACAACGGCGGGCATTTTTTTGAGTTCAGCAAATTCTCTGGCCAAGATCCTCAGTGGCGTTTCTCGGCGGTATCCATCTCCGGCTTCTCCAGTTCAGCGGCATCCCATCAACTTTCCTTTGCTTCATCACCGGCGAACACAATTCTAGCGCGTGAGATTCACGCGCTCCATGAAAGAGGAGCTCCGGCACGTGGAAACCACGTGCGTACATGCAACTCGCCAGCAAGAGAGTTTCTTGGTCCTCCAATTTGTCGCAAGTTGAAGCTTTTTCTCGCGAGTTGAAGCTCTTTCTCGCAAGTTGCTCAAATTCTTGCGAGTTGATGCGCTTTCTCGCGAGCCGCTCAAATTCTAGTCAGTACCTTGTCAATTTTTGTGCGATTCAATCTGTTGTGCAATTTTTGGTCTTTTGCTATGGTTTATTTGGGCCCTATATCTCGGGAAGAATGCTCCACTAATTGGATTGCAGACAAGGTTTTGTTTCAGGCCAGTTTGAATGGTCACAACCGTTATTCTTCGTCAAATTGGTGGATCGTTGATTCAGGTCCTACATCTTATACACTGCTCGCACTAGTCATCTTGATAAGGTACAATGTTATCGTGGTTCTAATTCAATTCTTATTGGAAATTGTGAATCATTATCTATTTCTCACATCAGGCAGTGTTATTTATCTAGTTTCTCTATTAATGATGTCCTTGTGGTCCCTAAGATTACTAGAGGTTTACTGTCCACGAGTAAGCTTACTCGTGATTTACCTGTCTGTGTTATATTTGATGTCAACGCATTTTCCATTGAGCACAAGCATACAGGGAAGATAATTGCTAATGCCCGTCATAGTTCAGGTCTTTATTTTCTTGAGACTGGTGATTCCAGCTTTTTAGGCGAATTACGCTCTAGAAAGCTTCTTTTGAGTAGTGGCACTCTCGCCTCGGTCATGTGTCTCATGATACTATTCAGTTGTTAAGTCAATGTGGCCATATTACTGTCACTTCCGCTATGTCGCCATTAGTTAGTTGCTATCCTTGTTAGATGGCCAAGAGTAGTTGTTTACCTTTTTCCACTAGTAAAAAGTGCGGTACTAGTTTGTTGGATAAGGTGCATTGTGATTTGTGGGGACCGGCCCATGTTTTATCGGCTGACGGTTTTTCTTATTATGCAATTTTCATTGATGATTTTTTGCAATTCACACGGTTTCTCCCGATGCGGTATAAGTCGGACTTCTATGACACATTTATCCAGTTTCAGAAATTCGTTGAGACCCAGTTTTCTACTAGGGTTAAAAATATTCAGACCGATAGTGGCATCGAGTTTACTAATCATCGACTTCAGGCTCACTTCATATCATGTGGCATTCATCATCAAATGTCATCGCCCTACACACCTGCTCAGAATGGCCGAGCTGAGCGGAAGCATTGTCACATCACAGAGACTGGTCTTGCCATGCTTTTTTCACTCTTCTGTGCCACACTGTTATTGGGTGGAAGCTTTCTCCTCTGCGGTTTACATCATTAACCGTTGGCCTAGTTCTGTTCTTGGTGGAAAATCACCTTTTGAGGTTATTTTTGGTCATGTGCCTGACTATACCCTTTTTCACCCATTTGGCTACCGTGCATTTCCATGTATGTGTGCCATTGCTACTGATAAGTTGGCACCGCAATCCATTCCGTGTGTTTTTATTGGCTCAACCCTCGTCACAAAAGCTTCTAGTGTCTCGACTCGACTTCTTGGCGTATCCATGTCTCTCGCCACGTTCGTTTTGATGAAACTTTATTCCCTTATATCTCATCTTCCACGGACGGTAGTTCTATTTTGGATCTGGAAATTTCCTCTTTTTTGGATGGAGCTGTTACTTCACCGATTGGGGCCACCACGCCTGTGCATGTTCCAGCCGCCCCTCCTTCACCACCATGCTCCATCTGGATGGCCGACCCGGACCTAGCTCCTTAGCCGACGACCACCACACCTTAGTCGCCGGCCATCATGCCTCAGCCTACGGCCACCACACCTCAGCCAGTCTCGACCGTCCTTTCTCCGGTGACTTTCGATGGCCACTCTTCGGTCAGTGCAACTCGATCTTCTTCGGCGTCGTCAGCTGGTCTGACTCCTCCAGCTTCGCCGCCCCAGCTTCGTACCCATCGGATGGCTACTCGGTCTTATACTGGTGCCATTCAGCGTTGGGATTATTTGAATATTATTGCTCACAATCTCACTGTCGCACTCCTTTCTCAGACAGAGCCCACTGATTATCGCTCTGCCCTTCAGGATCCAGCATGGGTTTCAGCCATGGATGATGAGATGGTCGCTCTTCGTGGTCAGCACACTTGGGATTTGGTTCCTCGACCTTCGAATGTCAACATTGTTTGCTCCAAATGAGTCTATAGGCTTAAGTATAGACCAGATGGCACTATTGAGCGTCACAAAGCTAGACTTGTGGCACAAGGTTTCTCACAGATTCCGGGTTTTGATTTTAACCACACTTTCAGTCCGGTGGTCAAAGCCTCCACTGTTAGGACAGTTCTCGCCATAGCCACCATGCGTTCCTGGCCACTTCATTAGTTGGATGTCAAGAACGCTTTCCTTAAATGTGCTCTTAATGTTCCGGTCTACATGAAGTAGCCCGTTGGTTATTAGGATTTTGCTCATCCAAACTATGTTTGTCACTTGCGAAAGGCCATTTATGGTCTTAAGTAGGCTCCCAGGGCTTAGTTCTAGCGTTTCAGCAGTTATCTGACACAACTTGGTCTTCGGTGCAGCTCACCTGATACTTCTTTATTTGTCCTCTCCAGAGGGTCGTCGTTACTGTAACTACTTGTGTATATGGACGATATCATTCTTACAGGAAATGACTTTACTCTTCTTTGCCAGTTTATTGATCGGACACACATAGAGTTTGTGATCAAGGATCTGGTCACCACAAGTTAGCACACATCCGTGAGAATGCATACCTTTTCTCTTTTCAATTATACGACAAGAACTATTAACTAATTCTTCTTATAATCACTCTAATATTCTCTTTCTTGTAATCTTTAAATGCATGACATGCCTAAGCATCTTTAGGAGAAAAGTAATTCCTTGCAAGCATTTCTTAAACTAACCAAATTTCAAATCCAAACATCAAATACCTTGCCTGCTGCATTAGACATAAACACCCTATGTGCAAATTTACAGTAAGTTAAAAATCAAACTCATCAGATGAGAACTTTGATGGATTTAAAGCGCACCGCTATCATATTTACTACACATGCAGCAAACCAGGTTCTAAACCTCTTTTTTCGGCATGCCCACCCTCTTCTCCTTCTTTTCGTTGCCGACATGCCACCTTCTCCTCTCTCTCTTTGCAATTTTTTTCTTCTCTCATCATGTATGAAGAGAAATTATCCTACAATTCCTTACTCCACATGATGACTATCAAACTGTCATCATCCAATTATCTTTTATGGAAGTGTCAAGCTGGCTATGTTCTCAATCCCCATAAGTTGTATGAATTTCTTGATGGTTCCAAGCCCTGCCTGACTTTTCCACCTCTTCCTCCGGCCGGCAACTCTACCGCCACCTATTCTCAGGCCGATGATGCTACCCCCAGTCGCGGCACCACCACCAAAACTTATATCTTGGAGGCCCACTTGAAGACCAAGTCTGATTATGATCTCTGGGATGATGAAGATCAACGTGTGTGCAATCTTCTTTTTTCATCTCTTACGCCAGAGGCCTTGGCGGTTTTACCTGACTGCGCTACTTCCTAGGAGATATGGGATAATCTTCAGTTCGTTTATCCCAAAAATAGTGCATCAACCATCATTCGTCTTTGTGTTGCTGTTCACGGTATACGTAAGACTGGTATAGTTCAAGAACTCCATCTTAAATTTAAAGAAAATTTCGAGCAGTTATCTATGAAGGGTTCCCTTGTATCGAATGATGATCAGATTATTTAGTTTTTGATTGCCCTTAGAACTAAGTTTAAAGATTTTTCTGTGCCATTAATTAATTCTTCATCTAATCTGTTGTATGCCGATGTTTTATCTCGTTACAAAAACCAAGAAACTTTTTTTGAAAATTTATAGGACCATTCAGCCTCAGCCAATGGGCCTACCGCATTCAAAGCAAGCAAAAACCCCTCTGCTTGTTGCGTGTAGGATCATGTGCTAGCTAGGGGCAGCGGCACCTACGGCTCACACGCCGCCAGAGGTGGCCATTTCGGCAGTCGGCGAGGTGGTAGGTCTGGCGAGGAGTTTTCGGCTTAGGCTGGTCGTGGTCGGCTGTGTTGCACTTGGTGTGGTCATCTCGGTCACTATGTTGTGACTTGTTATAGGTTGCTTGCTTAGACTGGTTCTCAGAGTCCCAATCATCGTACAGACTCCACTCATATGGCTGAAAGTTTTCAGCCATTTCTGCAGCTAGAACCTACTGCACTATCTTCTGATTGGTATATTGACTCCGGTGCCACTAGTCATATGGCATCCTCCGTCATCAGCTTGTAGTCTATAACTCTATATTCTGGTAATTCTCATGTCTCTGTCGGAAATGGTGCTTCTATTCGAATTTCTCATGTTGGTGATACTAAGGTTTATTATGATTTATGCATGTATGATGTTCTGGTTGTTCCTGATATTACTAAGAATATGTTGTCCATTAGTAAACTGACCAGGGATTTAAAAGCTTTTGTCACCTTTGATGGTCGGAACTTTGTCATTCAGAACAAAGTTTCCAAGGCAGTCATGGGCAGGGGCCACAATGAAGGTGGTCTCCATGTTTTGGATAGAGGCGAGGCAACATTTTTTTCACATTTACATCGGAATAAAAAAATGGGCATCTAATGAGCTTTAACACGCTCACTTGGGTCATGCACCGACAACAGTTATTTCTAGTTTGCATAAGTCTGGTCTAGTTTCATTGTTTTCTTTGTTGCCATAACCTGTGATTTGAGCCCCTCTGTGTTATGGCGAAAGGTCAGCGGTTGGCTTTTTTTGAAAACCATAAATGTGCTACGCATGTACTAGATTTGATTCATTGTGACTTACGGGGACCTTCCCCTTTTTATCGTCGAATGGTTTTTCGTACTATGCTTTATTTTTGGATAATTATTCTCATTTCACCTGGCTTTATCCACTTCGTCGTAAGTCGGGATTTTTTTATGCAAACTTACAGTTTGAGGCATTTGTAGAGAATCAGTTCTCGTCCAAAACTAAGGTTTTTCAAAGTGATGGTGTGACAGAGTTTCTGAACACTCGTCTATGAACCCATTTTTCACTAAGGAGATTCACCATCATATATCGTGTCAGTACACTTTGGAATAGAATGGTCGTGCAGAGCGCAAACATAGGCATGTCGCCGAGATGGGTCTTAGTATGCTCTTTCATTCGCATATCCCTATTTTTTACAGGGATCATGCATTTTTCGCAGGTGCATACACGATCAACCGATTACCTACTCCTGTACTGCATGGTTCTTCTCCTTATGGGCTTCTAAATAGTCGTGACCCAATGTACTCAAATTTTCATCCTTTTTTGTGTTAGTTCTTTCCATTTGTTCGACCATATGCAGATCACAAGTTATCTCTCCACAACATTCCTTATGTCTTCACTGGCTACAGTTCACAGTACAAAGGTTTTTGGTGTCTTAATTCTTCTACAGGTAGAGTCTAGATCACTCGCCATGCTCGATTTGATGATACACACTTTCCATTTGCTACTTCTTCGACCTCAGGCTCTCCAACATCTGCCTTTGATGTATCAGCTTTAATTGATCCTGGTGGCGACTCTGCGACCCCTGTTCCCGTTCCGACATCGTTTCCCTTGTCGTCGTGCACCATTTTCAAGATGGACCCAAAATTGGTTTCTCAGCCACTCATCCTGCCCTCTCAACTGTCGGTCCCGATGACTCAGCCAGTCTTGGTAGCCCCTTCTCCGGCCTCGTCCATCTGCCGCCACTCAGCCAGCTCAACTGGGTCTTCTGTGGCATTATCCCTTGGTCTGACTCATCCAGCCTTGCCGCCACCGCCTCGTACTCATTGTATGGTCACTCGGTCAGCCACTGGTGCTATTCAGCGATGAGATTATTCTGACATTATTGCACATGGTCTTACTGCTGCACTTCTTTCTCAGACAGAGCCCACTGATTATCGCTCTTCCATTCAGGACCCAGCCTGGGTTTCAGCTATGGACAATGAGATGGGTGCTCTTCATAGTCAGCACACTTGGGACTTAGTGCCTCGGCCTTCGGATGCCAACATCGTTCGCTAGAAATGGGTCTAACACCTCAAGTATCGACTAGATGGTACTTTTGAGCTCCACAAAGTCACACTTGTGGTGCATGGTTTTTTTTGCAGATTTTGGGCTTTGACTTTGACCATACTTGCAGTCCTGTGGTCAAAGCCTCCATTGTTCGGATAGTTCTCGCGAGTGCCACCCTGCGTTCTTGGCCACTTCATCTGCTGGATGTCAAGAACGCCTTTCTTAATGGTGTTCTTGACACTTCGATCTATATGAAGCAACATATTGGTTATCAGGATTCTTCTCATCCGAATTTTGTTTGTCGCTTACGGAAGGCCATTTATGGTCTTAACCAGGCTCCTCGTGCTTGGTTCCAGCGGTTTAGCAGCTATCTTACACAGCTTGTTTTTTAGTGCAGCTCAGCTGATACTTCCTCATTAGTTCAGTCGAGAGGGTCGTCATTACTGCATCTCTTTGTGTATGTGGACGACATTATTCTTACAGGAAGCGACTCGACTCTTCTTCGTCAGTTCATTGCGGACACACAGAGAGTTTGCGATCAAGAATCTTGGGGCTCTCCATTACTTTCTTGGTCTTGAACTTTCTTGCTCTCCATTGGTCTTCAGGTTCCACTTTCTGGTTCGCCTTTGCTGTTATGCAGAACAACAGTGCTATCTTCTTGGCTCAGAATCCGGTGGTGCACAAGTGAGCAAAACATATAGACACTGATTTCCATTTTGTTCTTGAGTTGGTGACATTTTGCAAGCTGCGCGTTTCCCATGTTTCAACTTCTCTACAGATTGCAGACATCTTCACCAAGGGGCTCTCTCATCCACTGTTCGAGTTCTTCAGGTCCAAGCCGAGCATTGGCGAGCATCTGACGCTTCACTTGAGGGGGGTGTTAGAATAAAGCTAGTAGAAGATTAGATAATATTTTATTTCATGTTGACTAGGCCTAGAGTTATATTTAGACCAGTGTTCTTTGTACTCTATATATATATAGTCTTCATCATTAATCAGAATCATTATGCAAAATTAATGATTCCAGCATAAAGAGAAAAATCAGACAATGAAATAAATATCTGGAATATGATATACTAGTACACTCCCTCCGTCATAAGATATAAATTAATATATGTATAATAAAAATATATAATGTGAGATATTGTTAGATTCATCTTAACATCAATTTTCTAGATATGATTTTTATATGCGAAAATATTATACGTAGCCGGAAATATTAAGGTCAAACATTATCATAGAAAACCGTAAAAAAATAAATAGGTGAATAATTATGAGACAGAGAAAGTATGGACCAAAATTTTCTATATTTACCATTAAAGGCCTCCATTTTTCTAGTTTATTTTCTATATTTACATGAGGCTCCCAAAATGACGTTGCGCACACAATTCTAAATAAAGTGTCCGAAAATGTAACCGTTCCCAAAAATGATTGCATCCATTAAATTTTATTGTGTAGTTAATGGACTTTTTTTTGTAGTGTAAAATTTTCTGAAAAAAATACACCTTAAATCCTTGCTGGATCACACTGAGATCCCTATCGCCTGACATGTCATTACTCTTTGCGAGTAACTCTTGAATTTTAATTGCATCTTCATCTTCACTTTGTCTCCTTATTATTATTATTATTATTTTGTGTGTCTCTTAATTGAAGCAAGAGAGAATCCCAAACATTGAATTCTGTCAGGGAAAAAAGTCAACTATAAATGCTCAACTTACAATCAATCTAATGGGTATCAGAAATCAAGATTTTCTTATGGTTCTAACTGAAAATATTTAGAAGTAGCATTTTTCCAAAACAGGCAATCAAATGACTCGCCTTCATCCGCTCCGTTCGCTCCGACACCACAGTCATAATCGAAGAGGTAAATCACAACGCTTCCGTAGTCAAGGACATGGCCCTTGACTGTACTCGGTGCGCACAAGGGATCTCTCCTACGGGAGAAATCCCCACACTGCTGCTGCCGAGAGTCGAACTCGTGATCCAAAGAGCGTAGACCATGCCCCTAACCACTTGTGCGATCGTGTGGGTGTTTAGAAGTAGCATATTTTGTTTAGAGAACAGATTGTTCTCTTGCTACTATGAGATGATGGTTTTTAAAATCCGTAGTTTAAAAAATAAGTTTAAAGTCTCTAACATTCTAAAATTAATCTTTTATTCACTGCAAAAAAAAAAGTCCTGGAGTGACGTATTTTTTATCACAGGTTAGGAAGTGTAACAAAATTTAATTCGCCTTTAGATGTCATTTAATTTTACCGACATAAGTATATGTCACTAAATGAAGCTACTACATCAGTTCATTGCAAAAAAAAAAGTTATTAGCACTTCTAAATATCAATGTGTCACAAAAATATAAAAGACACTTTAACACGTCACGATTTTTAGTGACATGCTGAATAGAGTCACTTCCATAAATGTCACTACTAATTTTAGCAACGCTTGTCAGTGTCACTAGTATTACAAAAAGTGTCACTTACCAGAAGATTTTTTTGGTAGTGATTCTTTCAGATGAAAAATACACCTTAGAGTCTCACACATTTCTAAATCTTTTTTTTATCATACCCACATTTCTAAAATAAACTTTAAATCCTTGCTAGACCAGACCACTTTGAGATCCCAATCGCCTGACATCCATTACTCTTAGCGAGTCAAATTCAGGATTTTAATTGATTATAATATAAAGTGCATCTTTATCTTTTATTCAGTGCCTCTTAACTGAGGCAAGAGATGAGGTCTGCAATGTTTCCCTCAATTACATATCTCGACTCCCAGTGAAATTATAACATTGAATTCTGTCAGTAAAAATAGGTCAAGATTAAATGCTCCGCTATCAAAAAATTTAACGGGATTCCAGTGACAAGATTTTGAAAAATATCAAAACCGTATTTTTCAAGAAGATTGATAGCATTTAAATATCTAATAACTATTTCTTATTTTTTTTAAGAATTAAGAAATAACAGCTACATATTAATGTTAGAATAAATCAGACTCCTAATTAGATTGTGATTTATTATGATTAGAGTTATTTCCTTATTACACTCTATTGTACTCTCTATATATTCAGTTATCAATAATACAATTTCTTAGGGAAAATTATTCTATCATGGTATCAGAGCAAGTTCTGATGCTAACCTAATTTTTTTTCCTGCCAAATTACGTGATTCCTTAAATTTCCAATTCTCAAAACAATTCCGGGCGCTGGTCCTCTTCTCCGGCATCTTTTCCCGGCGAGTTCTCCTTTCTATCTCCTGTTGTTTGAAGTTCTTCCCGGCGTTCTCATCACATAGCTACTCCAATTCGGTCTTGCTTCAGTCGTGCCTCCAGCGGCGTTGAAACAAATTCGAGTTGTTCCTTCAGCCGTGTTCAGCCGCCGCCTAAGAGATCCACAATGGCGGACATTTTTTTGAGTTCAGCAAATTCTCTGGCCAAGATCCACAGCGGCGTTTCTCGGCAGTATCCATCTCCGGCTTCTCCAGTTCAGCGGCGTCCCATCAACTTTCCTTTGCTTCATCACCGGCGAACACAATTCCAGCGCGTGAGATTCACGCGCTCCATGAAGGAGGAGCTCCGGCACGTGGAAGCCACGCGCGTACACGCAACTCGCCAGCAAGAGAGTTTCTTGGTCCTCCAATTTGTCGCAAGTTGAAGCTTTTTCTCGCGAGTTGAAGCTCTTTCTCGCATGTTGCTCAAATTCTCGCGAGTTGATGCGCTTTCTCGCGAGCTGCTCAAATTCTAGTCAGTACCTTGTCAATTTTTGTGCGATTCAATCTGTTGTGCAATTTTTGGTCTTTTGCTATGGTTTATTTGGGCCCTATATCTCGGGAAGAATGCTCCACTAATTGGATTGCAGACAAGGTTTTGTTTCGGGCCAGTTTGAATGGTCACAACCGTCATTCTTCGTCAAATTAGTGGATCGTTGATTCAGGTCCTACATCTCATACATTGCTCGCACTAGTCATCTTGATAAGGTACAATGTTATCGTGGTTCTAATTCTATTCTTATTAGAAATGGTGAATCATTATCTATTTCTCACATCAGGCAGTGTTATTTATCTAGTTTCTCTATTAATGATGTCCTTGTGGTTCTTAAGATTACTAGAAGTTTACTGTCCACGAGTAAGCTTACTCGTGATTTACCTGTCTGTGTTATATTTGATGCCAACGCATTTTCCATTGAGCATAAGCATACAAGGAAGATAATTGCTAATGTCCGTCATAGTTTAGGTCTTTATTTTCTTGAGACTGGTGATTCCAACTTTTTAGGCAAATTACGCTCTAGAAAGCTTCAGGCTTCTTTTGAGTAATGGCACTCTCGCCTCGGTCATGTGTCTCATGATACTATTCAGTTGTTAAGTCAATGTGGCCATATTACTGTCACTTCCGCTATGCCGGCATTAGTTAGTTGCTATCCTTGTCAGATGGCCAAGAGTAGCTGTTTACCTTTTTCCACTAGTAAAAAGTGCACTACAAGTTTGTTTGATAAAGTGCATTGTGATTTGAGGGAATCGGCCCATGTTTTATTGGCAGTCGGTTTTTCTTATTATGCAATTTTCATTGATGATTTTTTGCAATTCACGCGGTTTCTCCCGATGCGGTATAAGTCGGACTTCTATGACACATTTATCCAGTTTCAGAAATTCGTTGAGACCCAGTTTTCTACTAGGGTTAAAAATATTCAGACCTATAGTGGCACCGAGTTTACTAATCATCGACTTCAGGCTCACTTCATATCATG
Organism: Rubia yunnanensis; assembly: GCA_037428765.1. Classification (NCBI taxonomy): domain Eukaryota; kingdom Viridiplantae; phylum Streptophyta; class Magnoliopsida; order Gentianales; family Rubiaceae; genus Rubia; species Rubia yunnanensis. The sequence continues at coordinate 111,297,844 of CM075065.1, read as the reverse complement.
TGGCATTCATCATCAGATGTCATCGCCCTACACACCTGCTCAGAATGGCCGAGCTGAGCGGAAGCATCGTCACATCACAGAGACTGGTCTTGCCATGCTTTTTTCACTCTTCTGTGCCACACTGTTATTGGGTGGAAGCTTTCTCCTCTGCAGTTTACATCATTAACCATCGGCCTAGTTCTGTTCTTGGTGGAAAATCACCTTTTGAGGTTATTTTTGGTCATGTGCCTGACTATACCCTTTTTCACCCATTTGGCTATCGTGCATTTCCATGTCTGCGTGCCATTGCTACTGATAAGTTGGCACCGCAATCCATTCCGTGTGTTTTTATTGGCTCAACCCTCGTCACAAGAGCTTCTAGTGTCTCGACTCGACTTCTGGGCGTATCCATATCTCTCGCCACGTTCATTTTGATGAAACTTTATTCCCTTATGTCTCATCTTCCACGGACGGTAGTTCTATTTTGGATCTGGAAATTTCCTCTTTTTTGGATGGAGCTGTTACTTCACCGATTGGGGCCACCACGCCTGTGCCTGTTCCAGCCGCCCCTCCTTCACTACCATGCTCCATCTGGATGGCCGACCCAGACCTAGCTCCTCAGCCGAGAACCACCACACCTCAGTCACCGGCCATCACGCCTCAGCCTATGGCTACCACACCTCAGTCGCCGGCCATCACGCTTCAGCCTACGGCCACCACACCTCAGCCAGTCTCGGTCGTCCTTTCTCCGGTGACTTTCGATGGCCACTCTCCGGTCAGTGCAACTCGATCTTCTTCGGCATCGTCAGCTGGTTTGACTCCTCCAGCTTCGCCGCCCCAGCTTCGTACCCATTGGATGGCTATTCGGTCTTATACTTGTGCCATTCAGCATTGGGATTATTCGAACATTATTGCTCACAATCTCACTGCCGCACTCCTTTCTCAGACAGAGCCCACTGATTATCGCTCTGCCCTTCAGGATCCAGCTTGGGTTTCAGCCATGGATGATGAGATGGTCGCTCTTCGTGGTCAGCACACTTGGGATTTAGTGCCTCGACCTTCGAATGTCAACATTTTTTGCTCCAAATGAGTCTATAGGCTCAAGTATAGAACAGATGACACTATTGAGCGTCACAAAGCTAGACTTGTGGCGCAGGGTTTCTCACAGATTTCGGGTTTTGATTGTAACCACACTTTCAGTCCGGTGGTCAAAGCCTCCACTGCTAGGACAGTTCTCGCCATAGCCACCATGCGTTCCTGGCCACTTCATTAGTTGGATGTCAAGAACGCTTTCCTTAATGGTGCTCTTAATGTTTCGGTCTACATGAAGCAGCCCATTGGTTATTAGGATTTTGCTCATCCAAACTATGTTTGTCACTTGCGAAAGGCCATTTATGGTCTTAAGTAGGCTCCCAGGGCTTTGTTCCAGTGTTTCAGCAGTTATCTGACACAGCTTGGTCTTCGGTGCAGCTCACCTGATATTTCTTTATTTTTCCTCTCCAGAGGGTCGTCGTTACTGTAACTACTTGTGTATGTGGACGATATCATTCTTACAGGAAATTACTTGACTCTTCTTTGCCAGTTTATTGATCGGACACACATAGAGTTGTGATCAAGGATCTTGGTGCTCTTCATTACTTTCTTGGTCTTGAAGTTTCGCCTACCTCCCCAGGGTTACTGCTTGGCCAAGCAAACTATGCTCGTGATATTTTGAATTGGGCCGGTATGTCTGACCCGGCAACTATTTCTACTCCATTTGTCGCTGGTTCTCAGCTTCACAGCTCTACCAGTCCTTCGTTCTGGGATCCTACACTTTATCATTCTCTTGTTAGTGCTCTCTATTATCTCACCATCTCTCGGCTGGCTTTGGCATTCTCAGTCAACTCGGTGAGTCAGTATATTCAGGATCCCAGAGATGACCATTTCGCTGCAATGACACAGATTTTGTGGTATGTTCGTGGCACTCTTCATTTTGGTCTTAGCTTTCGTTCTGCTAGTACTCCTGATGTATTAGGGTATTCTGATGCTGACTGGGCTCACCTTCTGGAGACTCATCGGTCCACTTATGGTTATGCGGTTTATCTTGGTGGGAATCTGGTTTCTTGGAGTGCCAAGAAATAGCCCACTATTTCTCACTCTAGCACTGAGTCTGAATACCATGCTCTCACCAACACTGCTTCAGAAGTGGTGTGGCTCACTCATTTGCTTCGTGATCTTCGGGTTCCGCTTTCTGGTTCACCACTGCTGTTATACGACAATAGCAATGCCATCTTCTTGTCTCAGAATATGGTGGTGCACAAGCGGGCGAAGCACATCGACACTGACTACCATTTTGTTCGTGAGTTGGTGACATATGGAAAGCTGCGCGTTGCTCATGTTCCGACTTCCCTTCAAATTGCGGTCATCTTCACCAAGGGGCTCTTTCGTCCGCTGTTCGAGTTCTTCAGGTTCAAGTTGTGCGTCGGTGAGCATCCGACGCTTCGCTTGAGGGGGTGTTAGAATAAATCAGACTCCTGATTAGATTATGATTTATTATGATTAGAGTTCTTTTTTTATTACACCTTTATTGTACTCTCTATATATTCGATTATCAATAATACAATTCCTTACGACAAACCATTCTATCAATTAAGTTCATAAAACTCGTCAGATTAGGCTAATGCAGGGCTTTTAGTAGGATATAGAAAAATAAGGCAATCCTTTGGATAAAAAATTTAAAGAATTTAAATTTAAAAAAATATCCCTTTTGATATTTCACCTTTTCTCAACGAGTGAAAAAAAGAGAGTAAATAGCCAATTTTTTAATATCATATTCATGTATTGATTCATGTTACTTATAATTAAGATAAAAAATTTAAAATACCAAAAAGAAAATAAAAACCAATCACTCAAATGAATAGTTAAAAAGAAGAATAAATGTTGATAAATGAGAATATTCAAAAAACATTATACGTTAATAAATGTTGTATGTTAAGGTGTTGGACAAAATCAAATTTTGTCACGTATTTCATAATTCACTCATTTCTTTCTAAAAATTCTCCCACTTTACTAAATATAAAATTTGAACGTGTAGCAGAATTTAATTACAAAATTTACTAACATATAACACTACAAAAAATCACTCTAGTTGCTACCCATTTTGAGCCCAATAATGACATCAAAAAGTGTAAATATTTTCCCCTACACTTCAAAAAAGTGTAGTAGTTGTGGGTGTCATGAAAAAAAACACTACTCTTGAAGGCGTAGCAAATGATTTCTACACCTCAAAGTTTATTTACAAAACACTACTCTCATAGGCGGAGTAAATGTCTACACCTCAAAGTGTATTTAAAAACACTGCTTTTAAAGGCGTAGCTAATGATTACTACACCTCAAAGTGTATTTAAAAGAAACCATCGCTGCTTTAATTCTAACTTCCTCCTGCACAAAAGAAACCACGCAATCTAAGCTCTGCATTACTTAATCTAGAAACTCTGGTCACCACAAGTTAGCACAAATCCGTGAGAATGCAACAAGAACTATTAACTAATTCTTCTTATAGTCACTCTGATATTCTCATTCTTGTAATCTTCAAATGCATGACATGCCTAAGCATCTTTAGGAGAAAAGTAATTCCTTTCAAGCATTCCTTAAACTAACATAATTTCAAATCCAAACATCAAATACCTTGCCTGCATTAGACATAAACACCCTGTTTGCAAATTTACAGTAAGTTAAAAATCAAACTCATCAGATAAGAACTTTGATGGATTTAAAGCGCACCGCTATCATATTTACTACACATGCAGCAAGATTATCAAACTATCATAGTGCTACATGTTAAGAAAAGATTGTCTGAACATAAGCATTCCGGAGTTATGTGCATACGACTATTACAAACAATAATCATTCATGTGAAAAATATCAAATAGCTTAAGAAAGATAGCTTAAAAAAGCTTTTACAATGAGAATGGAGAATCTGAGCAGATAGAGAGAAGGACGAGAGAAAACTGAGCATTATTTTCTGCTGCAAACCTTGGATTATACACTATTATCAGCGCAAACTAGCCAACGGGAAACTTATGTTGGTTTTCAGAAGCAAAGCAGAAAAAACACAAAACTGAAACGAAACGAAAAACCGAAATAAGAAGAATCGTTTTGGTGCAGTTAATCATACTGCGTTTTTCTCCTTCCATATATACACAATTTTTACAACGACTTGTCCGATAATATCGAACCCACTAACGCCTACAAACTTGCAACGTCTATCACGTGCTAAGTCACGAAACACCAAGAAAAACGGAACCGAAACTCCCTACGTGCAAGACTAATTCAAACGGAAAAGAAAAACAAATTCCTAATTTAGATGACAGGATTAAAACATAACAAATCACCCCCTTAATCTTGTCGTCGCCTAAATTAATTCAGCAATGCCAATTCTGCTCCTTAGCGCCTGGAAACGAACACGTCCAAGAGCCTTCGTCAGAATGTCAGCGAGCTGCGCTTCCGTGTTGACGTGATCAATCTCGAGCTCACCCTGTTCCACATAGTCGCGGATCAAATGGTAACGGGTGTCGATGTGCTTGCTTCGATCATGAAACACAGGATTTCTGCTGAGGGAGATTGCCAACTTGTTATCCACCAGCAGCTTCGGCGCTCGTGGTGGTTCGTTCTGCAACTCTCCGAGTAACCTGCTCAACCAAATTCCTTGACAAGCAGCGGTAGCAGCTGCAATGTACTCCGATTCGCATGACGAAATTGCCACCACTCGTTGTTTCTGTGATTGCCAACTCACCGGAGATTTTCCGAGGAAGAAGATCAGGCCGGTCGTGCTCTTCCTATCGTCGACGTCTCCGGCTAAATCAGCATCACTATAACCTGTCAAAGCCAAAGGTCCACTGCCTTTTCCATATGAGACTCCAAAGTTTAGAGTTCCCGCCACATAACGTAACACATGCTTCACGGCTGCCAAGTGTTCAGTGTTGGGTTTCTCCATAAAACGGCTGACGTAACCAACCGCATAAGTGATGTACGGCCGTGTGTGAACTAGATACCTGAGACTTACCACGATGCTGCGGTATAGCGTGGAATTCACCGGTCTCCCGTCTACGGTCTTGCTCAGCTTAAGTCGTGCTTCCATCGGAGCTGCACAAGGATTGCAATGCTCCATTCCAGCCTTTTGCAAGAGCTTCCTTGCGTAAGAAGATTGACAGAGAGTAATTTCTACATCCCGTTGCTTCACCTGGATTCCCAAGTAATAGCTGAGGCAACCGAGATCACTCATCTTGAAAAGGCTGGTCATCTCCGTTTTGAATCTGGTCACTTCTTCGATTGAGGCTCCGGTGATTATGAGATCATCAACGTAAACTCTGACGAGAAGCAAATCTTCCCCGTTGCCCCGGCGGTAAACAGTATGCTCCGCCCAGCTCCGCTCGAACCCCAGGTTGCGAAGACTTGCATCGAGCTTCGCATTCCACGCTCTCGGAGCTTGACGAAGTCCGTAAAGCGCCTTTTGAAGTCGGAGAACCTTGCCCTCCTCGCCTTTGATGACAAAACCCGGTGGTTGCTCGACGTACACTTCCTCGATCAGTTCTCCGTTGAGGAAGGCGGTCTTCACATCCATGTGATGGACCGGCCAACCATGGTGAGCCGCGAGCGCGATCAGCACTCGCACGGTTTCCATCCTTGCGACCGGAGCAAACATCTCTTCATAGTCCACCCCCTGCCGCTGCACATATCCCTTTGCCACCAAGTGTGCCTTTCGTTTCACCATCTCCCCATTCGCGTCCTTTTTGAGCTTGAACACCCACTTGAGTCCGATGGCGCGGTGTCCCGGTGGTAGAGAGGTGAGGCACCAAGTCTGGTTTGCTTCGATGCTTGCAAGTTCCTCCATCATCGCAGCTCTCCACCCTTCATCCTTCTCGGCTTCAACAAGGGACGCCGGTTCGTCGGCGATGAGGAGACACTGTTCGTCGTCTTCTGCTTCAACAGGGACAGTTGCATCGAACAGACTGTCTAGCGTGCGGTACCGGTGAGGCGCCTCCTCGCCCGGAGATGGTTCTGACGCACCGGTCGGTGGGGACACAAACTCCACCGTCGGCGGTGGAGGTGCAACCGAAGTAGTTAGAGTGACTGGTGAGGGCACGTCTCCGGCTTCGTTTCCTGTGGAGATTCCGGCGTTTGAAGACGATGCTCTCTCTGCGTGCGTCGTGCTCCAGTTCAAGTCTGTACCTGCAACGGGAGAAACAAACCACTCGACGGAGAAAGTTTCTCCACGATGATCACGTCTTTGCTCACTCCCTGGAAGAGTCCAGTCCCATGCTGCATCCTCGTCGAAGACAACGTCGCGAGAGACTCTGACTCGCTCCGTGGCTGGATCATATACCCGGTATGCTGCAGTGCCTGGCTCGTAACTGAACAACACCATCGGTGTGCTCCTGTCATCCAGTTTCTTCAAATTTGGGGCTGCGGCTTTAACGTGAGCAACACACCCGAAGACACGAAGGTGCTTCACGCTTGGTTGACGTTCGTGCCAAGCTTCGTATGGAGTTTTTCCAGTGATGCTTTTCGTCGTCCCTCGGTTCAGAAGATACACCGCTGTCATCACCTCTCCCCAGAATTTTACCGGCACCCCCTTTGTCTTCAACAGACACCGCACCATACCAACGATGGTTTGGTTGCGGCGTTCAACCACTCCATTTTGTTGCGGTGTGTATGGTGCCGTCAGCTGCCGTTGAACTCCACGTTCGGCAAAATATTCTCCAAGTCCCTGGGAAGTAAACTCACCGCCACGGTCGGTGCGCAACATCTTCAGCTTGCTCCCGCTTTGCAGCTCGGCTGCTGCCATGATCTTCTTGATCGCCTCACCCGCTTGGTCCTTTGTGGCAAGCAAACTAATCCACATATATCTGCTGAAATCATCAACCATGAGTAGAAAATATCGTTTACCTCCGGGAGTTTGTGGCTCGATAGGTCCGCACAAGTCAGCGTGCACAAGTCCAAGTCGTTCGCTTGCACGGTTCCAGGCTTGGCGAGGGAATGAACCACGCTTTTGTTTCCCGGCGAGGCAGGCATCACACAGTCGCTCGACATCACCAATCAGAGGTAGTCCATGAACCATTTTTTCACGAGCAAGGCACCGAAGAGCATCAAAATGTACATGGCCGTACCGTGCATGCCAGCGCCATCCATCCTCGCTTCCGTGCACCGCAAGGCACACGGACCGTGCCAAGTTCAGGTGAAGCAGGTAAAGGCACCCTCGGCTCCTCGGCACCCGCGCGATTAAGCGCCCATCTTGGTCCCGCAGCTGAAGCCATCCGTGCTGGATCTTCGTTTCGTATCCGCTCTCGTCCAGCTGACCAAGTGAAATGATGCTACTATGTAGCCGAGATATATAGTACACCTCGGCTAGTTTAAGGTGCTCACCGTTCCGGCACGTGAAGAGGATCGTGCCAATGCCTTCAATTTCCACGGATGTGTCATCTCCAAGCTTGACGGAGCCTCGCACGTTTGTGTCCAACTCGGAGAAGAGATCACGCCTTCCGCACATGTGAGCACTTGCTCCTGAATCCAGGAACCACGTTGTGTCACATTGGCCGACTTGCTTCGTCGACCTAGCTTGTGATCGGGTTTCGTTGAAAAACACCTGACCGTCGGCTGCCTGACTCCCGATTGTGAGAGAGTGTAGTCTCGCCATAAGTAGCGTTGCCTCCTCCTCTTATTCTTGCACAAGGTTTGCCCGTTCCTTGCGCTCTCGTCGCGGTTCTAGACAGTCCTTGGAAATATGGCCGGCGAACTTGTTACAATTGTAACACTTGATCCCCGTCATGTCGTGGTCGCCGCTGGAGGCGCGCTGGCTGCCTTCCCGCGCGGGGCTCAGTTTCTTTCCCTTTCGGAGATACTTGCCCTTTGTTCCGTTCCCGGGGCCAAATCCAGACCCTTGGTCGCGCTGCTTTCCTCGAGCAATCCACTCCTGTTCCGTGAGTAGGATCTGCCCACTCGCGCCACTCGTGACGTTGTTGCTGCAGCGCTCGGAGGCTGACCGAAGGTGTCCGATCAGCTCTTCGACGGACATCCCATTCAGATCGAGCAGTGTCTCGATCGAGCAAGCGATCTTCGCATACTGGCTCGGGACCTCTCGGAGGAATTTCTGCACAACCTTGATCTCCTCGACACCGTCACCCAAGGACCGGAGGTTGTTGACGATCCCTGTGATGCACAGCCCAAACGCATCGAGGGTTTCTCCGTCCCTGAAAGAGATTTGCTCGAACTCCTTGCGCAGCTGTTGCACCGTTGCCTCCCTGACTCGATCGACTCCAACGCGCATGAGCCGAATAGCTTCCCAAGCTTCGTGGGTTGTGTTCTTAACAGCGAGAGCCGGCACCATCTCTGGCGGCATGGCTCGGATCAAAGCTGACAGTGTAGCCATATCCTCTCGCTCGCCCGGCTCGTCAGCACCGGAAACCGCCTCCCAGAGGCCTTGTGCCCACAGATTGATTTTCATCACAAGAGCCCACTCGATGTAGTTCATCGCCGTCAGAGTGGGGTAGACGATGTTGCTGCCGAGGCGCTCCTGCATAATGCGTTCGCGAATGACGATCTCGTTGCCGTTCCTCCGATTGACACTTCGTCCCCTGCTCCGTGCCCGCCTTGTTGGAGAGTTGCTGATGTCGCCGTTGCCGTCGGACATGGTTGCCAAGATTGTTATATGGCTCTGATACCAAATGTTGGTTTTCAGAAGCAAAGCAGAAAAAACACAAAACTGAAACGAAAGTTTTTGCAGAAAATGAAAAACCGAAATAAGAAGAATCGTTTTGGTGCAGTTAATCATACTGCATTTTTCTCCTTCCATATATACACAATTTTTACGACTTGTCCGATAATATTGAACCCACTAACGCCTACAAACTTGCAACGTCTATCACGTGCTAAGTCACGAAACACCAAGAAAAACGGAACCGAAACTCCCTACGTGCAAGACTAATTCAAACGGAAAAGAAAAATAAATTCCTAATTTAGATGACAGGATTAAAACATAACAACTTACAGATCTAATGAGCTCGAGATTTAACTCCTCCACTGTCAACATGTCGGCGCTTAGATTCTGGTAAACATGAACTCGCGCTCCCCGTCGGATCGCAGGGCGACGAAGTTGATGCCGTTGCCGGAGCTCTTCATCAGGGAATTTCACAGCGTCAATCAGGAAATTGCAGAGAATAAAAGGACCGTCGGAGCAGCGAGCAGACGAGAAGACTTCTGATGGAGCAGCGGTGGAACTCTGAAATTGCGAGCTCAGATCCGCCGTGAAATTCCGATAGGTGAGAGAATGGAGGAGGTCGACGGTCATCCAGCGAAATACCGACAAAAATCCAGATGCTGGTTGTTAAAATAAAGCAGGTAGAAGATTAAATAATATTTTATTGCATGTTGACTGCGCCTAGAGTTTTATTTGGACTAGTTTTCTATGTATTATATATATATACTCTTCATCCTTAATCAGAATCATGATGAGAAATTACTTTATAATGGTATCAGAGCAAACCGGTTTCTATACCTTTTTTTTCGGCATGCCCTCCCTCCTCTCCCTCTTGCCGCCGCCGACTTGCCACCTTCTCCTCTCTCTCTCTTTGCAATTTTTTTCCTCTCTCATCATGTCTAAAGAGAAATTATCCTACAATACCTTGCTCCACATGATGACTATTAAACTGTCATCATCCAATTATCTTTTGTGGAAGTGTCAAGCTGGCTATGTTCTTAAGCCCCAGAAGCTGTATGGGTTTCTTGATGGTTCCAATCCCTGCCCGACTGTTCCTCCTCTTCCTCTGGCCGCCAACTCTACCGCCACATATGCTCAGGCCGACGACGCTACCCCCAGTCATGGCGCCACCACCAAAACTGATATCTCTGAGGCCTACTTGAAGACCAAGTCTGACTATGATCTCTGGGTTGATGAAGATCAACGCGTGTGCAGTCTTCTTTTCATCTCTTACGCCAGAGGCCTTGGCGGTTTTACCTGACTGCGCTACTTCCAAGGAGATATGGGACAATCTTCAGTCCATTTATCCCGACAACAGTGCATTAACCATCCTTCATCTTTGTGTTGCTGCCCACGGTATACGTAAGAATGGTATAGTTCAATAACTCCATCTTAAATTTAAAGAATTTTTTGAGCATTTGTCTATTATGGGTTCTCCTACATCGAATGATGATCAGATTATTTGGTTTTTTTACTGACCTTAGAACTGAGTTTAAAGATTTTTCTGCGCCACTAATTAATTCTTTGCCTACTCCGTTGTATGCCGATGTTTTATCTCGTTCCAAAAACCAAGAAGCTTTTTTGAAAATTTACAAGACCATTCAGCCTTAGCCAATGGCCATGTTGCATTCACAGCAAGCAAACCCCTCTGCCGATTGCGCATGGGATCACGTGCCAACGAGGAGCGGTGGCGCATATGGCTCACACGCCGCCAAAGGTGGCCGTTTTGACAGTCGGCAAGGTGACAGGTCCACCGATCAGTTCTCGGCTTAGGCTGGTCGTGGTCGGCCGCAATGCACTTGGTGTGGTCATCCCGGTCACTATGTTGTGACTTGTTACAGGATGCTTACTTAGGCTGGTTCTCAGGGTCCCAATCATCGTACAGACTCCACTCATCTAGCTGAAAGTTTTCAGTCATCTGTATAGTTAGAATCTACAGCACGGTCTTCTGATTGGTATGTTGACTCCGGTGCCACCAGTCATATGGCATCCTCCGCCACTGGCTTGGAGTCTATAGCTCTATATTCTTGTAATTCCCATGTCTCTGTTGGTAATAGTGTTTCTATCCGAATTTATCATGTTGGTGATACTAAGGTTTCTGTTGATTTATGTAAGTATGAAGTTCTGCTTGTTCTTGATCTTAATAAGAATATGTTTTCCATTAGTAAACTGACCAGAGATTTAAATTCTTTTGTCACCTTTGATGATCGAAACTTTGTCATTCAAAACAAAGTTTCCAAGGCAGTCGTGGGAAGGGGCCACGGTGAGGGTGGTCTCTATGTTTTGGATAGAGGCGAGGCAACATTTTTTTTTCACATTTACATCAGAATAAAGAATGGGCATCTAATGAGCTTTGACATGCTCACTTGGGACCGACAGCAGTTATTTCTAGTTTGCAGAAGTCTGGTCTAGTATCATTATCTTCTTTGTTGCCATAACCTATGACCTGCGCCCCCCTTGTGTTATGGCGAAAGGTCAGCGGTTGGCTTTTTTTGAGAACCATAAATGTGCTACGCATGTACTAGATTTGATTCATTGTGACTTATGGGACCTTCCCCTTTTTTATCGTCGAATGGTTTTTTTACTATGCTTTATTTTTGGATGATTATTCTCATTTCACCTGGCTTTATCCACTTCATCGCAAGTCAGACTTTTTTAATGCATACTTAGAGAATCAGTTCTCGTCCAAAATTAAGGTTTTTCAAAGTGATGGTGGTACAGAGTTTTTAAACACTCATCTACGGACCCATTTTTTTGCCATGAAATTCCGATAGGTGAGAGAGTGGAGGAGGCACACTGTCATCCAGCAAAATATCGACAAAAATCCAGAGGTCGGTTGTTAGAATTAAGCAAGTAGAAGATTAAATAATATTTTATTCCATGTTGACTAGGCTTAGAGTTATAAGACTAATTTTCTTTGTACTCTATATATATACTCTTCATCATTAATCAGAATCATTATGAAAAATTACTTTATCATGGTTTCAGAGCAAACCAGGTTCTAATTCTCTTTTTTCAGCATGCCCACCCTCCTCTCCTTCTTTCCACTGCCGATATGACACCTTCTCCTCTCTCTCTTTGCAATTTTTTTCTTCTCTCATAATGTATGAAGGGAAATTATCCTACAATTCCTTGCTCCACATGATGACTATAAAACTGTCATCATCCAATTATCTTTTGTGGAAGTGTCAAGCTGGCTATGTTCTCAATCCCCATAAGTTGTATGGATTTCTTGATGGTTCCAAGCCCTGCCCGACTGTTCCACCTCTTCCTCCGGCCGGTAACTCTACTGCCACCTATTCTTAGGCCGATGATGCTACCCACAATTGCAGTGCCACCACCAAAAATTATATCTTGGAGGCCCACTTGAAGACCAAGTTTGATTATGATATCTAGGTTGATGAAGATCAACGTGTGTTCAATCTTATTTTTTTCATCTCTTACGCCAGAGGCCTTGACAGTTTTACCTGACTGCGCTACTTCCAAGGAGATATGGGACAATCTTCAGTCCGTTTATCCCAACAACAGTGCATCAACCATCCTTCGCCTTTGTGCTGCTACTCACGGTAAACGTAAGACTGGTATAGTTCAAGAACTCAATCTTAAATTTAAATAAATTTTTTAGCAGTTGTCTATGAGGGGTTCCCCTGTATCGAATGATGATCAGATTATTTAGTTTTTGATTGCCCTTGGAACTAAATGTAAAGAATTTTTTGTGCCATTAATTTATTCTTTGCCTAATCTGTTGTATGCCGATGTTTATCTCGTTACAAAAACCAAGAAGTTTTTTTGAAAAATTACAGGACCATTCAACCTCAGCCAATGGGCCTACCACATTCAAAGCAAGCAAAAACCCCTTTGCCGATTGCGTGTGGGATCACGTGCCAGCTAGGGGCCGCAGCGCCTACGGCTCACGCACAGCCAGAGGTGGCCATTTCGACGGTCGGTGGGGCGACAGGTCTGGCAATGAGTTCTCGGCTTAGGCTGGTCGTGGTCGGCCGCATTGCACTTGGTGTGGTCATCTCGGTCACTATGTTGTGACTTGTTATAGGATGCTTGCTTAGGCTGGTTCTCATAATCCCAATCATCGTACAGACTCCACTCATCTGGCTGAAAATTTTCAGCCATTTCTGCAGTTAGAACCTACTGCACTATCTTCTAATTGGTATATTGACTCCGGCGCCACCAGTCATATGGTATTCTCCGCCATCGGATTGGAGTCTATAGCTCCATATTCTGGTGATTCTCATGTCTCTGTTGGAAATGGTGTTTCTATTCGAATTTCTCATGTTGGTGATACTAAGGTTTATTATGATTTATGCATGTATGATGTTCTAGTTGTTCCAGATCTTACTAAGAATATGTTGTCCATTAGTAAACTGACCATAGATTTAAATGCTTGTGTCACCTTTGATGATCGGAACTTTGTCATTCAGAACAAAGTTTCCAAGGCAGTCATGGGCAGGGGCCACAATGAAGGTGGTCTCTATGTTTTGGATAGAGGCGAGGCAACATTTTTTTCACATTTACATCAGAATAAAAAATAGGCATCGAATGAGCTTTGACACGCTCACTTGGGTCATGCACCGACAACGGTTATTTCTAGTTTGCAGAAGTCTGGTCTAGTTTCATTATTTTCTTTGTTGTCATAACCTGTGACTTGTGCCCCTCTGTGTTATGGCGAAAGGTCAGCGGTTGGCTTTTTTTGAGAACCATAAATGTGCTATGCATGTACTAGATTTGATTCATTGTGACTTATGGGGACCTTCCCATTTTTTATCTTCGAATGGTTTTTCGTACTATGCTTTATTTTTAGCTAATTATTCTCATTTCACCTGGCTTTATCCACTTCGTAATTTTTTTATACAAACTTACAGTTTGAGGCATTTGTAGAGAATCAGTGCTCGTCTAAAACTAAGGTTTTTCAAAGTGATGGTGATACAGAGTTTCTGAACACTCGTTTATGAACCCATTTTTCCACTAAGGGCATTCACCATTAGATATCGTGTCTGTACACTTCGGAATAGAATGGTCGTGCAGACCATAAACATAGGCATGTCACCGAGATGGGTCTTAGTATGCTCTTTCATTTGCATCTCCCTATTTTTTACTGAGATCATGCATTTGCCGCAGCTGCATACACGATCAACCGATTACCTACTCCTGTACTGCATGGTTCTTCTCCTTATGGGCTTCTAAATAGTCGTGACCCAATGTACTCAAATTTTCATCTTTTTTGGTGTTGGTTCTTTTTGTTCGACCATATGCAGATCACAAGTTATTTCTCCACAACATTCCTTATGTTTTCACTGACTACAGTTCACAGTACAAAGGTTTTTGATGTCTTGATTCTTCTACAGGTAGAGTCTAGATTACTCGCCATGCTAGATTTGATGATACACACTTTCCATTTGCTACTTCTTCGACCTCAGGCTCTCCAACATCTGCTTTTGATGTATCTGCTTTAGTTGATCCTGATGGCGACTCTGCGGCCCCTGTTCCCGTTCCGACATCGTTTCCCTTGTCGTCGTGCACCATTTGCACGATGGGCCTGGAATTGGTTTCTCAGCCACTCGTTCTACCCTCTCAACTGTCGGTCCCGATGCCTCAGCCAGTCTTGGCAGCCCCTTCACCAGCCTCGTCCATCTGCCGCCACTCGGCCAGCTCAACTGGGTCTTCTCTGGCATTATCCCTTGGTCTGACTCATCCAGCCTCGCCGCCACCGCCTCGTACTCATTGTATGGTCACTCGGTCAGCCACTGGTGCTATTTAGCGATGAGATTATTCTGACATTATTGCACATGGTCTTACTGCTGCACTTCTTTCTCAAACAGAGCCCACTGATTATCGCTCTTCCCTTCAGGATCCAGCCTGGGTTTCAGCTATGGACAATGAGATGGGTGCTCTTCGTAGTCAGCACACTTGGGACTTGGTGCCTCGGCCTTCGGATGCCAACATCGTTGGCTCCAAATGGGTCTAACAGCTCAAGTATCGACTAGATGGTACTATTGAGCGCCACAGAGTCACACTTGTGGTGCATGGTTTTTTGCAGATTCTGGGCTTTGACTTTGACCATACTTGTAGTCCTGTGGTCAAGCCTCCACTGTTCGGACAGTTCTCTCGAATGCCACCCTGCGTTCTTGGCCACTTCATCAACTGGATGTCAAGAACGCCTTTCTTAATGGTGTTCTCAACACTTCGGTCTATATGAAGCAACCTGTCGATTATCAAGCTTCTTCTCATCCAAATTTTGTTTGTCGCTTGTGGAAGGCCATTTATGGTCTTAAGCTGGCTCCTCGTGCTTGGTTCCAGTGGTTTAGCAGCTATCTTACACAGCTTGGTTTTCGGTGCAGCTCAGCTGATACTTCCTCATTAGTTCAGTCGAGAGGGTCGTCATTACTATATCTCTTTGTGTATGTAGAGGATATTATTCTTCCAGGAAACGACTCGACTCTTCTTCGTTAGTTCATTGCAGATGCATAGAGAGTTTGCGATCAAGGATCTTGGGGCTCTCTATTTCTTTCTTGGTCTTGAACTTTCTTGCTTTCCATTGGTCTTTAGGTTCCACTTTCTGGTTCGCCTTTGCTGTTATGCGAGAACAACAATGCTATCTTCTTGGCTCAGAATCCGGTGGTGCACAAGCGAGCGAAGCATATAGACATTGATTTCCATTTTGTTCTTGAGTTGGTGACATTTTGCAAGCTGCGTGTTTCCCATGTTTTGACTTCTCTACAGATTGCAGACATCTTCACCAAGGGGTTCTCTCATCCACTGTTCGAGTTCTTCAGGTCCAAGCCGAGCATCGGCGAGCATCTGACACTTCGCTTGGGGGGTGTTAGAATAAAGCTAGTAGAAGATTAGATAATATTTTATTCCATGTTGACTAGGCCTAGAGTTATATTTAGACTAGTGTTCTTTGTACTTTATATATATACTCTTCATCATTAATCAGAATCATTATGGAAAATTAATGATTCCGGCATAAAGAGAAAAATCAGACAACGAAATAAATAACTAAAATATGATATACTAGTACACTCCCTCCGTCATAAGATATAAATTAATATATGTATAATAACAATATATAATGTGAGATATTGTTAGATTCATCTTAACATCAATTTTCTAAATATGAATTTTATATGCAAAAATATTATACATAGCTAGAAATATTAAAGGTCAAACATAATCACAGAAAACCGTGAAGAACTAAATAGGTGAATAATTATGAGACAGAGAAAGCATGGACCAAAATTTTCTATATTTACCATTAAAGGCCTCCATTTTTCTAGTTTATTTTCTATATTTACATGAGGCTCCCAAAATGACGTTGCGCACACAATTCTAAATAAAGTGTCCGAAAATGTAACCGTTCCCAAAAATGATGTCATCCATTATATTTTTTTTGAAATAAAACTATGATTTCATTCATTGAAAAGATGTTGTACAAAGTGTGGGATGTGCTCCCATTTAGAGGTAGACTCTGCAATAGTTTTAGCATATTGAGCTAAAGAATGTGCTACGGTGTTGTGTTGTCGTCTAACCCAGCACAGTTCTGGGTGTAAATGCCTATTAGCTAGGTTGGTGATGTCGTCAATGATTAGGCCAAAATCCGACAGGTCTTCAGTATGATTCTTGATTGCCCTTATGACTACCTGTGCATCTCCTTGAATACGACTGATCCGTATACCTCTTTGTAAGGTAGTAAGCACCCCTGCTCTTAGAGACATACCTTCTGCGTGTTTAACTGCATGCACTATTGGAAGGTTCTGCAATTCCCCATAAATCCAAGTTCCAACTGGAGAACATATGTACCATCCAAGACATGTTCTGCTTTGGGATATTGCTGCATCAAAGTGGAGAGTGTTGCCATCGGTTAACGATTGATTGAATTGAATACTCATCTCCTGATTTGATTTGCCACCTCTTAATGTTTCAGCTAGATTTGAGAGCATTTTTGTGGTGTAATTGACGCAATGCTGTGGTTTCAGGTCATGACTCTCTCCATGTAGAAGCTTATTTCTGTGATGCCACAGCTGTGATAATAGGGTTGCAACACATGCCATATCCCTTGGCATTAATTCCAATAATAGATCTTGAACCCATAAGCTTGCGCTTTGTTGTTGGAAGTGGAAGATCCTCTCATGAAGCTCAGCGGTGAGCCATTTACTGTGCGCTAACGGGCAGTGGAAGAATATATGTTCAACAGAAATGTCATCCATCGTGCAACTAAGGCAGCAAGGTTCAGCTGGCATGTGCCTTTGCAGCAGATTGATTGCCGATGGCAAATGATTTTTACATAATCACCACAGGAAGTGTTTTACTTTGGGTTGAACCGGTAAGTTCCATATCTTCTTCCAGTGTGGAGAGGGTCCTGAGCTACTTGACGCCATGTTACCTGCAATTGCAAGAGTGGAGGAGTTAAGTTCTAGATTATATCCAGATTTGACTATGTATTTACCGTCCACTGTAGGGTGCCATATCCATCGATCTATTGTTCTAAAGCTCATGTTCCTTGGTAAAGATAGAATGAGATTTGACTCCTCCCAACTAAAAGTACTTTTAACAACTTCTTCTTTCCAGGCTGTCCCGTTTTGAGTTATAAGATGTGAAACTTTTTGACCTGCTGGATAGTCGGCTGGCAAAGACGTTGGTCTTTGATTTCCTAGCCTTGGGAGCCAAAGGTCACTTTTTATGCTTGTATTCATTCCGGTTCCAATTCTCTTTCGGATTTCTTTGGACAGCAGTTTCCTTCCTTCTAGAATGGATCTCCAAGCATAAGATGGGGCCCACCCTAACCTTGCTTCTATAAAGGTTCCCGATGGGAAATATTTAGCCTTTAGAATCCTTGTAACTAAGGAATTTTTGTTTGTTAGTAGACGCCACGCCTGTTTTGCTAGCAACGCTGTGTTAAAAGTCCTCAATTCTTTGAATCCCAATCCTCCCATACTCTTGGGTGAGCATAGTTTCTCCCACGTGGACCAGTGAATCTTCCTTTTCTGTGTCGTGCTTCCCCACCAATATCTGCTGTATAGTTTGTAAATATCTTCGATAAGCTTATCTGGAAGCTTAAATCATGA
Organism: Rubia yunnanensis; assembly: GCA_037428765.1. NCBI lineage: Eukaryota > Viridiplantae > Streptophyta > Magnoliopsida > Gentianales > Rubiaceae > Rubia > Rubia yunnanensis. Next base: position 111,280,051 of record CM075065.1, on the reverse strand, counting down.
CATGGTATAGGTGGGTATAGCCTGTAGGACTGATTTGATGAGCACTTCCTTCCCGCCTTTTGATAACTGTTTGTTTTCCCAGCTACCAATCTTTGTCCAAATTTTGTATGTTATCCCCTCAAGTGCACTTGCTTTGGATCTTCCAAATACTATGGGGAGTCCCAAGTATTTTTCATGGTTGATGGCCTCTGTCATTCGAAGCATGGTTAAGATACAGGCTTTCAATTGGTCTCCAGTGTTTGGGCTAAATATGATTGAAGATTTACTAAAATTGATCTTTTGTCCCGAGGCCTCCTCATATAATTGTAGAATATCTCTTAGTGTTACTGCCTCCTGATTTGTCGCCTTGCCGAGAATAAGTGTATCATCTGCAAACAGGAGATGTGACAGAGCTGGTGCATTCCTAGCAATATGTATCCCATGTAGCCTTCTATCCCTTACTCCCTTGTGGACCATATTTGAAAACACCTCACTACAAATAATGAATAAGAACGGAGAGAGTGGGTCTCCCTGTCTCAGACCTCTAGTGGGTGTAATGTTCCCAAAACACTTCCCGTTGAGCATGAAAGAGAATTGCACTGTCGAGATGCAGCTTTCAATCAAGCGTATAAATACTGGATTAGCACCTCCAGTAGGAAGTTCCATTCAATCCTATCAAAAGCTTTGCTCATATCCAGTTTGATGGACATGTGCCCCTTCTGGCCTGAGGTTCGTCTCTTGATATGATGGTGCGCTTCGTGAGCTAAAATGATGTTATCCGAGATCAGTCTGTTTTTGACAAACGCACTTTAGTGGCGTGAGATCACTTTATCGAGTACCACTTTTAGCCTGTTTGCTATGCATTTTGAAATTATTCGGTATATCACATTGCATAAACTGATCGGCCGAAATTGGGAGACACATTTTGGTGTTTTCACCTTTGGAATGAGCACAATATTCGTGTCATTAAGCGATCTCATAGATTTTCCATCATTTAGATAGGGCAAAGCCTCTTGAGTGACTTTTGGTCCAATAATGTCCCAGTATTGTTGGAAGAAGGACGGTGGCATGCCATCAGGTCCTGGAGATTTATTTGGGGCCATGCTCTTCAAAGCGGCATGTACCTCTTCTGAAGTATATGGTCTTGTCAGGCTGGTATTCATCGTTGGAGATACTTTTGATGGGATTAAATATGTTAAATAGTCAATAACTATTGGAGACGGGTGTGATGTTTCGAAAAGTGTTCGAAAATGGTCTGAGACAACAGCTTGCATATCTCTTTCATCAGTGCACTAATGGCCATGCTGATTTGTCAGCCCATGGACTTTTTTGTGTAGTTAATGGACTTTTTTTTGTAGTGTAAAATTTTCTAAAAAAATAACACCTTAAATCCTTGCTGGATCACATTGAGACCACTATCGCCTGACATCCCATTACTCTTTGCGAGTAACTCTTGAATTTTAATTGCATCTTCATCTACACTTTGTCTCCTTATCAACCTAGAACTCAGCAGGCAAGTAAAATTGAAGTAGCATGATACGAACCACTAAAATAATGTGCAATGTTTACCCTCAGCAACACAATTCTGATCCTAGGTGACTGGACTAAATTTTTGAAAAATTATTGTTGATTTTTGAAAATGTTGATTAAGAATAGGAATATAAAATTCCAAATTTTGAAATTTAAAAGATTTTCAACCATATTTTGAAAGTTAAAAAATTGTGAGTGAAATTCTGACTTTCGATGTTAAGGGATGAATCCATGTTAAACGTGGAAAATCATCAATAAAAACAACGTAATACAAGAAACACTGATTTGATAAAACTGGTGATTGCGAAATATCACTTTGAATCAAATAAATAGTAAATGGAGCGGAATGTTGAACTGTTTCAAAAGGCAATCGATGAACCTTGCCCAATTTTCAACAAATACAATCGTCATGAAAGTTTGAAGTACATGAGATACTTTTATTAGAAACAAAAGACCCTATAACTTTAGAAGAGATGACCAAGACAAACATGCCAGATATTTTCAGACTCTTTAGAAGTAAAAGACACAAGTACAAATGACGGAGGACTAACTACGACTAGTTGAATATGATAGACACCATGCTTATTGGAACCCTGAAGTAGTATTTCCTCCATGGTCTTGTCCTTTACCCGAACATAAGAACCATCAAAACATACGGTACAATTATTTTCCTTTCATAACTAATTTACTAATAACAAATTATGTTTGAGTTTGGGGACACGACAAACAGAGGACAAGGCGATAGGAAAGTCTAAACGTTCAGTTGGCAATATTTTTCATGGGGAGAGAGGTAAGATTGCCACCAACCGAACTTGACCCACTATAAGGAAGAATAATTTAAACTTACCATCTGATGGGTCATGTGAGAGGCAGCTCCCAAATCTGGATACCAGACAGAGTCATTTGCTTCACCACCAACAAACAAGGCAACTAAAGCATGATTGACACTCTCTTAATTTGATGGCATGATATTCTGATTCAAATGGTGAAGATAATATGCAGCTTGATGACATGGATTCCCAACAAAGACAACAAGAATTGGAAGATGGGATAGAACTAAAATCGTCATTAAATGGGTTATTTCCTACTGATGACACGTTATAAGTAACATGGTGGAAGGAAATTAAAATGTGACTAGTCGCAAATATTACCCATACCATTGTCACGATTCCTGATATATTGTGCTATGACACCCCTTCCATTATTACGAGTGTTGGATTGGCCTCCAGAATTGTTCTTATTATTATTGTTGTGGCCACATTTGTTGCAAGTTTTTTTCCTTTATTTTTGCCACCACATGTATTCTTAGGAGCGGACTGAAATGAAGGACTTGAAGTGTTACTTGTGATGGGGTTGATTTTACCATATATTTTGGGTTGTTATTGATTGGAATGGTTGATTAAATCCTTGGATATTTATGTTATTTGTAATGTTCTTGCAGTTTAAAGATTTAGAGGCTAAATTGACAAGTTGTTGCAGCTTGTGGTCACTTGTGCTTGGAGATGGAAGAGGAGAAAAATATGGAGATGCTGGAATAATTATGGAGAATTTTGGTGCTTAATTATGGCAATTACAAATGTAGTTGGAGAAGAATCAGGATTGATTTGAAGACTCCTAAATGTTAGGAGAGAATATTGTGTTTATCTTTTTGAGTTCTAATTAGATAAGGAAAGAAATATTTTATTCCTTATCCATCTTTTGGTTGTAGTATTATTTTGGAGACTATTTATTTCATACGGACGCATAGACGGTACAAAGAAGACAGAAAGACGTACGCACAGTCCATCTGCGTAGAACAGTATTTGGGATTTGGATTTTCCAGTATTTTATTCAGACAATTTTCATCATTTATCTTTATGTTTTTTATAGTTAATTTAATTATGTATTCTGGCTAAATTCTTCCTTTCCGGTAAAGATCAAGGAAGTACTGGCGTCAATTCTCGTGAGATCTAATTAGTTTTTATACTTTGATTGCATGCTAGCATCTGTTGTTCTTGATTATAATGTTTATGATTGATTTCATGTAATTGAGTAGTGCGCAATATTTGATTGCATGTTAGTTAATTTAATGATAATTGAACCAATCATCCGTAATTGTGCTTTCAGTTCAATCAGTGGTAGGGAATAATAGTTTTAATTTAACAATCCGGTGTCCGAGTTTGCTGGTTATGAATTGGTCTTTCTTATCCCTAATGCTGCTAGCATATTAAATCTATAGAGCATCTCTTAGGTTATAGCTTAGTTAGAGAAATAGTTTGTGATGCATCTTCCTGATTATCAACAAGGTAAGGAAATATTGTTTTCTTGCAACTATAACCTATTTGTGGGAATGCATTTAAAGTCGTCTTTGCATCAAGGATGGAGATAGAAAATCAGTACAGAAATGATCGAAACCGGAATCTTCTCGTCATAGTTGAATTGTTTTGCAATCTGTAACAATTTCTCATTTTTGTTTTTACTCAATTTTTAGTTTCTCTTATTCACTATCCTCATCTGGTTCTTCTGGTTACAAATTCGCAAATTAAAGATTAAGGAAAAAAATCTCGCAAATCTCTTGGGAAACGAACATGCTCGCAGTTATACTGGTCGGTATGCCCATACCGACCACATAATCTTGAACTAAAAATTCAGCTTAGAGCTTTATTTATTTTTGGTGAAAAATGACACACCAACTTGCGACCATCACGTACAATAGAGAGACTTCATACGTTTCTCAAGAAGTAAAAGCTTTGGGCACAAGTCATCAAAGGTGAGTTTTAAAGGATAGTGCATTCGTGTAGTAACAATGTGTGCATAATCAGGATCCCCATCTAAACCAAAAAAAGTATATTGTAGCAAGCCTTGAATAGAGATAGGATATTTAATTGCACCCATAGAATCCACTACCACCTTAATATCACATAGATATATCCACGGACTGAGAATCAGTTTTCTTAAGTCTAGATAATCGATCTGTAACTCCATTGATTTAGCCAAACTAGCATCCATGAAATGAAAATGTAAATGATTCCAAATTTCACAAGAAGTGGGCAGTTCATTAACATCAACAAAAAATATTTTGAGAAATAGCAGCGACATCCAAGCATCCAAGTCTTAACTTGCTGATCAATACATAAATATTCATAAAACTGCGAATTCGATACCGAATTATCATAGGCATCATACATCGTAGGAGTAGAAAGAATAATTTTCTTGCCAATGAGACCCAGTAACTGATGACACAAAAGAAGACATGTAATCCAAGTGTTTAATAACAAAAAATCCATAGTAAAACTAGAACGGATAGAACATATGGTCCAACTACATAACATTTTTATAATAAATATCGAAGGTGCACTTGAAAGGGACAAAACGGTTGGTAAGAAATGATGCGCGAGATGCTAAAAATCTCTCGCGAGATTCTCATTATGTCGCGAGGTAATTTGTTCAACATGATCATCTAGCCCTCGCTAGGAAGGATGCATGAGATGATGATAATCTCAAGCGACATGTTGAAGGTCTCGTGAGTTGATCCTGGCTCCACGTGAGTTGTTGGAGCAGTTGGGGCTCATGCGTGAGTTGGTGGGACTAGTCAGATCCTCACGCAGCGGGTAGGCATGGGTGGGCACAAAAATTTAAAACCAATAATCGAAACCAAAAGATGAACAATTTTGAATTTCAATAAATCGGATCAAATTTAATACTCCTTCCGTTCCAATGAAAATGGCATATTTATTTTTTTATGATCTCCAATTGTTAAGGAAATAGAAACCCTTTCATTGTAGGAAAGGTTATAGATGGTAGTTACCTTATAGAATTAGTTATAGATGGTAGTTTCCTTATAGAATTAGTTATAGATGATAGTTTCCTTATAGACTTAGAATTATATTCCTGTTAGACTTTGGTTTGTTGTAATCCTATATATTGTAATACTCATCATTGATGAGATGTGTCATTGATTAATATCAGTGCACCATAATAAAGTTCTATATATTTTTATCACCAATGATCATATTTGACCGTATATATCTCTAGTTACGCCAAACAATTTTGCATAAAAAATATTTTTAAAATAGAGATTAAGATGAATCTAACAGTATCTCACGTGATATTTTTATTATCTATGTATATATTAATTTGGGTAATATGCAAATATAACCCTATATGTTAGAGAAATTGCAGATTTTTTTAGTGCAAAAACAACCCTGATTATTGAATGAAAGTGCAAATACAAGGAAATGACCAAAATGCCCTTTCATCATAATACTAAAATTACCTTTGCTACCACCACAGCCACTGTTCCACCACCAACAAACCCTCCACCTTCCACCCACCCCCCCACTGCCCAGCTACCTCGTTGTATAAAACCCGCCTCCCCACATTTATCGGAGATTAATAACCGATGAAGATTTCCAGTGTCCACAATCCTTCATCATTCACTATTTATCTCCAATTTATTTGCAATACTTTATACTACTTGGAAGAAAATGGTTTTTGGGAATTCTTCGCTCTATTTTGTCTTTCTGTTTCACATACTCCGACGAGTACCAACAAGTCGCAGCCTTCCAATGCTCCCATTCTGATGCCCAAACCCAGCAGCGTGGCTCTATCTCTAGCGAAATCTGTTAATTCGGCAGCTTCTCTGGCGAACCCACTTCTGTCAACCCCTGTGAAGCCTCTAGTTCCTCAAATGTCTTTGAAATCCAGCCCTTCTATCCAAAAGGCACCGTCACCTAAGCCCACCACCCGCCGCCTCCCCCATGTTGAAACCCAATCCCGATGGCAAAACCCAATCACCACCAGCCACCCCATCGAAACCCAATCGTCTCCGCCACCTTAACCTCCCGTCTCCCCCTTGTCAAAACCCCATCACCACTAGCCACCCCGCGCTAAATCCCACCGCGACGCCACTTCCATCCGGAGAAAGGATTCAACCGAAGAAGAAGGAAAAGGCAAGGTTGAGGAATTCTTCATCAACAGTAGGTAGGAATGGAAAGAAGAAAGGACGCGTCCACAGGTTACAAAACCAGAAACGAACTCTAAAAAAAGATTCTGAGAAGAAAGAAAAGGGGAAAACAAATGGAAGGAGAAACAAAATTAAGGTGGGGGGCATTAAAAACATTTCATTTTTCTGGAGGGGTAAAATAGTCTTTCCATCATAATCCGGGCTCAAACTATCGAAAAAGGTTATATTTTCAAAAAAAATCTAAATATTTAGTATTATATTTGCACTTTCAATTAGCGCGAGGCTATATTTGCACTTTCGTAAATTATATAGGGTTATATCTGCACTTTGCCTATTAATTTATATTTTTGGTCAAAGTTTACAAAGTTTGACTTGGAAGTAAATGTGTCATTTTAGCTTGGACGGATGGAATATATAGTTTTCGAATATCCGAATTGATGAAATCTAATTTTGAATATGATTTTGGGATTGGTTTTGAATATTAAAACTCAAACCGAATACCAAATTCTAATTAGTTAAATATATATACTCCCTCTGTTTTTTTTTCATTGGCACCTCTCTTTTGGTGTTAGAATTGAGGAGATGCTAAATGAGTGGATGAAATTGAATTGAAAGAAGAGAAAGTAAAATGAGTGGATGTAAAAACCTTAAACTTGCCCAAAATAGCAAGTGCCAATTAAAAAAAAACACCACTTTTAGTAAGTGCGCCAATGAAAAAAAAACGGAGGGAGTATATATATAAACATTTTATATAAATAATTGTATCATTGAATTTTAAAATTTACTTTGTTAATTAGTTGTTAGGAATAATGCTAAGGCTTTAATTCTTAAATTTGTTTTGTACATGTAGGATTATTTATTTTGATGAAGTAAATTTCATGACAGGTTGGTGTGTCATTCTGAACTTATTGAATTGGTCATGTTTAAGTAGGTAATGTGTTGGGAAATATGCAAATATAACTCTATATAATTGAGAAAGTGCATATATAATTCTGAGATAATTTTTTGTCCAAATACAACCCTAACTATTTAACGAAAATGAAAATATAACCTTCTGATGATATTTTCAGTGTAGATCATGTTTTTCCGATGTTGACCCCCTCAAAAATGACAAAAATGTCCTTGGACCAAAAGATAAATTTGGATGGACAATTATACCTTTACATGTGCCGGATCACCGCCGGCCACCACCAGACCACCGCCGGACCACCGCCAGACCACCGTCGGACCACCACCGGACCACTGCCGGACCACTGCCGGACCACCACCAAACCACCGCCAGACCGCCACCGTAACAGGTAGGGTTATATCAGCACATTGTGATAGGGTTATATTAGCACATTTATAAAAAGTGTAGGGTTATATTAGCACATATTATAAAAGAAAAACTCATCAACATTAAAAACCCTAAGTCAAAAAATACAACAAAATAACTACACACAACACCAAATGTTATCCAATAATTAATCCGGACTAAATTCAACAAAAGAAAAAAATGTCATCAAAATCCTTATATTCAATACCATATATACCGCTTATCTCTATTCATTGACAAGAAGCAAAAGAAAATCACATAATTAAACTCAATATTGCATAAATATGGTGAACTAGGAGGAATTTCGGATGAAGATAACATTTTTGAATGGTTGGCGAACTTCCACTTCAACGTCCGTTGCATCGACCTTGCCAAATCTCTTTCTTCAAACTAAAATCACACTCTGAAACGTCAGCAATCGGTAGAAGAGATTGAAATGGCGGTTGCATGTGGTTGGCATTGATTTTTTATTAATATTGTTTAGAGCAAAGTGTATATATAACCCTAAATAATTGACGAAAGTGCAGATAAAATCCTATATGTTTTAGGAATGTGAAAATATAACCCTATCAAATTTTATAATGTGCTGATATAACCCTACAAAGTCCGGCGGCAGTCCGGCGGCGATATTTAGGTATAATGATGCTAAGGGCAATAACTTCATTTCCTATTTTTTAGTTTTTTTTAAAAAAAATTCAGAAGGGCAAAATGTCTTTTTACAATATTTCAGCTAAATGTTGTCGGAAAAGGTTATATTTGCACATAACCTACATATCTAGGGTTATTTGCACTTTCAATTATCGCAGGGTTATATATGCACTTTAGTCAATTATGTAGGGTTATATATGCACTTTGCTCTAATGTGTTTTTTAAGTTAGAATCTTGAAGTTGGGTTAAATTGTATTAAGAAAATTAGAAATTGTGATTGTTTCCCCTCCTTACAAATTCAGGTAATTTGGTTTATTCAACTTGTCAATTTCGACCCGAAAATCCAATTTTGAACTCGGATTGGTTATTACTCCCTCTGTCCATTTTCAAGCTGCAATTTAATATTCATTTAATCAAAACTTTCTTACTTTGACCTTAAAATTGAATTGATATATAAGTAGAAATGCTAATGTGTGATACATTGTTAGATTCGTTATAATATATTTTTTCAAAATATTAAATTTTCTCAACTTTTAATTAACCCTAATGAAAGATATGAAGGATAAAACATTTTTCAATTCAACTGTTAAATGTCAAAACGTGAAACTTGAATTGGGACGGAGGGTGTAGATTTTCTTGGTAATATGGACCGGTTTCTGATTTTCTTAGAGGTCAACTCGATTAAACCAAATCGAATGACCCAAAATCCAATTAAACCGAACTGATGCGCCTTGGCTTGCGCGACTGACAGTAAACTGGCGTCGGTGAAAAGACTGGCTTGAGTAAGGCCGATGAACGGTGGTGGCCGAAGCGGGTTGAAACTGATCGGCAATGTGGACCACTGTTGGAGATCAGAGGTGCCAGCAAGAAGAGCGGTTGCGGATGGAGCAAATCCAAAGTTTGTGTCGCCGAAGCCGAGGCAAACGTCAACGGAAGGTGCCGCCACTGCTGAAATTTTGATGCTCCAATTTCTAGGGTACCGCCATGCCAACGGAAAACGATCCACCTTGCGCCGCTGGTTCGACTGAAGTGCGTTGAAGCTAGCCAGAGAGCATTGGAGTTGCAGCAGAATACTGTCACTCACCTATCGAGCAAAATTTTCCGGTAGAGGGATTGACAACATCAAAACATTAATCCAAAAAAATAAAAACAAAGAGAACCGGTACAAAGTTCGTTAACAAAAATTTGCGAAAAATCTTAGTGCTCTAATACAATGTAATCACTCTGTCCCAAAATTATTGATCTATTTACTTTTTTGAAGTTAAAATTGGTAAACTTTGATCTTAAATATGAATTAATGTATGTATAATAAAGGCAAAGTCTTGGGAAAGACGGTCTTTCCATAGGTTTATAGAAAGACGGGTTTAATTCGAATAATAAAAGGTAAAAAGGTCTTAGTTGCAACATTAAAAATTCAGTATGCAACATGTAGTAGTTATAAAATTTATAACTCGATTTATGCAACTCGAAAATTTTATCTTAATTTATTCTAATTTACACTTTAAACCTTGGTCTTTCCATGACTTATGGAAAGACCGTCTTTCAAGAGACGCACTCAATAATAAAAATACCATGTGAGATATTGTTATATTCTTCTTAATATCTATTTTCTAAAATATTAATTTTATATGCAAAAATATTACACGTACCTAGAGATATTAACGGTCAAACATGATCATTGAAGACCGTACAAAAATAAATAACTCAATAATTATGAGACGGAGAGAGTATTGAATAATGAGAATAATAAAAATTTACACAATTTCTGAGTCTGAGACTCTCTTTATATGGATTATATTGACATGAAAGAGTCTATTCTATTTCTAACCAAACGCCTCAATAATCATACAGAACTCGAGGAGTCTCTCCTGTCGTCTAAACCCTACTGCTGACTGATGATCTTCTTTTCCCCATCATGGGAAAACAGTAAGTTTTTTTAATTGATATACTTTTAATACTTATTGTTGGTATGCCTTGAATACTGTAATAGCCGCTTCTGCGACCCTGCCTGGGGGGTTCGGGGGGGCGGCAGTCGCCCCCGGGAAACAAACGGGGGTATCGCTGCCCGGTCAGCGAGTCGAGGGGTCCAGGGGGGCGGAGCGCACCCTGGCCTGGGGGTCCGGGGGGGCGGAGTCGCCCCCGGTCCGACAGTATAGCTTGTCTCTTTATTGGACTGCTGTTGATTTGGGCCGAATTGTGTTTTTGGCCCAGTTTGTTAGGGTTTAGTGGAGACAACATATAAAGTGTCTCTCTTCTCTCTGTAAACCAACTCTAATTCTGTTCCGCACAAAATTAGTGAATTCGTCTCCCGTGGATGTAGCCAAATTGGTGAACCACGTAAATCTTGTGTCTTATTATTTTCGTTCATATTTTCTGTTCTTTCTCCATTCCGCACAACAAACTGGTATCAGAGCGGTTTCTTTTTCCGGCGATATCCGTAGTGGGTATATCGGATTCTGGGCTCATCAGATCGGGGCTGATCGGGGAGAAAGATGTCTGGGTTGAACGTGAAGATCGATAAGTTTACTGGGAGAAACAGTTTCAGTTTATGGCAGATCAAGATGCGAGCTTTGCTGAAACAGCAAGGTTTGTGGACTCCGCTGACGAAGGATTTCGCGAGCAGTTCTGGCGATGTTGTGAGTCTGGAAGAAAAGGCACACTCGACGATTATGCTGTGTCTCGCGGACGAAATCATCACTGAGGTCTCAGATCAGGAGACTGCTGCACAACTATGGCTGAAGTTGGAGAGTTTGTATATGACGAAATGTCTAACCAACAAGTTGCTTCTAAAAAAATGCCTCTTCGGTCTCCGAATGCAGGAAGGTACGCAACTCAGAGACCATCTAGAGCAATTGAATACTTTGTTATTAGAATTGTGAAATATAGATGTGAAAATTGAAGATGAAGATGCTGCTTTGATTTTGCTAGTTTCTTTACCACTTTCGTATGAGAATTTTTTTCAGTCATTTATTGTTGGTAAAGATTCTGTGTCTCTGGAGGAAGTAAGATCCTCTCTCCATAGTAGAGAGTTGCGACATAAGGCAAATAGTACAGGTACAGAAAGTCAGGCCACTGGCTTGTTTGCTAGTGACGGAAACACAAAAGGCAAGGAAACCGGCAATAAGAAGAAGGGCAAGAAGTCATCTTTAATGTTTGTAACTACTGTAAGGAGAAGGGGCATTGGAAAAAGGAGTGTCCGAAGAAGGCTAGTAAATCTGGGAGTACATCTGGTACTGCTGCTGTGGCTGAAGGGGATTTCAGTTCTGAAGATGATTTTGCTCTAGCTGTTACTGGGAAAAATAATCATTCTAATGCGTGGTTTCTTGATTCTGGGGCATCTTACCATGTATGCCCAAGGAGAGATTATTTCTCAACTTATGAGCAAGCTGAGGGCATAATTACTACGGCAAATGGTGTTGCGTGCAAGGTAGTTGGGATTGGTTCAATCAAGATCAGGACGCATGATGGTAGTTTCTGTACTTTGAACGATGTCAGGCATGTTCCATCGATGACAAAGAATCTGATTTCTCTTCCTACATTGGATAGAAAGGGTTTCGTCTACTCAGGGAGTGATTGAGTTCTGTGTGTCTGCAAAGGTTCTAGGCTGGTTCTGAAAGTTGTTCTGCATGGTACTTTGTATTTTCTACAAGGTTCCACGGTTATGGATTCTGTTAATGTTGCATCTTCGGAGGTTCACCAGGATGATATGACTAAGTTATGGCATATGAGGCTTGGTCACATGGGTGAAAGAGGGATGCAGATTCTGTCGAAGTATGATCTTCTTGGTGGCCACAAGATCAAGAGCTTGGACTTCTGTGAGCATTGCATTTTTGGGAAGCATCACCGCAGCAAGTTTCCTAAGGCGATTCATAGAACAAAGGGCACATTGGATTACATCCATTCTGATTGTTGGGGACCTTCCCGAGTTGAGTCACTGGGAGGTCACAGGTACTTTGTTTCTCTGATTGATGATTACTCAAGGATGACTTGGGTTATCATGATGAAACATAAGAGTGAAGCTTTCTCGAAGTTCAAGGAGTGGAAAACTTTGGTGGAGAATCAGACCGGGAAGAAGATCAAGAGGCTTCGAACTGATAATGGGCTGGAATTCTGCTCGTCTGAGTTTGATCAGTTTTGTAGGGATGAAGGGATTGCTCGTCATCATACAGTCAAGAATACGCCACAGCAGAATGGCGTAGCTGAGCGGATGAATCAGACATTGCTGGCGAGAGCGAGGTGCATGCTCTCTAATGCTGGTTTGGAAACGAGATTCTGGGCAGAGGCGGTGAGTACAACTTGTTACCTGATCAACCACGGGCCTCACACAGGTATAGAGTGCAAAAATACCTATGGAGTTGTGGTCAGGTAAAGTTGTTGATTACTCCAAGTTAAAAGTTTTTGGTTGTACATCTTATTATCATGTTAGTGATGGTAAGTTAGAGCCCCGAGCCAAGAAGGGTGTCTTTGTGGGTTATGGAGATGGAGTTAAAGGCTCCAGGATATGGTCTCCATATGAGAAGAGGGTTATTCTGAGCAGGGACGTTGTCTTTGATGAAAATTCTTTGCTTAGATCTATGGTAAAGCCCACAGTTGTGCCAGAAACTAGTGGAGTTGATAAACAGGTGGAGCTTGAAGTCACTCAAGGTGAAAATATATTGGAACAATTTAAGGTGGATCAAGAGCCACAGATAGAATCTGAGATACCGGAATCTCCACCACCAGATCCTCAACCATCAGGAGCTACAGTCCACAGTTTAGCTCAGGACCGACCCAGGAGGGTTGGAGTTGGGGCGCCAAAGAGATATGGGTTTGAGGATATGGTGGGTTATGCACTGTCAGTTGCCGAGGAAGTGGATACTCAAGAGCCATCAACCTTCAGAGAGGCTACTTCATATACTGATGCTGATAAATGGCTTGCTGCAATGGGAGATGAGATGGAGTCTCTTCAGAAGAATCAGACATGGGAATTGGTCAAACAGCCTCAAGGGAGAAAGGTAATCAGATGCAAATGGGTTTTTAGGAAGAAGGAAGGAATATCACCTGTAGAGGGAGTCAAGTACAAGGCAAGAGTTGTTGCAAGAGTTGTTGCAAGAGGTTTCAGTCAAAGGGAGGGGGTAGACTATAATGAGATTTTCTCACCAGTGGTCAGACACACTTCCATCAGAATGTTGCTAGCCTTGGTGACACATCAGGATTTGGAGCTCGAGCAACTTGATGTGAAGACCGCTTTTCTACATGGAGAGTTGGAGGAAGAGTTGTACATGACTCAGCCAGATGGTTTCCAGGTTCCTGGCAAGGAAAAGTATGTTTGCAAGTTGAAGAAGTCTTTGTATGGACTTAAGCAGTCTCCGAGGCAGTGGTACAAGAAGTTTGACAGTTACATGCTTCAGCTGGGATATACGAGGTGTGCTTATGACTGTTGTGTCTACTACAGCAGGTTGAGAGATGGGCCATTCATCTATCTGGTGCTTTATGTAGATGATATGCTGGTAGCCGCAAAGAGTAAGCACGAGGTTCAGAAGTTGAAAGGACTTCTTAGTGCTGAGTTTGAGATGAAGGATCTGGGTGCAGCTCGGAAGATACTAGGAATGGCGATTCTTAGGGATCGAAGTCAGCGGAAGCTTTTCTTGTCACAGAAAGGCTACATTCAGAAAGTGTTGGCTAGGTTTGGCATGTCTACAACCAAGCCTATGGACACTCCTAGTGCTGCAAATATTCATCTCACCACTATGTTTGCTCCTCAGTCAGACGAGGAGAAGGAGTATATGTCTCGGGTTCCTTATGCCAGCGCGGTGGGGAGCTTGATGTATGCTATGGTTTGCACGAGGCCAGATTTAGCACAGGCAGTCAGTGTTGTGAGCAGGTTCATGGGGCAACTAGGAAAGGAACATTGGCAAGCTGTGAAGAGGATTTTCAGGTATCTTAGAGGTACGTCTGATGTGGGCCTCATTTATGGAGGTGATACCGAGTGCTTAGTTACAGGCTACTCTGATTCTGATTATGCTGGTGATATTGACACGAGGAGATCGATGACTGGTTATGTATTCACTTTGGGAGGTTCTGTGGTTAGTTGGAAGGCGACTTTGCAACCTACAGTGACGTTGTCTACTACGGAAGCAGAGTACATGGCTCTGACAGAGGCTGCAAAGGGGGGAATATGGCTGAAAGGGCTAGTTAGTGATCTTGGTCTACATCATGATCAGGCTACTGTGTACTGTGACAGCTTGAGTGCAATCTGCCTAGCCAAGGATCAGGTCCATCATGAGAGGACCAAGCATATTGATGTCAGATATCATTTCTTGAGGAGTGAGAGGAGAATCAGGGTGAAGAAAGTGGGAACTGCAGATAACCTCGTTGATATGTTCACCAAATCTGTTCCACATAGCAAGTTTCAACATTGTTTGGAATTGCTGAACATCAAAGCTGATTAGGTGCTCTATGGGCAGTCCCGGGAGTGGAGGGCGAAGTCTACTCATCTGACACTGTAATGGTGCATCTGGAGTTTTCTACTTTGAGGATTCAAGTCAAGGTGGAGATTTGTTGGTATGCCTTGAATACTGTAATAGCCGCTTCTGCGACCCTGCCTGGGGGTCCGGGGGGGCGGCAGTCGCCCCCGGGAAACAAATGGGGGTCTCGCTTGTCTCTTTATTGGACTGCTGTTGATTTGGGCCGAATTGTGTTTTTGGCCCAGTTTGTTAGGGTTTAGTGGAGACAACATATAAAGTGTCTCTCTTCTCTCTGTAAACCAACTCTAATTCTGTTCCGCACAAAATTAGTGAATTCGTCTCCCGTGGATGTAGCCAAATTGGTGAACCACGTAAATCTTGTGTCTTGTTATTTTCGTTCATATTTTCTGTTCTTTCTCCATTCCGCACAACACTTATGTTATTGAATAAGTATGGATTTGTTTCCATACATTAATATTATTTTTTGATCTGATAGATTAAATTGATGTGTCCATGATGAACATTTAATCTAATTGTTCATGTCGATATATTTTGTCCGATCTGGTCTTACAGATCTTGTGTTCTTGATTTCTTTTGTGCTTGTGATTTCATTCATGATTTCCATTATCGATATGTGTTTTTCAAGGTATTTACAGTTTGGACAATATAGATCGTGTTTAGGATCAAGATCAAGTGGTGTTACAGGTGTTGTAGATCTATGTTTGGCGTAGTGATATTGATGCTGATATGCTCAACTTCGCCAAGTGGTCATGATTTTTATTGAAGTGAATTAATATCCCTAGGCGATGTTACCGTTTTTTATTGGATCTCTGATCTGTAATAGTACAAACGATCAGTCTGGTTGACATGTAAATTGAATATCCTTATAATAATTGGTTATTGTTATATGCTAGTTAGGTTGGATGTCAATTCAACTTATATTAATCGTCGCTGGGTGTTTTTTCTAGGTTGATTTTTCGGGGAAAAAAACAAAACTCGAGGAGTTATTTATATCTTAAGCACGCATTTTGGAATATGTATTTCAGAGTTCAGAATAGCATATATTGATTCGATCAGTCAAGAGAGAATCATAGCCTCCTTGCTCAATTACTTTTAATTGTTTGGTATTTAAAGTTCACGTGACTGACGAATCCCGCTAATTGAAGCGTTTAACGAGGAAGAAGTCCACGCAAAAAATCTTCTTCTCTTTAGAAAAAATCTCACTTTTTCTTCAATTTTCTTTTCCTCATCTTCTCATCATTAAAAAAAAAATTAACAATGATTTTACTTTAGTTGATATTTATTGAATGTTTGAATAATTGTGAAATATGACTATGTACTTTAGTTTTATTCTTTGACTTGATAGTTTAAATTAGTGTATTAATGATGATCATTCGATTAATATGTTCACTGCGTCGATGTATTGTTTTCGATATGGTTGTAAAGATGGTGTATTAGTGGTTATGTTTTTGTTTTAGGGTATCCATTTATTTGGAGGATGCGTTGATATATATTTTTCAAGGTGTATACAGTTTGAACAATATAAATTGTGCATGCATGGATCAAGTGGTGTTACACTTGTAGAAGCTTCTTGTTTGGCATAATGATTTTTGATACGTGATACGCTCTTCTCTATCAGGTGGTCATGATTTTCATGGGAAACATATTAGTATCCCCAAGGGCGATATTGTTACAGTTTTTATTGTAATCTAATTTGTAATAGTACTGGCGATCAATATGGTTAGCATGTCATTTACACATCTTTCTAATTAATTGATTATTGTTAGACCCTCGTTAGTATGTGTTAGAATAAGTCAATGTGTTGATTAAATTTTTTTTGTTTTGTGTTTATCTTGTTGACAAGGCTAGAGTTATTTTAGTCATTGTCTATCGCGTGTACTCTATTTATTTCATTCAATAATATCATAATCATTACGGGAAATCATTCTTTCATGGTATCAGAGCAAGTTCTGATCCTAAACCCTTAAATTTATTTTTTATTTTTCTTTTATCACTCCCCCTTTCTCTTCCATCTTCTTTTCCGTTACAGACACTCCGACGAACTTTTTTGCATATTTTCTGCCAAACTTCCTGTCAACTTCCAGCGAACTTCCGGTCAACTTCCGACAATCGTTTCAATCGGCCTTTACAAATCTTCAATTTTCATCGGTGTTCTCGGAATCTCAAATTCTCTGATGTCTTCCAGCTGTGTTCGGAATCAGATTGAGGCTTCTTTTGCGGCGTCTGATTTGGCACCCAAGGTTTTCTTCTCCGTTGCTCGATTAAGCTTCTCCGGTCACGTTCTTCCGCCGTCTCTCCCCTCAATGTCTTTCTTCGACATCGGCGTCTTCTTTTGGCAGCGGCGGTCTCAACTCAAATTATCCGGTGTTCATTGCATCCCCTCAGACATTTTCTCTCAGCGGCTCTCGGAGGTTTTTTCCTCGACATTGTCTTCACTCAGCACCTTTCTGAGCACCGCCTTCGTCCAGCAAGGAGGTACCACGCGTGAGATTCACACAGCCCAAGTTTATCTGTGCGTCCTGACACGCGCGCGTGAGGTGCACGCACTCCCACTCCTCTCTGGGCGTGATTTACACATGCCTGGTGGATTAGCTCCTTCATGCTCATCTTTTTCATGCGCCAGGCGACATTAGGGTAGATTTTTGTCCCCTTTTCGATCTCTTATTTACCCTCAGCGATATAGAACATTTTGGTTATCGACCTATGATTTTTCAAAATATACTGGCTCTTCTTATTATCGACGACACGATGGCTCGAAGTGGATTGTAGACTCTGGGGCCACAAAACACATGCCATCGTCCCCCACTCATGTTGATCACGTGACACCTTATGATGGTTCTACGTCCATGTTGGTAACAGTTCTCCACTCCATATTACTCGTGTCGATGATTCTCAGGTTTTAAATCTCTATCTCTTTATGATGTGCTTATTGTGTCTGATATCACTAAAAAATTGCTTTCCATTAGCAAATTAACTCGGGATTTAAAATGTGTCAATTACTTTGATGATTGTTCACTTATTATTTGGCATAAAATCACTAGGAAAACATTGGGTCACAGTTATATTGAGGATAAACTTTATGTTTTAAAACTATGGTGCATCTGTTTTATCGTCCACTGTGGACTCCAATAGGTCGCGTGCATCTTTTGAAACTCGGCATGTTAGGCTTGGTTTTGTTCCGCATTTCGCTATTTCTGGTTTACGTACTTCTGGATGCTTATCTGTTTCATCAATTTTTCCTAAACCCGCCCTTTGTGATGCATGTGAAAAGGCTAAACGGAAACGGTTATCTTTTCATACAAATGATAAACGTGCTGCCAGGGTACTAGATCTGATTCATTGTGATTTGTGGGGTCCCTCTCCTATTTCATCGGCTGATGGTTTCTCCTACTATGCCATTTTCCTTGATAATCATTCCCGACTCTTGTGGTTTTACCCACTGCGCCGCAAGTCTAATTTTTGGGATGTTTATAATCAATTTGAGGCTTTTGTGGAGAACCAGTTCTCTTCCATCGTTATGGTGTACAGAGTGATGGGGGACTGAGTTCATAAATGGTTGGTTACGCTCTCACTTTCAGACAAAGGGCATTCACCATCAGATTTCTTGCTCGTATACTTCTGAGCAGAATGGTTGGGCTGTCTATGTTGTATCACTCTCATGTTTCTCTCTCCCACTGGCCTGACGCCTTTGCTGCAACCACTTATACCATAAATCGGTTGCTCACTCATGTTCTTGGCGGAAGATCACCCTATGAAGTTATTAATGGTCGGGCTCCTATATACACCAATTTTCATGCTTTTGGTTATCGGATCATCCCATTTTTTTGCCCTTTTGTCGACCACAAGCTGTGTCCCCGCAATATTTCGTGTGTATTTATTGGCTACAACTCCCAGTATAAAGGTTTTTGGTGTCTTAATCGCACTACTGGTAGAGTCTATGTCACTCGACGTGCTTGCTTTAATGAAACGTGCTTTCCATTTCCCCCATCTATTCTTTCGGTGGATGGTTCTCCACCTTCAGTGTTAGATGTTTCTGCATTTCTTGATCCTAATTCTGACTCAGCGCCTCTTTTTCCTATAGTTTCTCCTGTGCTGACTCCATCTCTTTCAGCCCTTTGCTCCATTTGTGCTACAGATCCGGCTCCAGTTCATTAGCAAGCACCACTTGCATCTCGACGGCCAAGCCGGCCGCCTAGTTTGGCCACCCCATTCACTAGTTGCCTCAGTCGACCTTACTCCCCTGGCTTCTCCTCCTTGACCTCGTACCCATAGGATAGCTACTAGGTTGGCTATTGGGGCCATACAACGCAGGGATTATTCAAATATTGCCTCCCATGGTTTTACTGCTGCCTTAATTGCTCAATTTGAGCCCATAAATTATCGCACCACCCTTCATAATCGGGCTTGGGTTTCTACTTTGGATGACGAGATGATAGCTCTTTGTGGTCATTGCATCTGGGATTTGATGCCTCACCCTAAAGACGCTAACATTTTTGGCTCCAAATGGGTTTATCAACTGAAGTATCGACCATTGGCACTATTGAATGTCACAAGGCTAGACTTGTGGTGCAGGGTTTCTCACAGATTCTGGGTTTTGACTTTCACCACACTTTCAGTCATGTGGTTAAAGCCTCCACTGTTCGGATAGTTCTCGCCATTGCCACGATGCTCTCCTGGCCGCCTTATCAACTGAATGTCAAGAACTCATTTCTAAATGGCGTCCTCGATGCTCTAGTTTATATGAAGCAACCCATTGGATACAAGGACCATATGCATCCAGATTATGTTTGTCGCTTGCAAAATGCCACTTATTGACTTAAGCAAGCTCATCGAGCGTGATTTCAGTGCTTCAACACTTATTTGACTCAGCTTGGTTTTCAGTGCAGCTCGACCGACACCTCTCTATTTTTTCTTTCACGAGGATCATCGTTACTGTATCTCTTGGTGTATATCGACAACATCATTCTTACAAGGAACGATTCGACACTCCTTTGGCAGTTCATTGATCGGACACATCTGAAGTTTGCAATTAAGGAGCTTGACGCTCTTCACTACTTTCTTGGCCTGGAAATTTCACCTACTTCATCAAGTCAACTTCTCGGTCAAGCAAAGTAGGAACATGGAATTCTTACTCGTGTAGGGATGTCTGATGTTGCACCAGTCTCTACACCATTTATGTCAGGTTCTCAGGTGCATAGTTTGACCAGTCCACCATTTTGGAATCTGTCCTTGTATCATTCTCTAGTTTTGGCCCCTCAATACTTGACCATCACTCGTCCTGATTTGGCTATTTTTGGTCAATACTGTCAGTCAGTATCTTCAGGATTCCAGAGCTAATTATTTTACTGTTGTTACTCGGATACTGCAGTATGTTTTGGGTACTCTGCATTTTGGTTTTACTTTTCGGTCTGCTAGTTCTCTGGAGATGCTGGGGTACTCTGATGCTGGGGTACTCTGATGCTGGGGTACTCTGACGCTGATTGGGCTCACTCTTTGGAGACTCATCTATCCACTTATGGATATGCTATTTTTCTTGGTGGAAACCTAATTTCCTGGAGTGCTAAGAAACAACCCATAGTTTCTCGTTTTAGCACAGAGTCTGAGTATCATGCTCTTGCCAACACTACCTTGAAGTTGTTTGGCTTACTCATTTGCTCCGAGATCTTTGAGTTCCCTTGTCTGGTCCTCCGGTGCTTCTATGCAAAAATAACAGTGCCATATTCTTGGCACAGAATCCAGTTGCTCACAAGTGGGCTAAGCAAACGACATCGACTACCACTTCATTTGAGAGTTGGTTGCTTCCGGCAAGCTGCGAGTTGCTCATGTTCCACTTTACTTCAAATTGAAAACATCTTCACCAAGGCCTCTCTCGTCTGCTGTTCGAGTTCTTCAGATTTAAGTTTTGCATCAGCGAGCATCTGACGCTTCACTTAAGGGGGGTGTTAGAATAAGTCAATGTGATGATTAAATTTTGTTTGATTTATGTTTATCATGTTGACAAAGCTAGAGTTATTTTAGTCATAGCATATCTCCTGTACTCTATTTATTTCATTCAGTAATATTAGAATTATTACGAAAAATTATTCTTTCAATGTGAATATTAATTCTACTTACAGTAATGCCGATGACTATTTTTAATAGCATCTTTGAATGATTGATTTTTTTTAGAGTCCGTCTCTTGAAAGACGGTCTTTCCATAAATTATGAAAAGACCAAGGTTTAAAGTGTAAATTAGAAGAAATGAAGATAAAATTTTCGGGTTGCATGAACCGGGTTATAAATTTTATAACTACTACATGTTTCATATTAAAACTTTAATATTGCAACTAAGACCTTTTACCTTTTATTATTCTATTCAAACCCCGTCTTTCCATAAGCCTATGGAAAGACCGTCTTTCCCAAGACTTTACCTTTTTTTTATATAAAAAATCTCACATGATCGGTTATTAATGGAGAGTCGGGACTAATTAAGATAGCGAGTGTCTACGTAAATTATAAAATTGGGGCCACTGACTTGAGGTTGAATAAAAATACTTTAGAATTGAGGCCACTGACTTAAAATTTAATGTTAGAATAAAAATGTTTAAAATAAATATTATAAATTTTATACGAAGACAAAATTTCATGGCTAAATTAATTTTAGAAAAGATGGCTTTTACTAAGATTATTAAGTAACCAATGTAATTTTTAATTTAAATATTATATTTTTTTTTATAATATACATTATACAATAAACAAGTAATACAACATATCAGAATGTTAAAATACAAGAAATATTGTATACAAAAATATATCGAAGTTCAAAATACATTATTTAAATTTTAGTATATTTTAAAAGTACAATGTTTATAAAGAAAAATACAACAGACATGAATTTTCAAATATAACATTGTTCAAGATATCTTCTCAAATTTTATTACTTTGATTCCTGATTTACAAGCTTTTTCTTGTCTATAATCAAAACAATAGTTGCGCATTCTAAATTGGAGCCTCTGCTTTTTTTGTGGCCTAGTGAGCTTGCCTATATGACATTAAAGGTTAAATACTCA
Organism: Rubia yunnanensis; assembly: GCA_037428765.1. Classification (NCBI taxonomy): domain Eukaryota; kingdom Viridiplantae; phylum Streptophyta; class Magnoliopsida; order Gentianales; family Rubiaceae; genus Rubia; species Rubia yunnanensis. The sequence continues at coordinate 111,258,118 of CM075065.1, read as the reverse complement.
GAAAATTTTCAAAATGAGAGGATTTTATGCATGTGTATCTCATGGGAAAAATAGAGAGTTGTCAAGTGTCAGAGGGAAGAAAAATTGTCAGACCTTTGTTCAACATCTAATTTCATAGTTGTGATTTATGGTAGTTTTTATTCATTTCTATCCAACATATGACAACTTTAGATTAGCCTCTCACATACATAAACAAAAATTCCTCCCACGATTTGTTTTGTTGGATACTAGAATCAGTTTATTTTGCAAAGTTATAACTTCTGTATTAATCTCTCCTTTTTGAAAAATAAAACCCTGTTTATCGGATCCAAAGGGTATAGAATTTATTATCTCTATAAACTGATCATTTAACTAAGCGTGAGGAGGCTCTATAAAGTTTACCCTTACTATACTCTGCATGCTCTCTTTTATTTCTCGTACTGGAAACTAAAACTGACTATAGCAAGAGTAATAACTTTCAACCTTTGTTCTTCTCAGTACAAAATGTGGCAGCTGAAGATTGCTCAAGGCGGTGATCCGTGGCTTACAACCACCAACAATCATGCCGGCCGGCAGCATTGGGAGTTCGACGCTGAAGCTGGAACACCGGAAGAACGAGATCAAGTTGAAAAAATGCGCCGGAAATTCACGAAGAACCGGTTCAAGACCAAACAAAGTGCCGATCTTTTGATGCGTACGCAGGTTTGTTCCATTCATCATTCCCGTGAAATTATTATTTAGTATTGTAACCATGAAAAAGATTCTGTACAGTTTAATCTGAGATAGAGACAATATTAGCTTGAAACTAAAGTGTATTTGATTCTTTCTGAGATTTTAAACGCAAAACGTACAGTTACGAAAGGAGAATGCGAGCAATACTACAAGTCCGATCCCAGAAGCGGTTAAGATTGGTGAAACAGAGGATGTAACCGAGGAAGCAGTGACCGCGACTTTGAGAAGAGCCATCAGTTTCTATTCAAGTATTCAAGCTCATGATGGCCACTGGCCGGCTGAATCTGCTGGCCCTCTTTTCTTCTCACCGCCGTTTGTAAGTATATCCCTGTAATTTTTAGAGTTAATTAATTCATAATTACTTCATCTTCTTTCAATCTAAAAAGTATCGGGAAAGACCGACTTTCCATAACGTTATGTGAAGAAGAGATTTAGTTTTAAAATATAAAAGATAAAAGGTCTTAGTTGCAATATTAAAAATTTATTATGCAATGTGTAGTAGTTATAAAGTTTATAAACTAATTCATGCAACTCAAATATTTTATCTTCATTTATTTTAATTTGCTCTTTAACCATCTTTCAAGAGACGAACTCAAGTTTAAAAGTTACTTCATCCCACCTACATTTTTTAATTAAGAAGAAAGACATAGGAAAGACGGCCTGTTACTACTATAAATTATATCTATCGTAACTTTTCTTGCAACGCTTATTAAATTGTTACAATAGCTTTTAAAGTGTTACTTAAACCTTTAAAAAGTGTTACATAATTCTTGAAGAGAAAGTCTCAAAAAGGCGGAATTTCCTTAAACTCATGGACAATTCACAAAGGCTTTTACATTAAATGTTGCATTATTTTATAAAACTTAAATATTATATTTTATAAGTTAAAAAAATAATAATATGTATTTAAAGGTAAAAATATAAAAATATATTTTCAAAAATTCTAAATTTTGTATGTAATTTAACAAATACAGTGTATAAGGTGAAAAATAAGCGGCATGTCCATAAGCTTATGGGCAGACCGTCTGTCAGGAGACCCACTCATTCTTGAAAAGTGTTGTGTTACATCTAATGCAACATCACAAAAAGTAATACTTGTAAAAGTGTTGCAATAGGTTCAACTTAGTATTATTAGCACCTAAAGCAACACTTTCAAAGTGTTGCATTAGCCTTAATGGCTTGTAGCTAAACTTATGGACATGTCACTGTATTTTTTAACTTGAAAATTGTGTTTCTTTTTAACTTGAATGTAATAAGTTGTGTTTGACTGTGAAAATACAAGAAATATTGTACAAACGTACAACATTTAACTTAAAAAATACTTTATTTTAATTTGAAAATTCAGTGTTTAATTTAACAATGCAGTGTATAAGTTAAAAAATACAATGGACTGCCCATAAGTTAAGAACATGCCACCTGGCAGGATACTCTTTGGTTAAAACAGCCAACATGAGATTTTTTTAGGGAAATGTAGTGTTTAGCAAAGAGTTTTTTCCTGAGACCGTCTCATGATAAGTCTCATGATAAGACCAGAGACTTATTATAAATAATGAACACATAAAATAGGAGTTTTTAAAACTCGAAGGTCAGAGTGTAATTAGAGTGTAATTATTTATGACTCGGGATAACTTTAAAAAAGATTGCTGAAATCTTGGAAATCAATTTGCAATTAAACACTCCGTCCTTCCATTATCCACCAGATCCGCCAATGTCACCGTTTTGGAGGTTAGCCTTTGCGTCTTCGTGCTTCTCCTAAAGAGACGGGCTCTTCTTGGCCGTCTTCTTGACGATTATTGTTCCCGTCTTCTTGGCTTCATGTTTCGCCATCCGTCAACCTCCGGCTTTTGGGCCAAAGAGTTCAGCTTCACTTTGGGCCAAATTATAAAACTCAAATGTGAAACTTAAAACATCAAATTAATTTAATTAAAATCATATAAGAATTCTAAAATATTCAACATAAAATCAAGGCAAACTAGTTAAACACCATATATAAAACATAAAAGCATCAAACTGAATCGATTTAAAATCATACAAAAATTCTATAAAAAATAATAATTAAAATCATTTAAAATCATTGAAAACATTAAACATCAAATTATATTAATTGAAAATCATACAAAAATGCTGAAAAAATTCATCGTCAAATAAAAAATAAAATATAAAACATAAAAAATCTAGGAAAAGTCTTGGGAAAGACCGTCTTTCCGAAACCTTATGTAAAGATGGAGTTTAATTAGAATAATATAAGGTAAAAGGTTTTAGTTGTAATATTTAAAAAATATTATGCAACATGTAGTAGCTATAAAGGTTATAACCTGATTCATGTAACCCAAAAATTTTATCTTCATTTCTTCTAATTTCCACTTTAAACCTTGGTCTTTCCATAACTTATGGAAAGAACACCTTTCAAGAGACAGACTCAAAAATATAAATAAAAATCATATAAAAAACATTAAACTTCAAATTAAATTATTTAAAAATTATACAAAAATATCAAAAAAATAATCGTCTAATCAAAAAAAATTTAAAATAAAATATAAAACATTAAAAATCAAAATCATAAAAATGTGCTAAAAAAATCCAATATCTAATAGAAATAATTAAACATGAAACATAAAAATAAAAATAAATTATCATTAATATAAAAATACTTATAAATAAAATAAAAACATAAAAAAATACTATGACATTGAAATAGTTAAACATCAAATAAAATACTAAAAGTATACATCCAATTACAATAATTAAATATCAAATAAAAACACGAAAATATACATTAAATAATAACATTGTAGTACACATCAAATTAGAATAGACAAAAATAAAATTAATACACTAAAAATACATAAAATAAAATAATTAAATAAAAATTGATTTTAAAATATCAAGTGGCACATTTTGAAAATGTGCCACTGATATAAATTTAAAAATCAGCTCACAGCATTGAAACATCAAGACATACATTAAATAAAAATCTAATAGTAAAAAAAACATCATTACTAAAACGACATGTTGAAAAAGTAACATCTCGATCGTAATGAAAGTATAAATTAAAAATTAAAATTAAGATGTAAAATATCATTAACTAATGTCAAAATGTATAAAGTGTCAAAAATTTAACATAGAAACACAAGATTTACATTAAAAGATCAAAATTTAACTTTAAAACGCAAGATTTTAGTGGAAAAATATTTTTGGAAAAATATTTTTATCATTTTTATATTCATACCCACCCCATCCACATCCAAACTACCTCCATATATACCCACTCCATTTGGGCGACTGCGGGGCGGACCTCCACCAAAACTCACCCTGCTATCATCCTTACTCCTTGCTTGCCAAATTTTCTATAAACTAATTTGAAAGCTCATCTCTAATAAAACTTTATTAAATTACAAATTAGTTCTTGATCTCGTTATAAAACAATTCCATACAACACTTTGTCTTTAGCAAAAGGCCTTTTACAACTAGATTGATAAGCTGTACCCATCTTCCCAGAAACACTTTAGGTAGTGATTTACAATATGGTAATTAGGGGTGTTCATGATTCGATCCGAACCTATAAAATGAAGCGAATCGGGCCGGAGGTAAGGACCGAAATTGTATAAATAAAATTTCGGTCCAGTCCTCGATCCAAATTTTCTTAGATTCCAGGTTCCGGTTCGGTCCGGTCCAAAATAGATTTTTTTTTCGGTCCGGACTGGATGGACTAGTATTTTACTTATATGTATATTTTTAAAATAATAATCAATTAGTTTAACATACTAGTTTAGATTTATTTGTGACAACTAGTATTCTTCAATTATTTTGATGTGAAATTTTCTAATAACTTCTATTACTCTGTCCCAACCGAATGTGCACACTTTTTGGTCAAGTTTGTCAGGTCATGTTTGACCAACGATAACTTTAGTTACATATATTAACGGTATGTTAAAATTTGATATTTAGAAAATACATCATGCAGAGAATCCAGCAATATCTCACATGATGATATTGGTGTCTATATACTAGTTGAAAATTATAGTCAAACATATCTTAAGAAAGTTGATCAAAAAGTGTGCAGATTCGGCTGGGATGGAGGTAGTATTTTACTATGTTTTAAAGAAAAAAATATTGATTTAGTTTTTTTCTTTAGCAAAAATTTTAAAGTAAAAAAAATAAAGTATACAAGAATCTGGTCCAAGTCCAGACTGGTCCAAAATTGAAATTATTTCGATTTGGTATCGGTTCAAAATACTACTAACCGATGCAATTTTCGGTCCAAGGTTTTCGGTGATTCCGGTTTCGATTTAGTCCGATCACGTCTTAGATCGACGAACACCCCATTGATAACCTTTATGGCTAAAGTTAAAATGTACACTATTATCAAATGGTGTAGCATCTGAGATTGCTGTTGCTGTATCATATAAAGGATTTATGTTTCTCGAGAACATCACAATAACAATAATTCTTGGGAAAACATGGCCTGTTTTTGCCTATCTAAAACTACATTTAAGATTTGGCCTTCACTACCAGATAATCTTCCAGTAGTGATACTATTTTGGAATGCTAAAGCATCGCTGAAATTAGTAGTGATGTTTGTGGAAGTGCCTCTATTCAGCATGTCACTAAAATATTGTTTGTGACGCTTTAATATGTAGAAGGGTCGATAAATTTTGTGACATGAACTGATGCAATATGGTTTAGTGACATATACTCGTATCAGTAAAATTTAGTGACACCTAAAGGCGAGTAAATTTCAGGACACTTCCCTATTGTCATAAAAAATGCGTCACTGCTGGACTCGTAAAACATGGCCTGATTCACCGGCAAATTGTATAGGTAATTGCTTTATATATAGCCGGAGCACTCAATGCAATCTTATCATCGGAGCATCAGAAGGAGATCATTCGCTACTTATACAATCATCAGGTAAATTATTAGCTACATATTTGTTAAGCATTTGAAATCATGGAATCTAATATAAGTGTTCACATCGATACTCGTATGCATAAATAGAATGAAGATGGTGGTTGGGGAATACATATTGAGGGCCACAGTGCGATGTTTGGTTCATGTCTTTGCTACATCGCATTAAGGTTACTTGGAGAAGGAACTGACGATGGAGAAGATAGGGCAATGGCGCGAGGCCGGAAATGGATCCTGGATCACGGGGGCGCTGTTGGGATTCCGTCATGGGGAAAGTTTTGGCTCACGGTAAATTATAAAAACACGACTCTTCATATGAAACAGATGAATAACAAATCACTGGCGAATGACGAAACTACGTTGCTGTTGTGTAATACTAGGTACTTGGAGTATTCGAATGGGAGGGAAACAATCCAGTACCGCCTGAGCTTCTGCTGTTCCCCAAGTTCTCCCCTATTCATCCACAAATGTTCTTGTCTTATTCTCGATCGACTTACTTTCCGATGTCGTACTTATATGGGAAAAGATTTGTTGGAACCATCACTGAATTGGTGAAATCCCTAAGGCAGGAGCTATATACAGAGCCATATCATCAAATCAATTGGAACAAAGCGCGAACCACTGTTGCTAAGGTTAATGAGCTGCAATTTAACCCTTAATAATCCTTCATATATAAATTGTTTTCCCTAATTTCAAATATTATTCTCAGGTTTTCCAACAACAAAAGCGAACTGTATAATTTCTTAAAATGTACACAATGGTAACTGGACAATGAGACTAAAACATATAAAAATGATATTCAGAGGTTAAAACGTTAACTGTGATAAATTTCTCACAACCTCAAGTTTTGATGTGGTGCAATACTGATCTATATTAGGAAGATCTATATTATCCTCATCCTTTCTTACAAGACATGTTGTGGGGGTTCTTGCACTATTTTTCTGAGCCGATTCTGAAACGCTGGCCATTTTCGGGTTTAAGAGAAAGAGCTCTGCAGAAAGCCATGGAGCATGTGCATTACGAGGACGAGTGTAGCAGATACCTTTGCTTGGGATGTGTAGGCAAGGTATACTCTCTATACCATCGAATCGATGTGTAATTTTAGCAGAAAAGCATGGTTTTATATGCTAAGATCATATATTTTAAACTATGTGTTACCAAAAGGTTTGATACACTTAGAGCACGAGAATTTGTAGAAGTTGTATTCCAGACCAGGGTCGCAGAAGCGATTATTACAGTATTCAATGCATACCAACAAATCTCCACCTTGACTTGAATCCTCAAAGTAGAAAAATTCAAGGTCTACATCATGATCAGACTACTGTGTATTGTGACAGTTTGAGTGCAATCTGCATAGCCAAGGATCAGGTCCATCATGAGAGGACCAAGCATATTGATGTCAGATATCATTTCCTGAGGAGTGAGAGGAGAATCAGGGTGAAGAAAGTGGGAACTGCTGACAACCCCGCTGATATGTTCACCAAACCTGTTCCACATAGCAAGTTTCAACATTGTTTGGACTTGCTGAACATCAGAGCTGATTAGGTGCTCTATGGGCAGTCCCGGGAGTGGAGGGCGAAATCTACTCATCTGGCACTATAATGGTGCATCTGGAGTTTTCTACTTTGAGGATTCAAGTCAAGGTGGAGATTTGTTGGTATGCCTTGAATACTGTAATAGCCGCTTCTGCGACCCTGGCTTGGAATACAACTACATCTACAATTATGATAAGAATATAATTCCAATTCCAATTTGGACTGATGTTGATTTGGGCCGAATTGTGTTTTGTTCCAATCCCAGTTTGTTAGGGTTTAGTAGAGACAGTATATAAAGTGTCTCTCTTCTCTCTATAAACATTAATTCTGTTCTGCACTTAGATAGGTAGAAATCTGGCCAATTTCTTGGCGTCTGTAACCTGCTCCCTATTATAGTGAATCCGTCTCTCGTGGATGTAGCCAAATTGGTGAACCACGTAAATCTTGTGTCTTGTTATTTTCGTTCATATTTTCTGTTCTTTCTCCATTCCGCACAACAGTAGATAACTCGAATGTCCTTATTTAATTTGCAGGCGCTTTCCATGCTTGCTTGTTGGGTAGAAGATCCGAATTCAGCTGCATATAAACGCCATCTTGCCCGCATACCTGATTACTTTTGGATGGCTGAAGATGGCTTGAAAATCCAGGTTTAGTTTTCTAAAAAAAAGAAAAACTTCTGAAGTATAACTCTCCCTTCCCTCCGCTTCATTAAGGGTGTGTTTGACAGGGCTTATAAGTGCTTTTCTTATAAGCAAAAGACCTTTTAAGTGTTTGGTAATGTGATAAAGAAGTGTTTATTGAAGAAGCATAAGCTGTTTTTGAGGAAAACAAGAATATGGTCTCCATTCCTTTCAAAATAAGCCAGTTTTACTAATAAGTATAGCTCTGCCAAACATACTCTGAGAGTGTCGTATTTTTCCCTTTATGGGTGTGTCACAAAAAGTGTTTCGTTTTCGTTGTGGTAAGATTTGGATCATTCTCATTCACTCCTATCGCTTATCTTCCTTCATTTTCATCCACAAGCTTCATCTGCAAAATTGAAGTGAGCAAAGTAAATGAGCTGACACTCTTAGTGAAACGGAGGGAGTAAATCTCGTCTATAAATATCTGTATATATCTCATCGTTTTTATTAATGAATGGTTGTAGAGTTTTGGTAGCCAAACATGGGATGCATCTCTTGCCATTCAGGCTATTGTAGCTAGTAATTTAAGTGAGGAATATGGACCAACATTAAAGAAAGCTCATGAATTCATCAAAGCATCACAGGTAAGGTTCAGTACTTAATTCTCATTACTCTACATATAGTCTGTATTAAAGATGAATATAACATCCATATTTGTTTTCACCAATTCAAAAAATATGTTTTCACATTCCTAAGTGGTATTGCAAAATAGTGAAGATTATGACCTCCTTAGATGTCACAAAAACGGTGTCGCTACTGAAACTTTTGCATAGATTTCTATGCATGAATAAACATGGTAACAATAAATTTCAAATATTAGGATTCTGTTTCGATAAATAAAAGCTTCGATTTCATAATGCAATTGTCATTTTTAACAAATAGGTTCAAGAGAATCCTGAAGGAAATTATCTAGACATGTATCGCCACATCTCGAAAGGATCTTGGACATTCTCCACACAAGATCACGGTTTACAAGTCTCCGATTGCACGGCAGAAGGATTAAGGGTATGTGATGTTGGACATAGCTCAAAACGAAGCCCAAAACGATGACGAATTTCAACCTTTTAACCATCATTTTCCAACATGTGAATTATAGGATGTATTACAAGCTTATGAAACTAAATAGTTTTGCATCAAAACCTCTCATTTCATTTTGTGGTTGCAGGTGTCACTCATGTTGTCTCAGATGCCTGCAGATCTTGTTGGTGAAAGTATTGGAGCTGAACTTTTATTTGATGCTGTTAATGTTATCTTATCCTTACAAGTAAATAATCATGCATTTCATTTTTATTTCTTACATTACTTTGTTATAATTAATATTAATCGAGGTATCATCTCATATTTACATTACTTTGTCACTAACAAAATGTTACTTTTTATATTCTTTCTTTCTTTTATATTATAAAAAGACTGTATCATAAAAAGATTAGGGACAGAGTAGGATTTGGTTTTTAACGGCACTATTTTTCTCAATGTATTAATATTCTATCTTTCTCTATGTAATCAATTCTTCTAATGTAGAGTAAAAATGATGGATTTCCAGCATGGGAGCCTATTCGTGCAAATCGTTGGTTGGAGGTAATTAATCCTGATTTTTTAAAATATAGTTTAACTGTAAATCTGCAGTAATTTTTATTAAAGTGAGTTCCAATATATGAGACCATTCTAAAATTAACCAAATTGTTTATCATCCCTTTGTATTAAGTGACCAACACTAATTAATTTTCCCATGCACTGTTCCAGAAATTGAATTCTGTAGAGTTTCTTGAAGATGTTATGATCGAGAAGGAGTAAGTATCAAAATGTTATTTCAAATTTTTTACTATATAGCATTGAGATCAAGGCTGAGGTCAACACACACTTGATAAATTTAAATGAAAATTTATGAATTACGAAAAAGTAAGTCTGTTTTGAATGGATAAGTAATCAATAAAAAGCATCAAATAGTATACTCCCTCCGTCATATTTTAAACTGCAATTTAACTATTCATTTAGTCCAAACTTCTCAATTTTGACCATAAAATTGAACTAGTTTATAAGTATAAATATTATTGAGTGATACCTTGTTAGATTCGTTGTAACATATATTTTTCAAATTATTAAGTTTTCATAAATTTTAATTGTTCTTAATAAAAGATATTAAGGATTAAATATTTTTTGAGTCAACTACTGGAAGTCAAAGTGCGCAATTTGAAATGGGACAGAGAGAGTATATAATTAGGTCAAAGGTAAAAAAAAACTCTTTTATTGTTACCTCTCACAAATATTATTGGCTAAATGATTTTTAAAAAAAAAAGTATTTTATGAAGCAAGCGTGTTTAATTTAGTTTATTGCAATTTAATCTAGATATGTGGAATGCACTGATTCGGCACTTGAAGCACTGTTGATTTTTAAGAAGTTCTATCCTCGGCACAGAAAATCGGAAATAGAAGATTCAATCAAAAGGGCAATTGGATATATTGAGAGCATACAAAAGCCAGACGGTTCATGGTACACACTCCTAATACTAACTCTATTTAATCTTTTTTGCTATATGAAAACCCTTAATTCGAAACCCAAATAGTTGATTTTAATTATCGGCAAAATCCATTTTTCTACTTCCTCCGTCCCAAATTAATTTGCAGAGAGTGAAAAAATAGCTACAAAATTCTACAACGAAAAGGTACTGAAAAGCTGGCAAAAAAGCTGAGTTTTATTATCAAAAATAGTGACTACTGCACAGTAATCCAAAATCCTAGCCATGTAATTAACTAAACAGAAACCACAAACTTCAAAAATTGAATGAAAATAAAATACACCAGAATCTTCAAATTTAATCTCTCATACATTAACATATCTGACATATTTACACAACTATGACAATAATTACAAAGCTAAAGAACACTAAAAACCTTCAAATTCGAAGCTCTCAACCCAATTAAACTCAATTTAATCTTAAAAATACCAGACCCACTGGAATTGACAGATGAGTTCTCAAATGGAGTGGTGGAAGAGTTCTCATGTGCACTGGAATCGACGTCGACGATTTCCCACGGCCTATAAATAAAAAACAATTACTCAAACATCATAAATAAACCAGATCCAAGCATGAAAAACCAAGATCTGGAAAAAAAAACTCAAACAATGAGTAAGGATTCATACATCTTAAATAAACCAGATCCAAACAGACCGAGGCAACCCAGATTCATAATTTCTGGCTACACAAGTTATGAAGAAATTCAGGTGACTCCAAATTTGGGGAGAAAAAAGAGAAATGGGAAGAGGGGGGAGGAATCTGGTCAGTAGGATGGAGAAATGAAAGCAAATGGGAAGAATATGGTGAGAGAGGGTGAGAGAATGCATGAGAGAAAGCTGAAGAAATGAGAGAAAAGAGGAGAGGAGGAATTAATGAGAGAGTAAATTGTGTGTATAAGTGAGTAAATCTTACCCCACACGTGATTTGAGACCTGACACAAGCTGATTCCCAATGTAATTAATCAACTTAATTAACCAAATAAAAGCTGAAAAACTTTGTAAAATTTTCAAAGATCAGGGGCATATTTGACAATTTAATACGGGTCAAATGGGCCAAAAATGGCATAAAATCAGAGATTGCAATTTAAACTAGGACAACTCAAAATAGAAAGTGTGCAGTTTAATCCGAGACAGAGGGAGTATTATAAAACCTGAAACTAGTTGAGCATTCATAAAAATGTCAGTAATCTGATCAAGAGAACGAAAATGTTGAACAACATGAGAACCATCCTCAACCTGCTCACAACAAAAGTTAATCAATCTTGATATGCTTGGATCTCTGATGGAAATCGGATTAGCAGACATGAAAGTAGCCCTTAGATTATCATAGAGAAGAATAGGCGGAGGAGACAAAGGAGCCTGAAGCTCAAATAAGAACTATTGAATCCATGTAAGTTGAAGCAAATGCGATAGCCTTGTATTCGGCCTTTGAGCTTGATTTGGCAATGACGTGTTGCTTCTTCAATGACCAACTGATAAGATTTCCACCATAATAGATAGCAAAACCATGCTGAGAACGGCAATCATCACCATCAGATGCCTACAAGGAAAAATCCAGGGATCATTTCAAATAATGCAAAAATGCATTTAATAGCAGACCAATGCAGCTCAGTCGGATTATGCCTAAACTGACAAACACAGTTAACATCATAAGAAACTTCTAAGATCGTGGCATACTGTAAAGCTTCAACTATGCTACAATATAAGAGAGGATCATGCACAGGGTCCCCAACCTGTGTGAGCTGCGACACAGGCTCAGCTGGAGAAGCAATCGGTTTAGCATACACCATTCTGCTATGCTCCCAAGAGATCTAGATTATATTTCTGTTGAGAAAGAATCTTGCTCGACTTCAACCGAGTGAATTCAATCCCCAGAAAATAATGCAAAGGACTAAGATCATGAAGCTTGAAGGCATAATTTAATTTACCAATAAACTCTGTGATGAGTGCAGTAGAAGAACCAGTAACAATGAGATCATCAACATAGACCAAAATATACAATATTTGTGAGCCATTTATGCGAATGAAGAGAGTAGTATGAGACTTAAAAGGAGCAAAGCCATGAGTCTAAAGAAAAAGTCTGAGCTTAGTAAACCAAGCCCGAAGTGCCTGCTAAAGTCCTACAGTGCCTTATGAAGTAGACAAACATGTGCGGGTCTAGAGCCATTAACAAAACTAGGAGGTTGCGACATGTAAGCTTTCTCAGAAATATCACCATTCAAAAAAACATTGTTAATGTCAACCTAATGTTAGGTCCAATCAAGTGTAAGAGCAATGGACAGAACAAGCCGAATAGTGGTAGGCTTGACAACAGAACTGAGTGTGTCAACATAATCAACGTCCTCCTCTTGATTGAACCATTTGGCCACAAGACCAACTCCGTAGCGCTCAACTGAACCACCTGCCTTGCTCTTTATCCTGTACACCTACTTACAACCAACAATGTTAGCATTACGGGGAGGCGAAACTAAGGTCCACGTCCCTTAGTTTAAATCAACAATAAGCATTGATCTACCTTTTACCATATATATAGTCCTTATATAGTTTACATTTTACTCATACTCAGTACATTTCTTTAAACAAATCATAAGACCAAAAAATCACAGGTACGGTAACTGGGGAATCTGCTACACCTTTGGGACTCGATTTGGAGTCAGAGGATTGGCTTCATGTGGAAAAACCTATTCTAACTCTGCCGCACTGCAAAAGGCATGTCAATTTTTGGTGTCGAAGCAATTAGCTGATGGTGGATGGGGAGAGAGTTATCTTTCCTGCTCGAACAAGGTAGCTTTAACTGCAACTCTTTAGCTTGATTCGGTACTTTAACCTAATTTCTCCCTCTTCGTAATCAAATGCATTGAGATTTTTTCATTTCCTTTTCTAATTATGAAGGTATACACCAACCTAGATGGGAATCGCTCGAATATAGTACAGACTTCTTGGGCGTTGTTGGCGTTAATTGATGCTGGGCAAGTGAGTAATACTAATTATTTAGCAATTTATTACCTTCTTGTTATAATTAAAATTTGCATTGTTCAAAATAAACTTTACCTTTAGATTGAGGGTTATCATGTTCATCAGGGTGAGATTGATCCAACGCCAATACATCGAGGAATCAGAATGTTAATCAACTCACAGATGGATGATGGCGATTTCCTTGAGCAGGTAAGTAATTCTAAATTCAGTAAAAAAAACATGGAAATCAAATAGAACTACTTTCATACAAATTTAACCTACTTTCCACACCAAAAATAGGGCTTTGAAGTTTTACTTTCCTTTTGTTTTTTAAATACTATTAACGTCTCCTACCATATTGTGCCATACAGGAAATTACAGGAATGTTTTTTAGGAATTGCACCCTACATTATTCTGCCTATCGGAACATCTACCCCATTTGGGCTATGGGTGAATATCGGCGATGTATTATCATGCGTGACATCAAGAATCGAAATATATACACATATTCAATGCCAGATTAAGCATTCTGTAATTGAAATTATGTGATTTTTTCTTTGTTGAATCGTAACATTGAATCTTTGGTGGTATAGTTGATGAGTTCTGTAGTGTATATAGTTTCTTTTTAATTTGTGGTCACTGCAACAAAACAAACCAGGCACAGTCGTTGCATATTTGGGGACTCAATATATGATCACATAAAAAAGTGTAACTAATTTATTTGCTACACTACATAGAAGTATAGTAGCGTTAGGTGTAAGGAAAAGAAGCACTACAGCAAATGATTTCTACACATCAAAGTGTAACTAATCTAAAGCTACATCTAGAAGTGTGTTTAAAAACACTACATCTGAATGTGTAGAGAACACTTATTACACCAAGAAAAGCAGTAAAATAAAGTCCTCACTTGTAAAATGAAGTAGCAATTAATATAGGCGATGTAGCGAATTTCGTTTACACTTGTTTATGTACCAATATTAACCACACCTTAAAGTGTAATGAAGTATTATTACACGTTAACATGTAGCAATTGAATTAGGAAGTGTAATAAAAAATTTACATTTAAAAATGTAACTTTGATTTTACTACATTTTTATACGTAAAATTCGTGTATATAGTTCATGAGTTTTGTAGTCCTCCTACACATTGTATATTAACAGTTACAAACTCGGAACCTCCTCACAAAGGTGGTTCATCAAAATATCAAGGAAACCACCTTTGATTGTTGCCTTCAATAGAGGGAGCACTTGGTGAGCGTTGTTTCACTCACCGAAATAATGAAATTAGCATTGTAGTAAGCAAAGTCGATCCATGGAGAATTGTATAATTAAAATTCAATTTTCTAAAGATCAAATTTGGTATAGCCACCACACTTTAGTGCAAGAGAGTGATTTTATTATCTAATAAAGCAATTTATCAAACTAAAATTACAAAGATATTATCAAATAGAGAAACAACTAAGCATTCAAATAAATCCACTCTAGTTTGACCTGATCATTGGTGTAATAATAAATAATTATCTATAATTCAACCAGTTATAGGATAGCAATTGTATTTGCTGAACTACCCCAATTCTTTCTTACCTCATCGATAGCTAGCTAGCAAGTATTTGCTAAACTAGCTACTTTCCTTATCGGAATACATCTAGCAAGTATTCGCTAAACCAGATAAATACACCAATAGCATAAACACAAAAAGAATCCAATATAGATAACTACCAGAGTGTTCGCAAGTAATAGTTAAAAAACCCAATTATTCACTACTCATGTTACGAAAGTTTGCTATTTTTACAATGTGTTGCCATTTATTAACCCTTGCCAACAATTACAAATTGGTGGCATTAATTAGCACTATCTCAATTAAACTTAAAGTTGATCATGCTCAAATAAAACAAGAATAAATTATGCCCAGAATAATTAGGAACCCACAAATAATAATTATAAAATCAATTAGACCTCACAAATTCATTAAACTAGTGATTCATTATTTTACGTCGAATAATTACTTACCTACTCATGATATGCAAGGATAAATTGAAAAAGAAATAAAATGCAAACATGATGTTGAACTAAATCTAAGGAAAGAAATTACTCCCAGATTTCGGGTCTGTTTGGGCAAATTGGACCACCTACGACTGACCACAATTCTAGGAAAACACAAAATTACTGTCTGCAAAAAATCTATTTATAGTGTTCGTGTAAACTATAACACTAACGGAATAAAAACTACATTTTTTTCTTCAAAAGTATGTACACACACTATTTATAGTGTTCGTGTAAACTATAACACTAACGGAACTTCATTAAGCTACAATTCATGAAAGCTCATTAGGGTACATTTATTGAGGGGGTTTTGAATACATGAACTAATGGATTCTCAATGTTTTCCATGTGATGGCATTCTTCAACTTAATTAAGTGGTTCATAATACTCTCGTTTTGAATATCCAAATACTTCTCAATTATTCACTTTCCGCCACAATACTTCATCAATTGTACTTTTAGTTTCTTTCATCTCTCTCTTTGTCCCTTCGGAAACACCTACAATTGTAACACGCACAACATCGCGTCCAATTACTGAACATGTAAAAAAATGAAGTTTCATTTTGTAAATAAGTCATTGACCACAAGAATATTGGTGGCGTTTATTTTCAGCACAAATTCTTCCATGAATAGCATGACTTAGTACTCACATTCCCAAGAATTGGTCGGACGCCAGTGCTGGAAAAAATAAATCAATTTTTAATGTTTCCAATAATAAAAGTGAAAATGCCACTCATGGAGTGAATGGCTTACATCAATTTTGGTGATTTTCTAGGTGTAATCAGTAGATGGTTCGGTCTTACTCTTTTCCCTTTGATATCTACATTCAACTAATAAATAAAAAAAGTGTAGGTGTGAAATGAGACATGAACGTACCACACCATAACACTGCTAATTATTTTAATTTACGCATCATAAAACACGAATTGAACACGAATGCGAATAAAAATACGAATATGAAGACAAAAGTGAATATGAATGTTACCTTACTTTCACAGACATGTCGAACAAAGGCCTTTAGATGTGGGATCATCCTCCGCCCCTCTTTCCCCATGGTAAAGTCTCAACACCAAATTCCAATGAATTTTATGATACGGGCTTCAAATCACATCAAAATCTTTTTATTAAAATCAGGTACATTGTGTTGAACGAGTCTTCCGAAGCTCCTACAACTACCTACCTACTTACCTAGCATGAATATTATGTATCAATTATGTATATCTAGTCTGATCACAATCCAATATATGTAGGATTAGTTGTTATGAATCTCTTGTATATATACTTCCATTATTATCAATACAAAGACATGGATTTACCAAAACTTCCGATATGGTATCAGAGCAATATTAAACAACAATATTGCCTTCTCTCCTAATTTCTTGCTGCAAAATCTCTATTGCCCACTGCTCTTATTCAATTGCAGTTCTTCATTTTTTTTGTCAATTCATCATGGCAGATCAGGAACTCAACCTTGATCAAAACCTCAACATTAATTCATCAGTGTTATCTCAACATCAATTCATCAGTGTTCAACAACACCTCTTCACTAGTAATCTCGACACTAATTCATCAATGTTCAACAACACCTCTCCACCAGTGATCACATCCACTCTTTACGATGTTCATCACTCAGAAAGTCCCTCCATTGTCCTCGTTACGCCTCTTCAAATGGGTGATAATTATGGTATGTGGAGTTAAGCAATAACCATGGCTTTACGATGGCTTCGTCGATGGAACCTTGTCAAAACCTGATTCTCAAAGTGAAAGTATCAACTTTGAACGTTGCAATGATTTGGTAAGCAGTTTGATTCTTAAATCAGTTTCTCCTAAGATTTGGCCAAGTATTCTCAATTCCTAGAAAAATGCTCAAATTTGGCTTGACCTCAAAGATCAATTCTCTTAGTCAAACGTGCCCGAAGATTTACTAATCGAAAAGGTCCATCTTCAATCTAAAACAAGAGGGTATGAATGTTTCTTCACATTTCACCCAACTGAAATCTCTTTGGGATGAACTGAACAACATCATCATCCTATCTCGATACATTTGCGTCAATTCAAAATCAATCATAGAGAAAATGAACTAAGATCAAGTTATGGAATTCCTACAGGGACTTCATGATAACTTCTCTTCGGTACCCGACCGATCCTTCTCATGGAACCTTTTCCTTATATCCAACGGATATATAATTTGGTGCATCAAGAAGAAAAGCAACAAGAGCTTGACATACACATTATAATTAGGAATCTGGTGCCCTCAACACTTCTAGGAATTCAACATGGAATGATGATACATCGGCACTGCCCAATCTAATCGCCCCTCAGGAAAGCGGTCACGCCCTTTCTGCGGCCACAGCAATCGCCACGGTCACACCCAAGCCAATTGTTATCAGCTGCATGGATTTTTTTGAAGGCCAAGTGAAGCGTCCAACACCTCAACGCAATCTTCCAGTGGCAACAAATAATCATATCACCACTGAACAGTACAACAAATTGATGGCTCTCCTCGAGAATGACACTTCAATTGATAATTCTGCACATTTAGCTAGTAATACTTTCTTCCCTGCACATTTAGTAGATGAAATTCTAACTTGTGCATCTTCTTCTTGGATTATTGATTCCGGCGTATCAAATCACATATGCACATCACTTTCATTATCCTCATCTTATCATGCATTGCAAAATCATTTATCAGTTCAAATGCCCAATGGATCAGTGTCATCAATAACTCAAATTGAAGTTATTAAACATTCTCCAAATCTCATTCTTAAAGATGTATTTTATGTTTCATCTTTCAAATTTAGTTTATTATCTGTCTCTCATATAACACGACATATTGATTGTGTAGACACATTTTTTCATTGCTCACTGCCTATTTCAGGATTGTTCCTCGAAGGTGAAGATTGGTCGGGGTAGTTTGGAAAATGAACTTTTCTATCTGGATGATGTTCCTGCTTTAAACAATGCATTTTCTTTCAAAGAATATAATATATTTGACTTATGGCATTCACGCCTTGGTCATCCCGGGAATTCTCATTTTCAATTCCTTTTAAACAATTTTCCTGATATTGTTTCAAATAAAAATTTTACTTGTGATATTTGTCCATGAGCTAAGCAATCTCGTCAATTATTTTCCAACAATAGTTCTCGTTCTTCTAAATGTTTTTGAATTTATTCATATCAAAATATGGGGACCTTTTTTGTTCCATATCTGAATGGATCTCACTATTTTTAACTATTGTCGATGATTATTCGCGATGTACTTGGATATATCTCATGAAAAATAAGTCTGACACTTTTTGCATGATTGTTCATTTTTTAATCAAATAAATAGAAAATTTAATAACAGCATTTTCGAAATCAATACTAGAAACGGTGGCATATTCCTAACGCAACTCCAACTCATTTGCTCAAACAATGGAGCTGAATTTCTTTGCACCAAATTTCAAAATTGGTGGTCTACTCATGGCTTTATTCATCAACGTAGTTGTGTTGCCACACCCCAACATAATGGGATCATTGAACGTAACATCTCCATCTTCTCGATGTTGCTCGAGCCTTGCGATTTCAAAGGCATCTTCCTCTCTCATTCTAGGAAGAGTGTATTCTTACCGCTGCCTTTCTTATAAATAAATTACCAGCAAAACTTCTTAATTTTAAATCTCCTCATGAAATATTATTTGGCACATCTCCGAGTTTTTGGATTTTTGTGTTTCGCCAAAAATATGTATATTCGACATAAGTTTGATTCTCGGGCCAAACCTGACACTTCACCGGTATGATCCATCTACTCGTTGCATTTATGTCTCTCACGATGTTGTTTTTCATGAATCACATTTCCATTATAGTAATGTTTCTCACACATTGCCAACTCCTCATTCGACTCCTCCGCTGATAAGTATCATTCCTTTAAATGATTACCAAATGGATCCTATCATTCCCTCGAACTCTTCTCAAATCGATCCTCCTATTAAACCTTCATCTCCTATACAGACTACTATTGACTCTCCTCAGGAATTGGGTCCAACTTCTTCTACTGTGCCTATCACTATTGATTCTACCTCCCCCAGATCCGTTCGACCTTCGCGAGTTCAACATCCCCCACCTCGCTTAAGTGACTTCATATGCTCATATGTCTCCCCTTCTACTCAATTTCCTCTTTCCAACCACTTCTCGTTAAACACATTGAGTTCCTCTCCTACTGATTTTGTATCCACGATCATTGATCACATTGAACCACAAACGTATGCCCAAGCGGTTAAGTTCTCTCATTGGCGTACTACCATGTCATTTGAAACTCAAGCTCTTGAGCATAATCGTACTTGGTCTCTTTGCCCCTTACCTCCTGGAAAATTACCCATCGGTTGTAAATGGGTTTACAAGATCAAATATAATTTCGATGAATCTATTGAGCATTACAAAGCACATCTCGTTGAAAAATGATAAAATAAAATTAAAGGGATTGATTATCATGATATGTTTGCACTTGTTGCCAAACTTATTATTGTTTGCCTACTCCTTTCCATCACGGGGATTCATGGATGGACCCTTCACCAACTTGATGTCAATAATGCTTTTCTCCATGGCAACATTCATGAAGAAGATTAAATGAACTTCCTCTAGATTTTCATCATAAGTATGATAATCATGTTTGTAAACTACACAAATCTCTATCTGGACTCAAATAGGCCTCTCGTCAATGGTTTTCGAAATTTTCTTCCACTCTAAATATCACGTGGATTCCATCAAACTACGTCAGATTACAGTCTTTTTACATATATCAATGGTAAAATTTCTGTATTTGTCCTTATTTATGTTGATGGCATTATTATCACTGGAAACAATCTCGCGGTTATCCATAAAACTAAAAAATTTCTTGCCAGTTCCTTTTCCATTAAGGATCTTGACACTCTCTGGTACTTTCTTAGTATTGAAGTGTCTTGCTCCAACAAAAGGTATCTTTTTATGTCAACGTAAATACACTCTTGACATTCTCTCTAATTCATGACAACTAGGTTGTCGTCCATTTTCTTTCATTGTGGAAAAAAAACCTTCATTTACTTCCGGATGATGGTACACCACTTCTGACCCCTCTATTTATCGTCGTCTTGTGGGTCGTCTTCTCTATTTGATTGTCACTCAGCCTGATATTCAGTATGGCGTCAATACTCTTAATCAATATATGCAAAATCCATGTTCAACTCACCTCGATGTAGCTCATCGAGTTCCCCGCTACCTAAAAGCATATGTTGGTAAGTGCATACTACTATCAGCTACTAGTTCTCTTTCTCTAGTTGGTTTTTCTGATCTTGATTTAGCTAGATGCCCCATTACCCGTCGTTTTACCACTAGATACATCATAATTCTTAGCTCTAGTCCTATTTTATGGAATACTAAGAAAAACCCAATGTTTCACGTTCTTCCACCAAGGCCGAATATCGATCTCTAGAAACTCTCACTGTTGAGATCATTCAATGGCTCAAGTATCTTCTTTGCGACCTTGTCTTTGCTCCTCAACACCCAATCATTGTTTATTGTGACAACAAAGATGCCCTTCACATTGTTAGCAACCCCCAGTTTTTCATGAGCGTACAAAACACATTGAACTTAATTGCCATTTCGTTCGTGAAAAGATTATCTTCGGCCTTATCTCCGTTGGCCACTTATGATCTTCTGACTAACTTGTTGATATATTTACAAAGCTGCTTGGCACAGATGCTTTTCATTGCATTATTTCCAAGTCGGGCATGCTCGACATATCTTTCCCAACTCCAATTTGACGAGGGTGTTGAACGAGCCTTCCGAACCTCCTACGGCTACCTACCTAGCTACATGAATATATTAATTGTGTATATCTAGTCTAATCACAATCCCATATATGTAGGATTAGTTGTTATGAATCTCTTGTATATATACTTCCATTATTATCAATACAAATACACGGTTTTACCAAAACATCTGATACACCGTACAGGTAAAATGATTGACAAAGCGAGTGGTTGTGCCTCTCCATAATAACTCACAAACTGTCTCTCTCCTCAGCTCATTCATATTAATCACCATGTACTATATTTATCATCCTCCAAGTTTGTCATCCCATATCCCACTAGAGTTCTCCAAGTTCATCATCATCCACACACTGCACCTGCACCTGAGCTGGCGTGTTTAATATTACTCCATATTTTGGGTTACATTTCTCCAATATTATTATCTTACGCTAACTTGTAATATTTTTTGTTTATTAAAACATGTTTATGAATGTGTTATTATCTACATAGAAAAGAGGATCATATAATGTCAAATCCCCTAAAGCTCCCACTGTTAACAGCAATGGGAAACATAATGCAAAGCTTCCGTTGTTGAGGAAGGAGGAGAAGCCGCGCAAATTACAATTCCTATTTCACTTGGTGGAGTTTTGTTAGCCAAATAATTCTACCATCTTGTATTCATATCCTGTGTTGTTTGTGCAGCTTGTTGTTTTACCATTTGTAGTTGTTTGTTATGTATATGTGTTAACTAGCTACATACATGTGAAGCACGTGATTAAAAAAATAGCACAAACCACGTTAGATGCCGAGAAATTGCTATGTTTGTGGCTACAGTAGCCACAAACAGCAACTCAATATGGAGGACGCATTTCGGAAATGCGTCCTCCCATTTTTCCTTTTTTTTCATTTTTTGGTCCAAAATTCTGGTAAAAAATGTTGGGTGCCACGTGGCCAAATGGGGGGCTTGCCACGTGGCCAAATGGGGGCTTGCCATGTGGCGAGGACGCATTATCATAATGCATCCTCCCTGGCAGCGCTTCTTTTCTTTGAAAAATCTGGTCCAAAATGTCAGGTGCCACGTGGCCGAATGGGGGATTGCCACGTGGCCGAGGACGCATTATCATAATGCGTCCTCCCTGGCACCCAAATTTTTTTCCCGAAATTGTGTAGTGCGATGCCACGTGGCCGGATGGGGCCTTGCCACGTGGCTTTTTTGTTTAGAAAAATCTGGTCCAAAATATCAGGTGCCACGTGGCCGAATGGGGGATTGCCACGTGGCAGGGGACGCATTATCATAATGCGTCCTCCCTGGCACCCAAATTTTTTTTTCCAAAATTGTGTAGTGCGATGCCACGTGTTGGCGGAGGGCTGTGCCACTTGGCCGTTGATGGTGGTCCAAAATCGTGGCCGAATACCTGTTTGCCACGTGGCGGTGTTTCTTGTGTTCAAGAAGCTGGTCAAAGGAAGGAATTTTGATCGAATCCCTTGCTGCCATGTGGCGTACTTTGTCCCCAATTCTTGCATAAATGCAGCCGAATTCTTGCATAAAAGCTGGTCAATTTTTCTTCCTCCACCATTTCTCACCTTCCTCCTTCGGTTAGCCTCCTTTGTGCAAGTGTCTTGCCATCCCGGGAATTTCTCTACACTCTTGCTCCGGTATTGCTCCACTGGCGTTCCGCCATTTTCACCCGGAGTTCGAATTTTTTACAAGATCCGGTATGCTTCCCTCTTTTCGCTCAATTTTTGTTTTGGTTTTTCAATAATTACCACTGAATCCATAATGGGGTTCTGGTTGTAGAGATCAGATTCAGAGTGAAGTGGACTCTGCTGACCCGACGTTGACGGTATTGACCCGACGCTGACCCGGCATTGACCCGGTGTTGACCTAATTGACCAGGTTGACCGCGTTAGTCGACGTCGACCACGTTGACCCAACGCTGACCTCTACGACCTGTCGTTGACCGCATTGACCTGATGCTGACCCGGCGTTGACCCGACATTGACCGAATTGACCAGGTTGACCGCATTAGTCTTTTTCGACCACGTTGACCTGTACGACCCGCCGTTGACCACATTGGACCCGACGTTGACCCAGCGTTGACTGCTTCGACCGGCGTTGACTCGACGTTGACAGCGTTGACCCGTAAGTCTCAGACTCCCTCTCACTCTGTTATCCATTTTCCAGTATATAATTGGTACTGAAGAATTATACGAACGTGTTCTGACATTTTGTGTGTATGGCACGTTGTCGTTCGTCGGTCAGCTGTTGCCTTTCGAGTTGAATTATAATCTGTTGATACGCCGGAGTAATTTAGTTAATTTAATTGCATGTGTATGATTGTGTTGTCTGATTGTGTGTACCTTCAATGATTAAGTTATGTGCTTGTGTGTTACAGTTCTGCGATGTTTTTGGCGGTGTATATGTATAGAGGGGGTCAGATTAAGTTTGATTTGAGTGTGGGTGTCTATTATGATCCTCCAATACTGGAGCGAGTTGTGACCCTCGAGAGGAGGTTGAACCACTGGGAACTGGTTCATTTAATTGTAACGAGACTGGCCATTGTGAGGGAGAGTTGTTCGTTGAAAATGTTTTACCGATGTCCCGAGCTGATTGGTTCTGCGGTATACTATCGATGTTATCCCGTGGAAGATGATGAGTCAACCACGTTCTTCTTCAACATTGTTGATCGAATGTCATTGTCTTCCGCGGATTTTTACATTGTTATGGAACCGTTACCAATCGTTAATGATGGGGCACGGGGAAACACGTTCATGTCATTGCTGAGCAACGTGCAGAACTCTGCCGCTGTACCCAGTATACCACCACCTGTTCGTAGCCGGGGTCTTGAATTTGGTGAGTCCAGCCAACCTGGAAGGTATGCCCACGTGGATTGTGCCCAGCCGTCCACAAGTAGTGGTATGTATTTGGTGGATCATGGCGAGCAGAATGTCTTCCGCAATGATTACACGGGTGATATTAGCGACCGCGATGCTCGGCATGACGGTAGCAAAGATGATGGGGAGGAAGCTGAACCTGACGGTGGAACCGAGGATGATCGTTCCTTATCAACCGATTCGAATCCCGGGGACGAGGAAGAGCAATTGGTGTGCACGAACAATGTACCCAAGTCGTTTCATATTCTGGCAAACCCGGATACACAGGCCTACTATAGAGATTATGGGGGCCCCGACGAGGATAGCTACGACCCTACCCATTTTGGGTCCGACATTTCTACCTATGTTCAAGAGACTGGTGAAGTAGACGTTCGTATGCGATTTCAGACAAAGCCGCAGTTGGTCGAAGCTATTTCTCGGTGGAGTTCTATGATGAATAGGGAACACAGGGTTGTGGAGAGCAGTTCACGCACATGGTATGCGAAATGCAAGGACGTCGTCGAAGGGACTGGGAATTGTGTTTGGGTTTGCAGAGCTTCGAAAAAGGCTTCGCATGGTATGTGGGAGATCACCAAATGGGCTACTAGCCATGGGTGTGTCGGCGCTGGTCGATCTACGGGTAACGTGAATCTGACGTCTGTGATGATCGCCCGTTCAATCCGCCACCACATTGAT
The DNA here is from genome assembly GCA_037428765.1 of Rubia yunnanensis. Taxonomy (NCBI): domain Eukaryota; kingdom Viridiplantae; phylum Streptophyta; class Magnoliopsida; order Gentianales; family Rubiaceae; genus Rubia; species Rubia yunnanensis. The sequence continues at coordinate 111,233,435 of CM075065.1, read as the reverse complement.
GTAAACCCTTCGTACACAGTGAAAGATGTGCGGGCTCAAGTGGATAATGAGTTCAATGTCATGATTTCCTACAAGAAGGCCTGGTATGCTCGGCAGAAGGCAATTGACATGGTTTTCGGAACGTGGGAGGATTCTTTTGAACAGCTCCCAACTTTTATGGATGAGCTTGTAAGGGCTAATCCGACCACCGTTGTCGATTGGGCCAACGTACCCGACAGAATACACGGTCCCGGGTGTAGGAAATTTAAATTTGTGTTCTGGGCATTCGGTCAGGCAATTGCAGCCTTCCGCCACTGCAGGCCAGTGATCAGCGTAGACGGCACTCATCTGAGAGGTGCATATAAGTCCACAATGCTGGTCGCAGTGACCCACGATTCAAATGATTACATTCTCCCCATCGCTTACGCAATTGTCGATGAGGAATCGAATGAAAGCTGGAACTGGTTCATGGGGAGACTGCGTCTTCACGTTGTCGGTAGTGATAGCAGGCCAATCTGTGTCATATCAGATAGGCATGCAGGACTTATAAATGCGATGACAAATATGGAGGAGTGGAAGGAGCCAGCCGAATACCACCGGATTTGCTTGCGGCATTTTCAGTCAAACTTCTTATCACATGATAGGGGGAAATTCAAGAATGCTCTCATGAAGACTCTGGTGTGGCAGCTTGGTAGTGCCAGGTGTGAAAGCAGGTGGAGGGAGTACAAGGAGGAGCTGGAGAGTATGGATCCATCCGCTTGGGCTTGGCTGGAAGGGCAAGATAGGAGTCGGTGGTGTCTTGCCTTCGATGATGGTGATCGGCGTTGGGGAATTTTGACAACGAATCTGTCAGAGAGCTTCAACAACTGCTTACGACGCGCACGCCACCTCCCAATAACAGCGTGTGTCAAAGCGACGTTCGAGCGTACAGTGGAAATGTTTGCACAAATGCATACAGAAGCTACGAATTGGGGGTATGTTGTCTGTTAATTGCATTTTCCGATTTACCCGTATGCCAGTTTCCTGATTATAACATATTGCCCATCTACCCAGGTCCGTGTTCCCGAAGAGGATCTGGAAAAAGTTCCAGAAGCAGGATACATTGGCACAGGGGCATATCGTCACCCTGTTCGGGAGCACGTCGCAGACTTACAGGGTTGTGGCGAGGAACATCGACGGGAGCATTAGTGAACGACATTACACAGTCAAATACCGAAGAAGCGAGTGCACTTGTCGCGAATGGCAAATATTTCGTTTCCCTTGTTCCCATGCCCTGGCCGTTTGTCGACATAGGCGTGATGATCCTGCTAGTCTGTGTGACCGGGTGTATCACACGACCACATATGTCGAACAATACAGTCAGGGGTTCATGCCCGTGCGAGATCCATCACTCTGGAAGTGTGCCAGTTGGAGGTTGATTCCGGATGTAGAAAAGTTTCGCAACAGGAGGCGTGGACAGTTTGCGGAGAGGAGGATAAGGAATCAGATGGATGACAGGGTGGCGGGTGAAACTAGGGGCGTTCGTAGGCGTGGTCGTGCTTAGTATCGTGGTGTCATACGGTGTCTGTAATAGAACCTCCATCTTTCACTTGGTTTGCATTGTACATCGATGGGAGAGGGCATGCTTAGTCTGTCATTCGTAGTCTGATGTAGTATTCCTTGTACTAAATGATATATGTGGCAGATTTTGTTGTATTACTTATGTTTGGCAAATATGTGTCACATTACGCAGTGTTACTTTTATCTGTGCTATTCTTCCAGAAAAAACATCTAACTTGGGTTGGTATTTGCGCACAGGTAAAAACCATGTACCATCCAGGACCGATTGAGGAGGACTTGCTGTACCTACACCAGGAGCACCGTGCTCGTGCCCTATACAATGGAAATCTAGAGGACGAGGCACTGCAGGTGCGTCGGTGCGACGGGGCATGCTGGACCGAGAAACCGCCAGAACAGGTTATGTGGTATGTTCGTGACGCCGGATTTTAGGGACTCCTGGACTCTGCCGCAATACAGATTGACCACTCCCTCATCACCGCCCTAGTGGAGCGTTGGCGCCCAGAGACGCACACGTTTCACCTACCAATGGGGGAGGCTATGGTCACCTTGCAGGATATAGGGGTCCTGTGGGGTCTACCGATCGATGGCATCCCAGTAACAGGGGTTGACACCGTTAGGCATCCGGAGGACTGGCAGCTCATCTGCACAGACTACCTGGGAGCTACACCAGACCTCACTTGTATCAGGGGGGCCGCATTAAGGCCAGGTGGTTGGGAACGCTACTGCACAGTCCGTTCCCCGATGATACCACTGATGTACAATGCCAACAGCGGGCTAGGGTTTTCCTTCTGCTGCTTCTTGGGGGAATGCTGATGTCCGACACGTCCGGCCACCTCATCCCGTTGCTCTACTTATCCGCACTTACGGATTTGGGTGCAGTCCATCGGTACAGTTGGGGGAGTTCGATTCTTGCATGCTTGTACAGGTCGTTGTGTAACGCGGTAATCCCACAATCTAAATCCATATCCGGGCCACTTGTCTTGCTACAGGTAAAATTGTTGGTCAACATAGCCGTTCGTACATACCGTGCTTAATATTAATGGCCATTTCTATTGCATTTACTGGCAGTTGTGGGCATGGGAACGCATACCATCCATCCGTCCGGCCGGGGCACTACCGGTGACAGTGACGATGAGTGCTCTTGGATCCCGGTACTTGTCTGATCCCTCAATATGCGGTATTCATAAGTCCACATGCAATTCCATAGTTGGGCTAATTTGTGTCACTCAGTTCCTCATAGGTGGAGGGCACGTTACGATTGTTCACAATCGCCAATGCACGTTCTCAAAGTATACCGTGATCAACTGACGTCTCTCAACCACAATCAGGTATAGGAATAACTGGATTTTGATTTCTAGACTTCGCACGAAAAATGGTTTCCTTTACCTAACGGCAACACATGCATCTTGTCTCAGTTCATCTGGCAGCCATATGCGGAGGACGTCCTGGAGCAACTCCCGCGGTATTGTACGGATGGTAGAAACAATTGGCTGCTTTGCGTCGACCTCATCTGCTGGCATGCCGTGGAGTTCCATCATGCGCATCGTGTTCTCAGGCAATTCGGCCTGATTCAGCCAATACCCACCCAGTTGGTCAGTAGGGATGAGTACAACTTGGTCCACACTAGAGACCGTCGCGGAAGGTCGGGCATGGATTGGCGTGTCGAGCTCAGAAGATATCTCGACACTTGGGAACATCAGTCCAACCGACAAGTACCCCCACTGGGGAGTGCGGATCCATACCTACCCACCCGTGATTACTTGGAGTGGTACTTCCGCAAGACGGTGTCCTTCATTGATCAACCAGGGTGGCCTGTAACAGCTGCTGAGGGTTTCCACGGGGACGGTGCAACCGCGGAGTACTTGGTATGTCCTAAATTTCAAATATTGTCAAGAAAGAATACAACAGAGCTCCTCAAAATTATATATCTGACATATTCATCTCGATTCCGTAGTTGCAGGCAATGACACAGTTGCATGGCATGTCAGACATTAATCTGGATGGTTGGCCCCCACATTGTGCGGACGTCATAAGGGGGATGCATCATGTTATCACACGTAGTCTACAACATGCGCATCAGCCCTCCAGGCCGCAGCATTATTAACCGTTTGTGCACTGTGAGGAACCGCTCCCTGGTGTCAGATATACTGACCTCAGAACCCACCGTCAGGCCCCACCTGGTCGGCAAGGAGGTCGGAGGCCTCGTGCTAGGGGGCATGCAGAACACATTGGTCCATCACAAGCGGGCCCCTCACATGCGAGTCCACCGATTTGCGGACCATCAGCCGGGGAACCCTCACAGTACAACATGGATGTATCAGATTACAATGCATATGTCACTCCAGCATCCAGTCATCGGTACATGTCCCATATCGATCCATCACATACAGGTACTATTCCATATGCCTACTGTGATTCGAACGAGGAAGCGGGATACGAAATGGAGGAGGACATACCGGCGGGAGCTCCACGTGAGGAAGAACATGTACCTGCACAGACGGTTGTACCACGGCGGACATCCAGGACCATACGTCCTCCCCCGTGTGGAACGGGTGGAAAGCTTTGCAGAGACCATCGATAGGACAGTACATGCTATTCACCACTAATTGGCATTACATTTCACTCGTATTGTTCTACACTGTACATTTATACTAACTAGTATCCATTCTAACTATGCAACACTCCGTTCCTGCACCGACATTCAAGACTATTCAAAAAGATTCGAACAACGAGACCCAAAATCATCATTTGACTATTTTCCAAATTTTCATCAAACAAACAAAAGTCTGCTTATGCGCAATCTTGAACGAAAACACGTGGACCAGAAATAGTAAGTTACAAACTGCAGCAACCCACGATAATTCAATACTCAAATTCACGACTCATTCGAAACTCCACACTCCTGTTGAATTCAGGGCGGAACAGTATAATAAGCTTTCTCCCCAATAAATAAAATTCTCCTCACGATAAATTTACCGAACATAACAAAATATAAGAAACATTATTTCATTCACAGATTACATTAGCACCGTAGTTAATTTCAAATCTCATTTCCAACTTTTCCAAAACAATTGTAGGAAACAATACCAATTCCAGGACTCGTTCGAGGAGCTCCCGAGAAATAAATTTATGCAAATTTGCACTAATTTCCAACATTCCGCTGATCAATTTTCCGAGAAGAAAATTCAGAGGGCTTCCCAAGGACTCATTCCAAAAACGAATCCTCCGCATAATATCCCGAAGAGCTAGATAATGCCAGATTTGTAGACTGTTTTAAAAAATGAGTCCTCTACATTCTTCCGTCAAAAACCAAATTATTGCCAGGTCCGAGGGCTCGTTTCAAAAACGATTCCTCCAAATACTTTCATAAAAACAATTCGCCGGATCTGAGGAGTCGATCCCCAAAACGAGCGCTACGAAAATTATTTCGGGAAAACTAAAGTCCGGCTGAATCAGGCATTATTTTATTTCATAAACAAGTCCTCTACCTGATGCTAAAAATAAAATCGTTCCCAAAACGAGCCCTCCAATCGATTTTAGAAACAATAAAATAATTGCTAACAATTTTCGGACGAAAAAAATGCATTACAAACCAAACAAAACAAAAACAAAAACAAAACAAAAACCAAAAAAAAATGGGACCATTTCCGCCGCCAAATTGCATCAGAAACCAAACAAAAATGGGACCAATTCCGGAAACAAATGCAGAAAATAAAAAAAGGGAAGGACGCATTATGAAAATGCGTCCTCAACCCTCTACTTCCACATCCAAGGGGCACCACATTTTGGACCATTCTCCTATTTTATGCAATGGAAAAATCAGGCACTCGTTAGATGCCGTCATTCCAAGAGATGGTAAGCAAACTTGAACCATCTGAACACTGGTCAAACAATCTGGGTATGGCTCTTGGGTACTCCTAAATCCTTCAGAAAATGATTTGAATATATTGATTATAACAGTTTGTACACTGAAAAACAGTATCTCAAGAGTGAATTTTGAAATCCGGATGGCTATCAGGTTACGGAGAAACTTATAAGTGTACTCTCTCTATCCCAGCCATTTTTGCAATTTAACTATTCATTTAATTAAAATTACTTAACTTTGACCTCAAATTTGAACCGATAAATAAGTTAGGATATTGTTATATGTGATCTCGTTAGATTCGCAATAGCATGAATTTTTAAAATATCAACTTTTTATAACTTGTATTTATGCACAATTATAGATATCAATGATAAAAAAAATTTTAAGTCAGCTGAAGAAAGTTAATTCGTGCAGAATTGGCTGGACAAGAGGGAGTATAAAATTTTAATTGGTAGGCTACTCTATTTCCACGTATACTAATGTTATATGGTAATTTGTATGATTGGAAAATCTACTTGCATGGATATTATGTAAGAATCCAAATCAAATATCCAAATGCAATCATCGAAAGATTGAAGTAGCAACCCCTGATCGGTGGACTATATTTTACTGGAACGTCTGCCGAATGGACCGAGAATGTAAGAGGCTATTACATTTGACATTACTCAAGAGAATATACTATTATGCTATATGTTGGAAAGCTCGGCCCAAGGATGAGGCAAGTGAGTACTTTGCCACAGCCCCCTAATTCTCTAAAGAAAAATGGGCCCCAATTTATTTAAGGTATCCATTATATATAGAAGAAATTTAAAATATAAATTATATACCAAAATTGAAAAGGCTACTCTTCTTTCCAAAAGCAAGCCCTTTTTTTTCCTTCCTAGACAAACCTAGTACGACAGTTTGCCATTAAAAAAAACAGAGCTTGAAAAGAACATAATCAGAGCTTGGCCAAAGAGGAAAATTATAGCTCGGCCAAGATTGAAGAATAAAGATGGGTTTTCAATCAAAATTGAGGCTCAATCTTTTCCTTCTAAATTCCATTTCTACCTTTATTGTAGAATTTCAAGTTGGTGTTATATTTTCAAATCTTCTAATGTTTTTTTCAGGCTTAAATTGTTGGTTTATTCTTTGAATGTTGTTGAATTTGGTGAATTGTTTAGGCTTTATTGCTGAAACTTGTTCATTTTGTTTAGGCTTATATTTTGGTGAAATGTTTGTGGTGCTTAGCAAAAAGAAAATAATGAGATAATGTTAAGTTTTTTTTCTATTATTTAGGAAACACCCATTTTATTCTAATCTAGGATGTAAGGTTTGCTCACTTTATATATCTTTTTTATGAATAAATCTGAATTTATTTGCTAGTTGCTTCATGGAACCTTTAAAGCGTAAAACAAAGTGTGCATCCGGTGTTTCAAAAGATAAGAAAGATTAAAAGTCATGAAAATATGTGACAGCACAAAAGGGAGTTCTTGGGAGATTATTTAAGAAGAAAACATGTGAAGAAGAAGACATGAGAAAAAATGATGAAGATGCAAGTGATGATCTAATTGAGGTGAATATTGGTAGTGTTGAGGAACAAGTTGAGGCAAATGTTAATCGTGTTGAAGAAGATGAAATTGTAGAGGAAGTCCAAGTGATTGAACATGATGTCATTGAGGAAGAAGAAGTTGAGGTGACTGTTAATAATCTCGAGGGACAAATTGTAACGGGTAGTGATGAAAAACAAGTGGAAGATGAAAGTATAAACATTTATGATCCCGGGAATTGGGGCATCGTTTGTCAAAAATTTAGAGATCATATGGTGGAGAGAGGCCCACAAAGAGAAGACGTCAAGTTCAAGTTTCCAAAATGTGGTATTAGACATTTTTCTCGCTCTTACTGCACCCGTATATTGAGTAACATGGACACTCAAGTGAGGAGATGGCTAGTTTATTCGATAGAAAGGGATGTTGTGTTTTATTTTTGTTGTAGATTGTTCAAGGAAAGAGACAACCGTACTCATTTCGCTAATGAAGGATTCAATGATTGGAAAAATGTAGGAAGGTCACTCAAGTTTCATGAAAGTAGTGATGTTCACATGAAGTGCATGGCAAGTTGGATTGAATTGGAGAAAAAGTTTTGAACAAATAAAAATATTGATTGTAATTTACAAGAAAAAATCATCAAAGAGAAGAAGCGATGGAGTGAGGTGTTTAGAAGAATATTGGCGATTGTGAAAACACTTGAAAAATGTAACTTGGCCTTCCATGGAAGTAATGAGAAGATTGATGAGGAGAACAATGGGAACTTCTTAAGTTTTATTGAGATGATTGCCAAATTTGGTTCGATAATGAGGGAGCACCTTCATTGCATCCAAGAGAAGGAAACAAGGAAGCATTATCTTAGCCACAAAATTCAAAATGAAATGATTCTTTTGTTAGCCGATGAACTGAAGAGTGTGATTCTCAAGAAAACCATGAAAGCAAATTGCTATTCAATCATTCTTGATTGTACTCCTGACATAAGCCAACAAGAGCAAATGTCACTTGTGATACAGTGTGTCGATGCCTCTCCAACTTCATCTAAGGTGGATGATTTTTTCATTGAATTTATAAAGGTAGATGATACATCGGGGAAGGGGCTTTTTGAGACTCTTACAAATACTTTGGCTAAACTTGGCCTTGATGTTGATGATATTAGAGGCCACATATATGAATAGAGCAAAACAGACTAGACATAGTTTTTCATTGAGTTCTACAAATGCTACTGCATTATTTGAATTAGTACATTGTGATGTTTGGGGACCTTATCGAATTCCATCCTCTAGTGGTGCATTTTATTTTTTGACGACAGTCGATGATTATTCCTGAGCTTTTTGGGTTTATCTATTAGTTGCTAAGTCGGAAGTAGCCTCTAGATTTTTAGAATTTAGTACCTTAGTGAAGAACTAGTGGGGCCGAACCATAAAAAATGTTCGGGCTGATAATGGGACTGAATTTCTGCCTTTGCGATCTCATTTTGCTGCATCTGGGATCGTCTTTGAGACATCTATGGTTGACACACCACAACAGAATAGTTGGGTTGAAAGAAAGCATTGCCATTTACTCAATGTGGCGCGTGCTTTACGATTCCAAGCCAGTCTTCCTATTGAGTTTTGGGGAGAATGTGTTCTTATTGCTGCTTACTTGATTAACTGAACACCGACACAGCATCTCAAAGGTCGTACTCCATTTGAGTTGCTCTATAGGCAAGCTCCAAATAATTCATCATTAAGGGTTTTTGGCTGCTTGTGTTTTGCTGCTCATGTTCTTAGATACCGTGACAAGTTTGCCCCACGAAGTCGGCGGTGTCTATTCCTTGGTTATCCTGCTGGAAAAAAAGGCTATCGCCTTTTTAACTTGGAATCCCGAGTGATCTTTAATAGTCGGGATGCTGATTTCTTTGAAGACCAGTTCTCGTACTCTGCAACTCCGACATCTACTTTATCCGATAAACCTGGCGGTGCCATCACACGACCACTGGATTCCTCCTCCTTCTCGCCGGAGCTGCAAGGAATTTTGGTTCCACCTTCCGCTGTCGATCCACCGCCGTCGGTCGCCGTTGGCGTTCCGCCGTCCACCGGTGGCCATCTGCTGCCGTCTGTTATCTCGCCAGTCACTGTCGGCCACTCACCACCAGTTAACTCCGGCCAGTCAACGCTGGTCAACGCCGGCCAGTCAACACCGGTCAACGCAGACAGTCACCAGCCAGTCAACACCGGTCAACGCCGGCTGGTCATCGCCGACATCCACCAGCCATTATCCGCCGCTCAATGCCGGTTCCTCCATGCTGGCCACCGTCGGCCTACCTTCGCCATCCGCTGCTGGTCATTCTTCACCAATTGTCGATGATGCTACATCCTCGGTCTCTACTTTACCAACTTCTCTAGTACCGGATAGTTCCGCTACTGAGTTGGCACCTACGAGACAGAGTATTAGATCTCGTGGCCCACCATCGTACTTGGGAGATTACGACTGTGATGATTATGCTTGTGCTCTTACTACTGAAGACCCCCCCTTTAGACTACGTTCCCTCATGTGTTGTCACTTTTCTCAGGTGTTCTCTATCCTCTTAATGATTATGTAAATTGCGATAATTTTTCTAGTATGCATTCTAGATTTTTGGGTGCTGTAACTTCTAGTGCAGATCCCACTACTTACTCTGAGGCTTCCCGTCATTCTCATTGGCGAGATGCTATGGTTGAGGAACTTACTGCACTGGAGCGAAATCAGACATGAATTTTGTCTCCTTTGCCCGCGCATAAGAAGGCTATTGGATGCAAATGGGTTTACCGGACAAATTTTCGTTCAGATGGTACTATTGAATGTCACAAGGCGCGTCTAGTGGTTCTTAGAAATCGCCAGGTAGAAGAAATTGATCACACTGAGACTTTTGCTCCAGTTGCGAAGATGAGTTCTATTCGATTGTTCCTGTCTGTTGATGTTATACGTGGTTGGGAACTGCATCAGATGGATGTTCATAATGTTTTCCTGCATGGTGATTTACATGAAGAGGTGTTCATGCGTCCTCCACCTGGCTATGCAGTCCCGCCTAGTCAGGTTTGTCGTCTTCAGAAATCTCTTTATGGTCTTCGCCAGGCTCCTCGGAATTGGTTTGCTAAACTGGCTCAGTCTTTACGGACATTTGGTTTTGTTCAAAGTAAGGCAGATTACTTTTTATTTATCTTTTCCCGTGGATCAAAGTCTTTACATGTTCTAGTTTATGTGGATGATTTGGTCATTGCTGGTAGTTCTTCTTCACTCATCTCTGAGTTTAAGAAATACTTGGGTTCTTGTTTTCACATGAAGGACCTTGGTTTGCTAAAGTATTTTTCGGGCATAGAGATTGCTAGAAGACCAGAGTGGATGTTTCTCTCGCAAAGGAAATATGCTTTGTACATCCTATCTGATACAGGTTTATCTGCTTCTAAACCAATTGATTTTCCGATGGAGCAAAAATATGATTTGGCACGTGTTAAAGGTCCAGCCTACCATGGCCCGGGGCAGTATCGACGTTTGGTTGGGCGTCTAATATATCTGACTATTACTCATCCTGAACTTAGTTATTCAGTTCATACTCTTGCGCAATTCATGAAGTCTTCTTGTGTCCCTCACTGGCAAGCTGCGGTTCGTGTGTTGCACTACCTGAAGAGTCATCCTGGTCAAGGTTTATTTCTTTCTTCCCGTAGTACTCTACAATTGACTGTTTATTGTGATTCGGATTGGGCCGCTTGTCCAATTACTAGGCGTTCTCTATCTGGTTATTTTGTTATGATTGGTGATTCTTCGATTTCCTGGAAGACTAAGAAGCAACCTACTGTTTCTCGGTCTTCTGCTGAAGCAAAGTATCGTGCTATGGCAGTTACCTGCTGCGAGTTGTTATGGCTTAGGTCCTTACTAAAGGACTTAGGGGTTTCACACTCTTTTCCTATGAAATTGTTTTGTGATAGTCAATCTGCTCTCCACATAGCCACAAACCCGGTTTTTCATGAACGCACGAAGCACAATGAAGTTCATTGTTATTTTGTTTGAGATCTTGTACAATCCGGCGCTATTGTTACTCAACATATCCGTACGATAGACCAACCTGCGGATTTTTTCACTAAAGCTATCGGACCCAACCAGTTCCATTCTTTACTTGGTAAGTTGGGCATTTCCGATCCTCATGCTCCAACTTGAGGATGAGTGTTAAGGAATTGGAATTGGATTTGTATTTGTATTCTTACCTTAATTGTAGATGTAATTGTATTCTATTACGTTTTCCTAACTTGTATAGGTATCATGTACTACTATATAATGTATTCTGAATTCATGAATAAAGACACACAATTATTACCCTTATTTTCTCATGGTATCAGAGCCTAAAATCCTGAAACCCTTAAAGAAAATTTCATTGCCATTTTTTCCGAGCTCCTACCGCCGCCAATGACAGCGCATTCCTCTATGCGCCGCCGCCGTGTCACCGGTGAAGCTCGTCGTTCGTCGACCATGGCCGCCGTGACCTAGCGGCCGCCATCTGCTACCCTTACCGACTCGCACGCGCCATCGTCGATCTCCACGTGCCACTGCATCAATCTCCACACGCCGTCGCTCGTTCAACGCGCTGGTGTGTCTTGCCGATCCGATCTGCCGCCGGTTATTGTACCTGCTACTAATCTGTACCTTATTTTACACTGTGTCTACCTCCGGAAGTAATCCCAAAGAACAGCCCGTACTGATGTTGGTTTTGAGGTACTACGCTTCAAAACATTAATGGGTATGAGGTAATTGTGACTTTACTGAAACAGTTGCAGTTGCAATATGGCCCTAAGATACCTATACCTTTTGGTCGTTTATCGACTGACCCCTACTTCATTGGCTCTTCTGACAGACCTGATTTGGTTATTGCACCCACCATCCTGAAGGGTCAAAAGAAGTACCTTGAATGATCTCCTACAAATACTGCTCTTACTGAATATGAATACTGTACTACCGGCTGTAACTGTGACTGTTGTTGCTGCTGCTTCTACCCCTACTGAGATTCTTTTTTAATGATTAGCAATTTCATAATGTTCTTCGCAAGTTGGGCATTCTTGCATCATGCTCCAACTTGAGGGAGGGTGTTAGGGAAATAAAATACCTTTCCTTGTAGGAAAGGTTATAGATGGTAGTTACCTTATAGAATTAGTTTCCTTATAGAATTAGTTATATGTGGTAATTCCTTATAGACTTAGAATCTTAGTCCTGTTAGAATTGGTTTGTTGTATCACTATATATTGTAATCCCCATGATTGATGCGATGTGTCATTGATTAATATCAGTGCACCATAATAAAGTCTATTATATTTTATCAGTGCCACTATTAATGATATGGAGGGAGTATATTTTTCTGCAAAAAGAATACTCCTTATAATCCATTATTTATAACTTTTCATTTTAGACCTATAATTCTTTAAAAAAAAATAAAATAAACAGTGTAGGTCGAGTTGGAATATATATTGCGCTGTCCAAATCCAAACGCTAATCTAGCTTGTCCAAATCCACATGTTAATTTAGGGCCAAATCCAAACGTTAGTTTAACATTCCATTGAAACATTGCAACTCCAAATAAGTCATAGTGCCAACAAATTCAAACTTCAAATAATTCACAAATTCTACAAATCGAAATGCTAATTTAGCACTTTAACGTTCCATTGAAGTATTACAACTCCAAATAAGCGCTAAAGAAGTACCGAACAGAGTTCTTCACTAATATTAGACACAGATTCTACAAATCAAAACGCTGATTTAGTGTTCTATTAATGCATTGCAACTTCAAATACGCTAATTTAGCTTTCCATTGAAGCATTACAACTCCAAATACGATAATTTGGCATTATTAAAACATTGCAACTCTAAATAATTGTTTGAAAATTAATGATTTGTTTTGACTAATACACTAATTTAGCATTCACTTGAAGCATTTCAACTCCAAATAATTGCTCAAGAAGTAACAAACAAAGATTTTGACTAATAGTCAAAGTAAAGAAGATACCGGCCATTTTTGCCTGTGTGCGCACTATTCTTGTTTAGTGAAAAGTGAAAGAATAGTTCATTTTGAGCTCACTGCGTGACTGCGTAATATTGTTGATGAACGAATTGTTTGTTAAACATGTTGGAGAAATCTCTAAAATTGTTCATTTTCCTTGTGGGATTCTATTTTAATTTTTCTTAGTTTCTTTTAAGCCATGACCCACAAAGTTTAAAGATGGATAAATAATACTACACTTTTCAAAAATTATATTGGAAACTAACCTATAGTTATTTCATAAATTAAAATTTTTAAATGCTGATGTGGCTAAGTGTGGGGTGACACTTAATAAAAAAAATTGCTCTTTTAGCTATAATTATTAATTATTAATGATATAGTATTCTTAACTTCTTTAATATCTTGTGACTTTTTAATTATAAAAAGTCATAACTTTCATATTTTTCGCAAAAAGACCACTGCTTATAATCCTTTATATGTGGCTTATAATTTCAAACATATAATTCTTTTAGAAAAACCGTTTAAATATTGATGCGGCTAATTGTGAAATTGACCCTTGCAAAAAAAAGTTTCTTCTAGTCATAGTTCTAGATGGCACATTAATTTGGCAGGTTTGGAAATTGACACTTGAAAAAAAAAAGGTTTCTCTTAGTCATAGTTCTAGATGGCACATTAATTTCGCAGGTTTGGAAAGGAAAGTTTGATTCATTATGGGTCTTGCTATATCCCGCCCTGTATTTTACTATCCTCGCCCTAATACGTATAAATACACGTATTTTGAATTAAAATAAAATAATTTTAAATTTTAAAAAAATAAGAAAAAGAAAAAAAAATATTAAAAACCCTACAAAAAAACTATAAATACCCCTCTCCCCCTCCCTCTCTCCTTCCCTCTCCCATTCCCTCTCTCTCCCCCTTCCCTCTCCCATTCCCTGCCCTCTCCCCCTTCCCTCTCCCCCTTCCCTCTCCCCCTTGCCTCTCCCCCTTGCCTCTCCATTTCCGCCTGCCGCCCGCCGCTGCCGCCCGCCGCCGCCGGAATCTCGCCGGAATCTCGCTGGAATCCCGCTGGAATCTCGCCGGAAAATGTAAGTTTTTGAGAAATTTTTTTTTCTTTTCGTGGGAATCGTTGCCCGATCTATTCGAATTTTGTTGAACTTGTCGGAATTGTTAGAATTTTGTTGAGCTTGTCGGAATTGTTAGGATTTTAGTTATGTGACATAATAGAAGTTATTGAGAAACGATTTTTTAGAAATTGTGCTTCTTTGGAAATTGTTTAGCTATGTGACATATGTGGAATTAATGACATAATGACATAATTGGACATGATGACATAATTGGAAGCTTATTGTGTTTTTTAGTAATTATTTAGTTTAAATTTGGCCATAATATTTTAGAAATTGTATTTCTTAGAAGTTGGATTTTTTAGAAATTATGTAGTTATGTGACATAATAGAAATTACTTAGGAATTATTTGTTTAGAATTTGTGTTGTTCTGGAAATTATTTAGGTATGTGACATAGTTGGAATTAAAACGAAGAAATTGTGTTCTGTGTAAATTACTTAGTTTAAATTTGGACATAATATTTTAGGAATTGTTTTTTTTAGAAATTGGGTTATTTAGAAATTATTTAGTTATGTGACATAATAGAATTTATTTAGAAATTGTATTTTTTAGATATTGGGTTATTTAGAAATTATTTAGTTATGTGACATAATTGGAATTAAAACGAAGAAATTGTGTTTTGTAGAAATTACTTAGTTTAAATTCGGACATAATATTTCAGAAATTGTATTTTTTAGATATTGGGTTATTTAGAAATTATTTAGTTATGTGACGTAATTGGAATTGAAACGAAGAAATTGTGTTTTGTAGAAATTACTTAGTTTCAATGTGGACATAATGGTTTAGAAATTGTATTTTGTAGAAATTGGCCAATTTAGAAATTATTTAGGTATGTGGCGTAATTGGAATTAAAACGAAGAAATTGTGTTTCGTAGAAATTACTTAGTTTAAATTTGGACATATTGTTTTAGAAATTGTATTTTTTAGAAATTGGGTAATTTAGTAATTATTTAGTTATGTGACGTAATAGAAATTATTCAGAAATTATTGATTAGGAATTGTGTTTTTTGGAAATTATTTAGTTATGTGACATAATAGAATATAGTTCTATGTAAATAAACTTTAGTAATCCGATGTAAACAATTGTGTAGTAAACTGTTACGATATGTTTTAACTATTGTTTCCTTGAATGTTAATAATAGTGCGATGTGGTAAGAAAATAAGATTATTTAGTTATGTAATCTCCAATTTGTAACTAGAAAAAATGTTCCAGTTCGTTGATGCACTGTTCGAAAATATTAGTTCACACGTTGTTGAAATGTATGTTAATTTATCTTATCATATCAGTTTGATTCACTTGTTGTTATACTAATTACATATCTTGTGTCGTAGATGAGCACTGGTGGTCAACCTGACGGTCATGGTCGTTCCATACGACGAAGATGTGTTAGTGCCTCGGCGAGACAGGCTAGAGGCCGCGTGGTCGAGGATGAACCGTCGCCTCGCCCGCGGGAGTTTGATGTAGGAGCGGAGCAGCCTTCTCCACCGAGCGTTCGTGCATTCGATCCCATGCCGACATGGGACGGTCCGGAGATTAACATCCTCGCGCCCGGTGGTATCCGTCATGAAAGTGATTGGCAGATGAATTATGACCTGCCCGCAGATGTCCCCCCGGTGGGCCAACCTGGTTCGAGTGTTCCATTGGATGCCGGGATCGAACGTTATGCTGAAGCTGGAGCCAGGCACACCGTGAGGAACAGAGCTGGTCAATTCGCACAGTCTTCTGGTGGATCGTGCAATGCCGGTGAGCCTAGCACCGGAATGGCACCGAGGAATAGGAGGAAGCGACCCGCCGCCGATGAGACGTGGCTAGTGCGGGGACCAGTGGCTGGTGGCCCGCAGGATGACCTCGTCATACCAAGCTTCGGAGGACACGTCGCGCTTGACGTTTGGAATGGTATAGAGCGAGGTGTGTTGAGATGCCATGCTCGGTCGCCGCTATGCAAGCAGCTAGTCGACACGCTCCCCGAACTGAGCGATGTTGCACAGGCCTGGATACATGCGACCGGGTTGGGCCACCTGCCTGCGATTATGTTCCAGTTCCTTGACATGGCACTGATATCCGCTTTTGTCGAGAGGTGGCAGCCGGACACGAACACGTTTCACATGCCGTTTGGGGAGATGACCATCTTGATGCATGACGTTGAGATGATTCTTGGCATTCCCATCGATGGTGGCGCTGTTGCGAGTACCATTTCGGCGGAGACTATTGAGGAAGCGTGCGCTGAACTGTTTGGGAAAGACGTGGAGTCCTTTGTCGCGGAAGACTGGAACGGGGGTAACATAGATGCCCAATCTTTGATGGCGAGGTGTGTAGCGGCGGGGCAGAGCCAGAACTTCCAATTTATGTGCTACATGCTGACCCTGTTTTCATCCACGCTTTTTGTGGATAAAACTGGGAATAAGGTTAGAGCCAACCTTCTACCCCTGCTTGATTCGCAGTTGTCGCAGTTGTCGTGGGGCTCGGCGACGTTGGCCAGTTTGTATCTGCAGTTGGGAATTGCGTCCCGGTCCAAGGCGCGCGGCCTATGCGGATGTTGCACGCTGCTTCAAGCATGGATATACGAGTACTTTCCGATGTTTCGGCCGGGACCGAGTACGTTGCCAGCTCTTCCGGGTCGCGCCAGTCGGTGGCACACAGGGGGTAGATCGGGGAGGGGTACGGGGAGGCTCGGTGCCATCAGGCGACAGTTGGATGCCTTACAGCCCGACCAGGTATGAATTCCATGCTTTTACTCTTATTCTGACAGTAGTAGATAGATCGGATTCCATAGAAACGTAACATGTCTGTGAAACTTTTTGCAGGTGGATTGGTTGCCATATGGAGTGGACGTGGTTAGGGCTGCGGGGGGGAGGACTCACTACCGCGGCGTGATCCGATACCTCGACGCAATGGAGGCGTACATGCCAGATCGCGTTGTGCGGCAGTTCGGTCTCCTACAGGGTATACCGCGGGGTCTTGCTATTGCGCCGGAGCCTTGTTCCCGCCCGGCTGATCCAGCCGGCTATTCAGTGACCTACCCAGGGAGGCTGCAGTTGACCCTATGGGAGATGGCACACACTTGGCACAACGAATGGCTTGCGGCGTTCCCGGTAGCCACGCCCCAATCAGAGTGTACCATGGATTACGAGGACTGGTACGCGACTCATTCGCACCCAGTGATCGCAAATCCTGAACATGCTGCCGCGAGTGGCCCGGACAAGACACATCATCAGTTATCGGTAAGTTTTCACTAACTGTTTGCTTCGAGTAATTATATTACATTTTATTGTCTCGTTATTGTAAACTCCGTTTCCTGTGTAACAGATGCTGAGTGACGTGATGAGCGCACTGGATCCGTTTGGCTCGGCGACCGTTGATGGACTCGGCGACCCCAGCATGAGGGAGTTGATGACGACTCTGCTCGGTCATCGCGATGAGTATCGGAGGCTCGGTTATGGACCCATTCCTTAGTCGAATGTTTGTTTATGTGTGAGCTCACAGTTGTGCCATATTCTGCTCATTTATGTAATCGGCTATGTTTTTGCATATCAAATTTATGCGTCATTCATTTTTGCATCGACAACGCTTTCAAAATTAATTACGCGACGCGTAGGCAATAACTGTAACGGTTGCGTACATGCCGAGTTAATAACAACAGTTAATTACTCTGGGAGTATGCTCTTCTCCAAGCGCTTAGCCTCCTACGAAAGGGTAACTCCCAACCTACGACATCAGGCTTCCTTAGCGTGGTCCACAGATTAACCACGGGGGGCATGGGACAGTTTTCCTTCATGTTTACCCGGACGAAATGGCTTGCACTGCGAACGTATACAATGTGCAGCTCCCTACTTGTTCCAGCCTTGCCCCCACCTGCCCTCAGTGGAAGGACTGTACAGCAATGGTCCGCTGACCCGCTCTCTAAAATGTAATATAAAACCACGACCGTGTTGTAGTAGGTGGCGACGGGAAACATGTCCGCAATGACCGTAAACCAATGCTCTGGACCACATGGACCGCTGGTGTGGTGTATACGGGCTCTGGCGAGTTCAACGTCATTTTGCGAACTGTAAATGGGAACGTAGTCAGGCCAATGAGTTGATATCTCGTTAAATACTGCCCGACGCGCTGTGGACCATTCACCTTCACCGTCTACGTGGAACGCATCAGCAACGCATCTGAAGCCACAGTTACCATCACTCACGACATCGTTCCAGCCTTCGATGTAACGCCTGACAATGTGGGGGACACTTTCGAGGAACGGGAATGTCGCTGCAGGACAACACATTAACATAAATATCTTGTGCAGGCGGCGATATACATTTAGATAAACAATAAGATAAACATGTTGTACTTACCGTGGCGGCGACCGCTCCCTGAAGCACGCCCCGGGGACCTTGAACTACTCCCGTATCGCCTGTTCACGTGCTCGTGGTAGCTCGGTGAACGTCGGGTTGATCTTGATCGGGGGACCTGCTCGCTTGGTCTCCCACGTGCACTGGTACAGATGTCCGGCTCGCCAATGCCGCTCTCCTCCGGATGCAACTGCGCATCTACGTAGGATGCAACTTGTCGTCGGACCGAAGGGTCGCTGCGTGCCAACTCCTCCAATAGAGTGTCGAACCGCGACTGATCCTGTTCGGCCCTCGAGCTGTTCTCCGTGCTCTGCGAGTGATCACCCAATGCCAGGCTCTTAAACAGCGGATGAATGTCGTCCAAGTACAAGGGGATTCCTTCAGCAACTGCCGCGGCCATGACGCATGCACACGGTATTCCGTATGTCGAGCGTAGCACACAGCCGCAGTAAGCATATACCTGTGCTCCCAGTGCATCAATCCTGCGGTACTCGACCCTCAATTTATCCAGGCAGAATTTGGACACATTGTTGATCAAGTTGCTGAAAACGGCCATACGGTGCAATCTTCCGATACACGTTCTTGACTTCTCGAGACCGGTCTTGATCATAGTAATCTGCTGGGCTATCTGCAGGTCGACACGCCTCCATACCGTGTCCAGTGAACCAGTCGACGTTTGTAACCACCCTTTCAGTGACGAGTGTGCACTCTCGACCCTGCACGTAGTTGTGTTCCCGAAATGCAGAAATCTGTTCGTCCATGCCCTCACAAATTTCTCCTTATGGGGTGTGAGCCACGTCGTCTCAGCGTAGCTAATAACAGCCACGCTCCAAGACCATGCAGCCCTCATATCAACCAAGGCGGTTTCGTACTCTGTAACGGTGGACGCATTGCAAATCCGGAACCATGCACCGTTCTTGAACCCTGACCCGTTCCTCTTACTCCCCGTCAGCACAGTGACACGTGCCTCCACATCCTTGTTGATATGCCAGGTGCAGAGCAGATGTTTCGATTCTGGAAACACAGTCCGAAGTGGCCTAATCAGTCCCATCTCCCGATCGGTGACCACAACCTCAGGGAACGGTCCATCCACAAGCAAGTTCTTCAGAGCGTTCAGCACCCACTCATAGGTGTCTGCCGTTTCGTCAACAACAATTGCGTAGGCAATCAAGAAGTTTGTGTTGCAAGGGGACATCCCAACCATCTCAATGAATGGCATGCCGTACCGATTGGTCTTGTATGTTGAGTCGATGGCCACAACCCACGGAAACGTGCGAAATGCCACAACAGCATCGGGATTGGCCATGAATAAATGAGTCAGAGTGCCATCACCTGCTGAGCGGTGACTAACTACATACCCTTTCGCGATGGCCAGATGCAAACAATTCTCCGCCGTGTTGCGCCCGCCTCGCCTTTCCGTTACATATGCCGATCTCTCATTGTACACCTGCCTAATGTTCTGATGCAGGTCCGGAAACGAATTACTGAGGCTGGCATTGATATGCCTTGGAGCTGTTTCTGAATCTGTCAAATCTCTGATCATCTGCTTCGCGTCCGCATGGAGCTTGGAGCTCTGTCTGTGACCCTCGGGGTACACTGAGAAAGAGTGGTTGTGCGTCCCTCGTCTAGGATCCTTACACGGCACTACATTCCAACCATTCCCCGTGATTCCCTGTTTCAAGACAATCGCGAATGGGCATTCACAACTTCTGGTCGAGCTGCTACTCCGTCGGACTACATCAGATTCGCTCGTATCTACAGCCTTATCCTTCCGGCCCCGATTGCAAATGCAATATAACCTCAGCGGACCATTCCTGTTCTGTTTGTAGGACCCCGTCACAAGTTCAAATCCCACCTGCAGAGCAATCCGTTGCAGGTACGAATAAGCCTCGTCAACATCTGGGAACACAGCTGAGGTGGCAAATGGAGAGTATCCATTCCGCCCTGCAGTAGCTTCACGTGACTGACTGTCATCCTGAAACAGCAATAAACATCAGGTAATTAGTAGGACAACAAAATCAACGCTACAGTAATTAATCGGACATAAATTATTGTACACAAATTCAAAACAGCATTACGTAGTTAAATTAACATAGTATTTTCCATCCAATCAGAATTACAACGGAACAACCAAAATTAACGTTACAATAATTAATAGGGCATAAATTATTGTAGATAAATTCAAAACAGCATTACGCAGCTAAATTAACAACAAAATTAACGTTACTGCAACTAGTAGGAGATAAATTCATAGGAGATAAATGCGCAATAATTTCTACATAACAGTTAACAAATTAAAACACAAAGAGTAGCACAAATTTCTACGGCAATAATTAACAATTTTAACAGAATAACAAAAGCAACGCTACAATAATTAATAGGACATAAATTACTGTACATAAATTCAAAACTGCATTACGTAGCTCAATTAAGAACAAAATTAACGGTACTGCAATTAATGGGAGATAAACTCATAGGAGATAAATGTGCAATAATTTCTACGTAACAGTTAACAAATTAAAACACAAAGACGGGCATAAATTTCTACAGCAATGCTTAAGAATTTTAACGGAACAACAAAATTAACGTTACAATAATTAATAGGCCATGAATTACTGTAGATAAATTCAAAACAGCATTATGTAGCTAAATTAACAACAAAATTAACGTTACTGCAACTGATAGGAGCTAAATTCAAAGGAGATAAATGTGCAATAATTTCTACGTAACTGTTAACAAATTAAAACACAAAGACGAGCACAAATTTCTACAGCAAAAATTATTAAATTTAACAACTACTTACGGACAGAAAACTAATTATTAAAATTACCTCCGAAGACATGGAATTTGTAACACCCTTTTTGGAGTTTTTTTTCCTCGTCTCGGATAGCAAAAAAACTCAAGTGCCATTGGAAAGAATGGAATCCGAGCACAATTATAGAAGTCAAATTTTTGGAATCAGCCTGGCACGGCTCGCGCCCAAGCCACGGCGAGCCGAGGCGCGTCCGGCTCGCACCCACGGCCTGGCGAGCGGACCGCGTCCGGCTCGCGGCGAAGGAACGGCGAGCGGTGGCTCGCGCGCAGGCCAAGGCAAGGGGCGCCGGTCCGGCTCGCGCCCAGACCGTGGCGAGCGGTCCGGCGGCGGCACGCGGCCTGTCCGTGGCGAGCGGACCGGCGGCGGCTCGCCGTCCCGCGGTGGCGACCGGACCGCCGGCGGCACGCGGCCATGCCGCGGCGACCGGACCGCCGGTGACTCTCGGCCGGGCGGTGGCGACCGGACCACGGCCCAGACCTCGGCGAGCGGAGCCCCGCCACGGCTCGCGCCCAAGCCGTGGCGAGCCGACCGGTGGCGCCTCGCGCCCAGGCGGTGGCGAACCGGAGCCCGCGGCGGCGCCCGGTGGTCCGGCGGCGGCGCCCGGTGGTCCGGCGGTGGGTCCGGCGGCGGCGCCGGAATTTTTTTTTTCTCCCAGATTTTAGCTTCTTTAAAAATTTAATTTTTTAAACTATAATATAGTTTAATTTAGTTATTCAAATTAAATTAAAAATATATACTGTATACGTATTAGGGCGAGGATAGTAAAATACAGGGCGAGATATAGTGATCCACTTGCTGGCATTTGTTTTCTTTATCCTTAAATTTTGGTAGATCATGTACGCTTTGGTCCAAGCTATGGCCATGGTCAATGCCCTCCTTTAAAACTATGCTTTGGGATTGAGAAATCGTTTAAACTAAGGGATTATGGTTTTCTCTCTTTTAAATAAGGACAAATTCTTGTATAACACCGTCTCACGATGAGATTAGGGATTAAATTGTAAAGATATTAAGATGAGTTTCATATTGATATTTTAAAAGTTCAGGGATTTAATGTGTAATTGTGATAATTTGTACTTTAGCCCAGTTCTATTAATTTTTTGCCCCCGAATTTAGTTTGCTCTTTTCCTATTTTACCTCTAGTCCTTGGTCTCACCATGAGGCGGTCTCATAAATAAGCATCAACTAAAGGTGGATGGAAGTGATTCATTGGGCTCTTCACACTCCAAAAATAATATTTCCTCCGTTTGCCTAATCCAACGGATGATAGTAAATTCAAATTTGAAAATTAAAAAAATATATATTTGACTTTGAAAATACTTCTAAAGAATTTCGGAAAACATTATGAATGGAATAGGTATTCACTATAATTTAATCATCATCTCTTATTGCAAGAAATAACTACAAGTCGTTGATAAGGACTCGGGATTAACATTTACAAATGTGCACAAAAGATCATAACCAAACAAAAATACCCCACTTATTCATCAAAAAGAAGAGACCACCAATTAATATTAGAACGGTTAAACATGGAGGTCCTATTCCGCTACTTCGTTCCACTTATTCTCTTCCCTCTATCCGTGTAACATCGACACATAACAATTGATTTTTTGAAACTACTTATTATGCCATACAAATATAATTAACAGTATCACATACATTATCATTGTTGTTTATATATCTATTTAAATATATGATTAAATTTAACAGGTTTATTAATTGGAAAAATAAACTCTATGTACAATTTAAAACGAAACAGAAAGTATAATTTTTTTTAGAGTTTGACTTAGATATTGGTCTTCTTAATTATACGAATTAAATACTATAAGGTTAAATTTATACGGTCTTTTCCAAATTTATGAAATTATTTATTTTTTCAATTTAGTTGTTACCCATTTTAAATTGTCTTGAAATACGATCTTTGCATAAGTCATGGAAAGACCAAGGTTTAAAGTGCAAATTAGAAAAATTAAAGATAAAATTTTTGGGCCGTATGAATCATGTTATAGACTTTATAACTACTAAATGTTGCATAAGAAATTTTTAATATTGTAACTAAGATCTTTTACTTTTTATTATTCTAATAAAATTTCCTCTTTCCATAACGTCCATGTGACATGTATTTAATGTAAAAATAAAATTAATATTGTATATGGAAAGTATAATACTTGAACTTGAAAATAAAGTACTGTTTTTGATCTGATGGTATTGTGCACCCTAAGTCTGTGTTATGTTGCCATGTATCAGTTTGAAATGTTATTTTACTGAGAATTTCTAAGAGGATTTTCAATGTTAGTTGTTAGGATAAATCAGATTATTGATTAAATTATGATTTATTATGATTAGAGTTCTTTCTTTATTACACCTCTATTGTATTTTCTATATATTCAGTCATCAATAATACAATTCCTTACGTCAAATCATTATCTCATGGTATCAGAGCCTCTTCTGATCCAAAACCTAAAAACATAAAATTTCCACCACCGTCTTCTTCCAGCAGCTCCCCCTCCGCACTCCCCTCCGCTCAGCATCGCTCTGATCCCCTCCGATGCGGCGCTCCACTGCGGCTCCTCTCCGACACAGCTCCCCTCCGATGCGGCGCTCCAACGCGGCTCCTCTCTGGATCGCTCCGCTCCCATTGCTTTTCCTCTCCAGCTATGGCTCAAGAAAAACTTGCCTACAACACTTTGATCCAGATGATGCAGATCAAACTCACTCCATCAAATTATATTCTCTGGAAGCGTCAAGCAGGTTATGTCCTTCCTCCTCAAGGTCTTTACTGTTTCATTGATGAACTAGATCTCGTCCCACTCTACCACCACCACCACCACCACCAGCGCAGACTCTATCCTTTGGTGCCACAGTCTCAACTCCTTTGGGTGGCAGCATGGTTGATCTCCAGGAGGCTTATTTTAAAGCAAAAGAAGAGTATAATCAATGAGTTGATGAAGATCAACGTCTGTGTAGTCTCTTGTTTTTCTCTCTAACAGCTGAAGTTCTCGCGAAACTCCCAGATTGTGCGACTTCTAAATATATCTGGGAATATCTTGCTCTCATCTATCAGAATAGCAGTGCCTTCACCATTCTTCGTCTTCATGTAGATGCGCATGGTATTCGTAAGTCTGGTACTATTCATGAACTTCATCTCACATTTCAGGAGATTTTTGAACAACTGTCTGTCATGGGTAACCCAGTTTCAAATGTTGATCAAATTGAATGGTTCTTGACTGCTCATGGTCCTGAGTATAAAGATTTTTTTGCTTCTTTGATTAATGTTGTTCTAACCCCGCTTTATGGGGATGTTCTTGCCCTTGCTAAAAACCACGAGGCCTTTTTGATGAATAGACAGGGACACTCAGGACCAGCCGCATGACAGGTTGCGTTCCAGACTAGCGACGCACCTCAAGCCGGCCACATGTGGGATCGCATGCCCACTCAAGGTGGCCGTGCGTGGCCTTCTCGCGGTGGCCACGGCGGTCGCTTCAGTGCGAGGCGCAGTCGTGGCCGGCAGTCCTTTTCCAGTTCTCAGGCGGCTGGTCCGATCCCTGGTCGCGATCGTCCTCACTGTTTCTGGTACTGACGGCTCGGTCACTTGCTGCGACATGTTACCAGATGCAGGCACAAATTGGTCGCTTGCCAAGCACTCATTTGGTAGAAAATCATCACCCTTCTCAGCAGTCTAATACTTCTTTTCGTTTGTCAGATTGGTACCTTAATTCCGGTGCTACTAGTCATATGATGACTTCCACCTCAGGCCTAAACAATTTCACTCATTATACTGGTAAATCTCATGTTCTTGTTGCTAATGGTGCTCCGGTTATGATATCTCACATTGATGATTCTAGAGTCTCTGAGAACTTGCATTTGTCTGGCGCTTAGTTGTGCCATATATTACTATGATTTTACTGTCTATTAGCCGGTTGACTAGAGATATGGGTGTCCGAATTACATTTGATGACCAAAATTTATCATTCAGAACAAAGTAACCAGGGCCGTCGTGGGTCGGGGGCACAGCGAGGATGGATTGTATATTTTGGACTGCGGAGATGCAACATTTGTTTCTGTTTTACAGCAGAATAAGAGTCGAGCTGCATATGAATTGTGGCATGCTCGCCTAGGTAATATTCCTAGTGCAGAGATTACTAGTTTACATAAGTGTTCTTTACTTTCAGTTTCTTCTTTGTTGCCTAAACCGCATACCTGTGCCCCCTGTGTTATAGCGAAAGGTCAACGGTTGATTTTTGTTTAGAATCCTAAAATGCTGACCATATTTTTGATTTAATCCATTGTGATTTATGGGGTCCCTCCCCGCTTTTATCTACAAATGGTTTTTCGTATTATGCATTATTTTTGGATGATTTTTCGAGATTCACTTTGTTGTACTCTTTGTCGCAAATCAGATTTTGTTGACACTTATTTGCAGTTTGAGGCACTTGTTGAGAATCAATTTTCTGCAAAAAATTAAAAATTTTCAAAGTGATGGTGGCACTGAATTTTTGAATACAAGACTCAGATCACACTTTGCAGAAAAAGGTATTCATCATCAGGTTTCTTGTCCAGCCACTCCGGAACAGAATGGACACACAGAACGCAAAGCATCGCCATGTTGTTGAAATGGGTCTCATGATGCTTTTTCACACACATCTTCCAATTTCTCATTGGGATGATGCGCTCACCACTATTGTCTACATTATCAACCGTTTTCCTACTCCAGTTCTGCAAGGATCGACCCCTTATGGTCTTCTTTATTAGTGGGATCCTATCTATGGTAACTTTTATCCTTTTGGTTGTCGGATTTTTCCTTTTGTTCACCCCTTTGCTGACCATAAGCTATCTTCCTGTAGTATTCCATGTATCTTTATCGTTTATAGCTCGCAGTATAAGGGGTTTCGGTGTGTAGACCCTACCACTGGCACGGTTCATGTTACTCGCCATGCTCGATTTGAAGAGGCTTATTTTCCTATGGCTCCAATTTTGGGAACAGGGTCTTCCTCCTTAGGTTTGAATGTCTCTGCCTTTATTGATCCAGATTGTGGGATGGCGCCGTCACTAGCCTTGGCTTCGTCTTCACCTCCATTCCGTTTTCCTGATGACGAGCCATCTCAACCTGAATAAGACCGTGGTGGCTCATTGCCCTGCGGCCATCCGCGGTGGCCTATCACCCGCGCCCGCGCCAGCACCCAATTGTGATGGCTCACACTCGGCAGCAATGGGAGCCCAGCCATGATGGCTCGGCAGCCGTGATGTCTTATTAAAATAAGAATAACTTTTCATTACAGCACACCACCTCATCAAAAGCGTTAACCTAGAGAACCCATTGGAAAAAAGCATTGGTATACATATTAGGGTTTCCTAATTTATATATTAGATTAGGGTTTTTGGAAGATAATACTATACTTTTTTTCAGTGGGTTTTTTGAGTGAGTTAGTGTGATCATTTTAGTTTAATTTATTTATTATAAATAAAGCCCATAAACCCGACCATGTTGGCTTGGAAGAGTTTCACCTATATCTTAATTTAGGGTTTAGAATTGGGCGAACGACTTCAGGGGCCTTCCAACTCTTCCCATCGTTCACCTTTGGTCCTCAATTGTTTTGAATACGTTTACCCCCTGAACTAAAAAAAAGTGTTGAATCGTAACCCTTCCATCCGGTAAAACCCTCAAGTTCAGGCAAAACCTTAAATTTCAGGGTAAAATATTAATTTCTTATTTTTCTTTTCGTTTACCTTTTTCATTTTTCCTTTTTTCCTTTTTTCCTTTTTTTTCTTTCTTTCCTTTTTTCATTTTCTTGTTTTTTTCCTATCTTTCAATCTCATGGTCAATCTGCATAACCCGTCGACTGAATTAGTTTCTCTATCCCTTTCACCGACATCAATAATTGAAACCAACTAAGAGCTCACTCAGGAGCTCGTCCACAAGTCTGACAGCCAGACCATCGAGTGGTTGTTCCGCCAAGCCGCCCTCCACAATTTCCATCATTGGCAGCGGCACTACTCCGACAAGCTTCTCCACCATTTCCACCACCGCTTCTGGGTGGAATTCCGTGTCCATCTCAGCGCCCCAAAACCACAAGCCCAAGTCCTTGATTGCACTGACAAAAGAAAGCCAAGAAGCACAAGGGATTTTTTTGTTCAGTTCATCCCGCATTTTCTTATACCATAATTTACAAACAAAGAAGCCTACAAAAACTGAAAACATGACCACATGAAACTCTATCTGCATGCCACTATCCCACTAACTAAACATGCTACTTCTCTTCTTCCTAAATACATGCAAGTAACTAAATAAATTACTGACTATGTAGCCAAATGAAATGATGTGCCCATTTTTTACGGTTATATTAGGACTTTTTGGATTCACTTTTGTACACTTTTGTGCTATAAATGCGACATTTTGCCTTGAAATTCTCTAAGGAGGGTTAAAAGCGACTTTTACGCTTTTATTACTTTTTTTTGAGAATTTTGTGTGACAAGGTAATTTGTTTGAAGATTTGAAGACTTGAATCTGAGCTTTTGAAGATTTGAAGTATTGAAGAAGTGAAGAGAAGAGAAGGATATGTGATAAAAAAGAGAAAGAAGAAATGGTGCTGAAATTGATGTCTGTCGCGAGCTCGTTGCGAGCACGTCGCAGGTCGCGACGGACGAGTGGTCTGAAATTATTCTTGATATTTGTGCTATAAATACTCACCTTATCCTCTCCTCTTCAGCAGCTTTTGCCATTCCTTCTTCCTGCTTTTTTGGGCTTAAAAACCCTAGTTTTCTCTTTTTTCTTTTCTTAGTTTTTGTAGACTCATTATGTCTTTTAGTTTTCTAGCTTAGTTTTATCTTGGGAGCAATGGATTGAAGCTTCCATATATATGTAGTAAGAACCATATCTATCTATTTAGTGCTTTTGCTATTGTGCATTTATTGAGCTTTGAATGTGAATTGTTAATTGCATTGATGTTGTTGGAAGCTTGAGTATATGAATTGCTTGTATGATTACTTGTTAGGGTTGGGAGAAAGTAGCTAATTCTCCCCTCTTTTAATGTGGAATCCAAGAGCATGAGTTAGAGCTTATTAAATGATGATGGTGTGTTGATAATTGCTAGATGAATGTGATGATGTCGAACTCGTTGTCATGTTTATTTTAGGAAGCAAATGAGAGAAGTCTACGAATGTCGATCATTCTTGACTAATCTTGTGTAAATGCATGAATTGTATAAATGCTTAGATACGGTGTAGTATTTATAAGTGTTGCCAAGCTTGTTGATTCTTCGTGCTAAATGCCATCAATGAGATACTCTTAGTCCTAAGGGAGTCATTGGTGAGGTTTGACAAGAGATGTTGAATTCACTCTTACAAACTACTATCTAAGAAGGATAGAAGATTTATCTTCACAACAAGTAGTTGAAGTAGTGAATAGATTGTTTCACTCGTTCTTGAAGCCTTTATTATTTAGCATTTATGTATTCTTGATGCTATGTTTCACTTCATTCATGTCATGGGTTGTTTGAGAATAGGAGGTGTTTTTATGATTAAAGTGTTCGTGTGTTAGGAATGTGACGAATTCCTTAGCTCATTTGCATGAAAATCTATGAACATGAACTTAGAACTTCTTGTGCATAATGTGTTGTGATTCTTGCTAGATAAGTATGTTAATGTTAAGTCAAGTAATGAATGTGATAGAATGAGTGAATGGTTCAATGATCTACATTAGGTTTGGAAGTGGATATCAATTTCCCCCAAGGCTTTATCATTGTAGTTTTAAACCCCTTTTTCTTAGTTTTGTTTGATGATTAGCCTAGTTACTTGGCTTTGCTAGTTATCATGTCATTTTAATTTCATAACTTAGGACCACCAAACAACCAAAACCCCCCATTTACATGCTTTTATATGTATGTATATATGTCTACTCCTAGCCTAATATCAACTTTGTGCCTAAACGCTCAGGAAGATCCCTCTTCTTCGTGGATGACCCCGACTTGCCGCTATCTACTTAGTTGTAGAGAGTAAGCATTTAGGGCTTATAAATATTAAATTTGAGAGGTACGGCGAAGACCTCCCATGAAACATGCAAAAGTTTGTTAAATTTAGAATCTACTACAACGAAAAACATGCGACAATCGAGCTTATCAACAAATCACCTCCTTAAGCTCGTTCCTTCATTGATTCAAACTACACCAAGCTTTTGTATTATAAATAAAGACCATAGTTCCGTCATTGCTTTGGAAATGGGCAATGAACCCAAATTTCCTAATACGCATCCCAAGTTAGGAAGAGGCAATATGATGAAAGTGGTAGTGAAGATGTGATCTTGTCCCATGAAGAATCATTTAGAGTTTTCTACTTTAAAGATGTGATGGACAACGCTTTGACTTCATTCTGGAGTAGGTTTGAGCAATTTGAAATATATCAAAAAACTTTTGGGTTTTTGTTTGATTAGGGGAAATCAAAGGTATTAAGTGATGAATCTTTGAAGGCATCTTGCTATAGTTTGAAAATGTATCTAAGAAATGACACGGCTTTGGATATAGATGGAGGAGACTTATTTGTGGAATGAAAGCAATTGGGTGAGGGGTTTCTATCAAGAAAAATGAGGACAATTGAAATGTTGAATTATTCCAATTGAAATGTTGAATTATTCCAAGGACAAGAATGGTTATTATCCAAATGTCTTAATTGCTTATAGAATTCTACTCATTATACCATGATCATTTCTTCCGAGGGAAAACGGTTCTCCATTCAGTTTAATTTTTGAGCTTAAACTTATTAGGGGTCCTAATAAATTTCATTGAGACCTTATTTATATGGTGGAGTTATGTTGGCCAAGAATTCTACCAGAATGTATTCACGCAGTTAGGAATAATGAATAATGTAGCAAGTATTTTTTAATTCTACCCTATTTTATATGTGTATCTTGTTGTTTTACATATAATTTTATTGAGTGTGATTTACATTTGCAGTTATTCGTTATCCATATGTGTTGACTAGCTCCACGTGTTTCATTTTTAGTAGACATTAGATTGAAGTAGCAACCTCTAATTGATGGACTATATTTTACCAAAATGTGTTCCGAGCGGACAGAGACGGTAAGTGGCTATTACATATGACATTATATGCTATGCTATATGTTGGATGAATATCAACTTAATTAGGTTCTATTATTATTATTAAAATTTTTGGATCGAATTGAAATATTTTGCAGTTCATGTTGAACAAAAATACAATAAGGAAATGCAAAATACCAATGTGGACTGTGCACGTTTGTGACAATAGAAGATCGTGATTGATCGTGATTGATTGTGATTGATTGATTGTGATTGATTGTGATTGATCTTGATTAATTTCTAATTAATCAAGATTTATCTTGTCTATATTTAGAACTAGTCCAGATTCATTGTATCATTCATATGTAAACACCTATATATTACTTTGTAAATGGTAATAGAAAATCAAGTTAGAAAATTCCTTTCATGGTATCAGAGCGTTGCTGATCCTCTCTCCCTACAGTTTCAATTTTTCTTTCGTCCTCCCCTATTTCTTCATCATTCGGCTGCCCCTCTTCCCTCTTCTTCTTCAATCGAATTTTTCTTTCTCGATCATGGCTGACAACAAGAATTCAGACAGGTTGTCCCTCAACACCATGATCCATTTACTCAATACGAAGTTGGATGCTAACACATACCTGCAATGGAAGCAGCAGGTTCAATATGTGTTTAGACCGCAGGGATTGTATGGTCATCTTGATGGTTCTAGTCCCTGCCCAAATTTCCTAGTGATGCAGACACCGGTTTCCTCCTCCTCTTCTCTGCCTGATGATGTTGCGTTTCTCAAAGCTAGAGAGGTCTTTGATAAGACCAAGGCTGTCTATGATGACTGGGTTGTTGATGATCAACGAGTCTGCAGTGTGCTTTATTCTTCTCTCTCTTCCGATGCCAAGAACGAAATCTCGCAATGCACCACGGCGAAGGAGATGTGGGATGCCTTCGCCACGGCATATCAACACAGTACTGCCATTGCAGCCTTCAGTCTCCGCCAACAGGCCGGCATCATCCGGAAAAATGGCACTGTTCATGAGCTTCACCTTTCCTTCATGAAAATTTTTGATCAATTATCTGTCATGGGAGAACCAGCTAGTAATCGTGAGAAATTGATTTGGTTTCTGAATGCTTTGGGGGCTGACTTTAAGCATTTTAGTGCACCTATTGCTGCCCGTAAGCCTCTTCCTGATTATATGACTGTGGTTGATGAGGCTAAGGGATATGAATCTTTTATTGTTAATGTGGAGAAAACACAGTTGAATCGTGTCCAGGGGAAAGTAAATTCTGGTCCAATTGCTTTTGTGGCTTCTGTACAGCAGCAGGGAGAAGCTTTTTAAGACCAGCAGCCAGCCATGGGCGGCGCGTGGCCTCACGCGCTGGCAGAACCCGCACGTGGCAGTGGCGCGTGGGCCTCACGCACGGCTGGAAATAGCCATCCCGGTGGCCGACGTGGTGGCAGAGGCTCCTGGAAGGGTTCTGGCCATGGGTCCTGGTCTAGATCTGCTGCATATGGGTCTCCAATTCAGTGTTATACCTGTGAGGGTTTCGGTCACATTGCTAGTCAGTGTCCTTCGGCCAATCCTCGCCCTATGGCTTCGGCTCCTCAGCCTTATGTTCAGCAGCAGTACTCGCCTTATGTTGGTCATGCTCCTCAGGTAGTTCAGGCTCATCTTGTTCAGCACTATCCGCAGTATGCTCCTCCGATGCTTCAGGCGCTTCCCACACCACCAGGTTTTGCAGCACCTCAGTATTCTGCTCCTTCAGCATATCCCACTCAGCCATCTATTGCTTCTGCCCCGAGTGTTGCTTCATCGATCCCTGACTGGTATATGGATTCAGGAGCGACTAATCATATGAGCTCTTCTGCTTCCAATCTATCGAGTGTCACTCCGTACAATGGTAACACTCTTGTCTCTGTTGGTAATGGTGCGTCTATTGCTATTGCTGGTATTGGTAATGCTCGTATTAGTTCTACCTTACCTTTATCTGATATGCTGCTTGTGCCTGCAATTACTAAGAATCTCTTATCCATTAGCAATCTTACTCGTGATCTGTGTGCTATTATTACCTTTGATGTTCAGTCTTTTGTCATTCAGCACAAGGTCACCAGGGCAATTCTGGGTCGGGGACACGTTGAGGATGACCTATATATGCTGGACCGTGGTGAAGAAGCACTTCTGTCATTTGTTAGACAAAACAATAATAGAGCATCTTTTGAGATTTGGCATGCTCGATTAGGACATGTGTCCTCCAGCACTGTTTCTTTGTTGAAAAAGAATGGTTATTTATCTCTTACTTCTGTGCTCCCTAAACATGGTATTTGTGAGTCTTGTGCTATGGCAAAGGGTAAGAAATTGTCTTTTGTTGAGAATTCTAAGCGCGCTGCTCATGTTCTTGACTTAATTCATTGTGATTTATGGGGGCCTTCTCCAGCCTTATCTGGAAGTGGTTTTGCTTATTATGATGTGTTTGTGGATGATTACTCGCGATTTACCTGGTTTTATCCTCTTCGTCGTAAATTAGACTTTGTTGACATCTATTTTCAATTCGAAGCATTCGTGGAGAATCAGTTTTCATCCCGCATCAAAGTTTTTCAAAGCGATGGTGGCACCGAGTTTGTCAATAACAGGTTGCAGTCACACTTTGGGGCTCGTGGCATTCATCATCAGGTGTCATGCCCATACACTCCAGAGTATAATGGTAGGGCTAAACGGAAGCATCGACACATAACGGAAATGGGGCTGTCCATGCTTCTCCACTCTCACATACCTATCTCATACTGGGATGATGCCTTTAGTGCTGCAGTTTTCACTATTAACCGCCTACCCACTCCTATTATTGATAACATCTCTCCTTTTGAGGTTCTATTTGGTCGGCCCCGGAATACTCCAACTTTCATCCTTTCGGGTGTCGTGTGTTTCCATATGTTCGACCGACTGCAACTCACAAACTTGCCCCTCGTAGTCTTCCATGTGTCTTCATTGGCTACAGTGCACATTATAAGGGGTTCAAATGTTTGGATATGACCTCCGGACGTACCTACATGACTCGACATGCCCGATTTGATAAGTCTCACTTTCCCTTTTCCACTGTATCTTCGGAGGTTCAGTTTTCATCCCTGGATGTTTCATCTTTTTTGGACCCCACTGATTCAGACTTTTCTATCACCATCCCTGATCCTGCTTCAGCTTCACCGACTTTGCCTTGTTCGGTGTGTCTAGATTCCTCGTCCACATCTGAGACTGTAGAACCGATGATTGCCCCTGCTGAGGATGTGGTTGTTACACCACATCGGTCTCCTGCTTCTTTGACCGCACTGACTGATCCCTCCAGTGGTTCGACTGTCCTCTCCAGCATCAGTTCCAGTTCAGCATCGGCCAGTTCCTCGGACGGTTCCTCTGGAAGTGCTTCTTCGACTCCTCAGGTGCCCCGTCCTCATCCCATGACCACTCGTTTACATTATGGGACACGTGTTGCTCGTAATCTTGGCCTAGATTTTGTGGCAACAGGATTGGTAGCAGAACT
Organism: Rubia yunnanensis; assembly: GCA_037428765.1. Lineage (NCBI taxonomy): Eukaryota > Viridiplantae > Streptophyta > Magnoliopsida > Gentianales > Rubiaceae > Rubia > Rubia yunnanensis. The sequence continues at coordinate 111,199,686 of CM075065.1, read as the reverse complement.
TTTGGAGCAGAAGAAACCACGTCATTTTCGAGCTGCGGCAAAAGATTTAAGATGGGTTGCTGTTATGGATGAGGAAATGGCTGCTCTTCGCCGTCAGCAGACATGGGAGTTAGTGCCTTGTCCTCCGAATGTTCATATTGTTGGCTCTAAGTGGATTTATCGGCTAAAGTACCGTCAGGATGGCTCTATTGATCATTATAAGGCCCGTCTGGTGGCCCAAGAATATTCTCATATACCGGGGTTTGACTTTGATCATACTTTCAGTCCGGTGATTAAGGCTGCCACTGTTCGTACTATCCTTGCCATTGCCACCATGAGGAAGTGGCCTTTACATCAGTTGGACGTCAAGAATGCCTTTCTTAATGGTGTTCTTGATACTCCTGTTTTCATGGCTCATCCGGCTGGTTATCAGGATCCTGCTCACCCTCATCATGTCTGTCGCTTACGGAAGGCCATTTATAGACTCAAACAGGCACCCAGGGCGTGGTTTGACCGGTTCAGTTTGTTCGTCAGGCAGTTGGGTTTTGTTGGCAGTCTTTCAGATCCTTCACTATTTGTCTTCTCTCAGGGCACTATTGTTCTTTATCTTCTGGTCTATGTTGATGATATCATTCTCACTGGGAACAACAGTGTTGCTATTCGGCAGTTCATTACCCTTGTTGATCGTGAATTTTCTGTCAAGGACTTGGGTTCTCTCAGCTATTTTCTTGGTTTAGAGGTTACCTCTACCTCTACAGGGCTGTTCTTGGGCCAAGCCAAGTATGCTAGGGATATTCTTCAGCAAGCTGGGATGTTGGATTCTTCTCCGGTCTCTACTCCGTTCTTGCCACTGTCCCAGCTTCATAGCAGTACGAGTGGACCATTTCACAACCCTAAGTTGTATCGTTCCCTTGTTGGCGCCCTTCAGTACCTTACCATTACTCGACCTGACTTGTCCTTTGCGATCAATTCAATGAGTCAGTTTCTTCAGGATCCACGTGATGATCATTTTTCTGCTGTCACTAGGATCCTACAATGTGTTCGGGGCACGTTACATTGTGGTCTAACCTTTGGAGTTGGTGGCGTTTCGGAGGTTATTTCTTATTCGGATGCTGATTGGGCGCGTTGCTTGGAGACCCGTCGGTCCACCTATGGCTATACGGTCTTTCTTGGTGGCAACTTGGTCTCGTGGAGTGCCAAGAAGCAACCTACAGTCTCTCGCTCGAGCTCAGAATCTGAATATCGAGCTCTTGCTAACACAGCCTCGGAGGTGGTTTGGTTGTTGCATATTCTTCGCGATCTTCAGTTTCCGCTGCAGGGCTCGCCTCTGCTTCTATGTGACAATAACAGTGCTATCTTTCTTGCTGAGAATCCTGTTGCTCACAAACGGGCCAAGCATATTGATATTGACTATCATTTTGTACGGGAATTGATGGCTGCTGGAAAACTTCGTGTTGGTCATGTCTCCACTTCGCTGCAAGTTGCTGACATTTTCACCAAAGGGCTTAATCGTGCATTGTTTGACTTCTTCAGGTCCAAGCTTTGCGTCTCAGTCAACCCGACGCTCTACATGAGGGGGGGTGTGACAATAGAAGATCGTGATTGATCGTGATTGATTGTGATTGATTGATTGTGATTGATTGATTGTGATTGATTGTGATTGATTGATTGATTGTGATTGATTGATTGTGATTGATTGATTGTGATTGATTGATTGTGATTGATCTTGATTAATTTCTAATTAATCTAGATTTATCTTGTCTATATTTAGAACTAGTCCAGATTGATTGTATCATTCATATGTAAACACCTATATATTACTTTGTAAATGGTAATAGAAAATCAAGTTGGAAAATTCCTTTCAACATTCTCTGGAACCAAAACTTTTTGGGCCCAAAATCAAACACCCCCAAAATGCCCCCCTATCTTTTCCTTTGCAAAACAACATCAAACCCCGTAATTTAACCACTCTCATCTACCTATAATCGTTATGTGAACGTCTACCTAAAAATGATCCACCAACGTCCTCCAAACTTGGAAAGACCAATGGAAACACAAGACTTTTGTCTGGAACGGGCCAATCAATCTACTCTTCAAAGTAGAAATTCTTCCCATGTAGGAAAACATGTCACTTTGCATTGCTAGGGTTTTTGATGTAAAAAATTGGTGTGCTTGAACGGCTAAGATTAACTTGTCGTACTAGTATCCAACTCGATTCAGGTCTACTAGTGTGAAACCCATGGATTTCTCAGAACGAACCCCGATGCCATTTTCACCCCACCTGCTCTTGAATACAAAAGCTTTAATCTTAACATAATCTTACTCCCCCATTTCCTCAATCGCCCCATAAAAGTCCATCACTGCAACAATATGATTTTAATCTTTCTTGCTAACTTGCCACATCAATTCAGATTTAGTGTACACACTACTATTTTGCGTATGTCGTCCTTCTTTGACATAGAAAAACTAAATCCATTTATATTATACCCTTAATTGGTATGTTCTGACGGTGTATTTGGGTGTCCTTTCAAAATCACGGAGTTTGCTGGGCATGTCGTCTACATTGCAGCGATTATAAAACACATTCACAAACATTAAAGAATCTTCCAATTGTATTTTATTCAACAACCTGTTTGGATAGAGTTCTTATAAAAGTGGCATGATCTCTTGAACATAGATTGTAGTCTCACTACTATTGTGTAAAACATACAGATGAATTTTCATCAACTCAGCTTTAAAGGGTGTATGTAGTGTACCTTTTGAACATGGAGTCACATTCTTCCTACCACACTGAGCTTGTTTAGTAACTCTAACTACTCTCTTTCCAACCAAGTTCGAAGTACATTGCTCAATGATCTGCTCGGTGATATATCTTTCCACTATGTACCTGTTTTCCAGTAGTAATAACCAGTGTTTAAATTAAAAATTACAACATTTTAGATTTAAAAGTATCATAATTCTTTCATACTTTGTAGAAAGAGTACTATTATGGATGTGTTTGACATGGCTTATAAGCTAAACAACCTTTGATGTTCAGTAAACTAAAGAAAGAAATTACTCCCAAAATCCGGGTTCTATTTGGGAAAACTATACCCTCTGCGGCAGACCAGATAAATCAGAAAAATATGTTTGTGAAAATTCTAAACTATCTATGGAATAAAAGTTCGTCTCTAAATGTCTGATATGATGTCTCATATATACTAAAAGGATCAACGAAAAATACAAACTAAGTCAATTACAAACTGGTTTCTAAGTTTATCCTATCCAAATTAAAGATAAGAATCTTGTCTTCAGTTTAAATTTGAATTTCTCACGATAAGTCCAGCTACGAAATCACCACAAAATCTTATCCAAATCTGATTTCTTTGCCATCCAAATATGCTCCTGCAAATTGTCTTTGCCGATCTTTCTTGCGCACACAGAATCATGCAAAATCCATTATTATTTCCAGCCCCAATTCTACTCAATTCCCACTGTTTTCCACTTGAGCCCATAACTTTAGTCATTCTATTTTTAACTTGCTTTCTTCATCTCTGGAATAATGTCATATAAAATAAGAATAACTTTTCATTACAGCACACCGCCTCATTAAAAATGTTAACCTAGTGAACCCATTGGGAAAAAAACCATTGGTATACATATTAGGGTTTCCTAATTTATATATTAGATTAGGGTTTTTGGAGGATAACATTATACTCTTTTTCAGTGGTTTTTTTGAGTGAGTTAGTGTGATCATTTTAGTTTATTTTATTTATTATAAATAAAGCCCATAAACTCGGCCATTTTGGCTTGGAAGAGTTTCGCCTGTATCTTATTTTAGGGTTTAGAATTGGGCGAACGACTTCAGGGGCCCTCCAACTCTTCCCATCGTTTACCTTTGGTCCTCAATTGTTTTGAATACGTTTACCCCCTGAACTAAAAAAAAGTGTTGAATCGTACCCCTTTCGTCCGGTAAAACCATCAATTTCAGTCAAAACGTTAAATTTAAGGGTATAGTAATTTTTTTTCTTTTACCTTTTTCATTTTTCCTTATTTTCTTTTTGCTTTCTTTCCTTTTTTCATTTTCTTGTTTTTTTCCTTTCTTTCAATCCCATGGTCAATCTGCATAACCCGTCGACTGAAGTAATTTCTCCACCCCTTCCGTTGACATCAATAATTGAAACCAACTAAGAGCTCACTCAGGAGCTCGTCCACAAGTTCGACAGCCAGACCATCAAGGGGTTGTTCCACCAAGCTGCCCGCCAAGCACTACTCCGATGAGCTTCTCCACCGTTTCCCCCGCTGCTTCTGGGTGGAATTCGATGTCTATCTCGCCCCCCAGACCACAAGCCCAAGTCCTTGATTGCGTTGACACCCCTTTTCCTTGATTGAACTAACAAAAGAAAGCTAAGAAAGACAAGGGATTTTTTGGTTCAGTTCATCCTGCATTTTCTGATGCCATAATTTACAAACAAATAAGCCTACAAAAACTGAAAACATGACCATGTGAAACTCCTATCTACATGCCACTATCCCACTAATTAAACATGCTACTTTTCTTCTTCCTAAATACATGCAAGTAACTAAACAAACTACTGACTAAGTAACAAAATGAAACCAGCAAAAATTTGCTAAAATTAGAACCTACTGCAACGGAAAACTTACGACGATTGAGCTTATCAAAAAATCACCTCCTTAAGCTCGTTCCTTAATTGATTCAAACTACACCAAGCTTTTGTCACATCTCGATGAATTTTTTCCGAGCCAATGCCTTCGTTAGAATTTCTGCTAGTTTTCCATCAATACCAACGTGATTAACATCCATTTTCTCGGTTTCAATGTACTCCTAGATAAAATGAAATTTTGTGTCAATATGCTTGCTCCTCGCATGATGCACCGGGTTCTTGCAAAGAGCAATGGCAGATTTTTCATCTACCAACAACTTGAAGCTCAACTCTTCACATCCAATCAACTCCCTGAGGAATTGACTGAGCCAAACACCTTGGCATGTTGGCATTGCCACTGCAACGTATTCATCCTCGTAGGTTGACAAAGCAACAATCTTCTGCTTTTGTGAAGTCTATGTAACAATGTTGTTCCCGAAAAAGAAAGCCATCCCGGATGTGTTCTTCCAGTGGTCGATGTCTCTAGCAAAATCACTGGCACTGTAACCAACAAATATAACTTTTCTTTCACATGACTTGTAGCAACACCCGTAACTCAAAGTACCATGTATATACCTGAGTATTTGTTTGATTGTAGCCCAATGTTGAGTGCTTGGAGCCTCCATGTATTGACTTGCAATGCCCACCATGTGAGCAATGTCTAGCATCGTATTAACCAAATATCAAAGGATTCCAATCACACTCCGATGCTTTGTTGCATCCACAGCACCACTGACATCATTCTTTCTTAAACAAAGTTGATTCTCTATCAGAGTATGACATGGATTTTGGATTGCAAACACCATTGCCATCAACTTTGCTTCCACTCATACCTACGAACTCCAAAATCTTTGCGACATAAGCTCCTTGGCATACTGTGATTTCACCATCACCTTAACGCACCTTGATCCCCAAGTAATAACTAAGAAGACTGAGATCGCTCATCTTAAACACCTGCTCTATTTGGGTCTTAAAATCGACGATTTCTTGAACATTTGTCCCTGTAATAATTAAATCATCCACATAAACATCCTTAAGAAAAAAAGTTTGAGCAGTACCTCTTCGATAAATGGCATGCTCGAGCTAGCTTCTAGTGAACCCAAGTGCAATGAGTGAGGAATCTAGCTTAGAGTTCCATGCACGTGGCACTTGTCGAAGCCCATACAAAGCATTACGTAGCTTAAGCACCTTTCCTTCATTGGCATTATCGATAAAATCACGTGGCTGCTGCACATAAACATCCTCCACAAGGTCGTCGTTCAAGAAATCCGACATGACATCCATGTGATGCACCTGCAACTTATTGTGTGTTGCGAGTGCAAGCAACAGTCACCCTGTCTCCATTCTTCCCACTAGAGCAAACACTTCTTCAAAATCAACTCATGACGCTGAGCATACCCCTTTGTGACGGTTCTTGCTTCATGGTTCAAGATATTTCCAGCGAGATCCTTTTTTACTTTAAAGACCCACTTCAGCCCAATGACATGTTGGTTAGAAGTGATGCAAATTCCCATGTCTTGTTGTCGGCGATTGACTTCATTTTGTTCTCCATTGCATTCCTCCAAGATGCATTCGCAAGAGCAATTTCCACACTCTCCAGCTCCTTCACTGCCAAAAAACAATGGTTTTCTTCCTCGACATTTGTGATCTCATCTATGGCCCTGTGAGAAAATTCTATAATGGTGGCTACGGTACCTGCCATTGGATGCAAGGGTGGAAAATACATTTGCTAAATGCGTTATCTGCAATTTTTATTTTTATTTATTGCATGCAAAATTAAGGATACATTTGGTAAATGCGTCCTCTTGAATTTAGGTTTTTTTGGCAGAAAACATGAATGCAGGTAAAAAAACTAAGAGAATGTGTTCTCGACACTGGATTAAATTTTTTAAACATATATTGAAGACGCGTCCAGCGAATGCGTCCTCCACAAATGTGTACATTTTTCAAAACCTGCATAGTTACATCCGACTTTAATTTATCTGGCACCATCAAAGAAAGCACTCGTGGCCCTGTACAAGTTCAAGATTCATTGATATCGCCATGGACTTGAGTTGGTGTTGAGGTTTTCATCGTGAGTGGGTGGAGTAGCCCACTAAACCTCCGTTAGAATGGGCATATGTGTTTGTGGCTCGACTTTCGGTGTGGTCAGCTCATCTACTGGCGTATGAGGTGCACCTATTTTTGATGTGCTAGTCTCTATTGAGTACACCACTGTGAATGTGGTCATTACTGATATTCTCTCCGAGCTCAAAGTCTCCCGGTTCCAGGCACGACCTTCCTCAAAGACAACAACTCTCATCACGTACAATTGCTTCTGTATCGGGTCATAAAACCCGATACGCATTTGCACCATCTTCGTGCCCTGCAAACATTCCCAACGTTAAGAGATCAATAAGCTTATGCATCCCTGGCCCAAGTTTCTTGACATAAGCGACAGTATCCAAAAGTTTTCAAATGGTGCACACTTGGCTTATTCTTGTGCCATGCTTTGTAAGGTGCTATTCCATCTAAACTCCTCATCATTGTGTGGTTGAGAAGGTACAAAATAGTTCTCATTACCTCTACCCAAAACATTCCGGGCACAACCATCGATTTCATAAGATATCGAGCCATTTTGACTACCATTTTATTGTGCCTTTCCACCACACCATTTAATTATGACGATTAAGTTGCTCTAGTGTTATGCTTAGTGCCATTGTGCTCAAAGAACTCCACAAACTCTTTAGAGTTGAACTCACTGCCGCGATTGGAACGAAATGCAAGCAATTTGCATTCATGTTTTGCTTCAGCCATTGCCTTGATTTTCTTGAAGCACCGAAACACCTCATCTTTTGTCCTGAGCAATTCAAACTACATAAATTAACTAAAAGCATCGACTATGAGTAGAAAGTACCTTTTACCTCCTGCAGTTGTCGGCGTGATTGGACCACACAAGTCGTTGTACACTAACTCCAACGGATGTTGTGCATGAAATTTCAAATCCTAAAGAAACGACGTCCTATGTTACTTCCTAATTTCACATCCGTTACAGAGTTCCTCAACATGTTTGATGTAAGGAATGCCTAGTATCATCTCTTTATTCAAAAGATTGTACAGTGCACGAAAGTGAAGATGCCCAAAATGAGCATGCCAAAGCCAAGCTATGTCATTCTTCCTCATCAATAAACTTACCAGTGCTACTAGGTTGAGATTCAGTGTATAGAGATGGTTGTGTGCACGTGATACCCTTGCCAACACCATGCATGATCGATCGAGAATACGTAGAACCCATCATTTGATGACAATCTTGCACCCATTCTCATCAGAGTATTTTCCTTCACTGTGTAGCATCCACCAAAGTTGGATGCAACTGCGGTGCCTCTGAAAATTGGGCACCTCGGTAGAGGACACATTCTCCGAATGCGTCCTCTTCCATTTAATATTTTTTTCATGCCTCATTTAGAGAATGCGTCCTCATTATGCATTTTTTAAGCGCCTTTTAGAGGACGCATTTGTTGAATGCATTCTCAATGCATGTTTTCTTTTGTATTTTCTTATAGAGGACGCATTCTTTGATTGCGTCCTCAATATTATTTTAAATATCTTTTTCCTGTTGGTGATGATCCTCTCGATTTTATTAAATTAATTTTGACATGCATTTTATTAAAAACGCGTCCTGTATATAACAAATAATATTTTTTAATCCAGCATTCTCTTAATGCGTCTTCAATTTAAAATCAATTTTTGAATCAGTCTTCTATTTTATTTTCCAATTATTTTTTTATATATTTTCGTTTATGGTGAAAATAGAGCATAAGTAGATATGTGATTGTTTTATATTTTTAAAAATTTCAGTACTTATAAATGCCTCGGAAGAATTTGGTTTGAAGATAATGGAAAATTTTGATCGTGGGATTTGTAATTTTTTAAATAGTCTTAATATAGAGTAGGAATGAATTATTTTATAGAGTAGGAATGAATTATTTAAATCGTATTTTGGGAAATTCTTATTTTTTTGTTCGAATTTTACCCTTTTCCACTGTTAACGAATATAAATAAACAAAAATGTACAATATCCGAAGAAGACGTGTCAAACAGACAGGTACAAACGTAATGAAATGAATGCTCAACGACATGTAATGTACTAATGATGCCCTCTGCAAAGCTTTCCACCCGTTCCACACGGGGAGGGCGTATGGTGCAGGATGTGCGCCGTGGAATAACCATCTCAGTAGAAACATGTATGTCGTCATGCAGAACTCCCTCTGTAAAATTCTCCTCCATATCGACTCATGCGTCCTCATTCGAATCATACTGGACATGTGGAACACTACCAGTATCTAATGTAGTAGTAGGCGACATGTATGCATGACTAGAAGTGGGAGTAAGATATGCAGTGAAATCAGCTATAGTAGTTTCATAGTGTGTGGGTCCACCATGTGATGGTCTGGGGTTCGTTGGACTCGCATATGAGGGTCCGGCTTCATATGAACCAACGTGTAAAGGTATCTTTAACCGATGGGGGAGGCATCGGCAGCCGGGGTTGGTAACTAACTCCCAATGGCTTATCATCAGGTTTCGGACCAGCTGAATTTGCTGGCTAGTAATGATAATTGCTATTAATATTTTTCTGCGTGCTTAGTTTGGTTGTATTGACTTAGTTTTGTATGCGTTTAAAGGGAAGGAAAATATTGTTTTTATATGTAGGTGTATTCTTGTGTGGTGGGTTGATGGATTCGGTGGTGGGCAAATTTAAACAGAGGTGAGGTATGGCAGGCGACGGTGGTGATGGAGTCGGCGATGATGGATTGGAGGTGGGCGGTGGTAGGGCTACGGAGTCGCGAAAAGCGGAAGGGGCAGAAAATAAAGAAAAGGGAAAGAGAAGGTGATACGATGGGAATATCAAAGAATATCAATATAAAAGGGGAATAGATAAGAAAGGAACAAAGAAAAAATGGAAAAGTGTGAAAATACTAATTTACCCTCAAAATTGACGCTTTTGACTGAAGTTAACATTTTTACCGGACGGAAGGGTTACGATTCAATACTTTTGTTATTTCAGGGGGTAAAAGTATTGAAAAAAATGGGGGGCCAAAGGTTAATGATGAGAAGAGTTTGAGGGTCTTTGAAGTCATTTGTCCTTTAGAATATTTTGATTATATTAGGTTAGATTTGGTAAGAATGAATATGGTATTTTCATTCAAGACATATTCTTGAAGAATTCTACCATAGATATATTTAAATTAGGTATTTTAGTTTGATATGGTTTTAGAAACTTAAAGCTAGTCATAAGTCATTCCAGTTTCTAACGGGGATTACCAAATCTTGTCTTCTTTCTCATTTGTACTGGCCGAACCTATACCCCATAAATAGGGGAAGCCACCAACGAATGCACTTTTATCAATCATATATTCAGATTTTGAGTTTATACTATTTGCTTGTTAAGCGCTAACCCGTAGGTTTGTTTATAAATTAGTGCTTTAGAACCATATAGCAGTTCCTTTTGTTGAATTGGTGCAGCTAGTGCTTGGGTTCATGAAAATTAGTACTTGGTATTAGTAAAGTTCTTAAAGTCGTGTCTTATATTTGACATTCGATTGTGTTGTCTTCGATTGAAAGGCAGTGCTACTGATCCTTTGATATTGGCCGCTTCTCAAAATTCTACAATCCAGAGTCTTCGAAAGGAGATTAATATCAATTGGTTGAGGGAAAGAGAATACAATGTATAACTTCCTCTCAAATTCTTCACAATCCATGGATTCCTTCATCAAAAACACATAAAGTGCAAATGATATGTCAATAAATACAAAGATGTGGGTGACACTGTCTCACATGATCTTATGGTGAGATGAAAGGTTTAAATACAATTTTTTAAATATGGGAGATGACATTTTATGTAATTTTCAAAACATTATTTTGTACCTTATCTCACAAAAATTTATGGTGAGACGGTCTCATATAACTCTTCCTCGTCAATAAAACCATAATAATCCCACATGAACACAATATTGCATGCATCAAATGGATTTTAGATTCTCTTTACATGTAAACGTCATACTGAAGTTATCATTGTGACGATATCATTAAAGATAAAAATCCAAAAGACACCAACGATTTATTATATTTATAAGGTTGAGTGAGACGGTCTCACCAAAATCTTCAGTTGAGACAGACAGTTTAAGTACAATTATTTAAAAATGGAAGATGATGTGAGGTAACTTTTAAAATTTTACTTAATCCTTCTTTTCATCTTAAGTTATAGTAAGACGGTCGCATATCAATCTTTTTTCGAAAGTTTTTACCTAACATTTGCCCTACTGCGATTAGGCTCAACCAAACATGTGAAAGGTTTTTTGTTAAGGAAAACATAAAAATGGTTTAATTTATCTAATCGGAGACTGCCCCCAGACTGTGGTAATCTATCTTATTTCAAACTGCAATTTAACTATTCATTTAGTCAAAATATCCTAATTTTGATCCAAAAATTAATTTGGTATATAAGTATGAAACTATCGTGTGATACAATATTGTTAGATTCCTTACCACATAATTTCCAAAATATTAACTTTTGACAAGTTTTAATGACTCTTAATGAAACGTATTAATGATTAAATATTTTTCAAGTCAACTAGTGAAAGTTAAAGTGTCCTGCTTGAAATTGGAGAGAAGTATATAATACGAACTAGATAATACCTGTGCCGATGCACGGATTATGAATGAAAATTTAAGATATAATATAATTTATAGTAAAAATAGGTAATGAGTTGTTGTCATATCTATACGAGAGTTACACAATATGAGAGTTACACATACTGCAGAGTTGATAATAAATTAATATATTTATTAATATTATAATGCAATAGATGAAAGAAAATTGACTCAATCTTTGCTGATACATAAGTATTTTACGTAAAAAATAATTAACTATTATATAAATTTACTTTACGTTATAAAATAATATAGTGAAAAAAAAGAAATGTCAGTTGATAATGAATGGATAAGTATTTAACTGAAGTTATAAAATCATATCTCTTTTAAAAGGAAATACAAAAAGCACGTAAGGAAATGTTCTCAAAAAAGAATAAATTCTAATTCTAATAACTATTTAAAATTATACTACATCTTCATATTATTCTAATAAATAAGTATTTTCTAACAAAAACATTTAGTGATTTAATAATATTTATTATATTATTAATAAATATAATAATTGTATTATTTCAGTTTTATTTACACAAAGTATTAACAAAATTACAATTAGGAAATTAAATTTGGCAAATAAAAAGGAAATATATAAAGAATGCATCGTTTGATTAGTTTATGGAAAGAAAAATTAAAATGTAGTGCATTAGTCAAGGAAGAAGAATAGATGCACTTTTAAATATACGATGCATGGACATGCATTGTGATCTTTGTGGGTGACACTTGGCAAGCTGATGTGGCTAAGTGATTAGAGTGACACTTGACCAAGCTGACATGCCTAATTTTAGGGGTTACACTTAGCCAAGTGTTGCTCTTTTATTGATATTTATCGAGCAGAAAGAATATTCCTTTTTTATTGATAATAATTGATTTACATCTATATTAAAAAGTTATAAACTTTTTTACTCCCTTTGTTTCTCTATTAGTGACACATTTTCCTTTTTTGGTTGTTTCTTTTATATTGCCACACTTTCCATTTTTGGCAAGATTCCTTCAATTTCATCCACTTATTCTACTTTTTACTTTATATGTTCAATTTCATCCACTCACTTTCTTCACATAAATCCAAGCACCTAAACCTATGGTGCCGTCGACCTAAGAACCTAAATTTTTCCATTTTAAATTTTCTGTAAACATTGCTGCCATCGGGCGTGCGTGACTCGCAGCCGATTAGAGTTGTTCTTTCCTCTTTAATTATTTTTTTAACAAAAACTGCTCAGATCGCCACCGAGCCTCTGCTCAGATTACTGTCCTCCACCGATCGCCTGTGCTATTCTGCTGCGAATTCAAGCTCGCCACCATCTCTGCTCAAATTGGCGTTGTTCACCTCCGACCACTGCCGACGTTGCATCCTTTGTTCACTCCGGCCACAAGCCTTGGTTTTGCGCTTCCGGCGACGAAGCCTTGGTTTGCGCCGCCAACGACTGGAATCTTATCCACAGATTCTTCTCCACAGTGACCGGATTCTTCTCCACGACCGTCCGGCCAACCTGCACAAGGACACATGCGAACCTCTCGTTCAGGAAAATGACGACGCAGGCGTTGTACGAAGATGACGCAGGCGTTGTACGAAGACGACCACACAGGCGCGCGTTGGATTCACGCGCGCACCTTCCAGAAGCGCGTGTAAACCACGCACGGTACACCAAACGTGACTCACCCAGCAGCGCATGTGTTCCACGCACCGTACATGGACACGCGCGCAGTCACCTTCCACGCGCCTCTGTTCCCTCTCGCCTGCTTGTTCACACAATTTGTTTCATTTGTTTATTAAACAGAATAAATTGTGTTATGGCTATTTTCGTTGGTGTAGTGACGTCGCCGCAAGGGTTTGCAGCGGCCGCCTCCTCTGGTGCACCTACACAATCTGATTTTGGTTCTGCTCTGTCTGACGACCAATGGAGTACAACCATACATTTATTTGATCAGTTTGATTCGTTATCTGACCATAGGTCAGGTAAGTCTACTTTACCTTGGATTCTTGATTCGGGAGCCTCATATCACATGACTGGTGACAAAGATTCTCTTACTGATATTACTACTGCATCCAATACTGTGAATGTTATACTGCCTGATGGATCTGTGTCATCTGCTACACAATATGGGTCTATTTGTTTTGGTGATGTCACCCTTACTCGTGTGCTCTACATACCTACTTTGCGATGCAATTTATTATCATGGTCTAGATTGTTATCTGCCTTAAAATGTCTAGCTTTGTTTACTGAAAATTATTACATTTTACAGAAAATCAGTACGGGGATTGTGATTGGCGTCGGTGAACAGAAAGGGGGGGGGGTTTTATTGGCTTCGTCTGTTGGATACTCACATTCGTCCTCATATCCTGCAATCTATTCCGACAGTTGCTTCGGTTTCTTCACCTAATTTATGGCATCAGTGTTTTGGTCATCCATCATCTACGGTGTTGTCTTCCATTCCTACTCTTGATTTTAGCACCAATAATACTACTATACCTTGCTCTGTATGTTATAGAGCAAAACAGACTAGACATAGTTTTTCATTGAGTTCTACAAATGCTACTGCATTATTTGAATTAGTACATTGTGATGTTTGGGGACCTTATCGAATTCCATCCTCTAGTGGTGCATTTTATTTTTTGACAACAGTCGATGATTATTCCTGAGCTGTTTGGGTTTATCTATTAGTTGCTAAGTTGGAAGTAGCCTCTAGATTTTTAGAATTTAGTACCTTAGTGAAGAACTAGTGGGGCCGAACCATAAAAAATGTTTGGGCTGATAATGGGACTGAATTTCTGCCTTTGTGATCTCATTTTGCTGAATCTGGGATCATCTTTGAGACATCTATGGTTGACACACCACAACAAAATGGTTGGGTTGAAAGAAAGCATTGCCATTTACTCAATGTGGCGCGTGCTTTACGATTTCAAGCCAGTCTTCCTATTGAGTTTTGGGGAGAATGTGTTCTTATTGCTGCTTACTTGATTAACTGAACACCGACACAGTATCTCAATGGTCGTACTCCATTTGAGTTGCTCTATGGGCAAGCTCCAAATTATTCATCATTAAGGGTTTTTGGCTGCTTGTGTTTTGTTGTTCATGTTCCTAGATACCGTGACAAGTTTTCCCCACGAAGTCGGCGGTGTCTATTCCTTGGATATCCTGCTGGAAAAAAAGGCTATCGCCTTTTTGACTTTGAATCCCGAGTGATCTTTAATAGTCGGGATGCTGATTTCTTTGAAGAACAGTTCCCGTACTCTGCAACTCCGACATCTGCTTTTTTCGATGAACCTGGCGGTGCCATCTCACGACCACTGGATTCCTCCTCCTTCTCGCCGGAGCTGCAAGGAATTTTGGTTCCACCTTCCGCTGCCGATCCACCGCCGCCGGTCGCCGTTGGCATTCCACCGTCCACCGGTGGCCATCTGCTGCCGTCTGTTGTCTCGCCAGTCACCGTCGGCCACTCACCACCGGTCAACTCTGGCCAGTCAACGATGGTCAATGCTGGCCAGTCGACACCGGTCAACGCCGGCTGGTCATCGCCGGTATCCACCAGCCATTATCCGCCGCCCGATGCCGGTTCCTCCATGCTGGCCACCGTCGACCTACCTTCGCCGTCCGCTGATGGTCATTCTTCACCAATTGTCGATGATGCTACATCCTCGGTCTCTACTTTACCAACTTCTCTAGTACCGGATAGTTCCGCTACTGAGTTGCCACCTATGAGACAGAGTATTAGATCTTGTCGTCCACCATCGTACTTGGGAGATTACGACTGTGATGATTATGCTTGTGCTCTTACTACTGAAGACCCTCCCTTTAGACTACGTTCCCTCATGCGTTGTCACTTTCCTCAGGTGTTTTCTATCCTCTTACTGATTATGTAAATTGTGATAATTTTTCAAGTATGCATTCTAGATTTTTGGGTGCTGTAACTTCTAGTGCAGATCCCACTACTTACTCTGAGGCTTCTCGTCATTCTTATTGGCGAGATGCTATGGTTGAGGAACTTACTGCACTGGAGCGAAATCAGACATGGATTTTGTCTCCTTTGCCTGCGCATAAGAAGGCTATTGGATGCAAATGGGTTTATCGGATGAAGTTTCGTTCAGATGGTACTATTGAACATCACAAGACGCGTCTAGTGGTTCTTGGAAATCTCCAAGTAGAAGGAATTGATTACACTAAGACTTTTGCTCCAGTTACGAAGATGAGTTCTATTTGATTGTTCATGTCTGTTGCTGTTATACGTGGTTGGGAACTGCATCAGATGGATGTTCATAATGTTTCCCTGCATGGTGATTTACATGAAGAGGTGTTCATGCATCCTCCGCCTGGCTATGCAGTCCCGCCTAGTCAGGTTTGTCGTCTTAAAAAATATCTTTATGGTCTTCCCAGGCTCCTCGGAATTGGTTTGCTAAACTGGCTCAGGCTTGACGGACATTTGGTTTTGTTCAAAGTAAGGAAGATTACTCTTTATTTATCTTTTCCCGTGGATCAAAGTCTTTACATGTTCTAGTTTATGTGGATGATTTGGTCATTGCTGGTAGTTCTTCTTCACTCATCTTCGAGTTCAAGAAATACTTGGGTTCTTGTTTTCATATGAAGGACCTTGGTTTGCTTAAGTATTTTTTGGGCATAGAGATTGCTAGAAGACCGGAGTGGATGTTTCTCTCGCAAAGGAAATATGCTTTGTACATCCTATCTGATACAAGTTTATCTGCTTCTAAACCAATTGATTTTCCGATGGAGCAACAACATGATTTGGCACGTGTTAAAGGTCCAGCCTACCATGACCTGGGGCAGTATCGCCGTTTGGTTGGGCGTCTAATATATCTGACTATTACTCATCCTGAACTTAGTTATTCAGTTCATACTCTTGCGCAATTCATGAAGTCTTCTTGTGTCCCTCACTGGCAAGCTGCGGTTCGTGTGTTGCATTACCTGAAGAGTCATCCTGGTCAAGGTTTATTTCTTTCTTCCCGTAGTACTCTACAATTGACTGCTTATTGTGATTTGGATTGGGCCGCTTGTCCAATTACTAGGCATTCTCTATCTGGTTATTCTGTTATGATTGGTGATTCCCCGGTTTCCTGGAAGACTAAGAAGTAACCTACTGTTTCTCGGTCTTCTGCTGAAGCAAAGTATCATGCTATGGCAGTTACCTGCTGCGAGTTGTTATGGCTTAGGTCCTTATTGAAGGACTTAGGGGTTTCACACTCTTTTCCGATGAAATTGTTTTGTGACAGTCAATCTGCTCTCCACATAGCCACCAACCCAGTTTTTCATGAACGCACGAAGCACAATGAAGTTCATTGTCATTTTGTTTGAGATCTTGTACAATCTGGCGCTATTGTTACTCAACATATCCGTACGATAGACCAACCTGCGGATTTTTTCACTAAACCTCTCGGACGTAACCAGTTACATTCTTTACTTAGTAAGTTGGGCATTTCCGATCCTCATGCTCCAACTTGAGGATGAGTGTTAAGGAATTGGAATTGGATTTGTATTTGTATTCTTACCATAATTGTAGATGTAATTGTATTCTATTACGTTTTCCTAACTTGTATAGGTATCATGTACTATTATATAATATATCCTGAATTCATGAATAAAGACACACAATTATTACACTATTAATGAAGTCTATTATATTTTATCAGTGCTACTATTAATGAAACGGAGGGAGTATATTTTTCCGCAAAAAGAGTACTCCTTATAATCCATTATTTATGACTTTTAATTTTAGACCTATAATTCTTTAAAAAAATAAAATAAATAGTGTAGGTCAAGTTGGAATATATATTGCGCTGTCCAAATCCAAATGCTAATCTAGCTTGTCCAAATCCACATGTAAATCCAAACGTTAGTTTAACATTCCATTGAAACATTGCAACTCCAAATAAGTCATAGTGCCTACAAATTCAAACTTCAAATAATTCACGAATTCTACAAATCGAAATGCTAATTTAGCACTTTAACGTTCCATTGAAGTATTACAACTCCAAATAAGCGCTTAAGAAGTACCGAACAGAGTTCTTCACTAATATTAGACACAGATTCTACAAATCAAAACGCTGATTTAGTGTTCTATTAACGCATTGCAACTTCAAATACGCTAATTTAGCGTTCCATTGAAGCATTACAACTCCAAATACGATAATTTGGCATTATTAAAACATTGCAACTCTAAATAATTGTTTAAAAATTAATGATTTTTTTTGACTAATACACTAATTTAGCATTCACTTGAAGCATTTCAACTCCAAATAATTGCTCAAGAAGTAACAAACAAAGATTTTGACTAATAGTCAAAGTAAAGAGGATACCGGCCATTTTTGCCTGTGTGCGCACTATTCTTGTTTAGTGAAAAGTGAAAGAATAGTTCGTCCTGCATTTTCTAATGCTATAAGTTACAAACAAAGAAGCCTACAAAAACAGAAAACATGACCACGTGAAACTCCTATCTGCATGCCACTATCCCACTAACTATACATCCTACTTTTCTTCTTCCTAAATACATGCAATTAACTAAACAAATTACTGACTGTGTAACGAAATGAAACCTGCAAAAAATTTGTTAAATTTAGAACCTACTACAATGGAAAACTTGCGACAATCAAGCTTATCAACAAATCACCTCCTTAAGCTTGTTCCTTAATTGATTCAAACTACACCAAGCTTTTGTCGCATCTCGATGAATTTGTTTCGAGCCAATGCCTTCGTTAGAATGTCTGCTAGTTGTCCATCAGTACCAATGTGATTAACGTCTAATTTCCTGGTTTCAATGCACTCCCAGATAAAATGAAATTTTGTGTCTATATCCTTGCTCCTCGCATGATGCACTGGGTTCTTGCAAAGAGTAATGGCAGATTTGTCATCTACCAACAACTTGAAGCTCAACTCTTCACATCCAATCAACTCCCCAAGGAGTCGACTGAGCCAAACACCTTGGCATGTTGGCTTCACCACCGCAACGTATTCAGTCTCGTAGGTTGACAAAGCAACAATCTTCCACTTTTGTGAAGTCTATGTAACAATGTTGTTCCCAAAAAAGAAAGCCATCCCGGATGTGCTCTTCCAGTCGTCGATGTCTCCCGTAAAATTACTGGCACTGTAGCAAACAAATACAACTTTGCTTTCACCTGACTTGTAGCAACACCCGTAACACAAAGTGCCCTGTATATACCTGAGTATTTGTTTGATTGTAGCCCAATATTGAGTGCTTGGAACCTCTGTGTATTGACCTGCAATGCCCATCTTGTGAGCAATGTCTGGCCGCGTATTAATCGAATATCAAAGGCTGCCAATCACACTCTGATACTGCATTGCATCTACAACACCACTGACATCATTCTTGATTAAACAAAGTTGATTCTCTATCAGAGTATGACATGGATTTTTGCTTGCAAACACCACTGCCATCAACTTTGCTTCCACTCATGCCTGCAAACTCCAAAATCTTCGCTGCATAAGCTCCTTGGCATACTGTGATTTCACTATCACCTTAACGCACCTTAATCCCCAGGTAATAACAAAGAAGATCGAGATCACTCATTTTAAACACCTGCTCTATTTGGGTCTTGAAATCGATGATTTCTTGAACATTTATCCCTGTAATAATTAAATCGTCCACATAAACACCCATAAGAAAAAATAATTTAAGCAGTACCTCTCTTATAAATGGTATGATCGAGCTAGTTTCTAGTGAACCCAAGTGCAGCGAGTCTAGCTTGGAGTTCCATGCAAGTGGCACTTGTCGAAGCACATACAAAGCCTTACATAGCTTAAGCACCTTTCCTTCATTGGCATTGTCAACAAAATTGGATGGCTGCTACACATAAACATCCTTCGCAAGGTCATCGTTCAAGAAAGCTGACATGACATCCATGTGATGCACCTGCCACTTATTGCGTGTTATGAGTGCAAGCAACAGTCACACTGTCTTCATTCTTCCCACCATAGCGAAAACTTCTTCAAAATCCACTCATAAAGCTGAACATACCCCTTTGTGACGATTCTTACTTCATGCTTCAAGATATTTCCGGCAAGATCCTTTTTAACTTTAAAGATCCACTTCCTTCCAATGACACGTTGGTTTGCTGGAAATGATACAAATTCCCATATCTTGTTGTCGATGATTGACTTCATTTTGTCCCCCATTGCATTCCTCCAAGATGCATTCGCAAGAGCAAGTTCCACACCCTCCAGCTCCTCCACTACCAAAAAACAATGGTTTTCTTCTTTGACATTTGTGATCTCATATGTGGCCCTGTGAGAAAATTCTATAATGGTGGCTACAGTACCTCCCATTGGATACAAGGGTGGAGAACGCATTTGCTAAATGCGTTCTCTGCAATTTTTATAAATATTTATTGCATGCAAAATTGAGGATGCATTTGATAAATGCGTCCTCTTGAATTTAGGTTTTTTTTGGCAGAAAACATGTCCAAAATGCAGGGGGGAAAAACCCGAGAAGACGCATTCAGAGAATGCGTCCTCGACACTGGATTAAAAAAACTTAACATATATTGAGGATGCATTCAGCGAATGCATCCTTCAAATGTAGGTAAAAAATATATATATAATTGAGAGGACGCATTCAGGGAATGAGTCCTTCACAAAGGTGTCCATTTTTCAAAACCTGCATAGTTACATCCAACTTTAATTTATCTACCACCATCAAAGAAAGTAGTTGTGGCCCTGTACAAGTTCAAGATTCATTGATATCGCCGAGGAATTGAGTTGGTGTTTAGATTTTCATCGTGCATGGGTGGACTAGCCCATTGATCCTCCGTTAGAATGGGCATATGTGTTTGCAGCTTGACTTAGAAATCAAAACAATGAGTATTTAGAAGCAACCAGGCAAAAGACATGAGATTCCATTCCAGTTTCAGAAGATACAAAACATGGTCAATTCTGGAAGACTGAGAGAAAACCAAAGAACCTTCCTTGACTGCTAAAATAACACGGTTATCTAGAAGCTTAATAGGAACATGAGAAATATTGACAATATCATGTAGGATGGAAAGATTTCCAGTCATATGAAAATATGCACTCGCGTCGAGAATCCAGAGAGAGTGCTTACCGGTAGCATCTGAAGAAGGAGTGTTCATGGTGTTATACATATGTAATATGGCCTGCCACTGGTCGAGATTGAGATTTGAGCCTCGAGTAGTGGACTCCAGGAGGGATATGATGTCGAACACGTGAGCGGTAACTTATTGATATACCGAGAGGGCGACTCCGGCTGGCGGACTGCCACAGCCGAGACCGACGCCCGGGTTGCGCTTAGCCGACCGGTGCACGAACCCCTCAGTAATGCCATGGAGCTTCCAGCACTTAGAGATGTCATGTCCCTCCTTACCATAGTGAGAGTACACGGGGGGGCTAGCTGATCAGTCCGGCACAGAGAGAGGCTGAACGCACACCAAAGGGGCTGACTTGGCCTGAGCCGCAATGTCATACAATCAGATTTGGTAACACGTTTGATTATGAGGGTCTTATAGCGTTCTTCCTGCACCACCAAAGCATAAACGTGATTGATGGATGGGAGGGGCTCTTGCACCATGATGTTGGAGCGAAGAGTTCCAAAGGCGTTATCTAGCTGAAGAAGAAATTGGTGAAGACGCTTGACATTGCGTTTTGCATGAAGTTTGGCTGTGATATTGCAAGTACAATTTGTGCAAAGACATGCTTGAGTAGGAACATATGTCTGGACTTCATCTCAGATCTTCTTGAGAGCGCTATAATATAACGCAACAGTTTACCCACCTTGGCAACAATTTTCCAAGTCTGCACAAAGCTAAAGAAGACGTGGCCCATTACCGACAGAGAATCAATGACGTAATTCCTCCCAGAGCTCAAAGATAGCTTCTGGATAAGTGATGGAAGATCGTAGAGATGAATCAATATATTGCATAACCTATCTAATGAGTATGGAATTGACACTATACCAGTCATCAAGATCAATGGGGGCAACATCGTCTTGAGAGATGTGACCATCAACAAATCCTAATTTACGTTTAGCCTTGAGTGAATTCTTCATCGAGGTAGTCCACTCCTGATAGTTATTTCCCTTAAGAACAACCAGACAAAGAGACAGGCTCGGGTGATCCGAATGGAGAAGGTAGAAGGGAGAAGAATGATCAAGAGGTTGCTGCAGTGGCTGAGGTCTACCGTTGCCATGGACACTCAAAGGCGGCGCTGGTGGTGGAGTGTTGTCGATGGCTGGCGGTGCCGGGGGTGTGTTGACGACGCTCTGGGAATCGCTCATTGTTTTCAGTGAGTTTGGACTGTGGCCGAGGTTTAAAAGATAGGGTTTCAAAGAGTTAGCTCTGATACTATGAAAGTGGGGATTTTGGCAAAGAGTTTTCTAATTTGATATTCACACAATGAAATGGATTTATACCCAAATATACATGAGTTGACTAGACTAACTAAGGGAAGTACAAAGTCTATTACAACACAAACTCTACTATATATGAACTAGCAAGAGTCCCACCGCGCGTTGCGCAATGTTCTTAATTAAAAATATTAAATTTAATTAATATAAAATATTTACATGGCACATTTGAATTGAAATAAATAAATAAATTATAAGTATATTCATCTAAGAATAACTATCTAAATTGTAAAAAAAATTTGTTGGAATTTATTAAATAATCAATAAGATTAAAACAATATTATTTTTATAACCTTTCAAGAAATAATATATTGCAAGTACATGAAGTAAATAAAATATAAAAAAGAAACATTGAACATGTGGAAAAACAAGGAACTATGTGTATATGTGAACTAAACAATGTATTGGGTGGCATACATGCACACAAATTTTTGTCACAATCATTGTCTATATGTTTATTTTGGAGAATTTTTGTCTATATACCAATATAATCTTATATACTTGCGAAAGCACCGATATAACATTCAATCATTTGAAAGTAGAAAAAAAACTACCTAATTAATGAAAGTGCCAACATAACCCTCTGGTAGACTTTCTGTTGTTGACCGTGCTTTTCCAACTGTTGACCCACTTTAAAATGACAATAATGCCATCAGACCAAAAGTTGAATTTGGGTGGACAATTATAACCTTACCCACAACCATCGAACCATCGTCGCCGCTACCGTAACAGGTATGGTTATTTCAGGATATTATAAATTTGATAGGGTTATATCAGCATATTCCTAAAACTTATAGGTTATATCAGCACATCTGTAAAAAGTGAAGGGTTATATCAACACATACTATAAAAAGCAAAGTGTATGGTAATACACTTGTCTGGTCTTAATGGGCGACCATAGACCACCACATTATATATACCATTATTACAGCATAACAACATCATATACACCATGAAATTTGGCATCATAACACCCTCATTCATATTAAACACCACTATTGCATATCCTAGTCTCATATTTACATCTAATATGAATTATGAAATGAAATAATCAATTTAGTTAGAAACGAAAGGAAATATTTTTAATCTGATTGATGTTCAATACAACAATTGAAAAAAATCATTATCTATATAAGGTAACTGTCAATTACGATATATATAATTAGATTTATAGCAATATGTTTTATTTAATTAGTGCATATATTGTCTCCACACCTAATGCTGTCTTCACATGGTTTAAATATGTTTCCTGAGATTCATAGATCCAACTAACATTAATCAATCAGCTTACGTTTATCAAATCATACAAAACACAATAGCCCGTGAAGTAAGGAAACTGTTTTATGAGTAGAGAGGTTCGAGAGGAGAGGGTTTGAGTGGTAATGGGTTCGAGTGGAGAGGTTCGAGTTGTACTGGTTCAAGTGGTATTGATCTGAATTGTGAGAGTTCGAGTGGAGAGGGTTCGAGTAGTACTAGGTTTGAGTGGAGAGGGTTCGAGTAGTACTGGGTTTGAGTGGTACTCGATTTGAGTGAAGAGGGTTCAGGTTGTACTTGTTTCGAGTGGGGAGGTTTGAGTGGTACTGGGTTCGAATAGAGAGGGTTCGAGTAGTAATGGTTCAAGTGGAGAGGGTTCGAGTAGTATTGAGTTCGAGTGGAGAGAGTTTGAGTGGTACTAGGTTTGAGTGAAGAGGTTCGGGTGGTGAGGTTCGAGTGGAAAAAGTTCGAGTGGTGAGGGTTCGAGTGGAGAGAGTTCGAGTCGAGATTCGAGTGGAGAGGTTCGAGTGGTACTAGGTTCGAGTAGAGAGGGTTTGAGTGGAAAGGTTCGAGTGGAGAGAGTTCAAGTGGTACTGGGTTCGAGCATAGAGGTTCGAGTGGTACTGGGTTTGAGTGGAGAGGTTTGAGTCGAGGCCGATGGTTGATATTCGAGGGGTGGATGGTTTGAGTGGTGGTAAGGCAGATGGTTGATGGATCGAGGGGTGATGCCTCTAGGAGGATGGTTGATGGTTCCAGGACCTCGAGGGTTAATGAATCAATGGAGAGGTCTGAGTGGTACTGGGTTCGAGTGGTAATGGCTTCAAGTAAAGAGGTTTGAGTGGAGAGGGTTCGAGTGGAGAGGGGTCAAGTGGTGAACATTTGA
Source organism: Rubia yunnanensis (assembly GCA_037428765.1). NCBI lineage: Eukaryota > Viridiplantae > Streptophyta > Magnoliopsida > Gentianales > Rubiaceae > Rubia > Rubia yunnanensis. Next base: position 111,175,860 of record CM075065.1, on the reverse strand, counting down.
GTGGAGAGGGGTCGAGTGGTGAGCGTTCGAGTTGTGAGGGTCGAGTGGAGAGGTTTTGCATAGAGGATTAGAATGGAAAGGTTTTGAGTGATACTGGTTCGAGTGCTGAGGGTTCGAGTAGAGGTTTGAGTGAAGAGGTTTGAGTCGAGGGGTGATGTCTCGAGGGGGATGGTTGATGGTTCCAGAGCCTCGAGGGTTAATGAATCGAGTGGAGATGCCTCAAATTAAAACCCCTTAAGGCGTATGGTTGATGTTCAAAGGGTGGATGGTTCGAGTGGTAAGGAGGCCTCAAGGCGAATAGTTGATGTTCGAGAGGTGGATGGTTCGAGTGGTGGCATGGTGGATGTTCAAGAACTGATGGTTTGAGGGGTGGTTGTTCCAAGAATGAATGGTTGGTGTTCGAGGGATAGGTGGTTCGAATGGTGGTGTCGGGGATGGTTCGAGGGGTGGGGTCATAGTTCGAGAGCTAATGTGAATGGTTCGATGCTCTCAGTGGTATACTCTCTCGAGGGGTGGTGTACCCTCGAGGGCTGGTGTACTCCAGAGGGGTGGATGTGTGACCTCTCTAGGGATGGTGTACCCTCGAGGGCTGGTACACCTCTCTCGAGACGTTGATGGCATACCCTAGAGGGGTGGAAGGTGTACTCTCTACAATGGTGGATGGTTTACCCTCTCGAGAGGTAGATGGAGGGTGGTTGACAAACTTCTTGAGGGGTCGATAATACTCTCTCCAATGGTGGATGGTATACCCCTCTCGAGGGGTGGATAGTACTCTCTCTAGTGGTGGATGGTACCCTCACCACCCATCCCTCACCACTCGAACCCTTACCACTCGAACTTCTCCACTCGGACTTCTCCACTCTAACCTTGTAGTCGGAGCCTTTCCACTTGAAGCCTTGAGCCTCCTCTACTCAAACTCTTTCCACACAAACCCAGTACCACTCGAACATAGTATCACTCAAACCTCTCTACTCGAACCCTTTCTACTCAAACCCTCTCCACTCGATTCCTTATCACTCGAAGCTCACCAGTGAAACCTCTTCGCTCGAACCTCTCCACTCAAACCCTCTCCACTCAAACCCTCTCCTCTCGAACCTCTTTCAGATTCACTCTACTTAAACCCTCTCCACTCGAACCCTATATTTGAACCCTCTACACTCAAACCCTCTCCACTCAAACCCAGTACCACTCAAACTCATATTACTCAAACTATTTGACTCGAACCATCTCCACTCAAACCCTCTCCATTCGAACCCTCTCCAGTCGAACCCTCTCCATTCGAACCTTGAGTTAAGAATTACATAACGTACCAAATTAACCACAATAACAAAGTAAATGGAGGTATGAATATATGTGAAACAACTTCATATTATTAGAAGGAACAAAGAATGATGATCAAGTACATGACATAATTATACACAAATTTTTCTCTTTATGATTGAGAATATTCGGTAAGCTCAGATTTAACCTCAATAATTTCAGGACATAGGTTTGAGTAGTCAATTCTAAAGTGTTTTAAAAAATTTAAGATCTGATATACTATCTAATTATTATCAGGTGGATGGAACAAGAAATTAGAAACATACTGCATTGCTCAAATTTCCTTAGATTACAGGTAACAAATTGCTACTCTTACATAAAGCTTGAGCCTGTTCACAAAATTGAAGTTAAGCTACTAAAAACCTCAAACTGGCAAAGTTCCACTTTTTTGTAACATAGGAGTTCCTAGGTTACTTAAAATCAAACTCCACTCATATTAGGGCATCTAACAACAATTTTAATAATTAAAACTTGCACAGCAAAACCATACAACTAATTACGTCCAACTTCTATTACTGTAAAGTAGTTAAATCTTCCGCAACTCTCAAATGTTATATTTTAGCCACATTCTGTGATCGATGTGGAAAAAATGATGAACTGTACTTTTAAATTCATGAAAAATAACATACAAATGACTCAAAAACTTTGCAAAACTCAAATCAGCCCCTGCTGAAAAAGAGCTCTCGTTGCCACCGTTTTGTGCACTCATAAAAGGCCAACTTGACAACACAAAGACATTCGACAATCATACTGAAACTAAAGGGCAGTAGCCAAACTTGCAAACCTATTAAAAAAATCAAAATACTTAAGAAAACTACTCAAGAAAGAGGGTGAAAACACACAAAACAAAGCAAACACCGTCGACACTCATAACTCATAAGCACATGATACCAAGTTGATTAGTTGTTCTCTGTTCGATTTTAAGAAATCTCAAATTTTACATCTTCTAAATTTTACATGGAGAGTTATCACTGCATGTAAATTTTATCATTTTCTCTGTGGCAGAAGTTCCTTTGATCCCAATGTAACATTCACTACCAAAGTCTGTCAAATAGTTCAATAATTGAGTCATCAGATGAAAAGCACCTGCTAAACTACTTACAAGAGGTCCAAATCAGAGTCTAGATCAGTCACAGGAAAATAAATATGAAACTAAAAAAATTGCAATGCATGTAACTTGCAATTGTGAAAATCATAAATACTTATACTCTAGACATAAGATAGTACATGAGAAAAAGTAGAATGATGAAATTCTTGATCTGTTAGAAACGTATATACACCGGTAGCCTCAAGTTTCATTTTGGTTTTGTTTTGCATTTGTGCAAATCCCAGAATAAAAAGTATACAATAGACACACATAGCCTGCATATACAAAACACACACACACATGTATATACATATATACACATTAAATACATTCTATCTAGATTGAGTAACCTACTGAGTAGTAACATATCACCAGTGATTTCTCCTAATAAACTTACCAATTCTCAAATTATAAAAGACAAAACTGCACTTAAACAATATCCTATTACTGCAATTGTCTGCATATATATGCACACACAGATCTATTGCCTTCTACAAAGCTCCTAAACTTCGTTTCCTGAGTCTAGTTCAGTTCCTCCATCACAGAGTCTTTTTTCTCCTAAAATTTCCCAAAACTGAAAAACAATTTCATTGTCACAAAAAATCAAAATTTCCAGAAAAAAAACTCTCGACGGTATGAGGTTGTGGAAGGTGTCTGACCTGATTTGGACAAGAATGGAAGGAGTCATAGTAATACTGATCTATGATGAGTGCATTACAGACATTGTCCATCATTACATTCTCAAAAGTTACGTTATTTACATAACCACTGTCTCCCTAAGAAGTTGACAATGGAGATAGAAAGGTATCATAAGTGCCCATATGTGCAAAAAACCCGACTTATGGAAGGGAAAATACCTGCCATGATTTGTTCCTTAGACCATTTTCATTGTTAGAAATCTTTACTCCGTTGACATAAACATCATGAACCTGATCTCGAGCCTGATGTTTCCTAAGCTTCCAATTCTAAGAAATAAAGGAAGAAAGTTTTCAGAAGTTCTGAAAATACGAGGAATTTCAGTTAGATATGTCACGTTTTTCATTACTTGATTTGGAGCACATGTGATATCCTATGGACACATATGATATAAGGGCCACATGTGATATCCCTAATCTGAATCATCAAAGAATTGCTAACTATTGATATGCAATCATTTCCTGGAGAAACAACCAAGATTAAAAAAATTGCTACATATGCAAGTTCATCATGAATCGGAGAAATGTAGCGCTGTCAAACAAACATGTTCTTATAACGCTAGTCTTTATTTCAATGTTTGTGGACACGCTGATATGAATGCCATATGTGTTGGGGTTGTTCCACGGTGCAAAGATGCTGAGATGGGATACAGAAACCTGTTTACATATAGTGAATGCCATGTGCATCTGTTGGTTGTTTACAACTTTGATCTGCGTCACTTTCGCTCTGTTACACCTATGAAATGTCATGGCCTGTACTTATATCAGTCATGTTCATCAGTATCTAAGCCTAACTCCGAAAAAACATAGGACAGAACAGAAACATAGGAATGCAAATGCTAACCTTTGGAGTATGATGGCATGGCTGAAACAGTCAAAACAGGAATCAGAGATCTTGCATCAGAAACCTTAAGATTTCAAAATGAACATGAAAAGGAAACAAAAAGTACATTTGTTCTGTTAACTTTGCAAGATCGCACCCACCATTTATGTCCATTACCATCAACAATCCATTTTAGTGGAAGGACGTGCATTTTAGTTCCTCGACCCTCTACTGTAAAATACTTTACACCATGGAAGTAGAGCCATTTATTAGGGTCCCAGCCACTCCAACAATTAGGATCAGCTGGCACGATAATAGTACCCAAAATTTAGATGAAATCTTTTTTAATGCTAAACTCAGCCATCAAACTTCAGTAGATGAACTAGTTAAGAGATCACTGAGGCATTTACCCTTAATGTCACCCTCTATTTGCAAGGTCCAGCGAAGTTAATCTACCTAACCAGAAGCTCTTTTCCGGCAGGCACCATGATTGTGCTGGGGGAACACCAGGAGCATGCCACTTTCTTAGAAAGCCTATAGCCCGGAAAATCATTTTTGAGGATTCTTAAAACAGCCAGCTTTGTAAAACTTAACTCCACACCAAAAAATTCCTGCTGCAAACTCAAACAACTCGTTGTTTACCAACAAAAATAATTTCTTTTTTCCATCATTAGGAACTAATTCAACATTTCTTCTACAAGTTAAAAATCATAGATATCTCAGATTTAAAAAAATGCAAAAATATTGAAGGTCAGTGATTGCATAGACATATTACCTGCCATCAAACTTCTTCGAGAAAGCCTCGGGAATCTACCTTTGAAACTGCTGCTGCCAACATATCTAAAAAATCAAATCAATATAGACACAACATTACGTTAACAACATATATACACATATTTTTCCAAATTGCACTTTGAATTATCTCCTAAAAATAAACAAACAATTACCTAATTCAATCAATGTTCAAATTAAACTGTAAAAAAAAAAAAATTTACCTCAATTTAATCCAATCCAAAAATAAGCTGTAAAAACTTACCAGAACTCCTCGAAAGCGCAGACGGTAGGATCAATTCTCAAAATGACAACTAGAAGCCTCTTTGAAAGAGTACGACGGTGACAATTTAAAAATTGATGAATTTAAAGCACGATTCAAACGCATTGATAAAGCGCATTCCATGCATTATCATCATTGGTAGCATTCTGCATAAGATAGTTCATCATCTAACTCTAAATAAGCTGCACCTAAGTTATTCTACACATAACCAACCCTGTAATGCTTGGCCCCAAAACTCTCTTTCAACCTTTCAGCTGCATCCTCCAAGTATGGCAGAGCTTGTCCAACCTTCCCCATAAGAAGTAACAACCATCCAATTCTTGCAGAAACACTTCCCACAGAGTCCTGCTCAACCTGCTCCTCTACTATCCTCTTGATCATTCTCTGCGCTTTCTTCAACAACGAGATAGCAGTTTCAAACACATTCAAGATCTCATACTGCATCGATATATCAATGTACACATCAGCAACCACCACAGGTGAAGTCACTTCTTTCTTGCCAAGAGTATCTATGGCCATAACAAGACACTTCTTCGACTAAGGAAACTTTTTCCTGATAACGCAGCGCATTCACCATGGAAAAAAATATCATAGCTCGATCCTCACTATCCTTTGGATTCAGATTCATGACACCCTTCAGAGTCTCAATCACCACATTTACCTTCCTGATGCAGTTTTCATATTAGCAGCGTCAATCTCAGCCCAGAGCAACTCAACATTCCTTCCCCAGCTCTGGAACACCCTCTGAGACAATTGATTATGATGCAATGCCTTCCCGTGATCCTCCAGCCCTATATATATAATCCAAGAAGTGGCATATTATGCGCCACCTCTAACGAATTTAGTCTCGGCTTCCCCACCGCATTAACTAAATCCTAACATTCATCATATAATCGATTTTCCCCAGTTGCAAGCCTACCAGAACCCCCAGAGAAAATTCTGCAAAACGTTATGACAGAAATAAGGTAAACATACATATGATAGCAAACAACTATTGAGGCATGATTTTCCAACAGTTTAGGCTAGCTGGAAGGAAAAATTTTTAATAGCATTGCAATTAACAGTTTTTCTTCTGATTCCTAATTAGCACAAGTTACAAGAACTTGCCTATGTTTCTTTTGAACAAATTTAGAATTAGTGTACGAAATTGTATGCACAAATACAGTAAGAGATCATTGTAAACAAGGAAATCAGTAATTAAACTGACATGATACAGCTACAATGGCAAAAGCCTCATTCTTCATGGCCTGGTTTGTAACGAAAAAACTACCCAAAACCTCACGATGCTAGCAAGTCCACCGAGACAGGAAGGGCCCCGTACCATTTCCGGCAAACAAGAATTCCCTTCCACCTCCTCCTTATCATCCTCATCCTTAAATTCTTTCCCACTTAGATTACAATTGATGTCCCTCTCCATCATTAAACCAAAACCCGTAAATCCACCACAATCTCGATGCCACCACAATCTCCTCATCCAATAAATAAGGGCAACACTTTAGCAGCTCATATTGACGACCATTGTAGTTGCTGAAATCTTGTGTTAAATCATGGCTAGAAGAATAAACAAAGGTGGCGAAGGAGAATGAAACGGAGGTGATGAAAGATGGACAAAGAATACCTCCAAGGAACGACGTGGTTTTAAAACATAAGAGAAGTCAAAATACCTCAAATACCCCCGGGTCACAGAGAAAAGTTAAACAATATCTATTATAGGGTGCTTGGGAAGACATGATATATATATATATATAATATTTTTTGTAATTTTTAAAACTTCACTCAATCACTTACCTCATCATAAATTATGATGAGATTGTATGTCTTACATGAATTTTTCTCATAACTAAGTTATATTGAGAAAGTAAATGTGAATAAACAATGTTGAGAGACAAAATTATCTAACAGAAATTTAATAGTATAGTAAAATTTTAAATTAATAAATTGTAATATATGATAATTAATGAACAGCAGTAAATTGAAAACATTAAGAGAGGCCCAACTGTTTCATTCCTCTTTTTTTTTTGAAATAAAACTATGATTTCATTCATTGAAAAGATGTTGTACAAAGTGTGGGATGTGCTCCCATTTAGAGGTAGACTCTACAATAGTTTTAGCATATTGAGCTAAAGAATGTGCTACGGTGTTGTGTTGTCGTCTAACCCAGCACAGTTCTGGGTGTAAATACCTATTAGCTAGGTTGGTGATGTCGTCAATGATTAGGCCAAAATCCGTCAGGTCTTCAGTATGATTCTTGATTGTACGTCACATGCGAGAAGTTTGGCCGATATTTGTTCCCAATAGGGATTCGTCTACTATGGGGTCGGTAAAAGGGCAACTTATATTAGGTTAGAAAGTATCATCTTAATGCTGAGCGAAGGAATCCTAATGAAGCATGGAGCAAAACATTATTGTATTTTCATATTCAAATACACATTATGATTTATTTTAATTTTTAAAAAATTATAACATTTAAGGTAAAATATACAGTTAATTATTCATAAACTTATTGATATACCACATTTTCTGAGACTTTTTCTTGGTTAAAATATCATCTTAACGGAAAGTCATTGAACCTATAAGTGTGTATACATATGGCACTAAAATGCAATCTGCCTAAAGCAAAACACAGATCACCGAGCACTACTGGAAAATAGGTACATACGCACCAGTATAAATTCATGAGTACAGGTATACCGGTGCGTATGTAACCAATTGCATCAGTAATTATCATGTTACCATCAGTACCGGTGTAAATAAGTACATAAGAACCGGTATCCTGTCAACCGGTAACCGGTGTAAAGTTCACCTATTTTCGCACCGATGTACCAATTTTATGTATATTGCACCGGTATTATTAGAATAGTTAATTTTACCGGTGCAATTGCTAACATGTGCACCGGTATAGGATTACTGGTGTGTACTTATTTACCTCTTTTATTAATTTGGCGCGAATGGGTAAAAATTTTGAACCGGTAATTGGAAATTACTGGTGCAGAAATAAAAAATAGCGGGAGAAATTAGCATTTGTACACCGTTTACAATTAGCATCGGTGTAGGAATTGATCACGCACCGGTATTTTCTTAATGCCGATGCAAAAATAGATTCATATTCTGAAATTTGGTGCCAAAACTATTAGTTTTTGCACCGGTAATGTGATTGTACCAGTGTAGGACAATAAAATATGCTCAATTTTGCTGTAAATGTACACCAGTAATGGATTTATCGGTGTAAAATGCTTAAAATGCTTCAAATGCACTGGTAAAGAATATAAATTCCGGTGTAGAAAATAGCATTAAATGCTCACTTACCCCTTTTTATGAAAATAACATTTACGATGTTGCATGATTAAGAATTCATCATGAAAAATTCTATTTTCCTAATGGGTTGAAGTTTGATTGTTGGAAATTTATTGATATGTAGAGTTGTATTGCTTCATCGAGAGACGTAAGCATAGGTATGACAACGTTAGTAGGGTGCGCGATGAATATATTATGTTCGTGGATGAGTTCTTGGAGCATGCTTTTAGTCGATAGAAGCGAATATTATGTCTCTGTCGTGATTTTGGAAATCAAATTTGTACTGATAAGGACAACCTGAAACTCCATTTGTATAGTTGAGGGTTTGTGAAAGATTATGTTGTGTGGACCTTTCATGGGGAAAAATCACCACCAGAAGTGAGAGTTAGTAGTGAGAGAGAGTGCTTTGGGGATGCTAAGTTGGATGACATGTGTGATGAGGTTGTTAATGAGTTTAGAGGGAGGCCCGAGGTTTTGGCTAACTTCCTTGGTGAGAAGAATAGACCATTGTATCCCGGTTGCAAGAATAAAAACACAGTCATATCATGTTTGATGGATTTTTTTTTAATTTGAAAGGTGTAGGGGTCATGGAGTGATACTAGCATGAATAAATTGCTTAAATTTTTGAATGAAAAACTTGCACCCAGTAACGGGGTTCCTGATTACCTTTGTGAAGCTAAGAGAATTTTGTGTCCGATGAGATTGGATTACGAAAAGATACATGCTTGTCCGAACGATAGTGTCCTATGTAGGGGTGACCTTAAGTATAAGATTGTTTGTCCAGTATGTAATGTGTCGCATTATAAGAAGGGAAATGTGGTTGTCGGTGGAGAGTATATTGTGCCGGTGAGGAGGCGGGTACCCGCCAAATGTATGTGGTATCTTCCCATTATTTCGAGGCTGAGAAGGTTGTTTAAGAATGAAAAGGATGCAAAGAACTTGACGTGGTGTGTTGATAGGGGAGGTTGTCAAGATGACGATATAATTCGATACCCGACAGATGCAGGCCAGTGGAAGAAATTTGATAGGATGTATCCACACTTTGCGTCCGAACCTAGGAGTTTGAGATTTTCTTTGTGTACTGATGGTATGAACCCATTTGGGAATATTTCCTTGAAACACAGTTTGTGGCCGATTATGCTTGCCATTTACACTCTTCCTCTGTACCTGTGCATGAAGAGAAAATATGTGTTGATACCCATTATGATTTCAGGCCCAAAACAATCTGGACATGACATAAACACTTATCTTTCCCCTATGATAGAAGATTTCAAGGTGCTTTGGTCGAAAGGCACCTTAATGTTTGATAGTGGTGAAGAGTTTACATCGAGGGCAATCCTTTTTTGTACCATAAATGATTTCCCGGCGAGTATGTGGTCAAGGGTCACAAGGCTTGCCCAGTTTGCAAGGATGAGACAAATTATCATCAGTTGAAAAATGGGCGAAAGACTGTTTATTTGGGTCACCGTAAATTCCTACTTGTAGGTCACAAGTAGCGGGAGAATGTGGTTGCATTTGTTGGTGGGAAAGACCGGAGAAAGGCACCCAAACCTTTTACCAGTGTAGCCATTCATAACAAGTTAAAGAAATTGAATGTTGTTCTAGAAAAGAAGTTATCAAAGGGTGGTGGGGTTGTGGATGGACCGTGGAAGAAACGGTCTATTTTCTTCGATTTGTCGTACTGGGAAGACTTGGATGTTAGCCGCTGTTTGGATGTGTGCATATCAAAAAGAATGTTTTTGAAAGTCTAATTGGGACGCTTTTGAACATTCCCGGGAAGATTAAGAATAGCTTGAATGCGAGGAAAGATTTAGTGGACCTTGGTATACGGTTTGATCTGGCACCAGAGGTAAGAGGGGAGCGAATGTACCTGGCCCCCGCTCCCTATAATCTGTCAGGTGTTGAGAGGAGATCGGTGTGTATGAGCATCAAAGGAATGAAGGTACCTTTCGATTACTCCTCTAATGTTAGTCGGTTTGTGAATGATGAGCTGCGTCTGATGCTTTGAAATCACACAATTGGAATGTCCTTCTGCAACAACTTTAGCCCGTAGCAATACGTGGGTTTTGGAAGAGGAAGGTAGATTTTTTGTTATGCGCTTGTGTTTCTTCTTCAACTCGATATGCAGGAAAAATATTAGCAGGTAACAACTTGATGAACTAGATTGAGAGGCTACTGTTGTTCTATGCCATTTGAAGAAGTATTTTCCCCCGTCATTATTTGATATCATGGTGCACCTGGTGGTACACATGGTTAGGGAGATACGTATGTGTGGGCCTGTCGGAATGCATTGGATGTACTCCTTTGAGCATCACGTGGTTGTTTTCAAGGGTTATGTCCATAATTGTAGTTGGCCTAATGCCTCCATTTTTTAGAGGTACATCACTGAGGAGATCATCGAGTATTGTACAATGAACTTGGTTGGAATACGAGCGGTTGGTGTTCCTGGTGGACCCCATTGTGGAAGGCGGAATGGGATTCGATGTTCCAAGGGTATGCTTCATACACCCTATCACACTGAGTTGATGACTATTCACCTGTAACTATTGCGTATTAGTAGCGAGACTGTAACATATGTTAAAGAGCATGTTTCCCTATTGGAAGAGATTCATCTAGACTGGTTCCCGAATAAAATTTGAGGAGCATTCTTCAAGGTTTGTTAACTGATTTTACATTCAGTGTAAAGTGACGGGATGCCAGTAACCTACGGGTGTTTTTAAGGAAGCCAAACTGCACTGTTTGATGATACCTTTGTTATGGCATTAATGGCTTCAGTTTCTCAACATTGGCAAAGGACAAGAAGAGCCCCACTCAAAATAGCGGTGTATATATTGATTTTGAATCAATGTGGCAGGAAAGCAAGAGAGATAAACATTTGGTTGTTGTTATGATGCCTTTCTATGGGGCGATTGAGGAAATTTGGGAGTTGATTATGTAGATTTCAAGGTTGTTTTCTTCAAGTGTCGTTGGGTGGAACACAGTTCCGGTGTTGTTGTTGAGAAGCTCATGGGGTTCACGTTGGTCGACTTGAATCTTGTAGGATGAAGATGACAAGTTCATCTTAGCTACCTAGGCATGATGGCTTTTTTACATCCAGGACCCTTTGAATGAGAAGTATCATGTGATGTTGCATCGGAAGAAGTTTTACTTTGATGAGGAGATTGATCAGCCTGCCATAATGGATAGTCCTAAGTTTCCATCGGTATTTCCCGGTTTGGAAGATGTTAGGGGAACCATTTTTGGAAGGCGTTCTGATATGTCCATTTCATGTGCATATTTTAGTACTTTTTGGGATCACTTTTGAGCTCTTTTGTTATCAAGAGCTTGTGTTTAACCTTGAAATTCTCTTAGGTGAGATAATAGCGACTTTACTCTTTCTTACCTTTTTTCTAAGTGGATTTTGTGTGACAAAGGAAGAACATTGAGACTAGAAGATCGGAGACCACTGAAGGTCACCTTTTATAGACTTTGAAGATTTGAAGACTAGCCTTGGATATTGAAGACAAAAAGAATCGGGAATTTTAAGGCAAGGTAACATAAGGGTGAAAATGGGCAGTGCATACCTTGATCCACTGCTGTACGAACAGCATTTGCTGTTGCGGTTTGGGCGAGACCATTCCCGCCCGGGCGGGAGCCTACTACACTTTTACTTTTTGTTTTTATTTTCTCCCTCTTTTACTATAAAAGGAATTTTTGGCAACCCATTTCATATCTTATCCTTCTTGGCCGAATTCTACCTTCTCCAAACCCTATGTTCTTCATCTTTTTCATCCTTTCTCTCTTTATTTCTCTATGAATTTTCCTATGGATGTTAGTATGATTTGTATTAGCTAAACTAGTTCTGGGGAGCAATTGATTGAAACTTCCAAACTTATGTAGTAAGATTCTATATTTTCTCTTTTATGAACATCTATTGGAGAGCATTTATTATGCTATTAATGTTGTGTTTTGCCTCATTTATACCATTGGTTGTTTGAGTATATGAAATGTTTGTATGATTGAAGTGTTAGGGTGTTAGGAAAGTTGGAAATTTCTTAGCTCATTTGACATGAAATCCAAAAGCATGGATTTAGAAATTCTTGTGTATAATGTGTGGTGATTCTTGCTAGATAAGTATGTCAATGTGGATTGTTCTCACATTTATCCCATGGATGCAAAGAAAGGTTAAACCTTGAATGTGGTTTGTTCAAGGTTTAACCTAATAAATGATTTGTTTGGTTAAATAACTATGTCTTTGGTAGAAGGCTTGTTGTTATCAAACCTATGGTCCTTTGGGTGAAATTTCATTGATGAAATACCTCTATGGTGTTGTTTGCCTAGGGTGATCATCAATGAGGTTTTCAAATGGTCGTTGCTTGTCTTTGCAAACTACCTTTAAGAAGGAATGAATGTTGATCTTCAAATTAGAGGTGATAGCATTCTCTATAGACAATAAATGTAATTGAATAAGTGGATGAAACAATGAGCTATAGGAAGTTTGGAAGTGGAAGTCGATTGCCCCCCAAGGCTCCGTTAATAGTTGTTTTAACCATCTATTTAGTTTTTGTTGCATTCTTTGCATATTTAACTTTCTTAATTAGTTAACTTGTCTTTAATTTTATAACTTAGGACCAAAACAAACCAACCCCCCCCCATTTACATGCTTATATATATATGCTTATATCTAGTATGTTTTCTCCAATATATGTTTAAACACATGGAAAGATCCCTCTTCTCGTGGATGATCAAGACATGCCATTATCTACTTAATTGTAGATAGGAAGAAGTAGGGCTTAAAAATATAACTTTGAGAGGTACGATGATGACCTCCCAAATTTTGGCGCCGCTGCCAGGGAAGAGGCATTTATTTTTAATTGTTTAGGCATGTTATGTGTGATTATGTGCTAGTTGTAAATATTTGTTTGTTTGCTTTTGTTTTGATTTCTTATTTGACTTTCCATTTTCGCTTGGCTTGGAGACGTATTGTTCGAGTTCTTGGTGTATGGTTCGTACGCGATCATCTTCACAAGAACCCCTAAACTACGACCCCGAGTTAGAGAGGCTAATTTGAGACGAGATAGGAGGGTTTCTTTGGAAAGTGTGAATAACACCCCTCCTAGTGACCATTTTGTGGATACCTCTACTTCTATGGAGCATCAACATGAGTATGAATATGAGCATCCGGGAGGAGGGCTTCAACATCCTCCTCTCCATGAGAGAAATCCTCCACTCCGCCGAAGGGAGATTCCTTTGGGGCAAGCATTGTTGACAGACATTATGACCCCCAACCTCGATCAACAACTGATGTGCATTGAGTATCCCTTCATTGGACCAAATGGGCACTTCGAGCTAAAGACCGGGTTCATAAACATGCTACCCATCTTCCTTGGTAGACAAAGGGAGAATGCCAACAAGCACTTCACCGAGTTTCACTTTTTATGTGGTGGTATGGTCCCCCATGGAGTAGATGAAGACTTTTATAAGTTGAAGGCATTCCCGTTCATGCTAAGGGATGGTGCAATAAATTGGCTCCATTACCTACCACCCTAGAGCATCAAAAGTTGGCTTGATATGAAGATGAAGTTTCTAGCCAAATACTTCCCGGCCTCAAAATCCATCGCCTTGAAGAAGGACATAAGTAACATCCTCCATTGGAATAAATAATCTCTCTTCGACTATTGGGAGAGGTTCAAGAAGTTTCTCGGAAGTTGTCCTTACCACGGTTATTCAGACGGAGATTTGGTCTATTACTCCTATAATGGTCCTTTTGATGAGGACCAAATATTAGTGATGAGTTCTTGTGGTGGTACCCTAGGGAACAAGACATCATCAGAGGCCATGTAATTATATGAGGAGTTAGCGCAGGAGTCAAGAAACATTAGCTCAAGGGCCGATTTGAGAAGGAGAAATCCAGTGCCCACAAGTGATCCCTATAATAGTGTAAAGCTCGAGGACTAAGTATCAGCCCTTGCCTCTATGGTGAATTCATTGATGACGAAGCTCGAAAATGCGCAGCATGTTAAATCGTGTGAAATTTGTTACTTGGCGCATCCTACGGACACTTACCCTACTTTGCAAGAGGATTATGTCGAGGAGGTGAAAGCAATGTGGTATCAAGGAAACAAAAACTACCAAGGTGTGCAAGGATATCAAAGAAATGAAGGGTACTAAGGTGGCCAAGGCTACCAAAATTGGCTGTACTATTCAGGTAATCGTGATAACCCGAACATCCGGTATGGAAACCCTCAAGGAAGCCAAAACCCTCAACCGCATCAGCCTCCTCAACAACAATATAGGCCACCTCAACAACAATTTCAAAGGCTCCAAGACAAGCCCCGAGAGCAAAGGGAGAGCTCGGGGTTAACAAAGGATGAGGTGATGGAAGCTATTCACCGGTTGACCATGTGTGCAAAAAAAGGAGAAAAATTCCAAGATGAAGCCGAGGTAAGCATTAAGAAGTTGGAAACTCAAGTGATCCAAATATCTCAAGTGGTGAATTGAATGGAGGCCCGAGAAAAAGGTAAACTTCCCTCCCAACCGAAGATCAACCCTCGACAAAATGTGAGTGCAATCTCTTGAGAAGTGGAAGGGAAGTGAAGGAGCCCCAAGAAAGGGTTGGTGTTAAGCAGATGGTTGAGAAAGAAGAAGACCATGAAAGTAAGGCTGATGAGTTGGCCAAAGAAAGCAAAGAAGAAGAAATCGAGGTGGAGACATTTGTGCCAAGACCGGGATAAAATCCTGAAACCTCATCCCCACCACACAAGAAGTTAACAGGGGCGGAGATCCCTATCTATGCACCGAAACCACCATTTCCGGAGGCATGAAAGGATAGGAGGACCAAGGAGGACACCAAAGACATCTACGAAGTCTTTCGTATGCGAGGTAAATATTCCACTCTTAAATGATCTAAATCAAGTTCCTAAGTTTGCTAAATTTTTTAAACAATTGTGTACCATCAATAGGAAATAACAATTGAAAAGTAAGAAAAAGAGTGTGAAGAGTGAATATGTCTCCACCGTGTTCGATGATGAAATGCCACCTAAATGTGATGATCCAGGAATGTTTACAATCCCTTGTGAGATAAGAGGCAAATGTGTTAACAAGGCCATGTTAGACTTGGGTGCTTCAATTAATGTGATCCCATATTCCTTGTATGAAAGTCTAAATCTAGGCATTTTGCACAAAATTGGGGTTGTTATCCAACTAGCCGATCACTCTAGCACATACCTGAAAGGTATTGTGAAGGATGTGTTGGTGAAAGTGGATTCTTTGACATTCCCCGTGGACTATTCTGTTCTTGAAATGAGAGGTGACAATAGTTCTAAACCTATTCTTTTAGGAAGGTCATTTCTAAAGACATCAAGAACCATAATTGACGTGCATAAAGGAACATTGACCATGAAATTTAATGGGCGAAAGGTAGAATTTGACACTAATAATTCTATTGATTATCCTAGTAGATACCATTCTTTCCAAGCTATTCATGTTATTGATGATAAAGAGCAAGATGTAATTGAGCCCAAAGATGGTAGTTCCTTAAATGTTGCCATAGATGATGTTTTAAGTGATGCCTTAATTTCAAATGTTGTCAGTATTAACTTGAAGGAAAACAACAATGGTGAATACACTCTTGGTAAAGCAACATCCAACACTTTTTTGTGCATCCATGGGTAAGCCAATAAGGGTATTTTTCCCTCATTCTCTTGAGAAGACTTCGGTGGAAGAGTGCAAACCACCACCGAAAGCTCTTAAATGTTCACCCCTTGGAGAAGGAGAGTTGAATGCTCACGTGCTTGAGATCACCATTGAACAAAAAGGTGATTTTTTGGAAATGTTGAGGGAACATGAAGAAACCCTTATCTATTTGAAGAAGGTTTTGTTAGGGGATGATGTGAATCCTGATTGTTTTGACCCGGATCAAGGAAAGGGGACTAATCATCTCGGTTCATTTTGTGAGTAAGCTCCTGGAAGGGGAATAAGTTGTGCCGACGACATTATCCAAGAACCCTAACCTTTTGAGATTTTTGTTCTTAGGTTGAATTGGTCACTTGGGAAGCAACGAATTGCTTGGACTCACTTGGAAAGGTGTTCTCCCTAGTCACCCTCTTCACAATCACGGGTGTTTGTACTTAGTTGATTTGAGGTGTGGGAATTTTTGTAGTTATGTGCTATATTGTCAATTGTTCGCTGGACCCTTGGAACTAGTTTGTTCTTGGAGCTTGGTGAAATCATTGCATCAAGAGTTTGTAAGTCATTTTTCCTTCTCCCTTATACTTGAAACTTATTACCTTAGGTGTTTTACATTGAGGACAATGTATGATTTTAAGTGTGGGGAGGGGGGTTTAATGATTGACATGTATATAATTAGCTACTTTTGATTGGAAAAACATGAGAAAAAATATGTTGAAATTTTTTTTTAAAAAAATAGAAAATGAAAAAGAACAAAAAATAAAAAGAATCCCGCTAAGTTGAATACCTGAGAGGGCATCTTAGGCAACATTGGGGGCCTGGATAGGTTAAAAACCCGAAAGGTTGACCTATGTAAAAATTAGAGGCTAAATGTGCAGAAAATGTGAGATATGAGCTAAAGAAACATGATGTGTGGCTAGGATAAGGGCTCCTACGAAAAATGAGAGAAAGAGAGAAAAAGGAAAAATGTTATGCGTTCACTCATTTGCCGGCGTTGGAGTCATAAGGTTGCGGTGGCCATACGAATGGATCGGGTAGCTTGACATCTTGAGACCTCTTGGGATTGGGAAATTTAGTGGGAAAAATGAAGTAAGTTATGAAATTATTGAACGTTGACGTTCTTCATTTCTAGGATGATATATTGGTATAAAGTGGAGTATGTGTTTGAACTTTATGTGTGCTTTTAGCTTCACCTTGTACCATTAGATTTATGATTGTCAATTCGGGATTTGGAGATGTTTTAGGGATATTAATGAATTGATAGGTTGATATGGTTTGGGTAAATTTAGGAATGAGGGTTGTGGGAAACTTCCCATTTGATCTTAATGTTGGGATGTGTGATATTGAGAGTGTTGTGAGGTATTGGCTTGGGGGGATATTAGTTATGATGTGGATACGTCAATTCCTTCGTGTGCTTGGATCTTTTCTTACTCGAGGGCGAGTAAGGTTTAAATGCGGGGAGGTTTGATGTGTCCATTTCATGTGCATATTTTAGTACTTTTTGTGATCACTTTTGTGCTTTTTTGTTATCAAGAGATTGTGTTTTACCTTGAAATTCTCTTAGGAGAGGTAAGAGCAACTTTACACTCTTTTACCTTTTTTCTAAGTAGATTTTGTGTGACAAAGGAAGAATATCGAGGCTTGAAGACCGGAGACCATTGAAGGTCACCTTTTGAAGACTTTGAAGATTGGAAGACTATCTTTGGAGATTGATGACAAAAAGAATCGAGGATTTTAAGGCAAGGCGACACAAGGGTGAAAATGGGCAGCCCGCCCGGACGAGCCCATTCATGCCCGAGCGAGCCCATTCCCGCCCGGGCGGGAGCTTGCTACACTTTAGCTTTTTTTTTCTTTTCCTTCCTCTTGTACTATAAAAGGAACTTTTGGGAACCCGTTTTATATCTTATCCTTCTTGACCGAATTCTAATTCTCCAAACCCTAGGTTCTTCATCTTTTTCATCCTTTCTCTATTTATTTCTCTATGAATTTTCCTATGGATGTTAGTATAACTGGTATTAGCTAAACTAGTTCTTGGGAACAATTGATTGAAGCTTCCAAACTTATGTAGTAAGATTCTATATTTGCTCATTTATGAACATCTATTGGAGAGCATTTATTATGCCATTAATGTTGTGTTTTGCCTCATTTATACCATGGGTTGTTTGAGTACATGAATTGTTTGTATGATTGTAGTGTTAGGGTGTTAGGAAAGTTGGAAATTTTTTAGCTCTTTTGACATGAAATCCAGAAGTATGGATTTAGAACTTCTTGTGTATAATGTGTGGTGATTCTTGTTAGATGAGTATGTTAATGTGGATTGTTCTCATATTTATCCCATAGATGCAAAGAATGGTTAAACCTTGAATGTGGTTTGTTCTAGGTTTAACCTAATAAATGCTTTGTTTGGTTAAATGACTAAGTCTTTGGTAGAAGGCTTGTTGTTATCAAACCTATGGTCCTTTGGTTGAAATGCCATTGATGAAATACCTCTATGGTGTTTTTTGCCTAGGGTGATCATCAATGAGGTTCGCAAATGGTCGTTGCTTGTCATTCCAAACTACCTTTAAGAAGGAATGAATATTGATCTTCAAATGAGAGGTGATAGCATTCCCCATAGACAATAAATGTAATTTAATGAGTAGAGGAATCAATGAGCTATAGGATGTTTGGAAGTGGAAGTCAATTGCCCCCAAGGCTCCTTTAATTGTTGTTTTAATCATCTATTTAGTTTTTGTTACATGCTTTGCATATTTAACTTGCTTGATTAATTAACTTGTCTTTAATTTTATAACTTAGGACAAAAAAAAACCAAACTCCCCCACTCCCCATTAACATGCTTATATATATATGCTTATATTTAGTATGTTTTCTCCTATATATGTTTAAATACTTGGAAAGATCCCTCTTCTCGTGGATGACCCGACTTGCCATTAACTACTTATTTGTAGATAGGAAACATTAGGACTTAATATAACTTTGAGAGGTACGGCAACAACCTCCCACATTCTCACAGCAATGGGTTGTGGGTTTATGAGAGAGGTGAAATAGTAGGTGGGAACAATGTCTTTAAGCGGAAGCGATAGATTGGTCATTCCCGGCCGTTGTTTTTGTGACCTTCTTTTGTGAAAAATCATATGGTACATTACCGATTTATCGTGTAATGTATTTAATTGACACTCTTTTATTAATTGGTTGGTATGATGTGTTATTTCAATGGAGTGTTTATGAATTGTATTGGTGAAAATGTGTTTAAATTGGGATTAAATTTTGCACTAGGTGTTCAATTTTTACACTGGTAAAAATAAAATTACCGGTGTAGGAAAACAGGGGAGGGACTCTGTTTTGTACATACGCACTGGTACACTTACCGGTGCACAGTACTTAGAAAATTCGTAGGTCTTTCTGCTCCCGGGTCTGACAGTGTCAATTTTGCAGCGTAATGCTGCTGCTTTTTGTAATATTTGTACCAGTTAATGTACCGGTACTGGGTACTTTGAAATTTTTTTTGAAATTTTCTCTCGGTTTGGATTAGTTAGCAAAAAAAATATTTAAAGCAGCCTAAAGCAGCTGCTTTAGGCCTATTTTTACACAGGTATATACATAATACCGGTGTAAAAAAACATTCCAATTTAAAAAACCCAATCAGCACCCCATTTCCTCAGTACTTTGAATTTGTATATCTCACACCATACCATCTCCATCACTACCCATCTTTGGTGAAATCCTACGTAGATTGGCATATATTCAGGTAAACCATTGCAATGCCTTTATTGTATGATTAATTAGCAATTGCATTTGAAATAGAATAATTGAGATTGTGAAATAATGAATAGCTTTACTTGCATGTAAGGTGTTTGATGAAATGGCACTATGTGTTTCTTAGGAAATGGCTCCAAAATCTAATTCGAAAAGGATACACCATTCACTGTCCCCATCATTGCCAAAAGTATCACCGCACACTTACCCGAATGGTACCTTCGTGTCCGAGGAGGCTAGGTTGGTCCATGAATCTTAAAAAGGATGGCGTCATTATATAGAAAGAGGAATTGAAGCATCTCCTTCATTCGAACAAACTATCTGGAAGCTTAGGTGGACAAATTATGCAAAACTCCTCAACCATTCAACCTGACCATTGTAAGTGAGTTCTATGCAAACTTGAAGTGCGGGCTGAGCTATGATTACGTGTATTGTAGAGGTAAAACTATCCCTGTTACACCAGAATCTATCAATGACTTGTTTGGGTTGCCCAATGTTCCAAACGATGAAGAGGAGCTTCTCGCACTACATTTTCTAGGTGATAATGGCTTTATTCTACAACCACCAATTGAGAAAGAGATCATTGGGACAGTAACTAGGGTAGGTACATACATAGATGAGTTGGTGAAACCCAGTTGGAGCAAAATACCTAAGAAAACTCTAACTCCAGAAATGAATGGGTGGAACCACTTCGTGGCGTCCAGAATCCATCTGGTAACTATTAACACAGAAGTTCACAAACTTCGCCTAACCTTCTTGTATGCAATAAAAAGGGAGCTTCGATGGAATTTTGGTCATCGAATTTGTCCTATGTTGTAGAGGGAACTGGATCAGATGGGATCTTATGCCTATTGCAGTATCATCTTTGCGCTTTGTTCAAGAGCGGGAGTCAGTGCCCGTGCACATGACGTTTATGGCCAACCAATTGGTAAGATTTGCATGGACTCTTTCTGTAGATAGACAACTGACACGTCTGTCGCTACTATTGAATACAGAATTTCTGCACTGGAGGTCGGTATAGCAAACTTATTTGAAGAATCCAAATACCAAAGATCTTTGCAGCAGTTATGGCAGCAGTCAAAAATTTTCCAACCTTCTGTGCAGGCGATATTAAGGACATGGACGTTGGCACAAGTACCCGTGATGGTAATGCAACAGAACCAGCTGATGAGGTAGAACCATTTTCTCAGTATTGTTCATAGAAAACTTGTATTAGAGGTTAGGAAGAGTAGATTCCGTACTCAACTTTGATTTTTTTGCACTTAGACAGTTTGACATTCTTACTTTTGACAAGCATGCACGATGATGAATTGAATAAAAAATTTGGGGGCCACGTCTATTGAAATTATGTCCGTTATATACACTCATGAAGACCAAAAAGATAGGCCAAACGTAGTTGGCCTATTTTTTTACATCATGACTGCCGAAGATGGTGCATTATATTCCTAGAATCATTAGAATTACAAATAAAATTGTAGCAAAACAAGCTATGGAGGTTCCGCAAGTAAAGTTGTGGGCAATAGGGTAATTATGGAAAATATAGTGCAAGCATTCATTGTTGGTTTTACAGGGTCTTCCGTCCACTAGTAGGGTCTTCAAATGCATTAACACGATTGTTGTGTATTGAATTGAATATATGTGGAGCCAATTTTATAATCCAACCATTCCAAGTTTCTTAGAGGGACTAAATTACAAAAAGTAAAAAGTTTACTCGTAAATCAAAATTGCAATTTGATCGAATCGGATGGTCCACAAAACAACTCTTTTTTATTTCCAAGTAAAACATGCTGGTAAACAAATAGGTCTGGGCTCTGTATTTAGTTTCGAATATGTTCGGATTACATATAGAAACATTGAACTAAACCCTTACCATTTACTCTACAACACCTACTAGCGCTTCAGGACAAACCACCACCCGGGAACAATATGTTTCAATTATGATTTAATCCCGGAATATTCAATTTGATAATTTATGTATTTTCCTAACACGTTGTAACCGCATATGACAATTAGGGGGACCTAATTGCAATAAACGCATACAATCAACTTTGCGGGAACCTCGGTACCGTTGAGGTACAAAAACGTTACTTATTCAATCTTGAGCATTGGAAAATTCAATTTGGGCCGGTGGAAAAGTGCTTGAAGGGGTCGAACGGAATGTTTGGGGTCAATATGCAAATTTTATGAAATTAAACAATTCTTAGAAATGTCACCGTAAAGGGCCCATGTGTGGTCGATATTTGCATGAAACAACTAGTAAAATGTCTATTCACAATAATTGAACGTCAATTTGATTGATTAGGGTCGTGCGAAAAATGCACGGGGGGCAAATGTAGTAAGTGATAAATTTAACAACTAATAAACTTTTTTACACCAGTAATAAAGTAGAAGTACCGATGTATTTGTACAATTTTTGGCACGCATTTCAAAAAAATCAATTTTTTTGGAATTTTAATAAGGCGCGAAACATCTTACACCGGTAATTCAAGATTTTGCACCGGTACATATACCGGTGCTAGACAGTTAGAAGAAATTTCATAAATTACTCTCGGGTTGAAAGTTTTTTTAACAAAAATTCATTTAAAGTAGTCGTAGGTAGCTGTATTTCCCCCATTTTTACACTGGTATTTTTCTTTTATACAGTACAACACTTAACCAAAATTTTCGTGTGTTCCTCTCGGGCGAAAGGAAAACTCATTTAAAGCAGTTCAATGTAGCTGCTTTCCTTCATTTTTACACTGGTATTAGTACCGGTGCTGAACAGTTAGCAGAAATTTTTGCCATTTTCATTCTTCTTACACCAGTACTGTATGTATTACCGGTGTAAACAACGTTAATTCAGATTTCAAAACCGTTTGAAATGGCCATAACTCCCGCAATTCATCATATTTTCATCTTCAAATCCTTCGATTTCTCTTCCAAAACCGCCATCAACTACTCCAACCATTCAATCCACACATAATTGAACCACCACAACTCCTTATCAATCATTGCAACTCCTCATCTCCCATTCCATCCCTATAAAGTGTGGACCTCAACACAAGAGAACAAAAAAATGAGAGAGGAAGTTGGGGAGAGAAGAAAGTACTTGGCGATCCGTTCTTGGCGAGTTCGGCGAAGGGCAGTAGCAACAAAAATGCTCCATTAGCAAAGGTAAGTGTTGGGGTTTACATTACCATGGGTTACCAAGTTAAATTCTCTTCAAAAAAACCATTCCATCCCCCACGCACAATACATGTTCGACCAATTGCCTCTATGACCAAAAATATGTAAATTGACAAAAAGTTGAATGACACTCTTGAATGGTATGTTTATACAATTGTGGGGAGTAATTTTTTTGCATTTTTTATGGATGGGTGATGTAGCTCTATAGTAATTTTGTTGGTGATAATGTTGATTGACACATTAGGGGAGAGTGAGAATTGCACGGTTGTATGCCTAATTTATGAACCCAAAGACATTGGTATGGTATTCTATCAACTTCTATGAGGTTCCATTTCATTCTATATGAACTTCCATGCAATGTTTTGCTCAAATTTTTGACGAACTAGTTGATCAAGTTCTACACCATATTCTGTCAATGTTGATATTTAAGTACCGTTATTTTTCAAAACCATCATGGATTGAGAATTTCCAATTCTACTGTTGTAGTGCTGCCAAAGAAGGGGAAATTCAACACAAAGAGGAAGCGGCTGGTTACGAAGAAGGAGGAGGAGGTGAAAGATGTGGTCGATGAGGAGGTGAAAGATGTGGTCGATGAGGAGGTGAAAGATGCGATCGATGAGGAGGTGGATGTGGCAAACCAAAAACCACCACCAAAAAGGATCTCGTTGAAGATAAAATTTGAGGAAGAAGTAACTCAAACAAATGACCCGTCTAGTAAAGAGAAAGAAGAAACCGCATTGTAGGGGATGTTGAAGGATTGGATACCAGTAAACAGTTGGCCAAAACACCAATTTTCAAGGGAAAGGGAAAGAGCACCAGCAAAGGAAGGCCAACTATTAATGAAGCAGACGATAACTTGACAAAAGCTGGAGAGAAAAATGGAGAAAGATGGAACAAGTTTGAGGTAAAAAGTTATTTGAGGAGGCGGGGAACTAGCACATGCCAGTCTATGATGTTGGAAAAGCATAACACTCCAACTCCTGTTGCGTTTGAGTTCAATGAGAATCAAGTCGTATGCATTAAGAATTAGTCAGCATGGCATGCTTATGGCAATTATTCTTTCCGGCACCAGATCAGATTTGACGCATGCGAGCACTGGAGCGATGTCCCTGGTGATGTTAAGGAAGAGGCATGGAAGGATGTTCTGGTAAGACTCTCGACAATTGTAATTTAAAAATTTTATGAAATGGTAAAGTCTTAGTGAAGATGTGATTCCTGACATGCTTTTTTCATATGATTCATTCTAGGAGAGATTCACAATTGAAACACCTGTGACAGATGGGCAACTACAAATACTGAAGAAGGAGGTTAAGAAGAGGGCAAAAAACTAACATAGGAATTGGAAGACAAAGGTGGCAAATAGGTTCATTCACGACGTGGACAAAGGTATCAATAAATAGGAATACCTGCATGGGAGAAGTACAATTGGATGGATGAAAACGAACTTGTCTGAAAAGAGGCACCGGCATCCAGATTTTTGGGTAAGATGAGAAAATTAATACTTGTTAAGAGACATGTTTCCCACAGAGTCTATTCAATTAAATTTTCATTTATAACAACAACAAAGGCTCAGGGTGACAAATATTGAATGGAACAAGGGAAGAGATTACACGTACCACACAGGTAGAAGGGGTATCGATACATCCGTGAAAAATTGAGTAAGGATATGAAGAAGAAGGAGAGAATGAGGTTGACCACTGAGGGATTCACTGACGAGGAGATTGAGAAACAACTCAATCTAAGGGATTTCACACCTGACAGATCTTTTGTGTACCTTGAGGCAAACAAAGATAAGAAAGGGTAATACACATCGAAAGAGGTTGAGAAGATTGCTCCAGACGTTGTAAGTTACTCCAAAATCGACCATTTAAATTAATTTTTTGATTACTTCACATTATTCAAATACAAATTTGCCTTCCTATGTGATTATTAGTTGAAATTGAACGAGCTTAAGGAAAAGGAGCATTGGAACTGCCCCGAGTGAGGACATCCTCATAAAAGTCACAAAGAAGAAGGGCCACTCGGGCAGGTACAGAGGAACTCAGACGGGTCTACCCACAATGATGGTTGTTTCTCATCTCTCCCCAAACCAATTGCGGTAGCAGTTCCTCATCCAAAGAGACAGCCCAGAGGAGATTATCTAACGCTTAATCGGTCGTGAAAGCCGTGGTATCGTACCTGGAGAAATTGGTGAAGGGCTTAGCATCTGCATGTGGTGTTCAAATTTCGCCAAGCCTTGACAATCCCAAGAAGTTTATAGAGAAAGAAATGGAAGACATTGATGCAGATGCTACAAACTCCAGTGAAGAGCCCAGCGACGCAGAAGGAGATGAAGAGGTACACTGTCAATAATCGACGCATGTCTTATACAATAATTTACACATTTGAAAAATCTCCATAACCATTTGATCGATTTAGTTATATATTATATGAATAGGATGGAGAACATGTGACTCTTTTCATCAATGATATTGTAGGGAAGAAGAAAATGGCCTGCGGTAGGTATCTCATCATCGGGATGCCCAACAAGGAAGTGTTGCTCGTGTGAGAGTATGTGAGCCAGTCCTCCGTCCTAGGGCGGGATTGCCCTTGGTGGACCACCACTTTGAAAATGTTAGAGAGGCACTCAACAACATCGTGGATTGGCTGGTGTCCTTAATAAGTAAGGCAAGTGAGCAACCTAATAACATCGATGAAATCAATACTAGAGGTGATACGGACGACGATGACGAGGAGTTTATGATTCTCACCAGCGACGATGAGGTACATTCTCATAACACATTAGTTTTCAATCCCTCAAAGTACTTTTGTGTATCCCTATTCAATATTCATTGTAACAGGACACTGGAGAGCAAAAATCTCAGTCAACGGCTAATTTTCGTCCATCTGCAAGATCAAGATTAAATAGGCTACCAAAAAAGGCAATGCACTAAAAAGAGTCCCATTATTAATCATTAACAATGACAGTTCTATACTACATGCTCAACTGATCATTTCTTATCATTTCACGTTTGCAGATTGTTAACAAACGAGACCTGACAGATTGGCCAATCATGGGACAATTCATAAAGGAAGAAAATGCCGCTATCCTGGAAATGAAAAAGAATAAGGAATGCATGTTCTTCCAAGTATTATGAACATTAACATTCGCACGCAATTACATCTATGGTGTTTGAATAGAAGTTTTGGTTGAGTTCGGGAAGAAACTGAGAAACATGCGTTCGATGACCTGGATCGATAATGCGCAGGTCAATGTGTGGATGGGGTGAGTTTCAAAACTTACAGCCTTTATGTTTTTTTATTTTATCAACAATTCATTTTCATGTACGATTAACGTTATAGGCACCTATGGGAGAAAATATATGAAACTAATTCAGGCCGCGTCTAATTCTTCCCATACAGCCGTGGCAACCTAACCAACTTCGAGCAGGTGGTCGAACTCCATTTCAAACAAATTTGGGAAACAATGAAGGCAACGGATGCTGAGTTCTGCAGTGTACCCTACATAAGAATGTAAGTATTTCTTCCTAATAATTACATTCACATTTCAAATGACTTCCGTTTCATTAATTGGTTAACATAATTTTCCGACAGCGATCATTGGTAACTCATCATTATCCGTCCCCAAATGGAGGAGATTTTCACTCTGGACACATTGTCAGGGAGTATCAAACCAACAAACTTGGTTGAACTCAGGGTCATTTCAAGGTATTCAAATCAATCAAATAAAAAATCTTGGTTTAATAATCGACGGGAAGAAGTAAACATTTAAATTTAATTTCTTCATAGGCTTGCTTGTGCATTCCAAAGGGGGAAGAGAAAGACGGAGCCATAACCCGAATACACTTGGAAAATCAACAACATTATGGTAAGTCATTATGTCATTTCATCCATCAAGTTTTATGTTTAGGGTAGTAATTACGTTTACCTTTCCTGTGCAGTACCAAACACAGAATGGTTCGTGGCATTGCGGGTACTCCATCATGCTCTTCATGGAAGAATTTTTTAATCACCCGGAGACAAACAATATCTTGGAGGTAAACCTTGCATCTCAAAATTTGATAATATTAATCTCTAGTAAAGACAAATTTATTGACTAACAGTGTACGTTTGAAATTAACAGATTTTCCCCGAGGGTAAAGGGTCATACCATGTGTATGAAATTCAAGGTGTAGCAGAGAGATGGTGTGAGGCTTGGCTCAGAGACTACAAGCAGTAGGCGGAACACTACGTTGCAACTTTTGGATGCTAAGATTGACATAATAGGTCGATTGATAATATTGAATGGTTGATGATATTAGAATTCTATGGATGGTGTTTGGTTATACCAAACATCTGTTTTACTTTGTTTGATTTCATGTTTAAGATACTTCTTCTATTTCATATTTTGGAATAATGTTCGCGTGTTTTGCGAACCATATTTTCATAGTAGAATGTTCCAATTTATAGTAGTTCACAAGTATCTCTGACTGTCGTTGCCCCGGAAATAAATCGGGACGGACCATCGGAAAAAAATAGGCATTGCAAATTTTAGCCACATAATACACCGGTATAAATAAATTTCACACGTACCGATGTAAAAAAATTCCACATTTTAAATAATTTATTTTTTATTATTTCAATAATACTGATGCATAAAGTATTGCAATACCGGTGTAAAAAAATACCTGTGCAACATACGGGTGTAAAAAACTATATTTCGACTACAAAACAAAGACCAGTGTTGGATTTAATACCGGTGTACAAATCATTGTTTTACACCGGTTCTTGGGTTAAATTCAATGCAACATGCGGGTGCAAACTATATTCCAGTATTACACCAGTTTCCCAAATAATACCGGTTGTCTAATTTTTCCTCAATCTTTAATTTGCGAATTTGTGACCAAAAGAACCAGATAAGGGTAGTGAATAAGAAAAACTAAAAATTGAGTAAAAATGAGAATGGGAAATTGTTACAGATGGCAGAAAGATTCAACTACGATGAGAAGATTCTGGTTCCAACCAATTTCGTATTGGCCTTCTATTTTGATCCTTGATGCAAAGATTACTTTAAATGAATTCCCACAAAATGGTTATAGTTGCATGCAACCAATTTTTCCTTACCTTGTCGATAAGCAGGGTGATGTCTCACTAACTATTTCTCTAACTAACATATAACCTAAGAGACACTCTATAGATTTAATATGCTAGCAGCATTAAGAATGAGAAAGACCCAATTCATAACCAACAAACTCTGACGCAGGATTGTTGAATTAAGACGGTTGTTCCCTACCACTGATTGAACTGAAATCCCAATGACGGATGATTGGTTTAATTGGTATTAAATTAACTAACATGCTATCAAATATTGGTCACTACTCAATAACATGAAAGCAATCATAAATGTTATAATTAAAAACAAAAGATACTAGCATGCAATCAAAGTATTAAAAGCTAATTAAATCTCACGAGAATCGACACCAGTACTTCCTTGATCTTTACCAGATAGGAAGAATTTAACTAGAATACATAATTGAATTAATAATCAAAAGCATAAAAATAAATGATGAAAAATTGTCTGAATAGAATGATGGAAGAGCACAAATTGTGAATATTGTTCTGCGCAGGAAGACAGTTCATGCGTATGATTGTATCTGTGTACGTAGAATGAAAAACTAAGTCTCCAAAAATATTACTACAACCAAAAGATAGACAAGGAATAAAATATGTCTTTCCTTGTCTATTTAGAACTCAAAGAGATAAACACAATGTTCTCTCCTAAAATTAAGGAGTCTTCAAATCAATCTAGATTCCTCTCTAACTGCATTTTGACTTGGCATAATTCAGCACCAAAAATCTTCATCGGAATTCAATCATCTCAGTATTTGTCTCATCTTCCATCTCAAAGCACAAATGGTGACTTCCTTCTTGTTTCTGGAATATTGGTCGGCCAGGGCATACCAACTACAAACTGCAACAACTTGACAATTCAGCTTCTAAATCTCTAAAATGTAATAATATTCAAAATAACATAAATATCCAAGGATTTACTCAACATTTTAGCTCAATAACAATCCAAAAAACATGGTAAAATCAACCCCATCAGGGTTTTGATATTGTAATTAGCCTATAGACTTAGAATAAATTGTTAGAATGCATGTATCTTCACCCAGAGAATGTTTACCCGGAAGATCATGATGGTCTGTCAGATGATATTTACCGTAGGGAGAAATGGCCTTTGTATGATGTTGATCCCTTCTTTATTGACCCCATTGAGTGTAGTCTGAGGTATTTTCAACGAAATGCATCGGATTTGGGAAAGCCAGAGACTTTTTGTCTAACACATTTGACCATTGACCAATGAATTGTCTATGAAATTATTACTATGAGATACACTAGATTAATTGCATGATGTTGATCCCTCCTCAGCATATGTTTTCCTTGTGAATGGATGCAGATACACTCGATTAATTGTATAGCAAGTTGTGTTAATGGCTTATGCCTACCATTTTTTATGAATTTATTTCTTGGCTAACATGACTCGAGCCATCTCGTGCAGAGTTTTATTTTTTTTTTCTACAAAGCCATTCTCCTGAGGAGTGATTGATGCAGAAAACTCGTGTTGAATCCCGAGCTCATCACAGAAGTCACTGAATTGAGAGTTTTCAAATTCTCTACCATGATCACTACAAATTCGAACAATCTTCACAACTGGACTTCCTTTTTCAGTCTGTAAGCACCAGACTTCTAAACACTCCCACCGTATCATATTTTTCTTTTAAGAAAGCTACCCACGTAAATCTGGAGAAATCATCAACACATACAAAGATATATTTCTTCCCACCTATGCTAGGTGTATTGACTGGACCCATCAAATTCATATGCAATAATTTCAGATTTCTTAAGGTGGTTATATATTTAATTGAAGTGGGGAGATCGAATTTGTTTACCTTGTTCACATAGTCCTCAAACAATTCCTCCCTTGCTTGTTAAGCTAGGTATTCCTTGTACTGCCTTTGCTTTTGCAATTTTCACCAAGGATTTGTTATTGATGTGACCGAGCTTCCTGTGCCACAGAGATCTTTCATCCTGTTTCGAGATCATACACCTTACTTCTTGTTCCAGCAAATAACAAATATCTGAAGATCGAATGCCTGAAAAGACTTTGGCTTCTCCATGTTTCACTATGCATTTGTCTTTCTGAAATTCCACAGTCATATTTTCATCACACAGTTTACTTATGCACAGTAGATTGGCCTTTAAGTCTTCAACAAACAGAACACTAGTGAATACTGGAAATCCTTCAATTTGTAGTTCACCTTTTCCATCTACTCTACTCTTCTTTCCATCACCAAAAGTAACAAAACCACCATCATATGGTGTGATATTTGTGAGGAATTCCTGAGTGCCAGTCATGTGACGAGAACATCCACTATCAAAGTACCACAAATATCTGGAATGTGCTATAAGCAAAATATGTTCAACAAAGGCATGTACCAGAACTTTTGACAACCCATACCTTTCTGACCATTTTTGTTTTCTGGACCTCATCTATGTTGGAACATAACAAGAGTTGATGTCCTTCCATTAAGTCTCTGAGTAGTTTCTGGCATTGTTCCTCTGTGTGCCCTTGATATGAGCAGTAGCTGCAGATGAGAGGTTTCCTTTGATGAGGCTTGCCAAACTTACTCTTTACCTCTCAAATTATTGTCTTGAGCGTTATTGTACTCTTAGGTATCTCTTGTGTCTTAGACTCAAGTGTGACTATGTTTTTGGGTGGGTTGTCATACCCAATTCCTTGTCGATCTCCAAAGTTCTTTCCCATATCTAGAATATCATTGAGTTTTGCTCATCCAGAGTTTAGCTTAGTAATTACTGCTTCAGATGTCTCAACTCTCTTAGTTGCTGAAATTAACTTCTCATTCAACTCTTCATTCTCCTTTATGAGTTCGGCAACTTCTACACACAACTTCTTTTCTATTTCCGCCAGATGCATTTTTTCTTCCTTCAGTACTTTGTTTCTATCAACTACTTGGAGCCACATAGCATACATTTTTTCATATGTATTGTAGATTTCTTCATCACTTACAAGAAGTCCATCATCATCATCACTGGACACTTTATATGAATCTATGTTGGAACATATGGCTTCGATTTTGTCTGATGTGTTGGAACATCCACCATCTGATGCATCATGAATTTTTGCTCCAAACGTCATATACTTGTAAGTTCTTTTTCATTTTTTCTCGTCCTCTTCATTTTCACTCAATGAGGTGAAATATGATTTTCCCTACTTCTTATGGGTATTTGCACTTTCAGCCTGAATATGATTCATTCACATTCTCTGCAATGAATTCGTCCAGGCTGCTTTGGTTTACCACTTTGATTTCTAGAGAATTGCTGATTTCCTTGTTCAAATCTTATCCATGATCAATTTCAAATCTTGTGGTCTTGGTCTATTTCCACCATACCTTTCTTGAGATTTTTTGTTTACTACTTTCTTCAGCATTCTTGAGAAGTTTTTCATGATAAGTGCAAGTTTGTCAAACTCATCATCACTGTCAGATTCGTGATCATCCTTTGATGACGATATTTTGAATGCCAACTCCTTCTAAACCCTTTTTGTAGCTTGTTAGAATGTCATCTCATACGTCTATAATGATCCCATCCATTCATCTAAGCTTATGGTGGCTACATCTCTTGCTTCTTCTATTGTTGTGACCTTCAATGCAAACCTTTTAGGAATTGATCTCAAGGTCTTTTTCACCAATTTTTCCTCTTTATAGACTTTTCCAAGTTGATACACCATATTGGAAATGTCCCTGAGTTTTTTGTTTAATATAGCAATAGTGTCATCTTCCTCCATCTTGAGTTCCTCAAACTTTGTAGCCAACATCTGTAATTTAGATTCTCGAACTCGACTAGTTCCTTCATAAACAGTATGTGGAATATCCCATGCTTTCTTGACTTGATGACATGTAGAGATGAGATTGAACTAATTTCCATCAACCACCGTGAAGATAGCATTTAGGGGTTTTGAATTTGCCAGTGACGCCTTGAGGTTATCAGGAGACCAAGTAGATTTGTCTTTGAGTTTCTGCTCCCTTTGACTTAACTCTCCTCCTTTCGCCTTAGAGCTTGTATCAGCATCTTCAGTAGGGTAATTCCACTCATTTTCAACATAGTACGAAGAAAGTTCATCAAGTGAGTTGATGAAAACTCTCATGCGTGCCTTCCAATAATTGTATTTGTTGCCTTCCAGTAGAGCTGGCTGAGACATCAAAGCTCCTTCTTTGGTCGCCATGGTAAAACCAGATTACACTTTCCTTGCCACAACTAAGGGAAAAATAAGTGACCAAGCTCTGATACCAATTAAATTTTGGTTTTACCAAATTTTCTTAATTATTACTAGTATGTTCCAACATAACCTATCTAACCAGTATGCAATAAAGTAAAGCATTAAAGACACAAGACTTGGTTACGCAGTTCGGTGAAATCCACCTACATCTGCGGGGCCTGGCCCAGTTCAGAATGAATTCACTAATTAGAAAGATACAGTACAAAGTACACCATACAAAATACTTATCTTTACTAATCAAACGTGTGAATTCTGCTAGCTCCCCTAGCTACCGATCCGCCTTAATCAGACTCTCTCTGACCTCGATACTCATCGACGTTGGATCTCCTCCTCCCGAGGAATTAAGGCATACGATTCTGAACTTTGTACGGCAGGTCACGTATGTTAGAACATATTGATCTGGTACTTTGCAAGTCCCTCGAAAGGATGAAAATCCGTGTGCAGATTTTCTCTATTAAAATCGTGAGTTTAATGCAGCCGTGGTGTCTCATTTTAAAGCCACGAGCAGATCGGAACTCTCCATGATTATCTCCACATTATTTCTATTCCTTATTTTCTTATGATGCATATCCAAATCCCATAAATAAAGGGATTTTCCTTATCACAATATCTCCCATAGATTCGATAATATCAATACCATATTTGTAGGGATTTTTCATAAACCAACTATGCTTCTACCACGCCTTGGATATTACAAAATATTCAGATTTTCATAAATCACAAATACCATAATACTCTGATCTTCTTCTTCCCCGTAAAACTTGTTTGCGTAAACATGGTTGTCCATATGTTTAAACAAGGAAAGTTTTTCGTTTCCAACTATGCTCACAAATTGCTAATTAAATTATTCAATTAATACCACATGACTTTACAAATGTCATATCTGCGTTAGGTTTAAACTTTAAATCTATAAACTTTAATTTATCGAACAATTGACCCATTAATCAATACAAATTTTTATAAAAGAAAGTAGATAATTTTACTGATACCTTTCCAAAAATTATTATCAAAGAATATATAAGAGTAGAGAATGTTTCTTTTTATACCAACTAACTGTCAGAAATATTATTGAAAAAATATTGTTTTATAATTTTAAAGGTCAGATTATAATTATTTATAGGCTTAAATTCATTTAAAAAGGTTTTCATATGAGTTAAGGGCAAAGTCTTGGAAAAGACCGTATTTCCATAGGCTTATGGAAAGATGTGGTTTAATTAAAATAATAAAAGGTAAAAGTTTTTAGTTGCAATATTAAAATTTTATTATACAACGTGTAGTTGTTATAAAATTTATAACCCGATTCATGCAACCCAAAAATTTTATCTTCATCTATTCTAATTTACAATTTAAACATTGGTTTTTTCATGACTTATAGAAAGATCATCTTTCAAGAAACGAACTCGGAGTTAAGTAATAAAATACCCCTATGTTCTAATCGAAAGTACCAATCTAACCCTATAAAATATGAAAGTGCAATTTTAATCCTAAGTTTTAACCGAAAGTGCTAATCTAACCTTGGCAACATGATATTGTCCTGAAATGGGTAGAATGACCATTCAAAAAAAAAACGAAAAGACATAAACAAAACCCCGCCCCTCTTCTCTTCTAAACACTAGCCCGCCCATTATTCTACGAAATATGAGACATATCCTATAGTGGATTCTGCTCCACCTGCGACAGAGTCGAAGAAGCAGTAGCTCGTTGCCGAAGGAGATACCTTTTCTATAGCAACTTTTCGTATACTCATCGACGACGACGAAGGTAGGTTAATTTTGTTCGCCGCTTGAGTATAGGGGGTGGCTGGGTTAGCTGAGGGTCAGGGTGGAGGGGAAAGCGGAAGGATGGTGAGCATTGCTTTATGAGCCAAATAATCTGCAAAACTCAGATTAATACTATTTAGTTTGTCGGTAAGCAGAGTCGATCCCATGAGAATCAAAAGCAATAATTTATAATTATTCTCCCTACTAATTTCAAAAAAAAAAAATTGTTGTCACCACGTCTTAAATTCCAGAGTTTTTCTAGCACTAAAAATGCAGATGATTAATCTGAAAATGTGAAATATATATATATATATATATATATATATATATATATATATATATATATGTGTGTGTGTGTATATATGTGTGTGTGTGTGTGTTTTTGTGTGTGTGTGTGAATGATATTGGCTAAGAATAACTCATGCTAGTTACTATCAATCATAGGTGCAAATATGAATCAATCCTTACATATCTATCAGTTATAGGAAATTATGCACGCTTAACCTCCCCAATTCTTTACTTTATCGATGGTTAATGAATTATAATCAACTAACTGTTTCCCTTACGAAAATGCCTACAGAAAGTATTCGCTGAGCCATAACACATTTTAATAGCATTAAGAAATAAAATTACCCGATATAGTATTTACCAAAGTAAAAGCAAATAGAAATGCACACTCAATTATTCCCTATCTATCTATTAGAGTCTTAGATTGTTAGCTATTTTTCTACTTAATAATCTCATATAACAATTACGTATTGGCGGAAATTAGATAGCAGTATTCTAAAAACATTCAAGTTTATCTGGCTTAAACCACTACTGCAGGACAGAGGTATTTGCACCAGTAATTTAGGGCAATAGCATCGGTATTTTGGCCCCCAAAATACTGGTGAGTATGTATGAGGATGTAAAATTGCAACACATTTACACTGGTAAAATGAACCAGTGTAGAAAATTATTTGCACCGGTATCTTAGACCGGTGTATAAATTTTGAAAAGTTGGGGCCACAAAATATAACACCGGTCGTTCTTTTGTTGTAGGAATATTATTTTTTTGCACTGGAATAGTTTGCACCGGTATGTTTTGTACACCAGTATTATTTTACGCACCGGTATTATTTAAATAATTTTAAAAAAATATTAAAAATGTGATTTTGTTTACACCGATACATTCATTCTATACCAGTGTATTGTTTGGTTAAATTTTGCAATGCCCAATTTGAATTTCGATGGTCCCTCCTAGATCAGTTCCGGGGCAACGACAACCAGAGATACTTATGAACTATTATAAATTGGAAACCTTGGAATCGGTAAGAAATTTGAAACATCCTATTACGAAAATATCGCTTGCAAAACACCCAAACATTATTCAAACTGGGAAATAGAAGAACTATCTAAAGCATTGATTGAAAAAAAAGTAAAAAAATCACACAAGTTTACTATAACCAAACACCATCCATAGAATTATAATATCATCAACCATTCAAAATAAACCATCATTCTATTATGTCATGCATATCTTCCAAAAGTTGCAACGTAGTGTTCTCCTGGTGCTAGCAGTGTTCTCCTGGTGCTAGTAGTCTTCGAACCAAGCCCCACACCATCTCTCTGCTACACCTTGAATTTCGTACACATGGTCCAACCCTTTGCCCTCGGGGAAGATCTGTTAATTTTAAACTTACACTGTTAGTCAATAATTTTGCATTTACTAGAAATTAATAATAACAAATTTTGAGATGAAAGGTTTACCTCCAAGATATTGTTTGTCCCATGGTCATTAACAAATTCATCCATGAAAAGCATGATGGAGTACCCGCATTTCCATGAACCATTATGGGTTTGGTACTGCATAAGAAAGGTAAATGTAATTACTAAACCTAAAAATAATAAATTGAGGGATGAAATGACAGAATGACTTACCATGATGTTAATTTTCCAAGTGTAGTTGAGTTCTGGCTCTGCCTTTGTCTTCTCCCTTTGGTATGTGCATGCAAGCCTATCAAGAAAGTAAATTAAAATGGTTACTTCTTC
Organism: Rubia yunnanensis; assembly: GCA_037428765.1. Classification (NCBI taxonomy): domain Eukaryota; kingdom Viridiplantae; phylum Streptophyta; class Magnoliopsida; order Gentianales; family Rubiaceae; genus Rubia; species Rubia yunnanensis. Next base: position 111,139,870 of record CM075065.1, on the reverse strand, counting down.
CCGTATATTACCAAACTATAATTTTTTATTTGATTGATTAAAATACCTAGAAATGACCCTGAGTTCGACCAACTTTGTTGGTTTGATACCCCCTGACAATGTGTCCAGAGTGAAAACCTCCTCTGTTCTTGGACGGATAATGATGAGGTACCAATGATCGTTGTCGGAAAATTATGTTAACAAATTAATGAAATGGAAGTGGTTTGAAATGTTAATGTAATTATCAGGAAGAAATACTTACATTCTTATGCAGGGTACGATGTAGAACTCAGCATCAGTTGCCTTCATTGTTTCTCAAATTAGTTTGAAACAAAGTTTGACCTCCTGTTCGAAGTTGTTCAAGTTGCCACAGTTGGATGGGCAAAATTGGACGCAGCCTGAATTAGATTCCCATATTTTCTCCCACAGGTGCCTATAACGTTAATGATACTGAAAATAAATTCTTAATTAATTTAAAAAATATTAAGGCTGTAAGTTTTGAAAGTCACCTCATTCACACATCGACCTATGCATTATCGATCCAAGTTATCGAATGCATGTTCTCTAGTTTCTTCCCAAACTCGACCAAAACTTCTATTCCAACACCGCATGTGTAATGGCGTGCAAATGTCGATGGTCGGAACACTGGGATGCAGTCCTTATTCTTTTTCATTTCCGGGATAGTGGCATTTGCTTCCATTATGAATTGCACCATGATCGGCCAATCTGACAGGTCTTGTTTGTTGACAATCTGCGAACATAAGATGATACGAAATCATCACTTGAGTATGTAGCATTGAACTATCGTTATTAATGAATAATAACGGTACTAGTTTTAGTGCATTACCTGTTTTAGCAGCCTATTTAAACTCGATCTTGGAGATGGCCAAAAATTACTCGCCAGTATATTATTACAAGGATTAATAAATATGGATATGCAAAAGTTCTTTGAGGAATTGAAAAATAATGTGTTACAAGAATGTACCTCATCGTCTAGTGGTGAGAACCATAACCTCCTCGTTATCGTCGTCTGTATCACCTCCGATATTAACATCATCGATGTCACTCGGTTGCTCATCTGCTTTGCCTATTAAGGACACTTGCCAGTCCACAATGCTATTGAGCGCATCTTCAACATTATCGAAGTGGTGGTCCACCGAGGGCAATCCCGCCCTAGGATGGAGGATGGCTCGCATACTCTCACACGAGCAACACTTCCTTGTTGGCTATCCCGACGACGAGATACCTGTCAAGTAGAAAAAAGAGACACCCTATACAAATAAAGCTGCATCGGAGAAACTGCATATAAACCCCTGACCAATGAAAAACGAACTGAAAAACTGAAACCAAGCACGAGGAGCTTGCTTCAAACCATAAATGGCCTTGCAAAAATGACAATCAAAATTTGGATGCGTAAAGCGATACCAGAGGGGTCTTTGTACCCAGCAGGTTGCTCCATGTAAACTGGAGAATCAAGAACGCCATTTTAAAAACATTCTTAGCATATAGCTTTCATAAGGGTCAATTACGAGTAACATCTAGAGATAAAATAGTACGAACAGTAGAGGGCTTGACCATATGACTAAAAGTATAATCATAATCAAAACCAGGCGATTGTGAAAAACCTTGAGCTGATGAAAACTGAGAAAATGTGTCATTCAAGCTTCGGAAAAATAACAAAAAAATATCATCATTGGAAAGAGTGTACCCATAACGAGCAATTCATCAAGAATGTCCTTAAAGTAAGAGTAATAATCCTGAACAGATTGATCATTCTGATTAATGGCGTACAGGTGATCACAAAGATGAAGATGATGAGCACAAGAATTGTTCTGATATTTAGCAGCCGAAGCATCCCATGCCTGAGCAGCAGCTACCATACCATCGACTACTGACATCGTAAATGAAGTAAAGGAAGAAAAAAAAAATAAATGCTTGAATTAGTTGGTCTAATTGAATCCAAGCATTAGGGTTGTTCATGTTGACCCGCGGGTCGGGGTGCAGGTCAGTTGTCCTAGCCCAAATTGACCCAAAACCCTGGTTCAAATGGATCGGGTCTAGTAAAGTCAAAATTCCCATTGTTTTGGGTCAGATCGGGTTAGATAGGCCATGGGTCGATCCAAATTGATCCAAAATGACCAAAATCATATAAAAATAGTAATTTTTTCATTATTTTAGCTTTATTATTTTTTAAAAAAAACATATTAAATATTTTATTAAATAAATTAATGGTAGATATGTTATATTAAAATAATTATTTTTTATGAATTTTCTTTTCAAGAAAATGTGGTAAAATTGACCCAACCCATTTCTACATGACCCAACTGACCCAAATGGAACATTGACCCAACCCAATTCAAATTAATCGGATTAAAATGGGTTGGATCAAATCGGGTCGAGCAATTTGAACACCCCAACAATAAAAAAAACTCTATATATAAGCTGGCATGCATGTCATTCCAACAATAACCAAACTATAAATACCCTTCTTAATTGTAAAGAGACGATGACCACGAGATAAAATTCTACCAATAGTGTTGATAATTAATACTATAATTGGAAAACATGGATATTCTATTCCGATACCTTGTTCTACTACTTCTCTTGCCTTTATCCTTTGCCGCCATGTTACTCCTCCAAAAGAGGGGTTCCAACCTGAACCCAAAGACGAATCCGAACCGGAACCCGAACCTAACTCGTCCACCCGGAACATCCGGGTGGCCGATGGTGGGAGAAACCCTCAAATTATCCCTGGAAGGCGCGCAAAACTTCATCAACAATCGAATGAGGAGGTATTCCCCTCAGGTGTTCCAAACCTGTTTGCTGGGAGAGACAGTGGCAGTCTTTTGTGGTCCAGAAGGCAACAAATTTATGTTCACCAAAGGGAACGAGCTTCTCCAACTATGGCTCCCTTTATCCCTCATAAAACTCACAATCTTCCCCGGACACTATGAAGATTACAGGGAGTTATCTGGTAGGATACGCAGCGTCATAACTCATACCTTCAGGCCTGAAGCCCTGAAGAAATGCATCCCTGTCATGCATTCCATGGCTCGCAGGCATATCGCCCGCCACTGGGCTCCGAATGAGCAGGTCAGAGTTTTCCATCTCTCCAAGGTATACAACTTCGAATTGGCCTGCAAATTGCTCTTGGGCATTGAAGATCAGGCCCTCATTAACATCCTCGCGGATCCCTTCCTTCTTGTTATGACTGGGATGTATTCTGCGCATATCAATTTTCCGGGCACGGCTTATCGTCGTGCCATTAAAGCAGGAGTAGAACTTCGCGCAGAGCTTTCGAGGATCATCAGGGACCGAAGAAAGGAGCTGGAAGCGAGCGAAGAAAGTGAGGGGCGAGATGTCTTGTCCAAAATGCTCCTTCAAGATGAAGGCGAAAAGGAGATCATACACACCATTGTATCCTTGCTTGTTGCCAGCTACGACACGACTGGAATCGCCATCAGCTTCGCGTTGAAGCACCTTGCAGAGCTTCCCCATATTTATGACGAAGTATTCCACGGTAATGTATACTTCTTCAATCCTAACATAAGGGTGTTATTTCTTTTCTGCATTAGCATTCATGGACGTTGATGTGGTAGGGAAAGTAGAGCATTGAAATAAGTCGGTTAAATTTCCGTCATAAATTTCAGTTGAAATATGGAAATAACCACCTTTGATTGTGACAATGAAAATGGAAAGTAAAAAATATTAGGCGGGATGGAGGGAGTAGATAATACCCCTTCCCCGTTTTCAATCAAAACTTTGGATTTTAAGTTACTCTGATATTTTATAATTGAACTTCCAGGAGTTCTATGCTCTAGAAAACTACTATTGAATATGTAAGCCTTAATTATTTTTAATATAAGGTATTTTTTTGGAACAGAAATAAGATTTGAAATTTTTTTTTAAAGAGGGGATCTTCTGACAGGCGGCATGTCCATAAGCCACTTATAGTGTGCTTGGCAGAGCTGGGCTTATAAGCAAAGCAGCAGGGGGAGACCAAGTTCTACTTTTCCCTAAAAAATAGCTTATGCTTTTTAAATAAGCACTTTTTTGTGGTTAGCTTATAACCAAAGCACTTATAAGCATGGTCAAACAGAGCCTTATTTTTTTACCTTATATACTGCATTTGTTAAATTACATACAAAATTTATAATTCTTGGAAATATTTTTTATATCATTTATTTTTATATTTTCACATTCAAATACATATTATTACTTATTTTAACTTATAAAATATAATATTCAAAATTTAAAAAATACAACACTTAAAGTAAAAGTTCTTAAGTACTGCCAATAAATTTATGGAAAGACTGTCTTTCCTGAGCCTCTCTTTTTTTAAAAACTTTTTTGTATTTGTTTATGCAAAACCAAAAGGTTGATACAGAGCTCATGACATAGGACAAAGTACATAATTATTTGTGGGAGGTGGTGGGTTGTTTTCATCCTCAACATGTCGTGTTTCGTTTCGACCTGAAATTATAAAGATGAAATTTGATCAAAACATTCATGAACTGAAATGAAATTTAAAATTTTTAATCTAGCTTGAATTGTCCTGACCATTCGATTTTAATTGGGTCAAATTTTAATCAGAATTAACCTGTTAATTTTTAAAATATCTATACATATTTTAAAACTCGGGTTGCCCCTCATGACCCGCATGTAATCACGACTTGTTTCCGACTTAATATTGTAAAAATAATATTTGATCCGTCTTCTTTTCAATTCAGTTTAGAACATGTGCCTGATTTTCTCAACTCCTTACCTGAGATGAATATATTGAAATTGATATGATTTTGTCTCTTGAAATACGATTTTTTCATAAATTATAGAAAAATCAGAGTTTAAATTGTAAATTAGAAGAAATTGGAATAAAATTTCAAGTTGCATTAATTGGGCTATAAACTGATAATTACTACACGTTGCATAATAAATTTTTAATATTGCAACTAAAACCTTTTATTTTTTTTTTGAAAAATTAAATATTCTTTCCAATATACTAGAAAAGCGCACAGCGGTGACTACAAAGAGTGGAATTGACATCCAACTTTACTAGCCTCTAGCAATAACTAATATATTGCAAGGATATCTAAATTACACATCAACCAAACTAACCGTCTGTACTATTACATATCAGAGATCTAATAAAAAAACTGTAACATCACCCTCAGGGATATTAACTTGCTTCCCACGAAATTCATAACCACTTGGCAGAGAGGAGCGTATCACACAACAATATCACTGCACCAAACAGGGATATTCTACAACTGTAACACACTAGATCCAACCGCAATTTATATTGTTCAAACTGTAAACACCTTGAAAACACAGATCTAACGAATCTAAACTAATGAAAACCCTAAAATACACAACAAACAAAATTACGAACACACGATCTGAACAAGCAAAACAAGAACAATACATCAATATGAACAACTAAATCGAGTTATCATCATAAACACAATGATCTAATTGATCAGATCGAAGAACAAAACTAATCTATAAAGATAGATCTCACACTTATTCAATAACAAAAATATTTTTATTATTCTAATTAAACCTAAAGACTTTGCCAATTCATATTATTAGTCTTTTTTTAAAGAGATATTATTAGTCTTTTTTTTAAAGAGATATTATTAATCTTTTTCATCTTTATATATTTACAGAAGTAACGGCTATTGCGAGGACAAAAGGTCCAGAAGAGCCACTGACTTGGGAGGATATTGAGAAAATGAAATATTCATGGAATGTTGTACGCGAATCATTGCGTGTAGCACCGCCAGCTCAAGGACTCTTTCGGGAAGCAACAACTGATTTCAGTTTTGCTGGTTTCACAATTCCCAAAGGATGGAAGGTACTCCCCTGTCCTAATTCAAGTTCCACATTTTATCTCCACATTTCATCGCTGTATTTTCAGGAGTACAAATAGATAATAACTATAAAGAAGTTAAATCCCACAAAAGATGCACTATAATTATTCTTGATATTTTGAAATATAGAAAACATTAGAGTATAACTGGGAAATAATTCTCGTGGTATCCCTGGATACCTTATATTCCCTCTTTCGCATTTCAATCTACAATTTAACTATTCATTTAGTTAAAATACTTTGACCTTATAAATATAAATGTTGTTGTGCGATACACGTTGTCCATTTTTCACATGTTTTTAAGCATCTTTAATGAAAGATATTAAGAATCAAATATTTTCAAGTCATTTGTTAAAAGTCAAAAGGTGGAGCTTGACACTACTCCAAATTAAATTTATCGTAACATTTTTCTTGCAACACTTATTAGAGTGTTACAGTAGCTTGAAAGGTGTTACTTAAACCTTTGAAAGTGTTAACCTAATCTTGAAAAGTATTAATTACCAAAATTTTTAAAAGTGTTACGCTAGGTCTAATGCAATATCACCTAAGGTAATACTTGTAAAAGTATTACAATAACTCAATTTAGTATTATTAGCACCTAAAGCGTAACACTTTCAAAGTATTACATTAACTCCAGTTTGTAGTAGTGTTGAAATGGGACGGAGGAAATACTTATTCATCGACAAAACACATATAAATTGTAAAATTATATATCCAGAGTCGTTTTAAACCGTAAGAGACTTCGTACGTGCATACATAATTATTTATTAATAAAGTGTTTGCTTTCGCAATGATCCTAACTTTGACACTGCTCATGATCTGCAGACATTATGGAATGTATACTCAACCCACAAAGATCCAAACTACTTCCCCGAGCCGGAGAAGATAGACCCCACGAGATTTGAGGGGACAGGACCTATACCCTACACATTTGTGCCATTTGGAGGAGGGCCAAGGATGTGTCCTGGCAAAGAGTATGCTCGCTTAGTAGCCCTAATATACATTTATAATGTTGTCACACGATTCAAGCTGGAAAAGACTGCTTTGAATGAGAAGATAACCTACGATCCAACCCCTAAACCTAGGGAAGGGCTTCCACTTCGTCTCTACCCTCATGCACCATAATTTATGGAGTGTATCTCTCTATACCTGTTATTTTAAATACAATTTCTATGTTAAGTCTTTATATATAGTTGATCTGTCAATTATCATTTGCTTTAAAGTATTAATATATCTTATTGAGAATTTGGAATATCAATCAAAGTTCATCTCTCGATTCTTAATTAAGTCATATATTTCTCCGCCGTGCCATCCTCACTCCGCTCAAACCCTCACTCCACACAGTGTAGGAAGCTGAAAGAGTAGGAATCTCAATGACATATTTCATGAAGTAAAAGGAAATATATAGAGTACAGTATAAGAAGAGGGTGAGTTACATCATAACTCTAACCCATGAATATCGACTAAATATCTACAATGATCTTTGACGAATCTACTATCCTAACACTCCTCCCCCCCAAAGCAAAGCGTCGGATGTTCCAAGACGCAAAGCTTGGACCATAAAAATACAAATGATAGACGAAGAAGGCCTTTGGTGAAGATGTCAGCTATCTGGAGCGATGTAGACACATGATGATGACGAAGACGAAGCTAGCTAGAAGCAACCAACTAAAATGGTAGTCGATGTCAATATGCTTAGTCCGCTTGTGAGCTACGGGATTTTGAGCCATAAAAAAGGAATTGTTGTCAAAAAGAAAGAAAGGGGCTCCAGAAAGATGAAAACGAAGATCACAACGAAAATGGGATAACTACACAATCCCTGATGTGGTGTTAGCCAACGTACTAGAGCAAGAGACAGTGTGTTGCTTCTTAGCACTCTAAGAGACAAGGTTGCCACCGAGAAACACAACATAATCGTACGTTTATCAATGAGTCTCGAGACAATGAGCCCAATTAACATCAGAGTAGCCCAGAACCTTAGAGGAGCGAACCGAGCTGAAAGTCAGACCATAATGGACGGTGACACAAACATAGTGAAATATGCGTGTAACTGCTGCAAAATGATCATCGTGAGGATCCTAAAGATACCGGCTGACAGAGTTAACTAAAAAGGCAAGATCTGGATGAGTGATGGTGAGGTACTAGACAGCGCCAACTAGAGAACGATAGAGTGTGGGATTGGCAATTTCGTTGAACGATGGAGTAGAAATCGATGAATGAGATATAAAGACTGGAGATGAGGCCTCGGGGACCCGTTCCATAACACAGGGGCCCCAGAAATGTGGTTTAGGCAGTAAAGCAGAAACAAATAAAAGACCACATTTATTTAAACTAGAAATAACACTATGAGGTGCATGACCCAGTTGAGCATGCCAAAGTTCAAATGATGCCTGGCCCGTCTTATTTTGAATGAAAGAAAACAATATAGCTTCACCCTGATCCTACACATAGAGCCCATCCTTACTGTGACCTCTGCCCACAATCGGCCTGGCTACTTTGTTCTGAACAATAAAGTTCCGGTCATCAAAAATAATCAGAACACCAAGATCTCGAGTTAACTTGCTAATGGAAAGAAATTTTTTAGTAATGTTCGAAACAACTAAAACATCATAGAGGCTTATCATAGAAGTAATATGAGAATCATCAACATGCGAAATAGGAATAGTAGCACCATTATCAGCTGAAACACAAGAGTTACCTGAATAAGGAGTGACACTCTCCAGAGCCGAGGCAAAAGAGCTCATGTTACTAGTAGTGCCTAAATCAATGAACCAATCTGAGGTGCATGAGGTAGGCTCCAACTACAGAGATTGGAGTGACTCAGCCAAATGAGTAGAATCAGATTGGCAAGGCAAACCAAACGAAAACACGAGGAAGTAATGTGTCTGTTTCTACCACACCATTGACATTGAAGCAGCTCACCACAGCCACGGGAAGCTCCATCTTCACGTCTAGTACATCTACCAGCCCAACGACCACCTGAACGACCACCAAGGGAGGCACGTGTAGCTGACGTGTTCCCCGGCCGGAGCGTGTCCCCACGTGCGGCCAGAACCAGGCGAGTTTAAGACAACAAAAGCAACGAGATGAACCTGAGGTGCAGTAAAGGAGCCAAAACCTTCGAGTTTGTTCAAAAAATACTCATTGTTTTAAGCCTGCACCACAACATCTACATGATATGGCGTTGGAGCCCATTGAAGCAACAAAGCGGAGAAGTCCTTATAGTCTGGTCCAAACAAAGTGAGAAACCACAAAACCTGATCTTCGTTGGTTTCCGGACATCCCATGGTTGCTAAACGGTCAAAAATACTTCTGAAGAGAAGATAGAGCGTCGGAGACTAAGAACTGTTAGTAATAAATCTTGTCAGTTTTTTTCTTTGTGTTTAATTTCATTTAGGAGCATTTGTTATTCCTAGTTTGTAACTCCTCATTTAGGAGCATTTAGGAGCATTTGTTATTCCCATTTTGTAACTTGTTTTTCAATTCTATTTATAGCAAAATATATGAAGAAAAGCAGCAAGTTTTCTGCACCAAAGTATTGTGTTCTTATTCAAAAACTCTCATTTGGTATCAGAGCCACAACGATCCTATGGCCGACGCTACGAGTTCAGCATCACGATCTCCGGTACGTGCGGAACGCCAGAGAGAACGCGGACGCAGCAGGGCACGGCGGGGCAACAGCGGCGAAGTTATCATTCACGAACGTGTCATCCAAGAATGTAACAATCTTGGTGCCAACATCGTGTATCCCACGTTGACGACAACAAACTACATAGAATGGGCTCTCGTGATGAAGATAAACCTACGGGCACAAGGTTTATGGGAGGCCACCTCCGGCATCGGAGATCCGTCCGAACGGGAAGACATGGCGGCTCTCTCGGCGTTGATCCGCGCGGTGCCACCGGAGATGGTACCGACGCTAGCTGTCAAAACGACGGCACACGAGGCTTGGGAAGCCATCCGGATGATGCGAGTCGGCGTAGATCGGGTGCGCGAGGCTACGGCGCAGCGTCTGCGCAAGGAGTTCGAGCAAATCACCTTCAAGGACGGGGAGTCGCTCGACGCTTTCGGCTTGAGGATTACGGGCATCGTCAATAACCTTCGATCTCTCGGTGACGCCATAGAAGAGATCAAGGTGGTCCAAAAGTTTTTGCGGGAGGTGCCGAGCTAGTACGCCCAGATCGCTTGTTCGATCGAGACGTTGCTCGACTTGAACGGCATGACGGTGGAGGAGCTCATCGGCCGGCTCAGGTCGGCAGCCGAACGTTGCTCTATCAACACCATGGACAACACCAGCGGCCAGGTCTTACTCACGGAACAAGAATGGATCGCACGGGGCCGGGGCTCTAGCTCCGGGAACAAAGGCAAAGGCAAGGCTTTCCAGAAGGGGAAGAAACCAAGCCATGACCGAGACGGAAGCCAACGTGCAGTAAGCGGTGACCGGGACTTGACGAAGATGAAGTGTTACAATTGTAACAAATACGCCGGCCACATCTCCAAGTACTGCCCCGAGCCACGGCGCGAACGGAGGGAACGCGCCAACCTCGTGCAAGACCAAACGGAGGAACCAACGCTTCTTGTGGCAAGGCTTCACTCCCTCACGATCGGGAACCAGGCCTCCGAGGAGCGCGTCCTGCTCAGCGAGGCGCGGTCTCAAGCACTGTCCACAAAGGAGCCCGGGCAGTGTGACACGACATGGGTCCTCGACTCCGGTGCGAGTGCCCACATGTGCGGAAAACGAGAGTTCTTCTCCGAGCTAGACACAAATGTACAAGGCTCGGTCAAGTTGGGAGACGACACCTCTGTGGAAATAGAAGGCATCGGCACGATTCTTTTTACGTGCCGGAACGGTGAGCATCTAAAGTTGGACGAGGTGTATTACATACCTCGGCTCCATAGCAGCATCATCTCTCTCGGTCAACTGGACGAGAACGGGTACGACATGAGGATCCAGCACGGGTGGCTCGCGTTACGGGACCAAGGCGGGCGCTTGCTCGCGCGGGTGCCAAGAAGCTGAGGGCGCCTCTACCTCCTGCATCTGAACTTGGCACGACCCGTGTGCCTTGCGGTGCACGGGTGTGAGGATGGGTGGCGCTGGCATGCAAGGTACGACCACATGCATTTTGAGGCTCTTCGTCGCCTGGCCCGAGAGAAGATGGTGCACGGACTCCCGCTGCTCGGTGACGCCGAGCGCCTGTGTGACGCTTGCCTGGCCGGGAAGCAGAAATGCGGTTCGTTTCCACGCCAAGCCAAGAACCGAGCTACCGAGCGCCTTGGGCTCATGCATGCCGATCTGTGTGGACCCATCGAGCCACAAACCCCTGGAGGTAAACGATATTTTCTACTAATGGTAGATGATTTTAGTAGATATATGTGGGTAGTCTTGTTGGCCTCGAAGGATCAAGCGGCGGACGCCATCAAGAGGACCGTGGCAGCAGCCGAACGGCAAAGCGGGTGCAAGTTGAAGACGCTGCGGACCGACCGTGGAGGTGAGTTCACATCTCACGGACTCGGCGAGTACTTTGCCGACCGCGGAGTGCACCGACAAACGACGGCACCATACACGCCCCAGCAAAATGGCGTGGTCGAACGACGAAATCAAACGGTGGTTGGCATGGCACGGTGCCTCTTGAAGGCCAAAGGCATGCCGTTGAGGTTTTGGGGAGAAGCTGTGACGACGGTGGTCTACCTCCTGAACCGGGGAACCACGAAAAGCATCATCGGCAAAACACCCTATGAAGCATGGCACGGGTGCCGGCCGAGCGTGCACCATCTCCGGGTGTTTGGGTGCGTCGCGCATGTCAAGGCCACGCAGCCGGGGTTGAAGAAACTGGAGGACCGGAGCACGCCGATGGTGCTGCTTGGTTACGAAACTGGAACCGTGGGGTACCGCATCTACGACCCCGCCACGGACCGGGTAAAAATTTCCCGCGACGTCGTCTTCGACGAGGATGCAGCATGGAACTGGACTCTTCCAGGGAGCAAGCAGAGACGTGATCATTGTGGAGAAACATTCTCCGTCGAGTGGTTTGTTTCTCCCGTTGCAGGTACTGAATTGCACAGGAGCAAGATGCACGCAGAGAGAGCATCGTCTTCAAACGCCGGAATCTCCACCGGAAACGAAGCCGGAGACGTGCCCTCACCAGTCACTCAAACTACTTTGGTTGCACCTCCACCGCCCACGGTGGAGTTTGTGTCCCCACCGACCGGTGCTTCAGAACCATCTCCGGCGCCTCTCCGGTACCGCACGCTAAAAAGTCTATACGATGAAACTGCCCCTGTTGAAGCAGAAGACGACGAACAGTGTCTCCTCATCGCCAACGAACCGACAACCTTTGCTGAAGCCGAGAAGGATGAAGGGTGGAGAGCTGCGATAGTGGAGGAGTTGGGCAGTATTGAGGCGAATCAAAGTTGGCGCCTCACTGTGCTACCACCGGGAAAACGAGCAATCGGCCTGAAGTGGGTTTATAAACTCAAGAAGGATGCAGTCGGGGAGGTTGTGAAACGAAAGGCACGGCTGGTGGCGAAGGGTTATGTACAGCGTCAGGGGGTGGATTACGAGGAAGTCTTCGCTCCCGTCGCAAGGATGGAAACCGTGCGAGTGCTGATCGCGCTTGCGGCTCACCATGGTTGGCCGGTCCACCACATGGACGTCAAGACCGCGTTCCTCAACGGTGATCTGATCGAGGAGGTCTACGTCAAGCAACCGCCGGGTTTCGAAATTCAAGGCAACGAAGGCAAGGTTCTCCGGCTTCAGAAGGCTCTCTACGGACTACGCCAAGCTCCGAGGGCTTGGAATGCCAAACTTGACAAAAGTCTCCGCGACTTGGAGTTTGTGCGATGTGAAACCGAGCACGCGGTTTATCGCCGAAGCAACGGGCAGGAGCAACTTCTAGTTGGGATTTACGTCGATGACTTGATCATCACCGGAACTTCAATCGAAGAACTGGCGAAGTTCAAGAAGGAAATGACCAATCTCTTTGAGATGAGCGATCTCGGCGAACTAAGTTACTACCTCGGCATCCAAGTACAACAACGGAAGGGTTTGGTCACTCTTTGCCAATCATCTTATGCCAGGAAGCTTTTACAAAAGGCCGGACTGGAAGAGTCCAATCCATGCGCGGCACCAATGGAGGCACGGCTCAAACTAAGCAAGACCGGAGACGGGAGACCGGTGGATGCCACGTATTACCGCAGCTTGGTAGGAAGCCTCAGGTACTTAGTTCACACTCGGCCGGACATTACTTTTGCAGTTGGTTATGTTAGCCGATTTATGGAGGAGCCAAAAATTGAGCATTTGGCAGCGGTGAAACATATTCTACGCTATGTGGCGGGAACTCTAGATTTTGGAGTTTCGTATGGAAAAGGTGTTGGACCTTTACTTTTGACAGGTTATAGTGATGCTGATTTGGCTGGAGACATCAACGACAGGAAGAGCACGACGGGAGTATTTTTCTTCCTAGGCCAATCTCCGGTGAGTTGGAAATCACAGAAACAACGGGTGGTGGCAATCTCTTCGTGCGAATCAGAGTATATTGCAGCTGCCACTACCGCTTGCCAAGGTGTTTGGCTTAGTAGATTGCTTGGAGAAATGCAAGGTGAACAGCCACAAGCACCAACGTTACTGGTGGACAACAAATCGGCAATCAATCTTATCCGAAATCCTGTGTTTCACGATCGAAGTAAACACATTGATACACGTTACCACTTGATTAGAAATTATGTGGAACAGGGTGATCTTGAAATTGACTACATCAACACGGAAGCGCAGCTCGCTGACATTCTGACGAAGGCACTTGGACGAGTTCGTTTCCAGGAGCTAAGGAGCAAGATTGGTGTTGCCAACACAACATAAGCAACGACAAGATTAGGGGGTGATTTGTTAGTAATAAATCTTGTCAGTTTTTTTCTTTGTGTTTAATTTCATTTAGGAGCATTTGTTATTCCTATTTTGTAACTCCTCATTTAGGAGCATTTAGGAGCATTTAGGAACATTTGTTATTCCCATTTTGTAACTTGTTTTTCAATTCTATTTATAGCAAAATATATGAAGAAAAACAGCAAGTTTTCTGCACCAAAGTATTGTGTTCTTATTCAAAAACTCTCAAGAACCTGAACTCGCAGATTCAAGACGTTGGCTTTGCATCGATTCTGATACACATTGGACAAAGTATCCCAGATCTCATGAGAGGTGGCGCAACCTATCACCTTCGCCATTGCCTCCGGTGAGGGGGTCGAAAACAAAAGGCTGCAAAACCACTGGTTTTTAGCCAGCCACGCCTGATGCGCAACATCATCAGTTTCAGGCGCAGCGTTCCGGTGCGGGAAACAACAACATCAGTGAAAGAGGACAGCATTGGGACAGCCAAGGAAGAAGACCTGATGGAGGAAGAAGACCCGGCTGAAGAACTTGCCGGTGGATATGGATGAGTTCCGTCGAGAAAGCGGAAAAGGTCCTGAGAGCGCAAAACGTGTTGCACTTGAGTTTTCCACGACATATAGTCGTCAGATGAAAGTTTGATGCTCAACATGGGCACCAAGGTGTTGTACTGGAGCTTGCTTTCAGATTGAACATTCGCCATTGGAGAGGATGCCAGGAACGGAGAAGAATAGCAGGAGCATGAGGAGTGAAAAAGACACCAGAAGAGACCAAAAGTGATACTGCGAGAAGAGTGGTAAGGGAGAGAGACCCAGCAATGTGCTACCAAAAAAAAAATCCTCAAAATCTTTTATGCTCTAATAACATGAAAGAGTATAAATTTTGTTAAATTTTAAGGTATCTTGAAACCAATTGATACTAAGGGGAGGTGTCCCAAGACATTATACATAAGTCATTAACTTTATAAGAAAATGATATGAGATATATCTTTGAACATGTCCCCTCATGTGCCAACGTGAAAACACTCCACAAATTCACACATCGACCCAATAACCTAACCTGGCTCTGATACCATGTTAAATTTTAAGGTATTTTGGCCTTTTATCTTAAATCCAATTTGTGCCAAGTGGAGATGATCCAAGATCTTATATATAAGTTATTATCTTTGTAAAAGAAAATATATAGAGTACCGGACAAGAAGAGGGTGAGTTATATCATAACTCTAACCCTGAATATCTCCTAAATATCTGGTATGATATTTGACAAATCTGCTATCCTAACAGAAGCCTCAAGGTTGAGACCGGTGAGAGGAACTTTTGAAAAACTTGAAAATGGTCGGTTCATGTGAGTCGAGATCAGCCACAAGGTTCCGACGCAGGGTAGGGATGCCTACTCCAGGAGTAAGCACTACCGCCTCGGCGTAATCAACACCGCCCTCTGATGAAATATTTATCGGAGAGCTCACATCATCAGCACTTGTTTTGTAACTACCTGTAACTATACGTTTAGTTTTTAGTTGTAGGCTAGTCAGCTACTTGTAGATTACACCGTTCAACTTGATTCTATTAACTATTAGTTAATTGTAACTGATTAGCCTCTAGTTGTGTCCTTTACTGCTTTATAGTTGTATAAATAGGGCCACAGATCTTGTATTCAGTAAGTTAATCAATATACAAAAATTTCCTTTCACTCATCTCACAAGCGGGACATAAATGAGGCTTAGACAGCAAACTAGTAACTAACAAACATCCAAACTTGCTCAAAGAAGAAATAATGTTATGGGGAACATGGCCCAATCTACTATGTCAAAGTTCAAAAGATGCTTTAAAAGCACTCGATATAACAAAAATAGATAAAATAGCACCACAAAAATCCAAAACATATAAATCTCCATCATGATGGCTTTTGCCAATAACATCACTAGTAAACTTGTTCGAAATAGTAAAGAAAGAATTATCAAAGCAAACAATAGCATTCATATCCCGAGTTAACTTGCTAAAAGAGAGAAATCTTTTAGTAATGTGTGGAACCACCAAAACATCAAGAAGGATAATGAATTAGAGACTTGAGAATAACTAACATGGGTAATGGTAAGAGTAGAACCATTACTAACAATAACATGATTGTTACCAGAATAAGGAGTCACACGATCAAGAGCGGAATGAGAAGAAGTCATGTGGTTGGTCATGCCAGAATCAGCTATCCAGCGAGCATGCAGTAGAAATCTGGGAGAAGAAACCCGAGAGACCAAGTGAGGACATATCGAGACAAAATGACCAAATTTCTTACACCACTAACACTGCAACTGATACCATTTACCATGCAATTTAGAACAAGAAGAAGAAACATAGTTTGAATGAGCCTTAACAACAATAAAAAATAATAATAAAATCGTAACTGGTTTGAATGAGCCTTAACAACAATAAAAAATAATAATAAAAAAGAAAATAGTTGTGCTCCAGGAGACCACGGCAAGCACGCAGAAAAAGCAAAACAAATGTTGGCGCATGATTACACGCGCTCTAGAGAGAGAATGCTTGCGCCTTTCTCACTCGCGCGTGATTACACGCGCTAATAAAATAGCTGGGCGGGAATACGCACTGGCCAAAGTTAGCAGTGTTAAGCGCGTGGATCTGACCCTGGTCTTCTTCAATGAACGACACTGGAGATTGAGTTCGTGAATTTGAAGCTAACGAACTGGAAATTAGCGCATGATCCTCGTAGAAGCTGAAGAGACCCTTCGAAGAAGCAGGAAAAATGGAGTTCATCAGACCAATTGCACAATAGGAGCTTGCGATCAGAGGTCGACGATTGTCCGGCAGGTAGACTAGCGGCAGCGTGAGCAGATCGGACGAGATGAAGCCTCGCCGGAGGAAACATAGTCGCCGAGAAGATATGAAGAAAATGAAAGGAATTTAATTGGTGTTGGAGACAACGATCGGTATGTACTGGACGACAGGGGTGGGTGGCGGCCGGAAAATGGACGGGTACTTCTGTTTTTTCCTTTTGTTTTTTTGTTTTTTTTTGTTTTTTTTGAAAAATAAATTTGGGAAAAGAGAGCCATAAAAGAAAGGAATTTTAGAGAGATCTCACTGATATCATGATAGAATGTAAAACTCACAAATCATTGTGATTGTGTGTATTGATATGTATAGTGAGTACAAACCAAAACTACTGTTTTTGCAAAAATCGTAGTTTTGATAAAAACTGTAGTTTGGTGATCAAAACTACGATTTTTGTAAAAACTGTAGTTTCGGAACCAAAACTACAATTTTTGCATCAAAGCTACGGTTTTTGCAAAAACTGTAGTTTTGGAACCAAAACTACAGTTTTTGGACCTAAACAAATATAGAACATGATATATACAAAACCAATCAGAAACGGTATTTATTTCTTATCCTGATTCTAAATCAACTATGCCTCTATTACTCCCCTCGCTACCGATCCGCCTTGATCGGACTCCCTTTGACCTCGAAACTAGTCGATGCTAGATCTCCTCCTCTCGAGAAATTAAGATATGGGCTTCTGAACTAATCAACAAGTTAAAATATGTTGGAACATATTAACTCTAACTCTCGTAGTACTGTTAGAAAGACAGAAAACCTGGATGCAGATTTTTACTATTAAGTTCGTAAGTAGCACAGTCGTGATGTCCTCTGTTTATAGTTCATGAGCAGATCAGAAATCTCCACTTTTATCTCCAAAATATTTCGTTTCCAAATCTGCTTCTGAATCATATCATAATCTCTTGAATATAGGGATTCTCCTTATCTCAACCTATCCCTTAAACAGATTGATATTTTATAAATCGAATTCATTAAGAATAGGGATTTTCCATAAATCAAATATGTTTCAATCAATGCATACGACAATATTGGGAAATCTTCACTACCATACATCAATATTCACACAATATTTTTCAATCACCCAGATCCTTCTAAGTTCTAACTTTTCGCATGTTTCAACATAAAATAAAATTTCAAATTAATTCACAAATATTTAAATAATAAGTGTACAACACGTTACTTTACAACTACCCTTTTGTATTATTAGAAACGAGTCTTGTAGTGTAGAATCAGTATTAGAATTATATAACTTCTAGGAGAGCAAAACGTGTCCTAATTATTTTGGGAAGAATATGCTATAAATTACTTGACCATATATCATATTTCCATGGCCTTGTTTCTCTGAATTCCATGCATTTTCGTTGTCGTTTTTAAATCATATGTCTATGAAGCTCTACCCAGTAATGTAATGAAAGATTGTTTCAATGGAAACAATTAAAGGAATAAGAATCTCGACAAATTTATAGTCTTGACATCTGATTTACGTAACTGAATGGTGATTTAATTTTCCTGGACCAGACAAGGTTACACCAGCAAACTTGATGTGTCCCATTTTCTTTGGAAGGAGTGGTTTGTGTTCGCTAAATAGTTTGGGAAGACCAATACTAATCAAAGTCTTGCTATAAGACCGGACTTTGGTGCTTACGAATATATCTATATAAATCAATCAATCAGAGATTTATTGGGCACTACTAAATATAGAAAAGAAAAAGAAATCGATTGGAAGAACTGTAAGGCTGAATATTAGCCAGCCACAAGAAATAGATAATTTACATACAATGGAGAATATTATATTCTGGTGGTTTTGGATTTTGGAAGACCGATAATAATCAAAGTCTTCCTAAAAGTGGCCAAAACAAACTAGATCTCAATTTCTCTAGTTGTTTGTTTGACCTAAGTAAAGTATTTCTGGTTGAGTGGGTCCTTTAACAGGCGACCTGTCTATAACTTTATGGTTAGATCACTTATTTCTTACCTTATATACTGTATCTGTTAAATGATATACAAAATTTTGAATTTTTAAAAATATTTTTTTATATCATATATTTTTATGTTTTCACCTTCAAATACATATTTTTACTTGTTTTAACTTATAAAATACAATATTTAAATTTTATAAAAAATTACAACATTTAAGATAACAGCCCCTATGGACTGTACATAAGTTTATGGAAATGTCGCATTTCCTGATACTTACTCTTTCTTGTTTACATACGGGTTATTGGGGCGATAATTGGGAGCATGTGTTAGCAAGCATATAAAAGCACTAGTTAGAGGGTGCGTTTGGCAGAGTTGTGCTTATAAGCAAAACTAACTTTTTTTGAAAATAGGGGGAGACCAACTTATGCTTTTTCCTAAAAAATATTGAACACTTTTTTTTGCTGTGTACCAAACACAAAACATGTTCTTAGTTTATAAGAAAAACACTTATGACCTTGTCAAACAGAGCCTATGCCTTATAATACACAAATTTAGTGGAATTTTATCTTTATGCCAATTGGCTTAAAAAGGAGTAGTCATCTAAGATTATATAATGGCCCTGTTTATTTTATTATTAAAATACTCACCTAAGTGAGAGTGTATGTTAGTCTCCCCAAACCATAAAAACAGCATTAAAATTGAATTGAGAATTCTTAATATACAGCTAGATAAGCTAACGTGGGAAAGCTAAATATAGAAAGTTTTACTCCACATCCTTCATCTAAAACCCCTAACTCAATGAAGAATATGACCCTAAATCCGGGTCGAGGCCTATTATGGCCTTCCACTTTCTTGTCTCCACACTCTTGTGTCGACAAGAAGAGGTTGTCTTCCATAATAACCCCTTGCAACTCTCTTCCCTAGAGGAGAGTTACTCTCTGTTCTGCCTGATTGAAGAAGTGAGAGAGTCCTCCATTTTTCCTTATGTTTAGCAGCTTCCTTGGTTTATAATGGCCATGTTTGCCAATCAATTGTTTGCGGTTGGTTGTTGCCTGTTTCATTTAGTTGCTTTGACCAGCTATTTGTGTTAGTAGTTTGTACTAGCTGTTTGACCATTAGTTGTTTATGAAAGTGTTTGACAAATGTAAGTGTTGGTTGTTAGCGATTTATGCAAAATGACATTTAAGGACACGATAACCATTCATTTTTTTATAAATTATTTTACATATTTTATTATTGTTATTTTCATTTTCATTAATATAATTTATTTTTAATTATTTAACATATTCACTAATATTGAAAAAATATATATTTACTAATTCAATTCAAATATTTTTTGTACAGTTATTCATTAGAGTCCATCTCTTGAAAGACGGTCTTTCCATAAGTCATGGAAAGACCAATGTTTAAATTGCAAGTTAGAAGAAATGAAGATAAAATTTTTGAGTTGCATTAATCGGGTAATAAACTTTATATCTACTCCAAGTTGCATAATAAATTTTTAATATTGTAACTAAAATATTTTACCTTTTTATTTTTCTAATTAGGCCTCGTCTTTCCATAAACTTTGCCAATTCATTATGAGCATTAATCTAAAAGAATATATATAAACTATATTATTTGACTTATTTTGATTAGATATAAGAAATTTTAATTATATTTAAAATGTAAAAATTACAATATTACATGAATATCAAATAAATATATGAAATTGAAACATACTCCACTTTTATTTTTTTGGTAAACTTCTTTGTATTAAAATCCACTTTCCCAGCTAGATAGTTCTTCTGCAATAGTCTAGTGAGGTACTCCATACCAATGACAAATAACAAAGGAGACATAGGGTCCCCTTACTTTAACCCCTTTTTTTGCTCTAAGACTTTTAGACTACTGCCATTAGTATTTAAACAAATGTCAAAGCCCATTGCACTCCTTCTAATCCATTCTACAAATTGAGATGGAAACTTCAATTCATGCAGCCAATTTAGCAGAAAATCCCAGTTTAAACTATCAAATGCCTTACTTATGTCCACATGGGCCACACAACTAGGTATCATTTTTTTTTCACATTATACCTGTGCATCAGTTCTTGAGCTAACAGTAAGTTATGAGCAATTACTCTACCTTTAACAAAAACACACTGATTGGTACTAATTATCTCGAGCATAGCATCTTTCATTCTACTGTATAAATTTTTTGTGATCACCTAATATAAAACTGAACAGTAGGCAATTGGTCTATAATTCATAAGGGCTTGTGGCTTATCAATTTTTGGGATTAAAGACAAAACAACATTTGTGAACTTACTAGGAATCTGATCTCCTTTAAAGAAGCCTTTTATTGCTCTGGTGACATCATCTCTAGTCATTCCCCAGCATTATTTAAAAAAGCTACTTGAATAACCATCCATCCATAGACTTTTATTGGAATTGATACTCCTCACTGCTGCCCATACTTTATCATCCTTCACCTCTCTAGTAATTTCCAATTGTCTTTCAATACTTAGAACATTACCAAACTTGATCACCTCAGAGTCCAGTTTTGAAGTTTTCCTCTCCACCCCTAATTGTTGTCTGAGATCATTTACAAATTCAGCTCCCACACTTTTCTAATCTGTTATCAGCAGATCATCCTTTTTAACAACCACAATATGATTCTGGTACTGTCTCCTTCTCAATGTGGCATAGAAAATTTTGGAGTTCTATCTCCATCATTTAGCCACTCCACCTTGGCTTTTTGCTTCAAGAAGTTGCACCTTGCATCATTCCACTTTTCAGCATCATTCTTGGCCTTGAACTCCCTCTCATGTAAGTTCTTATTACCGGGGATTTCATCTAGTTTTGACTGAGTCATTCTCCATTCCTCCTTAGCTTCTCAGCTCTATCACATATCCCTCTAAATTCCCTCTTGTTTAGGTTCCTCAATAACTGCTCCAATCTTTTTAACAAGACCTCTACATCATTAAGCTCTTGTACTTCTCTTGTCTTCCATATTTTCTCCACTATTTCTTTTAAGAAAGAAGATTTTGCTCGCATGTTAAAGTATCTAAAAGGCTTGCTCTTCTCTCCTTTTGTAGTTGTGAATCTGATTAGGAGAGGTTGATGATCTGATAATAGCTCACTCTTTACTTCACAAATAACCACCTTCATTTCTTCCATCAATGTTCTATTAACAAGGCCTTTGTCAACCTTACTGTATATTATACCTTTTTTCTCTTCTTCTATTGTTATAAGTATAAAGAACCCCAACTGTTTTGATTTCCTCCAAACCCAATACCTCCACAGTCTCCAAAAAATCTTCAGTTTCATCTCAGTTACTGAATTCCCTCATAACCTATCATTAGGTGTTAAAGGGGAATTAAAATCCCCAATTATCAACCATGCCTTGTTCTTTTTCATCAAGCTCTTTAGAAAATCCCAAAGTTGCATCCTCGGCTCCTTTGTATTATAACCATATACAAATATGCACCAGAATTTACTTCCACTATTTTTCTTGTAACAGATTGTGTCCACCCACTGTTCTCCCATACTCAAAATTTCAATGTCATAAATAGTCTTTTCTCCGGGCTAACCAAATTCTTCCTCCTCTTACTAAGCTCGTAACTAGCTTCCAACCAAGCCCAATCCTCCTTCATGCCTCCAGTTCTTTATCTTCTTGGATATTTGTTTCTAACATTCCCAAAACCCGAACCTGATTATCTTGGCAAAACCTCCTAATCTTTCTGTGTTTTTCTCCTTTATTTATTCCTCGCATATTTCAAACTACCATGTCAGCAGCCATCATGGGGCTTACTTTTGAAACAACATTCTTGTTTCTCCTAGATCTAAGATTTGATTCGTTTCTAGTACCTCCACAACTCCTGTAGTACTTGCTTGAGATCCTTTCTGTATCTCCACAGCTCCACATATACTTGCTTCCTCCACTGTCAACTTAATCTGAGTCTCATTGTCATTAACCTGCATGACTTTAACTGGTAAGTAGACCTTCACCTGCTTCCCTTCTCCTCCTTTTTCTTTGCTTTCTTTCCTCATGCAGTGTTTCCCTTGGTGCTCATACATAGAACAATGAATACATTTTATTGGATACAAATGTCACAACCTGCTCCATTACAACTCTTTTCTCATTACAACCAGTTTAATGTCAATTTTTACCCTAGCACATGCCAATCTTTCCTTATCCACTGTTGCTCTATCTAAGTAAACATGCTTCCCTAAGGAACTAACTGTCTTACTTATGTTTTTTGGTTACCAGTATTTAAGGGGTAAATCAGGCAGTCTTTCTCACACATGAACAATTTCAGGCTCTCCTAAATCAGTGTCCTGAGTCCAAGCTTTGACAATAATTGGTTTCCCATCAAGCATAAAAAAACCAGATTCAACCAATTCATCTCTACACGATTTTGAGTTCAATTTCACCAGAAACATACCTTTATTCAGCTGCCATGCCTTCAACACTTTTTGATCCCAAATCCACAGCATAAATCCTTCCATGACCTTGAATGGATGGTTTGATCTCAACATTCTGTATATTACACTTGTATCCCACTATCTAGCCCCTTCTTCCGCATCTGCTTCTGTAATTTCACCCGTTTCTACTCCTCCAATTTTCACCAATTCATAGTACTTCACCTCCGATTGCCCGTCGTTGAACAAATTACTCCATTTTACCTCTTACTCTTTTTCAACTCTTTCGCCCCATGACGGTTTTCCCTCAATTCTCCGTGACTCTCTTCAACTTCCCCACTTAACGTTTTGTTCGTGACTAGTGTATTGAAGACTGATTCAACTTTTGAGCAGGTAAATCCAGATATAGTTGAATTAAGAGCATCAATTATCTCAGTCAAAGCACTCTTCAACCTGATGTTTTTCACAGATTCCTCCACCACTGCTTTCCTTTTCTCTTTTGCTCGATCCCCTTGTTCTGTCAGCTTAATCTTCTTCTCTGATCCCCATTTTTCACTTATTTCCCCATTAGAGGCTCCACTTGTAGAGCTCACCGAGGTCAGATGATAGAAGTTAGATCGGGAAAGGTACATCGCCCGCACTAACAGAGACCAAGTACTTGATGATTTACACCACTTTTCAAATAACACAAATATAAAAAATAAATACTACTAAATTCTTAAAAATCTAAGATTAATGTCCAACTCAGTTAGATCTATATCCTTAATTTTAATCACTAGTATCTTGTTAGAAAATTATAACAATCATCGATATTGTTTTTCTAGTTATTTTCAATAATTAATAATTAATTATATTTAATTCACTGATATATTATTGTAGTTCGGATATGTATGACTCGAGGTTCAAATATTATATATTAAGAATATTAATATTAAAAATCCTCTTTCAAATAACTATTATTTTTACTAGTTCAAAATATGAATATTAATAAAGAATAATGTAAAATAATTACATTCCAATGACAAAGTCATCATATATACTAGCTACTTGTACTACTACGTTGTGATTTCTAATAGAAGAGGAACATGCGTGCACAAGATACCTAACCAAGCAATTTCTTCTCATGTTGATATCATCTTTGCGAATACGGCTCGTGGACATTTGGAAAACTCTATGAATTGGATCATATTAATAATATGTTTAATAGAATGAGAAATTATGCTACAACAATGCGCACAAGATTTAACCCAATTATTACTTCATTGATTTCATGATAATCCATATGCACTTGTTGAACACACTCCGCGACATATAACATTATGTAATACTCGCACTCCAATTTTTTCTTGTTTCTTTTACTAATTAATAACAATATAAATAATCATAATAAATTTTCACATCGATACCGATTCGCCATATTTCCTCGACTTATCATTTTCAGAGTCTTTTATGAACCATCTGAAACATGTGATGTCATTTGTTGTTGCTACATCAAAGAAGAGTATTATTCTGACAGATTGCATTTAATCATTGGCAAAAGTTGTACCATTCATTGAGTTATTTTTTAGATTTTGTTTTGTTTCACCATGTTTTATTTCCATCAATTGATCTCTATTGTTGTGCCCATTTTATACGGTTATATTAGGACTTTTAGAATTAACTTTTGTACACTTTTGTGCTCTAAATGTGACATCTTGCCTTGAAATTATCCGAGGAGGGTTTTACATTTTTAACACTTTTTAGAGAATTTTGTGTGACAAGGTAATTTGTTTGGAGATTTTGAAGACTTTGAAGAATATCCTTGAAGATTTGAATATTTGAAAAATTGGATTTGAGCTTTTTGAAGATATGAAGAATTGAAGAAGTGAAGAGAAGAGAAGGATATGAGATATAAAAGAGAAAGAAGAAATAATGCTGGAATTTGTGTCCGTCGCGAGACCGTCACGACATGCGATGGTTCATCGCGAGCACGTCGCAACTCACGACGGATGAGCGGTCTGAATTTCTCCTTGATTTTTGTGCTATAAATACTCCCCTTATCCTCTCCTCTTCAGCAGCTTATTGCCATTCCTTCTTCCTGTGTTTTTGGGCTTAAAAATCCTAGTTTTTCTCTTCTTTCTTTTCTTAGTTTTTATAGATTAATTATTCCTTTTAGTTTTCTAACTTAGTTTTATCTTGGGAGCAAAGGATTGAAACTTCCATTTCTATGTAGTAAGAACCATTCTATCTATCTATTTGGTGTTTTTGCTATTGTGCATTTATTGATCTTTGAATGTGAATTGTTAATTGCATTGATGTTGTTGGAAGCTTGAGTACATGAATTGCTTGTATGATTACTTATTAGGGTTGGGAGAAAGTAGCTAATTATCCCCTCTTTTAATGTGGAATCCAAGAGCATGAGTTAGAGCTTCTTGAATGATGTTGGTGTGTTGATAATTGCTAGATGAAGGTGATGATGTTGAACTCGTTGTCATGTTTGTTTTAGGTAGCAAATGAGAGAAGTCTATGAATGTCGATCGTTCTTGACTAATCTTGTGTAAATGCATGAATTGGTTAAATGCTTAGATACGGTGTAGTATTTATAAGTGTTGCCAAGCTTATTGATTCTTCGTGCTAAATGCCATCAATGGGATACTCTTAGTCCTTAGGGAGTCATTGGTGAGGTTTGACAAGAGATGTCGAATTCACTCTTGCAAACTACTATCTAAGAAGGATAGAAGATTTATCTTCACAACAAGTAGTATAAGTAGTGAATAGATTATTTCATTCTTTCTTGAAGCCTTTATTATTTAGCATTTATGTATTTTTGACGCTATGTTTCACTTCATTTATGCCATGGGTTGTTGAGAATAGGAAGTATTTTTATGATTGAAGTGTTCGGGTGTTAGGAAAGTGACGAATTCCTTATCTCCTTTGCATGAAAATCTATGAACATGAACTTAGAACTTCTTGTGCATAATGTGTTGTGATTCTTTCTAGATAAGTATGTTAATGTCAAGTCAAGTAATGAATGTGATAGAATGAGTGAATGGTTCCATGATCTACATTAGGTTTGAAAGTGGATATCAATTGCCCCCAAGGTTTTATCTTTGTAGTTTTAAACCCTTTTTTCTTAGTTTTGTTTGATGATTAGCCTAGTCACTTGGCTTTGCTAGTTATCTTGTCTTTTTAATTTCATAACTTAGGACCACCAAACAACCAACCCCCCCCCCCCCAATTTACATGCTTTTATATGTATGTATATATGTATACTCCTAGCCTAATATCAACCTTTTGTGACTAAACGCTTAGGAAGATCCCTCTTCTTCGTGGACGAACCCGACTTGTCGCTATCTACTTAGTTGTAGATAGTAAGCATTTAGGGTTTATAAATATTAACTTTGAGAGGTACGGCGACAGCCTCCCAAATTTTGGCTCCGCTGCCGGGGAAGAGACGCTTATTTTTAAATGTTTGGCCATTTTTTGCTGCACATTAGCTAGTCATTTTTATTTTCCACTTCTTGGTATTTGTTTTTGTTTGGAGTAGGTATTGCTTGAGTTTTTGGTGATCTTTTATCGAGAACACTTGCAATATGATTTCGGACTTTTGAAAAAAAAATCTTTTAAAATTGGAGCGTCTCACCTTGAGGGAACTCATGATGAGAAGAGAGGCTCAACAAGCAAGGTTTTGTAGGATATGTCGTTTCGACCATCCTACTGAGTCTTGCTATTTGTTGTGGGAAGAGCACTATGAGGGAGAAAGAACCCTTGGTTTCCAAAACCAAGGATATTATCAAGAGTGCTACCAAGAGGTAGGAGATGTTGGTTTTCAAGGGCAAGATGCTCAAGAATGGTATCCATACCACAATCCTTATAATCCGGAATGGAGTGGTAGTCCGGATTGGTGGTATGAGAATGAGCTGGAAAACCAACAATACGAGCAAAATGGTTGGCCATTACCACCTTATACCGTACCCCAAAACCAGGCCCAACAAGGAAGTTCAAGTTTGACACGTGAGGAAGTCATAAATATAATAGCAAACTTGAACTCCTTTACAAGTGAGGAGCCAGACACTCGGCTCTCTAGTGTTGAGGATATTAAGGGGCACGTGAGGAATATGTTAGAAGCGTTGGCCCGAATGGAAGCTCGTGATTCCGAAAATACACCATCCCAAATCGAACTCGAGGATTCGGTGAGTGAGGTCACCATAGGAAATGATTTTAAGTTCGAAGGGGATGAGGAGTTGGTTGTTGAGGATAGAAAAATGGAGGAAGAGGTGATCGTGCTGCATTCATTAGTATCGTCACCCCTTCTCCCACCTAGTAAACTAACTCTATGCCATGGGTTGTTTGAGAATAGGAAGTGTTTTTATGATTGAAGTGTTCGGGTGTTAGGAAAGTGACGAATTCCTTATCTCCTTTGCATGAAAATCTATGAACATGAACTTAGAACTTCTTGGGCATAATGTGTTGTGATTCTTGCTAGATAAGTATGTTAATGTTAAGTCAAGTAATGAATGTGATAGAATGAGTGAATAGTTCAATGATCTATATTAGGTTTGGAAGTGGATATCAATTGCCCCCGAGGCTTTATCTTTGTAGTTTTAAACCCCTTTTTCTTAGTTTTGTTTGATGATTAGCCTAGTTACTTGGCTTTGCTAGTTATCTTGTCTTTTTAATTTCATAACTTAGGACACCAAACAACCAACCCCCCCTCCAATTTACATGCTTTTATATGTATGTATATATGTCTACTCCTAGCCTAATATCAACCTTTTGTGCCTAAACGCTTAGAAAGATCCCTCTTCTTCGTGGATGACCCCGACTTGCCGCTATCTACTTAGTTGTAGATAGTAAGCATTTAGGGCTTATAAATATTAACTTTGAGAAGTACGGCGATGACCTCCCATCTATATTAGTTACCGATAACGTTACCAGTGGAGAAAGCTCTATCAAAGGTAGCGTTAGGAGGCGATTTCGATGGAACCACCTTTATTTGAGTTATGAAATTGGTTCAGAGTTCGGAACTCCCTTACCGGTCACATTGTACATTTTAAAGGTAGTTATGAATCAATTAAAGGCGGTTCTTCCTTTAATGGCACTCGATTAAAGGTGGATCTACTTGTA
Organism: Rubia yunnanensis; assembly: GCA_037428765.1. Classification (NCBI taxonomy): domain Eukaryota; kingdom Viridiplantae; phylum Streptophyta; class Magnoliopsida; order Gentianales; family Rubiaceae; genus Rubia; species Rubia yunnanensis. Next base: position 111,111,868 of record CM075065.1, on the reverse strand, counting down.
GGACTGCCTTTAATTAGGGTCCGAAAGCACTTTCGAGTTTGAAAATTCCATCCTAGGTCAATATTTTATTTTAAAGGTGGTTCTAAAGTGCTTTCGCTGGTTTGATAAAACCGTTTTTTATCACCCATTTCAACACTAGTGTGTGGTCACTAATATTTTCATGAAGATCTATATCTGGTCACCAAAGGCATAATTTTAAAAAATATATTTTTAGTGATAACTTTAGGTGACCATAATGATGGTGTTAGAATCAGTCAAATATCTGATTAGATATGGCTAGAGTTTGATGACTAGACTAGAGTTATTTTAGTACTAGTATTCCTTAACTGATTTGTACTCTATTTATTCTGAGCAGTAATACAGAAATTACTACGGGAAATTATTCTATCATGGTATCAGAGAAAGTTCTAATCCAACCTAAACCCTGAATTTATTTTTGACCACCACCTCTTCCTCATTTTTTCAACGACCGAATGAACTCCCCCCTCCTCAACATTTTCCATTCAAATTTCGATAGCCTCTGACAATTGTTCCCTTCCCTAGGAAAAATAGTTTTCTTCCCCATCGTTCTCCGATGCTGCTTCCCTCTCAATTTTCCAGCAGTCGACGTTCTTGTTCTCTAGCAAGTTGTGTTCTTGGGTTCCCAATCTTCACTGAGTTCTAGTCCTTTGGCATTCAGGTGTTCCTTCTCTAAAAATTCCCAACGGTGAACCACAGTGCTCTTGGGTTCCCATTTTTGGCAAGTCTATTCCATCGGCATTCTTCAGCACATTTTTCAGCGTCATCCAGTTCCAACAGCAGTAACGGTTGCGGCATTCTTGGGTATGGCTGTTAGAATAAAACCAGTTTATGATTAGATAAGATTTTATTTTTGATAACATGTGAAGATCGAATGCCTGAAAAGACTTTGGCTTCTCTATGTTTCACTTTGCATTTGTCTTTCTGAAATTCCACAGTCATATTTTCATGACACAGTTGACTTATGCACAGTAGATTGGCCTTTAAGTCTTCAACAAACAGAACACTAGTTAATACTAGGAATCCTTCAATTTGTAGTTCACCTTTTCCAACTACTCTACTCTTCTTTCCATCACCAAAAGTAACAAAACCACCATCGTATAGTGTGATATTTGTGAGGAATTCCTGAGTGCTAGTCATGTGATGAGAACATCCACTATCAACGTACCACAAATATTTGGAATGTGCTATAAGGAAAATATGTGCAACAAAGGCATGTACCAGAAATTTTAACAACCCATACCTTTCTAACCATTTTTGTTTTCTGGACCTCGTCTATGTTGGAACATACCAAGAGTTGATGTCCTGCCATTAAGTCTCTGAGTAGTTTCTGGCATTGTTCCTCTGTGTGCCCATGATATGAGCATTAACTGCAGATGAGAGGTTTCCTTTGATGAGGCTTGTCAAACTTACTCTTTACCTCACGAATCTTTTTCTTGAGCATTACTGTACTCTTAGGTATCTCTTGTGTCTTAGACTCAAGTGTGACTATGTTTTTGGGTGGGTTGTCATACCCAATTCCGTGTCGATCTCCAAAGTTCTTTCCCATATCCAGAATATCATTGAGTTTCACTCTTCCAGAGTTTTGCTTAGTAATTACTACTTCAGACATCTCAACTATCTTAGTTGCTGAAATTAGCTTCTCATTCAACTCTTCATTCTCCTTTCTGAGTTCGGCAACTTCTACACACAACTCCTTTTCTATTTCCGCCAGATGCATTTTTTCTTCCTTCAGTACTTTGTTTCTATCAACTACTTGGAGCCACATAGCATACATTTTTTTGTATGTATTGTATATTTCTTCATCACTTACAACAAGTCTATCATCATCACTGAACACTTCATATGATTCTATGTTGGAACATATGGCTTCGATTCTGTCTGATGTGTTGGAACATCCACCATCTGATGCATCATGAATTTTTGCTCCAAACGTCATATAGTTACTTGTAAGTTCCTTTTCATTTTTTCTCGTCCTCTTCATTTTCACTCAATGAGGTGACATATGATTTTCCCTGCTTCTTCTGGGTATTTGCACATTCAGCCTGAATATGATTATATCATTCACATTCTCTGCAATGAATTCGTCCAGGCTGCTTTGGTTTACCACTTTGATTTCTAGAGAACTGCTGATTTCCTTGTTCAAATCTTATCCACGATCAATTCCAAATCTTGTGGTCTTGGTCTATTTCCACCATACCTTTCTTGAGATTTTTTGTTTACTACTTTCTTCAGCATTCTTGAGAAGTTTTTCATGATAAGTGCAAGTTTGTCAAACTCATCATCACTGTCAGATTCGTGATCATCCTTTGATGACGATAGTTTGAATGCCAACTCCTTCTGAACCCTTTTTGTAGCTTGTTAGAATGTCATCTCATACGTCTATAATGATCTCATCCATTCATCTAAGCTTATGGTGGCTACATCTCTTGCTTCTTCTATTGTTGTGACCTTCAATGCAAACCTTTTAGGAATTGATCTCAAGGTCTTTTTCACCAAATTTTCCTCTTTGTAGACTTTTTCAAGTTGATACGCCATATTGGAAATGTCCCTGAGTTTTTTGTTTAATATAGCAATAGTTTCATCTTCCTCCATCTTGATTTCCTCAAACTTTGTAGCCAACATCTGTAATTTAGATTCTCGAACTCGACTAGTTCCTTCATAAACAGTTTGTGGAATATCCCATGCTTTCTTGACTTGATGACATGTAGAGATGAGTTTGAACTAATTTCCATCAACCACCGTGAAGATAGCATTTAGTGCTTTTGAATTTGCCAGTGACGCCTTGAGGTTATCAGGAGACCAAGTAGATTTGTCTTTGAGTTTCTGCTCCCTTTGACTTAACTCTCCTCCTTTCGCCTTAGAGCTTGTATCAGCATCTTCAGTAGGGTAATTCCACTCATTTTCAACATAGTACGAAGAAAGTTCATCAAGTGAGTTGATGAAAACTCTCATGCGTGCCTTCCAATAATTGTAGTTGTTGCCTTCCAGTAGAGGTGGCTGAGACATCGAAGCTCCTTCTTTGGTCGCCATGGTAAAACCAGATTACACTTTCCTTGCCACAACTAAGGGAAAAATAAGTGACCAAGCTCTGATACCAATTAAATTTTGGTTTTACCAAATTTTCTTTATTATTACTAGTATGTTCCAACATAACCTATCTAACCAAGTATGCAATAAAGTAAAGCATTAAAGACATAAGATGTGGTTACATAGTTCGGTGAAATCCACCTACACCTGCGGGGCCTGGCCCAGTTCAGAATGAATCCACTAATTAGAAATATACAGTACAAAGTACACCATACAAAATACTTATCTTTACTAATCAAACGTGTGAATTCTGCTAGCTCCCCTAGCTACCGATCCGCCTTGATCAGACTCCCTCTGACCTCGATACTCATCGATGTTGGATCTCCTCCTCTCGAGGAATTAAGACATACGATTCTGAATTTTGTACGGCAAGTCACGTATGTTAGAACATATAGATCTGGCTCTTTGCAAGTCTCTCGAAAGGATGAAAATCCGTGTACAGATTTTCTCTGTTAAAATCGTGAGTTTAATGCAGCCGTGGTGTCCCCTTTTAAAGCCATGAGCAGATCGGAACTCTCCATGATTATCTCCATAATATTTCTATTCCTTATCTGCTTATGACGCATATCCAAATCCCATAAATAAAGGGATTTTCCTTATCACAATATCTCCCATAGATTCGATAATATCAATACCATATTCGTAGGGATTTTCCATAAACCAACTATGCTTCTACCATGTCTAGGATATTACAGAATATTCAAATTTCCATAAATCACAAATACCATAATATTCTGATCTTCTTCTTCCGTAAAACTTGTTTACGTAAACATGGTTGTCCGTATGTTCCAACAAGGAAAGTTTTTCGTTTCCAACTGTGCTCACAAATTGCCAATTAAATTATTCAAGACTTTACAAATGTCATATCTGCGTTAGGTTTAAACTTTAAATCTATAAACTTTAATTTATCGAACAATTGATCCACTATTCAATACAAATTTTTTTATAAAAGAAAGTAGATGATTTTACTGATACCTTTCCAAAAATAATTATCAAAGAATATATAAGAGTAGGGAAGGTCTCTTTTTAGACCAACTAACTGTCAGAAATATTATTGAAAAAAATATTATTTTATAATTTTAAAGGTTAGATTATAATTATTTTTATAGGTTTAAATTCATTTAAAAAGGTTTTCATATGAGTTAAGGGCAAAGTCTTGGGAAAGACCGTCTTTCCATAGGCTTATGAAAATACGTGTTTTAATTAAAATAATAAAAGGTAAAAGTTCTTAGTTGCAACATTAAAATTTTATTACACAACGTGTAGTTGTTATAAAATTTATTACCCGATTCATGCAACCCAAAATTTTTATCTTCATCTATTCTAATTTGAACTTTAAACCTTGGCTTTTTCATAACTTATAGAAAGACTGTCTTTCAAGAAACAGACTCGGAGTTAAGTACTAAAATACCCCTTTGTTCTAATCGAAAGTACCAACCTATAAAATATGAAAGTGCAATTCTAATCATAAGTTTTGGAATGGGTAGAATGACCATTCAAAAAAAAAGGAAAAGACATATAAACCCCGCCCCTCTTCTTTTCTAAAAACTAGCCCGCCCATTATGCCACGAAATATGAGACATATCCTATTGTGGATTCTGCTCCACCTGCGACAGAGTCGCAGAAGCAGTAGCTCGTTTCCGAAGGAGATACCTTCTCTACAGCAACTTGTCGTCATCGGTCCAGATCTCCACCATTGACGACAAAGGTAGGTTAATTTTGTTCGCCGCTTAATTTCAGGGTTTGAGCGTAGGGGGTGGCTGGGTTAGCTGAGGGTCAGGGTGGAGGGGAAAGCGGAAGGATGTGACCATTTCTTTATGTGCCAAATAATCTGCAAAACTCAGATTAATACTAATTAATTTATCGGCAAGCAGAGGCGATCCCACGAGAAGCAAAAACAATAATTTATAATTATTCTCCCAACTAATTTCAAAAAAAAATTGGTGATGCCACCAAGCCTTAAATTTCAGAGTTTTTCTAGCACTAAAAATGCTGATGATTAATCTGAAAATGTGAAATATATATATATATATATATATATATATATATGTGTGTGTGTGTGTGTGTGTGTGTGTGTGAATGATATCTGCTAAGAATAACTCATGCTAGTTACTATCAATCATAGACGCAGATATGAATCTTTTTTTAAAAAAAATTGGGTAATAACTCAAATGAGCCCCCAATAAAATTCCTCCCCTCCCCCTGCCCTGGTGGGAATTGAACCCATGACCTCATGGTAGTAGCACTAGACTTCAACCGCTAGGCGCAGATATGAATCAATCCTTACATATCTATCAGTTATAGGAAATTAGGCACGCTTAACCTCCCCAATTCTTTACTTTATCGACGGTTAATGAATTATAATTAACTAACTGTTTCCCTTACCAAAATGCCTACAAAAAGTATTCGCTAAACCATAACACATTTTAATAGCATTAAGAAATAAAATTACCCGATATAGTATTTACCAAAGTAAAAGCAAATAGCAATGCACACTCAATTATTCCCCATCTAATAGATTGTTATCTATTTTTCACTAGATTGTACTACTTAATAATCTCATCTAATAATTATGTATTGGCGGAAATTAGATAGCAGTATTCTAAAAACATTCAAGTTGATCTGACTTAAACCACTACTGCAGGACAGGGGTATTTGCACCGGTAATTTAGGGTAATAACACCGGTATTTTGGCCCCCAAAAATACAAGTGAGTATGTATAGGGGTGTAAAATTGCAACACATTTACACTTGTAAAATGAACCAGTGTAGAAAATTATTTGCACCGGTATCTTAGACCGGTGTATAAATTTTGAAAAGTTGGGGGCAAAAAATCTAATACCGGTCGTTCTTTTGAAGTAGGAATATTATTCTTTTGCACCGGAATAGTTTTCAACGGTATGTTTTGTACATCGGTATTATTTTACGCACCGGTATTATTTAAATAATTTTTAAAAAATTATTTAAAATGTTATTTGTTTTCACACCATTACATTCATTCTATACCGGTGTATTGTTTGGTTAAATTTTACAATGCTCAATTTGTATTTCGATGGTCCCTCCTAGATCATTTCTGGGGCAACGACAGCCAGAGATACTTGTGAACTATTATAAATTGGAAACCTTGGAATTGGTAAGAAATTTGAAACATCCTATTACGAAAATATCATTTCTTAATGCTATTACCCCTCCAAGCAAAGCATCGGATGTTCCAAAACGCAAAGCTTGGACCATAAAAATACAAATAATAGACGAGAAGGCCTTTGGTGAAGATGTCAGCTATCTGGAGCGATGTAGACACATGACGATGATGAAGACGAAGCTAGTCCGCTTGTGAGCGACGGGATTTTGAGCCATAAAAAAGGAATTGTTGTCAAAAAGCAAGAAAGGGGCTCTAGAAAGATGAAAACGAAGATCACAACAAAAATGGGATAACCACACAACCCCTGATGTGGTGTTAGCCAACGTACTAGAGCAAGAGACAGTGTGTTGCTTCTTAGCACTCTAAGAGACAAGGTTGCCACCGAGAAACACAACATAATCGTACGTCAATCAATGAGTCTCGAGACAATGAGCCCAGTTAACATCAGAGTAGCCTAGAACCTTAGAGGAGCGAACCAAGCTGAAAGTCAGACCATAATGGACGGTGACACAAACATAATGAAGTATGCGTGTAACTGCTGCAAAATGATCATCGTGAGGATCCTAAAGATACCGGCTAACAGAGTTAACTAAAAAGGCAAGATCTGGATGAGTGATGGTAAGGTACTGGACAGCGCCAACTTGAGAACGATAGAGTGTGGGATTGGCAATTTTGTTGAACGGTGGAGTAGAAATCGATGAATGAGATATAAAGACTGGAGATGAGGCCTTGGGGACCGGAGGGACCGGTGGCAATGAAGTGGCATTATAATCGTTACAGACTAAGTTGGGAAACACTTGGGTAAAGTGCGGTGACTCAGACCCTGTTGGAATAGAGGATTCCAGCTCCAAGAATGTAGAAACATCCAAGGAAGAGAAAGCAGCACTAGATTGTCCAAAGGAAGAAAATTGATAGAAAAGCTCATCAAAACGAGTATGGCGAGTGATGTAGACACGACCCGATGAAGGATCGAGGTAGCAAAAACCTTTGTATTGATAGTTGTATCCAAGGAAAACACATGGAAAACTCTGCGGTGATAGCTTGTGAGCAGTATATGGCTGAGTGAAAGGATAAACTCTAAAACTAAAAGGATGCAAGTTAGAGTAAACCGGGTGCCGTTTAAAAAGAGCATTGTAAGGAGTTTCGCCCTGCAGAACGGGGGTGGGAAGCCGATTAATAATATAAAATGCAGTTGCAAAAGCATCTTCCCAATAAGTGGAAGGTGTTGATTTTGATGAGAAGGACGAAGAGGAACTCACTAGTAACTACGTAGCTTTTGGAGCAAAGGTTCATGATATATCAGAGGACCAATATTCCAACACACTGAACAAAGGTAATGCTGTATGTTCCAACATAGATCTGGATGACTCACACAGCAATGAAGATGATGATTTATCTGTAAGTGATGAAGAAATCTACAGCACCTATGAAAAAATGTATGCTATGTGGGTCCAAGTAGTTGACGCAAACAAAGAGCTCCAATAAGAAAAAAGGAAGCTAATGGAAAGTGAAAGAGAATTATGGTTCATGATTGCAAAGCTTGAAAAGAGTAATGAAGAACTGAATGGAAAACTGATAGCAGTAGTCAAGAGGGCCGAGATGTCTGAAGCAGCTATTATCAAATTAAATTCCGAAAAGGCAAAGCTAGATGATATTCTGGACATGGGAAGAAACTTTGGTGATTGACACGGGATTGGATACGGGAAAGAACCCATGATTGAATCACATGAAAAACTAGTAGCCCTCAAGGCTAAGATCCGAGAAATAAAGCGAAAGCATGGGATGCCATATCAGAGAAAGTCACTCATATGTAAATACTGTACGTATCAAGGACATACTGAAAAACAGTGCAGAAGACTGATCAGAGATCAAATGACAGGAAGATAACTTCTGCTGTGTTCCAACACAGGCAATATTTATACAGGAAAATCGATCAGAAAGATATGGATTGTTAAAAAATCTAGTACGTGTCTGGTGGCACACACTTCTCTAATAGCTTATTCCAGTGATTCGTGGTAATTTAATAGCGGTTGTTCTCGCCACATGACTGGCACTCCAGAAGATCTCACGAACATTACTCCATATGATGGCGGATATGTAACCTTTGGTGATGGAAAGAGAAGCAGAGTAATTGGCAAGGGAGAATTGAAAATTGAAGGGTTTCCAGTATTCACAAGTGTATTATTGGTTGAAGATCTAAAGGAAAACTTGCTAAGTATAAGCCAGTTGTGTGATGACAATATGGTAGTGGAGTTCCAGAAAGATAAATGTATAGTGAAGCATGGAGAAAACAAGGTTCTTTCAGGGATAAGATCATCAGACAATTGCTATCTGCTAGAACAAGGAGTTCAGTGTACGATTTCAAAGCAAGATGAAGGAATTCTATGGCACAGGAAGCTCGGCCACATCAATTATAAAACTTTGGTGAAAATCGCAAATGTGAAAGCTGTACGAGGAATGCCTACCTTAACCAGCAAGGATGGAGTTGTATGTGGACCATGTCAACAAAGTAAACAAATTTGATTTCCTCACTCTTCAGTTCAGTATATTACTACATCTAGAAATCTGGAATTACTGCATATGGATTTAATGGGTCCGGTTAATACACCGAGTATAGGTGGAAAGAGATATATCTTTGTATGTGTTGATGACTTCTCCAGATTTACATGGGTATCATTTTGAAAGAAAAATCTGATACGATAGAAGTATTTAGAAGCCTTGTAGTGAAGTTACAAACTGAAAAGGGGAGTCCAGTAGGGAAGATAATTCGAATTCGAAGTGATCATGGTAGAGAATTTGAGAATGAACAATTCAGTTCCTTCTGCAATGAGCTTGGCATCCAACATGAGTTCTCGGCTCCTATCACTCCTCAACAGAATGGTATCGTAGAACGAAAGAACGGAACTCTACAAGAGATTGCTTGAGTTATGATTGCAGAGAAAGATGTTCACAAAAAATGGTGGGCAGAAGCGATCAATACAGCATGTTATACAATCAATAGAGTGTATCTTCGACCATTCACTAGCAAGACATCCTACGAGATTTGGAAGGGCAGGAAACCAAATGTCTCATACTTTCATGTGTTCGGGAGCACATGCTATATTCTCAGAGATAGAGAACAGTTGGCAAAATTTGATAATCAGAGTGATATAGGAATTTTTCTCGGGTATTCCATCAACAGCCGTGTCTATAGAGTTTTTAATCATCGAACCAACACTCTTATGGAATCCATAAATGTTATTGTGGATGATTCAGAGAAGAAACAACCACCAGAAGGTATAGAGGAAGAACCTAGCAACACTCATGTTCCAACACAGTCTCAAAACTCAGACAAGGAAAATCCATCAGTTGACTCTGACTTTCACCACCGTGCTGGAACAACTGAGCAACATAATCCTAACTCTGGTGAAGCTGACCATGTTGGAACACAGTCCCCCGCTACTGACACTCATGTTCCAAGACATGACCAACCCGATTCCACTATGAGAAGTACTCGATCAGTGCCTAGAGTTGATTACCGACGACTGGCTGGACTACACTCTTTTGTTTCTCTATTTGAACCCAAGAACTACAAAGAAGCCTTACTTGATGAGTATTGGATTGCTGCAATGCAAGATGAACTTGGTCAGTTTACAAGGAATGATGTTTGGTATCTTACTCCTCGCCCCAAAGGCATTAATGTCATTGGTACGAAGTGGATCTTCAAGAATAAATTAGATGCAGACGGCTTAGTCACCCAAAACAAAGCTAGACTTGCTGCTCAAGGTTATACACAAGTGGAAGGTGTTGATTTTGATTAAACCTTTGCGCCAGTTGCCAGGTTAGAGTCTATTAGAATTCTACTAGCTATTGCTTGCTCTCTGAACTTTACTTTGTATCAAATGGATGTCAAAAGTGCTTTTTTAAATGGAGTGGTGAATGAAGAAGTATATGTGGAACAACCTAAAGGCTTTGAAGATCCTCATCATCCACATCATGTATATCGTCTCAAGAAAGCTTTATACGGACTAAAGCTGGCACCCAGGGCATGGTATGAACGACTTACTACCTTTCTTCTTAAGAAAGGTTATCGTCGAGGGGGAGTAGATCGCACTTTATTCGTGCTTGACAAGGCTTCAATGTTTCTGATTGCTCAAATTTATATTGATTACATAGTTTTTTGTTCTACTTCTCCATCTATGGTACATGATTTTGTCACCATTATGCAATCTGAATTCGAAATGAGCATGGTTGGAGAACTGACTTACTTTCTGGGATTGCAAGTCAAACAAGGATGAAATGGTCTATCCATAAATCAAAGTAAGTATGCCTTGAATTTGATGAAAAAATTTGGTCTCAGTAGTGCTCGAGCAGTTCGAACTCCTATGGGAGTTTCTGATAAACTGTTAAAAGATGAAAAAGGAGTTCCGGTCGATCAGAAGTTATATAGAGGCATGATTGGAAGCTTATTGCATTTAACCACAAGCAGACCAAATATATGTTTCAGTGTTGGGATATGTACGAGGTTTCAAGCTGATCCTAAGGAATCTCATCTCACTGTAGTTAAAAGAGTTATTCGATATGTAAGTGGGACTTCTGAGTATGGTGTTTGGTATTCTAAGAGTCAAGATTCTGAGCTATTTAGGTATAGTGATTCTGATTGGGCTGAAAATGCTGATGATCGAAAAAGTACCACAGGTGGATGTTTCTTTATTGGAACAAATTTGGTGTCATGGTAGAGCAAGAAACAGAATGTGATCTCTCTATCTACTGCATAAGCAGAGTATCTTGCAGCAGGGAGTTGTTGTGCACAATTATTATGAATGAAACAAATGCTGAAAGATTATGGAATTCATCAAGGCCCCTTGAAGATTCTATGTGACAACACAAGTGCTATTGATACTCGAAGAATCCAGTTCAACACTCGAGGACCAAACATATTGACATACTGCATCATTTTATTAGAGATCTGGTTGAAAGAAAGGAAGTGGATGTAGTCTATGTTCCAACACACGAGCAATTTGCTGATATATTTACAAAGCCGTTGGATGCCACCTCTTTTGAGAGCCTTCGACAACACTTAGGTGTTTGTCAAATCTGAGGTAATTTTTTTTTACCATAATTACTCTTTTGTGTAAATATTTCTTTTGGTAATTTTTCGTTTTTACAAAATTGGAAAAGAACAAAAAATATGGAAGGAAGCAAAGGTTTACAAAAATAGGAGATGTTAGTTTGGTATGTTGGAAGTTAAGTAAGGAATGACAACTTGATGTGACAAGAAGAGAAAGGGCCATCATTACAAAGCTTGGGAAATAAAAAAGGGGGCTTCGCGGGAAAAGAGGTAAATACATGAAGAGTTAAAGTGGGATTCAAACGCCCAAAAAACCCCTCGCATTCCTCTACTCTCGGTCGATATTTCTCTCTCTGAATCCCTGCCGAAAAAATGGCTTCCAGCCCGATCATCCCCACACGAGAAGAACAGGTTCCAGAGGTTAATCAATCCTCAGAAGTCATGGCAGAGGAACAGAGGACGGACAATGTGGAGTCAAATCTGTCTGACAAAGGCAAAACCAGTACGGAAGAAGTTGATGCTGAAATTTTGCCTAAGGAGAATGTCGAAGCAGAGGTAACTGATGATGGTGTGAAGAATGCAGAGACTCTGGATTCTGGTAACAATAGCGACGTTCTGGAAGAACACCTCGGAGCCAAAAGGAAAGGTCGATATGGAAAGGTAACTGGTCCTGATCCTCGTCCTCTAAAAATTATGGGTATGGAGTTTAGAACTATTGATGAGATATTTGAATGGTTAGAAGCAAATTGTTATTCTGTACACCTAACCAAAATCAGAAGTATAAGTAAGGATATGGAATTCTTGCATGTTAAAATTGAAGAAATTGTCTCTGGTCATTTTACGGATGTTTGGGATATAGAAACCAAGAAAGTTAGTTATCTTAGGGGGATGTATGGTAGGCTAAGTGGAAAGGGAAATGATAAATTCCATATTTTCTGTCGCATGTCTCGTCGAAGCTATGTATGGTTAAGGGAGATTAGTGAGGAAGAAGCTGCTGGAAGGGAGATTGTGAAGTATGGAGATAGGTTACAGGTGAGTCTTTATGATTCAACTGCTGCCAAAAGGATGGAAGAACTCAGGGAACCTGTGATCATCGAACTGTCAGACAGTGACGAGGAAGACAGTGTTCCAACACAGCAGTGTGGACATTCAAATTCTATGGATATGGATTCTGATGCTGATCTGGGAGGTCAAGACCAGAATGATATGTATGAATGTGATGTGGAATCTGATGAGAATATGACTGAACCAAAGGACATGGATCAAGATGAGATGTATGAAACAAAATCTGAGAATGAGGATGAAGCTGGAGGCTCAGAGAGTGTTCCAACACAGAATATTCCTGATCTGGCATATTCAAGTGATGAGGTACTGGATGAGTACTATCAGATGGCAAAAGGCAAGAGAAAGGCCGACAAAGTCAAGGATTCCGCTCAAGCAAAGAGAAGCAAGAGAAGACATGACAGCAAGGAAAAGAAGGTTTTACCTCCACCCTCTGTTAGTAAGGCATTCTCTGTTGTTTACTTTGATGAAAAAGGTGCAGAGATGGGAGATTTTTTCTCAGAGAAGAAGTTCATAGAAGAAAGGCCTTTGGATTTAAAAGCCTATAAGGAGAACGGCTTCACAGATTTTCTAAAGCTGACTGGCATGACTACTGCAGCAACTATCCAGTTACAGTACAACAGGCAGGTTGTACTTGAGTTATATTCTAACCTCATGACTGGTAATTTAGAAATAAGTTCCCCATGGTATGGTAGGGTATATGTACGGGGGAAGATCATAGATGTTTCTGCTTCTAGAATCAACACATTGATGGGTCTGAAGACACCTGAAACAGGGGTAGTCTTTCTTGAAAATCTGGGATTGTCTGAAAATGAAATATTAGGGGTTATATCTGGTGGTTATAAGGTTTAATGGCCAGCAACTGGGTATTCACAAGCATCCTGTTTGTCTTCAAGATTTTTTTGGTTTATATCAGGTGGCTGTGCATTGTTGGTTGCCCTTAACTAATACCACAGCCTTGACGAGGGTAATGGCTAAATTGTTGTACTGTGTTGGAACACAAAAGGAGATTAATCTTGGACTTCTTATTCAGCAGCATTTAGTTAGACAAGCTACTGCTCCCAAAGTCAATGATGCCATCATTTACCCTGCTCTGGTCTCTGCACTAGCCAAGAGTGCAAAAGTAAAAGGGAAAGCCTCTGATGTTGTGATCGATACAAAATTTCTGAGGCCCAACAAGAAGATGTTTGGGCTAAGACATGTGCAGGATCTTCCGTGGAAACCATCTGGGTCAACTTCATCATCAGCAGCAGAAAATGAGGCTAGGCTGATGGTTCTGAATGCTCCACTTGGTGCTATAGGTATTCAAATGGATGCTTTGGAAGCGGAGAAAACAAGTATGGAAGCCGAGAAGTCCGGATTGGAAGATTAAGCCTTATGACTAATGCAGGGGGAGCATTACTGCTGGTTGCTGTTTTTTGATGATTTTGATGTTGACTTTGGCCTTATGTGTGGTCCCAGGGGGAGAGATTTTGGGATGATTGGATTTTGGATGTTGGTTTTAAATTTGAATGATTTATTCAATATGGTTGTAATTTTCTGGATTTCTAGTTTCTGGTTTTCGGCTTTCATGCTTAAGAGAAGTCGGGTATTATGTTGATTGTTATTCTGTTATTCATATGCAAGCTTATGATATTGATGGAAGTTTTCGTTGGGAATTACATGTTCAAAATATTACGGGTCCACAAAAATGCCAAAGGGGGAGATTGTAAAGTCAAGAGATTTGCAAGAGAATATTTGATTGGCAATTTTGTGAACAAGAAAATATTCCATGTTGGAACATGCTGATGCAGAATATTCACGCCAAGGTTTTATGGAAATCAAAACCGAAATATTGGGGTATTTTATAACTTATGGAAGTCGAATATTTGGCTATGTATATCAGGCGTCTGAAGCATAATTGATTTATGCAAAATCCCTACTTATAAGGAGATGATATATTTGAATATATGGGATAGATTGATATAAGGTAAATCCCTTTATTTATGGGATTTGGATATGCTTCAAGAAGTAGATTTGAAATAGGAATATTGTGGAGATAATCAAGGAGAATTCCAATCTGTTCGTGGATATAAACTGGGACAAACATAGCTGCATACTCACGGATTTAACAGAGCAAAAATCTGCATACAGATTTTTGAGACTTTTGAGAATTGCAAAGAGTCAGACTACTGTGTTCCAACACACCTGACCTGCCGCACAAAGTTCAGAATCAGAAGCCTTAATTCCTCGGGAGGAGGAGATCCAGCGTCGACGGAGTTCGAGGTCAGAGGGAGTCTGATCAAGGCGGATCACAAAGTTCAGAATCAGAAACCTTAATTCCTCGGGAGGAGGAGATCCAGCGTCGACGGAGTTCGAGGTCAGAGGGAGTCTGATCAAGGCGGATCGGTAGCTAGGGGAGCTAGCAGAATTCACACTATATAGTTAGCAAAGATAAGTATTTGTAAACTGTACTTTGTACTGTATCTTTCTAATTAGTGGATTCATTCTGAACTGGGCCAGGTCCCGCAGATGTAGGTGGATTACACCGAACTGCGTAGCCAAGTCATGTGTGCTTTACGCTTTACGTTATTATGCACTTGGTTAGATTAGTTATGTTGGAAAACACTAGTAAGTACTAGAAAAAGTGGTAAAACTAAAATTCAAGAACTCTAACCCAGAATATCTATATTTGACAAATCTGCTATCCTAACAGAAGCCTGAAGGTCGAGACCGGTGAGAGGAACTTTTGAAAAACTTGAAATGGTCGGTTCATGTGAGTCGAGATCGGCCACACGGTTCCGACGCAGGGTAGGGATGCCTACTCCAGGAGTAAGCACTACCGCCTCGGCCTAATCAACACCGCCCTCTGATGAAATATTAATCGGAGAGCTCACATCATCAGCACTTGTTTTGTAACTACCTGTAACTATACGTTTAGTTTTTAGTTGTAGGTTACTCAGCAACTTGTAGATTACACGGGTCAACTTGATTCTGTTAACTATTAGTTAATTGTAACTGATCAGCCTCTAGTTGTGTGCTTTTTAGTTGTATAAATAGGGCCACGGATCTTGTATTCAGCAAGTTAATCAACATACATAAATTTCCCTCTTGTTGTCTCAATTTTCAAGAAAAAATAGTTTTTCAATTGATATACTTTTAATGTTTATGTTATTAAATAAGTATGAATTTGTTTTCATACATTAGTATTGTTTTTCGACATAATATATTAGATTGATGTGTCAATGATGATCATTCAATCTAATTGTTCAAGTCGGTTTATTTTGTCTGATCTGTGTTCATGATTTCGTTTGTGTTTCTCTATTAGGTGTTCCGTTCTCGATATTTGTTTTTCAAGGTGTTTACAGTTTGAACAATATAGATCGTGTTTTGAATCAAGATCATGTGGTGTTACAACTGTTGTAGATCCCTGTTTGGCGTAGTGATATTAATGCTGATATGCTCCTTTTCGCCAATTGCCCATAATTTTTGCGGAAGCGAGTTAAGATCCCTAAGGGCAATGTTGCAGTTTTTATTGTATTTCGGATCTGTAGTATTACAGACAATCAATCTGGTTGACATGTAATTTGAATAACCTTGCAATAGATTATTTATTGCTAGATGCTAGTTAGCCTGAATGTTAATTCCATTCATTGTAATCGCCGCTGAGTATTTTTCCCACCATCTTGGAATGATTGATTTTTTTTTAAACTCTCTACTGAGAGCTTTGTTTTCAATATTCAATTGCTGAGTTATTTTTTTACACGGTATTAGAGCATTAGGTTCATCGATCCAGATCGCTCTGATAGTATTTTCTCTGCAATATTTTCATATTTTTGAACTCCATAATGGTGGAAGCTTCATCTCAAAGCAATCTAAATCCACAAAACAATGCTCAGAAAAGGTACATTGTTGATGAGGAAGGTTTGTGAAGATCCGAGTTGAAGATCCTCTATATATTTGAGTTCTGGAGATTATTCCAGCATAATGATTGTGACTGAGCAGCTCACTAAGAGGAACTACCTCACCTGGAACAAGACTATGATGTTGGCCTTAGGATCAAGGCAGGGGCGAAGCCAGGATTTCAAAATCGGGGTGCACTTTCAAATATTAAAAAAAAAATTACAATCAAAATAAATAATTAGATCTTAATCAAGTTATTTTACAATCAAAATCATAATACTCAATGTCTAAAAAGTTCAATACAACACACTAAATCAGGGGCGAAGCCAGGATTTCAAAATCGGGGTGCACTTTCAAATATTAAAAAAAAAATTACAATCAAAATAAATAATTAGATCTTAATCAAGTTATTTTACAATCAAAATCATAATACTCAATGTCTAAAAAGTTCAATACAACACACTAAATAGTCACTCGTCGAGGTTTCATACTTTGAAACCGACTTACAATCGTACTTGGACTAACATCCAAGGCCAAATCTTTCTCCAAATAAGTAACCAAACTATCATTCAACAATTGTTCTCCCATGCTATTACGCAGTTTATTCTTGATGAAAGTCATTCCTGAAAAAACTCTTTCCACACTTGCTGTTGCCACTGGTAGAATCAGAACCAACTTTAAAAGCAAATATACTCTAGAATGAGTCTCATGCTTTCTTGTCTCAACAAGTTTGACAGAAAGCTCATTTAGAGTCTTCAATGCCCAAAATCTTTCATCATGTCGCATATCATCAACGAAAGTATCAAGTGAATGTTTTAAAACCATCAAATCAACACTTGAAAACTCATTAGGATAAAACCCAGCAAGTTGGACAAGTTTCGATGTATCAAATGATGAGAACCGATTAGTAGGATTAAAACATGACATACAGATAAGTAAATCCTTACTTTGCTTGGTAAATCGGTCTTCAAGTTCTGATAATTGTCGATCAAGCACACTGTTAAAAACATCGACTTGAAAATGATGAAGATTTGTAATTCTTGGCCCTTTACCACGAAACATCCTTCTCCCCGGAATGACATACATATCCTCCATGTTTAGCATCTCAATGCCATGCTTAGCCACAAATAAAGTGACTTGGTCGAAGTGATCATTCCATCCATCATCTCTCATTCTTTGCAAACTTCTCTTAGTTACATCAACCAAACTCATTGCATTCACAATATCTTGATCCCTCTTTTGCAAGGCCAAATTCAACTCATTTGTAATCCCAAAGATAGATCTCATCAAGTGTGCCACAAAAACAAAATCAAATGTCATCAACATGTGAGTGATTCCACATGCTTTATGCTTCTCACTTTTTTCCTTAGCTTCATCTGCTATAGCATCAAGAGACTCGAGAAGTGGGCGAAACAAATCAAGAACATTCAAAATAATTTTATAGTGAGAACCCCAACGAGTATCACCAGCCCTAGCCAAGCTCTTCTCCTGATTTAAACCGCTACCTGATTCAATGTCACCAATAGATAAAGCATCAACAACTCTCTCTTTCTGCTTCTCCCGAAGAAATGCTTTTCTCTTTGGTGAACCACCCACAAAACTAATCAAAAGGGGAAGCACCTCACAAAATAACCAACTAGCATCATCATTATCTTTAGCAACGCTGACAAGTGTTAATTGAAGCTGATGAGCAAAACAATGAACATAATATGCAGACGGGGACTCATTTCTAATCAATCTTTGAAGACCATTCAATGACCCTTGCATATTACTAGCTCCATCATAACCTTGACCTCGAACTTTAGAAAGAGGTAAAGAATGATCCATAAGCAAAGATTTAATTGCTTCCATTAGGGTCAAAGAAGTAGTATTCACAACATGTATAACACCAAGAAAACGTTCTGTAACTTCACCATCTTTACTAATGTATCTCAAACAAAGAGCCATTTGTTCTTTATCAACTATATCAGCAGACTCATCAGCAAGAATGGCAAAGAAATCATCTCCAATTTCATCAATAATCAATTGAGTAGTCTCTATAGCATGTGCTTGTAAGATATCCTTTTGAATATCAGAAGATGTCAATTGACAATTACCAGGAGCATTTTCTAGGACTACTGAGGCAACTTCAGGTCTACCCTTTGAATGAAATTTTAGAAGTTGTATGAAATTACCTCTATTCAATGAATCTAAACTTTCATCATGTCCACGAGCGGGCAACCCTTGAACAGAAAGCCATTTCATGCATTCAATGGAAGCTTCCAACCTTATTCTGTACTGCCTTTTAGTTTCATTGGAATGATTAGCCAAAGTAGAAGGGAGAGAACCTTTTTGATTTTTAAAAGCTTCAAGTTCTGTCATAGCAACATTGTGATGACTGTTAAGTGCACCAACATGTCTCTCAAGAGAATCCGGTTTGCCCCAACTCCTGAAACCACCACTAACAAAAACATCAGATCCATCGTCATCATTCTTGAACAAATAACAAGCAAAGCAAAAAGCAGCATCTTTTTCAACACTATACTCAAGCCAAGCTTTGTGAGTTACAAACCATCTCGGGTTGAATCTGCGGTTTTTCTTTCCACTTTGTGTAAGAGGAAATTTATGACCTACAGGTTGACAAAGAGGTCTATTCACATAAGCCCTCCTAACTAGTTTTTTATCATCGGGATGGAATGTACTCATCAATTTTCTCTTTCCCGGATCTTGAGGGAGATTCAACAAATCAATATCAGTTACTCTTCCCTCCTCTCTCAACCTTGATGTACCCTCCCCTTCTTGATTTTGAGGAATGTCCGAAACCCTTGTTTCTTCGGGTGGAGAATCATTCAATTGAGGAGAAGAATGCAATACTTCTTGAGATGATGGAGTTTGTTGAAGATTTGGGCTAGAACTACCTTCGCCCCCTTCTTTAGGAACTTTTGAGAAAAAACTTAAAATACCACCACTTTGTTTCCTTTTCATCCTGGATAAAATAATTAAGTTAAGCAAAATAACAATTTAAAACCCAAAATTAAAAGATTCAAAACTCCAACAAGATTAAACTCAATGGAAACACAAGCACATAAACCCCAAAATTTTGTTCTAGTGCGATGTGTTCATCTTCAATACAAAACTACAAATCCATCGGAGTCCGATTCTCACAATTCTAGGAACAAAATATACCCCATGTTCCTTAATTAAATGTCCTTCATATTGAGAAGTGAGAACCATTGAATCAAATATTATATTTACCACAACACACATACACACAAAAACATCAAAAATACAATCAAAATCTTACAATTAATTGATCAAGACGTTGGGAACTTTCAATTAGATACCTTTCAAATTGGAAATCATTGAATCAAATACCACAATAACCACACATAAAATTTTCAAAAATACAAACAAACCTCACAATCAAAAACGTTGGGAACTTGCAATTTGGGAAAGTAGGGAAAAAATAGAGAAAGGAACCTTGATAGGCTTGATTAATAACGCCGAGCAGAAGAGGGATGAGCCGATGTCCGATGAGCAGCCGAGGCCGAGCGCGAGCAGGGAGCAGTGGCGGCTGACCGAACAGAAAAGGGAGGAGATGGGCATGGGCGGCCGAGCAGGGAGCCGGAGATGTCGAGCAGAATAGCAGGGAGATGGGCCGTGGGCGGCCGAGCAGATTGAGCAGCCGAGGCAGAAGATGGAGGTCTGGCCCTGGCCGTCCGTCTGGGAGGAGAATCAGGAAATGGGTGCGCTGAATAAATTTCTCAGAGTCAGGGGTGCACAATTAAAATTAAATCATTTTTGCCCCATTAAAAAAAAAATTTAAAAAAAAATAAAAATTCTGGGGTGCACGTGCACCCCAGGTTCCAGTGTGGCTTCGCCACTGGATCAAGGGATAAGATATGCTTCTTGACATGAGAATTTGCTACTCCAAATGCAGATTCACCGATCTTCAAGCAATCGGAGAAGGTAAATTAAACTACATCCTAGTGTCCTGGATTATGAATTCGATGGTCAAAGATATTGCTGGGGGCTTTGCTCTTGTTGATAATGCTAAGAGACATTGGGAGGAGATTATGGAGAGGTTTGCAATGAGTAATGAACCATTGTTGTATCAGCTAAGATGGGATATAGCTGAGATTAGGCAGGGACATAAAGCTGTTAACCAATACTTTGTTGATATTAAAAGTCTTTAGGATGAACTGGCTTGTATGAGATCTAGAAGAAGGTTTTTGGGGTTAAAGGAAACCTGTAAATGTGGTTATGATGGAGTTGTTGCTCAGGAAGAAAATGAGGATAGGGATCAACAATTCAAGGGCGGGCTAAATGATGAGTTTGAAGCCATCAGGAATCAAGTTCTATGTATGGAACCTACTCCTCCTGTGAGTATAATTTGTTCTCTAATGGTGAAAGACGAGAGTCAGAAGATGATCGTGAATGTAGAGTCCTTGGGAGTTGGACTTCTTTATGGCATATTGTGAATACTGGGATCTGGTGTTTAAACACCACTGCGACAGCAGGTTTCTGGACAGCAGGTTTTAGCCGCAAATTATGGAGCTAATTATGGAGGATAATTATGCGATCAGATCAGAATATTGTGAAGATAAGTATGTGATTTCGTGGCTATCTAATTCTGGTAAACGAATATTCCTGTAATAGTTAGGAATTGATTAAATAGTTTATTTATGGTACAAGTCCTATTAATAAAGGATTGTCCATTTACAAACCAGATTAGGATTAGATCTTTCCTTAGTTTAGAAGTCTATTCATGGTAGAGTTAGACAAGGAAAGAGTTTGATTGAAGGCAGGATTGCGATGGATATAAATACAAGAAGATACAACGCAATCAATTAAGCGACCGAGGATTATTCTCTACGTGAGAAGTTCGGAGCGATCTGCCTGTGGTGTCTGGAGACGAAGCGACCAGTTTTATCTCTACGTGAGATACGTTGGTGGAGAAGTTCATCTCAGGTTTTGGAGGATTGTTTAATCTGACCAAGTTCGTAAAAAGTTGAGCGAAGCGTTCAGGTTTTATCTCTACGTGAGATACGTTGCTGGAGCTGTTCGACTCGGTTTGGAGGTTCGTCAAAACAACCGACCAAGTTCTTAAAGATCAGAAACAAGGAAGCCTTAATTCCTCGGGAGGAGGAGATCCAGAGAGACGTGTTGATCGTGGGGGTTCAACGGCGTAGGATCGGCAGTGAGGGGAGCTCACAACATTCACTCTATAGGTTAGCAATGGATTAGTATTTAAGTTAAGCTTCTTGTACTAAAGACTGCTTTCTAGTGAATGGTTTCTGATCTGGGCAAGGCCCCGCAGACGTAGGTGTATTCGCACCGAACTGCGTAACCAAGTTGTGTGTGCACTGCGTTATTTCGTTTTGTGTTTTAAACATTAAACTGAACTTGGTGTTTCAACACCAAACGGTTAAACAACTTGGTATAGAGTTTTGGAATTTAGGTGAAACGGAATTTCAATTGGTATCAGAGCAAGGCACTTGCTGACCCCTAAACAGGGAGAGTGAGATCAGGTTTCACCATGGCACCAAAGGAGGGGGCTTCGGTCACGCGACCACCGTTGCTGGAACAAGGAAATTACGCCTATTGGAAGGCACGTATGAAAGTGTTCATTGGAGCTCTAGATGATCAAGCTTGGAACAATGTCATAAATCAGTACACTCCACCTACAGTAGCCGAATCTGCGGGATCAAGCTCATTGACGGCTAAACCATTCTCTGAATATTCTACCGAGGAGCACAAAGCACACGTGTCCAACTCAAAGGCGTTAAATGCCATTTTTACGGCAGTGGATGAAGATCAGTTTAAGATGATTTTAAATTGTGAGACTGCTAAAGAGGCGTGGGATGTGTTACAAACTTATCATGAGGGGACAAGCTCTGTCAGAGAATCAAAGTTGCAGTATTACACGGCACAATTCGATGCTCTAAAGATGCGCGAAGATGAGACAATTTCTGAGTTCAATGGACGAGTCCGAGATACTGCAAACAAAGCGTTTCAGTTTGGCAAAAAGTACAAAGACCAAAAGCTTGTTAGGAAAGTGTTAAGAGCTTTACCTCCACGGTTCAACATGAAGGTTACTGCAATTAATGAGAATGGAAGGATAGGGACAATGACACTTGACGAACTGATGGGATCACTGGAATCTTATGAGATGGAGATGCTGCAAACAAAAGCAGGAAAGAAAGAGTTGGCTTTCTCGAGCAGAACTTCTGAAAAGTTGGAAGATCATTCAGATAATGAAGAGTCCGTTGAAATTGCAAACATAACCAGGAACTTCTCCAGATTTATGAAGAAGGTGGGCAGGAAGCCACAAGAGAAGCCAAGTGGAAGCAAAAATACAAACGCAAACTTCACTCCAAAATTTGGCCAAGAAATTGGTGTTGAAACACCAAAGTTCAAATCAACAAATCCAAACCTGAACAGGAAAATCCAGTGTAGAGAATGTGAAGGCTTCGGGCACATACAAACTGAGTGTGCCAATACACTTAAAAGGCAAGGAAAACCGTATGCCACAACCTGGAGTGATGATGACGGAGGAGATAATGTTAAGGATGGAGAAGAGTATACAAATCATGTTGCTTTCGGTGTGTCAATGGTGGAGTTAGAAGACTCTATTACAGACGGTCTCGGTGTGCTGAATGAAGATGATAGTAGTAGCTCAGATGAAGAGACTAGAAGCATTAGTGATGATGATATTCGCAAGGAAAGCATGGAGATGTACAAGATGTGGTTAAAAGTGGCAGATGAAAACAAAGAGCTCAAGCTTGAGAATAAGAGACTATGTGAGAAGGTTAAAGTGAATGAACTTGAAAAGGAAGAGGCAATTGGAGAACTTGAAAAGATTAAGAAGGGATTCAATGAAGCAGTGCAAAGAGCAGAGACAGCAGAACAAGCCATTAGACGTCTCAATACAGGGAAAGCTAAGCTCGAAGATTGTCTACGAATGGGGCAGACGACCAAACACGGAATTGGTTATGAAAGGACAGTGAATGTGTTGAAAAACAAGGCAGATCAAGGTGTACCAGCTCCAAGAACAATCGAGAAGAATTATCCCACCAAAAGGATCAGACGATGTGGATACTGTGGAGTTCAAGGACATGTGAGAAATAGGTGCTTTAAGCGGCTTAGGACAATGTCGGTCAACACAGCAGATCGAGGTTTCAACACCGCAGATCGGTGTTTCAACACCATGCCAGGATATAATGCAAGGCATCGGTTTAATACTGGAGGATACAGAACCGGATTTCTGAACACACGTGTCAATCAAAATCCTAATCATATCCATCGATCAGTAAGCCAGGTATGGGTTCGAAAATCTCAAGATGTTTGTTTTTCAAGTTTCGTATGTTTTGGGGCAAATACAGGAAATTCCTGGTATTTCGATAGTGCCTGTTCAAGGCATATGACTGGAGTCCCTGATTTTCTGCGAAAATTCAAACCTGGATTTGGCGGATATGTTAGATTTGGTGATGGGAAATGCAGTAAAATAATCGGCAAAGGTGAGTTAGCCATCAAAGGGCTTCCGGTGTTCCAAGATGTATTACTGGTGGAAGGTCTGAAAGCAAACTTGTTGAGCATTAGCCATATATGTGACAATGAAATGACAGTGTTTTTCGACAAGGAGAAATGTGTCGTAAACCATGGAACTGAAGTATTCACTGGATCTAGATCAATGGATAATTGTTATTTGCTCGATCAAGATGTCACCTGCTTTAGCTCGAAAAAAAGGGTCATGGAGTCTATTAATGTGATTGTTGATGATTCAGAGGTATATACTATGGGTGAAAGTGATATCCTCGACACAGTGAATCCTACTGGTGTTGAAACACCAGCACAGTCAACCGGTGTTGAAACTCCGGAAACAGTAGCATATGAATCTGAACAAAGTCTAACCAAATACATGCAGTTAAGGGATAAAGGAGGAATCGTGGCCAGGATGGAGTCGATGAGGCTAATGTTGGCAGTATTCTGCATTCTAGACTTTACTCTTCATCAAATGGATGTCAAGAGTGCCTTTCTGAATGCTCTAGTGAAGGAGGAAGTTTATGTGAAGCAGCCCAAGGGATTTGAAGACCCACATTTTCCTGACCATGTATATCGGTTGAATAAAGCTTTGTATGGCCTTAAGCAGGCACCCCGTGCATGGTATGAGCGACTGACAACCTTTCTGAGTCAGAAGGGATATCGTCGAGGGGGAGTGGACCGTACACTGTTTGTGCTGCATAAGGGGACAAATATTCTAATCGAACAGATTTACGTTGATGATATTGTCTTTGGATCCACCTCTTCATCATTGGTGCAGGAGTTTGTTGACTTAATGATTGGCAGCCTGTTATATTTAACTCCAAGTAGACCAGACATCTGGTTGAGTGTTGGTATTTGTGCTCACTACCAGGCTAATCCAAAGGAATCATATCTGGCAGCTGTGAAGAGAATTTTTCGATATATAAGTGGAACAGTGGAGTATGGAGTATGGTTTTCTAGGAATAAGGATTCGCAGTTGGTAGGTTTCAATGACTCTGACTGGACCGGGAATGCTGATGATTGTAAGAAGACCACTGGTGGATGTTTCTTTGCTGGATCAAATCTGGTGGGCTGGTACAGTAAAAAGCAGAATTCTATATCTTTGTCTATGGCTGAGGCAGAATATCTAGCTGTAGGGAGTTGTTGTGCGCAGCTATTATGGATGAAGCAGATGATGAGAGACTATGGATTCAATGATGTGACTTTTGAAGGTCTCAGACAGCACTTGGGTGTGTGTCGAATGTAAGGCTTGGTTGTTCACGAAATTGGTTAGAGCCCAGTAAGAAAAAGAACAGAGCTCGCACAACAGTGTCTCCGGTGACCTGAAATCTTCATAATCCCACAAATTTGCATTGCCCACACCAAAACCCATTGACAATGGTGAACTTTACCTTCAAGAAACGGTTTGGAGGTTTCTCGAGTGAGCGAGTTCCAGAAAATTCGTGATTTGAAGAAATTGATTCGGATGTGAACTTGAATAAGTGCTGTGGAGATCATGAGCAGAGGTTGGCAAAGTGGGACGGAGTCAATCGTCGCCGACCGAAGACCAGGTCCAGAACCAAGATTATGTTGATCTCAGGAAGTTTAAGAGCTTGAATGGAAAATCAGTGTTTGTGCTTCAAGAATATCTCAGACATTTGCCCTTTCCGGTCGTGGAAATCAGTGACAGTGATGAGGAGACAGTGTATGCAGGGGGAGCTGTTGAAATTGAAACAGTGTCTATGTTGAAGGAATCTGAGAGTGCATCTGTGATAGTCGAGAATGTGTCTGAGACAGGAGAAATCAAGGATGATGTTATGGATCAGCAAGCAGGTGCTGACAATGAGAACTATGAAGTGGATAATACTGGTATTGCTACACCAGGAACTGTTATGGGTGAGACCGTGTCAGTATTGATGGAACCAGCCTCTGAAAATGGAGAAGATGAGGATAGAGCTTTCTGGTATTCAAACACCAGATGTGATCTCCAATGTTGATGAAAGTGGAAAATCCAGAGTGTGATGGTGTGATTGTTTCTGGTATTCAAACACCAGATGTGATATCAAATGTTGATGACCAGGTACCTGTGAATTAAGCACAAGATGTGGATTTTGCTTATATGGAATCAAATTCTGAGGGGTATGACCTTGAAAACTTGGCAGAGTTGACTGAGATAGCCAGTGGTGAAGGCAACTTAGTGGGTACTGGTGTTGGTGTTGAAATACCACTCAAGACCAGAAAGACACGTGGATCAAAGAGAAAGTGCAGGAAGTGGGTGTTGAAATGCCACCAGAGTATGTGGGAACCCATGTTACTAAGAGCTCAAAGAAGGCCAGGGGCAGTGTGGCCTCATCTTTCAAGGGTTTGCGAAACTCTAAGCGATGTAGGGATAAGCCTATGGATTCAAGTGAGGACAGTAATGAGCCGATTGGGATGAAGCTGAAGAGGTTACATGCTGACAGACAACAGATATAAGCGGAGACAATTAAGTGTCGTACACAACCTGAACCTGAAGTTAGTGCAGTCATTAGTCCTTAATTCTTTGATGATGCAAGTCAAGAAAAGTGGAAGTTTGTCTGTGACAGGAAGATATTGGCGGAAAGGCCAGCTGATGCTGTAAAAAATAAGGAATGTGGATTCACGGGTTATTTGCACCATCTCGAGGTGTTTAAGGCGGCTACCTGTTTCTGTGACGATTACAAGCAACTTGTGCTGGAGTTCTATTCGAATCTGAAAGCTGAATGTGAAGATGTAGAATCACCCTGGTTTCATAAGGTTTATGTGCGTGGAGAGATTGTTGAGTTTTCGCCAAAGGTGTTGAACAAGTGTCTGAAGCATAGCTCGTCAAGGGATGACAAACCGGTGTTCCAACACCAGATGCCAGAAGATTATGATGAGGTGGCTTGCAGTACCGTCAAGGTCCGGGTGCCGGAGAATCCTCGAGTCGAAGAACTCGACCCCGATACAGAAGTGGCAGATTCTGGAGAAGGCCGAGAACGGACGATAGTTCAGTGGGATGGCAAAAACCGTCGCCGCCCAAAACTCAGAGATGAGTGTTAGTGAGGAAGAAGCAGATTGTGCAGGAGAAGCTAATATAGATGAAACAGTGATGAACGAACCAGAAGGTGGTTCTGAGCTGAGTGAGGTTTTGGCAGAGTTTCTGAGGTCAGACTCTGAGAAGGAGGTTGATGAGCATGTTGATGATGATGGTGCTGTTGGTGCTGGTTTGGTTGATACTGATGATCAAACACCAGATGAGAGCCATGCTGAGAAGGAGCAGAGTCCAGCTGATCTGGGTATTGGTGTTGAAACACCACTGGAGACAAGTCCAGCCCAGGGATTCAAGAGGAAAAGGAAGGAGGTTGGTGTTGAAACACCACCTGAGTCTGGAGACAGATCTGTACCTCAGATGTCTGAGAATGCCAGAGAGTTTCGATGCAGTGGCAAATGGCTTGTGACTGGTAGAGTTTCGATGTAGAGCTTACTGGTGGAGTGGATAGCACATGGCTTGTGACTGGTCGAAAACAGATAACTGCGCCTAACCTCATGTCCAGGAAAGAAGCTCTGTTACATCCGTGTGTGATCACTATGGTGCTGCAAAAAGGGGAGCAGCTACAAGGGACTCTGTTGAGTGGATTACTGTCCAATTCTTAAAACCGATGGTAGAGTGGTCGAATTATCAAGGACTTACCTTGGATTCATCCGGAAGAAGTTTGCTCGGATGCTGGTATGTCGAGGTTGAAATCTATTGAGGCTCGAGTTGGAGTATACCAGGAACTGATTGAACGACATCAGGCTATTTTGGCAAAGCTTCAGGGGGAGTTGACTGCTTTGGATACTGAGCATGGAGTCTTGTTGGCTGAAGCTACTTAGGATGGTTCAGAGGCACATGATGGTGATGATGATGCTAATAACGATGATGCACATAATGGTGATGGTGATGCAACTGCTGAGGAGCAGACAGCATTTATTTTCGGTGGCACATTCATGAATCCAGGGGGAGAAAACTGGATGGTTTTATTGTTTTTACTTGCTGAATTTTATTAGTAAACCTGCATGACCTGTGTTATTGCTGAATTCTTGGTTGTTTTAGTGGAGTTGAATTCAGGGGGAGTTGGTAGGTCAAAATCCAGTGTTGATGAATTCACAAATATGCCAAGGGGGAGATTGTAGAGTCCTTGGGAGTTGGACTTCTTTATGGCATATTGTGAATACTGGGATCTGGTGTTTAAACACCACTGCGACAGCAGGTTTCTGGACAGCAGGTTTTAGCCGCAAATTATGGAGCTAATTATGGAGGATAATTATGCGATCAGATCAGAATATTGTGAAGATAAGTATGTGATTTCGTGGCTATCTAATTCTGGTAAACGAATATTCCTGTAATAGTTAGGAATTGATTAAATAGTTTATTTATGGTACAAGTCCTATTAATAAAGGATTGTCCATTTACAAACCAGATTAGGATTAGATCTTTCCTTAGTTTAGAAGTCTATTCATGGTAGAGTTAGACAAGGAAAGAGTTTGATTGAAGGCAGGATTGCGATGGATATAAATACAAGAAGATACAACGCAATCAATTAAGCGACCGAGGATTATTCTCTACGTGAGAAGTTCGGAGCGATCTGCCTGTGGTGTCTGGAGACGAAGCGACCAGTTTTATCTCTACGTGAGATACGTTGGTGGAGAAGTTCATCTCAGGTTTTGGAGGATTGTTTAATCTGACCAAGTTCGTAAAAAGTTGAGCGAAGCGTTCAGGTTTTATCTCTACGTGAGATACGTTGCTGGAGCTGTTCGACTCGGTTTGGAGGTTCGTCAAAACAACCGACCAAGTTCTTAAAGATCAGAAACAAGGAAGCCTTAATTCCTCGGGAGGAGGAGATCCAGAGAGACGTGTTGATCGTGGGGGTTCAACGGCGTAGGATCGGCAGTGAGGGGAGCTCACAACATTCACTCTATAGGTTAGCAATGGATTAGTATTTAAGTTAAGCTTCTTGTACTAAAGACTGCTTTCTAGTGAATGGTTTCTGATCTGGGCAAGGCCCCGCAGACGTAGGTGTATTCGCACCGAACTGCGTAACCAAGTTGTGTGTGCACTGCGTTATTTCGTTTTGTGTTTTAAACATTAAACTGAACTTGGTGTTTCAACACCAAACGGTTAAACAACTTGGTATAGAGTTTTGGAATTTAGGTGAAACGGAATTTCAGTGAACAATTGCATGTCATCCACTGAACAGCCAGCCATGTATGTGAGGTCTGCAACAGATCATGGAAATTTTCATTCAGGAGGAAATGTTACAGAAAAAAAGTCTTCAAAAAGAAAGACGACCAGTCCAATAAACATTTGAAATGTGATCATTGCCATAAAAATTGACATGTCAAGGAGTTTTGTTTCAAAATTTATGGTTATCGTGACTAGTGGAAGGAGGGAGAACCCAGAAAAGAGTATGCTTCAAATGCTGCAATGATTGAGGAAGAAGCAACACTATTTGATACAACTGATCTCAAATCAGGAAGTCATAAACACTTTCACTCAATTTTTAGTGCATCGGACTTGGATTGTCAATTTGTCATGAAGTATCTGTTCTAGCGAATAATGTGGATATTAATGAATTTGACTTGTGGCACCTAAGATTAGGTCATGCCTCTGATTTTGCTTTGAAGCATTGAGGAATAAACTGTAATAAGCCTGCTGAATTTGTTCTTCTCTGAATTTGTCAAATAGCTTCCCCTTTTTTCCGCCTGCTTTCGATAGGTCATCATCACCCGGATCTCGTAGGGGTATGTCCTTGGTATCACCCTCGTTGTGATCTTCCACTTCATCGTCCTGAGCACCCTGGTTGTCATCTTCCACTTGGTCTTCCTCAAACTGAATTTCGAGGGGTACAACCGATGCTACCTCCCTTTGTTTGGCTTCAGAAGCCACTTCATTTTCCTCCACATTCTAGTGTTTGGCCGGAGGGTCACCCCTCTTCCTTTTTCCGGCCACTTTTTTTGTTGAGTGGGTCTCTTGATAGGGGTCTGTCCATAAACTTATGGACATACCACTTATTTTTTACCTTACCCACTACATTGTTTAATTACATACAAAATTTGAAATTTTGGAAAATATTTTTTTATATCATATATTTTTATATTTTCTCATTCAAATACATATTATTACTTTTTTCAACTTGTAAAATACAATATTAAAAATTACAACATTTAAGGTAAAATCCCCCCCTTTTGACTGTCCATAAACTTGTGGAAAGACCGATTTTCCTAAGACTTTCCCTTTTTTGTTTTAGGAGGCATCTGCACATGGAAATCAATCAATCACACAGTCTAACTTATAACAGTCCAACATCACACCAACAGAACAACGAGCAATCATTTCGTGGTGCATTTCTCACCAATCTCCAATCATCTTCTGAATTGTGAAACAGAGAAGTTACAAATCGAAACGCACAATTTCCATCACCTACGGTATTCAAATAATCTTTCACAAAAGACCTCATAAATTGGGGAAGATGGAGCCTAGCGGGGTGCCTTTCCAGTTCATTATCTGCATCAATACATGAACGACCTGGAAAAAATTTTTCTCAAAGTTAAAAGCTAGCCATTAATGATAGATGCAATTCAAATGTTGTTATGAAATTAATTTTAAAGTATCTCTCTGGTTTTTTATCGAAGAGGAAGCTGTGGAAGGCTTTTGTGACTCTTACATGAGGTAGCATTGAATTTTACTTCCCACTCCGAGTTTTCGCGCCTATGAGATTACTTCTTCTTGGGATGACCACTATTCTAAGTATTTGGTGTTAGCTCCGTAAAATGAGCATCTTCCGGATACATTACGTTTCGGATGATTAGAAATTGATCGGCTTTGTCATGATGACGTAAGTATGTCAAAAAACCATTTAGTTCATCAACATCAACATCAATACTACAATATCACTACCACAGATACCCACTTCTAGTACCTATTTTTTAGCACCAATTTTTTTTAAAATTTTTACACCAATTTTTAAAATCGATGTTAATTTAATACAAGTTTTTTAAAAATCGGTGCTAAATTTCACAATAGCACCGGTTATGAAAAAAAATTGCTGAAAATTTCTTTTTTTCCACCAAAGAAATAGCCAAAAAATTTTAAATAGCACCAGTTTTGGAAATATTAGCACCGATTTTTAAAAATCGGTGCTAATATTTGTAAAATTCTATCTTCCCGTAAAAATATTCAAAATAGCACCGGTGTTAAAAATCGGGGCTAAAAATTAAAAAATAGCACCAACTTTTGTGAAAAAAAAGCACCGGTTTTTCAAAACCAGTGCTAAAAATTAAAACATAGCACCAATTTTTGTAAAAAAATAGCTCCAGTTTTAAACACCATTGCTAAAACTAAAAAATAGCGCCGGTTTTTTAAAAAATAGCACAGGTTTTTAAAAATCGGTGCTAAAAATTTCAAAATTCATTTTCCCGCCACAGAAATAGCCAAAAAAATTAAAATAGCACCGATTTTGGAAAAATTAAAAATCGGTGTTAAAAATTTAAAAATAGCACCGATTTTGGAAAAAAAATAGCAGGGGTTTAAACCGGTGCTAAAGAAATTTTAAATTCATTTTTCCTGCCAAAGAAATTGCCAAAAATTTTTTAAATACGCCCGGTTTTTGGAAAAATTAGCACCAGTTTTTAAAAACCGGTGCTAAATATTTTAAAAATTCTATCATTCTGCCTAAAAATTGCAAAACAATTCAAAATAGCACCGATTTTTGGAAAAAAAAACAGCACCCATTTTAAAAGCCAGTGCTAAAAATTTTAAAAATTCATTTTTCCCTCCAAAGAAATTGCCAAAAAAATTTTAAATTCAATCTTCCCGCCAAAAATTAAAAAATATTCGTCGAAATTTTTTAAAGTTCAATTTTTCCGACAAAGAATTCAAAAAATTTGCCAAAAAAAATTTGTATACATAAAATTGATTTAGTATACATACATACAACTTTAACTAGTTAACGGTTAATCCTTATTTGACTTTCAATATATAAACACTAATAATTATGATGACTTTGACTAATCATCGGTTGAACCCTTACTTGGCTTTCAATATATAAACACTAATAACAAAGTTGACTTTAACTAATTAACGGTAAAAATTTATTTGAATTAGTATATAATAAATACTAATAAAAATGTTTGACTTTGTCTAAACAACGGTCAAACCTTACTTAATTTTCTATATATAAATACTAATGACTAAGTTGACTTTAACTAATCGACGGTCAAACTTTACTTGACTCTCTCTATATATAAACACTAGTGACTAAGTTCACTTTAACTAATCAACGGTCAAATTTGACTAGACTTTCAATATATAAACACTAATAACTAGGTTGACTTTGTCTAATCAACGGTCAACCTTTACTTGACTTTCAATAAATAAGCAATAATAACAAAGTTGACTTTAACTAATTAACGGTAAAACTTTATTTGAATAAGTATACAATAAATATTAATAAAAATATTTAACTTTGTCTAATCAACGGTCAAACCTTACTTGACTTTCTATATATAAATACTAGTGACTAAGTTGACTTTAAGTAATCAACAGTCAAACTATACTTGACTCTCTCTATATAGAAACACTAGTGACTAATCTAAGGAGAGAAGAAGCTCTGAGGCAAAAATATGGCGCAGCCCTGCCACTATTCATCGTGGTCAATTTTCACCTCGTTTCTCTTCTGCGGATCTTCTCCCCCGGCGAGGAGCCCGACATTAATGTTGGGCTCCTC
Source organism: Rubia yunnanensis (assembly GCA_037428765.1). Lineage (NCBI taxonomy): Eukaryota > Viridiplantae > Streptophyta > Magnoliopsida > Gentianales > Rubiaceae > Rubia > Rubia yunnanensis. The sequence continues at coordinate 111,079,357 of CM075065.1, read as the reverse complement.
GCCGGGAGTGTTTTAATGTATAGTACGTCGCTGTTCTTGAAGGATTGAAGCCCGTATATGGGTTTCTCATCGCTGGGTTTCTCCTCAAAATTTTGGAGGACGACCCTGAACTTTTGGAGGAAGATTTGCACTTCAATCTTGGATTTCGAAAACCCATAACTTCTTTATGGGTTTTCTTGGAAGAAGACTTGCCTTTCAGTCTTCAAGCTTGGAGATTTTAGGTTCTTGACGACCCATAGCTTCACGATGGGTTATCTTGGAAGAAGACCTGCTCACCGGTCTTGAAGAATGGAGCTTTATGGTAGCAGAGGAAGCCGATTCCAAATCTGCTCTTGGATGAACAACCACGTGCCCAATGGAGGAGGACGGCGACGGATTCGGCGACCACAAAATTCCTTCTACCTTTGTCCCAAGTAAGATTTTATCTTTAGTTGGTGGGACTTTTGTGGTTAATGAATTCGTATTTGGAAAATTTTGGGCTGTGTTGGAAGTACCCTTCCTAGGTACTGTCTTGCGCATATTTGTGGGATTTGTTTTTCTGGTTATGTGTGGACTGCTATGGAATGGAGGGACTCTGTGGAACTCTGTTTTGTCAGTAAAGTGTGGATTCGTTCATTTGGTAAGCGGAACATTGATGTATCTTAGGTATAAAAACTCATAGCATTTGAGTTCTCTCATTCTAGTAAACCTGTGCTCCACCCCAGCCTTGTTTGCTGGTTTCATTGCTGTCCTTGACCAAATGCTATACTTTTTATGCCAAATTTCTGATCTATTTCGCGGCCTAATGAACAACCTTGTTTGGATTCTTAGGGAGTTCCTTAGGGAAATCTAGGCTGAGAATGTGTGATGTTCCTTGCTGATATTGATAAGTAGTATGAGTGTTCATTTGGGAATGGAATTAATGATGGGTCTCACACATAGAGGGTTTTACTATTTAGCTGATGCGGGTGAGCTTGGGCTCGAACCTGGGCAACTGACCGGCCTAGCTTGTGTTCAGACCCGGGTCCACCTTTCCGGCCAAACTAGTGCCCAGAACCCGATCACCTTCCGGCCTCGCATGTTCAAAACCTGGGATACTCTCACCCTTCCAAGTTCCCGGTGAACCACAGCCTTGCATGTGTTCAAACCCCGGTAAACTCCCAGCCGTTTGTGCTCAGTTCCCGAAAAGCGTCCGGCCTTGTCTTACCTGCATTAGTTGGAAATTGGACCAATTTGTTGTTCTTTATACCATGGACACGGATTTCTTTTATTCACTTATGAACACCCATATGTAATGCTTCATTTTCGGTGTGTTGATGCCTGGAAAGAGAAGATTGGAAATGCAGATTCTCGTATTTGGTGACTCACCGGTGCTTCTTTACTCGAGGGGCAGATGTGTGAGCCCTCGAGAGCTGGAGGTATTTGACTGCTCGAATGGGATTTTGTGGTAGAGGTACTCGAGTGCTGAAGGTGTTCAAGTGCTCCTGAGGGGCATTCGAGTGATGAAGGTCTTCGTGTGCTGGATGTGTTCGAATGCTCAGGAGGGGCATTCGTGTGCTGGAGGTCTGCGAGTGCTCCAGGGGGCATTCGAGTGATGGAGGTGTCCGAGTGCTCGAGGGGAGCATTCGAGTGCTCCAAGAGGTCTTCGAGTGCTCGAGGAGGCATTTGAGTGCTGGAGGCGTTCGAGTGCTCGAGGGGGCATTCGAGTCATGGAGGTGTTTGAGTGCTCGAATGGGACATTCAAAATATGGATGTGTTGAGTGCTCGAGGGGGCATTCGAGCCCTCGAAGTGGTCAGCGAAAAAAAATTATGGAAATGTGGAGAGTTTCAGCCTTCCCTTTTGGGCTGAAATTATGGATCACGGGTGAGGAAGTTCTCATTTTCTCTATCCAGTGGGGTGTAACCTTTCATCATTTGGTTGCACAGCTACTTGAATGGGGTAGTGGATTAACTAATTAGCATACGCCAAATTAATTAACCCACTGCTAGCTGAGATACTTGGATTTGACGGTTGCGCAGTTTGCCTGCACTGCACTGAAAAGTGTTAAATGGCATAGGAGTGTCCATTTGCCAAAAAATGGAGAGAACGGTTACAGAACCGTTACGCGGGGCGTGCGCAGTAGAAGTCATGCCCGGTCTCTTATCATTAGGAGGTATATCCGTGGGGACCAACTGGGAACACCACCAACTACGGTCAACTGGCTCCCATCCCCAAAGAAAAAACCTCGGCACCCATATAGAGATCGTTACTGAAGGCCAATAACACCCCTTTATCTTCATCTTAGGGGTGTACATGGTAGAAGCGGTGTACCAGCTCCACCCGGAGAGGACGCATTGCTTCATTCACTGGAAGGCCGAGACCACTCTCGATTTTGAAGGTCGTCGCTACACTTTAGCGATGGTTGGGATTACACCTGTGGGGAACAAACCATGGGTCAAGAGCCGGTTACCACTCCCGGTTGGATGGAGGTTCCATGGAGTGAGGGGCTAGTGAGTTTGTTCTCATGCCCCTCTGTTCTCTTTTTTTCGGTGTCGTCGCAGCACTTTAGCGATGGTTGGGATCACATCGTGGTGAACAAACCACAAATAAAGAGCCGGTTACCACTCCCGGTTGTATGGAGGATGCATGGAGTGAGGGGCTAGTGAGTTTGTTTTCATGCCCCTCTGTTTTACCTCGGATGTTTTCCACAGGTCCCAGTCAACACCACGGGGCGAGCATTTTGTCTCTTAGTCATAGTACATAGACTAGGGGTTGTATATTATTATGTTCCTATGTATTAACGGGAATGGGCCAACGTGCCCATTCCCGTAGACGATCATGGTTCCTTTTCTATTTACCATAACCTTCGACTAGTGACTAAGCTGACTTTAACTAATCAACGGTCAAACTTTACTTGACTTTCAATATATAAACACTAATAACTAGGTTGACTTTGTCTAATCAACGGTCAAACTTTACTTGACTTTCAATAAATAAACACTAATAACAAAGTTGATTTTAACTGATTAACGGCCAAACTTTATTTGAATTAGTATACGACAAATTCTAATAAAATTGTTTGACTTTGTGATACGAATTAGGTTTAATTTTTTTTTATTTTTTTTTATTAGGGTTTTTAGAAGATACCACTATACTCTTTTTCCCACTGGGTTTTTTAATGAGGTAGTGTGATCATTATTTTATTTTAGAATAAGGCCCATTAATTCTGCCATGTTGGCCTTAGAAGAATTAATGTTTTGGTCCTGCATTTATTTTAGGTGTTAGAATATTCAGTTCTGATTTGATTAGAATTAGATTTGGTAAGATTAGATAAGGCAATATTGATTCAACATTTATCTTGAAGAATATAGTTATTTATTTTAGGTAGTTTAGTTAAATATGGTTTTAGCTTCTTAAAGCCGTCATAATTCTTTTCAGTTTCTTATTTGTATTTTTTTGAAGACCATACCTATGTACTATAAATAGGGGTGGTATTAAACATTATTTTTACATAAAAAACACACTTATCAATCAAATATACAACCTTTTGAGTTCATACTCTTTGCTTGCGAGCTATTCCATTGTTGCTTAACCCCAAGGGCTAGTTAAGTATTAATAAACCTTGTAATCTGATCATGAGGGCTAGTTAGAGAACAAGTCGAAATTGAGTGTACCTCGAGGGCGAGACCTTGAATTCCGTGCGGCATTGAAGGGTTTGTGAGTTCCCTTTTTTTGTCAAAGATCTTAATTCCGCAATCCAGATTCTTCGCAAGGGGATTCATATCACTTTGTCTAATCAACGGTCAAGCTTTACTTGACTTTCAATAAATAAACACTAATAACAAAGTTGACTTTAACTAATTAACGGTCAAACTTTATTTGAATTAGTATATAACAAATACTAATAAAAATGTTTGACTTTGTCTAATCAACGGTCAAACCTTACTTGACTTTCAATATATAAACACTAATAACAAAGTTGACTTTAACTAATCAACGGTCAAACTTTACTCGACTTTCAATATATAAACATTATTAACTAGGTTGACTTTATCTAATCAATGGTCAACCTTTACTTAACTTTCAATAAATAAACACTAATAACAAAGTTTACTTCAACTAATAAACTGTAAAACTTTATTTGAATTAGTATTTAATAAATACTAATAAAAATGTTTGACTTTGTCTAATAAATGGTCAAACCTTACTTGACTTTCTATATATAAATACTAGTGACTAAGTTGACTTTAAGTAATCAAAGGTCAAACTTTACTTGACTCTCTCTATGTAGAAACACTACTAAGCTGACTTTAACTAATCAACGGTCAAATTTTACTCGACTTTCAATATATGAACACTAATAACTAGGTTGACTTTGTCTAATCAACGTCCAAACTTTACTTGACTTTCAATAAATAAACACTAATAACAAAGTTTACTTCAACTAATTAACTGTAAAACTTTATTTGAATTAGTATTTAATAAATACTAATAAAAATGTTTGACTTTGTCTAATAAACGATCAAACCTTACTTGACTTTCTATATATAAATACTAGTGACTAAGTTGACTTTAAGTAATCAAAGGTCAAACTTTACTTGACTTTCTCTATGTAGAAACACTAGTGACTAAGCTGACTTTAACTAGTCAACGGTCAAATTTTACTCGACTTTCAATATATAAACACTAATAACTAGGTTGACTTTGTCTAATCAACGTCCAAACTTTACTTGACTTTCAATAAATAAACACTAATAACAAAGTTGATTTTAACTAATTAACGGTCAAACTTTATTTGAATTAGTATTTAATAAATACTAATAAAAATATTTGACTTTGTCTAATCAACGATCAACCATTACTTGACATTTAATATATAAACACTAATAACTAAGTTTGCTTTAACTAATTAACGGCTAAACTTTATTTGTAGTACATAATAATCAAATGTTTGACCATAACTAATCTATGTTCAACTTTTACTTTACATTCTATACACAAACACTAATAACTAAGTTAATTTTAACTATTCAACGGTCAAAACTTCCTTGACTTTCTATATATAAACACTAATAACTATGTTGACTTTCACTAATCCACGGTCAACCCTTACTTGACTTTCTATTTAATATTGATAACAAAGTTGATTTTAACTAATCTACGGTCAACTCTTACTTGACTTTCTATATACTAACATGACTTTAGCTAATCAACAGTTAACCCTTACTTGACTTTCCGTATAGCAACACTAATAACTAAGTTGACTTTAACTAATCAACGGTCAACCCTTACTTAACTTTCTATAAAGAAACTCTAATAACTAAGTTGACTTTAACTAATAAACGGTCAACCATTACTTGACTTTCTATAAAGAAATACTAATAACTAGGTTGACTTTAGCTAATCAACGATCAACCCTTACCTGACTTTCTATGTATAAACACTAATAACTAATTGTTTACTTTAACTAATTAAGGGTAAAACTTTATTTCAAATTTCCTAATTTTTTTACTCATATTTAAATTAATAGTTTTATTTTTAATGGATCATATTGAAATAATCTTTTATTAATTTTCTAACCCTCTAAAATTTTATTTCTTTTAAAATTAAAATTTCAAAACTTTATTCCTGACAATCAATTTTACTTTATTTTTTAAACATTTATACCTGTACATAATCAAGTTATCTCTACCTAATTAATTTTTAATTAAATTTTTATATGTTTATTAGTGTACTTTGGCCCAAAAAACTGGCCCAATTAAAAAACACTCTAACCTAACATATAAAATGAAAATTGATGAATAAATTAGTCTCTTTTCCTCTCTTCATTTGGCCCTTCATCTTCAAGCATCCATGGTAAAACCCTGGTTCATTTTCACTGGTGGTGGCGAGATGAGGTCAAGGGGTGGTGGCGGGATGAGGTCAAGGGGTGGTGGCAGGATGAGGTCAAGGGGTAGTGGTGGAGGGACGAGGTTAAGCGGCGATGGTGTCATGACCAGATCTACCTACTTGTCCGGAAAAATCGGTGAGGTGGTGATGTCAGGTGGTGGTGGTGTCGAGCTTCAGCGAGGGTGGGTTGGGTAGGATGGGGTTTTTGGGAGGTGCCGATGCGGCGATGTGGTGGCGCAGGGGCAGCAGAGATGGTGAGGCGGCAAGGCCAAGCAGCCGGCAGTGGTGGTGGGATGAGGTAGATGTGGTGGTGGCAAGAGGCGGCGGTGGTGGCAGACTCCAGTTCGCTCACCCCCTAAAACAGGGCTTCATCTGAAATGGTAAGAACTCGTCAATAAGTCCTCAATGTTGCCTCATTCTTTACCTCTGATCCCCTTGTGGAGTTGCTTTTGTTAATTATTTGAGATTTTGGGATAAAATGTGTGAATGGAGGTGAATTTTCTAGGGTTTATATTCTTTTTTGAATTTTTCTTGTTTTATTGTGATTTCTGGGCTTGTGGAGATGTTAGAAGAAGAAATTTTCTTTCCTTTCTCTGCCCAAATTCATCCTTTTTGTCCTGATAGTATCGTGCTTATATATTTTTATCGTGAACTTTCCTTATAAACTTAATTGCTGTTTGATCCCCCTTTGAAGTGAATGTGAATAAGTTTGATCTTGTGTTTGTTAATTATTGATATAATTATCAGTATTCTTGAGTTTATTTTTCCTTTTCGTGCTGATATAGATAAATTTTTGGAGGGATATAACTTTGCTGATTCATAAATCTAACTTTCTTGTCTTGCCTGCAGCATGGCCCAGACGAGTGTTTGTTCAACACTATAGAGTCGTGTGCAATTGATGCCTGGCTTGATGTGGTGAGTACTCGTCTTCTTTGATGCACCTGAAGTCCTGAACTGAACATGCTTAATTGAATAATTCATTTTCAAGCCAAATTTGTATCAGTCTTTGTTTCAGCATTTCCCTTTGTCTACTGTATGGAAAATCTAATCTACGAGCGCAGTACTACGTTTCTTCTTTTGTCTGATTGAAAACATCCAAAATTTAGTAGACAAAGATTCTTGTTTGATCCAAGATTCGAATAAGCTCAACATCATGTCCAGCCTGACCACCAAAATTGGTGTGATCGGAAGTGGAAGTGAAAATTTATTCTGAAGAAATAATTTTGATTTTGATTTTTGAACTTGCAGTAATCATTAGTTAGTATAATTTGTATTGGTGAATTCGGTGTTGCAGTTTCAGGGGCATTATGTGCATCAATGCTAGCCAAGAATGGATTTTCAGTCACCATTTTCGATTCCTATTGCGGCCCAGGTGGCAAAATGTCCCAACTAAGGTATATATGTTTCAAGAATCAAGAATGTTACCATCTTTATGTAATGTTTGAAGATGAATAAGCTGAATAATTGTGTGTTTGTGTGTGTGTTTTGGAAGGGAAATGGATGAGGATGAAAGGGAGTTAGTGTTTGATCATGATGCTCCATACTTTACAGTCAGTAATTTTGTATAATTTTATTAATTTTGTATGATAATTTTTTTTGGTTTTATTTCTATATTATCAATTTTGTGAAGTTAATTTTATTATTGGATTGATGTACTACTAAATTTTTAGTTTCGGGTCTTTTTCCCTTCCTCTGAAAGTGGCAACACGCTGCAGCTTTCAGAGGAAGGGATTTTTTTATTTGTCATAAATATTTTAGCACCGGTTAAAAACCGGTGCTAATAATAAAATCGGTGATAAAATTAGCACTGGTTTTTTAAAAAAACCATTGCTGGAACATAAAAAAACTGGTGCTAAAGGGGGGGTTCTTGTGATAGTGCATTGAACATCATCTCCGTATTCAAGTGTCATCCAGAACTCATGAATATTCTGTGGGTGAAGGTAATCTCCCATTTTTGACAATGCTCTCAATTGATAGGAACATGGCAGACCATGAGTCACTTGATATGCACAACAACAATCACCCTTCCTGATGAATTTTACACGCAACAATCTAATCCATATATGAGTCACATAAGTAGGTAGATCTTTAAAAATTTATCCATACAATCTGCCAATTACCCTTGTTTGACTAGATTCTAGACTCCCGCGGATCTCTGTAATCTGTCCCTCTATCTCGGCATGAATCTTACTATACAGGGTATTTATGCCACCTCTAGATGATCCCAACCGAGTCTTCAACACATAATGTGCACTTTCATCCCTATTTGATGTGGTGTTATTGAAATGCCTATAGCCATTAGTCCAAGCATATACAAACTTCTCTTTGTGAACTATCCATGTACTATCAATGTATGTCACTATGCATGCTTTGTGTTGATAAGCTGCTTGAAATGCTAAGTGATTGTCACAAAAGGTTTCAACAGTTGGAGACTCAATCAATGCAAGAAATTGACCAATCATAAAGTCCCTAGCATAACCAATGGACTTCGTAATGTTTAGCACCTTTGCTTCCACCATCTTTTTAATATGATATAGACACAGAAGATGCGCTGAGTGTGGAAATACAACACTGATAGGTTCCATAAGACCCAACTCTTGATCGTTCACAATATTAGGAGGATCTATATTCTCATCATGGAGCTCATAAAGACACTCCAAAGCCTACATGTAGCTAGTTTTATCCTCTTTCCTTATCAAGACTTGTGTAACCGTGAAGTTCAAATTCATTGGAGTCACTCCAATTATCTCAAGTAATGCATAATTGTAATGATTGGTATTATATTTTGAATCCAATACCACCACATATGGATAACTACGCAATAAACTAATACACTCGGGGTTAGACCAGAAGATACCTGTAATCTCTGATGTGTCACTAAAGACCTTGTACCTCATGACGTATCTAGCTTCAATGGTGGGGTGAGAAATCATCTGTATAGGCTTCCTTCCATCTGCCTTTTTCACTTTGTACTTGTGATGAATGTTGTAAATTTTTTCCCATGTCGTCTTTCGGTTATCCCCATCAAGTTGAAGGGCACGCTCAATCTGTTGTGGCTTTACATGAGCACCAGTCATTTCTTCAGTTTTTTTACTCCCAATACTGCTCACTGCATTAATTTCTGGATGTCCTTCTTCGTAAAGAATTGCATGATTGCTACAATGACCATTGTTGATGAAAATAACCACTCACTATCCCGAAGTGTTGAAATTCTTCCACATAATGTGCAACCACATTTTTTGGAGGCTTTAACTCTTCTCATTTAACTGTAACTATTTTCATTACGAGGCTTTTGGCTATGTTGCCATTGAATAAACTTGTCAATTCTTCCCGAATTATGTTTCTTCCTTGAAGATCTTATTATGCTGAATTTATGCACTTTTGCTTTAGCCTTCGCCCAAATCACAGCTTCTTCCAAATCAGCAAACTTTCTCCCATGAAAAATGTCTTTGTAGTCTCTATCACCTTCTTCCAATATTTCTTGGTCATCAATCTAAATATTAAGAAAATATAATGAATTAATGTATGGCATATAAATTTTATAATAAATTAACTATAGAAAATATATTTAAAAAATGGACACAAACTTGACGGGCACAAAAATAGTGTGTTTGCCCAAAAGATTGAACACAAAAAATAAGAGTCCGCCAAGAGGCCTGGACACACAAAACGTGTTTCCGCCATGAAACCCGGACACACAATGCGTGTGTCCGCCAAGAGGCCCGGACACACAAAATGCACGTCCCCCAAGAGGCCCGGACATGAGATCGGTCTGTCTGCTATGTGTAACCCAGACATACTACGTGTGTGTCCGGTCACTTTTTGGATGATTTTTTTATGAAAAACTGAAATTAAAAAATACATAATGACATTAACTCAATAATCTAATTAGAAATTTCAAAAAATTAAAGTAGATACTTACTTGTTCCATATATAAGTTTCTTCAACATACAAATGTGATTTTTTGGTATAATTTTAGTTTGGAATGTGGGTGGAGTTTTTACTGTAGAAGATAATAAATGTTGGGGGTGTATTTGAATATATGAAAACTATGATTGGGCTTTCACAATATGTCACACTAATACTATCATGGGCATATTTATCCATTTTCTTGCTTTTAGGGATTGCATGTAGTAAAATAGGGACTGCAAATACCAATCCTCAAACCAAATATGTGATGGAGAAACAAAAGAAAAAGAAAAGAGGGGGAAGTAGAGCTAGTCCAAAGTAATAGAGGATGATACCATGTAAAGGGAAAACCTTACATAAATAGAGGCATGTATTATTGATATATAAAAAAGAGAAAGTCTCAAAAAATGCAATTTGTCCATAAGTTTATGGATAGTTCACTGTATTTTTTATCTTAAATGTTGTAATTTGTATAAGAGCTCGTCTCTTGAAAGGTGACATTTTTCTTGAGTCATGGAAAGACCAAGGTTTAAAGTGCAAATTAGAAGAAATGAAGATAAAATTTTCAGCTTGCATAAATCGGGTTATAAACTTTGTAACTACTACACGTTGCATAATAAATTTTTAATATTGCATCTAAGAATTTTTACATTTTAATATTGCAACTAATATTGCAACTATGGAAGGACGGTCTTTCCCAAGACTTTTCCTTTTATAAAATTAAAATTTTGTATTTGAAAAATTAAAACAAGTACTAATGTGAATCTGAATGTGTAAATATAAAAAAATTAAGATAAAAAAATATTTTTAAATTTCTACATGTAGTATGTAATTAAGAAATGCAGTGTGTAAGACAAAAAATACGTGGACTGTCCATAAACTTGTGGACATGCTGCCTGTCAGGAGATTCACTCGTGTAGAAATACAAAAGAATGAATACGCGAGTATATTATTGATAGAGTGGGTCTCCTGGCAGGCGGTCTGTCCACATGCTTATGAACAGACCACTTATTTTTTACCCTATACACTGCATTTATTAAATTATATACAAAATTTAAAATTTTAAAAATATTTTTATATCATATATTTTTATATTTTCACCTTCAAATACATATTATTACTTATTTTAACTTATAAACTATAATATTTAAATTTTATAAAAAAATTACAATATTTAAAGTAAAGTCCATATAAACTATCTATAAACTTATGAAAATACTGTCATGAGAATTTCTCTTATTGATATTTAGAGATATAAAATAAGGTAAACCATAATAAAAGTCTATTACAACTCACCTATTGTTACAACGTACTATATATCCTCCATTCCTTTGAAAGCTCTCTCATTAGATGCTTTGTTAGACAAATTTATGGGTATGTTTTAGAACATTTCCACAGTTTCTGTTCATCTCTTCCCTTTTCCCTTTTCAATGTTCTTTTTAGGTGTATAGCAAGTCAAAAATGAAGGATACTCCCCCCATTTTTCTTATATTGTCATTTATGCTTTTGACACTATTATTTATATAATTATAAATGTGTACATGAAGTTGAATGAAAAAATTGAAAAGTAAAATGAATTGTTCAAAAATAATTTATTTTTTACTACGATTGGAATATGCCAATATTATTAAAACAATTTAAAATAAAAAATATGCCAATAATATATAAAAAAAAAACATTAGAGTTCTTGTCCACATTTTAGATAGGCGAATAAACACGTGTGTGGCTGCAGGCCTTGACTAAGAATTGAAGTTGTTCAAAATCATGACAAATATTGGCAACATCTCCCTGGGAAAGATTCATATAGTCTGATCATAACTTAGACTGACACAAGAGATTAAGTAAAATTTTAAAATATATTATAACATCATTCATTTTAAAATAATTATATCAAAATTTTCTATTTCATCATAAGATTGGGATGAAACCGTCCCACTCAAGTTTTTGTACACACATTTTTACTGTTTTGATATATTTTAGAAGGAAAAACCAAATTATGTAGCATCCATTTCATGGACACTACGATTTAAGAAATAAACTTAATAAGGGCACAATAATAGTAGTTAATAGTATATTAAAAAATAAAATATAAATTAAAATATATTAATCAAACTTTATTCTTAATATAAACAATATAATTTAAAATAATTTTACAATATTTCTTTAAACATTTTAATATTTTGATACCCTTTCTTCAAAAACTCAATAATATATAGTACTCTTTTTCGAATGCAACAAGACAATCATGGATTGAACTAGGGATATTTCATTCTACTGCACACGATTAGTACATTATTAACCAGCATATAATGTATATTTAGATTACTCCTATCCATATTCTTTTTTGCAAATTATCTCTAAAAATTGATTAAAACAAAGAGGGTGCCAACGGACGCTTAAGGAAAGTAATCATGTGAGTATTTTGTTTTGTGATGATGAATGAATAGAAAGATGAATTTTCATAAATTTATAAACATAAAAAAATTGTAATAGAAGATAAGGAGAAAATTTTAAAAAGTAATACTATCAAGTCTAAAATTTAAAACTTTGATTGAAATATCTAATAAACTTCTTTAATGTTGTGGATGAAAATTCACATACTCCATCCGTCCATTTCCAATTTGCACACTTTTACTTTCATCAATTGATTTGAAAATTATTTGATTATTAATATCTTTCTCTGAGAATAAATAAAATTTGTGGAAGTTTAATATTTTGAAAATATTTGCTATAATAAATTTAACAATGTATTACACAATAATATTTATACTTATATACCAATTCAATTTCATGATCAAAGTTAGGAAGTTTTGACTAAATGAATAGTTAAATTATAGGTTGAAATGAGACAAAGAGAGTAAAATATTAAAAATGGCAAAGTCTTGGGAAAAACCGTCTTTCCATAGGTTTATGGAAAGATGGGATTTCATTAGAATAATAAAAGGTAAAAGGTCTTCGTTGCAATATTAAAAATTTATTATGCAATGTGTAGTAGTTATAAAGTTTATAACCCGATTCATGCAACCCAAAAATTTTATCTTCATTTCTTCATATTTATACTTCAAACCTTTGTCTTTCAATGAGTTATGGAAAGACCGTCTTTCAAGAGACGTGCTCATTAAAAATACATGTACAATTTAAAAAAAAATATACTCCCTCCGTCCCACCGGATTTGGCCTATTTGCTTTTTCCAAGTCAAACTTGAATGTGAAAATACAAGAAATAATTTATCATAAAACTAAAGTATTCAAGTTGAATTATACAGTACTTAAATAAAAGTGTACAATGCTTAAATTTAAAATGGTATGTTCAACTTAAGAGTTAGAGTCCGTCGCTTGAAAGACGGTCTTTCCATAAACCATGAAAAGACCAAGGTTTAAAATGCAAATTAGAAGAATTGAAGATAAAATTTTCGGGTTGCATGAATTGAGTTATAAACTTTATAACTACTACATGTTTCATAATAAAATTTTAATGTTGCAACTAAAACCTTTTACATTTTATTATTTTAATTAAATCTCGCCTATCCATAAGTCTATGGAAAGACGTTCCTTTCCAAAACTTTGCCTAAGAGTGACAGTGACTACAACAAAGAATATATATATATATATATATATATATATATATATATATATATATATATATATATATATATATTTAAGAGATAGAGAGAGATCATTGATTAAGAAGGCATTTTTTTAAAATACTCATATTTCAAGTAATTTAAAACGATCTTATTCATAATATTTTATATTAATCACATTTACAAACAGAGCATGCAATACTTAAGAATCGTGACATTAGGTGTGAAAACACGCCGTTAAGGAGCGATCGTGCCAACCATGAAACGGGGATGAGGGAGGCCAAAAAAGAAGGTGACCTTGTCGACTGTGGAGTGGAACAATGGAGTGGAACAACGCTGTACGGGAGAGTATGGAGGCTATCAGCCGGAATTAGAATGGGAGGAAGAGGAATTGTAGACGGAAGAGACGAGGGAGATGGAGCAAAGTGAAGCTGAATTGAAGGAGGAGGAGGTACTGGACATTGAGATGCCAAATCAAGTAAGATCTTATCATAAAAATAATACAGAAAAAAGGGGATTATGGGTTGATATAATTAGGGAAAATCGTGTGCCATCTAATGGTATGAAAATGGATTTTATTGCTCCAACAGTAGTTAATGGGGAAATTGAGGTAGAGATTGAGATGAATGATGTTAAACAGGAGATGAAATACTGGGAAACTGCATTGATTATGTATGTAAGGGGTAGGGACCTAACCATAAATGCTGTGAAAAGATTTATGTTGAAGTTTTGGGCATTTGTTGATATGCCAGAGCTGCTATACAATGATGAGGGCTAGTTTTTTATAGACTTCAAAAATATGGCAGATAGGGATGAAGTTCTAAAGAGAAGAGCCTATACAATATTCAATATGGCTATGTTTTTGCATCTGTGGAAACCAAACTTTTCAATGGAGAAGGATATGATTATGACTGTTCCTATATGGGAGAAACTGCCTAGATTACCACTTCATTTATGGGGGGTAACTAGCCTAGGAAAAATAGGAAATGCAGTAGGAAAGCCACTCTTTACTGATGAGTGTACTGCAAATAAATAGAGGATTTCCTGCCTAGAATGCTGGTTGAAATTGATATATCACAGACAGTTCCTGAGGTAATTAAGATCAGAGATGCAATGGGAAGATTTAATGTAGAAAATTGAGATTGGGGGTAAACCCATGTTCTGTGAAAAGTGCCAAATGGGAGGCCACAGATGCAAGGATAAGGAAGAAAAAAGGATGGTTCAGAGGTGGCATGTGAAGGAGAAACCAGTTAAAGAGGTGCAAAAGAATGAAGAGGAGAAACTCGAGGAGATGAAAACTGATAGGGGGATAAATGGCAGCAGTAATGATGGGGAGGATAGTAGTCAGGTAAAAGAAAGTCAATGGACACTGGTGAGATCAAGGAACAATGGGAAGAAATCCATAGAGTATGACCAATTGGGAATGACTGAGTTCTGTAATGAAGGCACTACTTCAGGACAAGAGAATGGGGTACAGTTTGAAGATCGACTTGGTGTTTGAGGGAACCTGAGAAGGATTATTGCCTTGTTCCATGATAGGGGCATCAAATGTGAGGGGGCTGAACAAGGCAGCAAAGAGAACTGAGATTGGCCGTCTCAGTGGGCTAAATTTGTATGTTGATGTTCTACTGGAAACCAGGGTGAAGCAAGCCAAGGCCGATGAAATAAGGTGAAGGTTTAGAAGTAAGTGGAAGTTTGTAGATAATTATAGGGCTCATGTTAATGGCAGGATATGGGTGATTTGGAACCAAGGGAAAGTAGATATCAGAGTAAAAACTGTTTATGATCAGATGATGCTGTGTGAAATGTTGGGGTTGAAAGGTGAATTAATCAGTTATTTGATAGTTGTATATGCTGGGAATCAGCTCAACCTCAGGAAGAAGTTGTGGTTAGAGATTGAGAAAGCATGTGCAGTAGTACAGGGTCCTGTGATAGCTGTAGGGGGCTTCAATAATGTTTTGAGCACAAGGGACATAATTGGTGGCAGTGAAGTGCAAGTGCAAGAATTCTGAGATTTGGAGCAAATGATGGTTAGAGTGGGATTGAATGAATGTGAAAGTAAGGGAGACTATTTTACATGGTCTAATAGGCAAGTAAATGGGGTGATATATTCAAGAATAGATAGAGCAATAGCAAACACTGAATGGTTTGATAAGTTCCCAGATATAACAGTGGCAAACCTAAAGCTTGGGTCAGATCATTCACTGATCCATATTAGACTGTATGAAGAGCAACAGAGGAGGTTCGGACAGTTTAATTTTTTGAATTGTTTACTGGAAAATGGAATGGTAATGTCAGCAGTGAAGGAGAGCTGGGGGAAAGAACACGAGGGGAGACCTATATATAGAGTTTGGAGGAAACTATTGAGACTACAGGTTGATCTCAAAAAATTTACAAAACAGATTAGTGGAACTAAATTGAGGTTGGAGTGGGTGGGGGGGGGAAGGAAACTGGATAATGCTAAGAAAGACCTGGGAAGGGATAAAATGAATAGGACAAAGATTGCAGCAGTGATTCTGGGGATTAAAGAGGTTCATAAATGGAGTTTGATAGATGAAAATATTGCAAAGCAGAAGTCCAAAATTGACTGGTTGAGGCTGAGAGATGGCAACAATGCATACTTCCATGCAACAGTAAGGGTAAAAAATGGAATGATAGGGATGGGAAAGATGGAGAAGGAAGATGGCACTGTGATTATGGATCAAGAGGAAATGGAAGCAAAAATAGTAAGCTTCTACACTAAACTGATTAGAGGAAAAGCTGACAAGCTAGAGGGAATTGATGTGGGAGTGGTAAGGCAGGGTAAATCTCTATGTATGAAGAGCAGGAAGGCATAGGTGAAGGAGATACATGAAGGGAAGATATGGGCAGCATTAAAAGGTATAGGGGACTTGAAAACACCTGTATTAGATGGTTATAGAGCAAAGTTTTTTAAGGTTAATTGGAAGGTGATAAAGGAGGATGTAATAATGGCTATCCAAGACTCCTTCAAGCATGGTAGGCTATGTAAGGGAGCTAATTGCACACTAGTTACCCTAATACCAAAGAGTTCAGATGCAAAAAAGGTACAAGACTTGAGACCTATTTCCTGTTGTTCTACCTTATACAAGATTATATTTAAGGTTTTAACAATAAGGCTAAGCAAGGTCATAGCAGAGGTAGTACAGGAGAGTTAAGCTGCATTTGTGCCAGGTCGGAATATCCATGATCATATAATGTTAGCATATGAATTGGTTCGAGGGTATTACAGAAAGAGTTGTAGATCAAATGTTTAATACAATGGATATTAGGAAGGCTTATGATACCATTGAGTGGAAAGCTTTGCAGGTTATTATGGGGGAAATGGGAGCACCTGCTTCATTCTGTCAATGGATAATGAAATGTGTCTCAACTGTAAGTTACAGATACAGTATAAATGGGAGTTTAACAAAACATGTGAAGGCGGAAAGAGGGCTAAGACAAAAACCTGTGAAGGCGGAAAGGGGGCTAAGATAAGGGAACCCTTTGTCACCTTTTCTGTTTTTGCTAGTGATAGAGTACATGGGGAGATTTCTTCAAACGGTGAAGGAGAAGGAAGGACTCAGGTTTCACCCTAAGTGTGGAGAGATTGGCCTATTGAATCTAAGCTTTGCAGATGATGTGTTATTGCTAGTGAAGGGGGAAAAGAAACTAGTTGGGATCTTAATGCAAGCTTATCAGAAGTTCAAAAATGGTACATGCATGAGGGTAAATCCCAGAAAGTGTAAAGTTGTCTTTGGTACAGTTGAGGAAGAGAAGAAAGGGGGGATTTTAGGAGTTACGGGATTTGAGAAGGGGGTACTGCCCTTTAAATACCTAGGGGTGCCCCTAGCAAGTAAGAAACTAACAGTTCAAATGTACCAACCTCTGGTGGAAAGGATGGTGGAAAAACTGAAACATTGGAGTGCCACATTGTTGTCATATGCTGGTAGGTTGCAACTAATAAAGAGTGTAATGTTTTCTATAGCTAATTACTGGCTCCAGTGTTTTCCATTGCCTAAAGTTGTCTCAAAACATGTTGAAGCTATATGTAGATCATTCCTTTGGAGTGGATAGGAAGTGATTACAAAAAAGACACCAGTGTCCTGGGACAAGGTCTACGATCCAAAAAAGGCAGGAGGGAGGGGTTAAATGTTATATCTTTGGAGGAGTGGAACATAGCATGCCAAGGAAAGAATCGATGGAACCTATGCAGAAAAGCAGACAGAATGTGGATAAAGTGGGTGCATGCTTACTACATTAAAGGTAAGGATGTGATGGAGGTGGTTTTCCCTGAATCAAGTTCATGGATGCTAAAGAGTCTTAATAGGTGCAAGAAGAAAGTAAGGGTACTTGAAGCATGGAGACAGTAGAGGTTGGAGGAAAAATTCAGAACTAGGGATGTGTACAATGAACTGAGAGGACATCAGCAGGAAGAGGTATGAAGTAACATTTTTTGTGGTAATGTTGCTAGGCCTAGATCTCAGTTTAGCATGCCATAGAAGATTAGCAACTAAACAGAGATTGAAGAAGTTTGGAATGATAAATGAAGATAGATGTGAGTTCTGTGGACAGAAGGAGACTATACATCATTTGTTGTTTGAATGCAGCAGCATAAAAAAAATCTGGGAAGGTGCTTTGAAATGGATGCAGGTATTGAGGAGGCCACAAAACGGGGGAGATGAATTGGAGTGGGTGATCAACAGATCAAGGGGTAAAGGATGGAGAGCTTCACTGTTGAAATTGGCTTTTGCAGAAGCCATTTATGAAATTTGGAGAGTCCGGAATGACAAATGCTTTCGAAGAATTGATTGTATAGATGCTGAGGTAGTTATAAATACAATTTTAGAAACTATAGTGTATAGAGCATGGATGAAACCAAGGCTAAAACTGTTTTGTGCCAACCTTATGGTGGAATCAAGTAGTTAAGGAGAATGGAAGATGGGAGTTTGTAAATGTATTTTGGAGAAAGTAATGAAAGATATTCATTTCTTAAAAAAATATATATTTAAGACTCGTGAATAATGAAATAGAACAATGTTAATATTTATTGACCAACTAGGATAAATGATCCATCATAAATTCTTGTGATTAAGTGGTACGAAGTATAAACATATTCTGGCCAATTCAATATTTCTATGATTTGTCTTTATTTCCATTTCCAACTGGGATTACTTTGTTTAGGTATTCTCCAAGAGCCCAAATTGGGAATATATTCGCATAGGCTGAGTAGTTTATCATGCAACTTTTGTTGAACACGCCAGTGATTTCCTTCAAAAGGAAAAAAAAATGAATTCAAATTTAAAATAAAAATAAGGACGTTAATGCAATGGGTGAACTTTCCCAGAAAATGTAAATTGCGTAAACAATTAATACCTGTTGAGGAAAGTCCCCAGTTTCCATTTGTGAGTTGATCAATAGTTGTGCTGCACGATGCAGGGGGTTGGGATCCCTCTCATGCTGATTCATAATATTCATATGCCAGGTGAGTGGAAAGTCGTCCTCCTTCTTCCTCTCTAAAAAAGGCGATCTTACTGTCTCTAACACCTTCACTCCCAGTCATGGTGGTGACGCCATGGAACATGGCAAACCCATCTTTCGCCCAAACCCTGAAACAAACCCCTCATCCCTCCATCCCATCTACACCAGACCTCCATCCCCATTTCAATTACAAAAGGGAACTCGCAGTCCTATATTCGGAAGATGAAATTGACCTTCTAGCTGCTCCATTCTCAAAAGCCCTTATCGGCAAATTCAGCAGAGGCCGCCCAACAATGGAATTCCTCATAAATCAAATCCAGACCATAGGCTTCAAAGGCGAAGTTCATCTATCGGCAATGGACTCTAGGCACATCAGAATCACCTTCGATTTAGATGAGGATTGCCATCGTTGCTGGCTAAAAAGAACCTGGTCCATGGGAGGTACCATCATGCCCATCATCAAATGGACGAAAAGCTTCGATTATGATGAAGAATCAGCTCTAGCTCCGGTGTGGCTTACTATGGAATTTCCTCCAGTATACTTCTTCCACCCTAAACTATTACTGATTTGGGGAATTCCTTAGGAGAATTTCAGTTTGCTGATGCCCCCACTAGGAACTTAACTAGGCCATCCACAATTCGTTTATGTGTAGAAATGGATGTTTCTAAGCCTAGACCGAATAAGATTAGGCTAGGCTCGATAGCTCATAACAAATCTTACGATATAACCTACGAGGATTTCCCACAATACTGTAGAAAGTGTCTTAAGCTTGGACATAGGGAATCCCACTGTAAAAGAGATCAAGTGGTGACGAATGCTTACCATATGGAAACCCAGGGTTCAAGAGTACAAAACACAAAGAAGGTAGCTGATCCTAAACATCCTATGGCAGATAAGTCATGGGAAATCAGAAACTTACCAAATAATACCAAGGAAAGGTACCAACCCATCACTAAGGTCTACTAACCTAAGCCTAACCAAAACCAACAGAAAACTACCACCCCATTCCCTGTGGTTCCCCCTCAAAGTGTTGAAAACACAGCCTCCACTTCTGAAAATAGATTTGCCATCCTAGAGGAATTAAACTCTGATGATCAGCCTGCTCAAGCTTTACAGACCTACCATAATGAACAACAAGAAATTTCTCATAGAGAAGGCAAGGCTAAGGATACAGAGAATAGTGCTCCTCAGCTCAAAGCCTCTATCTCTAAACCCCTGATGGCAGCAAATATAGTTTACGTACAAGTGGATCACTCAGAAGAAAATATTCAGTCACCACAAGAATTGCTCCACAACCAGCAAATCATGGAGACTGCAGAAAATACCTCGGAAAGTAACTCAGTTGAAGATCACTTAGAGGAGGGCTATGAATCCAGAGGCTACAACATAGCTCCATCATCTCCACAAAAGAATAATATCCTTTTAACCTCCTTTAATGATGATACATTATGTGATAAAGTCAAAACTCCCATAAATTCTGATATCTTTCTCTCTGATCAGTTTTCCTGGATCGCTAATAAGGAAATTATTTCAGATATTGACTCTCCACAGGTTAAGGAGAAGCACAGAAACATCAACAATCTCAGGGACATCAAGGATGCAAACATTAAGGCTATACAGCAAGAGCAAAATCCCATGACCCTATCATCAGAGTCATCTGACCTGCAAACATCAACTCAGGTTAATCTCCCTAAAAGGAGTTCCAGGTTAGCTTTAAAAAAACAAAGTTTCTAATGACAGTTAAATGTATAATTTGGAATGTCAGAGGCTTATTAACTTCTCTGGTTAGGCTAAAACACTTGTCTAAGAAACATAAACTGGACTTATTAGTTATAATTGAACCTAAAGGTCAATTAAACCAGCTAGACATGTACAATGAGATGTTTTGTTTTCGACATCACTTAGGTATGATTCATAATAAAATATGGATCATGCACTCTGGTAGGATTGACCTAAATCTTGTAGAAATCCATAATCATTACATACATGTGGAAATAAACATTAAAATTATGGCTAAGAAAATTAAGACCTTCTTCATTTATGCTCCACATAATAGAGATGATAGACTTCAGGTTTACAAGGATTTGGCAACTAGATTTGATAATTCCCCAACCCTGATTGGAGGTGATTTTAATGTCATGAGGTCAATGGATGAATACTCTGGTCCTAGCTCTCCAAATCTAAACTCTATTTCAGATTTTTATTCTTTAATAAATGAAGTTCAGATATCAGATTTAAACATAGTAGGAAACCATCTAACATGGAGCGACCACAGATCTGTAAACCCCACCTCCAAGAGATTAGATATGGTAATGGGAAATAACAGCTTTTTTAACTCATTCAACCACTCCTCTGTCCAAATCCTAAGCAGAACATCATCTTATCACTCTCCCATGCTACTAGACATTTCAAACTCAGACATCACATCCCCTAAACCATTCAGGTTTCAGGAAATGTGGTTCAATAGAAATGAATTTATAGACCTAATCTCCAATAGCTGGTCCCAACCCATTCAGGAACAGGGTTTAGTTGGACTCTCCTCAAAACTGAAAAGACTTAAAAATGAAATAAAAACATGGAATAAACTGGTCTTTGGTAATGTTTATGATAACATAACAACATCGGAAACTGAAGTTGCTAACCTGGAATCCCTTTATGATGTATCACACTCAGTTACTGACAGAATTAATTTGAACATGGATAATGCTAGATTAACCAGACATTTAGTTGAACAAAACATTTTCCTAACACAAAAGACTAGGATGAAGTGGCTTAAAGATGGAGATTTAAATTCTAAATACTTTCATAAGTCCATCACTGAAAATCATGCAAGACTATCTGATACGAATATCAAATGCTTTGATGTGCTTTAAATGCTTTGATGGATCAACTTTATGATGAAGAATTGAAGAAGGAGTCACCATCGACATCTTGGATTCATTATTCAAGATTGTCGACGAACTAAAGACATCATGAAGAACACTATACTCTTTTTTCCCACTGGGTTTTTAATGAGGTGGTGTGATCATTGTAAAATTAGTTCATTTTGAGTTTATTGGACTAATAGCTCGGCCATGTGGGCTTTGAAGAGCTGAAATTCGAAAATACGGTCCATTAAGGTTTAGTATATTCAGTTTTATTCTGATTAGAATTAGATTTGGTAATATTAGATAAGGTAATATTCTTCAAGGTTACTTCTTGAAGAATTCAACCTGATTACCTTAGATTATCATTTATTTTAGGTATTTTAGTTAGATATGGTTTTAGCTTCTTAAAGATGCCATAAGTCGATTCAGTTTCCATTTGTGATTAGGGTTTGAGGCAAGATTGTAACCCTATAAAAAGGGAGGCCTTATGGACAAAAATTACAACCTTTCATCAATCAAATATACAATCTTTTGAGTCCATACTCTTTGCTTGTGAGCTATTCCATTGTTGCTTAACCCCGAGGGCTAGTTAAGTATCAATAAACCTTGTAATCTGATCCTGAGGGCTAGTTAGAGAGCAAGTCGAAGTTAGGCGTACCCCGAGGGCAAGACTCCTGAATTTCGTGCGAGATAGTGCGGGTTTGCAAATCCCTTCACTAGATCAAAGATATTAATTCCGCAAATCGTGAGTCTTTGCAAGGAGATTCATATCAGTTGGTATCAGAGCAAAGCAAAAGATCAACTGAGGCCGAAAATAAAAACAAAAAAGGGGTTTTGAGTTTTGCATTAATTTATTTTCAAATTTATATATATATATATATATATATATATATATATATATATATATACTCTTTCGTGTCGTGTGTTAACTGTGTTTGTTTGATCCTTCTTACCAGGAGGATTGAATCTAGATTCGAAGGACGTTGAAGGGTTCGAGAGTTAGAATACTTCGGTATTACTATCCGCATTCACCTTCATCAATTGAGTCAGGAGGATGTCGAAGGGTCTGAGCATTAACAAGTATTATCCGCCTTCACCTCCCAGTCAGTTTCGTAGTTTTAAGTAGCTTAAACAGTTTATGTGCTTGCGATATTTTCGTCAACTCTTCTGAAAATTATTGCATGCTCATAATCCTATTTGTTTTCTTTATCGTTCTTTGATTCCGTGATCTAGAATTGTTCTTTGATTCTTGATTACACCTTATTAAAAAAAAAGAGTCTTGTGTCGTTTTCCATATATATAATGTCATATTCTTGATCCTTACGATCTTGAATACCTCGAAGTTCATTGGAATCAAGAGGGAGTTGTCGTAGTTTTCTTATTCCAAGTTTTGTATAGGAGATTCTTGTTCCAAAACTTTTCGAAAATAAAAAACAAAAGGTAGCAGATTTTGGGTTTTAAAATCGGAATTTAGGATTTGAAATCAGAAATTTGGGGCAGATTTGCAATTTTTCAAAAGTTTGGGGGCATATTTACAATTTCCAAAAAAAATGGTAATTGTGACCAAAATTTTTCTTGGGGAATAACATTCTGTTTATGAGTTTTATAGTACAAAAAAAGGGAAAAAATGAATTGTGGCTGAAAAAAAAAGGAAAGAAAAAGGAATCCGGTTTGAAAAAGGAAAAGAAAAGTTAAAATCCTGATCGGAAGAGAAAAAGGAAATAAAAGCCAATTGAGAGAGGGGTTTTGATCTGGATTTTTTGACTTGGGGGAGTCATTAAAACCCTTTTCCACAAGGGATTTGGATTTAATTTCCTATTCCAATTTGTTCTTGAATTTTCGGAACCTATTAGTCGTCTATATAAAGCCTTCTTGTTTTGGTCATAATTCATTCAATAAAGCTCCGATTTGTGCCATTAAAATTTTGTTTTGTTACTTATTCTTTGTAGAATTTGGAATTCAAGATCATAGAGCCAAATTTTGAGTTTATATATTTTTAAATTTCGAAATAAGTTCTGCAGTACTCATCTCCATAGTTTGCTTTGAATTGCGGTGAATAGATCAGTTGCCCTCGCATTAGCCTTTGCCTTGTGAGTTGTGAGTGTTATACACTTGGTGAGTGACCTTAGTAAACAAAGGGAAGGGGGGACAATTTTTTTTAACTAACCGTTTGATTTTCTTAGCAGTTAGTGAAGATGGGGGACGAAAATCCATTCGTCCCGCCTTTTGTTAGCCATCCTAACCATTTGCCTTTGAAGAACACCTCTAATGGTGGGTGTGGTAGTCATCCACGTGAAGAGGCTCCAAATAGTTAGGAGCGACATCGAATTAATCCAAATGAAGCCAATGATCCCGATCAGTTTGCTGTCATATTAAATGCACTTATGAGTGAGGTGCAAAGGTTGGCGAGAAAAAATGACAGCATGGCACCGCCTACACCTACATCATTGGTCAAGAGGGAAGAAACCAAGAAATATGTCCATCAATTCAATGGTTCTGGAAGTTCGGTTGATTATTCTGATGATGGTTCGGAAAGGAGATCACACCGAGGATCTTCTAGAAGGCATCACCCCAGTAAACCTCATTCTAGAAGGAGAGTGAAAATTAATTCAGGTTCTGATGAAGCTCGAGATATGAAGGGTTTAAAATATGACATCCCTCGATTTGATGGTCAACAAAATCCAGTGAAGTATCTTGATTGGGAGCGACAGATTGAGAATCTGTTTGATCTCAACAATTATTGGGAGAAGGAGAATGTCAAAGTGGCGCAGTATTCTTTCACTCATTATGCGGCTGAGTGGTGGAAAAATAAAAAGGAGTCGCAATATCTTGCTGGAAAGAAACCTATCTCCACATGGGAGAGATTGAGATCTGAGCTTCGCGAATATCATGTTCCACCTACTTACTTGATGGAACAACATTCATATCTAAGCAATATGAAGTAAGGAAATTGCAGTGTAGATGAATACTGGTAAGATCCTGAATTAGCTATGAGAAGAGTTGGCATGAGAGAAAATGATGCCTTTATAAAGAATCAGTTTATTGAAGGTTTAAGAGAAAATCTGTAAGTTACGGTTAAGCTTCAGTATTATGTTTCCATGCAAGATTTATTGTTCAATGCCAGGTTGGTTGAGTCAACATTAAGGCCCAGTGGAAGCTCTAATTTTGGCTGTGACAGTCAAAGGCAATTCTCTGATTTTAGAAGCCCAAATTCGACTAGGGGTTGTAGCAATTTGAACTTGGGTGGCCGAGGAAACCTTAATTCAACCAAAACCTACTCAAATTCACCATTGGAACACACTGATCAAAGAATGATTGCAACCAATCAGTCCTTTAGCCAAGATACAGGTAAATTAATTTCTACTTTGTCGGATACCGTTTCTTCTAACACTCCTACATGTTTTCATTGTAATGAACGAGGACATGTTCACAATAATTGTCCCCATGAATGAATTATAACAACAATGGAGGAGGGGGAAGATGATGATATGCCTGTACGGTATGACACTAAAGAAGAACAAATAGATGATGAAATCATCTTTTTTGACAGAGGTGAGAAAGGTCCTGAAACACAAGATGTTTTTGAGGCGTATTCCACAGATGTTTCCAAAATTACTCCCCCACAAGAAGCAAGTTATTTTGACCAAAATAGTGTCAATTCCACCAAAAAGACAATAAATGTCTCCATAGACAAGTTCCGGGTCGATCCTAAGGTAGGTAAGATAGGTAAGTTGCAGAATGATTATGAAATGTCACATAAACTCTTGTTTTCACATCTTAGTCCTTTACTTTCTATTTATATGATGACACATGAACTATCTACTGATTCTGGTAAATTGTTTTATGCTTCACTAAGAGATGTGAATCGATCATTGACTAATCATTCTTTTGTTCTTAGAATGTCCTTTAAAGAAAGTTACTATTCCAAAGAAGATATTCCTGTAAATATGCCTTCACGGTTTGTTAAGTTGTTACAAGAATTCAAGGATGTCTTTACATGTTATATGCTTCCCGTTTTGAGGATGAAACTTTTCGATCCGGGAGGGAATGATACGAATATCAAATGCTTTGATGTGCTTTAAATGCTATGATGGATCAACTTTATGATGAAGAATTGAAGAAGGAGTCACCATCAACATCTTGGATTCATTATTCAAGATTTTCGACGAACTAAAGACATCGTGAAGAACACTATACTCTTTTTTCCCACTGGGTTTTTAATGAGGTGGTGTGATCATTGTAAAATTAGTTCATTTTGAGTTTATTGGACTAATAGCTCGGCCATGTGGGCTTTGAAGAGCTGAAATTCGAAAATACAGTCCATTAAGGTTTAGTATATTCAGTTTTATTCTGATTAGAATTAGATTTGGTAAGATTAGATAAGGTAATATTCTTCAAGGTTACTTCTTGAAGAATTCAACCTGATTACCTTAGATTATCATTTATTTTAGGTATTTTAGTTAGAGATTGTTTTAGCTTCTTCAAGCTGCCATAAGTCGATTCAGTTTCCATTTGTGATTAGGGTTTGAGGCAAGATTGTAACCCTATAAAAAGGGAGGCCTTATGGACAAAAATTAGAACCTTTCATCAATCAAATATACAACCTTTTGAGTCCATACTCTTTGCTTGTGAGCTATTCCATTGTTGCTTAACCCCGAGGGCTAGTTAAGTATCAATAAACCTTGTAATCTGATCCTGAGGGCTAGTTAGAGAGCAAGTCGAAGTTAGGCGTACCCCGGGGGCAAGACTCCTGAATTTCGTGCGAGATAGTGCGGGTTTGCAAATCCCTTCACTAGATCAAAGATATTAATTCCGCAAATCGTGAGTCTTTGCAAGGAGATTCATATCAGTTGGTATCAGAGCAAAGCAAAAGATCAACTGAGGCCGAAAATAAAAACAAAAAAAGGGGTTTTGAGTTTTGCATTAATTTATTTTCGAATTTATATATATATACTCTTTCGTGTCGTGTGTTAACTGTGTGTTTGATCTTTCTTACCAGGGGGATTGAATCTAGAGTCGAAGGACGTTGAAGGGTCCGAGAGTTAGAATACTTCGGTATTACTATCCGCATTCACCTTCATCAATTGAGTCAGGAGGATGTCGAAAGGTCTGAGCGTTAACAAGTATTATCCGCCTTCACCTCCCGGTCAATTTCGTAGTTTTAAGTAGCTTAAACAGTTTATGTGCTTGCGATATTTTCGTCAACTCTTCTGAAAATTATTGCATGCTCATAATCCTATTTGTTTTCTTTATCGTTCTTTGATTCCGTGATCTAGAATTGTTCTTTGATTCTTGATTACACCTTATTAAAAAAAGAGTCTTGTGTCGTTTTCCATATATATAGTGTCATATTCTTGATCCTTACGATCTTGAATACCTCGAAGTTCATTGGAATCAAGAGAAAGTTGTCATAGTTTTCTTATTCCAAGTTTTGTATAGGCAATTCTTGTTCCAAAACTTTTCAAAAATCAAAAACAAAAGGTAGCATATTTTGGGTTTCAAAATCGGAATTTAGGATTTGAAATCAGAAATTTGGGGCAGATTTGCAATTTTCAAAAGTTTGGGGCAGATTTGCAATTTCCAAAAAATGGTAATTGTGACCGAAATTTTTCTTGGAGAATAACATTCTGTTTGTGAGTTTTATAGTACAAAAAAAAGGAAAAAAATGAATTGTGGCTGAAAAAAAAGGGAAAAAAAGGAATCCGGTTTGAAAAAGGAAAAGAAAAGTCAAAATCCTGATCGAAAGAGAAAAAGGAAATAAAAGTCAATTGAGAGAGGGGTTTTGATCTGAATTTTTTGACTTGGGGGACAAGTAAGTCATTAAAATCCTTTTCCACGAGGGATTTGGATTTAAGTTCCTATTCCAATTTGTTCTTGAATTTTCGGAACCTTTTAGTCGTCTACATAAAGCCTTCTTGTTTTGGTCATAATTCATTCAATACAGCTCCAATTTGTGCCATTCAAATTTTGTTTTGTTCCTTATTATTTTTAGAATTTGGAATTCCAGATCATAGAGCCAAATTTTGAGTTTAAATATTTTTAAATTTTGAAATAAGTTTTGCAGTACTCATCTCCATAGTTTGCTTTAAATTGCGGTGAATTGATCATTTGCCCTCGCATTAGCCTTAGCCTTGTGAGTTGTGAGTGTTATACACTTGGTGAGTGACCTTACTAAACAAATGGAAAGGGGGGATGATTTTTTTTAACTAACCGTTTGATTTTCTTAGTAGTTTGTGAAGATGGGGGACGAAAATCCATTCGTCCCGCCTTTTGTTAGCAATCCTAACCATTTGCCTTTAAAGAACACCTCTAATGGTGGGCGTGGTAGTCATCCACATGAAGAGGCTCCAAATAGTTGGGAGCGACATCGAATTAATCCAAATGAAGCCAATGATCCCGATCGGTTTGCTGTCGCAATAAATGCACTTATGAGTGAAGTGCAAAGGTTGGCGAGAAAAGTTGACAGCATGGCACCGCCTACACCTACATCATCGGTCAATAGGGAACAAACCAAGAAATATGTCCATCAATTCAATGGTTCTGCAAGTTCAGATGATTATTCTGATGATAGTTCGGAAAGGCGATCACACCGAGGGTCTTCTAGAAGGCATCGCCCCAGTAAATCTCATTCTTGAAGGAGAGTAAAGATTAATTCAGGATCTGATTCAGGTTCTGATGAAGCTCGAGATATGAAGGGTTTAAAATATGACATCCCTCGATTTGATGGTCAACACAATCCAGTGAAGTATCTTGATTGGGAGTGACAGATTGAGAATCTGTTTGATCCCAACAATTATCGGGAGAAGGAGAAAGTCAAAGTGGCACAGTATTCTTTCACTCATTATGCGGCTGAGTTGTGGAAAAATAAAAAGGAGTCGCGATATCTTGCCGGAAAGAAACCTATCTCCACATGGGAGAGATTGAGATCTGAGCTTCGCGAATATCATGTTCCACCTACTTACTTGATGGAACAACATTCATATCTCAGAAATATGAAGCAAGGAAATTGCAGTGTAGATGAATACTGGTAAGATCTTGAATTAGCTATGAGAAGAGTTGGCATGAGAGAAAATGATGCCTTTATAAAGAATCAGTTTATTGAAGGTTTAAGAGAAAATCTGTAAGTTACAGTTAAGCTTCAGTATTATGTTTCCATGTAAGATTTATTGTTCAATGCCAGGTTGGTTGAGTCAACATTAAGGCCCAGTGGAAGCTCTAATTTTGGCTATGACAGTCAAAGGCAATTCTCTGATTTTAGAAGCCCAAATCCGACTAGGGGCTGTAGCAATTTGAACTTGGGCGGCCGAGGAAACCTTAATTCAACAAAAACCTACTCAAATCCACCATTGGAACCCACTGATCAAAGAATGATCGCAACCAATCAGTCTCTTAGCCAAGATATAGGTAAATTAATTTCTACTTTGTCAGATACCGTTTCTTCTAACACTCCTACATGTTTTCATTGTAATGAACGAGGACATGTTCACAATAATTGTCCCCATGAATGAATTATAACAACAATGGAGGAGGGGGAAGATGATGATATGCATGTACGGTATGACACTGAAGAAGAACAAATAGATGATGAAATCATCATTTTTGACAGAGGTGAGAAAGGTCCTGAAACACAAGATATTTTTGAGGCGTATTCCACAGATGTTTCCGAAATTACTCCCCCCACAAGAAGCAAGTTATTTCGGCCAAAATAGTGTCAATTCCACCAAAAAGACAATAAATCTCTCCATAGACAAGTTCCGGGTCGATCCTAAGGTAGGTAAGACAGGTAAGTTGCAAGAATGATTATGAAAAGTCACATAAACTCTTGTTTTCACATCTTAGTCCTTTACTTTCTATTTATATGATGACACATGAACTATCTACTGATTCTGGTAAATTGTTTTATGCTTCACTAAGAGATGTAAATCGATCATTGACTAATCATTCTTTTGTTCTTAGAATGTCCTTTAAAGAAAGTTACTATTCCAAAGAAGATATTCCTGTAAATATGCCTTCACGGTTTGTTAAGTTGTTATAGGAATTCAAGGATGTCTTTACAGGTTATATGCTTCCCGTTTCGAGGACGAATCTTTTCGATCCGGGAGGGAATGATAAGAATATAAAATACTTTGATGTGCTTTAAATGCTTTGATGGATCAACTTTATGATGAAGAATTGAAGAAGGAGTCACCATCGATATCTTGGATTCATTATTCAAGATTGTCGACGAACTAAAGACATCGTGAAGAACACTATACTCTTTTTCCCACTGGGTTTTTAATGAGGTACTGTGATCATTGTAAAATTAGTTCATTTTGAGTTTATTGGACTGATAGCTCGGCCATGTGGGCTTTGAAGAGATGAAATTCGAAAATACAGTCCATTAAGGTTTAGTATATTCAGTTTTATTCTGATTAGAATTAGATTTGGTAAGATTAGATAAGGTAATATTCTTCAAGGTTACTTCTTGAAGAATTCAACCTGATTACCTTAGATTATCATTTATTTTAGTTATTTTAGTTAGATATGGTTATGGCTTCTTAAAACTGCCATAAGTCGATTCAGTTTCCATTTGTGATTAGGGTTTGAGGCAAGATTGTAACCCTATAAAAAGGGAGGCCTTATGGACAAAAATTACAACCTTTCATCAATCAAATATACAACCTTTTGAGTCCATACTCTTTGCTTGCGAGCTATTCCATTGTTGCTTAACTCCGAGGGCTACTTAAATATCAATAAACCTTGTAATCTGATCCTGAGGGCTAGTTAGAGAGCAAGTCGAAGTTAGGCGTACCCCGAGGGCTAGACTCCTGAATTTCGTGCGAGATAGTGCGGGTTTGCAGATCCCTTCACTAGATCAAAGATATTAATTCCACAAACCGTGAGTCTTCGCAAGGAGATTCATATCACCATCAATCATGAAGATACAAGACCAGGAAGGAAACTAGTTGAACTCTCAGTCACAAATAGGTGATGCAGCAGTCAATTTTTTCAAAACACTTCTCTCCGATGAAAATGATGATCCATCGGGCCAATGCCTCTCATTCCTAATAAAGGAAATCCATCCTTCTATCTCTGATCAGGATAACATCCAATTGTTAAAACCTATAACCATGGACGAAATCAAATCAGCAGTCTTTGAATTATCTCCATCTGCAGCCCCAGGGCCAGATGGTTTTCCAGGATTCTTTTATAGGAAGTCGTGGGAGATAATAAAAAATGATGCTCTAACTATAGTGCTGGAGTACCAAGCTGGTATTCCCATACCAAAATCAGTGGCAAGCACACTGATTGCATTAATACCAAAAACAAAAACTCCTAAAGCCTTTAGTGAGTTCAGACCTATAAGCCTCTCCAACTTCATCAATAAACTGATGTCTAAGATCATGGTAGAAAGAATCAAACCATTCATGAGCTCCCTAACTTGACAAGAAAAATGAATCCTTAAATCTAATTCTTAAATTAGATATGATGAAGGCATTTGACCAAGTTTCTTGGTCAACCATCAACACTCTTTTATTAAAATTGGGATTTCATGGTCATATAGTAAAAATCATATGAACAACATTAACTCAACCTGGTTGTCAGTTCTGATAAATGGATCACCTTGTGGTTTTTTTAAACCTACTACATGTTTAAAACAAGGTGATCCATTATCACCCTTCCTCTTTAACATCTTGACAGAATTTCTAACTAGAAATCTTAGGATCCAATTTTTAAATGGAAACATTAAACAATTCCAAACCCCAGGATCAGCAAACACAATAAATCAGCTGTCCTTCGCTGATGACACAGTGGTGTTTCTAAAGGGGACAAAAAATCCCTAAAAAACATAATAACATTCCTGGAGATTTATCAAAAAGCTACTGGTCGGAAAGTAAATTTTCAGAAAAGTGCATTTTACTCAGGGAAGTTAAGTGGAAATAAGAAAAAAGAGATTAACGACATAACCAACATGACCCAAGGAACACTTCCTTTCTCTTACCTAGGTGTCACGGTTTTTAAAGGAAGGAAACTAAATCTCCATTTCAAAACTTTAATAGACTCGGTTAATAACAAAATTTCTAGCTGGAAAAATCAATGGCTTTCAGGAGGGGGTAAGATAATTTTGATAAATCATGTTTTAACCTCTATACCCCAACACACATGGGCTGTTACAGCACCAACTAAGCACACAATTCATAAACTTATATCCATTTTTAGTAATTTCATGTGGGGGAAAACAGAACATGGACAAAACAAGCACTGGATCTCTTGGGAAAGAATATCATACCCACAGAAAGAACAAGGTCTAGGTATAAGGCATATTCAATCAATAATTAACTCATTCTCAACTAAAATCTGGTGGAAACTCCAATTAGGACAGTCAACTTGGTATAAATTTATGTGGTCATTACCCTCCCATGCTAGACAATCTGAAACTTGGGCTAGGTTCAGAGAAGTTAATGAAAGGGCAGAATCATACTCACAGGTGATCATAGAAAAGGAATCTTCTAATTTTTGGATAGCTAATTGGTTAGGTTCAGGCTCTCTTATAAATCAGGTGGAAGACTCCCAGGTACAAGTCCCCTTTCCATTACTTACAGTATCTGATTTTCAGCTAAACAAAGGTATTTACATCCCTCAACTCTCATATTTATTCAACTCTTCCATAAACTTGGAGCTTTTGAAGGATGTGACTTTAACAGATCAGCAGGATTATATCATATGGAAACCTGATACTTATGGTTCTTTTACAATTAAATCAGCATATCAAGTTTTCAGACCTAAAAAACCTGAACTGGATATTTTTACAAACGTTTGGAACCAGATTTTACCAAAAAAAGTCAGTTTCTTTGTGTGGAAAATGCTACTGTGTGCTTTACCTTTTGCTGATATTCTCATGAAAACTGGTCTAAACTTACCTTCCAAATGCACAGAATGTGAAAGTATAGACTCCTTATCACATTACTTTAATTCATGTGCCACAGCTATGGTTTTATGGAATAAAATGCATGAAGCTCTTAATTTACTAGTTAGATCTTTCAACAACATCATGGATAGAGTGGAATATCACTGGTCTCTTAAATCTTCTTCATCTGCTCACTTTTCCATAATGATTGTTCTTCCTTGTTTAATATGCTGGGAATTATGGAAAACCATAAATAAACTGATTCATGAAAATAAGAAGAGCTATGTTCATTCTCAATGGAAAAACATTTCTAATCTTTGTTTCATGATCTACTCAGTTCATCCTAAAGCTCTTTGTCATACACAATGTAATCTGGTTACTAATGGATTAATGCCACCCTTTAAAAGGAAGAGGCTAAAAAGGCTGAACCTAATAAAATGGAAACCACCAGACAATGGCCTTAAGGTTTACTGTGATGCAGCCATAGAAGGGAATAAGTTAGGTTTAGGGTGTGTCATTAGGGATACTAATAAACGGGTTTTACATGTTGTATCATGTTGTATGCAAATGGATGATACCTCCTTATTGCCTCCTCTTGTAGTTTTAAAGGCTGAAATGATGTCTATCTTCACAGGATTAGAAGCTGCAAGAAGAAGGACTGATCATGTTCAAATTGAATCGGATTGTTCTTCGGCGATACAAATCATTCACGGTCAGCCTTGCCCTTGGCCTCTGAAGCAGCTTCTGGACCAGATCAAATTAGCAACCTCAACATTTCAACTTGTCATCTTCAGCCATATTCACAGAGAAGGAAACCAAACCCCTGACTTTCTAGCAAAATTAGCAGTTAGAAGAGGATACATCACACAGTTTGAAGAAAGTCAAACATCACAGAGATTCTTGTTTCTCAACCGTAGGGAAACCTTATTCCTGCAATTCAGATGGAAACACCACTACATTAGCTAGGCTCTCTTCACATCACTGGATACTCCTTGTTTGAAATCTCTTGATAGTCTGGCCTTCATGAGCTTAACATAGGGGTGGAGGGCTTATAGAAAGAAACACAGTCAAGAGAATTCAATCAACGGGAGCTTCATATATTGACATAGGATCTTGTTTGGATTGTCTTGTAAATTAACAATCATTTTACTCTCCATTAGGGCGTGAGATCCCTTAATATGAAAATTTACCGCTCATCGATGATGAGTGTTTTGAGTTTAAAAAAAATGCCAGGTGAGTGAATGTTTTAATTATCAAATATTGTATAATATTTGCACTCTTTTTCTTTGCACTCTTTTTCTTCAAAATGTCATGGTTTCATCGTCCTATTTTAAATTGTAATTTAATTATTTATTTAATTAAAAAAATTAATTTTGACCATAATTGAATTGTATATAAATATACTTTTTCCATCCCACTAAAACTCTCTTATATATTGTTAAAATAAGTCAAATTAATTTGATTTAATTATGTTATAGATAGAGTTGTTGTTTAGACTAGAATCATACTAGTATTAGCTGTATTTTATACTCTACTTATTCTCATCAGTAATCAATTATTCACTACAAAAAATTATTCTATCATGGTACTAGAATAAGTTCTGAACCCTAAATTTTATTTTATTTTTTCGACAGTCATGTCTCCCTCTTTTTTCCGGTGACCGAACTCTCCCCCTTCCTCACCTTTTTCCGTTCAAATTCCCATTCTCCGGCGAGTTCCAGTCTTTGGTTTTCAGGTGTTCCTTCTTCGGCAAATTCTAGTGGTGACCCAGCGGTGTCCTTCTTGGTGAATTCACGGTCAAATTCTGGCATAGTTCCAGCCAGTTTGCTGGGTCTTCGTCAACTCTCCGGCCTTCTCCAACTCGCAGAGGTGAATTTTGTACCAGTGGCCACCAATAGTCATTCTCAGGTCGAGTTCTACTACAACGCTTCTTCTCTGGCAGCATTTTTCTCGATCGGTGTCATTCCCGGCGGCTCTTCCGATCAGTGTTGTTCTTTTCGACGAGTTCTCCCCTTCATCTCCGATGGTTCGGTACACTTCTTCAACCGCTTCTAAGACATCTGATTTGCAGCATCTCGGTGTCTCTCTCCTGTTCATCTCAGCCCGGCGTCCCCGACTCAACACACTTTTGGCGTGTGAGATTCACGCCCTCAGAGGCTAAGCGTGCCACTCCATTAGCGCGTGAGTTGCACGCGCGCAACTGCTCCACCGCGCGTACAGGCACGCACACATGAGTTATACGTGCACCAGATTCTCCGATGCATCTGGCATACCTTTGGGCAGGTTTTTGTCCTTTTGTGGTTTTTTATTTGCCTTCTGTGATGTGGCTTTCTTTGGGTCTCCAAGGTGTGATATTTCAAGTTATACTGGTTTTTCTCATTATCGATGGTGCGATGGATCTAAATGGATTGTAGACTCCAGTGTCACAAAACACATGGCATCATCTCTCAATGTTGTAGATTATGTGACACTTTATCGTAGTTTTGTCTGCGTCTATGTTGGTAATGGTTATCAAATTTCTATTACTCATATTGGTAATTCTCGGATTTCTCAATCTCTATCTTTTTATGATATACTTATTGTGCCTGATATTACTAAAAATTTATTTTCGATTAGAAAATCAACTCGGGATTTAAATGTTGCCTGCTTTGATGATTGCTCATTTGTTATTCGGCAAAAAATCACTAGTGAAACTTTAGGTCACGGTCTTAGTGAAAATGGGCTCTATATTTTAGACTATGGTGCATCTGCTTTGTTGTTTATCGTGAAATCAAATAAGTCACGTGCGTCTTTTGAAATCTGGCATACTAGAATTGGTCATGTTCCGTATTCTGCTAGTTCTGGTTTGCGAGCTTCTGGATCTCTGTCTCATCAGTTTTTCCGAAACCTACCATTTGTGATGCATGTGAAAAGGCTAAAGGGAAGCATTTATCATTTTATACAAATGATAAACGTGGTGCTAGGGTACTTTGCCCTCTCATATTTTATCTGCTGATGGTTTCTCCTACTATACTATTTTCCTTGATGATCATTCCTGACTCTCGTGGTTTTACCCACTGCACTGCAAATATGATTTTTGGGATGTTTATTGTCAGTTTGAGACTTTTGTGGGAAATCGGTTCTCTACCACCATTAAGGTATTTCAGAGTGATGGGGGGTCTAAGTCCGTAAATGGTCGATTGCGCTCTCCCTTTCAGAAAAAAAGTATTCACCCTCAGATTTCTTGCCCGTATACTTTTGAGCGGAACGGTAGGGTTGAGCACAAGCACTCTCGCCTTGCTGAGATGGGCATGTCTATGTTATACCACTCTCATGTCCCTCTCTCTCACTGGCCTCACGTCTTTGCTACAGCCGCTTATACTACAAATCGGTTGTCCACTCCTGTTCTTGACGGACGATCACCATATGAAGTTATTAATGGCTGAGTTCCCATACACATGATCTTTCACGTATTTGGTTGTCGTGTGTACCCTTATATTCATCCATATGCAGATCACAAACTCGCTCCTTGCAGTTTTCCATGTGTCTTTCTTGGATACAACTCCCAGTACAAGGGATATTGATGTTTGGATCCTACACCGGGAAAGATATATGATACCAGACATGCTCGGTTTGACAACACCTCCTTCCCTTATGCTAGTGGTTCTACTTCAGTCTCCATTCTCTCTGGATATCTCTACCTTTTTCAATCCCACTAATGCATCAGCTGATGTTCTTGCTTATACCACGAGGGCATATCCTCTTGCTATTCTTGTCACTTCCGTTGCCAGCCATACCGGGTCATCAATGGTATCGTCCTCCCCAACTATGACACCCTGTTTTGTCTACTTTACCGATTCAGACCACCCAGTGGCCGCTCAGACTCATCCTGTTCCGCCCATCTCGCCATCGACCAGCTCAGTTGGTCTGTCGACCAGCCCATCTAGTTTGCCAGCCACCTCACCGGCCCCTTCGTTGGCCACCTCACCAGCCTTTTTACCTGCTGCGATTGCTCTTTCAGTCTCTCCACCTTGGCCTCGCACTCATCGTATGGCTACTCGATCGGCGACTGGGGCTATTCAGCGCAGAGGTTATGCTGATATCATTGCTCACGGCCTTACTGCTGCCTTACTTGCTCACTCAAATCCCACAGATTACCAAACTGCTCTTCAGGATCCGGCTTGGGTTTTTGCTATGGATGACGAGATGACAGCTCTTCGTGGATAGCGCACTTGGGATTTGGTGCCTCATCCATCGGACGTCAACATTATTGGCTCCAAACTGGTTTACATACTGTTTATCGACCAAATGGCACTATTGAGTGTCATAAAGCTAGTTTTGTGGCCCAGGGTTTCTCACAGATTCTGGGTTTTGATTTTGACTACACTTTCAGTCCATTAAGGTATTTTTTAAGGCAACATACCTGATCATAGGGTACAACATTGCAGGATGGGGGTCGCATAAAAACCTCTTCATGAAAATCACCATACAGGAAGGTATTATGGACATCCATCTGACGCACTTTCCAACCACAAATGACTCAAACAGACAAGAATAAGCGGACATAACTCATCTTCGCAACCGGAGCAAAGGTCTCAGTATAATCAATTCCTTCGACCTGGCGATTCCCAAGAACCACTAGGCTCGCCTTATGACGTTCAATAGTACAATATGACCGGAACTTCATCTGGTAGACCCATTTACACCCAATCACCTTCTTATTCATAGGTAGAGGAGCCAAAGTCCATGTCTAATTGTGCTCTAGCGCAGTAAGTTCTTCAGTTACAACGTCTCGCCATTGAGCATACCGGGAAACCTCAGAATAAGTAGTGGGATCTGCACTAGATGTTACTGCACCCAAATGTCTAGAATGCATACTAGAAAAATTATCACAATTTACATAATCAGCAAGAGGATAGAGAACACCTAAAGAAAGTTACAAAGAATGAGTGAACGGAGATGTAGGGGGGGTCTTTAGTAGTAAGAGCACAGGCATAATCATTACAATCGTAATCTACCAAGTAAGAAGGCGGTCGCCGTGCACGAATACTCTGTCAGATAGGTGGAAACTCGACAGCGGAACCATCCAGGGCCAGATATACTCCAAAAGGAGACGCCGGTGAGTTTGGAGTTCGAGAAGATTCTGGCGATGAGGGCGCGGTAGTGGCCTGCGGCGACTGACTAGCGGTGACCGGCAGCAGCCAGTGGCGACGGAAAAGTGGTGACCTGTAGCGGCCGGCGGTGGACGGCAGTGACTGACCGGTGGCTGGCGGTAACTGATCAGTGATAACTGACGGCGATGGGCCGGTGGTGAAGGATTGGCGATAGCCAGCGGTGACTGGCCGGCAGTGAACAGCATAATGAAAATTTTGTGCGACTCCAGTAGTGGGGAGGAGGAGACCGACGGTGATGTGGTGGCACCGCCAGGTTCTTCTGAAGGGACCGATGTCGGAGTTACAGAATACGGGAAGTGATTTTCAAAAAAATTGGCATCCCGACTGATAAAGATTACAAGGGATTCCAAGTCAAAAAGGCGATAGCCTTTCTTTCCGGTAGGATAACCAAAAATAGACACCGCCAACTTCTTGGGCCAAAATTGACACGATATCTGGGAGCATGAGTAGCAAACCACAAGCATCCAAAAAATCTTAATCATGAGTAATTTGAAGCTTGCCCATAGAGCAACTCAAAGGGAGTACGACTATTGAGATGTTGTGTCGGTGTTCGGTTAATCAGGTAAGCAGCAGTAAGAACACACTCTCCCAAAAATTCAATAGGAAGACTGGCTTGGAACCATAAAGCATGCACCACATTGTATAAATGGCGATGCTTTCTTTCAACTCAACCGTTATGCTGCGGTGTGTCAACCATAGATATCTCAAAGATGATCCCAGGTGCAGCAAAATGAGGTCGCAAAGGCAAAAATTCAGTCTCATTATCAGCCCGAACATGTTGTATGGTTCGGTCTCACTGGTTCTTCACTAAGGCACTAAATTCTAAAAATTTAGAAGCTACTTCAAATTTAGCCACTAATAAATAAACCCAAACGGCTCGGGAATAATCATCAACTATAGTTAAAAAAATAAAATGCATCACTAGAGGATGGTGTTCGATAAGGTCCACAAATATCACAATGAAGTAATTGAAATAATGCAGTAGCATTTGTAGAACTCAATGGAAAACTATGTCTACTCTGTTTTGCTCTATAACATATAGAGCAAGGGACAGAATTCTTATTAGTGCCAAAATCAATAGAAGAAATAGAAGACAACACCGTAAAGGAAGGATGTCCAAAATGCTGATGCCATAATTCAGAAGAAGACACGGATGCAACAGCTGGAAGAGAGCAGGATAGGAGGATGAACACGAGTATCCAGCAGACAAAGCCAAAACACCCCCGCCCCCCCCCCTTTCTGTTCACCTACGCCCCCTTTCCTCGTACTAATTGTCTATAAAATGTAATAATTTTTCAGTGAACAAAGCTAGACAGTTCAAGGCTGATAACAATCTAGAACATGATAACAAGTTGCACCACAAAGTATGTATATATAATACATGAGGAAGAGTGACACCACCAAAGAAAATAGAACCATATTGAGTGGTGGATGATACCAAGCCATCAGGCAGAACAACATTCACAGTATCAATAGCAGTAGTAAGATCAGTAAGAGAACCTTTGTCACCAGTCATGTGATATGAGGCTCCCGAATTAAGTATCCATGATAAAGTAGGCTTACTGGACTCATTCTCAGTAAGAGAATGAAACTGATTAAATAAATGCATGGTCGTGCACCATTGGTCATCAGACAGAACAGGGCCAAAGTCGGATCGGGCAGGGACAGAATAAGCTGTCGCCACTAGACCAGGCGGTGATGTGGCTGCGCCGGCGAATGGCGGCGGGAGAGGAAGTGCCGCGGAAGCACCTCTGATCACAGCGGCGATGGCGGACGTCCGAGAAGCTGGCGCCGACTTCTTGGCGGTTCTGGATTTCTCCTTCAACTCCTTGAACCATTCTGGTACACCAAAGATCTGGAAGCAGGAATCCTTATCATGACCCTTGTGATGACAATGTGTACAAACAAGATTCTTGCAGTCAGATGCAGAAAGAACAACTGGCGAAGAACTTGCAGGTGGTGGACGTCGTGTAGTATATGCCATGGAGTTAGAAGAAGGCTCACGAGCTCGAATGACAGCTTTATGATTCTCCTCCTGGGCAACAAGGGCATACACTTTCATGACAGGTGGCATTGGATCAATGCTCATGATATGTGATCGCAAGGTGTCAAAGCCTTCATCAAGGCCAGAGATGAATTGGTAGATCAAATCCTTCTCTCTTTCTTGGAAGACTCTCACAGAATATTGCAATAGCATAATGCATTGCTTTCTTCACAGTCACAAACTAGGGGAGGCCGCATGCAGTGATAATCTGAAAACAACTTCTTCAGTTTGCCAAAGTAAATGTCGATGAGCTGACCGTTTTGCCTGCAACTCTGAATAGCCTCTTGCATTTACAAAACTTTCATACCCTCGGCAAGAATAAATCGTGCCTT
Organism: Rubia yunnanensis; assembly: GCA_037428765.1. NCBI lineage: Eukaryota > Viridiplantae > Streptophyta > Magnoliopsida > Gentianales > Rubiaceae > Rubia > Rubia yunnanensis. Next base: position 111,039,254 of record CM075065.1, on the reverse strand, counting down.
CAAGTCATCCCACAGATCCTTAAATGTGGAAAACAAGCTTGTAGAAGATATCAACACCGGATCCAGGGTTTGCAAGATCCAGCGGACAATAGTAGCATTAACCCCAGGCCAATCAGCAGCATCAGGATGACCATCTTGGGGTTTGATAATGGATCCATCAATGAACTCAATAAGGAATGCGCCACACATTGCGTCAGACCATTCAATGTAATTTTCTTGACCTTTCAGCATGTTCGGTATAAGTTGTAAACGTGGACCATTGCCAGAGTCAATAAACTAAGGATCAGCCGACATACGACCAATAGGTAAAGCAGTCTGAGGGCCAGATTGCAATTGCAACTGCTTCAGTAAAGTTGCAATCACATCATAACCACTCACATCTTGAAGCTTCGGAACCTCATGTGCAGCATCAATACGGGCATGTTCTTCATATATAGTGGAAAAATATGTACAGATCAGCAGCGGGTACAATAACCGACGACAGATCAGATCGGAAGGACACATCAACTCGTTGACAGGCGGCGGCGCGTGAACAGCAGCGGCGGCGGCGCGTGGATGGTGGCAGCTGCGCGTGCAGCGGGATTTCAAGGCAGCGGAAATTTTCTATTTAGGTTTTAGGATTTTAGGCTCTGATATTATATAGAAAATAATGGTAATGATTGTATGTCTTTATTCATGAACTCAGGATACATTATATAGTGATACATGATACCTATACAAGCTAGGAAAGGTAAGGATACATATACAAGGTAGGAACTTGTAATAGAATATAATTACAATTACAAGTAATTTTCTAATTCCTTAACAATTACTGTGAATTATTATTTCTTAATTTTATTTCAATATATACTTAATATTATTTATTTATATAAGTGTAGTTAAATTGTAAGTGAAATTAGAGTTTTTAATTATTAGATTAAAATTATATATATAATGAATGAGATCGAATATATCAGATAAAATTATTGTTTATTAATTTTGGTAGAAAATAATTTCTTTTATACTAAAGTGATGTTAACTGACGCTCTTACATACGTGTGTAAAATTTCAAAAACTATTTCAACTCCGTCTCTTATATCCACGTCATATTGACGCTCAGTAAACTATTTACAAATGTGTTACCGTTCCATTAGCATTGGAGTATTTATAGAACTGAAGTTAAAAGCTTAAGTAGAGAAACTATCTTTAATTAGTTATAAATATTCCTGCGTCGGAGTCTATTGTTGAATCATCTTTAGAAATTAATCGACTAGTTGAATCTATAGAGCATTTCTGAGATTATCTTTCGATTAGGAAAGTAATTAGTGGAACGACTTCTTAATTACCGAGAAATTAAGGATGCTCGGTGGTATATAACTGATTTTCTTTTTACATGACTGAAGGCATCTTTGCTTTGAGGATTAAAATGACTGAATATATTGATGTGGAATTAGTCCGAATTCAAAATCTCTCTGAAATCGGTTCTTCATTAATTAATTAAGAGAAGGTGTCCGGTGAAACAGTTTAAACTTTAGTAATGGATGTTTCTGCAAAAATTAACTCAAATTTTTATTTTTCCCAAATTTATTTGCAACTTTTAATTATTCTTTAATTATTTGTCCACGTAAATCACCAATTTGTTTTAGATAAAATTACAAATGAATTTAGAGGAATTCTCGCCAGTACGTTGTGAGACAACATTATTATTCTTTCTTACATATATTTATACGTCCAATAGAAATCCAAATTAATTTAATGAAAAAACAGCAGAGTAAAAACTTTTGATTCATGGTGTGAGGACGCGTCGCCGATATTCACCCAAAGCCCAAATGGGATAGATGCTCCTATAGGCCGAATAATTTAGGGTACTGTTCCGAAAGAATACTCCAGTTATTTCCTGCACCATAATAATGTTAAAAGAAAATATTAATGCTCATTCTTTCTATTTTCTCCATTTTTTACTTTTTGGAGTTGAAATTGATTCATATATAATTTAACTAATATGAAAAAAAATAACACCAATATGTGATGATGTTAAATTCTTTTCAATGCATATATTAAAATTATTATTTATATTATTTTTCATTAATGTATAGTATTCTTTAATTAGAGGTTAATTAGTATTCTTTTTTTTTGAGAAGAAAGGAAGTGGAAAACTTCAATAATAGGGAAACATTTTAATTAAGACTTCTTATTTCTAAAGAATAGGTATTGAGAGAAAATATAACTTGTCTTTAATATATAATATACTCCTGCTGTCCCATTTCAATCTGTTTAATTATTCATTTAGTTAAAACTTCCTAACTTTGATCACTAAATTGAATTGATATATAAATATCAATATTATTGTACAATACACTATCAGACTTGTTATAATGTTATAACCCTTAACAATATATCAATTTTTTCAAATTTTAATTATCATTAATAAAAAATATCTAATTTCAAATATTTTTTAAGTCAATCGATAAAAGTCAAAGTCTATTTGCAGGTTGAAATTGAAGGAAGAGAGTTCTCGTATCTTCTGGGCCGGATTGAGTTTAAGTGAGGGAAAAGTTTACCTGCTGAGGGAAGTCGCCATCATATGCTTGTGAATTGATTAATCTTCTTATGCCACGTTGTATTGGTGTTGGATCAATTTCCGCCTGATATTAACCATATTTTGGTCAGTATACCCATGCAACGTTGAGGTAATTAATTGCAGAAAGGTAAATTATAATTTATATAGTCTCTTGACGATGGTTTTTTAGACTATGTTTCAAATTAAATTCTATATCTATATTTTTATAAATTTAAATAGGTAAAGTCTTGAGAAATACCGTCTTTCCATAGATATATGGTTGAATTAGAATGATAGAAAGATAAAATGTCTTAGTTATAATATTAAAATTTTATTATGTAACGTATAATAGTTATAAGTTTATGACCCGATTAATACAACTCAAAAATTTTATCTTAATTTTTTCTAATTTGTAATTTAAACATTGGTCTTTCCATAACTTTCAAGAGAGGGATTCATTTAAATATATTATTTTCTAATTTAGATATATTATTTTGAATTTAAATATTTTAATTTTTCATATTTTAATTTTTTATATTTAAACACACATAATTACATGTTTACATATAATGTAATATGTAAATTTAAAGTATATAATTAAGTTTAAAACTACAGTTATTATTATATAAGTTTAAAAAATATAACATTTTCTAAAATTTAACCAAATAATATGGTCATGGTACTAATATCTTCTCGTGAGAACACCAACTAAAAAATATTGCATACTAATATCTTCTCTTGAGAACTCCATCAACCAAAAATAATAACATACTTATATCTTCCCATGAGAACTCGATCAACTAAAAATAATGACATGCTCTTTTCACTTGAATTGAACTGAAATTAATTAATTTAGATATTAATAATAGAAATATATTAAATTAAAATAAATTAAATTAAATTATTTTAAACTAATTTAAACTGAAGGAAATTAGAAAAAACATACTTCTAAAGTAACATTATTTATTATATTTCTTCTAAATAATGAGTTGTAGCGACAAACTTACTTGTCCCGCATCCATCAGCGCTAACAAAGCCCATGAAGTTTGGACTAAATTTGAGCGATATCCATCTATGCTTGTGTAAACCTAAAAGTAGTTGGCAACATAACAATTTCAATGAATCAATTCAAAATAGGGCAAATATAATTTTCATACGTGGTGTCTTTGTTTTGAATAGTTCATTATGTGAAAATATTTAACTTGGTTCAATAAAATAATGATTGATCTTCTGATAGTTGACAACTAAATTTAAACATTTCAAAATGTATTTTTTATATTGTATTTTTTTAAAATCACATTCAAATACATATTATTATTTGTTTTAATTTATATAATACAATATTTAATTTTCTTTTAAAATTATATTTTTTAAAGTAAAAAATCAAAAATTTGTCCATAAATTTATGGACATTCACCTTTACTTTCTTTTATTGAAATTACCTTGTTTGAGCAAGAAAGATAACTTTCACCCCACCCCCCATCAGTTAATTGCTTTGATAGCAGAAATTGACATGCTTTGCGCAATACACAAGAATTGTGATAGTTTCTGCCACATATTGCCAGCCCTCTTACTGCATACCGAGTCCCATATGTATAGCAAACCCCCCAATTACCATACCTGCACATTTAGAAAAAAGCATTTAGAATGTCTAAAGAAGAAAGAAGAAAGTGAGAGAATTAATTACTGAATGTCGTAAGAAATTGTATAATTAATTACTGAATATATAGAGAATACAATAAAGGTAAAATAAGGAAGGAACTCTAATCATACTAATCTAATCAGTTTTCTGATTTATTCTAACAGAAACAATTTTGTTTCTTATATTGATAACGAATAGAAATCCTTTCCTACAAGGAAAGGTTATAAATGGTAGTTACCTTATTGAATTAGTTTCCTTATAGAATTAGAATCATTTTCATGTTAGACGTTAGTCTGTAGCCCTATATATTGTAATTCTCAATACTGATGAGATGTGCCATTGATGTGATATCAATACACCATAATAAAGTCTTTTAAATTTTAGGGTAATATGCAAATATAACCCTATATGTTGGAGAAAGTGCAAATATAACCCTCAGTTATTTTTTAGTGCAAATATAACCCTAACTATTATACATATGTGCAAATATAACCCTAACTATTATACATATGTGCAAATATAACCATAAAGCCATTATTTCCGCCATTGACTAACCAGGGTTATATTTGCACTTTCAATTATCGCAGGGTTATATCTGCACTTTCATTATTGCAGGGTTATATCTGCACTTTCATCAATTATATAGGGTTATATATGCACTTTTCTCTAAATTTTATCATGGTATAAAAGCGGGTTCAATTTGGGACCCTTTATCTTTAGCTGTATCCGCACTGGTGCCGCATTGCCTTCTATGTCGTCTTCGTGATCTACACCGCTGCCACCGAAGGAGCCTAGCATCGCCACCACTCCGCTTTATTATCCATACACGCCATTACCGCGTTTAGTTGCTATCCACACACGCTGCCACCGCTGCCCCTCACATGCCGCCACCGCCTGCAAGGATTTCTATGAATACTACTCTTACTACCATTCTACCAATGTCTTCATGTCCTTCCAGCCACCGCTACTGCTCTTAGCTGCCAACGTCACGGTAAGGATCTCTGCCACTCGCCCTTGTTTCTCACTAATCGATCATGTTTACGCTATTTTACAAATATTTCTCTTACTGAAGTTGAACATTGCTCTACCACTGCTACTACTGTTGTTTGTTGCTACTGCTATTTCTACTGAAGCCGAATCTTGTTCTATGGGTGATTTTTTTTTCAAAGCTTTTAAAGATTAGCGATTTCATAATCTTCTTCGCAAGCTGGACATTCTTGTTCATCATGCTCCAACTTGAGGGAGGGTGATAAGGAATAGAAATCCTCTCCTACAAGGAAATGTTATAAATGGTAATTACCTTATTGACTTAGTTTCCTTATAGAATTAGAATCATTTTCATGTTAGACTTTAGTCTATAGCCCTATATATTGTAATCCTCAATACTGATGAGATGTGTCATTGATGTGATATCAATACACCATAATAAAGTCTTTTAAATTTTATCATGGCATTAGAGCGGTTTCGATCTGGGACTCTTTATCTTTAGTTGTATCCGCACTGTCGCCGCTACTCTTACCTTCTATGCTGTCGTCGTGATCCACACCGCCGCCACCGAAGGAGCCTATCACCGTTTCCACTCTGCTTTGTTATCCATACGCATCATTACCACATTTAGTTGCTATCCACACACGTCGCCACCGTTTCCACTCTCGCGATGCTGCCGCCTGCAAGGATTTCTACAAATACTACTCTTACTACCATTCTACCAATGTCGTCATATCCTTCCTGCCACCGCTACTGCTCTTAGCTGCCATCGTCTCGGAAAGGATCTCCGTCACTCACCATTTTTTTGTAACTAATCGATCATGTTTATGCTCTTTTACAAATATTTCTCTTACTGAAGTTGGACATTGCTCTACCACTGCTACTATGTTGTTTGTTGCTACTACTACTTCTACTGAAGCCGAATCTTGTTCTACGGGTGATTTTTTTTCAAAACTTTTAACGATTAGTGATTTCATAATCTTTTTCGCAAGTTGGGCATTCTTGTTCATCATGCTCCAATTTGAGGGAGAGTGATAAGGAATAGAAATTCTTTCCTACAAGGAAATGTTATAAATGGTAGTTACCTTATAGAATTAGAATCCTATTCAGGTTAGAATTTAGTTTGTAACCCTATACATTGTAATCCTCAATACTGATAAGATGTGTCATTGATGTGATATCAATGCACCATAATGAAGTCTTTTATATCTCATCATATACTCCTTCTATCCCAGACTAAGCTGCTTACTTACTATTTGACAGTCAACATGATCAAACTTTGACCATATATTTGAATAAATATATAAACAATAATATCATCGTATGTGATATTGTTGGATTCGTTGTAGTAAGTAGTTTCTAAATATCAACTTTTCATTTGTCGTTATTATACGTAGTTAAACATATTGATGGTCAAACACGTTTCTTGAAGACCGTGAAAAAGTTCTGTGAAGCTTGGTCTGGGACGGAGGGAGTATGTGTATATATATATATTTATTTATTTATTTATTTATTTATTAATATATATATATATATACATATTCAAATATATGGTCAAAATTTAATATAATGTAGTACTCCATCTGTCTCATTTTAAGCTGCACACTTTGATCTTCATCAGTTGACTAGAATATGTTTAATCGTTAATATCACTTATTAATGATGATTAAAACTTGTAAAAAAATTGATATTTTAAAAATATATGTAATAACGAATCTAACAAGGTATTATTTAATAGTATTTAATTATATTTATATACTAACTCAATATTATGGTAAAATTTAAGAAATTTTAACTAAACAAACAGTTAAATTAAAGATTGAAGTGGGACAGAGGGAGTATTAAGTTGGGATAGAAGGAGTATGGAATTATCAACTCACCCAAGCTAGCCTTTTTTAAGGAGTGTTTTGAGAAGTAATTAACATCTCTGAGACTTAAATAAATTTTCAAATAAACACTATTATAAATTAGAATTACCGTAATAGTGTTTATTAAACTATTATAATATCTTATAAAGTGCTATTTAAATGTTTGAAAGATGTTATTTAAGTTTTAAAATTTATTGTGTTAGATCTCATGAAACATCAGTTAAGGTAATACTTGTAAAAGTATTGCAATAGCTCCAAATTAACATTTTTAGCACTTAGAGAAATACTTTCAAAGTATTATATTAGTCTTAGTTTGTAGTAGTGAAATAATCTAATTAAAAATATAATACTAAGAAAATCACAAATTCTTATACTCTCTCTGTTTTTTTAATTTTAACACTATAATTTTAAGTTTCTCTTTTTCATTTTTACAAGTTGAAATATGTGGAGAGTAAAAGTTTTTGATAGTATGGTTGGAAATGATTCACTTTTACTATAAAAGAAAAGTGAATTTTTTTAAAAAAAAATACATAAAAATAAAATGTGCCAAAAAAAAAAAGAAAGTATAAAGATTATATGTACCATGAACCATCAGGTTGCTGCGTGTTCTCGATATATTGAACTGCTCTTTGAATACAGTTCTCTATTTCCTCTGTTCTGTGTTCAGGATAGTGCTCCTTAAAGAGAATCAGTGATTCAAGGGCCGAAACAGTACATTCCACGTGCCTAAAATATAAAATACAAATATAAAAATAAATCAATTATGAGTGCTTATGATAAATAACAATAAACCACTTCATAAGAATAATCAAGCGTATCATGTAAAACTATCTGCTTGTATACAAAAACATACCAGAATAAAAGTAGAATTTTCAAATTATTGAAATGTAAATTACGACATAAATAAATTTGGCAAGCATGCAGCGGAAGCATGACCATTCACGTTTCTGTTTGATGGCGATTCTGTTAGAAAAAAAAAACTAGAAGCACCTTTTATTATAGGCAAAGTCTTGGGAAAGACGGTCTTTCCATATACTTATAGAAAGACGGGGTTTAATTCGAATAATAAAAGGTAAAAGGTCTTAGTTGCAACATTAAAAATTTAGTATGCAACATATATTAGTTATAAAATTTATAACCCGGTTCATGCAACCCGAAAATTTTATCTTAATTTCTTTTAATTTACACTTTAAACCTTGGTCTTTCCATGACTTATGGAAAGACCGTCTTTCAAGAGACGCACTCTTTATTATAAGTTTCAAATTCGGAATCGTTTATTTCAAATGTTATTTAATATATACTCCCTCCGTCCTACCAGTAATTGATTAATTATTTTTTGGGGAGTCTAACTTTGCCAACTTTGATCGTAAGTATAAATTAATCTATATACAATAAAAATATCATGTGAGGTATTGATATATTCATCTTAACATATATTTTTCAAATATCAATTTTTTATGCAGCATTATTATAGGCAACTATAGATATTTACGGTTAAAGTTTAAAAAGTTGGACTCCTCAAAAAGCAATTAAGAAAATTATATGATTATTTTGCAGTTATTTTAACAACCTATATGCTAGGTTTATGTATACAAAAATATATTTAATTACTAGGCTCATTATTTTTAATTTATTTATACCAATTAATACTAAAGTAAATTAAATTATTTATAAATAATTACTATCAACAATTGTACTGATTTAGTGAATTGAGGATAACTAATTTAAACTGAATTGTACTAAGTAGAAAAATAAAATGGTCTTATCCACATTTTTTAAATTTAATCCAAATCATTTTAATTCATTAAACTTTGAACTTATTTTATTTTATTTTCATTGTATTTAGATGTAATTTAATTTAATTAAAAACTAGCTTTAAACGGGGTCTTACTCTGTCTCGATCAGAACGTCGGCAAGGAACTCCATAGGATTGAATTTCTGGAATGGTGCATATGAAACAATTCAGGCATGCAATTTAGACACGAAATTAAATGATATGGTCAACTGGTAATGAATTTACCACTGAGAAACCGTCTATGGCATCCTTTTATATTACAACTTTTAAAAAACCGCCTATTAATTTATAGAAAAAGGTACTCACTTCTTCGAAAACCATACATATATTTTCACTAATTTTTAAGGAAAAAACGTATTTGGTTTAAGTGATTTTTTTTTTTTTTGAAAAAAGGCATCATATCTTTTACCCTGCAAATTTTAAGAACAATTTTGAAGAATAGCACTCCCATTGTTTTACTAAAAGTTTGACACATTTATTGTTTTTGTATGTTTTTTTTTTTAAATTGTCACATTTCCTTTAATGGCAAAAAGTACATCACTCTCAACCACTAATCAAACTTTTTACTCTCTTCACTCAATTTTTCTCCACACATCTGCAAAAAAATATCACATAAATCTATAGTGTCAAACATAGTGAAACAGAGGGAGTAATAAAACACCTTACCAACATACTTAATTCAGAATTATATCTGATTTGATCCGAAAAGGTTTCAGAGAGATTTCGTAGATTCTTTTAATGGATCAAATAAATGTAATAATAAAACATACTCATTGTGACCAAATTAAGTTCATTTTGATCCATTAAACTTCAATTCTAAGTTTTCAAATTTGAAGTTTATTGTACTTTTACCAGTAAAATAAACGGTGCAAATTTGAATTGATTACCTCCAACCATCTATAAGCTCGGTTAGGCTCCCATGCTGTAAATCCACCATTTTTACTCTACAAGTCAACAATTAAGAAGAAAACCCCTTTTCAGCGAAACAAAAACTATCATCTTCTGTGTTTTAACCTTTTTTTTTACCTTCAGTAGTAGACATATAATAATAATTTCATATCACCTCGCATAATTTTTTTATTTAAATATTAATGGTGATTCAAACTTCATGCAAAAAACGTCAAGTTTATCGTTATTAAAATAAGCTTCCCCGGGTTTTCATTCTTGCATGCTTGGTCTTGGGAAATGTAACAATTTGTGAAATAATTACTGTATTTTTAAATTTAAATATTATTTTTTTGTAAAGTTAAACATTATACTTTATAATTTAAAATAAAATATATTATTTATATAGTATTTAGGCAAAGTCTTGGGAAAGACGGTCTTTCCATAGGCTTATGGAAAGACGGAGTTTAATTCAAATAATAAAAGGTAAAAGGTCTTAGTTGCAACATTAAAAATTTAGTATGCAACATGTAGTAGTTATAAAATTTATAACCCAGTTCATGCAACCCAAAAATTTTATCTTAATTTTATCTAATTTACACTTTAAACCTTGGTCTTTCCATGACTTATGGAAAGACCGTCTTTCAAGAGACGCACTCTAGTATTTTATTATATATTTACATTCATCTATAATTTTGAGTCCGTCTCTTGAAAGACGGTATTTCCATAAGTTATGGAAAGACCAATGTTTAAAGTGTAAATTAGAAGAAATTAAGATAAAATTTTCGGATTGCATGAACCGGGTTATAAATTTTATAACTACTACATGTTGCTTACTAAAATTTTAATATTGTGACTAGACCTTTTACCTCTTAATATTCTAATCAAACACCGTCTTTCCATAAGACTTGGGAAAGACCGTCTTTCCCAAGACTTTGCCTATAATTTTTATCATGTAATTATATAAAAAGTTATTATTATGTTCATTACTGATAAAGATGCCGCATTTCATGTGAGAGGGACTCATTATTTTTATTATTGGACTCTAATGATGAGAAAAATTCTATCCTCCATCTCAACTATGTTGGTACAAATTAACTTTTTATATTGATACAATATTTTTTAAACACCAATATCTTGAATTGTATATAATTAAAATTGATGAAAAATTTATATTACGATAATACACATTGCGATGAATCTAATCAGCTTTCACATGAAAATGTTTTTTCTTATATTTAAATTGAATTTTATAATTGAAATTCACTAATTTTAATTAGGTTGTGATAAACTCAAGTGGGATAAATAGTGTAATTACTTGTCATTAATCAAATATATCATTGTAATACAAATAAAATGAGAAATGGGATCACTTACTTGTAAGGACAAGATAAGATTAACAGCATCAAATAAGTGTTCAACTTCCATACCCTCTCCAACAAGTTTAACTGGCATTTGAGACAATAAGAGTGCAGCCTACAACCAAAGAGGGTGAAAAGGGATACGATTCAATTATTTTCACCAACTTTTTAATTAATTAATTATCCTCGGTTCGATTGATACATTATACTTCATCCGTCCCAACCATGAGTTCCTATTACCTTAAGGCAAAGGCATTTATCCATACTGATGTGATAGGAGAAGTGAGCAATTAGAATGACCTAGCTAAATTTCATCCACAATTTTGAGTCTAAATAAGGAAATAGTTAAAATTGGAACTTTTTGTTAAGAAACACAAAAATATAAAGTAAGAATCTTTGGATGGGACGGAGGAATACTACTTCATTATTTATATTTTTGTGTTTACACATAACTTTTATGTAATTTTTTAAAAAAAATAAGAAGTAGAGAAAACTAAATTAATTGCAAATGAGTAAAAATAAGTGGAGCGAGTAATTCATATTTTTGTTTATTTTTAAAAAAGTGACAGGATATGTTAATAATATGCAAACTTTTTAATCAGAAAAAATAAAAGGAGAACCTTAAATCCTTCAGCTGTGCAGTCGGAGACTTGCAAACCGTGATCTTGTATGGCGAATGTCCAACTTCCTTTCGAAATGTGGCGATACATTTTGACATAATTCCCTTCTGGATTATCTCGAACCTAATTTATTGAATGCGATTTTGGGATACGAAACTATAAGTTATTTTTTAAATTAAACAATGCACGGGAACGAGAAATATTAGATGAATGAGCAAGAAATACCACTTTTTCTTGAAACTAAAACTATGCTAGATTCATATTTGTGCAGGTTAGAATTCAATGTCTTAACTTTAAATAAAATTATTCACGTAAGTTCATTTTGTACCTACAAAACGATCTTATCATACGTTGTGCAACAATAATAGTGTTTTATAATTTAAATAATTTATTTTTAACTTAAATTGTACATTTTAACATAAATATATATCATTTTATTTTTGAATATAAAATTTTAAGAAATATTATATAATAATATATCATTTAAATTACAAAGCACCTATACTTTAGATATAATATTTAACTTAAAACTTAATGACAGACCAACTTTTCCGATACTAAGCCCTATATTTTATATCTCATGTTCATCAAATAAATATATAGTAGAATCACTCATCGTGTGTAATTAAAAAAAATCATATGCGATACATGGAAACAGCTCAATTATTGCAAAACCTTCACCTGAGCGAGCCCTCCCCCCTCCACCCCCTCCTTTTCCTCATCCCACAAACCCTAAATCTGTAATTTAGGAGATTGTCGCCGCTCCTCACTTCAACCGATTTCCCCTCCCCTATCACTACCTTAGTATATTATTCCTCCTTCTTAACTTTCATCCCTCTTTTCTGATTATTTCCTCAACATTTTGGAATTTCCCTCTGATGATTATACGAAATACCCTCTTTGTCTTCTCTGACAATCCAACGCTTTCTTTTTTGTTTCTCAGTTTGTGAAGATTACACACCGCATCCTGGTTATAGCTGCAGCGGCCATTGGTGGAGACACACTGGTATTGGAGGGCTTCCGAGTTCCGACCACTAACTCAGGGAAGGGACAGACATACCTCCACCGAAGATACATATACAATTTTTCTTTAAAGCTTTCAGGGGTTTATATCCACATGTCTGGAGTTTTCACTCAAGAGGGGTTCCAAATACTAAGTAGTCAATGTCCATGCGGTTGTTGGTACTGGCCACGCGCCGTTGGCAACTCCCGACTGCTACTGTATGTCAACCCTCTGACACCATCTTCCGATAACCTATCGGAGACACGAGGTGAAACGTTTGCATTCTTTTATTGTTCTTACCTCCAGCTTCCTTTTTTTTGCAGTGGTGGTTTTATGTTTTTATCAGCTTTCTCAGCTTCCATTTAATTTTTTCATTTTAATTTTTTTAGTTTCTGCTTACAAAAATGGTAGAAATTAAAATGGCTGATTTGTTTCAAGTATTGGATTAAAATTATCTATGTCAATGTTAGTTTTTCCGGCAACCCTTTTTTGGTAAAACGGTTAAGAAAATAATATTGACTTCTGATCTATTTATCCAAATACACGAGTCAAAGTTATTTTATCAACGGACTTTTTGTGAGTGTTAAACTTGTTTCTGTAAATAGAAGTAGTGTGCACGTGTGTGGTGCACTTGTGTGTTGCGTGAGTTATAGGTTGCATAAGACTCGGACAAACCGTTGTGAACGTGCGGTTTGTTGGAAGAGTCGTGGGGTTGTAATCTGTAACAAAATAAAAGCCAAGCATGAGTTGCTTGGGCAGAAGATTAATCAGAAAATACCAAAAAAGAAAAGGCAATTCGTTTGCCTGAAAACTCCACTGTGTGAACTTCCTGTTTTTCATCTTTCTAGCCTTGTTATCTTTGTGATTCTGTCTAACATTTGGTATCAGAGCCGACGGTGTTGATCGGCGGCGGCGATGACCCAGAAGGCAGGAGAGGTGTTTACGACGATGGAGGAGGTGCTGGCTGAAGCAAAGGCGGCAAAAGCAGAGGCGGAAGCGGCGAAAGCTGAGGTGGCGATGCTGAAAGGGAAGAAGGTGGATGAGGGAAATTCAGGGATGATAAGTAACGTTGCAACGGTGACCGGGAGACCCCGAGGCCCTATCAACTACCCACAGCTCACACGTTCCAACTACACTCTATGGTCGATGCAAATGAGAGTAGCATTGCAATCTGCCGATGTGTGGGCAGCGGTTCATTCTGAAGACGTTGAGTTTGAGATGGATCGAGATGCATTACTCGCAATCTACCAGGGTGTGCCGGAGGATGTTCTCGCGTCACTTGCAGGCAAGGATACGGCGAAAGCGGCATAGGATGCCATTAAAGCTGTGCACATTGGCCATGATCGAGTCCGAGAGACAAATCTGCAAACTTTGCGAAAGGCTTTCGAGGGACTTGAGATGGGAGACAATGAAGTAGTGGATACTTTTGCGTCACGGGTGAATAAGATGGTGTCGTCCATTCGAGCACTCGGTGACAAGGTGAAGGAGCTCACAGTTGTTCAGAAGGTGCTCCAAGCGGCGCCGGCGAGGTTTGTGCATTTGGTTACCTCTCTGGAACAATGTGTGGACTTGAAGACTTTAACCGTGGAGGATTTGTTTGGACGTCTCAAGGCGCACGAAGAACGAGTCCGACTCAGGTTTGGTGATCCCATTGATGGACAGCATTTAATGCTTACCAGAAAACAATGGGAAAACTATGCCGAGAAGAAGAACGGTGGCGGCGAAAGTTCAGGCAGCCTTGTGAAGGGGGACGGTGAACGTGGTGGCAGCCATAGAAAAACCGAGGATCAACCATCCAATAAGAAGTCTGAATAGAAGTCGAAGAAGAAATTCAAGTGCTACAATTGTGGGGAAAGGGGACATTTCTCAAAAGAATGTACCAAACCGAAGAAGAAGAAGCAAGAAAAGGCGCTAATGGCTGAAAAGCAAGATGAAGAACCTGCACTGCTAATGTTGGAAGCATGTGTTGTGACAGGTAAAACTGAAGTAGTTCAAGGGAAGGTGTTTTTGAATGAGCAGAATGTCAAGCCAAAGTTGGGTGATGATGTAAGGTATGACACTAAAATCTGGTACTTAGATACAGGAGCTAGTAACCATATGTCCGGTGCTAGGGAGTTGTTTACTGTACTAGATAAATCAATTACTGGTACAGTTAAGTTTGGAGATGGTTCACTGGTAGAGATTGCAGGAAGAGGTACAGTGCTAATTACAGCCCGTGATGGATCACACCGAGGTTTAACAGATGTTTACTTCATTCCGAAGTTAAGAAGTAACATTGTTAGCCTTGGTCAGTTGGAGGAGTATGGCTGCCGAATCCTACTTGATGGTGGCTATTTACAAATCTTTGATCGACAACGTAATCTCTTGGTGAAGGTACCTAGAGGAAGAAATAGGTTGTACACTTTGGATTTGCATGTGGGACAGCCCGTGTGCTTACTCAGTTCGATAGACGAACCTGCTTGGCTATGGCACGCTCGGTTTGGGCACTTAAACTTTGATGCTTTGAGGTCACTTGCACAGCATAACATGGTTAAGGGTCTTCCCCTTGTAAAGCCCATGAATAAGGTATGTGATGGGTGCTTGATTGGCAAGCAACGTCGAGCTCCATTTCCAAAACAATCCACATATAGGGCTGGTGAATGTTTGGGGCTAGTACATGCTGATCTTTGTGGTCCTATATCACCATTATCACCATCGGGAAATCGATATTTTGCCTTGTTTGTGGATGATAAAAGCAGATTTATGTGGGCATCACTTGTGAAGAGTAAAGACCAAGTTTTTGTGGCGTTCAGAAAGTTTAAGGCACTAGCTGAAATAGAAAGTGGTCAGAAACTCAAGGTTTTGCGCACCGATAGGGGTGGTGAGTTCACCTCGAGTGAGTTCAATTCATTTTGTGATGATCATGGAATCAAGAGGCAATTAACAGCACCATATACTCCACAGCAGAATGGAGTCGTTGAAAGGCAAAATCAAACGGTGGTTGGCATGGCTAGGTGTCTTTTGAAGAGCCAAAATGTTCCAGGAATGTTTTGGGGAGAAGCAGTAGCCACTTCGATTTATTTGTTGAATCGAGCTCCAACTAAAAGTGTTGATGGGATGACACCTTATGAATCTTGGCATGGAGAGAAGCCTACTGTTGATCATCTACGGACGTTTGGTTGTTTAGCGCACGTGAAAGTTGTAGGACCCTCAGGTGGAAAGCTGGCTGATCGAAGTGTTCCTATGGTGATGATTGGATACGAAAAATGCTCCAAAGCATATAGGTTGTACAATCCGAAGACAGGAAAGGTATGTATTTCTCGTGATGTTGTTTTTGAGGAATCAAAAGCTTGGGATTGGGAATATGATGTGAGGCAGGTTGAAAATGAGGGCAGTGATTATTTCTTAGTTCATTTTGAACCTGAAACTTCAAGTTCCAATAAGGACGATGTTGATGGAACTGCACCGGTTGATGTTGGAGCAACATGTAGTGAACCAGGTGCACCTTGTAATAATGAAAAAGTGGCGTCACCGAGTTTAGAATCACCAGTGCAAGGAAGCCAGCAAGGAATTTCCTCGAGTGAAGCAACACCGGAAGGACAACGTATGAGAAGCTTAGAAGATTTGTACAATGAAACCGTGCCGAGTTGGAGTCCTGCAGAATCACCAGTGCAAGGAAGCCAGCAAGGAATTTCCTCGAGTGAAGCAACACCGGAAGGACAACGTATGAGAAGCTTAGAAGATTTGTACAATGAAACCGTGCCGAGTTGGAGTCCTGCAGATTTTGATCATTTGGAGTTGTGCATGCTGGGAGCTGAGGAGCCTACTCATCACAATGAAGCCTTGAAACATGAAGCCTGGACGAAAGCAATGGAGGAAGAGCTGAAGTCCATAAAAGATAATGAAACGTGGGAGTTCGTAACTCCGCCCGAAGGTGTACGGCCTATTGGTTTGAAATGGGTGTACAAGCTGAAGAAAGATGCAGATGGAAATGTGGTCAGACATAAAGCCCGGTTAGTTGCTAAGGGGTATGTACAACGTCAAGGGATCGACTTCGATGAAGTATTTACACCAGTTGCGAGGCTTGAAACTGTCCGTTTACTTATTGCACTTGCAGCTCATGAAGGGTGGAGCGTGCATCATATGGATGTTAAGTCAGCATTCCTCAATGGGGAGCTAGAGGAGGAGGTATTCGTTACTCAACCACCAGGTTTTGTTGAAGCTGGTCATGAAAACAAGGTTCTGAAATTGAGGAAAGCCTTGTACGGGCTGCGTCAGGCTCCTAGAGCTTGGAATGCAAAGCTAGATCATAGCTTACTGTCACTCGGTTTCGTCAGGAGTCCAGTGGAGCATGCGGTGTATACAAGGACTGAAGGTAATGCACGGCTTCTTGTTGGTGTGTACGTTGATGATCTCATAATAACAGGCTCGGATGAAAATGAAGTGACAAAATTCAAGAAGCAAATGCTTGATTTGTTCAGCATGAGTGACCTTGGTTTGTTGTCCTACTACTTGGGATAGAAGTTGTGCAATGTGAATCTGGTATCACTTTATGTCAGGCAGCATATGGGAAGAAAATACTGGAGAGAACAGGCATGGCAGATTGCAATTCTAGCCAGACTCCCATGGAAGAAAGACTGAAACTGACCAAAGCAGCTGAAGGTGAAAAGGTGGATCAAACTCGCTACCGAAGCATCGTTGGAAGCCTCAGGTATCTTGTAAATACAAGGCCTGATCTCTCATATTCAGTTGGCATAGTCAGTAGATATATGGAGAGTCCTACAACTCAACATATGGCGGCGGTGAAACAAATTCTAAGGTACGTTCAAGGAACCTTGAATCTTGGGTGTTATTACAAGAAGAAAGGAGTCAAAGAAGTACGGTTGCTTGGATATAGCGATAGTGATCATGCCGGAGATGTTGATGAGCGGAAGAGTACGACTGGAGTGGTGTTTTATTTGGGAGCAAGTCCGATTACATGGTTGTCACAGAAACAGAAAGTTGTTGCATTGTCATCATGCGAGGCAGAATACATAGCAGCAACTACCGCAGCGTGTCAAGGTGTGTGGCTGGCCCGGTTACTTGCAGAATTCCTTGGAAATGAGCCTCGTCAGTTCGAGCTGAAAGTTGATAACAAATCAGCAATTGCATTGTGCAAAAATCCAGTCTATCATGAGCGAAGCAAGCACATCGATACCCGTTACCATTTCATTCGAGAATGTATAGAAGAAGGGAAGGTTGAAGTGAGCTACGTTGCAACAAGGGAACAACTTGCAGACCTCCTGACTAAGCCATTGGGACGTGTGAAGTTCTTGGAGCTGAGACGAAAGATAGGCTTGGTTGATGTTAGAAACTGCAATCAAGTTTAGGGGGGAGAATGTGAGTGTTAAACTTGTTTCTGTAAATAGAAGTAGTGTGCACGTGTGTGGTGCACTTGTGTGTTGCGTGAGTTATAGGTTGCATAAGACTCGGACAAACCGTTGTGAACGTGCGGTTTGTTGGAAGAGTCGTGGGGTTGTAATCTGTAACAAAATAAAAGCCAAGCATGAGTTGCTTGGGCAGAAGATTAATCAGAAAATACCAAAAAAGAAAAGGCAATTCGTTTGCCTGAAAACTCCACTGTGTGAACTTCCTGTTTTTCATCTTTCTAGCCTTGTTATCTTTGTGATTCTGTCTAACACTTTTGGCAGTTCCCTTTGTGAGGATTCAAGCTGATTTGTAGATTTCAGTCAGTTAGTATGTTTTAGGCAAATTGGACTGAATAGTCAGTTTAGTTTTGCCTCTATACTGTTTATTCGCTATCCTTTTGTGTTCGAGATAATGATAATTCTACGTATTATAAGTGACTCTTATACACCTAGTGAAAAAATATTTGACAATTAAAATGACCGGGTTTGGTCTTCTAGTGTAGTTAAAGGGTCTATACGGGTTGAATGGAGATTGACCAGATCTTTAGTTGGGGAGCTTAAGTTTTCTTCGTTTTTGGTTGCCTTGATGTTTATCAGAAATGTAGATGGAACATTTTTGTGCGCTTAATCTAATGCTTGATACCGTGATTGAGTTTGTTTGGTGGTTTCAGGTCAACATTACTAGACATGGGCACATTATGAACTACGTATCCTCTACATACTCTTCTCATTATCCCTCTTATTGTCACTCAAACCTTTGATTTTAATCATAATAATCAGCTAGTGTCTTTGTGTAGGGCTGGTCGGGTCGGGTCAAAATTCCCATGTTTTGGGTCGGGTTGGGTTGGATCGGACTGGGCCATGGATCGACACAAATCGACCAAAATCATATGAAAATAGTAAATTTTTGATAATTTATTATGTATCAATATTTGAATAATAAATAAAATTTAAATTTATTTTCATATATTTTAAAATAAGACTATTATATTTTATTCAATTATATTACTCACTTCATAAAGAAAAAATACAATTATTTTCATTTTACTTCGTTAGAATACTTTTAATAATTCAATTAAAAATAAATAAATGTACTAAATTTTATTTATATAATTATGAATATGTATTTCATATATTAATCAATATACTATTTATAATTAATAGTGTAGTTTTGCAAAATTATTTTTACCTTTATAATTTTTTTTCCAGGAGTGTTAAACTTGTTTCTGAAGTAAATTAATGGTGGATATGTTGTATTAAACTAATTCTTTTTATGAAATATTTTTCAAGAAATTGTGGCAAAATAGTAAACTGATTAAAATGGTCGATTTGAGTCAAAATCTAACCCAACCCAACCCAACCCAAATGCGACATTGACCTGACCCAATTCAAATAGGTTAGGTCAAAATGGGTCGGGTCGGGTAATTTGAACACCCCTATCTTTGTGTACCTTTTTTAGGCCACTTAAGCCTTTGATTTTGAGCTGTCAATCTCTGACCCGAACCGAGAACCCGACCTGGACCCGACCTAAAATCTGATCTGATCCGAGAAATATTGACCCGAACCCGACCTGATACGACCACACTCAACCCGAAACCCGATTTTAACCCGAGAAATATTGACATGTACCCGAACCCGACACGACCGAATTTAACCCAAAACCCGAATATGACCCGATAATCTGGACCCGAACACGACCTGAATACAAACCCAAGATCAATCCGAACCCGATTTAACATGAACCTAATTCAACCCGATAAATCAACTAATAACCCTGCATGTAATCAACCCAAAATAGATGCAGTTATAAAAAGTCAATTAACATTTAATATGGAACCAAGTCAAGTTGGTTGTGCGTCAAACTAATAACAAATGGGGTTTTTAGCCATAAGATTACTAGTACGTAAAGTTAATTCATAACAAATGTGAATACACAATATTAAGTTAAAAATGCACACGACTAAATTTATAAATCTAATGAATAATAGTCAAATAAAGAGAGATGTCTCATTAAAATTATGGTTTTGAATTAGTAATTATAGAGAGTCGACTAAATATTAATTTCAAAAATCAGTTTGAAAAGTATTGTAAAAATAACATTCAATAAATTATCACAAAATCATGTTATAGACCGAGTCACTATTCAATGAGGATATTTTATAATTAGTGGGACTAATAAGAATAGGAAAAGTCTTGAAAAAGACGGTCTTTCCATAAGTTTATGAGAAAGACAGGGTTTATTTAAAATAATAAAAGGTAAAAGGTCTTAGTTGCAATATTAAAAATTTATTGTACAACATATAGTAGTTATAAAGTTTATAACCCGATTCATACAAGCCAAAAACTTTATCTTCATTTCTTCTAATTTGCCCTTTAAACGTTGGTCTTTTCATGGATTATGGAAAGACTGTCTTTTAAGAGACGGACTCATAAGAATATTTGATATTTAACTTTATTCAGTGAGATATATATAATTATGATAACCTTGAAAATAAGCTCAGCATATAAAGAATTAATTTTTAAATAATTTGAATGAAATATTATAAAAATAATCATTTTTATTGTATTTAATATGTAACTATTTCTAACTAAAATAATTATTTCACTTCATTACTTATATATTTTTCCTTATATAACTAAACTTCAGAATTGTAAATAAAGTTCTTTATTTTCAATTTAAATGTAAGACACAAAAATACTTAAAAGTAATCCTAATTTTTTAATTAATAATGCCGCGCAATGCACGGTGGGACTTTGCTAGTTTTTTTATTTAAAAAATAGAATCAGAATATTTATTACAACACAAAATTGCACTTAAGTATTTTAAAAAGTGAATTGAATTCAATGAATACTCAGCACTGCTATTTATGGAAAGTTACGCTATGGCCCAAACAAATGTTACGACATTATCCTTCTCTCCAAATTACACATTTTTTTGTCATTCTTCCATAAATATAGAAATAGAAAAAAATATTTTCTTGGTGAAATGTTGAAAAGCGCTAGTACATGTTCTAGAGTAACTTAAAGTTGATTACTTAGAAGTAAGAAAGAGAAATTGAAAAGGATTACAGATATGTTCTTGTACCCAGTTGCAGATAAATATTCAGTTATGAACTTGAAAAATACAATGGGGGTGTATAGGGTATCATCACGTTCGAGCGGATTTCAATTTGGACTTACGAGTAAAGTTTTTACTTTTTGCACTTAGGTCCCTCCAAGAAATTTGGAATTGTCGAATCACGAAATTGGCGACACTAAAAAGCAATTCAATAATGTAATATTGCGACTTTGCAATTTGGGTATGTATGGGTGAACATAAAAGTCAACATTGAATACTTCTACACAGTCTTAAAAAATTACACTGTGGCCCAAAATTGTGCTACCCTATAATTCGTTGCTCGAAAATACATTATTTTTTGTTATTCTTGCTTAAATATAGAAATATTAAATTAATTAATTTTTTGGTGAATTATTGGAAATCGCTAATACGTGTTCTAGTGTAAATTAAAGTTGATTACTTAGAAGTAAGAAAGGAAAATTGAAAATGACTACAGATATATTTTTATTCTTTGATTATTGATAAATATTTAATTACTTACTTGGAAAATACAATGGGCGTGTATAGGGTAGCATCACTTTCAAGCATATTTTAATTTGGAGTTACAAGTAAAGTTTTTACATTTTGCAAGTTACAAGTTACAACGAAACAATATCTGATAATAGTGCAGTTGTAACAACAGTATTATTGAAATATAACCTAAATCAACCCAAATTTAATTGGGTGACATAATAACCTGATCTAAAATGAACCAACCCAAAATATATATAAATTCAATGTGAAACATATAAAAAATAATTGACATAATCAGACCCGAACAAAACTTCAGTACAAAAAATGACACGACAATAACCCGATCCAATCCCACCGACAATATTCTGATCCGACCCGATCTAATCCGAGTATAAAAATTACACGACAGTAACCCGACCCAATATTAACACAACCCGACACGACCCAATCCGAGAAAAAAACTGACACATTTTCAACCCGACACGATAAGTACCCAATCCAACCCAACCCGAGACGATAAATGAAATCAACACAATTCAACCCGACATATTTCAACACAACACGTTTCCAACTCAATACAAATGTGACACAATAACCCGAATTGACACCTCTACTTTGATTGGAATTGTTATAGTCGGATACTACATTTGTGTAAATGGAAGCATACCACCACTTAATGTAAAGTTTACACTTGAATGTAGACTAATTTACCAATCTAATCGCTCCCGCCTTCCTATGTTAAACATCATACTTCAATTTATGTTACTATTCATTGTCCAACTTTGACCATATATTTAAATAAATATATAAACAATAATATTATCATATGTTATATGATTGGATTACTTGTAACAAATAGTTTCTGAAAAGTAACTTTTCGTTTGTCATTATTATACGTAGTTAAACATATTAACGGTTAGACACATTTTTTTATGAGCGTGAAAAAAATTCTGTGCAATTTAACATAGGGACAAAGAAAGAAATATAAAGGTTAAATATCCCGATTCTAATTTTTAATTTGAAAAAAAAATACATGGACAAAGCTACTATATAGCTCAATGTACAGGAAAATTTCTTGGGGACGCAACTTCAAATTATGACTCCTCATACAGAAGATTAAGTCATGGTCCATCATGAATTCAATTTCTGTAGACTAGTCAATTAAAGTCTGTTGATATTATGAAAGTGGTGTAAATTTCACAAAATAAAAATGAAAAGGGTTAGGAAATACATTCTTTTCATACGCTTATGAAAAGATTGAGTTTAATTATAATAGTAAAAGATAAAATGTTTAAATTACAATATTAAAAATTTATCATGCAAAATGTAGTAGTAATAAAGTTTATAATCCGATTCATGCAATCCAAAAACTTTATCTTCATTTCTTCCAAGTTACACTTTAAACCTTGATTTTTCCATGAATTAAGGAAAAAATATCTTTTAAGAGACAGACTCAAATAAAAAAATAAATAATGGAACCAATTAAATTATTTTATTTTTAAATAGTACAAAATAACAAGGATCCAAATATAACTGCTACGAACCTGAGATGCTTTGATGAATTCATGAGCTTTCTTAAGTGTTGGTCCATATTTTTCACTTAGGCCACTAGCTATAATTGCTTGAATGGCAAGAGATGCATCCCATGATTGGCTGCCAAAACTCTGCGGCCATTCATTACATTAATTAAGATTTGGAATAGAGAGAACTGAGCATAAATATAAATTAATATATAGATATAATAAATATATCAGGTACTGTTGGATTCATATTAACACATATTTTCTAAATATTAATTTTTATGTGGAGTTGGTATATATAGAAAGAAATATTGATGATAAAATATAATCATTGAAATCGTGAAAAACAAATATATCATTACTTTTGGGATGGAGGGGGTATGTGTGTGTATATATATATGTATGTGTGTATACATGTATGTGTATATATATATGTATGTATATATATGTGTGTATATATGTGTGTGTATATATATATGTTAGAAAAAAATCTGATTACTGATTAAATTATAATTAGTATGATTATAGTTATTTTCTTATTTTACCTTTATTGTGCTTCTCTATATATTAAGTCATCAATAATACAATTACTTATGGAAAATCACTTTTTCATGGTATCAGAGCCTCCGCTGATCCTTACCCTAGCCTCTCCTAAATTTTTTCAGCCACCCCTCCTCTTCTCCTTTTCCAGCGGCCGCACATCTACTCCCCCCTTCCCACCGATCCAAAAATTTCTGGCGTCCCCCCTTTTCTATCATTGCTCAAGAAAAACTCTCTTACAATACTCTGCTCCAGATGATGCAGATTAAATTCACCATCCAACTATCTTCTCTGGAAGCATCAAGCAGGTTATGCCATTCGTCCTCAAGGTCTGTATGGTTTCATTGATGGCACAAAGTCTTGTCCCACTCTCCCACCACCGCCGGCGACTCTGTCCTTTGTAGCTACTGTCTCAACTCCTCCAGGTGGTAGCAAGGTTGATCCCAAGGTTACTTATTTGAAAGCAAAAGAAGAGTATAATCAATGGGTTGATGAAGATCAACGTGTATGTAGTATATTGTTTTCCTCTCTCACCGCTGAAGTTCTCGCGGAGCTCCAAGATTGTGCCACCTCTAAAGAAATCTGGGACAATCTTGCTCTTAGTTATCAGAACAGCAGTGGCTCCACCATTCTCTGTCTTCGCGCAGATGCGCATGATATTCGTAAGTCTGGTATTGTTCATGAACTTCGTCTCAAATTCAAGGAGATTTTCGAACAACTGTCTGTCATGGGAAATCCAGTTTCAAATGTTGATCAAATTGTATGATTTTTTACTGCCCTGGTCCTGAATTTAAGGATGTTTCTGCTCCTTTGATTAATATTGTACCTACTCTATTATATGCGAATATTCTTACCCGTGCCAAAAACCACAAGGATTTTTTTGATGAATTTACAAGGACAATCAAGACCAGCTACCGAACCAGTGGCGTTTCAGACTAGCAATGCACCCCAAGCCGACCGTGCGTGAAATCAAGCTCCGACTCGAGGCGGCCGCCCGTGGCCTCCACACCCCAGCCGTGGTGGACGTTTCGGTGGAAGGCGCGGTGACCGGCTACCCTGGTCGGGTTCTCAGGTGGTTGGTCCAGTCCCTGGCCACGGTCGTCCTCACTGCTTCTGGTGTGGATGGCTCGGTCACTATGGTGCGACGTGTTATTAAAATGCAGGGCTAGATAGGTCGTCCAACGAGCACTCATTTGGCAAAAAATTATCATGCATCTCAGTAGTCAGAGCCTTATTCTCGAGTGTCAGACTGGTACATTAATTCCAGAGCAGTCAGTCATATGTCATCATCTGCCTCAGGCCTAGACAGTTTCACTCCTTATACAGGTAAATCTTGTGTTTTTGTTGGTAATGGTGCCCCTATCATGATCTCCCATATCGGTGATTCTAGAGTATTTGAGAATTTACATTTGTCTGATGTTCTGGTTGTGCCAGATATTACTAAGAACTTATTGTCTATTAGTAAGTTAACTAAAGATATGGGTGTATTGATTACATTTGATGATTGGAACTTTGTGATTCAAAACAAAGTAACCAGGGCCTTCGTGGGGCGATGGCACAGTAAGGATGGACTGTATGTTTTGGATCAAGGAGATGCAGTATTTATTTTAGTTTAACATCAGAATAAGAGTCGAGCTTCATATGAGTTGTGGCATGCATGCCTAGGTCATGTTCCTAGTGCAGTTATTTCTAGTTTACATAAGTCTAGTTTGCTTTCAGTTTCTTCTTTGTTGCCTAAACAGAATACATGTGCCCCATGTTTTATGGAAAAAGGTCAATGATTGGCTTTGTTGAGAACCCTAAATGTGCCAAGCGTGTTCTTGATTTGATACATTATAATTTGTGGGGTCCCTCCCCAGTTTTATCTGGCAATGGTTTTGCTTATTATGCACTATTTATGGATAATTTTTTGCGATTCACTTGGTTGTTTCCTCTTTGCCGCAAATTAGATTTTGTTGACACTTGCAGATTGAGGCACTTGTTAAAAATCAATTTTTCAGCAAAAATTAAAAATTTTCAAAGTGATGGTGGCACTGAAATTTTGAACACTAGACTTAGATCACATTTTGCGGTGAAAGGCATACATCATTAGGTCTCGTGTCCGTCTACTACGGAGAAAAATGGGCGCGCACAACGCAAGCATCGCCATGTGGTGGAAATGAGCCTTACAATGCTGTTTCAATCACATTTACCCATATCACAATGGGATGATGTGTTCACGACAACTGTTTACATTATCAACCGCCGGCCAACTATAGTTTTGTAGAGATCGACACCTTATGGTCTTCTTTTTCATCGCATCACATTTATGGTAACTTTCATCCATTTGGTTACCGGGTGTTTTCTTTTGTTCGTCCATTTTTTATCATAAGTTACCTCCCCGTAGTATTCCATGCATTTTATTGCATACAGTTCGCAGTATAAGGGTTTCCGGTGTTTCGACCCTTCTACTGGCAAGGTTCATGTTACTCGTCATGCTCTGTTTGACGAGTCTTATTTTCCTCTTGCTCCGGCATCAGGGACTGGTTCTCCTTCTTCAGGATTGGATGTCTCAGCTTTTATTGATCTGGATGGTGTGTTGGCACTGCCAGCCTCGGCCTCTCTGCGTCTCGGTTCCAATTTTCTGATGACGAGCTGAACTTGACGGCTGCTCCGCGAGCCGAACCGATCCCACAGGCCGGCAACCCTTCCTCAGAGGCCAGCTCAGCTGACCTCACCACATTGCCGCTCAGTCTTGCATCCACTCTGGGCTCGCCTCGGGCTGGTGCCTCGACCACGCCTCGGGGTGGCCTCTCAGTTCCACCACCGCCACGGTCTTCTCGTATGGTCACTTGGTCTTCTACTGGTGTCATTCAACGACGTGATTATTCTGATATTCATGCTCATGGTTTCTTACGGCTCTTCTCGCCCAGAAAGAGCAGAATGATTATTGTTCTTCACTTAGGATCCTTTTTGGGTTTCTGCTATAGATGAGGAGATGACAGCTCTTCGTAGTCAGCATACTTGGGAACTTGTTGCACGCCCTTTGGACGTCAACATTGTTGGGTCCAAAGGGGTTTATCGTCTGAAGTATAAACCAGATGGTTCGGTTGATCACCATAAGACACACTTGGTAGCTCAGGGTCTCTCTTAGATTTTTGGTTTTGACTTTGACCACACGTTCAGTCATGTGGTTAAAGCATCTACAGTTCGGATAGTTCTAGCTATTGCTACCATGCCTGCCTGGCCTCTTCATCAGTTGGACGTCAGGAATGCTTTTCTCAACGGTGTTCTTTTTCAATATATATTATATATATCATATATATCACATATATCATATATATCACATATATCATATATATCACATATATCATATATATATCACATATATCATATATATAATATATTACTCCGTCCCACCCGAATGTGCACACTTTTTGGTCAAGTTTCTCAGGTCATGTTTGACCAACGATAACTTTAGTTACGTATATTAACGGTGTGTTAAAATTTGATATTTAGAAAATACAGCATGCAGAGAATCCAACAATATCTCACATGATGATATTGGTATCTATATACTAGTTGAAATTTATGGTCAAACGTGTCTTGAGAAAGTTGACCAAAAAGTGTGCAGATTCGGCTGGGACGGAGGGAGTATATTATATATAATATATATATATATATATATATATATATATATATATATATATATATATATATATATATATATATGAGTAGGTCTCCTGACAGGCGGCATGTACATAAGCTTATAGACATGCAACTTATTTTTCACCTTATACGCTGCATTTGTTAAATTACATACTAAATTTAGAAATTTTTAAAAAAATTATATTATTACATTCAAATATATATTATTAATTGTTTTAAATTTTGAAATACAATATTTAAATTTTATAAAAAAAATTACAACATTTAAGATAAAAACAACTGTGCACTCAATTCAAGTAGAGTATAGAAAATGGATTTAGTAACTTTCAAGTATGTAATTTTCCCCTCATTCAGCATTGCGTGTTAAATCCGTTTACCAACTAATAATAAAATAGAAAACATATATTTGCATTTTAACTTAACCTGAATTTTCAAGCCATCTTCGGCCATCCAAAAGAAGTCAGGAATGCGGGCAAGATGATGTTTATATGCATCTGAATTTGGATCCTCCACCCAACAAGCCAGCATACAAATTGCCTACATTATCAATACGACCATTTAATCCTTTCACTCCAAATGAATATCTTTCACAATTAAAACACGTACGCATTAAAGAGATGGCATTTGTATCCAAGATTGAATGTAAACACTGGCAAATCTAAGAGATTAGGGGAAAATTTGGGAATCCATTCCAAAACGAATGAACTATTGCAATACTAGTATATGAAATGAGACATCTAAAAGAAAAAACTCAATCCTCAAATTCTGCAAATATATAAGGAGGAAAGATGCATATATACCTTCTCTACGCATCCCAAAGTAAGGTATCTGCTAGCTTTGTCTCCATAGTGAACATGATCAATGGCTTTTTTCAGAGCTCTCTCTCTTAAACTCGAAAATGGCCATCGTTTTAGAACCGGCTCAGCAAAATGATGCAAGAATCCCCACAGCATATCTTGAGCTAGAGGATGAGGGTAATACAAATCTTCCTAAAAAGATGAAGAGAAATGCATAACGTCAAAGGAAAATCTAGGGACTAGAGAAGTGGCGCTACAAAAAAAATGAGTCCAGTGGTGACGAATTTTTTGTGACATGAAAGGAAGTATCACAAATTTTACTTTGCCTTTTGGTGTTACTAAATTTTACTGACAGGAGTATATGTCACTAAACAAAACTACTATATCAGTTCATGTCACAAAATTAATTGACACTTTACATATCAACGCGTCAAATAAATATAAATACACTTTAACGCTTTAACGTGGTTTAATCTTAGGGTTCGAAAAATGCAGCTGACCTTCGCACAAGTGTATCGCGCTTTGTTCCAATTGATTTGATGGTATGGCTCTGCAAATAGCTCCTGCCTCAGGGACTGCACCAGTCCAGTTATGGTTCCGACAAATCTTTTCCCGTATATGTAAGACATCGGCAAGTAAACCAGACGACAATAACACAATAGGTTTTTTGGATGAAAAGGCAGGAATTCGGGGAGCAGCCAGAGTTCAGGTGGCATTGGATTGCATCCTTCCCACTCGTAAACTCCAAGTACCTGATATATTACAGGAAATGAAGAGATTGCTCAAATAATTCACTATCCCTCACTTTTTAAACCTGCGCACTTTTTATTTTATGCAGTTTTTCACTGTTCTCATCTTTAATTACTAAAATAGCGGGTTAGAGATGAAGAGATTGATCAGTCGTTAATTATACCGCGAGCCAAAATTTCCCCCAGGACGGAATCCCAAGAGCGCTACCATGATCAAGGATCCATTTCCGGCCTCGTGCCATTGCCATTTCTTCTCCATCTTCAGTTCCTTGTCCTAGTAACCTCAATGCGATATAGCAAAGACATGAACCGAACATCGTACTGTGGCCCTCTATGTGTATTCCCCAACCTCCATCTTCATTCTAAGCATATATAAGTCAGAAATTATGTCAAATGCCATGATTTTCAAACACTTCTCAATCGGAAAATTTTCCATTTTCATTACCTGATGATTGTAGAGGTAGCGAATGATCTCCTTTTGGTGCTCCGGTGATGGAATTATATTCAGTGATCCAGTTATATAGAATACAAACACCTATAAAAGTTCCCGGTTGCTCAAGTTTAGAGTTAAAGTAATATCAATAAAGGTCATCTCTCCATTTTATAAGTTGTGTCTCATTTCTTTTAAAAGGTATTACAATTTATGAGAGTTTAATGTGGAGAAAATTAAAAGAAAATGAACAGGACTAAATGAGAATTGTCCGTATTCCACTATATTGAAAAATTATGATATTGGATGCTCTTGGTAGAAAAGGTTTTAAAAGAAAATTTGAACACCGTTAATGAAACAGAAAGAATAGCATAGATTGGATTGTTGATAAATGATTGTATAAAATAAATATTAGATTGTAAAATAAACTAAGAGAAAGAAGTACTATTTTATTAAAGTTTGAGTAGGATTTAATCAAGACAAACATGACCTAAGAAGTTAGGAATAATGCTTAGCATACAAAATTTTATTTAATACTTTCTCTGTCCCCTCTTAATTTTTTTACTTTAATTCTTTACACTTAAAAATACACACTACTACAAATGAGAGCTATCGTAACACTTTTTTGCAACACTTATTTACAATTGCTTATAAAGTGTTACTTAAACTTTTGAAAAGTGTTACCTAAATCTTGAAAAGTGTTACCTGAATTTTGAAAAATGTTGCGTAAGAACCAATGCAACACCACCTAAGGTAATACTTGTAAGAAAAAAGTGTTTTTATAACCCTACCTAGTTGACATCAGTGCCAATATAACCTTTCAATATTCGAAGTGCCAATATAACCCTATCTAGTTAGTGAAAGTGCCAATATAACCCTCTCCGGTAACTTTTAGTCAAAATTTTATAAAGTTGCATGTTTGCCATTTTGAAAAAAAAATTAAAATACAAAATATAGGAAATGACGTTATTATCCTTAGACCTGCCGCCAAACCTCCGCCGGACCGCCTCCAGATTAGGTAGGGTTATATTAGCACATTAGTAAAAGAGTAGGGTCATATCAGTACATACTATAGAATATAGGAGTTTTAATGATATTTTGTTTATTTTGTTGTGTTTAGTCTAGATTGATGATTGGATGACTTTTGGTGTTGTGTGTGATTGTTATTTTGTTGTGTTCTTCGACCTAGAATTTTTAATGTTGATAAGTTTTGAAATGAGGCTATGATATGTGATAGAGGTGTTTAATATTAATGATGGTGTCATGGTGTCAAGTTTTATATTGTATAAGATACTGTTATGATGTTATAATGATGTATATGATGATGTGGTCGCCCGTTAAGGTCAGCCGAGTACCACACACTTAATATTTATAATATGTGCTGATATAACCCTATAAGTTTTAAGAATGTGCTGATATAACCCTACAAACATTAAAAATGACTAATATAACCCTACAAACATTAGGAATATGCTGATATAACTCAATAAGATTTCATAATGTGTTGATATAACCCTACATGTTCCGGTGGCGGTCCGGCGAACTATAAGGGTAAAATTGTCCACCTAATTTTAGAGTTAGCCCAAAGGGTATTTTGGTCAATTTACACAGAGTCAATGCTGAAAAATTGAGGTCAATGCCAGAAATGAGATCTGAGGGTTATATTAGCACTTTCATTAACTAGTTAGGGTTATATTTACGCTAAAAATTATCATAGGGTTATATTGGCGCTTACTCAAGTAGATAGAGTTATATATCCCTACTTATAAAAGTGTTGCAACATGTTCAATTTAGTATTATTAGTACTTATAGCAATGCTTTCAAAGTACTACATTAGGCTTAGATTGTAGTAGTGACAAATTTAACTATAAATATTTTAAAATATATACAACTAAAAGTTATATAAAAATAATATAAATCTAAAAATAACTTATATATCATTCTAATATATATATATATATATATATATATATATTAATCAAAATTTACAGTCAAGGTAATATAATTTTAATTTGAAAATGTTAAAGTGATAAGTTTAAAGGGCCTGAGGAGTAGTGTTTATGAGTTTGAGAAATTAAAAATTGGAGACTTACAAATGGTGGTAAGAAGAAAAGTGGGCCAGAAGTTTCACACGGCCAGTGGCCATCATGAGCTTGAATACTTGAGAAGAAACTTATAGCTCTTCTTAAAGTTGTGGTCACTGCATCCTCAGTTATATCCTCTATTTCTTCCACTTTTACTGCTTCTGGCATTGGAGGAGTGTTGCCCAAATTCTCCTTAATTAGCTGTATTGTTTAATGACAAAAGTTCCATTATTACAACATTTAATGTACTTCCCACAAGTCACCATTCATTTAATCAATATTAATAAATTTTGACAATAAAATACAATTATTATACTAATTATAACATTATTATCTGGGGTCTTGTTAATTAAATTTCTCGCAACATCTATATTCATATCAAATTTTCGTCATTTTTGAGACAGGAGAAATAATACTATTCAAATACTGTGATACATAATAAAAGCATTCTACTCCAGAAAATATTTTTCAGTGGAGATGCTCAATGATCCATTCTGTTTGTTTGGTTCAGTTATCTAACAGAATATGTATATACAGAGCAAAATGAATTGTTTCAAAGGGATAAAGATCAAAAGTGTAGAAATAATTTGTTAGTGGAGAAAAAAACTAACTTAATATTCACCCGGCTATCCGCTATTACATGGGTATAGAATGGAACAAACCTGCATACGCATCAAAAGATCGGCACTTTGTTTGGTTTTGAACCGGTTTTTGGTGAATTCCTGGCGCATTTTTTCAACTTGATCTCGTTCTTCCGGTGTGCCGGCTCTGGCATCGAACTCCCAATGTTGCCGGCCGACATGATTGTTGGTGGTTGTAAGCCACGGATCACCGCTTTGAGCAATTTTCAACTTCCACATTAATTCTGCTGAAAGATAAGAGTTTAAATGTTGAAGTATTATTTGATAGTTTGGTTGTTTGGGTTTCCAATGTCTTTGTTATTTATAGAGACGATGAAATATTGAGGAATGTAGATATTAATTGTAATTAGATTCGATTTTCTTTTTCTATCTTGTACATGTATTCTGTACAACTATACAATGTACCCTGAGATTATGAATACAATCTCACATGATTACCCTTATTTTTTACATGGAATAAGAGTCTAAATTCCTGAAACCCTAAAGAAAATTTTCCTACCTTCACGAGCTCCAACCGCCGCCGCTGCTGCCACTCGCCGATCTCCGTCCGTCGACCGCCGCCATGCTCCAGTGCGCCGACATCGAAGCCCACGCGCCGCCATTGTCTGACCACGTGGCACCATGTTGTTTTCCTGCCGATCTGATCTGCCGCCAATCCTACCATTTTTCGGCTGATCTGTACCTCATTCCGCACTATGTCTGCCTCTGGAGTTAATCCCGATGACAGACTCACATTGATGCTGAAACTAAGTCTACTAAGCTCTAGAACATGAACGGCTATGAGGTAATTGAAACTTTACTGATATAGTTGCAGTTGCATTCTAGCCCTAAGTTACCCGTACCTGTTGGTCGTTCATCGAACGATCCCTACTTTATTGGCTCTTCAAACGGTCCTGGTTTTGTTATCGCACTCACCACCCTGAAAAGTCACAAGAAATACATTGATTGGTCTGATGGAATTTACCATGCTATGCTTGCTAAGCTCAAGATTGTGTTCATTGATGGATCCATTACCAAACCTCCGGATGATCATGATGATACTGCTGATTGGCCTAGAGTTAATACTACTCTTGTCTGCTGGATCTTACATACCTTGGATGCGGTATTAAGATATTCTACAGGCACTTTTTCCACAGTTAAGGAACTATGGGATGATCTGAAGACGCGCTTTACCCTTGGTGATAGCTTGAAAATTCTACAGATGCGTGAAGATATTTAGAACTGTCGGCAGAATGGTCAGACTATCGCCATTTATTTCGGCAGTTTGAAGAAGCGGTTTGGACACTACAATTATCTATGGCCTCCTTTAGTTTGCTCCTGTGAACCTTGCAAACCATTGTGCACCTGTAACCTTGGTAGTCGTGAGCTCCAAGAGTGAGAAAAAGATTTAATCTATCAATATATCTGTGGTCTTGATGAGGGCTATCACACCTTGCGATCACATATCATGAGTCTTGATCCACTGCCACCATTTATTCGTGTGTATGCGCTTGTTGCCCAGGAGGATAATCAACGAGTTATTATCCAGTCTCGTGAGCCTTCTTCTGATTCCATGGCATATGCCGCACTATGCTCACTACCTACGGGTTCTTAGACAGTTGTCTTCAGCTGATCACAAGAATCTCATCTGTACGCATTGTCATCGCAAAGGTCACGACAATGCTTCCTGTTTCCAGCTCATAGGCTATCCATAATGGTACACAGAGATGAGGGAAAAAGCCAATGCCACCAAGAAGATGGTGCCAGGTGCTCGGCCGATCGCCACCGTTGGCCCCGGGGTTCTCGCCACTGCGACCCATCCACCTCCGCCGCCATTTGCCAGTGCTTTCATGTCATCGCTACGGTTTGCGGCAGTGGCCTTCAATGGCAGTGCCTCAACCCGATCTGATTTTAGCCCTGCTCTGTCTGATGACCAATGGAGTATGGCCACACATTTATTTAATCAGTTTAATTCTCTGTCCGACCATGGGTCAGGTAAGTCTACTTTATCTTGGATTCTTGATTTGGGAACCTCATATCACATAGGTGACACAAGTTCTCTTATTGATATTACTACTGCTATCGATACAGTGAATATTATACTGCCTGATGGATCTGTGTCATCTACTACACAATATGGTTCTATATGCTTTGGTGATGTCACCATTAATAATGTGTTATACATACCTAATTTGCGATGCAACTTATTATCATGCTCTAGAATGTTATCTGCCTGAAACTGTCTAGCTTTATTTACTAAAATTAATGCATTTTACAGAATATCAGTATGGGGACTGTAATTGGCATGGGTGAACAGTAGGGGGGTTATTGGCTTCGTCTACTAGATACTTGTGTGCATCCTCCTATCCTGAAGTCTTTTTCGACAGTTGCTTCTATGTCTAATTCTGATTTATGGCATCAGCGTCTTGGACATCCTTCCTCTACGGTGTTGTTTTTTATTTGTTTTATTGATTTTAGCAAAAATAATACTTTTGTTCCTTGCTCTGTGTTTATAGAGAGAAAAAAATAGAAATAGTTCTTCTTTGAGTTCTTCAAATGCTAGTTCATTGTTTTAATTAATTCATTGTGATGTTTGGGGTCCTTATTGAACACCATCTTCTAGTGGTGCATTTTATTTTTTAACAATAGTTGATGATTATTCCCGAGCTATTTGAGTTTTTTCATTAGCTGCTAAGTCACGTGTAGCTTCTAGATTTATGTTATTTTGTGCTTTTGTCAAGAACCAGTTTGGGCATCCAGTGATGTGCGTCCGAGCTGATAATGGTACTGAATTTCTGCCTTTGAAGTCATACTAATTTGCTAAATTTGGGATTATTTTTTAGACATCTATGGTTGATACATCACAATAGAATAACCATGTTGAACGAAAGCATTGCCATTTAATGAATGTGGCGTGTGATTTGAGTTTTCAAGCTAATCTGCCAATTGATTTTTGGGGAAAATGTGTTCTTACTGCTACTTCTTTGATTAACCGGACACCGAAAAAACATCTCAAGGGTCGCACACCATTTGAGATGCTCTATGGACTAGATCCAAACTACCAACCTTTGAGGGTGTTTGGATGCTTGTGTTTTGCTATTTATGTTCCCAGATTCTGTGAGAAGTTTGCGCCAAGAATTCGATGATGTTTGTTTCTTGGTTATCATGCCGGAAAGAAAGGTTATCGTCTTTATGACTTAGAATCCTGCACTTTCTTCAAAAGTTGGGATGCCAATTTTTTTGAAGATCGGGACATATGTAGTTAGTCTGACATCGGCCTTATCAGTGCATCCCAGCGAGGCCACCACCTCACCACCGTCATCACCTCCACCACCGCCATAGTCGTTCCCACCATTTTCGTTCCCGCCGTTGCCACCGATTACCGCTCCATCTTTGCAGCTATATTCAATGATCGACACTGACCTCCGCCTACCTCCTTTATCGGTTCGGACCTATGACGAGTAGCTCGAGTCAACGCTACCGCACACGCTTCATGTGACTCCAACCTATTGGCCACAGACAGCTGCACTGCTATTTTCAGACTTGATGCTTACACCGCCGCCTAACACGGCATCTCTGACTCTAGACTGTGCCGTCCGCCACCAGCTGCTGCCCACTCCGCCATCTACTTTGGCTGTAAAATAGGCGCCGCCTCCTGCAGCCGAGATGCCTCCTCCTTGAAAGAGTGTCCGCAATCGTCGACGTCTGTATTACCTTGATGATTAATTTGTGTTGTTAGTTTTGAAGAAACCCACCCCCACTGCTACGATCACTCATACGTCATGACTATCCCCAGCTGTTCTCTATCCTCTTACTGATTATGTAATTGTTATAAGTTTTCTAGTATGCATTTTAGATTTTTGGGTGTAGTAACTTCTAGTGCAGATCCTACCACTTATTCTGAGGCATCTAATCATGCTCGTTAGAGAGATGTTATGGCTGATAAGATTAT
This sequence comes from Rubia yunnanensis, assembly GCA_037428765.1. Lineage (NCBI taxonomy): Eukaryota > Viridiplantae > Streptophyta > Magnoliopsida > Gentianales > Rubiaceae > Rubia > Rubia yunnanensis. Next base: position 111,003,256 of record CM075065.1, on the reverse strand, counting down.
TGCACTTGAGCGCAATCAAACATGGACGATGGCTCCTCTACCTCTAGATAAAACTACAATTGGTTGCAAATGGGTTTACTATACCAAGTTTAAGGTTGATGGTACTATCGAGCGTCATAAAGCTCGCCTTGTGGTTCTTGGTAATCGTCAGATTTAAGGGATTGACTATACTGAGACATTTTCTCATGTTACAAAGATGAGTTCGGTTCGCCTGTTCCTGTCTGTTGCAGTTATTCATGGTTGGGAACTGCATCAAATAGATGTGCATAATGCTTTTCTACATGCTGATCTGTATGAAGAGGTCTTCATGTGGCCTCCACGTTACTATCATGCGCCATTTGGACAGGTATGTCACCTTCAGAAATCTCTTTATGGTTTTCGCCAGGCTTCTCGCAATTTGTTTGCCAAATTGGGTAAGGCTTTGCGTGCATTTGGATTTGTTCATAGCAAAGCAGATTACTCTCTTTTTACATTCTCCCGTGGTTCGGTATCTTTGCATGTACTTGTTTATGTGAATGATTTGGTTATTGCTGGTAGTTCTTCGCCGCTTATCTCTGAATTCAAGAAATACTAGAGCTCTTTCTTTCACATGAAAGATCTTGGTCTACTTAAGTATTTCTTGGGTATAAAGATTGCTAGAAGACCGGATGGGATGTTTCTTTCAAAGTGGAAATATGCCCTAGACATTTTATCTGACATAGGTTTATCTGCATCTAAACTAACTGACTTTACGATGGAGCAACAACACGATTTAGCGCTTGTTGAGAGTCCACTTTACCATGATCCTGAGCAATACCGGCGTCTGGTTGGGCGCCTGATCTACCTCACCATCACTCATCCTGAACATAGTTATCCAGTTCAAACACTTGCCCAGATCATGAAGTTTCCTTGCGTTTCTCACTGGCAAGCTGCAGTTTGCATGTTTCACTGTTTGAAGAGTCATAATGGTGAACGTTTATTTATCTTTTCACGTATTGCGTTACAGTTGACTGCATTCTGTGATTCTGATTGGACCGCATGCCCTATTATCCGGCGTTCTCTTTCCAAATACTTTGTGATGATTGGCAATTCTCCGGTTTCTTAGAGTACTAAGAAGAAACCTACAGTTTCTCGGTCGTCTACTGAAGCGGAGTATCGTGCTATAACTATTACATGTTGTGAATTGTTATGGCTTAAGTTTTTGCTTAAAGACTCAGGGACTGCGCATACTACTCCTATGCATTTATTTTGTGACAGTCAATGTGCTCTTTATATTGCGATAAATTCGGTGTTCCATGAGCTTACGAAGCATATGGAAGTTGATTGTCATTTTGTTCGAGATCTTGTGCAGTCTGGTACTATCGTTACTCATCATATCCCCACTTCAGATCAACCTGCAGACTTATTTACCAAAGCTCTCAGATGTAACCAGTTTCATTCATTACTTGGCAAGTTGGGCATTTCTGATCCCCATGCTCAAACTTGAGGAGGAGTATTAAGGAATGTAGATATGACTTGTAATTGTGAGACTGCAGGATATGAGGACGATCGCGAGTTTCCTGCAGACAAACCCAATAAACCCCTCTCGCTGTTCACCCACGCCAATCACAGTCCTCGTACTGATTTTCTGTAAATACCATATAGAAAATAAGGGTAATAATGTGTGATTGTATTCATGATCTCAGAGTACACTATATAGTGGTACATAATACCTGTACAAGCTAGGAAAATGAAATGAAATCTAATTAAAATCACAAGTAATATTTACATTCCTTAGCATGAAAGAAAAGAATCATATATAAAAGTGAGTACATCCTCTATCCCGTTAAAATGGCACGGAATTATTTTTTCCAGTCAAATTGTTAAGCTTTGACAATATATTTGAATATCTATATTCTTCGGCCATATTCGCTTGAGCTGAACTGATCTGATATGATCTGAACTGAAATAAATATAAATATACTTAAATGAACTGAAATAAATACAAAATATACTGAACTGAACTGAAATAAGTTTAAATATGTTAAACTGAAAAATAAAATTTAATTCAAAAAAATATCTGTTAACCAAAATAAAAATTATTTTATTGGTTTTTCTAACGAGTGCCCATGGGCACTCGTTAACAACTTCAGATTCCATCGAAAACTGTGTTATTAAATACAAATCCATCGAAAACTGTGTTATTAAATGCAGATAGAGTTAATGATTATAAGTAGGGAGTGTAAGTTTTTGAGGGATGTCATTAATCATTAACACTATTTGCATTTAATAACAAAGTTAATGCACCCAAAATATAGAATGCGTACTAGAAAAATTATCGCAATTTACATAATCAGTAAGAGGATAGATGTGGCATTTGGAGAAAAAAATTCATGATGCATTGGGTGATGAATGTTCTAACACATCAGATAGAATCGAAGCTGTATGTTCCAACATAGATTCATATAAGGTGTCAAGTGATGATGACAGACTTTCTGTTAGTGATGAAGAAATCTACAGTACATACGGAAAGATGTATGCTATGTGGCTTTAAGTTGTTGATACAAACAGAGTACTGAAGGAAAAAAATCATCTGGCGGAAATAGAAAATGAATTACGTGTGGAAGTTGCTAAACTCAGAAAAGAGAATGATGAGTTGAGAAGCTAATTTCAGCAACCAAGAAACTTGAGACATCTGAAGCAGTTATTACCAAGCTAAACTCTGGAAAAGCAAAACTTGATGATATTCTAGTTATGGGAAAGAGTTTTGGAGATCGACACGGAGTTGGGTATGACAACCCACCTAAGAACACAGTCACATGAAGTCAATGACTTGAGAGATACCTAAGAATAAAGTAATGAAAAAGTTGAAAATTCAAGAGATAAAAAGATATTTTGGCAAGCCTCATCAAAGGAAACCTCTCATATGTAGCTATTACTCTTATCAAGGGCACACAGAGGAACAATGCCAGAAATTGCTCAGAGACATCATGGCAGGACATCAACTCTTGGTCAGAAAGGTATGGATTGTCAAAAGCTCTAGTACTTACCTTGTTGCACATACTTCTATCATAGCACATTCTAAAGATTCGTGGTACTTTGATAGTGGCTGCTCTCACCACATGACTGGCACTCAGGAATTCCTCACAAACGTCAAACCATATGATGGTGGTTTTGTTACCTTTGGCGATAGAAAGAAGAGTCGAGTAGTTGCAAAAGGAGAACTACAAATTGAAGGAATCCCAGTATTCACTAGTGTCTTGTTTGTTGAAGAATTAAAGGCAAATCTGCTGAGCATAACCCAATTGTGTGATGACAATATGACTGTGGAATTTCAGAAAGACAAATGTATAGTGAAACATGGAGAATCTAAAGTTCTTTCAGGCATTCGATCATCAGATAATTGTTATTTGCTGGAGCAAGAAATGAGGTGCATGATCTCTAAACAAGATGAAGGATTTTGTGGCACAGAAAGCTCAGCCACATCAATTACAAAACCTTGGTGAAAATTTCAAATGCAAAGGCAGTACGAGGTATGCCTACATTGACAAGCAAATGTGGAATTATCTGTGGACCATGTCAACAAGGTAAACATTCCCCACTCTTCAGCTCAATATATGACTTCCTCAAGAAATCTGGAATTATTGCACATGGATTTGATGTGCCCAGTCAATACACCTAGTATAGGTGGCAAGAAATATATCTTTGTATGTGTTGATGATTTCTCCAGATTTACATGGGTAACTTTTGTGAAAGAAAACATTTGATACTATGGAAGTGTTTAGAAGTCTTGTGATAAAATTACAGGCTGAAAAAGGAAGTCCAGTCGGAAAGATTGTTCGAATTCGTAGTGATCATGGTAGGGAATTTGAAAACTCTCAATTCAGTGATTTCTATGATGAGCTTGGAATTAAACATGAGTTTTCTGCACCAATCACCCTGGTGAACGTCATTTCACTCACCAAAATAATCTGAAAACTCTATAGATGAGATTAGCACAGTAGTAAGCAAAGTCGATCCCACGAGGAACGGAGAAAAAACTATAATAAAATACTTACTAATATAGAACACTTTTGGTGTAGCCACCATGCCTTAATTTTCAGATTTATCTAACAACTAATAATGCAACTAACTAATATAAAATAATAACACAACTAACAGATATAAAAATCTATAAAATATATGAATAAGGTAATCGGCTCGGAATAACTCACATTAGTTAAACATCGTTCATAGGCGCAAAGATAAATCAATTCATATGCATCTATCAATTATAGGAAAGTAGGTACGCTTAACCTCCCCAATTCTTTCGTAATTTATCGACAATTAACCAATTATAATCTACTAATTGTTTCTCTTACCAAGATGCCCCCGGAAAGTATTCGCTAAACCCGATACACACCTCGATAGCATTAAGAATGAAAAGAACATATAGCAATTACCAAAGTAAAAGAAAATAGTAACGCACACTTAATTGTTCCCAATCTTGCTATTACAGTCTTAGCTAGTTAGCTATTTTTCACAAGAACTCTCCACTTACTAACCCTTTCCAACGATTACGTATTGGTGGAATTAGATAGCATCATCCCAATAATCTTCAAGTTGATCAGGCTTAAATATATCAAGAATAAAATAAACCAAGAACAATCAAGAACACATAAGAATCAATTATAAAATAATTAGGCATCACGATTCATAAACTAATGCTTCTTATTTCATGCCAATATATAAATTAACTACTCATAATGATGACAAAAAACAAATAAATACTACAAAAATAAAACATAAAAGCTAAACCTAACTACAAAATCGTTACACACTGGAAATCAAACCAAATAATTATTCACCACATAATTCCCCGAAGCATGCTGCTGCGAATACTGAAAACAAAATAAAGTAACTAATGTCCCTGTAACTAATTTAATGTCTCCGTATATGTATCTGTGTGTCCTCTAGGCTCGGTAAAGCATTTGTATGTATATACACCTGTATGCTGTCGACGAGAAAGCTAAGACCAATCCTTTTCCAAATCTAATTCCTCTTCGTTTTACCGAAGAAAAAGGAAATAAAATAATATCTATTCTAACTCTAAATAACTAATTCCTAAAATCAAGGAATTTCAAATGGAAGGAGACAATACAATCCTTATCAATATGGGAAGTGAATATATTTATTTTCTTCAAATCCACATCTCTTCAATAATACACTTTTTACCCAATAACTTCAGTAATTCTTCTTTTGCCTCTCTTCCTTCATCCCTGGAAAAATGTCTTATAACATTAGAACATTTTCCATTGGAGCACATCGCCTCATTAAAAATCTTAACCTGGAAAACTCAGTGGGAAAAAACCATTGGTTAAGGGAAAAAGAGTACAATGTATAGCTCCTTCTCAATTCTTCACAATCCATGAATTCCTGCACCAAAAACACCTTAAAGTGCAAATTATATCTCAATAAAATCATAATAATCCTGCAAAATATGAACACAATATAACACACATCAAATATCCTCACAATTGAATCATGCTTGCCCTCAAGTATGAAGTGAAGAATATAAGAGCAATCAATAATCCAAAATGTTCATAAGTTCTCATCACTCATAAGACTTTATCTAAAATGACCCTATAAAAAGAAAAAGTTATATAGAAACACAAATCTCACAACGAGACAAACAAAAATTCAACATTTAAAAGCTCTAGATCCTACTCTTATAACGATAAATTTTTCCCTGCCAAGGAGTAAAGGATCACGTTAACGCACCTGAAAATCATCAACCCTTGAAGTATTTTAAATGAAAATGTTTAAGATCATGAAATTCAATCATCAACTCAGTCAAAATCGGACAAGCAATGAATATTTTCTCACGATTTCACTCAATCACTCTCAGCATATGAAGGACAATCACTCAAATATTTCACAAGTTATAAAATAGAGAAGTTAATATGAAAATCAGGAAGGTTTTTCTCAAGGGTTGTAACAGGGCTAGGGACCATTCAGATTGGTGAGATCCTAAGGGTTCTAAGCTCAAACAATATCGATCAAAATATTATGCATATTTTTTTGTTCAACCATCATCCACATATAGTAGACATTCACCAACAATCTTCTTCTCATGGCTATTATGAGAAAACCAAGTAATATCGAATCAAATATAGGTGTTATTTTATTTTATTTTTGAATTTTTCCAGCACCACTCTTCTTCAATACAGTCCAAAACTAGTACTTTTGAGAGGAAATTTTCAACATAACAAACAATAAATTTCTTTTCATTTTTTTTTCACAGTTACGCCCTCCGGTTTGGCCAAACGGAACCACAGTGTTACCGTTCATAGTAAAATTCAGCCTTCAAATTTCGAAACCATTATGTCTGGGCAAATTGGACACATACTCAGTAATGTCATCAACTCAAGAGAACACAATGGATGAATTCATCATCATCAACTCCAAGAACATGTATAATAGGGCCAAGAGAAAGGATAAAACAAGGCTTTGGCTTAATATATAGTAACTCATATCAAAGAACATAGTCAAAGCTTCAAAGTGTTTCACTAGGGGTTAATGTAATTGGTAGGCAATTAAAGCTGTGTTGTTCATCCTAGTGTCTTCAATCACTTTCACACATAACAACTCCAATAATAATAATGTGATCTCTCAGAACAAAGATTGATGTAAAGAGTGTTCTACTCTAGCTCAAACCTCACTTTAGAAGGCTAAAATTCACTTAAACTCATCCTTTTTCGTCATCCAAAATATCATATCAATCAAATTTCACAAATCATAGAAAATCTCATTCAAAAACCTCAAGGCATATCAAATTTACCAAGTTTGTTACAATGATGTTTACAACCGACAGAGTACTTTTATCAAGAGTCACTAGAATTTCTTCATGCCAAATTATCGACTCAAAACAATACAAAAATACATGTTTGATTGTACAAAACTGAAAAAAATTTATTTTTTATTTTTCTCAAAAATACAAAATAAAACACACAAGAAACCTCATCACACTTAAACATTGATTGCCCTCAAGCAAATAATACAAGCTCTAATGAGAAAAAGTTTCACACATAGTCAAATATCATGATAATTGAAATACAAGGGAAAGAGGAAACTTATAGTGGTGGGTTTCGGAGAAATTCCCAACAAGAATTAAGCATTGGATCCGGATCAGGTTCTACCGTAGACCTCCAGTTTGGCCAAACGGAACCCTGCGAGTCCAGCTCTCCAAAGGTGCGCATTCTCCATAGTGCAAATTCAAGTACTTTAACTCTGTAGATCAAGAACTGAGATCAGATGAGAAATTAAAATTCCTAAAAATAATAAAAAATAATAAAAAACTAAAAAGAAGAAAAAAAAACTAAGCAAATCGGGTTTCCTCTCAATTAGCACTTTTGTTTATATTCTTTGGCTAGACTTTCAGATGCCTTTAATGATTATTTGTTGGGCACAATGGAATTTCTTCCATTACTGCCACTTGAGAAGTATCATAGTACGACATAAGGCGATGACTATCGACGAGGAATGCCCTTTTTGCATCCATGCTTATAATCTCTACCATCCCATCAGGCCAAACATAAGCCACTTCGAATGGTCTAGTCCATTTAGACTTGAATTTCCATGACATATGTCGAAAGTTGGACTCAAAAATAAGAACTTTCTGCCCAACCACAAATTCCTCTGACTTCAAATTTCTGTCATGCCACATCTTATTGTGCTGCTTGTACCGCATAGCTTGATCAAACCCTTTCAATTGTAGATCTCCCAATTCTTGGAGTTGAGACTTTCTTTCTTCCTCAAACTTGAGTGAATCCATACTCACTGGAAGAGTATTATCATCACCTTGATAAACATGCTTCAGATTGGGTGGTAACGCCTTCAACTCCAAATTTGAGGTTTTCACATCTGATTGGACTAGTCTAGCGAACGGGTCCCATTTGGGCAAACTGGATCTTGTACGCACTTCAAAATTTTTTTGAACATCCGCTTCGGACTAAGTCGAGTTGGCCATTCCTTGATTTATTTCAGTTATGGGCACCACTTTCTGAGAGTACACTGAACACAACAATTTGTGGATTTCCTTATCGCTTGAGACTTGAACATTTACCTCTTCTGGACTTGTAGAAATTTGAATTCCCATCTTATCCTGCAAAACTTTAGTCTCAAGAGAATCTTGGAAAAATGGGTCAGTATAATCAATTGCATTCACATTCTCAGCATCTATAGATTTCTGCATGGGTTTATCAATGTTGAGTGTGTACTTATCACCAAAAAAATCAAGTGAAATAGTTCCATTCCCAACATTAATAATGGTGTTTGCTGTATTCAAGAATGGATGACACAACAATACCCCTTGTGTTCCCTTATCATTAGTATGATTCATTTTTACTATATAAAAATCTGTGGGGTACACAAAGTTATTGACTCGCACAAGCACATTTTCCAACAACCCTTCAGGACATACACAGGATTTATCTGCCAATTGAATTACCACTCTAGTGTCTACCATTTCAGCTCCATTCAAAGTTTGATACACAGATAATGGCATAACATTAATTGAAGCTCCTAAATCACACATGGAAGCATCAATCTTCATATCTCAAATGTAACAAGGTAAGGAAAACATACCTGGGTCCTTGCACTTTTGAGACATTTTCTTTTAGATCACAGCTGACACATATTCACTTATCATGATCTTGCTAGAATCCTTTGGTTGTCCTGCAATAAAATCCTTCAAGAACTTGCTTATTGGTGGTAACCTTATTGCCTGTAAGAACAGAAGATGAATCTCCATTTTCCCAAAAATTGATACAAAATCCATTGGCTCTTCCTTTTTCTTTTCTAATGTACGAGGAAAATGAGGCAAAATTTAAAGTGTAGGATTATGTAAACTCAACCTCTTACTTACCTCGACTGGTACCTTGGATTTACCTTTATCTCTAGTCTCAGTATGCTCAGGATTCTCAGATTTTTTTGTGGTTTCGTTGCCTTGTTCCTCTGCTTCTTGATTCTGAATATATGTTGTAGGGTTCGATTTGGGTAAACCAGACCCTCAGTTAGTGAACTCCTTCGCTTCTTTGCTTGAGGATTTCAATGGTAACACACCAACTACCTTTCCACTTATGAGTGTGACCTGATTTACCGGTTCATGAGGGTTCAATTGGACCTAAGAAGGTAATCCAAGCTGCTTCATCCTAAGTTCATTAAGAGAATTTGACAGATGGGCAATTTGCCGTGCATGCTCCTTCAAGGTTGATTCGGTCTTCTTGGATTGCTTCACCATCATGTCCATCAACATATCCATCTTTTCATTCAGAGATTTCTCTTGACCTCCTTGCTGGGGATGGGGAAAACTCGGAGCTTCTCATTGCATTGGTGGAACATAGGGTCGTTGGTAATGCTGAGGCTGCTACGGAGGGAGATCTCCACTGGAAGTTAGGGTGACCCTATACCTTGGATTGAAATTTTGGGGATATGGTCCACCTTTTTGCTGTCTCTCATTGAAATTTCCCATAGCATTTGCTTGGACAGGTATCTCTCCCATGGTAAGAATGCATTGCGATGTCATATGGTTGACTGCTCCACAAGTATCGCAAGGCCCTTCTTGTACATACGCAACCTTGTCAACGACCTTGGATAGAATTTTCTCCATTCTTTCTATCCTTTCCTTGATCTCATCTTTTTCGGGAGTGGATGTATGTGCCACCTTCTTCAAGATTCAAAATTCCTATTGATTATACTTCTTCTTAGAGTTCACTAACCTATTGATGATCTCTCTAGCTTCATTCACTCAAAGGTGAGAAAATCCACAACTACTGGAAGAGTTCACCAAGTCTTTGTTGCTGGATGTCATCCCTTGATAGAAAAATTAAAGCAACTGGCCTTCCGTCATTCGGTGATTAGTGCAACTATCCACCAACTTTCTTAACCTCAGCCAAAACATACTCAATGGTTCATCATACTCTTGCTTGATGCTTGTGATCTCCTTCTTCAAGGCATCTGTTCTCATGGCTTGAAAGTAGTACTCCAAGAAAAATTTCTTCAATTCTGCCGATGTCGCAATGGAAATGGGGGGTAAGCTCGAAAACCACTGATTTGCTGCTCCTGTCAAATTGAATGGGAATACCACCAATTTGAATTGATTTTTTTTTCACAGTGGATGGCCTCTTTTGAACCTTACAAATCTTGACAAATTCGCTCAGAAAATTGTAAGGGTCTTCAGTGCTTCTCCCGTGGAACTTTGGTAGGATGCTAAGGAATGCCAGCTTGATCTCAATAGGATTTTTGGTCTTTGGCAGTTGAATAGGAGTTGGGGGGGGGGTCACCTTCACTATGAGCAGTAAGTTCCCACATGTATGTATTGTTTGGGTTTTGCCCAAGATTTGGATTTCTGCTAGCTCCGTCCATCTCGATATCAGTTTCCGAATCAGAGGTGGTTGCTAAAATTGTGACAAGCTCGGTTTGGCCAAACCGAAGGGTCTCGGCAGAAACTGCTTTCTGCACCTTTGTTCGCTTGCTGTTATACTTGGCTGTCTTCTCAACTTCCGGGTGGAATATTAAATTTGGCCTTGATGATCTGTTCATAAACCAAGCACAGTAACACACATATTAGTAGGAAAACAATTATAGAAATTGACTTACCGTTCCCCGGCAACAGCGCCAATTTGGTGAACATCGTTTCACTCACCAAAATAAGCTGCAAACTCTATAAATGAGATTAGCACAGTAGTAAGCAGAGTCGATCCTACGAGGAATAAAGCAAAAGCTATAATAAAATACCTACTAATATAGAACACTTTTGGTGTAGACACCACGCCTTAATATTTAGATTTATCTAACAACTAATAATGCAACTAACTAATATAAATAATAATTCAACTAAAAGACATAAAAATATATAAAAATAAATGAATAAGGTAATCGGCTCGGAATAACTCACATTAGTTAAACATCGATCATAGGTGCAAAGACAAATCAATTCATATGCATCTATCAGTTATAGGAAAATAGGTAGGCTTAACCTCCCCAATTCTTTCGTACTTTATCGACAATTAACCAATTATAATTAACTAATTGTTTCTCTTACCAAGATGCCCCCGGAAAGTATTCGCTGAACCTGATACACACCTCGATAGCATTAAGAATGAAAAGAACATGATATAGCAATTACCAAAGTAAAAGCAAATAGTAACGCACATTTGATTGTTCCCAATCTTGCTATTACAGTCTTAACTAGTTAGCTGTTTTTCAGAATAACTCACTACTTACTAACCCTTTCCAACAACTACGTATTGGTGGAATTAGATAGCATTATCCCAATAATATTCAAGTTGATCAAGCTTAAATATATCAAGAATAAAATAAACCAAGAACAATAAAAAACACATAAGAATCAATTAAAAAATAATTATGTCTCACGATTCATAAACTAATGCGTGTTATTCCATGCCGATATATAAATTAGCTACTCATAATGATTAAAAAAATACTACAAAAATAAAACATATATGCTAAACCTAACTATGGAATCGTTGCACACTAGAAATCAAACCAAATAATTATTCACCACATAATTCCTCGAAGCAAAAACTGAAAACAAAATAAAGTAACTAATGTCCCTGTAACTAATTTAATGTCTCCGTATACGTATCTGTGTTTCCTCCAGGCTCGGTAAAGCATTGATATATATATACCTGTATGCTGTCGACGAGAAAGCTAATACCAATCATTTTCCAAATCTAATTCCTCTTCTTTTTACCGAAGAAAAAGGAAATAAAATAATATCTATTCTAACTCTGAATAACTAATTCCTACAATTAAGAAATTTCAAATGGAAGGAGATAATAAAATCCTTATCATTATGGGAAGTAAATATATTTATTTTCTTCAAATCCACATCTCTTCATTAATTCAGTTTTCACCCAATAACTTCAACAATTATTCTTTTGCCTCTATTCTTTCATCTCTAGAAAAATGTCTTATAACATTAGAACATTTTCCATTGGAGCACATCGCCTCATTAAAAACCAACCTGGAAAATCCAGTGGGAAAAACCATTGGTTAAGGGAAAAAGAGTACAATGTAGAGCTCCCTCTTAATTCTTCACAATCCATGAATTTCTGCACCAAAAACACCTTAAAGTGCAAATTATATCTCAATAAAATTATAATAATCCCACAAAATATGAACACAATATAACACACATAACACCCCTCAGCATAATGGTGTTGTAGAACGGAAAAATAGAACTCTTCAGGAGATGGCTCGAGTCATGTTAGCCGAGAATAAGATTCACAAAATATTGTGGGCAGAACCCATTAACACGGCTTGTTATACAATCAATCGAGTTTATTTGTGCCCATTCACAAGCAAAATATCTTACAATATTTGAAAGGGTAAGAATCCAAATGTCTCATACTTTCATGTGTTTGGAAGCAAGTGCTACATTCTCAGAAATAGAGAGCAATTGGAAAAATTTGACAATCACAGTGATATTGGAATCTTCTTGGTTATTCTGTGAACAATCGAGCCTATCATGTTTACAACCTTTGGACAAACACACTCATGGAATTCATAAACATTATCGTGGATGATTCTGAAGAAGGACAAGGTTCAGATACGGTAGAAGATGAACCCGATAAAGACCATGTTCCAACACAACATAGTCAACCTGACAAGTCAGACCCATCGCATGTTGGAACATCAGAGCAGACTGATTATCCTGCTGAACTAGTAGATATTGAGTATGTTGGAACATTATCCCTCACTGCCTTATCCGATGTTCCAACACAGGAGCAACCTGAACCAATGACAAGAAGTTTTCGATTAATCCCTCGGGTTGATTACAGGAAATTATCAGGATTACATTGCTTCATCTCTCTCATTGAACCCAAGAACTCCAAGGAGGCCTTACCGGACAAATACTAGATTGCAGCAATGCAAGAAGAACTTGGTCAGTTTGCACGAAATGATGCATGGTATCTAACTCCTCGTCCTAAAGGTGTAAATGTTATCGGCACAAAGTGGATCTTCAAGAATAAATCTGATGCTGATGGAAAAATCACTCGAAACAAATCTAGATTGCTTGCTCAAGGGTATACACAAGTTGAAGGAGTCGACTTTGATGAGAGATTCACACCAGTTTCCAAGTTAGAGTCAATTTGAATTTTACTTGCTATTGGCTACTCTATGAACTTTGCAGTGTATCAAATGGATGTCAAGAGTGGTTTTCTAAATGGTGTAGTAAATAAGGAAGTATATGTGGAACAACCTAAAGGATTTCAGTATCCTTATTACCCTCATCATGTGTATCACCTCAAGAAGGCTATATATGGCTTAAAGCAAGCACCAAGGGCATGGTATGAACGAATTAATAACTTTCTTCTTTTTTTCGTCGTCACTGTGTCCGACGTCTTCAAAATCATTGGTTGCATCTTTCCCTGTTGCGGAGAGCAAAACTTCATCACCTCCAGGATGATCCTCCATGAATGGGGTAATGGTCTTTTTGTGCTTAGCAACCTCCTCAAATGAGTGAACTTTGTGCTCCGACGCCATTTCTACCTACCACAAGAAAAAGAGATGAAAAGCTCCTCTTTTCTGCTGTTTCTCTCTAGATTTGGGAGAGCTTGAAGTGAGAGCGACTGAATGGGAAATTATGGGAGGAGGCCAATAACTTTCTTCTTAAGAAAGGTTATCATCAAGGGGGAGTAGATCACACTTTATTTATGCTTGAAAAGACATAAAAAATAATAATTGCTCACATTTATGTTTATGATATAGTATTCGGCTCTACTTCACCATCTATGGTACATGATTTTGTCACAATTATACAGGTTGAATTTGAGATGAGCATGGTTAGAGAACTCACATATTTTCTAGGACTTCAAGTTAAGCAAGAAAAAATGGCCTTTTATAAAACACAGTAAATATGCCCTGAATTTAGTGAAGAGATTCGGTTTAAGCAATGCTCGAGCAGTTCGAACACCTATGGGGGTTTCTGACAAACTGGTAAAGGATGAGAAAGGAGTCGCAATTGATCAGAAGTTATACAGGGGCATGTTTGGGAGTCTATTGTATTTGACAACAAGCAAACCAGATATATGTTTCAACGTAGGAATATGTGCAAGATTTTAGGATGACCCAAAGGAATCTCATCTAATTGCAGTCAAAAGAGTTATTCGATATGTGAGTGGGACATCTGAGTATGGTGTCTTGTATTCTAAGAATCAAGATTCTGATCTAATTGGGTACAATGATTCTGATTGGGCTGATAATGCTGATGATCGTAAAAGCACTACAGGTGGATATTTTTTCATTGGTATGAATTTAGTTTCTTGGTATAGTAAGAAACAAAATTTGATCTCTTTGTCTACTTTGGAAGCTGAATAACTTGCTGCTAAAGTTGTTGTGCACAACTATTGTGAATGAAGCAAATGATGAACGACTATGGAATTCATCAAGGCCCTTTGAAGATTTTATGTGACAACACAAGTGTATTGATATTTCTAAAAATCCAGTCCAGCACTATCGAACTAAGCATATTGACATCAGATATCATTTTGTTTGAGATCTTATTGAAAGCAAGGAAGTTGTGGCAGTCTATGTTCCAACATCTGAACAATTTGCAGATATTTTTACAAAACCAATGGACACAGCCACATTTGAAATTCTCAGACAACACCTAGGTGTTTGTCAGATTTGAGGTATTTTTTGCCTTTATTTATCTGTAAAAAAAATTTCTCACGTTTTTTAAAAAATTGAAAAAAAAACAAAAAGAAAGGAAGGGAGAAAGGGCTACCAAAATTGAAGTTATGGTATGTTGGAAGTTCAAGTAGGTGTGCCTTGAGTTGACAAGTAAGTAAAGTAAAATTATTACTTTTCTTGGAAATGTAAAAAGCTTTTCGCGGCAAAAGAGAAAAAAAAGTGAAGAGTTTGTGTTTGTTCAAAATTGTCTCCATCTCTCCATACCCCTCTCTTTTTGGCATACTCTCCCATATTCCTTGGTGTTTTCCGATTCCTGTTGACGAAATTTGCTGAGAGTGCATATCTTAAAAAGACTGAACCAAAGATTTTCCTTCTCACAACAAACCTCTCCAAAAAATAATGTCTTCAATCCCTAAAACTTCCATGGTTGAGAAGGAGACTCAAGAAACTTCCCACCCTCTAGAGGATGAAAATGTTGAGCAGAGAGAAGAGAACGTGGAGGTACACTCAACCGGTGATGGAGGCCAGAGTGAAGAACTCAGAGACAAAGGTAAAGCTCTCTATCAAAAGGTACTCTAAAGTTTCATGGAATGGAATTCAAATTCGTAGATGATATTTTTTAGTGTATTGAAGCCAATAGAAACATGGTAGATCAGTCTAAATTTAAAATTTTAGAAGAGGAATTTTTGAATGTAAATGCTAAAAAGCAATTTTCTGGAGATGTTTGTGAGTTGGAGGACATTGAAAATTATGAAGTTAAATTATTGAGAGGGAAATATGGTGTTTGCAATGGGAATGATATGTTCCATGTATACTCGTCTATCTCTGGACCTAGTAGCATTAAGATTGAAGAAATAAGTGATGATGAGGCTGAGGGACTGGAGGTGGTGAAGTCCACGGATACGATGCTGTGGGTTATTATGATGCCAAGGCCGCCCAGTGGAATGAAAAACATAGAAAACCTATGATAATAGAAATTACAGATAGCGAAGAGGGAGACAGTGTTAGGTATGTTCCAACACAGATGGCAGAGTCAGAAAGGGATGAAGATATGGAGATTGATAATGTGGACATAGGTTGTAAAGACTAGTTTGATGTCACTGGTAATTCATATGATGACTTGGAAGATTCAAACAAAGGGAAGGATGTTGGAACATAGGGCAGGGCAGAGAATGATGAGCGAGAAGAAGATGTTGAAAAGTTCGAGTATGTTTCAACACAGGAACCTGAGTTGAACTACTCCAATGATAAAGTATTGGATGAATTCTTCCAAGCCGCGAGGGCTAAGAGGAAGATGCCTGTTGTTGAGGACTCCCCACCAACCAAGAAATTCAAGAAAACCCAAACTGCTCCTAAGAAGAAATTCGTGCCCCCTCCTCCTATAAGTGAAGCACTGTCTTTTTCATATTTTGATATCAATTGCGAGGATATGGGAGAGTAGTTTGCTGAAAGAAAGATAATCTTTGAGAGACCAGTAGATCTAGAGGCATATAGGGCTAGTGGTTTTTCTGATTTTTTTGGAGACAATTGGGATGAAAAGGGCTGCTACAGTACAACTTTAGTACAACAAGCAGGTTGTTACTGAAGTATATTCTAACCTGATGGCTGGAAACTTGGAAGTTGATTCCCCATGATATGATAGGGTCTATATTAGGGGGGAAATTATTGATTTCTCGGCTGCCTGGATGAACAAAAGTTTGGGGCTGAAAACTCTGGATTTTGAGGGAGTTTTTCTTGATGGTTTGGATGTATCTGATAACAAGATTTTGGAGGTAGTTTCAGGTGAATACAAGATAGAGCGGCTTGAGACAAGACTCACATGCTTCATGCCTATCCACTAGGTTTTTTTGGTCTGTATCAGGTAGCTGTAAACTACTGGATGACATAACACTACAACTCTGACAAGAGAAATGATGAAGTTGTTGTACTGTGTTGGAACACAGAAATCAGTCAACTTGGGATTATTTATCCAACAGAGTCTAGTTAGGCAAGCCATTGCTCCAAAGGCTAAACATGCTCTAGTTTACCCCTGTCTGATATCTGCATTAGCTAGGAGTGCTAAAGTGAAGGGCAAAGCAAAGAATGTCATCGTTGATACAGAGTTTCTCCGGCCTAACAAGAAGACCTTTGGCATGTGGAAAGTGCATGATCTGCCGTGGAATCCTGAAGCTACGACTACTGCAGATGCTGAAAAGAAGGCCAAGTTAGTGGTGCTCAATGCCAGATTGGGGACTATATCCATCCAAATTGCAGCTCTTGAAACACAGAAGGATGGACTTGAGGGAGAGAAGGCTCAGATGGAGGCACGGGAAGCTGTTCCTGAACATGATTGACAATCTTGAAGTCTCTATGTTCCAACATAGATCACGTGCTGTGTTCAGGGGGAGCTGGTTTTATTTTCTTTTTGAAGTTTATTTCTGTGGTTTGTTGCCTTAGGCATATTCGTGGCCCCAGGAGGAGAATTGTTGGTGGCTTTGGATTTTTTTTTGGATGACTGTAATCTGAATATTATTTTTTGGTATTCTGGAATTCTAATTTTTGAATGGTATTCTTTTATGATCAGATTTAGTAGTTTGCATATGTTCCAACAAAGGTAGATTTTTGGAAGACTTAAGTGAATAATTAGAAGTTTTTCGTTGTGTTCTTATTTCCAAAATAGCTGGGTCCACAAAATGCCAAAGGGGGAGATTGTAAAGTCAAATGATTTTCATTGAGTATTTTATTTAGTAATGTGTGAACAAATTTGGAAGCGAAAAAATTTCCATGTCGGAACATGCGAACAACCACAGTTACACCTATATGATCTTACGGAAAAAGAACAGAATATTATGGTATTTGTGATTTATGGAAAGCTGAATATTATTCAATATGTTAGGCGGTGGGAGAAGCATATTAGGTTTATGGAAAATCCCTACAAATACAGTATTGAGTTTATCGAATATATGGGATATATTTGATAAGGAAAATCACTTTATTTATGGGATTTGGATATGCTTCAGAAGCAGATATGGAATAGGAATATTATGGAGATAATCATGGAGAGTTCTGATCTACACATGGCTTTAAGGGGGGGCATCACAGCTGCATTAAACTCACAAAATTAATTGTGAAAATATGCACACAGATTTTTATCTTTCCGAGAGTCTTGTAAAGAGCTAGATCTATATGTTCCAACATACATGACCTGCCGTTCAAAGTTTAGAATCATATTCCTTAATTCCTTGGGAGGAGGAGATCTAGCGTCTAGAAGTTTCAAAGTCAGAGGGAATATCAAGGCGGTAGCTAGGGGAGCTAGCATAATTCACACGTTTAATTAGTAAAGATAAGTATTTTGTATGGTGTACTTTATACTGTATCTTTCTGATTAGTAGATTTATTCAGAATTGGGTCAGGCCTTGCAGACAGGTGGATTTCGCCGATCTGTGTAACCGAGTCTCGTGTCTTTATGTTTTACTTTATTGCATACTTGGTTAGATAGGTTATGTTGGAACAAAGATCAAGATTTAACTTTAAACAAATGATTTTAGTAAAAAATAATAATCCCGGAAGAACATCACATGGTTTGATTGAAACACCAAGTCCTTGAAATGAAACATCAAACCTGATATTGAAAACCTGCGCATTTCACGGAAATGGGTAGAAAATTTATCCACAAATTTTTTACCTGCCATGGGTGGGGTGGCGTTGACCGGTGTTGACTGGCCGACGTTGACCGGAGTTGACTGGCTGGAGTTTACTGGCGGAGTTGACCGGTGGTGAGTGGCCGGCGATGACCAGCGGGACAACCGACGACAGTAAATGGCCATCCGTGGATGGCGGAAGGCCAACGGCGATCGGCGGCGGTGGATCGGTTGCGGAAGGCGGAACCAAAATTCCATGCAGCTCCGGTGAGAATGAGGAGGAATCCGGCGGTGGTGTGGTGGTGCCTCCAGGTTCATCGGATAAAGCAAATGTCGGAGTTGCAGAGTACAGGAACTGGTCTTCAAAGAAATCAGCATCCCGACTGTTAAAGATTACTTAGGATCCCAAGTCAAAAAGGCGATAGCCTTTTTTCGGTAGGATAACCAAGGAACAGACACCGCCGACTTTGTGGTGCAAACTTGTCACGGTATCTGGGAACATGAGCAGCAAAACACAAGCATCCAAAAACCCTTAATGATGAATAATTTGGAGCTTGCCCATAGAGCAACTCAAAGGGAGTACGACCATTGAGATGGTGTGTTGGTGTTCGGTTAATCAAGTAAGCAGCAGTAGGAACACATTCTCCCCAAAACTCAATAGGAAGACTGGCTTGGAATCGTGAAACACGCGCCACATTGAGTAAATGACGATGCTTTGTTTCAACCCGACCAATCTGTTGTGGTGTGTCAACCATAGATGTCTCAAAGATGATCCCAAATGCAGCAAAATGAGATCGTAAAGGCAGAAATTCAGTCCCATTATCAGCTCGAACACGTTTTATGGTTCGGCCCCACTAGTTCTTCACTAAGGCACTAAATTCTAAAAATCTAGAGGTTATTTCAGACTTAGCGACTAAAAAATAAACCCAAACAGCACGGGAATAATCATTGACTATCGTCAAAAAATAAAATGCACCACTAGAGGATGGAGTTTGATAAGGTCCCCAAACATCACAATGTACTAATTCAAATAATGCAGTAGCATTTGTAGAACTCAATGAAAAACTATGTCTAGTCTGTTTTGCTCTATAACATACAGAGCAAGGTACAGTAGTATTATGTGTGCTAAAATCAAGAGTAGGAATATAAGACAACACCGTAGATGATGGATGACCAAATCGTTGATGCTATAAATCAGATGAAGAAACTGAAGCAACTGTCAGAATAGACTGCAGGATATGATGACGTAAGCGAGTATCCAATAGATGAAGCCAATAAACCCCCCATTTCTGTCCACCCACGCCGATCACAATCCCCGTACTGATTTTCTGTAAAATGCACTAATTTTCAGTAAACAAGGCTAGACATTTTAAGGCAGATAACAATATAGAGCATGATAATAAATTGCATCGCAAAGTAGGTATGTAGAGCACATGAGTAAGGGTGACATCACCAAAACAAATCGATCCATATTGTGTAGCAGACGACACAGATCTATCAGGCAGTATAACATTCACCGTATTGGTAGCAGTAGTAATATCACTAAGAGAACCTTTGTCACCAGTCATGTTATATGAGGCTCCCGAATCAAGAATCCAGGGTAAAGTAGACTTACCTGACCCATTGTCAGATAACGAATAAAATTGATTAAATAAATGTATGGTCGTACTCCATTGCTCGTCAGATAAAGCAGGACCAAATTAAGATCGTGTAGGTGCGCCAGAGGATGCGGCCACCGCAAACCCTTGTTGCGACGTCACTACACCAGCAAAAGTAGCCATAACACAATTTATTTTGTTTAATAAACAAATATAACAAATTGTGTGAACAAACAGGAGAGAGGGCAACAAAAATGCTGCAGAAACAGCAGCTGTCGGCGCGGGTCCCGGTACGGCACGTGGACACACGCGCTGCTGGAGGGGAGGTCGCGTGTTCTTCAACCACACGTGACTTCACGCGCCTTCAATGGGCGCTTGTGTGAATCACATGCGCATCTTCCTTCTTAGGAGAGTTGGTAAACGGTGCCGGAGCGACTTCCTTCAAGGTGCTGGAGTTATCGGATCGAGACTCGGTCTGGATCGTGTCGCTGGATTGAAATGGAAAACGTCAAACGGTTGCAATCGATGGATAGCGGTCGAGTCTTTGTTGTCCTGGCAGAGATCGACGGCGGCCACCATTAGATCGAGGCTCGGCGGAGAGTTATTCGGCTTGCCAGAAACGGTCGGATACCAACGCGACGGAGGCTATCCGGAGGTAGAGGCTCACTGGAGATGGGAGACAGCGGCTTCGGAGGATGGTGGCGGCAGCCACTCCGCTCGGCGAATAGAGAGGTTTTTTTTTTGGGAAAGGGAAATACAACTCTAATCGGTTGCGCGTCACGCATGGCCGATGATAGCAGTGTTTACGGAAAATTTAGAATGGAAAATTTTAGGTTCTCAGGATCAGGATTTTAGGCTCTGATACCATGTAGAAAATAAGGGTAATAATGTGTGTCTTTATTCATGAATTCAGGATACATTATATAGTAGTACAGGATACCTATACAAGCTAGGAAAAGGTAATAGAATACAATTACATCAACAATTATGGTAAGAATACAAATTCAATTCCAATTCCTTAACATTTGAACTTTCTTTTGTTTTTAAATATATGCCCTATCTCAAAATTCAATTCTAATATATCATATTTAATTAATGAAAATATATCATTATGTTTCCAATTTCACCCTTTGCATTAGTATATTTCTAAAATATTATTTGAAATACTCTTTTACTTTTATAAATTAGCATTAATGTAATTTAAGGTTTATGCCTAACATATTTTGACATTGATACAATAAAGTTTATACCTAACATATATATGAAGTTTAATTGATCTGATCCGGCGCTATTGCCTCTCATACGTGGTTCACTAACTAATCTGGCGAGAAATTGGTGAAATATAACAATGTCTAGTCATAATTATGATAGATGGCACATTAATTTGGCAGGTTAGGAAAGGAAAGTTGATTCATTATTGTTCCCTTTTAATTAATCATAATTAAGCCTGAATAGTTTGTGAAATTTTGGTTTTACCGAATTTTGACCAATCCTTATTAATATGTTCCAACGTAACCTTTTTAATCAAGTACGTAAAAAAGTAAAGCACAAACGACACACGACTTGGTTACGTAGTTCGGTGAAATCCGGCTACATCTACGGGGCCCGGCCCAGTTCAGAATGAATCCACTAATTAGAAAGATACAGTACAATATTACAAAATACTTATCTTAACTAACTATGATGTGTGAATTCCGCTAGCTCCCCTAGCTACCGATCCGGCTTGATCAGACTCCCTCTGACCTCGAAACTCATCGACGCTGGATCTCCTTCTCCCGAGAAATTAAGGTATGTGATTGTGAACATTGAACAGCAGGTCAGGTATGTTGAAACATAGGAATCTGACTCTTAGCAATTCTCGAAAATCTCAAAAATCTGTATGCAGATTTTTGCTCAATTAAATCTGTGAGAATGCCGCCGTGTTTGTCCCCTTTTATATTCATGAATCAGATCGGAATACTCCTTGATTATCTCCACAATATTCCTATTCTAAATATGCTTCTTGAAGTATATCCAAATCCCACAAATAAAGGGATTTTCCTTATCACAATCTATCTCATATATTCTCCGATATCAATTCCATATATGTAGGGATTTTCCATAAAACAAGTATGTTTCACACGCCTCTCATATAGAAGAATATTCATAATTCCATAAATCACAAATACCATAATCTTCTATCTCTCTTTTTCATAAAACAAGTTTCGGCGTGAATGTGGTCCTTTCGAGTGTTCCAACATAGAAAGTTTTTCGTTTCCAAATATGTTCACAAAAACTACCAACTAAATATTCAATGCAAATCTCTTTGACTTTACAATCTCCCCCTTTGGCAATTTGTGAACCCATACAGTTTTGGTCATGTATCTCGCAACGAAAAAACTTGTCACGCACATAGGCTACCAAACTTCACCTTGGAATCACACAACAATATGCACACTACTGAATCTGAAAACAACCATCCATAAAGCATGAATACCAGAAATCCAGAAATCTATAATACCAACAAAAAATAAAATCATTCAGATTACATAGCCATAACAAAATTAATATCCAAAATATCTCCCCCTGGGATCACACAGATGCCAAAGACGATAGAAGTGACCCCTCTGCGAATGACAAAATTAGTTAGTTATTGCTACTTACATAATTATTTATTTTAAGTCGATGAATGATAATTAATATAATAAGTTATAGCTACGATTGTCTCACTAAAACAAATCTAGTCTCTCCTCTCATCTGAAAAAGATAACTCATACAATTAGTTATTGCTACGATTATCTCACTAAAATAAATCTAGCCTCTCGTCTCATTTGAAAAAGAGAACTCACAAATTTTGGTTGTACAACTGCTCACACAAATTGCTACGATTGTGTCACTAAAATAATTCTAGTCTCAGCTGAAAATACACGTATTCTTCTTAATCCGTTCTAAAAAAACGGCGTATTCTAAATTATTTCCGATATTAACGAAGGTCATGTTGAGTTGCATTTATTTTTCGAGTCCATCTCTTGAAAGACGGTCTTTCCATAAGTCATGGAAAGACCAAGATTTAATGTGTAAATTAGAAAAAATGAAGATAAAATTTTTGAGTTGCAGGATTCGGGTTATAAACTTTAT
This sequence comes from Rubia yunnanensis, assembly GCA_037428765.1. Lineage (NCBI taxonomy): Eukaryota > Viridiplantae > Streptophyta > Magnoliopsida > Gentianales > Rubiaceae > Rubia > Rubia yunnanensis. Next base: position 110,980,263 of record CM075065.1, on the reverse strand, counting down.
AACTACTATACGTTGTATAATAAAATTTTAATATTGCAACTAAGACCTTTTACCTTTTATTATTCTAATTAAACCCCATCTTTCTATAGGCCTATGGAAAGACGGTCTTTCCCAAGACTTTGCCTTTATTTTCACCGTATTTCAACGTAATAAATTTAATTCAACACCAATAAGCTTAGAGTACGTCTCTTAAAAGACAGTCTTTCCATAAATTATGGAAAGACCAAGGTTTAAACTGCAAATTAGAAGAAATGAAGATAAAGTTACCAGGTTGTATCAATCGGGTCATAAACTTATAATATTTTTAGTTGCATAATATTTTTTTAATATTGCAACTAAAACCTTTTACCTTTCTATTATTCTAAATAAACCCCGTCTTTCCATGAATCTATGGAAAGACTGTCTTTCCCAAGACTTTGCCCTAAACGAGTCAGTCTCTTAATAGACAGTCTTTCCATAAATTATGGAAAGACCAAGGTTTAAACTGCAAATTAGAAGAAATGAAGATAAGGTTGCCAGGTTGTATCAACCGGGTCTTAAACTCATAATATTTTGAGTTGCATAATAAATTTTTAATATTGCAACTAAAACCTTTTACCTTTCTATTATTCTAAATAAACCCCATCTTTCCATGAGTCTATGGAGAGACTGTCTTTCTCAAGACTTTTCCCTAAACTTAATTCAGCATCAAATACGCATAATTTTCACTACATTTTAACATCCATAAACTTAACTTAGCACCAATAAACTCAACTAAACATCAAATAATTCTATCTGGACAGTACCAAAATGATTTTTATCATTTTCTCATATATACATTTTTGTTTAGAGAAAAATACTTTTATAACTCTAACTGGTTGACATAAGTGTCAATATAACATTTTGATGATTAAAAGTGCAAATATAAACCTAGATTGTTGATGTAAATGCAATTTTACCCATTCCAGCAGTTTAAGGCGATGATTTTACCACTTCGACTTTAAAAAAAAAAGAAGAAGAAATTACAGTTTTACCACCGAAACCCTATGTTTTCTTCTATTTATTTCTTCTTCCCCACCGCAACCTTTTCTTCCACTTCCGTTGTTCCTTCACTCTTCTATCGGTGGGGTTAGATTAGGAAGGATCGATTGTGGCGCCGATGCTAGGGTTGGGCTCAACACGGTGGGGCCGTCAATCACAACAACATCAGCAACGCTAGGGTTGAGCTCGACACGGCGGAGCTCGAGATCAGATCAGCAGCACCAATGCTAGGGTTAGGCTCAATATCTCATTCAAATTGAATGACATCAACGGTTATTATTGGGATGAGGTCGATGGAGGCAGCAAAGTGGAATAACGGTGGCGACGGTGGTGGGTAGAGGTAGGCTGGCGAGGGCGGGAGTGTCGAGGGCTGGGTAGAGGCAATTTTTGACAAACGTACAACAACTGAGGATAAGGTGGCGGGTAAGAATGGCAGTGGGTCAGGTTTTGGTGGAGATCTGCCCTGCATCCACCCCAATTGGGTGGGTTTGGAGGTAGTTTTTGTGGGGGTGGGGTGGGTATGTGTATGAAATTTTGTACCTGCCATGGGTAGTGGGTCAGACATGGATATTAGTTAACATCCGTCCCATACTCGCCTCACCCCACTAAACCTGCTATATACCCACTAATTTAGTACATGACAAATTATTATTTTTCCATAATGCACATATCCTACATATTATTTTTTCATGTAAGTAAATATAATAATTTTAAAATTAAAATTATCATAATAGAGTGAATTTTAGTTATGTTTTTGGAGAGAAAAGTGATATGAGTACAATGGGTTTTAAGTGGGTAAGGGACCTAAGTGGGTAGTTGGGTGGGGGTGGATTTTATGTAATACCCGATGGGGCGGGGATGGATTTTAATGTTGTATCCACCATGGGTGATGGGGCGGGGATGGATTTTAATATTATATCCACCATGGGTGATGGAGCGGATATGGGTATGAAAATATTAGGTGGCCATGGGTATAGAGGTACCAAAATCTGTACCTGCCTCGCCCCATTGCCTTTCCTAGTTGTAGGTTGGCTGGGGTATCGACATGGTGGTTGTGGGTGCACTAAGGGGTAGGGTGATGCACGACCAAGGCTGGGCAGGGCTGGACGAGGCGTGATCGGTGCTCGGCGGGGCTGGTCAGTGCAGGAGAGAGCTTGGTGGAGCAGGTCGGTGCTTGGCGAGGAGCGACTAAGGCTGGTCAGTGCTGGCCGAGGCTGGCAGGGAGAGACGGGGCTAGGATTGGGTGGTGCACGGTTGGGGCTGGGCAATGCTTGGTTGCGAGTAGGCTAGGGAGTGGGGTGGTGGCTAGGTAGAGGGGGTGGGGGTAGGGGTGGCACAAGGTTAAAACTGTCTTAACACTTTTAGGTTTTAGGTCAAAGGGGATTTTAGTCAATTTATGTGCGGTCAACGCCAAAAATGGTGTCTTAGGGTTATATTGACACTTATATCATCTAGTTAGTGTTATTTTTGTACAAAAAGTTATCTGAGAGTTATATCGACACTTATTCAAGTAGGTAAGGCTATATTGGTATCTATCCCAAATATTTTAAATTATCAAGAGATGGCAATTTGTTATTAACCACTGTAAATAATTTACCGAGAGACGACGGTTAAACTTTAACCACTGCTATTGGTATTCCGTAGCAGTGCAATGATTGGGCTTCCTCTTGAGCCCATGTTCAGATATCAGAAAATATGAAGGGCGACGATTTCGCACCAAAAACTCAAAAACTCCATACAACTCTGCTGTTAATGGTCAATCAATCCTGCACTAGTGATGCAAGAATATTGGTTTATATTTATTGCAAATATGGGTCGGCCTAAATTTGGGTTAACTTTTAAGGCAAATCTTGCTCAACTTTCGGTTATTTTTAAAATTTTCTATGCAATACATCTGACATCGGCACACGACTGAATCAACTGTCGGCTTCCATCATTATGTGTCCGACGTCAGTTACGGTAAATTTTGTTTGTCGTGATATTTATAGATCCAACATCGGTATGATGCCCTTTACGCTTTTGGTTCCTATCGCTACGTTTACGACATCAGGTATGTTTAAACCGACATCGGTCAAGCAACCTTTAAGTGTCGGTGATGCCGATGTCGTTCACCAAACAGTTACAGTTTCAGCTCATGCATGACATCAGCACGGTGTCGGGTCTGGTTTCGGTCAGACTATTTACCTCTATTTTTCTGAAAAGCCAAGTTAAAAAGTAAATGTTTACCTTGGTTGTGAACCTAGGTAAAAATTATACTTCTTATTGTTGTGGTATTTACCTTGATTTTTTAGGGGTCAATAACTGAGGTAAAACCCCCTGAAAATTTGAGGTAAAATGTCTTATTTCTTATAGTGATTTCACCACAAGTCATAAAATGGAAATTCATCATTAACACATTTAAAGCTCATGTATACTTTTTTTTAATGCGGGTATATGTATTACTTTACTAACAAAAAGAAAATAGGTTGGATAGGATATTTGTGCACGGTGATGACTTAAGATATTGGTTACACGAAACAAGACAGGATCGACTGCATACGAAAAAGTCTAGGCTGGAGAGATAAAATATATTCATTGCGCCTAAGATTAAGAGGTAATGTTAAAATTGTCTAAAACTATATAGTGACTCAGTTTTTTATATAAAAAAAAACTAGCACTGCTAATTTTTTTTTTCATTTGTGACGCTTTTTTGGAGCATTCGTGTCACTCTAATGCGTCGCTAAAATTATTAGTGATGCCTTGTGAAGTGCCTCTATTCAGCGTGTCACTAAAATATTGTGACGCGTCGAACTATCGTTATATTTTTGTGACGCTTTCAAATGCAGTTCAATTTAGAAGCGTCGTTGAATTTTGTGACACGAATTGATGTAGTAAATCAGTTTAGTAACATTTGCACATGTCAGAAATATTTAGTGACACCTGAAGGTGGAGCAAAAATAATAACATTTTCTTACCTGTCACAAAATACGCATCACTACTGGACTATGTTTTTGTAGTGTAAATATTATTTCACATCCATCTCCCGATTCACCTAAATCACTACATATCATATTTAAATCTATGATAAATTAGTAATTGTCCATCAATGATCAAAGTTCTACCTAGCATATTTTTATTGATAAGTTCTAATTTATTATAATCATAAGAAGATTGGATATGGAGTTAATGAGATCTTTTAAACAACATTTATTTTTTAACTATGGATCACTGTATTTTAAAAAAAATTAAACATTACCACTGTACTTTCAAAGTTAAATATAGTACCCACCTAACTCCAGGCGCGGAACCACCTTTAGGCGGGGGCAGGCGCGCGCCTGCCCTGAGCTCCGTCGGCCAGGCGGGAGCTACTGTTCCCGGCCGACGGATCGGTGGTTTCCGCCTACGCTACGCCGCGCCGCCCGTTCTCGCCGGAGGAAGCTGCTGCTTCCCTTTTTTTCCCCCTAATCACGACGTCAAACGACGTCGTTTGATTAAATGTTTTTTTTTAAATTTTACAGATGTATGGGTGAGTTTTTAAAAAAAATTATAAAACCCAAACAAAGTAACGGGCCAACGGCCCAATCTCTTCTTCAGCTTTCTCTTCTTCAGCTCCCTCTCCCAGTCGGCAGTCTCCCTCTCGGCTCCTCTCTCAGTTCGCCGCCGCCGCCGCCAGTCGTCCGCCACCCGCCAGTCCTCCACCGCCGTCCGCCACCACCGGCACCGGCCACACCGCCAGCCAAGATCCACCGCCATTTAGGTATTTTAAAAATTCAAATTTCAATTTCAATTTAATTCAAGCTCTTGAACTAAAATTGAAAGATTGAAAACATGAATTTAATTGTTTCTAGTTCAATTCCTTTTCAATTTTGAATTTAGTTATGCAATATTATTTTTATTCAATACATTTTAATGTTTGTTTGAATTATTGTGAGGTTATTTAAATTCATTGTAATTTTCGTTTGAATTGTGATTTGTGAGGTTATTTAAATTCATTGTGAATTTGTGATTGTGAGATTTTCGTTTTTATTCAATTCATTGTGATTTTCGTTTGAATTGTGATTTGTGGGATTTTGTGAATTAATAATTTAGGGTTTATCATGTATTCATGTTGATTTGATTTATTAATAATTTAGGTTTTATCATGTATTCATGTTGTAATATTCATATACTCTTGTAGATTTTATAATGAGTTAAATTTGGTGTTTGATAGGTTATGAAGAATTTAGTGCAACGGAGTATAGGATTTCCACCTTTGAAGAAGAGAGCTCTTGAATGTGATGAAGGTACCCAAGATAAGCATAATGAGGAGGGTGGTAGTGGTAGTAAGCAATCCCGTTTACAATTTTGTGCCAATGATGTTATAAGTGATCCCGCCTTAAGAAAGCCTATAAATGAGTATGATGCTTCTATTATAGATAATGTGAGGTGTGAATATGTGAAAAGAGGGCCTTGTCAACCTAGGAACCATCATTTTCCCAAAACATTTTATTCAAGCGAATATAGAAAGTTTCAAAAGAATTGGTTTGATATGTTTCCTTGGTTGGAGTATAGTGTGTCAAATGATGCCGCATATTGTTTTCCTTGCTATCTTTTTAAGGATCCCACAAGTAATGATGACTATAGTGTGGATGGGGTGAAAACTTGGAAGAATGCCCTAAACTCTTTTAGGAAGCATAAAAAACATGTGGATGGTAAGCATCATATTGCCAATGGGAAATTGAAAGACTTTAGCAATCCAAACCAAAGAATCCCACATTTTTTGGAGGTTCATGGGCGTGAAGTAGAAGAGGCATATCGCATCCGTTTGAGTGGGATTTTGAATGTGATAAGATTCTTGTTAAAGCAAGGTTTGGCTTTCCGTGGTCATGACGAGAGTATTGATTCTCTCAACAAAGGTAATTTTCTTGAATTGGTTGATTGGTATTGCGATCGAAGTGAGGATATTGCTAAGGTAATGCATGATGCTCCTGGAAATAACAAGTTGACATCCCCCTTAATTCAAAAACAACTCTCACATGCTTGTGCCGAAGAGGTAAGTGATGCTATCATTGATGACATTGGAGATGGTGTATTTTCTATTCTTGTTGATGAGGCTAGAGATTGTTCAATAAAAGAGCAAATGGGAGTTGTTTTGCGATATGTCAACAAATAAGGATGTGTTCTTGAGCGTTTTCTTAGTCTTGTGCATGTGAATGATACTAAGTCTACCACTTTGTTTCTTGCTCTCAAGACACTTATTGGAAATAAGAAATTGTCGTTGTCAAGGTGTAGGGGGCAAGGATATGATGGGGCTTCAAACATGCGAGGAGATTTTAATGGGTTGAAAGCTTTGATGTTGAAAGAAAACTCTTCGGCAAGGTACATCCATTGCTTTTCTCACCAACTTCAATTGGTTGTTGTTAGTGTTGCAAATAGTACTCTATCAGTGTGTGAATTTTTTTTGTATCTTGTTGACATCGTGAATCTAGTTGGGGGTTCTTGTGTTAGAAAAGATATGCTTAATCGTTTAGAACATGATAGACTTGCGGAGGCACTGGAAAAAGGAGATAATGTTAGTGGAAGAGGCAAAAATTAGGAAATGAGTTTGAGACGGCCTGGTGATACCCGTTGGGGATCACACTACACTACTATTCTTCGTTTCGAGGTTATGTGGTCTTCCATTGATCAAGTGCTTCTTAATATATGTGAGTATGGCAATTCAGCTGAAAATGCCTCTAAAGCAAAGGGTTTGATGGATAGAATGGAGAGCTATGAATTTGTATTTTGTATGTTTGTGATGAAACATTTGTTGGGAGTTACAAGTCAGTTGTCTCTTGCCTTGCAACAAAGAGATCAAAATATTGTACAAGCCGTGCATTTGATGAATACAATGAAGCTTGAACTGAGAGAATTCAGAGCTGGGGGTTTTGAGGTATTGTTGAATAAAGTCGAGACCTTTTGTAAGAAACATGAGATCACAGTATGCCAGATGGAAGATCAACGGAAAATTCGTCACCGTTCTAGACGTCGTGGACAGATGGAAACCAATGGTGACTTTTATCGCGTTGACATTTTTCTTCAGGTAAACTTTAAAATTTATATACTTTAATATGTTTTTTTAGACTATTTTACATGTATTTTTTATCTTGTTGATGTTTTTTTCTTTTTTTTTCTAGACCGTGAATAATATGATTGTTGAAATGAATGATCGATTTTCTGAAGCAAGCTCGGAGTTACTCACTTGTATTGCATGCCTTGATCCGAGATATTCATTTTCCAGCTTTGATGTTGGTAAGTTGGTTCGCCTTGGTGAACTATATCCGAATGACTTCTCTCGAATTGATTGTCTTCAACTTGAGCAAGAACTTAACACTTTCATTGGTGATGTGAGACATAATAATGCTTCTTGGCCAGTGATCAATGATCTAGGATGTTTTGCTCAGCATATGGTTCAATCACGTAGCCATGTCGTCTTTCCATTGCTATATCGTCTTATTCAGTTGGCATTAGTTCTACCCGTTGCAACTGCTTCAGTTGAACGAGTTTTTTCTGCTATGAAAAAAATCAAGACTGATCTACGTAATAGAATGGGAGATGAATGGTTGAATGATATTATGAGGGTTTGTGTTGAGAAAGGGGTTTTTGTTAAGATTGAGAATGAAGCAATCATGCAAAGTTTTCAAAGCTCGGAGCCTCGTAGGATTAAATTGCCTCCACTTCCTAAATCTGCTTCTAGCATTAGAATGTAGTTTTTTTAGTAGTGAATTTGTAGGACTTATTGTATTGTACTCATCTTATTATATTATGTTAATCGATCATTTGTTTTTGAGTTGTACAAAATTTTTTTTAAAGTACAGTGCTATTTCAGCCTACCCTCACATTTTTTCCTGGTTCCGCCACTGCCTAACTCCACCATATGATGAATTTTAAAATTGTACCCATCATGATTCATGAGTGTGTGAAATAGAGATAAATATGAAATATTAGGCGAAAATGAATATGGAGCTATGGATCATAGTCCACACCCGCCCTGATATCATCCCTGGTCCCAAACACAAATTTTCTCTCTATAAATTGAAACTCCTTCCTACATTACTTCACTTCAATTCCTCGAGCTCTCTCTCCTTAAGGCATACCATCAATTTCAGAATATTTTCCATCTTCATGATTTACCTGAAAATGGGTGGCCTTCCTGCTATAATATTCACAGTAGCAGTAGTTGTGATTAGTGGCTACATTTACAGATGGAGGAACCCTAAGTGCAGAGGAGTACTACCTCCCGGTTCTTCGGGATTTCCATTAATTGGTGAAGCCCTCCACCTAGTTCGCCCCAGTGCTTCTCTTGACCTAGTACCATTTTTGAAGAGTAGAATCAGAAGGTAATGAATTTAACCATCAACTCCATGTAATATCTTTGACCGTTTGTGAGAACCGGAAAAGATCTTCAGAATATTTAATCATAGATTTTATTTTCTTCTGAACAAATGCCAAACGACAGTACCCAACTTATCCCACTAAAGTAAATTAAATTTGGAAATGATATACTCCCTCTGTTTCACTAATAGTGGCACCATAGATTTAGGTGTTTGGATTTAGATGGAGAAAATGAGTAGATCAAATTGAATATAGAAATTAAAAAGTGGAATGAGCGGATAAAATTGAAGGAATCTCGCCAAAAATAGAAAATGTGCGAATATAAAAGAAACAACCCAAAAAGAAAAGTGTGCCAATATTAAAGAAACTGAGGGAGTGTGAGAAGTACACGGATCTTTTCTCTACCAGGCTGATAAGGTTGTTTATGTGAATTTCTCGAGTGACATATATTTTAATTAGTTTTAGACCCGTTCTTTTCAAATTAACAGTAATTCAAGTTAATTCAGTTTTAATTTAGTTCAATTTAATTCAATTCATGCCCGTTTGTTTATTGACAATTAGTTCGCGTCTCAAAGAAACGTAGTTCAATTTCGTTCAAACATACAGGGGCATTATTCAGTTTTAGTTATGTTCGGATCATTTGTTTTCTTTATTTTTTCTTTTGTTCTTGTTGAATATCTTTAATACAAGGGTTTATAGGGTTACTTGTCTTTTCTATTAAATTCAATTTTGCACAATGTGATATTAAACTCTTATACACTGAGACGCTAGTTATATATTGCAATTCTAATATAAGGTCTCAATGGCTAAAAGAGAGATACAAAGAGGCACTAATCGATATTACACTTCTAAACAAAGGCCTATATGTTACAATGAGAATGAAGCACTAAGGATAAGTGGTTATCAGCGTGTGGCCATCATGTAGCCACAGTAGCATCGATCTGAAACTACTACAATAACCAATCACAGTGAAGTATCAAATGAAATACACACAAAATGTTTCGTCCGCACTTCTAATCAAACATTTAAGGCAATCAAAACAAGGCAAATAAAGCTCCCTAACTGAAGATCTGACATGTCTCCTAACCCATTAAGACCATTTCCCTAAACTAGGAGACTAAAACCAGTCATTTTAATGGCTAAATATATATTCTTTTAGTGTATAAAAATCACTTATAAAGCATAGAACTATCTTTAACTTGACCTAATTCAATCAATTCAATCAATTCAAAAACATAGTTGGTCTGACATCCTAATGAGCCAAAGTCAACAGATTTGATATAAATCCTCATGAAAACAGTATTACCAAAAGTCCGTTGGTTTAACGAATTTGACTTGGATTTCTCGTTACTGTCTCTTTGGATATCAAATATGAAGTCAATAAAATAATGACAGACTACGGGTTGCCGAAATACAAGCATTGACTTAGATAATTCCTATCTAATACTAAAACCCAAAAACCATTTTAAATACTACCAATTTGTAGATATTAAAGAAGAAAAAATTTGTAGAAAAGAAAACTAAATGAAAATATAGAATTAATAGTCCCCACCTAGAAAATTTTAAAAAAATTTAAAGGTTGAAAAAAAAAAGAAAAAGAGAAATACCCTCCCAGAACCCTGACCTCGCTAGAAAAGTTACGAACATCGCTAAAAAAGTCACAAAAATCAGCGACAATGCTGGAAAATTTTAGCTACCAAATCTGATAAGAATTTTTATACCCTTTATTTGTCGTTATTGTGTGGGGTGTTTCGGTGAGAAAGATGTCGTTGCGCCATTAGAAAATCATTGAACCCTACGTCACCATCGCAAAAATGACCGCAGCTAGAGAAATCTTCTAACTTCAAGATCTTGGCCTATGACCTTCTGGATCTTGATCGCTTGATTGAAACAAATCTTTACTGCCAGAGCTTTCAAATCGCCATGGTCGGGTCTCCGACCCTACATTTTGGGTGCAGATGATAGCCCCATCACTGGCACAAGGTGTAGTGGACAATCTGTGTCTCCATCTTTAACAGATGGCGCAAAGGACGGCCCGCATCTCTGTCGGGAATGCTTCAAGTGTGCACTGGTTGTCAGTGTGCAAAAGACGCTAGAGCGAGTGTGCAGTGGTCGCTGAAAATGCCATCGAGCGTTGAGGTCGCTGACGAAGGCTTGTGACTCGACTGAAATATCGAGCCCCAAAGCTAAAATCAGTTTGCCTAAAAAAGGGGGCTCTGAACGGACAAAGGTGTTGGATAGGATGGGCAGAGGTTTGGGGGGGGCGGGGGGTGGGTAGGGGCTGCCAGAGGTGGAGGTGTTGGGAGCTTGAGGGTGTGAGAGAGAAAAATGTATTTTCGAATCATTTTTTTTCATATGTGTTTAGTTTATTTAAGTTTCGCTCATTTTAGTTTTAATCAGAACATGTCAAAAAAAAACAAAAGGCTCTTAGTTTTCTTTCTAGAATGCTTTATTGCCACCAGGGTCCTTATCCAAAAGACAATTGTAGAAAATATGGGTAATAATTGTATGTCTTTATTCATGAACTCAGGATACATTATATAGTGGTACATGATACCTATATAAGGTAGGAAAAGATAAGGATACCTATACAAGCTAGGAAAAGGTAATAGAATATAATTACAATTACAAGTAATATTCTAAATCCTTAACACTTCTCTTCAAGTTGGAGCATGGGGATCAGAAATTTCCAACTTTCCAATTAAGGAACGAAGCTGGTTACGTCTGAGAGCCTTAGTGAACAAGTCTGCAGGTTGGTCTAACGTGAAGATATGTTGTATAACAGTAGTGCCAGATTGAACAAGATCCTGGACAAAATTACAATCAACTACAATGTACTTTATGCGTTCATGGAAAACTGGATTTGCCGCAACATGAAGAGCAGATTGACTGCCACAAAACAGTTACATAGGAGAAGAGTGCATAACCCCTGAATCCTTCAGTAAAGACTTAATAAATAACAGCTCACAACAGGTAACATCCATAGAATGATACTCCGCTTCAGCAGAAGACCGAGAAACAGTAGGTTGCTTCTTAGTCTTACAAGAAACTGGAGAATTACCAATCATTACAAAATAACCATAAAGAGAACGCTGAGTAATCGGGCATGCAGCCCAATCCGAATCACAGTAAACTGTAACGTACTACTAGAAGAGAAAAATAAACCTTGACCAGGATGGCTCTTCAGATAGTGGAACACACGAACAAAAGCTTTCCAGTGAAGAACACAAGGAGACTTCATGAATTATGCAAGGGTATGAACCGAATAACTTAGTTCGGGACGAGTAATAGTTAGATATATTAGGCGCCCAACTAGACCTCTATACTGCTCCGGGTCATGGTAGGCTGGACCTTAAACACATGCTAAATCATGTTGTTGCTCCATCGAAAAGTCAGTCGATTTAGAGGTAGATAAACCAATATCTGATAAAATGTCCAAAGCATATTTCTTTTGCAAAAGAAACATCCTCTCCGGTCTTCTAGCAATCTCTATGCCCAAAAAATACTTAAGCAGACCAAGGTATTTCATATGGAAACAAGAACTTAAGTATTTCTTGAACTCAGAGATGAGCGCAGAATAACTACTAGTAATGACCAAATCATCCACATAAGCCAGAACATGCAAAGAAACCGATCCACGGGAAAAAAAAACAAAGAGTAACCTGCCTTACTCTGAACAAAACCAAATGCTCTTAAAGCCTGAGCCAACTTAGCAAACCAATTTCTAGGAGCCTGACGAAAACCATAAAGAGATTTCTGAAGGCAATATACCTGACCATAGGGACAACATAGCTGGGTGGGGGTCGCATAAAAACCTCTTCATGTAAATCACCATGCAGGAAGGTATTATGAACATCCATCTAATGCAGTTCCAAATTACGAATGACCGTAACCGATAAGAATAAGTGAACAGAACTCATCTTCACAACTAGAGCAAAAGTCTCAGTATAATCAATTCCTTCAACCTGGCGATTCCCAAGAACCACTAGGCGCGCATTATACCGTTCAATAGTACCATCTGACCTGAACTTCATCCGGTAGACCCATTTGTATCCAATTGCCTTCTTATTTAGAGGTAGAAGAGCCAAAACCCATGTCTGATTGCGCTACAACGCAGTAATTTCTTCAGTTATAGTGTCTCACCAATAAGCATGATGTGAAGCCTCAGAATAACTAGTGGGATCTGCACTAGATGTTACTACACCCAAAAATCTAGAATGCATACTTGAAAAATTATCACAATTTACATAATCAGTGAGAGAATAGAGAACACCTGAGGAAAGTGACAACGCATGAGTGAACAGACACGTAAGGGGGGGTTTCAGTAGTAAGAGCACATGCATAATCATCACGACTGCCAGGTAAGATGGCGGTTGGCGAGCACGAATACTCTGTCTGATAGGTATCAATTCAGCAGCGGAACCATCCGGATCTGGAGATACTGCAAAACGAGACTGAGCCAGAGTTTGGGAAGACGCCGGTGATGAGTGCTAGGTAGCAGCTGGCAGCGACTGACCGGCGGTGATAGATTGGTGGCAAAGGATTGGTGGCGTCCGACGGTGACTAGCCGGCAGCGGACGGCGATATGAAAATATTGTGTGACTCCGGCAGCGGTGAGGAGGAGACCAGCGGTGATGTGGTGGCATTTCCGGGTTCGTCTAAATGGGCTGATGTTGGAGTTGCAGCATACAGAAATTGGTCTTCAAAAAAATTGGCTTCCCGATTGGTGAAGATCACACAGAATTCCAAGTTAAAAAGGCGACAGCCTTTCTTTCTGGCAAGATAACCAAGAAACAGACACTGCTGACTTCTTGGGGAAAACTTGTCACGATATCTGAAAGCATGCGCAGCAAAACACAAGCATCTAAAAACTCTTAATGATGAGTAATTAGGAGCTTGCCCAAAGAGCAACTATAAGGGAGTACGACCATTGAGATTATGTGTCGGTGTTTGGTTAATCAGGTAAGCAGCAGTAAGAACACATTCTCCCCAAATTTCAAAAGGAAGACTAGCTTGGAACCGTAAAGCACGCACCACATTGAGTAAATGGTGATGCTTTCTTTCAACTCGACCATTCAGCTGCGGTGTGTCAACCATAGATGTCTCAAAGATGATCCCAGATGCAGCAAAATGAGATCGCAAAGGCAAAATTTTAGTTCTGTTATCAACCTTAACACATTGTACGGTTCGGCCCCACTGGTTCTTCACTAAGGCACTAAATTCTAAAAATCTAGAAGCTACTTAAGATTTAGCCACTAATAAATAGACCCAAACAACTCAGGAATAATCATCAACTATAGTCAAAAAATAAAATACACCACTAGAGGGTGGTGTTCGATAAGTTTCCCAAACATCAAAATGAATTAGTTGAAATAATGCAGTATCATTTATAGAACTCAATGGAAAACTCTGTCTAGTCTGTTTTTCTCTATAACATATAGAGCAAGGAACATAAGTCTTATTAGTTCCAAAATTAATAGAAGAAATAGAAGACAACACCGTGGAGGAAGGATGTCCAAAACTCTGATGCCATAAGTTAGAAGAAGGTACGGAAGCAAGTGTTGGAAGAGACTGTAGGATAGGAGGATGATCACGAGTATCCAGGAGACAAACCAAAACACCCCCCGTTCTGTTCACCCAAGCCAATCACTTTCCTTGGACTGATTGTATGTAAAATGCAATAATTTTCAGTGAACAAAGCTAGACATTTCAAGGAAGACAACAATTTAGAACATGATAACAAGTTGCACCGCAAAGTAGGTATATATAACACATGATTAAGAGTGACACCACCAAAGCAAATAGAATCATATTGAGTGGTGGATGACACCGAGCCATTAGAAAGAACAACATTCACAGTATTAATAGTAGTAGTAAGATCAGTACGAGAACCTTTGTCACCAGTCATGTGATATGAGGCTCCCGAATCAAGTATCCATGGTAAAGTAGGCTTACCGGACTAATTGTCAGTAAGAGAATGAAACTGATTGTCGTGCTCCATTGGTTATCAGACATAGTAGGGCCAAAGTAGGATCGGGCAGGGACATGGCTAGAGGAAGCCGCTGTCACTAGACCAGGCGGTGACATGGTACAACCGGTGAATAGCGGCGGAGAGGAAGTGTTGCAGCAGGGCCTCCAGTCGCGGCGGCGGTGGGGGTGGCGGACGGCCGAGAAACTGGCGCCAACTTCTTGGCGGTGCTGGCTTTCTCCTTCAACTCCTTGAACCATTCTGGTACACCAAAGATCTGGAAGCAGGAATCCTTATCATGACCCTTATGATGACAATGTGTACAAACAAGATTCTTGCGGTCAAATGCAGAAAGAACAACTGGCAAAGAGCTTGTAGGTGGTGGGCGTCATGCATCATATGCCATGGAGTTAGAAGAAGGCTCACGAGCTCGAATGACAGCTCTATGATTCTCCTCCTGGGAAGCAAGATCATACACTTTCATGACAGGTGGCATTGGATTAATTCTCATGATATGTGATCACAAGGTGTGAAAGCCTTCATCGAGACCAGAGATGAATTGGTAGATCAAATCCTTCTCTCATTCTTGGAAGGCTTTCGCGAAAATATTGCAATGGCATAATGCCTTGCTTTCTTTACGGTCACAAACTAGGGAGACCATATGCAGTGATAATCTGCAAACAACTTCTTCAGTTTGCCAAAGTAAATGTCGATGGACTGACCGTTATGTCTGTAACTCTGAATAGCCTCTTGCATTTTCAAAACTTTCATACCATCACCAAGAATAAATCGTGCCTTCAGGTCATCCCATAGTTCCTTAACTGTGGCAAAGGAGCTTGTAGAAGATCTCAACACCGGATCAAGGGTTTGCAAGATCCAGCAGACAAGAGTAGCATTAACCCCAGGCCAATCAGCAGCATCAGGATGACCATCCTGGGGTTTGGTAATAGATCAATCAATGAACCCAATCTTGTTCTTAGTAAGGAATGCACATCACATCGTGTCAGACCATTCAATGTAATTTTCTTGACCTTTCAGCATGTTCGGTATAAGTTGTAAACTTGGACCATCACTAGAGCCAATGAAGTAAGGATCAGTCAACATACGACCAATAGGTACAGCAGTTCGAGGGCCAGATTGCAATTGCAACTGTTTCATTAAAGTTGCAATCACATCACTCATATCCTGAAGCTTCGAAACCTCAGGTGCAGCATCAATACGAGACTGTTCTTCGGAGTCAGACATAGTGTAAAATTAGGTACAGATCAGCAGTAGGTATAATAACCGATGGCAGATCAGTTCGACAGGACACACCGGCGCGTTGAACAAGCGGCGGCGCGTGGACAGCAGCAGCAGCAGCTGCGCGTGCTGCAGACATGGCTGCGGGAGCTCGGGATTTTGAGGCAGCGGAATTTTTTCTATTAATGTTTCAGGGTTTTAGGCTCTGATACCTTGTAGAAAATAAGGGTAATGATTGTATGTCTTTATTTATGAACTCATGATACATTATATAGTGGTACATGATACCTATACAAGGTAGGAAGATGTAAGAATACTTATACACGCTAGGTAAAGGTAATAGAATATAATTACAATTACAAGTAATATTCTAATTCTATAACAACAATATCTCTCCATTTACATAATTATAACATACTTTATAGTCAACTTAATCAATTTGTGTTTGACCATAAATTTCATATAGTATGTAAGAAAAATATAATCCTGTTAGGTGTCATTAGATTTTCGTAACATGTAATTTTTAAATATCAAAATTTTACATGTTATTATGTCACGTAGCTAAAGTTATTGGTACCTTGAGAAAATTGATGA
Source organism: Rubia yunnanensis (assembly GCA_037428765.1). Taxonomy (NCBI): domain Eukaryota; kingdom Viridiplantae; phylum Streptophyta; class Magnoliopsida; order Gentianales; family Rubiaceae; genus Rubia; species Rubia yunnanensis. Next base: position 110,964,110 of record CM075065.1, on the reverse strand, counting down.
ACATAGGAACCATAATTAGGTCAAAAGAGTAAGTACGACAATTTGTTTTTTTATGATTCAATATTTGATAAAATGGGTTCCACCTCCCTTTTTTTAATATAATTATTAAATCAATAATTATGATAAATGATTTCAGGTATGGTCCGATATTTCGAACGAATGTCGCAGGCAGGCATGCCATCATCTCTGCAGACCCTGAGTTTAATCGGTTTCTGCTTCGCCGAGACGGAGATCTAATGGAGGCATGGCCACTGAACACATTCACTGAAACACTATTGGATAACCAGTTTCTGGAAAAACATTTCCGCAAGTTTATATTGCATCACTTCGGCGTAGATCTCATGAAAGAAAAGTTGCTTTCCAAAGTGGAAGAAACGGCTGATCAAACCCTTTGCAAATGGTCAAGTCAAGAATCTGTCGAAGTGAAAGAAGGAGTTATTGCAGCTAAGAAACTACCATCTTCAAATGCTCATTTAAACTTTATTTGTCTGGAAAGTTTTAAATCATAAGACTTGGCCATTCAACTGCATGCATACATACATATATCCATACATACATATATACATACATACATACATATATACATACATACACATATATATATATACATACATACCTCTCTCTTGAACAACTACTCTTTAAATTCAAGTATTATATTTTTCAGCTAAAATTAAAATTCATAGCGGTTTTAGCCGATATGTATTTGACATTTTACTGAAATGAACTCTAGCTCTTTTGTGACAAAAAAATTGCCACCTCGATCAATCTCACTAGTATTAAAAACTCAAAATTTTACTGGACTCTCACCACCTGACATACAGAACCCGCACACATAAAATTTTCTGGTTTTGTCCCTCTATGTTATCCTCGTACGTGAACTTTGGACATTTTTCCTTCAAATTTCAGAATCATCTTTCATGTCTGATTTTGCTGTTATACTCATGTTATTTTTTTCCGTCCCTCCTGAACTGCAGATGACAACCATCCTTACAATGCAACAATTTTTCAGTGGCGACCTAGAAATTGCACCATCCCATCTCAGTGAAATGTTCAGGGATTTTATACAAGGATTAATGTCCTTCCCCTTGAACTTTCCTGGTACAACATATCACAAGTGTAGGCAGGTACTCCCTCAATCTGTTCCAAGATACAACTTTGTTTTAGTAGCATACAAAATTTCTGGTATATTCAAACAAGGTTTTAACTTTTAATGTACAATGTACGAATAAGAAAATATAATGTCTAATGACTACAAAAAAAAAAGTCCACTACCTACACAATTTTTGTTACACATAAGAAAATGTAGTAAAGATTATATACATTCTCAAGTGTAGTCAAATGTATTACACATCTTAAATCATTTTCTACATGTGAATACATCATTACATTTTAATGTGTAGTAAATTTCTGTACACTAACAAGTGCAAATAAAATTTTCTACATTTCCTATATCATCTTTTTAAGTGGGGACTTATTTAATTTCACCTCTAGGTGTAAATTTTCACTACACTTGAGAATGTATATAATCTTTACATTAACAACTAGCATGATTGTTGAACTGCCATGCAGATGACCCTGATAAATATTTTGTTTTGTCAATTAAGTAAGACCCTTTTGTTTATTGTGAACTCATTAATGGTGAAATTTGGTTTTATCTAATTATTTCGATTGTAATTACCGTGTTTCAACAGAAAAATAATTAATCATGTTCGTAATAAAGTAAGTAGTCAAAGACATAAGACTTAACTATGCAGTTCGGTGAATGTCACCTACATCTGCGGAGCCTGGCCCAGTTTAGAATGAATTCACTAATCAGAAAGATAGTACACAGTACACCATACAAGACAATTATCTTTTCTAATTAAACACGTGAATTCTACTAGCTCCCCTAGTTGCCGATCCGCTTTGATCATACTCCCTCGGACCTCAAAACTCGTCGACGCTGGATCTCCTCCTCCCAAGGAATTAAGGCTCACATTCAGAATTGTAAGATCAAAAGAGTTTGATTATGTTGGAACACAATTATATAGCTCTGCGCTACTTTTGAATAATGAAAAGTCGAGTGCGGATTTTCTCAATATTAATTCGTAAGTAGATTAGCCAGAATGTCCACCTTATACAGCTAGATCGCACGTAAAATGCCATCTCCATCACATATTTGGATAAAAATCAAATCCCCTGGAGATAGGAATTTATCATATCTAATCTCTTTAAGTAAAGAACGGCATACATAGAATCCCTTGGAGATAGGAATTTATCATATCCCTTGGAGATAGGAATTTATCATATCTAATCTCACGATCTCTTCGATCAGTTACCGGCATACATAGAATTCCTTAATTTGATTTGTCATATTACTTGTCAGATCGAGAAGAAAGTGAAAAGACTGATTAAGGATGCTGTTCAGAAGAGACTGGCAGAAGCAGCACTTGAGGAGAAAAGCCATCGTAGAGATTTACTCGACCACCTCATCCATGACATTGCCACTCATGAACATATTAATGAAGCTTTGGTTATTGATTTTCTGTTCGGTCTGATATTTGTCACCGCAGAAAGCACCTCGACCACGCTGGCGTTGGCAATGAAGCTACTTAATGATCATCCTGCAATTGTGCAACAATTACAAGTAACTCACACGTATTTATATATATGTACTCCATCCGTCCCTGCGTAAAGTTCGTACAACGTTTTTGCACGGTTGTTTATGCATTCTGATGTGGTAGGAAAAATGAGGGATTATGATCTGACCAAAAACTACTACAAATTAAGGCTAATGTAACACTTTGAAAGAGTTGTTTTAGGTGCTAAAAACGATAGTTGGACCTATTGCAACACTTTTACAAATATTACCTTAGATTATATTGTATTAGATTTAATGCAACACTTTTAAGATTAGGTACCTTAGAGCATCCACAATGGTATCTCCTTAAACCCACTTTTTCTTAATAAGGAGCACTCCTTATTTGAGGAGTATCATTGTGGAGTTTTAATGACCAAGGAGTTAGTTAAGCAGTTGATACCTCTTTCTTTGTGCAAATACCGACCAATCAATGAAGGCCATTTCATTTGACTTGTTTTATATTTTTAATTAATCATAATTTAAAATTAAAAAGTAGTGCCTAAGAAGTGCTCCTTAGGTCCACTACAATTGTTTGTAATTTATTTTTACCTAATTTTTATAAAAAAATTATGATGTGACATTCAAGAAGTGCTTCTTAAGCCCAATACCAAGTTGAATGCTCTTACCGCTAAACAGCATCTTGTATTGTTTTTCTGTACAGGTTGAGCACGAGGGGATCCTGAAACGCAGGGAGAAGGTAGATTCCCCATTAAGCTGGAGTGAATACAAATCCATGACATTTACCATTCAGGTTATCAAAGAAGTTCTCAGGCTCGGGAACATTAATCCAGGGCTTATCCGTCGAGCCCTCAAAGACATCCCCGCCAATGGTACGGTACTCCAAACAGTCAACTTAATTTCTTTCTCCATTTTCTGCTTTATTTGCACTTCTATTTTTTCGACACTATTTTCTATCAAACTTTAACTACACATTTGAATAGATATACTTCCCCTGTCACAGCCTATTTGGCACATAATTTTTTCACGATATTCAATAAACATGTTTGACTGTAAATATGTGTAGATACAGAGAATAATGTCATACAAAAATTTGATATTTAGAAACTATATGTTGCGGCGGATGCAACCATATCTCATGAGATAAAATCATTGATCATATTCATATTCAAATATGTGGTCAAATTTTGGCATCTTTGACCAAAAAAAAAGATTCTGTGCAGAATAGGCTGGCACGGAGGGAGTATTAACAACAATAGTATCGTATATGGTATTGTTCAATTCATCGTATAAGTAATTTTTAAATAATAACTTTTTATTTGCCATTATTGTACGTACGTAAAGATATTAATGGTTTTCAAATATTATCCTTTCTATAAATAACTTCTTATGTTTCAACTTTCAAATATAGCTCATCATGTTTAAGTTAAAATGTACTATATTTAAATTAAAAATTACAATATCTGAATTAAAGGGTATTATAATTATTCCATATTATATAAAAAAGTCCGTCTTTTAAAATACGGACTCGTTGCATAAACCCCAGGAACAAGTAATCAGCTCATCCACAATAATTTAATCAACAGGATATGTCATTCCGCAAGGGTGGGCAATTCTCATTGCCACTTCAGCTGCGCATATGGATTCTAACCAATTTAAGGATCCACTTTCATTCAATCCCTCGCGTTGGAAGGTCTGTAACAGTATCTTCTTTTTTTTTTCTTTTTTAAATAACAAATCTATAAAATAGAATGAGGTTTTGTGTGTTTTTTCGTGTCGTAAGATGCGAAGTCATTTTTGAAACATATTGGTATTTTATTTTTATGAAAATATAATCATTTAACTAATCCATGTAATGTTGCATTGCTATATATTATTACACAGAACATTGAACAAGATGTAGTGTCCAATAGCTTTCTGCCATTTGGATCCGGGCTGCGGCAATGTACAGGAGCTGAATATGGCAAGGCTTTTCTGGCTACTTTCTTGCATGTCATGGTCACAAAATACAGGTACTCCCTCCGGTCCCAGTCAGATCACCATAGAATTTTTTTTACGGTCAAAGTTGTTGAACTTTGACCTTGTACTTGAATACATATATGAACAGTTGTTTTATTGCATGAGATCTTGTCAGATTCATCATAACATATAATTTTTAAATATTACTTTTTTATACACTGTTATTGTCCGTAACTACTCATACTTACAATCAAATATGTTTGTTGGAGGCCGGGAAAAATTTTTGTACAAGTTTTTTTGGGACGGAGGGAGTATTTGATTTTCTTGTAAATATGTCTCTTCAAATGAATTCGTCTCTCTTGACTTGCAATTTCAATCCATTTTACCTTATTATTTAGATAAGGTAAATACATTGTTTCCATGAGTTATGAACAAGAATTATACCTTTTAATTTAAATTATTTTAAAATTTTCAACTTGAACTTTGTACCTTTTATACAATATTTCTCATGGTTCAACATTAAGTATAGTTTATCATATGTTTCATTTACAATGTACCATGTTTAAGTTAAAATTTAAAAATATAATAATTGTTTCACTAGTGTCGTTCATGTGACGAGATACATATTTACCTTGTACAATAATAGACATACATGCTTGTCTAATAAATAATAATTGTTAAAACCATGCTGGATGATTAGTAATAGAGATGTAAATCAATTACAATTATGATAAGAAAGAAATACTCTATTCTGATTCTAATTGATTTACATCTCTAATAATTAGAACTTAAAGTTAGGTATCATTATTGTATTTCCGGCATTAAAATCAACTTATTATAGGCAAAGTCTTGGGAAAGACGGTCTTTCCATAGGCTTATGGAAATACGGGGCTTAATTTGAATAATAAAAAGTAAAAGGTCTTAGTTGCAACATTAAAAATTTAGTATGCAACATGTAATAGTTATAAAATTTATAATCCGGTTCATGCAACCCAAAATTTTTATCTTCATTTCTTCTAATTTACACTTTAAACCTTGGTCTTTCCATGACTTATGGAAAGATCGTCTTTCAAGAGACGCACTCCTTATTATATTGTAAATTAATTAACAAGTATAATACTACTATTTAAAATAGAAAGTTCAGTGTCCAAAATAAAAAAACAATACAGTTGTTTTATATGTTGTGAAAAGATGGGATACCATAATTTTAGGGCAAAGTCTTGGGAAAGAAGGTGTTTCTATAAACTTATGGAAAGACGAGATTTAATTTGAAAAATAAAAGGTAAAAAGTCTTAGTTGCAATATTAAAATTTTATTATACAACGTGTAGTAGTTATAAAGTTTATGACCCGATTCATACAAACCAAAAATTTTATTTTCATTTCTTCTAATTTACACTTTAAACCTTGGTCTTTCAATGACTTATGGAAAGACGGTCTTTCAATGACTTATGGAAAGGCTGTCTTTCAATGACTTATGAAAATACCGTCTTTCAAAAGACGATATCTAATTTTAGACTCAAATCTAAGGTATTTAGATATCGAATACTAGTAACTGTTTTCCTCTTTGTTTTTCAGGTTTACAATGATAAAGAATGGAAGAATCGTGAGATCTCCAATGTTGAAGTTTCCTGATGGATTTCACTTTAACATCGCAAAAAAGTGCAATTAATCGGCTTCCGGTCCTCAAGTTCTTCAAGTGCAAAGAATATTATTAACCTTGCAGTATTTTCCTTAAATTATTAAACAGAAAAAATAAAGACCAAGATATTGCTTATGGTACTTAATTTTTATGGCTGTAATAGAATATCAGAAAATGTGAAAATAATGAGGATTGGCTCTTACAAATCCAAGGCCAAAATGTCGAGGATTGGTTCTCACAATTCTTAAAGCCAAAATGTTAAGGGTCGGCTCTCACAAATCCGAGGCCAGAATTTTGAGGATCGATTCTCACAATTCTTAAAGCCAAAATTTTGAAGATCAGCTCTCACAATTCTTAAAGCCAAAGTGTTGAGGATTGGCTCTGACAAATCTAAAGTCAAACTGTTGAGCATCAGCTCTCACAACTCCAAGGCCAAAATATTGAAGATCAACTCTCGCAATTCTTAAAGCCAAAATGTTGAGGATCAGCACTAACATTTCTTATAGCCAAAGTGTTGAGTACCGACTCTCACAATTATTAAAGCCAAAATTTGAGCATCGACTCTCACAATTCCCAAAACCAAAGCATTAGGGTCTATCCCCCACAACTCCCAAAATCCTAAGGATCGGTACTCATACAAAAATATCTTAAGTATAAAGTCAAGGGATTTGTAAGTAAATAATTGATTGGCAATTTTGTGAACAAGAAAACATTCCATGTTGGAACATGCTGATGCAGAATATTCACGCCAAGGTTTTATGGAAATCAAAGCCAAAATATTGGAGTATTTTATAATATATGGAAGTCGTATATTTGGCTATGTATATCAGGCGTGTGAAGCATAATTGATTTATGGAAAATCCCTACTTATAAGGAGATGATATATTCGAATATATGAGATAGATTGATATAAGGTAAATCCCTTTATTTATGGGATTTGGATATGCTTCAAGAAGCAGATTTGGAATAGGAATATTGTGGAGATAATCAAGGAGTATTCCAATCTGTTCGTGGATAAAATTGGGACAAACACGGCTGCATACTCACAGATTTATCAGAGCAAAAATCTACATATAGATTTTTGAGACTTTCGAGAATTGCAAAGAGTCAGACTACTGTGTTCCAACACACCTGACCTGACACACAAAGTTCAGAATCAGAAACCTTAATTCCTCGGGAGGAGGAGATCCAGCGTCGATGGAGTTCGAGGTCAGAGGGAGTCTGATCAAGGCGGATCGGTAGCTAGGGGAGCTAGCAGAATTCACACTATATAGTTAGCAAAGATAAGTATTTTGTAGACTGTACTTTGTACTATATCTTTCTAATTAGTGGATTCATTCTGAACTGGGCCAGACCCGCAGATGTAGGTGGATTACACCGAACTGCGTAACCAAGTCATGTGTTCTTTAAGTTTTACGCTATTATGCACTTGGTTAGACTAGTCATGTTGGAACACACTAGTAACTACTTGAAAAAGTGGTAAAGCTAAAATTCAATTGGTATCAGAGCCTCGTCACTTATTATTCCCTTGGTTGTTTCAAGGAAAGTGAGATCCAGTTTTACCCTGACGACAAGAGAAGGAGCTTCAGTCTCTCGACCACCCCTGCTAGAAGGCAATAACTACAACTATTGGAAGGCACGCATGAGGGTTTTCATCAATTCACTGGACGAATTTGCATGGTTTTCTGTTGAGAATGAATGGAATTATCCTACAGAAGATGCTGATACAAGTTCTAAGGCGGTAGATGGAGAGTCAAGCCAAAAGAAGTAGAAACCCAAATACAAGGCTAGATGGACTCCAGATGACCTCAAAGAATCTCTGGCGAATTCGAAGGCACTTAATGCAATCTTCACTGCAGTCGATGAAAATCAGTTCAAGCTTATCTCTACCTGTCACCAAGCAAAGAAAGCATGGGACATTTTACAGACTGTTCATGAAGGAACCAGTCGAGTTCGTGAATCCAAATTACAGATGCTAGTTACAAAGTTTGAGGAACTCAAAATGAATGAAGATGACACCATTTCTACATTCAATGGAAAACTCAGGGACATCTCCAACATGGCTTATCAACTTGGAAAGGTGTACAAAGAAACAAAACTGGTGAAAAAGACCCTGAGATCACTTCCCAAAATATTTGCAATGAAAGTAGCAGCAATAGAGGAAGCAAGAGATGTTGCCACCATGAGCCTAGATGAACTAATGGGTTCATTTCCGACATATGAGATGACACTCTAACAAGCTACAAAAAGAGTCTCTAAGGAATTGGCGTTCAAATTGTCTCCACAGCGACGATGAGATTGAAAAACTTGCACTGATCAGGAAGAATTTCTCGAGAATGCTAAAGAAGGTGGTCAACAAGATATCCCAGGAAAGGTTTGGCGGAAATAGACAAAGACAACAAGACTCAGGTAATAATCGTGGAATGAGATTTGAACCAGGGAATCCGCAGTTCGGGAGAAATCAGAACAACGAACCAAAACAGGCTGGCGAATTCAGTGCAGAGAATGTGAAGGATACGGTCATATTCAGGCTGAATGTTCTAACACTCGCAAGAAACAAGGAAAATCATATGCCACCTCTTGGAGTGAAGATGAAGATGATGAGAAGGACGAAGAGGAATTCACCAGTAACTACATAGCTTTTGGAGCAAAGGTTCATGATACACCAGAGGACCAATGTTCCAACACACTGAACAAAGGTAAAGTCGTATGTTCCAACATAGATCTGGATGACTCACACAGCAATGTAGATGATGATTTGTCTGTAAGTGATGAAGAAATCTACAGCACCTATGAAAAATGTATGCTATGTGGGTCCAAGTAGCTGACGCAAACAAAGATCTGAACGAAGAAAAAAGGAAGTTAATGGAAAGTGAAAGAGAATTATGGTTCACGATCGAAAAACTTGAAAAGAGTAATGAAGAACTGAATGGAAAACTGATAGCAGCAGTCAAGAGGGCCGAGATGTCTGAAGCAACTATTGTTATATTAAATTCCGGAAAAGCAAAGCTTGATGATATTCTGGATATGGGAAGAAACTTTGGTGATCGACACGGGATTGGATACGGGAAAGAACCCAAGACTGAATCACATGAAAAACCAGTAACCCTCAAGGTTAAGATCCGAGAAGTAAAGCGAAAGCATGGGATGCCATATCAGAGAAAGCCACTCATATGTAAATACTGTACGTATCAAGGACATACTGAAAAGCAGTGCAGAAGACTGATCAGAGATCAAATGACGGGAAGACAACTTTTGCTGTGTTCCAACACAGGCAATATTCATACAGTAAAATCGATCAGAAAGGTATGGATTGTTAAAAAATCTAGTACGTGTCTGGTGGCACACACTTCTCTAACAGCTTATTCCAGTGATTCATGGTACTTTGATAGCGGTTGTTCTCGCCACATGACTGGCACTCCAAAATATCTCACGAACATTACTCCATATGATGGCGGATATGTAACCTTTGGTGATGGAAAGAGAAGCAGAGTAATTGGCAAGGGCGAATTGAAAATTAAAGGGTTTCCAGTATTCACAAGTGTATTATTTGTTGAAGATCTAAAGGCAAACTTGCTAAGTATAAGCCAGCTGTGTGACAACAATATGGTAGTGGAATTCCAGAAGGACAAATGTATAGTAAAGCATGGAGAAAACAAGGTTCTTTCAGGAATAAGATCATCAGACAATTGTTATCTGCTAGAACAAGGAGTTCGGTGTATGATTGGTGAACGTCGTTTCACTCACCAAAATAATCTGCAAACTCTATAGATGAGATTAGCACAGTAGTAAGCAGAGTCGATCCCACGAGGAACGGAGCAAAATCTATAATAAAATTCCTACTAATATAGAACACTTTTGGTGTAGCCACCACGCCTTAATTTTCAGATTTATTTAACAACTAATAATGCAACTAACTAATATAAAATAATAATGCAACTTAAAAAATATAAAAATCTAGCAAATATATGATGAATGCAATCGGCTCGGAATAACTCACATTAGTTAAACATCGATCATAGGCGCAAAGATAAATCAATTCATATGCATCTATCAGTTATAGGAAAGTAGGTACGCTTAACCTCCCCAATTCTTTTGTACTTTATCGACAATTAACCAATTATAATTAATTAATTGTTTCTCTTACCAAGATGCCTCCGGAAAGTATTCACTGAACCAGATACACACCTCGATAGCATTAAGAATGAAAAGAACCTGATATAGCAATTACCCACGTATTCGCAAGTAGTAACGCACACTTAATTGTTCCCCATCTTGCTATTACAGTCTTAGCTAGTTAGCTGTTTTTCACAAGAACTCGCTACTTACTAACCCCTTCCAACGATTACGTATTGGTAGAATTAGATAGCATTATCCCAAAAATATTCAAGTTGATCAGGCTTAAATATATCAAGAATAAAATAAACCAAGAACAATCAAGAACACATAAGAATCAATTATAAAACAATTAGGTCTCACGATTCATAAACTAATGCTTGTTATTCCATGCCGATATATAAATTAGCTACTCATAATAATTAAATTAAACAAATCAATAATATAATAATCAAACATAATTAATCTAATAAAGTAATACTAACGAAAAAAACAAACAAACCGAATTGTATGTTTGCTTGCGTGCGTCTGTATTAATACATATGTCCGCTTCCTATTACAAATCTCCTCTCTGTATTAATATGTTCCCTCTCCCAAGATTCGGCCGTGTATTTATATACACAAAACCAAAACCAAATACAAATCAACTTCTAATTACTTATTTTCTTATGGAAGAAATAAGGAAATAAGATAAATTCTATTCTAATTCTAAACAACTAATTCCTACAATTAAGGAATTTTAAATGGAAGGAGATAATACAATCCTTATCAATATGGGCAGTGAATATATTTATTTCCTTCAAATCCACATCTCTTCAATAATTCACTTTTCACCCCATAACTTCAGCAATTCTGCTTTTGCCTCTCTTCCTTCATCCCTGGAAAAATGTCTTATAAAATAAGAACATTTTCCATTGGAGCACATCGCCTCATTAAAAACCTTAACCTGGAAAACCCAGTGGGAAAAAACCGTTGGTTAAGGGAAAAAGAGTACAATGTATAGCTCCCTCTCAATTCTCCACAATCAATGAATTCCTGCACCAAAAACACCTTAAAGTGCAAATTATATCTCAATAAAATCATAATAATCCCACAAAATATTAACACAATATAACACACATCAATGATTTCAAAGCAAGATGAAGGAACTCTTTGGCACAGGAAACTCGACCACATCAATTATAAATTATTGGTGAAGATCGCTAATGTGAAAGCTGTACGAGGAATGCCTACCTTAAACAGTAAGGATGGAGTTGTATGTGGACCATGTCAACAAGGTAAACAAATTCGATCTCCTCACTCTTCAGTTCAGTATATTACTACATCTAGAAATCTAGAATTATTGCATATGGATTTGATGGGTCCGGTTAATACACCTAGTATATGTGGAAAGAAATATATCTTTGTATGTGTTGATGACTTCTCCAGATTTACATGGGTAGCTTTTTTGAAAGAAAAATCTGATACGATAGAAGTATTTAGAAGCCTTGTAGTGAAGTTACAAACTGAAAAGGGGAGTCCAGTAGGGATGATAATTCGAATTCGAAGTGATCATGGTAGAGAATTTGAGAATGAACAATTCAGTTCCTTCTGCGATGAGCTTGGAATCCAACATGAGTTCTCGGCTCCTATCACCCCTCAACAGAATGGTATCGTAGAACGAAAGAACAGAACTCTACAAGAGATGGCTCGAGTTATGTTGGCAGAGAAAGATGTTCACAAGAAATGGTGGGCAGAAGCGATCAATACAGCTTGTTATACAACCAATAGAGTGTATCTTTGACCATTCACTAGCAAGACATTCTACGAGATTTAGAAAGGCAAGAAACCAAATGTCTCATATTTTCATGTGTTCGGGAACACATGCTATATTCTCAGAGATAGAGAACAGTTGGCAAAATTTGATAATCGGAGTGATACAGGAATTTTTCTCGGGTATTCCATCAACAACCGTGCCTATAGAGTTTTTAATCATCGAACCAACACTCTCATGGAATCCATAAATGTTATTGTGGATGATTCAGAGAAGTAACAACATCCAGAAGGTGTAGAGGAAGAATCTAGCAACACTCATGTTCCAACACAGTCTCAAAACTTAGATAAAGGAAATCCATCAGTTGACTCTGACCTTCACCAACGTGCTGGAACAAATGACCAAAAGAATTCTAACTCTGCCGAAGCTGACCATGTTGGAACACAGTCCCCCGCTATTGACGCCTATGTTCCAACACATGATCAACCCGGTTCCACCATGAGAAGTACTCGATCAGTGCCTCGAGTTGATTACCGACGACTGGCTGGACTACATTATTTTGTTTCTCTAATTGAACCTAAGAACTATAAAGAAGCCTTACTTGATGAGTATTGGATTGCTACAATGCAAGATAAACTTGGCCAGTTTACAAGGAATGATGTTTGGTATCTTACTCCTCGCCCCAAAGGCATTAATGTCATTGGTACGAAATGGATCTTCAAGAATAAGTCAGATGCAGATGGCTTAGTCACTCGAAACAAAGCTAGACTTGTTGCTCAAGGATATACACAAGTGGAAGGTGTTGATTTTGATGAAACCTTTGCGCCAGTTGCCAGGTTAGAATCTATCCAAATTCTACTAGCTATTACCTGCTCTTTGAACTTTACTTTGTATCAAATGGATGTCAAGAGTGCCTTTTTAAATGGAGTGGTGAATGAAGAAGTATATGTGGAACAACCTAAAGGCTTTGAAGATCCTCATTATCCACATCATGTATATCGTCTCAAGAAGGCTTTATACGGACTAAAGTAGGCACCCACGACATGGTATGAACGACTTACTACCTTCCTTCTTCAGAAAGGTTATCGTCGAGGGGGAGTAGATCACACTTTATTTGTGCTTGGCAAGGCTTTAATGTTTCTGATTGCTCAAATTTATGTTGATGACATAGTTTTTGGTTCTACTTCACCATCTATGGTACAGGAGTTTGTCACCATTATGCAATCTGAATTCAAAATGAGCATGGTTGGAGAGTTGACTTACTTTCTGGGATTGCAAGTCAAATAAGGACGAAATGGTCTATTCATAAATCAAAGTAAGTATGCCTTGAATTTGATTAAAAAAATTTGGACTCAGTAGTGCTTGAGCAGTTTGAACTCCTATGGGAGTTTCTGATAAACTGGTAAAGGATGAAAAAGGAGTTCCGGTCGATCAGAAGTTATATAGAGGCATGATTGGAAGCTTATTGTATTTAACCGCAAGCAGACCAGATATATGTTTCAGTGTTGGGATATGTGCGAGGTTTCAAGCCGGTCCTAAGGAATCTCATCTTACTGCAGTTAAAAGAGTTATTCGATATGTAAGTGGGACTTCTGAGTATGGTGTTTGGTATTCTGAGAGTCAAAATTCTGAGCTATTTGGGTATAGTGATTTTGATTGGGCTGGTAATGCTGATTATCGAAAAAGTACCACAGGTGGATGTTTCTTTATTGGAACAAATTTGGTGTCTTGGTATAGCAAGAAACAGAACTCGATCTCTCTATCTACAGTAGAAGCAGAGTATCTTGCAGCAGGGAGTTGTTGTGCCCAATTATTATGGATGAAACAAATGCTGAAAGATTATGGAATTCATCAAGGCCCCTTGAAGATTCTATGTGACAACACAAGTGCTATTGATATTTCGAAGAATCCAGTTCAACACTCGAGGACCAAACATATTGACATACGACATCATTTTATTAGAGATCTGGTTGAAAGAAAGGAAGTGGAAGTAGTCTATGTTCCAACACACGAGCAATTTGCTGATATATTTACAAAGTCGTTGGATGCCACCTCGTTTGAGAGCCTTTGACAACACTTAGGTGTTTGTCAAATCTGATGTAATTTTTACCATAATTACTCTTTCTTGTAAATATTTCTTTTGGTTATGTTTGTTAAGCAAAAATTGAAAAAGAACAAAAAAATGGAAGGAAGCAAAGGTGTACAAAAATAGGAGATGGTTAGTATGGTGTGTTGGAAGTTATTTGTGGCATGACAACTTGATTTGACAAGAGGAGAAAGTGCCATCATTACAAGTTTGGGAAATCTAAAAAGGGACTTTGCGGGAAAAGAGGTGAGATGAAGAGTTAAAGTGAAATTCAAACTTGTCAAAAATCCCCTCGCATTCCTCTACTCTCGGTCGAAATTTGTCTCTCCAAAAAACCCTGCCAAAAATCACTGCTTCAACAACTCTCCTCAGTCGCGATATTGGATTAAGAATGTTAACTCCAAATTCTCCTGCACATGAAGCAGAGGCGTTAGAAATCATGAAGGAAGATCGAGTTTCAACTGATTTGGAATTGGTGCTGGTTGCTGAGCAGAGAAAATATGACTATCAAGCTGTTAGAGATGAAGAAGAAAATCAAGCTCAGATCGGAGGAAGCACGAAGAATGCAGATGGTAAAGAGACAGCCGAAGTTGAAACTGATGCACAGGAACAATCTTCTAAAACCAAGAAGAAGAAGAAGAAACCCACGGTAACTATCCCTGACCCTTGTCCATTAAAATTCATGGGTATTCAATGTACGAGTATGGATGAAATCTTTGAATGGCTTGAGGCTAATAGAGTTGCCGTAGATTTAAGAAAGATCAAGAAAATTAGAGGAGAATATTTGACGGTTAAAGTTAAGGAGTTGGTGACTAGAAACATAGGTGAAATTAGGAGACTTGAGAATTATACAGTGAAATTTGTGATGGGGAGATATGCCGATTTTAGGGAAAAAGATAAATTCTACATGCATTGCTATATTCTAGTACCAAGTTGTGTTTCTTTGAGAGGGATTAGTGAAAGTGAAGTGGCTGGATTAGAAGTGGTTAGGAACGGAGATAAACTTCAGGTGGGATTCTATGATACGAATTCAACAAAGAGGATGGAAGAATTGAGGAAGCCTATCATCATTGTTCTGTCGGACAGTGATGACAGTGTTCCAACACAGAGAGATGAACCTGACTATATGGAGTTAGATTCTGATAATGATATGGGAGGTGCAGATGATGGTGATTTTCATGACGGTCAGAAGGATGAAGTACCTGAAGGGAGCCTGTCTAACCAGAAAGATGGTTCTGAGATCAAGGAAGAAATTGAGAAGGATTCTGAAAGATCAGGGAGTGTTCCAACACAGGATATTCCTGATCTGGAATATTCAAGTGATGAAGTACTAGATGAGTACTATCAGATGGCAAAAGGCAAGAGAAAGGCTGACAAAGTCAAGGATTCTGCTCAAGCGAAGAGGAGCAAGAGAAGACATAACAGCAAGGAAAAGCAGGTTTTACCTCCACCCTCTGTTTGTAAGGCATTCTCTACTGTTTATTTTGATGAAAAAGGTGCAGAGATGGGAGATTTTTTTCTCAGAGAAGAAGTTCATAGTAGAAATGCCTTTGGATTTAAAAGCTTATAAGGAGAGCGGTTTCACAGATTTTCTAAAGCTGACTGGCATGACTACTGCAGCAACTATCCAGTTGCAGTACAACAGGCAGGTTGTATTTGAGGTATATTCTAACCTCATGACTGGTAATTTAGAAATACGTTCCCTATGGTATGGTAGGGTATATGTATGGGGGAAGATCATAGATGTTTCTGCTTCTAGAATCAACACATTGCTGGGTCTGAAGACACCTGAAACAGGGGGAGTCTTTCCTGAAATAGGAGGTTAACCTTGGACTACTTATTCAGCAGCATTTAGTCGGACAAGCTACTGCTCCCAAAGTTAATGATGCCATCATTTACCCTGCTCTGGTCTCTACACTAGCCAAGAGTGCAAAAGTAAAAGGGAAGGCCTCGGATTTTGTGATCGATACAGAGTTTCTGAGGCCCAACAAGAAGACGTTCGGGCTAAGGCATGTGCATGATCTTCCGTGGAAACCATCTGGATCGACTTCTTCATCAGCAGCAGAAAAGGAGGCTAGGCTGATGGTTCTGAATGCCCGAGTTGGTGCTATAGGTATTCAAATGGCTGCTTTGGAGGCGGAGAAAATAAGTCTGGAGGCCGAGAAGTCCCGATTGGAAGATTGAGTCTTATGACTAATGCAGGGGTAGCATTACTGATTGCTGCTGTTTTTTATTATTTTAATGTTGGCTTTGGCCTTATGTGTGGTCCCAGGTGGAGTGATTTTGGATGTTGGTGTTAAATTTGACTGTTTTATTCGATATGGCTGCAATTTTTGGTGTATGTTCTGAATTTCTGGATTTCGGGATTCTGGTTCTCGGCTTTCATGCTTAAGAGAATTCTGGTATTAAGTTGAGTATTATTCTGCTATTCTGATGCAAGCTTATGATATTGATGGAAGTTTTTTTTCGTTGGAAATTACATGTCCAAAATATTGTGGGTCCACAAAAATGCCAAAGGGAGAGATTGTAAAGTCAAGGGATTTGCAAGTAAATAATTGATTGGCAATTTTGTGAACAAGAAAACATTCCATGTTGGAACATGCTGATGCAGAATATTCACGCCAAGGTTTTATGGAAATTAAAGCCGAAATATTGGAGTATTTTATAATATATGGAAGTCGTATATTTGGCTATGTATATCACGCGTGTGAAGCATAATTGATTTATGGAAAATACCTACTTATAAGGAGATGATATATTCGAATATATGGGATAGATTGATATAAGGTAAATCCCTTTATTTATGGGATTTGGATATGCTTCAAGAAGCAGATTTGGAATAGGAATATTGTGGAGATAATCAAGGAGTATTCCAATCTGTTCGTGGATAAAATTGGGACAAACACGGCTGCATACTCACAGATTTATCAGAGGAAAAATCTGCATACAGATTTTGAGACTTTCGAGAATTGCAAAGTGTCAGACTACTGTGTTCCAACACACCTGACCTGACACACAAAGTTCGGTATCAGAAACCTTAATTCCTTGGGAGGAGGAGATCCAGCGTCGACGGAGTTTGAGGTCAGAGGGAGTCTGATCAAGGCAGATCGATAGTTAGGGGAGCTAGCATAATTCACACTATATAGTTAGCAAAGATAAGTATTTTGTAGACTGTACTTTGTACTATATCTTTCTAATTAGTGGATTCATTCTGAACTGGGCCAGGCCCCGCAGATGTAGGTGGATTACACCGAACTGCGTAACCAAGTCATGTGTTCTTTAAGTTTTACATTATTATGCACTTGGTTAGACTAGTCATGTTGGAACACACTAGTAACTACTAGAAAAAGTGGTAAAGCTAAAATTCATTAAGGATTCACTAATGGAAAAAAGGATTCATTCATTAAGCACTACTGGAAAATAAGCACATAGTCACTGGTACTTTGCTTAGGGGGAGTAAAAATCAATGTTGACCTTATAAAAGGCACCAAAAACTCCCTACAAGAGATCACACAATGCATCCCCTTCCTCTCTAGAGGTGCAATCCAATATTCAACAACAAGAGAAGAGGTTCATTTCGGAGCAGGTGAAGTTAATTGAACAAACGTACAAAACAAGGCGACATTTTCTCGAGAGAAGAATAAAAGCATCTCCCCTCATTGAAGAATCTATCTGGGCACTTGGATGGGAGAAATTGTGTGACACGCCTCCAATGTTTAACCTCAGCATAGTGAGTGAGTTCTATGATAATTTGCGGTATGGTCCAAGGTGGGATGAGGTGCTCTGTTGTGGAAAAATGGTGAAATTGGCTGATGAATCCATCAACGAGTTGCACAGGTTGCCAAATGTTTCATCTGAGGAGGATGAATTTCTTGCATTCCACTACAAGACCTATGGGTGTTGGGATTTTGATGATCCCACAGGAAGGGAGATCGTGAGGACAGTAACTACAAGACCTATGAGGGTTGGATTTTGATGATCCCACAAGAAGGGAGATCGTGAGGACAATAACTAGGGCTGGAACTGATGTCGATTCCCTCATGAAACCAGGTTGGACAACGATTCCAAATAAGCACCTCACACCCAAGATGAATGGATGGTACCACTTCGTAACGTCTAGAATTAACCCCGTCACAATGAACATTGAGGTTCACAGTATGAGGCTGACACATTTGTTCACCATTAAATACAAAATGTGATGGAATGTAGGTATGCAAATGGTCAACGCTTTGAGACAGGGTTCTGAGAAATTAGGTTGTTACGGTTTCTGTAGCCTCATTTTCAAACTGTGCACAAAAGTTGGTATCCCCCACAATTCACAAGACATATATAGCCAACTAATGGGTAAGATTACAGTAGACTCTTTCTACAAAATGGTTCAGGACAATGTGGGTCCTTCATTGGAATCTACAGTCGCGGCATTGGAGGTGGGTGTACAAAGTCTGCTTACAGAATCACAATATCAACGATCCTTGTGTGATCACATGGGTAAGGTTTTTCAATATAAGTTTCCCGACGCCATGAAAGTAGTTGGACCTTTCCCTACATGCCCAAGCCCAGGCATTGGGCATAGCAAAGTGGGGACCAGCTCAGAAGAGCCGTTTGCTAGATATTATTAATGATCTTCTATCTTTATGATCTTTAATTTTTTTTGACGTTCTGAACAATTCTATGTTATTTTGCAGATGTAATATAATTATTATCACTTATTTTGAGGATTATCATGCTTTTATATTGAATTTATGGTGGTAAACAAAATTGATTTTCCGTTAGTAATTCCAACCCGTTTTTACACAATTTAGCCTACAACATGTACTAGCACTTTAAAATTAATTCTATAAAAAATTCTATGATATAAAATTCCTTTATTTAGGCTATAATAACAAGAATCAAGTATTTCAAGTCAATGGTGAAGGTGATACTTTATTTTGGGCAACACTGCAATTTCTGAAACTTTGCACTAGTTTTCTATGTTCACTTTCGAGGATGTTCCTTTTACCATATCATGTCCAAATCACATAGTTGTGAACTTAAACTATTTAATTTCAATATGGAATCACCAAAGCTCGTAAGATGCCCGTCCTTTATTCTGGTGCAAATGGGAAAAAAGTGTTGCTTCGCCTGTAACCAATACATAGACCACCTTCACTGTGGCCCCTACCCATGTCTGCCTTGGAAACTTTGTTCTGAATGACAAAGTTCCGATCGTCAAAAGTGACAAAACATTTAAATTGCTGGTCAGTTTGCTAATAGACATTAGAATCTTAGTAATATCATAAACAACCAGAACATCAAACATGCATAAATTATCAGAAATCTTAGCGTCACCAATATGAGAAATCCGAATAGAATCACCATTACCAGCAGAAAAATAAGAATTACCAGAATATGGAATCACAGTATCCAAACCAGAAGTTGATGATGCCATATGACTGGTGGTGCCAGAGTTAATGTACCAATCAGAGTCACATGCAGTGGGCTTCAACTGTAGAGAGGACCACAAATTTTTAGCCAAATGAGTGGAATATGTACGGTGGCCATGACCCTCAGAACTAGTCTGAGAAAACATCCTATAAGAAGTCGCATCATAGTGACCGAGGTGACCAAACCAAATGCACTGCGGCCGCCCACGACAGCCCAATAGAGAACTTACTAGCAGACTTGTGCTGCACTAACCATCAAATCAGCCTCCCTCTGGTGGTGCGTGAACCGTATGCACCGCTGCCCCTCGCCGGTGCATGATCCCACCTGCGGCCGGCCGAGGGGTGCTCCAAAGTTGTGAACGCGACAGAGCCAATAGCGGGGGCTGAATGGTCTTGTAAATTCTTCAAAAAAGCTTTATGGTTTTGGGACGAGAAAAAACATCGGCATATAACAGAGTTGGCAAAGAATTAATGAATGGTGCAAACAAATCTTTAAATTTAGTTCCAAGAGCAGTTAAAAATGATATAATCTGATCATTATTCGACACAGGAGAACCCATCATAGACAACTGCTAAAAATTTCCTTAAATTTAAGGTGAAGTTTGTGAAATGTACCGGTTTTACGTATACCGTAGGCATCAACACGAAGATGGAGGATGGTTGAATAACTGCTGTTATGATAAATTTCTTGAAGACTGTCCCGAATCTCCTTCGAAGTTACGCAGTCAGGGATCACCTCTAAGGCTTTCAGCGTGAGAGAGGAGAAGGGAAAACTACACACCCGTTGGTCTTCATCAACCCGGAGATCATGTTCAGCTTTGGCCTTCAAATAGTCTTCCATGGGATCAAATTTTGTACCACCGCGACTGAGAGTGCAACCGGCAGCCTGAGCATATGTGTGGGTGGAGCCGCCAGCCTCAGGAGAAAGAGGGAGTGGCGGGCAAGACTTGGAACCATCAAGAAAACTAAACAATTTATGGGGTTTTAGAACGTAGACGCTTCTACAACAAGTACTTTGATGATGACAATTTGATGGTCATCATGTGGAGCAAGGTATTGTAGGATAATTTTCTTCAGACATGGTTATAGAAGAAAAATGATAAAGAGGGAGATGGGGATGGAGTACGATTGGCCAAAGGAGGGAGAGTGGGGTGCTGATCGGAAAATAAAATAGGGTTTAGTGAGTTTGGAATGTTTTAGACAAGGTTCGCTCTGATACCATGATAAAAGATGTTTCCCGTAATGATTCTGATTAACAACGAAGAGACTAAATAGGGTACAGAGTAGACTAGTCCAAATATAACTCTAGGCTAGTCATAAGAATAAAATATTATATAATCTTCTACTTGACTTATACTAACAGGGAGTACCTAGTGTGCTTTGGTCATATCAAACAACTGAGACAACAACCACCCGAGAAATACCGTACATCATGGCCTATAAGATTGAAGCAGTAATTCTTGCAGAAGTTGTCTTGCCTAAGCTTTGGACCACCGAACCAGGAGAGATACAAAAAAATGAAGAAGTCCGCACAGACCTAGTTCTGCTGGATGAAAAGAGAGAAATGTTTAAGCTTTATCAAGCTAAGTTGAAAGACAACATGAAAAAGTACAATAATCGAAGGGTACAAAAAACCTAGTTCATTTTTGGAGAGCTGGTCGTGAGAAGAAACGAAAAGAGTCGACAAGAAAAAGATGGAAAGTTGGTACCCAACTAGGAAGGGCCTTATAAAATCGCCTACCAGATCGTCATCAGTATGCTTATTCAGTATACTAGTACAAAATAAATCAATTTTAATGTATTAATTAAAATTTAATTGCACAAAATTTACATATTTTGATTTTGTTAGATATATATTCAAATTTTAAGTTTATTGTACATTTAGTTTTTTTTGTTATTAATTCAGTTATATTATATTTTATGTTATATATACCTAAAGATATTAAAATTTTATAATTTAAAATACTCCTACAATTCTAAAAATAGACAATTGCTGATAGTTTTAATTTATATAAAATTCAAAAAATAATCCGAATCATCCTCCAAATTTATGTTCAAAATTAGTTATTTATGTAGTTATGGAGTTCAAAATATTTTTGATAGGAAATCATATACCATATAGCTTTATACACAGTTAATGAAAACTAAATATAGTATTTTTATCATAATTTTATCATAATTAATAATAAAATATTATAATATGTCACATTGAACTTTGGTTTATGATACTTACATTGAAATTGAAAGCTTTAATAATCGCTATTATCAATATTTTTCTACCACATCATATAAAAGCCCAATATTAATTCATTCTTGTAACTCTTATATAAGCAGATAACGCTCTTGCTTAGTTCTAAACAAATAGAGGGATGGCTTCGGATAATTAAATTAATCTATAGTCCAAATGTTTTATATTTTGATGTAGAAAATAAGGGTAATAATGTGTGTATTTATTCGTGAATTCAGGATACATTATATAGTAGTACAAGATACCTATACAAGCTAGGAAAAGGTAATAGAATATAATTACATTGACAATTATGGTAAGAATACAAATCCAATTCCAATTCCTTAACACTTCTCCTCAAGTTGGAGCATGGGGATCGGAAATGCCCAACTTGCCAAGTAAAGAATGGAACTGGTTACGTCCGAGAGCTTTAGTGAACAAATTCGCAGGTTGGTCTCGTACGGATATGTTGAGTAACAATAACGCCAGATTGTAGAAGATCTCGAACAAAATGACAATCAACTTCAATGTGCTTCATGCGTTCATGAAAAACCGGGTTGGCTGCTATGTGGAGAGCAGATTGACTGTCACAAAATAATTTCATAGGAAAAGAGTGCGAAACCCCTAAGTCCTTCAGTAAGGACCTAAGCCATAACAACTCACAGCAGGTAACTGCCATAGCACGATATTCTGCTTCCGCAGAAAATCGAGAAACAGTAGGTTGCTTCTTAGTCTTCCAGGAAACTGGGGAATCACCAATCATAACAAAATAACCAGATAGAGAACGCGTAGTAATTGGGCCGGCGGCCCAATCCGAATCAAAATAAGCAGTCAATTGTAGAGTACTACGGGAAGAAAGAAATATACCTTGACCAGGATAACTCTTCAGGTAGTGCAACACATGAACCGCAGCTTGCCAGTGAGGGACACAAGGAGACTTCATGAATTGCGCAAGAGTATGTACTGAATAACTAAGTTCAGGACGAGTAATAGTCAGATATATCAGACGCCCAGCCAAACAGTGATACTGCTCCCGGTCATGGTAGGCTGGACCTTCAACACGTGCCAAATCATGTTGTTGCTCCATCGAAAAATCAGTTGGTTTAGAAGCAGATAAACCTGTATCAGATAGGATGTCCAAAGCATATTTTCTTTGTGAGAGAAACATCTCTATGCCCAAAAAATACTTAAGTAAACCAAGGTCCTTCATGTGAAAAAAAGAACCCAAGTATTTCTTGAACTCAAAGATGAGCGAAGAAGAACTACCAGCAATGACCAAATCATCCACATAAACCAGAACATGTAAAGACTTTAATCCACGGGAAAAGACAAATAAAGAGTAATTTGCCTTACTTTGAACAAAACCAAATGTCCGTAAATCCTGAGCCAGTTTAGCAAACCAATTCCGAGGAGCCTGGCGAAGACCATAAAGAGATTTCTGAAGGCAACAAACCTGACCAGGCGGGATTGCATAGACAGGCGGAGGATGCATGAACACTTCTTCATGTAAATCACCATGCAGGAAGGCATTATGAACATCCATCTGATGCAGTTCCCAACCACATATAACTGCAATAGACTGGAACAATCGAACAGAACTCATCTTTGCAACCGGAGCAAAAGTCTTAGTGTAACAAATTCATTCTACCTAGTGATTTCCAAGAACCACTAGACGCGCCTTGTGACGTTCAATAGTACCATCTGAACGAAACTTCGTCCGGTAAACCCATTTGCATCCAATAGCCTTCTTATGCACAGGCAAAGGAGACAAAATCCATGTATGATTTCGCTCCAGTGGAGTCAGTTCCTCAATCATAGCATCTCACTAATGAGAATGACGGGAAGCCTCAAAGTAAGTCGTGGGATCTGCATTAGAAGTTACAGCACCCAAAAATCTAGAATGCATACTAGAAAAATTATCACAATTTACATAATCAGTAAGAGGATAGAGAACACCTGAGGAAAGTGACGACGCATGAGGGAACGTAGTCGAAAGGGAGGGGGTCTTCAGTAGTAAGGGCACAAGCATAATCATCACAGTCGTAATCTGCCAAGTACGATGGAGGACGACAAGATCGAACACTCTGTTTTGTAGGTGGCAACTCAGTAGCGGAACTATCCGGTACCAGAGAAGCTAGTAAAGTAGAGACCGAGGATGTAGCATCGGCGGCAACTGGCGGAGAATGACCAGCAGCAGACGGCGAAGGTAGGTCGACGGTGGCCGGCATAGAGGTATTGGCGTCGGGTGGTAGATAATGGCCGGTAGATGCCGGCGATGACAGGCCGGCGTTGATCGGTGTTGACTATCTGGCGTTGACCGGTGTTGACTATCTGGCGTTGACCGGTGTTGACTGGCCGGCGTTGACTGGCCGGATTTGGCCGGTGGTGAGTGGCCGGCGATGACCGGCGATAAGGGTAATAATGTGTGTCTTTATTCATGAATTCATGATACATTATATAGTAGTACATGATACCTATACAAGCTAAGAAAAGGTAATAGAATGCAATTACATCTACAATTATGGTAAGAATACAAATCCAATTCCAATTCCAATTCCTTAACATTTGAACTTTCTTTTGTTTTTAAATATATGCCCTATCTCAAAATTCAATTCTAATATATCATTTTTAATTAATGCAAATATATCATTATGTTTCCTATTTCACCCTTTGCATTAGTATATTTCTAAAATATTATTTGAAATACTCTTTTACTTTTATAAATTAGCATTAATGTAATTTAAGGTTTATGCCTAACATATTTTGACATTGATACAATAAAGTTTATACTCCCTCCGTCCCAGGGGAATTTGCACAGAATCTTTTTCACGGTCTCCAAAAAACATGTTTGACTGTAAATATATGTAACTACGGACAAGAACGACACATATAAAATTGATATTTAGAAACTACATGTTATGACGAATCTAACAATATCTCATACGATAATATTATTTTTCATACATCTACTCAAATATGTGGTCAAATTTTAACAACTTTGACCTCCAAATAGTAAGTGTGCAGATTTGGCTGGGACGGAGGGAGTACCTAACATATATATGAAGTTTAATTGATCTGATCCGACGCTATTGCCTCTCATACGTGGTTCACTAACTAATCTGGCGAGAAATTGGTGAAATATAACAATGTCTAGTCATAATTATGATAGATGGCACATTAATTTGGCAGGTTAGGAAAGGAAAGTTGATTCATTATTGTTCCCTTTTAATTAATCATAATTAAGCCTGAATAGTTTGTGAAATTTTAGTTTTACCGAATTTTGACTAATCCTTATTAATATGTTCCAACGTAACCTATTTAATCAAGTACGTAATAAAGTAAAGCACAAACGACACACGATTTGGTTACGCAATTCGGTGAAATCCACCTACATCTACGGGGCCCGGCCCGGCCCAGTTCAGAATGAATCCTCTAATTAGAAAGATATAATACAATATTACAAAATACTTATCTTAACTAACTATGATGTATGAATTCCGCTAGCTCCCCTAGCTACCGATCCGGCTTGATCAGACTCCCTCTGACCTCGAAACTTGTCGACGCTAGATCTCCTTCTCCCGAGGAATTAAGGTATGTGATTGTGAACATTGAACAGCAGGTCAGGTATTTTGGAACATAGGAATCTGACTCTTAGCAATTCTCGAAAGTCTCAAAAATCTGTATGCAGATTTTTGCTCAATTAAATCTGTGAGAATGCTGCCGTGTTAATCCCCTTTTATATCCATGAATCAGATTGGAATACTCCTTGATTATCTCCACAATATTCCTATTCCAAATCTGCTTATTGAAGTATATCCAAATCCCAAAAATAAAGGGATTTTTCTTATCACAATCTATCCCATATATTCTCCAATATCAACTCCATATATGTAGGGATTTTCCATAAAACAAGTATGCTTCACATGCCTCTCATATAGAAGAATATTCATAATTCCATAAATCACAAATACCATAATCTTCTATCTCCATTTTTCATAAAACAAGTTTCGGCGTGAATGTGGTCCTTTCGAGTGTTCCAACATAGAAAGTTTTTCGTTTCCAAATATGTTCACAAAAACTACTAACTAAATATTCAATGCAAATCTCTTTAGCTTTACAATCTCCCCCTTTGGCATTTTGTGAACCCATACCGTTTTGGTCATGTATCTCGCAACGAAAAAACTTGTCACGCACATAGGCTACCAAACTTCACCTATGTTGGAATCACACAACAATATACACACTACTGAATCTAAAAACAACAATCCATAAAGCATGAATACCAGAAATCTAGAAATCTATAATACCAACAAAAGATAAAATCATTCAGATTACAGAGCCATAACGAAATTAATATCCAAAATATCTCCCCCTGGGATCACACAGATGCCAAAGACAGCAAAAAACATCATATGCCAAAGGCAATAACCAAGCATCA
Source organism: Rubia yunnanensis (assembly GCA_037428765.1). Classification (NCBI taxonomy): domain Eukaryota; kingdom Viridiplantae; phylum Streptophyta; class Magnoliopsida; order Gentianales; family Rubiaceae; genus Rubia; species Rubia yunnanensis. The sequence continues at coordinate 110,937,889 of CM075065.1, read as the reverse complement.
TTAAACTCCCCCTGAGTTCAAACCTCCATTTGTGCTTTCTCTTTCTCCAGATTGTCCTTCCTGGCCTCCAGCGCCGCCATTTGAATAGCAATAGCTCCCAATCTTGCATTCATAGATACTTTCTTGGCCTTCTTTTCTGTTGTCGCTGATGTAGAGCATTCTGGTTTCCAAGGTAAATCATGAATGTGCCTCAACCCAAAAGTCTTCTTATTTGGCCTCAAGAATTCAGTGTCAATCACCACATCCTCTGTTTTTCCTTTCACTTTGGCACTCTTGGCTTGTACTGATATCAGCGCAGGATAGATAATTGCATCTTTGGCCCTGGGAGCAGTGGCTTGTTTGACCAGATTTTGTTGAATGAATAGCCCAAGATTTATAGGTTGTTGTGTTCCAACATAGTAAAGCAACTTGGCCATTTCTCTTGTTAATGCAGTGGTATTTGTTAAGGGCATCCAACAATGAACAACAATCTGATATAACCCAAAAAATCTTGAGGATAAGCATGATGCTTGTGAATACCCCGTTGCAGGCCACTCTACCTTACATCCACCTGAGATAGTTGCTAGGATTTTATCATCAGAAACTTCCAAATCTTCAGGAAAAACTCCATCTATCTCTGGCGTCTTAAGGCCCAAAACTCTGTTAATCCTTGCAGTAGACAAGTCAATTATCTTTCCCCTCACATAAACCCTTCCATACTAAGGGGAATTAGTCTCCAGATTTCCAACCATGAGGTTAGAGTATACCTCAATCACAACCTGCCTATTATACTACAGTTGAATCGTGGCTGCTTTTGTCATCCCAATTACCTTCAAAAATTCTGAGAACCCACTCTCCTTGTATGCTACTAAGTCTACTGGTCTCTTAGGAATAAATTTCCTTTCAGAAAAAACTTCTCTCATTTCCTCTCCTTTTGAATCAAAATAAGAAAATGTCAATGCTTCACTTACAGAGAGGGGAGGGAGTATTTTGTTCTTCGCATATTTCCGCCTCTTCTTGCTCCTTTTTGATTGAGAAGATACCTTTGCATCAGCAGCCTTCCTCTTGCCTTTAGCTGTCTGGTAAAATTCATCGAGCACTTCATCACTCGAGTATGCCAAATCAGGAAGGTCCTGTGTTGGAACACACTCTGAACTTTCAGATTGTCTTTCAAACTGCTCATCTTGATCCAAGTCCTACGGGTCAGTCATTTTCTCTCCAGGTTCCTCATCATACTCATTACCAGACATATCATTCTGGTCTTCACCACCCAGGTCAGTATCAGAATGCACATCCATAGGATTTTCATCTTCACACTACTGTGTTGGAACATGCATAGCACTGTCCTCCTCATCACTATCCGAAAGTTCGATTATCACAGGCTTCCTTAGTTCTTCCATCAGTTTAGTAGTATTTGAATCATAGAATCCAACCTGTAATCTATCTCCATACCTCACAATTTCCCTTCCAGCGGATTGTTCCTCATTAATCTCTCTTAAGACTACATAGCTTGGACAAGGAATACGAAAATATATATGAAACTTATCCTTTTCTCTGTACTCAGCATATTTTCCCATCAGAAATTGCACATCCCAATTCGCAATCCTCCTTGTATCACCTACATTACCCGTCACAAGCTCCTTGACCTGAATAGTCAGGTATTCACGCTCTATGCTTTTGATTTTTGTTAAATCCACAGCAACTTTGTTTGCCTCTAGCCATTCAAAAATTTCATCTATGCTCTTAAATTCCATGCTCATTAGTTTTAAAGGAGAAGGGCCAGGACCTGTTATCTTTACATATCGGCCCTTTCTCTTGGCACCAGTGAGTTTTTCTTGTTCATCGAGTTCACTTCGAGGGCTCCCATCCTCTTTACCCTCATCGGATGCCTCTTCCTCTACACCAAGTTCTTCAACTTGACCAAGATTTTCATCAGAAAGTTCTTCGGCCCCAACTTGATCCGAGTTTCCTCCACAACGATCTTGATTTTCTTCCAATATCGGTTCGACCCCAGCTTGGTATACACATTGTCCATTCCCTTCGACCAATACCGACTCCAAATTGATCGAACATTGTTCATCCTCCATAACTTCTAATGGTTGGGACGATCCTTGAAGTTCTACTTCTTGTGTGGGAATGGTAGGGCTAGAAACCATTCTTTTCGGCAGGGATTCAGAGAGTAAGTGTTTTGAAGATGATTTCCGAGATAAATTCGAGAGGAATTCGAGAACAGCAAAAAGAGAGAATTTGGAATGTGTTTAGACAACATAGAAACCCAAACCAGCTCTTCAACTCACCTCCTCTTTTCCCGTAAAATTCTTTTTTTGATTTCCAAGGCTTATAATGATTACCCCTTTTCACTTGTCAACTCGAGATGTCACATCAAAATAACTTCCAACATACCATACAATCCATCTTCTATTTTTGTACATTTTTCTTCTTTCTAATTTGTTTTGTTCTTTTTCGATTTTCTAAACAAAAATAAATAGAATATTTAAAGTAAAATTAAGGTAAAAATTACCTCAAATTTGACAAACACCTAAGTGTTGTTGAAGGCTTTCAAAAGTGGTGGAATCCAACGGCTTTGTAAAAATATCAGCTAATTTCTCGTGTGTTGGAACATAGACTACCTCCACTTCCTTCCTTACAACCAGATCTCTAATAAAGTGATGCCTTATATCAATATGTTTAGTTCTCGAGTGTTGGACTGGATTTTTCGAGATGTCAATTGCACTTGTGTTGTCACATAAAATCTTCAACGGGCCTGATGAATTCCATAGTCTTTCAACATTTGTTTCATCCATAACAATTGTGCACAACAGCTTCCAGCTGCAAGATACTCAGCTTCTGTTGTAGAAAAGGAGATAGAATTTTGTTTCTTACTATACCAAGATACTAAGTTTGTACCAATAAAGAAACATCCACCTGTGGTAATTTTTTTATCATCAGCATTACCAGCCCAATCAGAATCACTATACCCAATCAATTCAGAATCTTGACTCTTAGAATACCAGACACCATATTCAGAAGTCCCACTTACATATCAAATAACTCGCTTAACTACAGTGAGATGGGACTCTTTTGGATCAGCTTGAAATCTTGCACAGATCCCAACACTGAAACATATATCAGGTCTGCTAGCTGTTAAATACAGCAAGCTTCCAATCATAACTCTGTATAATTTCTGATCAACCGCAACTCCTTTCTCATCCTTTACCAGTTTGTCAGAAACACCCATAGGAGTTCAAACTGCTCGAGCATTGTTCAAGCCGAACCTCTTCACTAGATTTAGAGCATACTTACTCTGATTTATGAACAGACCATTCCTTCCTTGCTTTACTTGCAATCCCAGAAAGTATGTGAGTTCTCTTACCATGCTCATCTCAAATTCAGATTGCATCATGGTGACATAATCATGTACCATAGTGGACGAAGTAGAGCCAAATACGATATCATCAACATAAATTTGAGCAATTAGTAACGTTGAAGCCTTTTCAAGCACAAATAAAGTGCGATCTAATCCCCCTCGACGATAACCTTTCTTCAGAAGAAAGTTAGTAAGTCGTTCATACCATGCTCTGGGTGCTTGCTTTAGATCGAATAGAGCCTTCTTGAGACGAAACACATGATGCTGATAATGAGGATCCTCAAAGCCTTTAGGTTGTTAAACATAAACCTCTTCATTCACCACGCCATTTAGAAATGCACCTTTGACATCCATTTGATATAACAAAAAGTTCATGGAGCAGGCAATAGCAAGTAAAATTAGGATTGACTCTAACCTGGCAACTGGTGCGAATGTCTGATCAAAGTCAACTCCTTCCACTTGTGTATATCCTTGAGCTACTAGTCTGGCCTTATTTCGAGTGACTTGGCCATCATCATCGGAATTATTCTTGAAAATCCACTTCGTTCCAATGACATTAATGCCTTTAGGGTGAGGGGTAAGATACTAGACATCATTCCGTGCAAACTGGCTTAGTTCTTCTTGCATAGTAGCAATACAATACTCATCGAGCAAGGCTTCTTTGTAGTTCTTTGGTTCAATGTGAGAAATAAAGCAATGCAATCCAGCTAGCCTTCGGTAATCCACTCGAGGAACCGATCGAGTACTTCTCATGGTAGATTCAGGTTGATCCTGTGTTGGAACATGGGGTTCAGTAGGGGACAATGTTCCAACACGGTCAGCTTCAGCAGGTTGAGGACTACTCTGCTCAGTTGTTCCAATACGTTGATGGAGTTCAGCTTAACTGATGGATCTGCCTTGTCAGGTTTACGCGGCTGTGTTGGAATATGAGTGTTGCTGGGTTCTTCTTCTACAACCTCTGGCTGTCGTTACTCCTTTGAATCATTCACAATAACGTTTATGGATTCCATGAGAGTGTTGGTTCGATGATTAAAAACTCTATAGGCACAGTTGTTGATAGAATAACCGAGAAAAATTCCTGTATCACTCCGATTGTCAAATTTTGCCAACTGCTCTCTATCTCTGAGAATTTGCACTTGCTTTCGAACACATGAAAATATGAGACATTTGGTTTCCTGCCCTTCCAAATCTTGTAGGATGTTTTGCTGGTGAATGGTCGCAGATACACTCGATTAATTGTATAATAGGCAGTATTAATCTCTTTTGCCCACCATTTCTTGTGAATTTCTCTCTCAGCTAACATAACACGAGCCATCTCCTGCAAGGTTCTGTTTTTTCATTCTACAATACCATTCTGCTAAGGGGTGATGGGTGCCGAAAATTCATGTTGAATTCCAAGCTCATCACAAAAATCACAGAATTGAGAATTCTCATACTCTCTACCATGATCACTACGAATTCAAACAATCTTCCCAACTGGACTTCCCTTTTCTGTTTGTAACTTGATAACCAGACTTCTGAATACTTCCAATGTATCAGATTTATCATTCAGAAAGGCTACCTACGTAAATTTGGAGAAATCATCAAAACATACAAATATATATTTCTTTCCATCTATACTAGGGGTATTGACAGGACCCATCAAATCCATATGCAATAATTCCAGATTTCTAGAGGTGGTTATATACTGTACTGAAGAGTGGGGAGATCGAATTTGTTTACCTTTTTGACATGGTCCACACACAATTCCATCCTTGCTGGTTAAGGTAGGCATCCCTCGTACAACTTTCACATTTATGATTTTCACCAATGTTTTATAATTGATGTGACCGAGCTTCCTGTGCCACAGAACTCCTTCATCTTGTTTCGAGATCATGCATCGTACTTCTTGCTCTAACAAATAGCAATTGTCTGGTGATCTTATGCCTGAAAGAACTTTGTTTTCCCCATGTTTCACAACACATTTATCCTTATGAAATTCTACTATCATATTGTCATCAAACAACTGACTTATTCTTAACAAATTTGCCTTCAGATCTTCAACAAACAGTACACTAGTGAACACTGGAAAACCTTCAATCCTCAAATCCCCTTTTCCAATCACTCTGCTCTTCTTTCCATCACCGGAAGTCACATATCTTCCATCATATTAAGTGATATTCGTAAGATATTCTGGAGTGTCAGTCATGTGGTGAGAACAACCACTATCAAAATACCACAAATCTCTAGAATAAGATATGAGCGAAGTGTGTACCACCAGACATGTGCTAGATCGTTTGAAAATCTATAATTTTCTGATTGATTTCATTTTCTGGACCTTGCCTATGTTGGAACATGCCAAAAGTTGTCGTCCTGACATTCGGTCTCTGATTAGTTTTCTGCATTGTTCCTCGGAATGTCCTTGAAATGTGCAGTAGCCACATATGAGCGGTTTTCTTTGATAAGGCATGCCAAACTTCCATTTCACTTCTTGGATCTTAGACTTAAGGGTTACTGGATTCTCGTGTGCTTCAGTCTTGTATGTGTTGTCGTACCCAATACCATGTCTATCACCAAAGTTCCTTCTCATGTCCAGAATATCGCCAAGATTTTCTTTCCCAGCATTTAGTTTAGAGATTGTTGCTTCAGAAGTCTCAGCTCTTTTGATTGCTAATATCAGTTTCCCATTTATTTCTTCATTCTTCTTTTCAAGTTCAGCAACTTTCACTCACAAATCTCTTTCTGTTTCCATCAACTTCCTTTTTTCTTCTTTCAGCTCTTTGTTTGTGTCAACTACTTGAACCCACATAGTGTACATCTTTTCATAAGTGTTGTAGATTTCATCATCACTTATAGAGAGTCCATCATCTTCATCACTGGGTTATTCATACTGATCTATGTTGGAACATACATAGTTTTCATCAGCTTTGGCTTTGTTCAATATGTTGGAACATCCATCCTCCACTGTATCATGGAATTTTTCTCCGAACGCAACATAATTACTGGTAAGTTCCTCTTCTTCTTTGTCATCTTCTTCGTCTTCACTCCATGAGGTGGCATATGATTTTCCCTGTTTCTTTCGGGTATTTGCACATTCATCCTGAATATGTCCGTATCCTTCGCACTCTCTGCATTGAATTCGTCCAGGCTGTTTTGGTTCATTACTTTGATTTCTGAAGAACTACTGATTTCCCTGCTCAACCCTCGTTCCACGATTATTTCCAGAATCTTGTGGTTTTGGTCTATTTCCGCCAAATCTTTCCTGAGCTTTCTTGTTAACAGCCTTCTTCAGCATCCTTGAAAAGTTCTTTGTGATAAGTGCAAGTTTTTCAAACTCATCATCACTCTCAGACTCGTGATTGTCTTTTGATGACGATGTTTTGAATGCCAACTCCTTAGGGACTCTTTTTGTAGCTTGTTGGAAAGTCATCTCATATGTCTGTAATGATCCCATTAGTTAATCTATACTCATGGTGGCTACGTCTCTTGCTTCTTCTATCGCTGTAACCTTCGTTTCAAATCTCTTAGGAAGTGATCTCAAGGTCTTTTTCACCAATTTCGTTTCTTTGTAAACCTTTCCAAGTTAGTATGCCATGTTGGAGATGTCCCTGAGTTTCCCGTTGAATATAGCAATAGTGTCATCCTCCTCCATCTTGAGTTCTTCAAACTTTGTAGCCAACATCTGCAGTTTAGATTCACGAACTCGACTCGTTCCCTCATGAACGTTTTGAAGAATATCCCAAGCTTTCTTGGCTTGATGACATGTAGAGATGAGTTTGAACTGATTTTCATCAACTGCCGTGAAAATTGCATTCAGTGCCTTTGAATTCGCTAGAGATGCTTTGAGGTCATCAGGCGTCCAACTCGCTTTGTCTCTGAGTTTCTGCTCCCTTTGACTCGATTCTCCTTCTATCGCCTCAGCATCTTCAGCAGGGTGATTCCACTCATTCTCAACATAAAACCATGCAAGTTCATCCAACGAGTTGATGAAGACTCTCATGCGTGCCTTCCAATAGTTGTAATTGTTGCCTTCTAGCAGGGATGACCGAGACACTGAAGCTCCTTCTTTAGTCGCCATGGTAAATCTGGATCACACTTTCCTTGACACAACCAAGGGAATAATAAGTGACCAAGCTCTGATACCAAACGAAATTTTGGTTTTACCCAATTTTGACTAATCCTTATTAATATGTTCCAACGCAACCTATTTAACCAAGTACGTAATAAAGTAAAGTACAAACGACACACGACTTGGTTACGCAGTTCGGTGAAATCCATCTACATCTGCGGGGCCTGGCCCAGTTCAGAATGAATCCACTAATTAGAAAGATACAGTACCATATTACAAAATACTTATCTTAACTAACTATGATGTGTGAATTCCGCTAGCTCCCCTAGCTACCGATCCGCCTTGATCAGACTCCCTCTGACCTCGAAACTCGTCGACGCTGGATCTCCTCCTCCCGAGGAATTAAGGTATGTGATTCTGAACATTGAACAGCAGGTCATGTATGTTGGAACACAGGAATCTGACTCTTAGTAATTCTCGAAAGTCTTAAAAATTTGTATGCAGATTTTTGCTCAATTAAATCCGTGAGAATGCCGCCGTGTTTGTCCCCTTTTATGCCCATGAATCAGATCGGAATACTCATTGATTATCTCCACAATATTCCTATTCCAAATCTACTTCTTGAAGCATATCCAAATCCCACAAATAAAGGGATTTTCTTTATCACAATCTATCACATATATTCTCCAATATCAACTCCATATATGTAGGTATTTTCCATAAAACAAGTATGCTTCACATGCCTCTCATATAGAAGAATATTCATAATTCCATAAATCACAAATACCATAATCTTCTATCTCCCTTTTTCATAAAACAAGTTTCGGCGTGAATGTGCTCCTTTCGAGTGTTCCAATATAGAAAGGTTTTCGTTTCCAAATATGTTCACAAAAACTGCCAATTAAATATTCAATGCAAAATCTCTCTGACTTTACAGTTTGGTGTACACTTACATTGCGAAAATGTATCAGGCTACATAAAAAATTATTCAGAAGTTCCTCCAGACATCAAGCAAATAATTAAGGAAGTTAAGTTTCAAGCTAGTTACGGTGTTTCACACTTCACAATCATAAAAAATAATATAATAGTAGTAATAACAGAAGTGTAAAATATTGCAGAGACTGTGATTACTTGTAACCACGATTTACCACCCTAGATACTATGTTTTTCAAAAATAAATAAATTTGGTGTACACATTGGTCCCAGCTAGGGCCATTGTCCATGCCCTCGTTTATAACTAGGCTTCGAAGTAGGGAAATTTTTCACTACATTCCTTTAAAACTAGATATTTATGTGTGAATGTTTGTGTATGAGAATCCAAGTGGATAATTAAGTTATAATTCAATATTTAAGGCTAATGTTGACCTTTTATACTTAAAATTAAATCTTCATTAGTATAAGAGAAAGTCTCTTGTTTGACTGGCTAACGATTAAACAATTATGAAAAATATTATTTTTAATCTTCTGGAATGAAATTATAATTATTTATACATTGCGATATATATCTTTTAAAAATAATCAAAATTACAGAAATCTCATTGCAATAAATTAAAAAAAAATTAAATTACCCCATTAGTTATATTAATTATAAAATAACTCTGTCTAATAGTTAATATATATATATATATATATATATATATATATATATATATATATATATATATATATATATATATATATATATATATATTGTTTGAACTCAGCGAACACATAATCCTTCAGTGAACACATAATCCTATTGTTGGATTCATGACTTCTTTGTGTCCACGTCTGAACACTGAGATGAATAATTTGTTTTCATGTTTGAGCGCTAAAATAAATAATCTCAATGCACGTGAAATTCTATGTTGAAGTCTTACTCTTCCGGGGTACTATATAAAAAGAATACTTGGAAACGGACCGCTTGTGTCAACCGTCGTCAGGGGCATAGTGGTCATTTCCAGATCAGGCTGAACGTGTGCCTTTCTAAGTGCTTGCAAGTGGCCACCCAAAACGACATCGTTCTAGGCACCACTTTTTTCCTCTTCTGAATCCCAGTTGTCAAAAGTTACAACGCCTCCATGTGGGCCAGCATGTGCTGCCAGGTGGCCTACGAAAACAACGTCGTTTTGGGCACCCCTTCAGCGCTCGAAGGGGTGGATCTTCTACCTTCGAAGGGGTGAGAGTTCAGCCCTCGAAGGGGTGGATCTTCAGCCCTCGAAGGGGTGGATTGTCAGCCCTCGAAGGGGTGGATTGTCAGCCCTCGAAGGGGTGAGACTTCAGCCACCGAAGGGTGAGACTTTAGCCCTCGAAGGGGTGGATTGTTAGCCCTCGAAGGGGTGAGTCTTCAGCCCTCGAAGGGGTGAGACTTCAATCCTCGAAGGGGTGAGATTTCATCCCCCGAAGGTCTCAATCTTCAGCCCTCGAAGGGGTACCTCGTCAGCCCTCGAAGGGGTCAATCTTCAGCCCTCGAAGGGGTGGATTCTTCAACACTCGAAGGGGTGGAGTCTTCAGCCCTCGAAGGGGTGGAGTCTTCAGCCCTCGAAGGGGTGGAGTCTTCAGCCCCCGAAGGGGTGGATCTTCAGCCCCCGAAGGGGTGAGACTTCAGCCCCCGAAGGGGTGGATTGTCGGCCATCGAAGGGGTGGATCTTCAGCCCTCGAAGGGGTTAGACTTCAGCCCTCGAAGGGGTGAGATTTCAACCCTCGAAGGGGTGGAGTCTTCAGCCCTCGAAGGGGTGGATCTTCAGCCCTCGAAGGGGTGAGACTTCAGCCCTCGAAGGGGTCTACATTTCGGCCATCGAAAGGATGGAATTTTCTGCCCTCCAAGCGTTTGAGTATTCTACCCTCGAATCTCCAATGGAATTTTTATTTTTCCAAGTTCCAATGCCAGCCTTCACTTCTATAACGTCACCTATCAAACCTGTAATGGAAGCTTTCACCTCTTCTAGAGAGGATTTGACTGGAACGTTGATAACACTTGAGTCAACACATCAGTTAAATTAGGTACAATATATTACTCTTTCACCATCTCTTAAGACGGATTGTTGACCGGAATGTTTCATCGGATACCGTGTTGTCGTGTTCCGTGTTGTCGTGTTCCCCTCCTCTTCTCATTATTTGCACAATTTCCTATACTTTTCCATCTTATCTTCTTATTTTATCTTTTTTATTTTATATATATACATAAGTACAACCTAATCCTGTTTCTCCTTATCTTAAAACTCTTTGTTCACCGAAATCTTTTCTCGGCTCCAGTGCGCAATTGTTCTACCTTCTCCTCTTCATTAGCACAATTCCCTATATTTTTCCTTCCTATGTCCTTGTCTTATTATTATATAAGAATCTTTCTTCGAATATTGTTCCACTTTCTTCTCATCATTTGCACCTTCTGCCTTCTCCTCATCATTAGCACAATTTCCTATATTTTTTCTTCTTATGTCCTTGTCTTATTATTATATATAAGATTTTTTTCGAATACTCTTCCACCTTCTTCTCATCATTTACACCTTTTGTAGTCAGTATACTACCGTCTTCTCATTATACCTCTTGTCCACTTTCTACTTATCATTTGGACAATTTCATATACTCTTCCTTCTTATCTCCTATTTTTTATCGTATTTTATAATATAATAATTATATAAGAATCTATATAAGTGTGTATATATATATATGTATTTCAAAATATTATATATATTTATTTGCAATACATTTGTGTACATATATTTATTTTTCTCCTCTACCTTTGTCATCATCATAATCATTTATCTTCTCATCTTATCTTATTTAAGATGATAAAAAAAGGGAAGAAAAAGGCTCAAGTTTTTTTGTGGACTTCAGTGTACTATTATTCTGCCTTCTCCTCATGATTAACACAATTTTCTATACTTTTTCTTGTTATCTCATTGTCTTATTGTTATATAAGAATCTTTTCTCAAACACTGTTCTACCTTCTTCTCATCATTTGTACCTTCTGTAGTAAATATGGTACCCTGTTCTCATTATACCTCTGTTCCGCCTTCTACTCATGATTTGCACAATTTTATTTGCTCTTTCTTCTTATCTCTTTATTTTCTTAATTAATAATATTTTCTAATCTAATAATAATAATATAAGAATATATATGTGTGTATATATATATATATAATGGAAAATATTATTATATATTTATTTATAATACATTTCTCTACATATATTTACCTTGCTTCCCTTCCTTCGTCGTCATCATAATCATCATCTTCTCAGCTCATCTCAGGTAATAACAAAAGACCGAAAAAAACACTCAGAAGCTGCTCTAAACATAGCATCCTGGTAACTTCCTTCCATCTCCTTCCCTTGTTTGTTTTTCTTTTTAATGTTATTACACAATTTCAAAAAATTATGCTAAAATATTTCAAATCTTTACTAAAATATTGAATCACTTAGAGATGTCATTATATGTGATGCAGAAATAATGGCATCAGAAAAAGGCATTGATAAACTATGCAATGCTGCTCATCCTTGGATCAGAGTCGTTATAGTGGATGAAAAATTCTCTGTACTTCAAAGCCAAAGGAGTCCTACAAAGGTCCAAAAATTTATTTTCTCTTTTGAAAAGGTAATTAATTCTTTTTTTATATAACCGTTTATAATATCATCATTTCTTATATTGATAGATTTACTGATAATGTAGGGAGCCAAAGTGGAAAGGATAGTGTTTAACAAAGCATGTGAAACCATGAGTCAAAGAATTCTTGTTTATAACTAGTACAAGATTTCGAATGCAAACATTAGAGAAATTGATCCCAGATACAGGAAGGGCGATATAGCAATGCAGTGGGTTATCGACACAAGTACGGTTATCGAAGAAGTGCCTAATTCCACCGATTTAATTCAGCTCAACATTCCTATGTACCATTTGAAAGAATCCATGAACATGTCAATCAACCTCAAGAACTGATAGGTAATCATTTCTCAATACGTCTCTTCACTTTAAATCTGAACATATTTTTCGTCTTTACTAATCGTATAAAATTACAGATGTTATAGGGATTGTTGCTCAATCCCTCCCAATTCGCATTGTCAACACACCGAGTGGGTCTAAGAAAATTCAAAAGTTTGTTGTTGTTGATGAGAAGTAAGAAAAAATAGTATCCGTTCGGAAATTATTATATGATGTTTATCATCCATGTTCATCATCCATGTTCATATTACAAGCTTTGATTTTCACTATGTGGCAAGAATTTATTGAAAATGAAGGCAAAAAATTGCAAGCCGCTGTGGATGACCTGCCCGTACGAATTTGTCGTTGACTCAAGGTTGAGTCCTTTCAAGGTATTATATATTTATAAAACTAAGGTCCCATCGCTCTCTAACTTCCATTTCGTTATCAAATAACTTCTATCAACATTTTCCCTTATGCTTTATTCAGGGATAGAGGTATCAACACATTACAGATCATCCCTTTTAATTAATGGCACTGATACTCAATCTCTGGAATTGAGGAAATGGTACTATTTTTTCCCATTGATTTGTTTGATATAGTAATAGGAATATTTAAACCAATGTTTACATTTATTACTATACTAATTTTGCAGGGCAAAAAAGCACCACTGGGAGATCACGAATACCATCACTAGCTTCAACCAATCCTTGGGGAAAATGCCACCAACAACTATGGATACTGTCTACACTTCAGTTGGTTATATTCTACCAACTCAAAAGGTAAAAATAATGTCCCATTTTCTCCCAGTATTATGTTTTCCTCTTTGGTTTGAACATTATTTCTGACAGAACAGTTTTCTTCATAAATAGATGGTGACTTCAGAGGTGAAAATATCTTTCAAGGAAATCTCTCAGAATGTTTACTATATGGCCTGCGTTAAATGTTTTCGTTCAACGAGTGCCTCCTTGCATTATGAATTCACCTGCAATTTATCCCAAGAGAAACAGCTTGCTCGACCAAGGTTGTAAACCAACCAACTTCTTTCATTATATATTTTTAACGTCTTCAAAATATATATTTACTTAAATACCCCATAGTTACGAGATTACACCTATTCTTATTCTAAATGTGTTATTTTTGTAGGTGTCGCTTTGAAGCATATCTTAGCGATGACAGTGGTGTTATCACTGCTACCTTCTTCGGTGAACCTGCTGAGAGATTATTAGGGTTGACAACAATGGAAGCTATTGATGGAGTTACACAGGTTAGTACTCTCTATTTTGACATATCAATTAGGACTTTGAATATATCATATGAAAACCCATGCATTGAGTTTAAACATAAGATATTTTTTATCATAGGAATATATTGAGGGTCGTCATTCTATCATTGACAATGTTGACTATGTTGTCCAAATTCAAATCCCTAAATTAAAGGGTGGCCAGGTTACCCCAAGATATACTGTGGTTGATTTTGCTGAAAAACAATGCTTGCAAGACCAGGTTTCAACTGTTCAATTGCCCAAAAAAGGTGGTGACCAATCACATTTGGAGATTCAAACTCCATCTGCTGCAACACAACTTACTATTCAAGGTATAACTGCATTTAATATGATATAATACTTCTACCTTATGATTACATTTCCTTACTTTCTAATAAAAATATAATCCATGCTCCTTCAAACATAGACTCTGCAGATTTTGGCCCACCTTCACCAAAGGCAAGAAAGAACCTTTTTCCGGAATTCGAGAGTGAGAATTTTTGGCTATCAAAACCAGAAGGGAATAAACCTAGGTTAAGCTAAGTCCAAGAAAAACATTTTCTTGTATTGTGTCTCAAATCAAATGACCTTTTCTTTTGCATATGTCCCTTTTTGTGACATCTTTTAGATATCATGTGGTGCAAGTGACCTCTAAGGTTGATAAACAAAAGTTGTAGCACTATGTTGTGATGAATTCAGGAACAATTCATTTGTTATAAGCTCTGTTGTACAAAATGTTTTCAACCTGTTATTATTGCATGCCTAGCAAATGTCAGACTTATTACTATATCACTGTCAGAATTATACATTACTCAGTTGTATACTTTTGGAAAAATTTTATAGGTTTTTTGCCAATGGCATTTTGAATTTTACACTGAAAGTTAAACTGGCATAAATATTGTACATTTCAAGTTTAACCTTCATAAAATAATAGATATTAAATATTAAACTAATCATATTTAAATTGAACAAATCCCTCTGGAACTTTAACAGTTGAAGGTACCCTCGAAAAAGTACTTATCGGCCTTCGAGGGGATTATGTCTTCTGTCGTCGAAGAGTTTGAGTTATTGACCCTGAAAGAGATGGAGTCTTCTGTCCGGGAAGGGAAGAGTTCCACTGAACATGTTGGAAAAGTGCCCATTCGAGAGGTGATATTTGAAGTGGAGGGATTCCATTCGACCCATTCGACAAGAAACTATTAGAGACGTACCGAATGGAGAAGGACCCATTCACGAAGTTAAGTTTCAGATGGACGGGATCAATTGGTTGGGTTGGAGAAGTACCCATTCAACCTTAAGGAGCTGAATTTTTTACTTTCGAAGGGACGAAGTCTTCATCCCTCGATGGGATCTACCTCCCAACCCTCGAAGGGATCAAATCTTCTCCTCTCGAAGAGGTTGGACTGTCAGCCCTCGAGGGGGTGGATCTTCATCCCTCGAAGGGATGTAGTCTCCAGCCCTCCAGGGGGTCGAGCTTCAGCCCTCAAAAAGGTGCACCTTCACCCTCGAAGAGGTGAATTTTTAGCCCTCGAAGGGGTGTAGTCTTCAGCCCTTGATAGGGTGAGTCTTTAGCCCTCGACGGGGTGAGTCTTCAGGCCTCGAAGGGGTGGATGTTCACCCCTCTTTAGCCCTTCGAGGCCTGAAGACTCACCCCTTTGAGGGCTGACAATCCACCCCTTTGAGGTCTGAAGTCTCACTCCTTCGAGGGTTGAAGTCTAACCCCTTTGAGGGCTGAAGGTCCACCCCCTCGAGGACTCCACCCCATCAAGGACTGACGACTAACCCCTTCGAGGGCTAAATAATGACCCCTTCAAGGGGTGAACATCTACCCCTTCAAGGGCTGAAGATCCACGACCTCGAGGGCTGAAGGTCCACCACTTTGAAGAATCACCCCTTCGAGGGGTGATGACTGGCCCCTTCGAGGGCTGAAGACACACCTTTTTGAGTGCTGAAGATCCACCCCTTCGAGGGCTGAACACTCCACCCCTTCGAGGCCTGAAGACTCTACCCCTTCGAGGGCTGGAGACTCCACCCCTTCGAGGGCTGAAGACTCCACCCCTTCGAGGGCTGAAGACTCCACCCCTTTGAGGGTTGAAGGCCGACCCCTTCAAGGGCTGAAGATCCATCTCTTCCAGGGCTGAAGATCCACCCCTTCCAGGGCTGATGAGTGACCCCTTCGAGGGCTGAAGTGGTGAACATCCACCCCTTTGAGGGCTGAAGATCCACGTCCTCGAGGGCTGAAGGTCCACCCCTTTGAGGGCTAAAGAATCACCCCTCCGAGGGCAGAAAACTCCACCCCTTCAAGGGCTAAATATTCCACCCCTTCGAGGCCTAAAGAATCCACCCCTTCGAGGGGTGAAGATAGACCCCTTTGAGGGGTGAAGAGCGACCCCTTTGAGGGGTGAAGAGCGACCCCTTTGAGGGGTGAAGGGCGACTCCTTCGAGGGATGAAGATCGACCCTCTCGAGGGATAAAATCTCACCCCTTCGAGGGCTGAAGTCTAACCCCTTTGAGAGCTAAAGACTCACTCCTTCGAGGGCTGAAGCTCCACCCCTTTGAGGGTTGAAGATCCAACCCTCCGAGGGCTAGATCTCCAGCCCTCGAAGGGGTGAGTCTTCATCCCTCGAAGGGGTAATTCTTCAGCTCTCAAAGGGGTGAGACTTCAGACCTCGAAGGGCTTGATCTTCATCCCTTGAAGGGGTGAATCTTCACCCCTCGAAGGGGTGAGACTTTAGGCCTCGAATGGGTGAGACGTCAGCCCTCGAAAGGGTTGCTCTTCAAACCTCGAAGGGGTCCAGCTTCAGCCCTCAAAGGGATGGATTATTCAGGCCTCAAAGGGATGGATTCTCCAGCCCCCGAAGGGGTGAAGCTTCAGCCCTCGAAGGGGTGAAGCTTCAACCCTCGAAGGGGTGGATCTTCAGCCCTCGAAGGGGTGAATCTTCAGCCCTTGAAGGGTTATAGTCTTTAGCCCCCAAAGGGGTGGAGCTTCAGCCCTCGAAGGGGTGGATCTTCAGCCCTCGAAGGGGTGGATATTCAGCCCTCGAAGGGTTGTAGTCTTCACCCCTTGAAGGGGTGGAGTCTTCATCCCTTGAAGAGGTGGAGTCTTCAGCCCTCGAAGGGGTGAGACTGCAGCCCTCGAAGGGGTGAATCTTCACCCCTCGAAGGGGTGAGACTTTAGACCTCGAATAGGTGAGACGTCAGCCCTCGAAAGGGTTGCTCTTCAAACCTCGAAGGGGTCCAGCTTCAACCCTCAAAGGGATGGATTATTCAGCCTCAAAGGGATGGATTCTCCAGCCCCCGAAGGGGTGAAGCTTCAGCCCTCGAAGGGGTGAAGCTTCAGCCCTCGAAGGGGTGGATCTTCAGCCCTCGAAGGGGTGAATCTTCAGCCCTTGAAGGGTTATAGTCTTTAGCCCCCGAAGGGGTGGAGCTTCAGCCCTCGAAGGGGTGGATCTTCAGCCCTCGAAGGGGTGGATCTTCAGCCCTCGAAGGGTTGTAGTCTTCACCCCTTGAAGGGATGGAGTCTTCATCCCTTAAAGAGGTGGAGTCTTCAGCCCTCGAAGGGGTGAGACTGCAGCCCTCGAAGGGGTGGATCTTCATCCCTCGAAGGGGTGAGACTTTAGCCCTCCAAGGGCTGGATCTTCATCCCTCGACGGGATGGATGTTCACCCCCCGAAGGGGTTAGACATTTGGCCTCGAAGGGGTGAGACTTTAGGTCTCGAAGGGGTGAGACTTCATCCCTAGAAGGGGTGGATCTTCAGGCCTCGAAGGGGTGGATCTTCAGGCCTCGAAGGGTTAGATCTTCAGCCCTTGAAAGGGTGGAGTCTTCATCCCTCGAAGGGGTGGATCTTTATCCCTCGAAGGGGTGGATCTTCACCCCCCGAATGGGTGAGACTTTAGGCCTCGAAGGGGTGGATCTTCACCCCCCGAATGGGTGAGACTTTAGGCCTCGAAGGGGTGGATTCTTCAACCCTCAAAGGGGTGGATCTTCAGCCCTCAACGAGGTGGAGTCTTCAGCCCTCGAGGGGGTGGAGGTTCAGCCCTCGAAGGGGTGGATCTTCACCCCTTGAAGGGGTGAACTTTATCCCTCCAAGAGCTGGATCTCCATCCCTCGAAGGGGTGGATGTTCACCCCTCGAAGGGGTGAGACTTTAGGCCTCGGAGGGGCTTCACCTCTTAGCCCTCGGAAGGGTAGAGCTCTCAATCCTCAAAGAGGCCCAGCGTCCAGCCCTCGAAGAGATGGACTCTCAGCCTTTGAAGGGATAGACTCTTAGTCCTCGAAGACTCCAGTTCTCACCCCTTGAAGGAGTCCAGCTCTCAGCCCTCAACTGAGTCAATCTCTCACCTTTCAAAGCAATGAACTCTTCTATTACATGTATAATTCGTACATTTATAGCTTCAATTACAACTCTTTTACCATTCCAAAAAGTTTCTATGATTTGTTATCAAGCTCACCGTGCAATGCGTGGTGTAAGCAATCTAGTATTGTGAACTAGTTATATACAAGGTAGTGTATCACTTCTATTTAACATTACTGGGAGTACCCCCCATAGTCACAGGTAGAAATTCATCATAGGTACCCATTTTTGTCTACTTGGATACCGGTGTGTAAGTGATCCAGTACAAAAGGTCGAGGTAATAGCACCGGTAAGACATATCGGTGCAAAACATTAAAACGGTAAGTTACGTACCTGTGATAAAAAAATTTAGATATCGGTGCACAAATCTGCCGGACATGTATAGTTTTTGAGCACCGATAATAAGAATAAGTACCAGTGCTAAAGTTGAGAACCAGTATGTTATAGATCGGTGCTCAAAAATTAATTTACCGGTGCACAAATCAACATGTTGGGTACAGTTTTTGAGCACCGGTGGTTAGTATATGTATCAGTGATCATATTATAGAACCAGTAAGGAAATTTTTCCGGTGCATGTAAGTATGATTTATAGATTTGGTACTTTTAACAATAGCCCTGGTAGCAGTGACGATTTAGGCACTGGTATCCCTGGCTGGTTTTAATTGATAGCACCGGTTCTGAATTAGCATCTGGTGCTGATTTTAGAAAAAAATTTCTTGGTTAATTTTTAAAATTGTTGTGCCATCACGAATCAACCACGGGGAAAAAGGATTATAAATAATCCCTTCAATAAGTTGGAAAAATTACCAGGCAACTAATGATGTTAATAACAATGAAACAAATTGTACAACAAAAGGATTAATGAAATCAATGTCAATATACCGTCATGCCATATCAATCCATAAATGAAAAATTCCCTTCACCCATCCATAGACATCAGTCAACAAATTTGTCTAGATCATTCCTGGCCACCGTTGCATAAATATTAACCCTTGCCTCGGACCATTTGGCCGCCACCTCTTGAAGTTTGTTGGCATTGTACGTTCATTGCTTCTCAAGAAAAATGTGCGTTTCGATCAGATTAAAAGTTAGTTTGTATGATGGGGTTATTGCAATGTAAGCCCTACAAATATTATGTTATTTGTGTTGGAGTTTGGATACTTACGTCGATAGGATTGTTGAAAGTTGTCTCGAGTGCGAGATCCTCAAGGAATTGCATGACATAGTAGCCGCATTCTCAGCTACTTCCTTGTCGTCGGTGCTAATACAAAATGAAAGAATCGATAATGAAATTAGTGTACGTAAAAAAGAAAACGTACGAAGTATGTTAACCTATTTATGCTTACTACTTACCTTGATGTTTGTTATCTTCCAGCTAAAATCCGGCGAGGGTTTGTTCTTCCTCGTCAATCTCTCATAATGACACATAACCCTATGACATGTTTGATTTACTAACTTTGAAGATAATATTATTGAAAAACGTAGGGTTAATGGTGCTGTAATTATTGCTTGGAAATAACTTGTGTCACTATATAATCCTCAGGCTGAATACCATTGATGAGTGTGTCCAATGTGTAGACATGGTTCATTCAGGGACAAATGAGGATGAGGAACCAATGTGAACTGTGTTAATATTTTTAAAGTTAATCTATCTGTTGAATTTTACAAAACAAATATTAATCTAATTTAAAATGTAAATTTTTTAACCTCTTGAGGTATGGCACCAAATACATGGTGGTGTTTGAGTTAATTATCGAGTCCCAGATGAGGTGAACCCAGGAAGTTATGTCTTCCTCGTGAAGCAAGTTGTCATTTCTTCCAGTGTTAGAGACACAGAACTAGATCCTGCCATTGTTCGTGGCCACCATTTTTCTCCACAGGTGCCTATCAGAGCAGAAGTTATTGTTTGTCATGAATATGTTAAAGAACAAGATACATAAATTGAATGGTTTGGAACCTACCCCATCCAAAAATCCATTTGTGTATTTGAGATACATGTCATCCCATGACAATTCCCAAGCTTGTCTCCAAAATCCAATGGTTGGTGGATGCAAAGGCCAGATTTGCACAGCTTGGCAAATGTGGAAACCGGAAACTGGTTGTCAAATATAACCTTCCCATTAGTATTCATTACCGTTGCCTTCTCGTTGCAATGGTTGATGAACTCCCTCATAATTGGATGTTCCTTTAAGGTGCGCCTATTTTCAATCTGCACGTAGTTGTTAAAAAACGATCTTTTAAGAGATAAGTAAAATTTCCAAATATGTGTGGATGATTTAATCACGAGCTGTGATAGTATTACCAATCTCAGGGGTGAGATCTCTATGTTGTGCATTTTCTTCCTTGGCTTGCAACTCATGATCGAATCCTCAAGTTGTATTGACAAAGTAGTTGGATTTTAATTTGAAATAACATACATTTAAAAACTTAGAATATGTTATTAATTAAAAATATATTAGTAATAGTTAATCTGATATACCTCAAGGGAGTCACAGTTTTTTCCGCAGATTCTTTGACAGGCTAGTCCTTCTATTTTTTAGCAGGGGTGTCTATATCATGGTCGATCAAAGACTTCGGCCAGACAAAGACATGTCCGAGAGCCTTTCCCACATTGAATAATTTGTGGTTGGCAGATGGAAGTCCTTCTTTGGCATGGAAAATTTGATCAATCACCCGGATACGAGCGATTCCACTTGCTGATGTACAGTTGTGGTGCTTTCTTTGGAGAAATCTCTGTCACTAGGGCCCTTGACCCGTTCAATTCCTTCACGAACAAACTCACCCTCTCCCCATATTGTCATTAATCATGGAGCTTTGTTAATAATGAAATATATGAAATGTAATATGTAATAGACCAAGTGACGAAAGAAAGAACGATGAATGGTATCCCATTTTTTTATCTCCTCATTTCCAGGAGGACCATATGCTTTTGTCTGGGTTGTGCTCACTTTGACCAATGATTTTTCTATGAAAGACTTGGAATCATCCAGGCCAGGTGGTATTTGGACCCCTCCCGCTGATGCGATCCCCTTGACGAGCTCAGAGAGGTATGGCACCATTGTCTTCACCACCGATTGGTTCTTTGCTTTCTTCTGTTGGATTGCTGGAGTGGGGGACAAGCTTCTACCACATTTGCTTCTGCATTTTCTTGACAGAGGGGGTTCAAAAGTCTCTTTACAGAGGCTTGATTGAGTACCCCTATACTTCCCTGGGTGATCCGGCTTTCCGGTCGCCGCTATCATTATGTCCTGCCCTGGTTTAAGAACCAATTTTCCCTTAGAGGCCTTCTCATTCATTTTGATCTGTGGGTAAGCGTAAAGTACAAACAATGAATTGAATTCACAAAATTATCAAGATTATTCAAAGTGGAATTACTAAACACTGTAATGATAAATTAATGTGGAAAAACTTACAATGTTCTCTGCAATGGCTATGTCGGCCTGATCAGTGTATTTTTCTTTATCTGCCAGTTTTATGGACTCGAGGTAGACTAGGGACATGTCCATAGTGATCTCCTTGGTCTCGAGCTCAGTCTCGATCTCCTCCTCCATCAAGCCTTGAGCAGCCTGTTTCACTTGCTCCTCTTCTTTCTTTTTCTCAATTATTTTTTTCCCGCGTGACCCGGTGCCCTCTCCTTCCACTCCGATGTTTGTAAACCTTTTCCTTTGAGTGCTCGCTGTTAGTTTGAATTATTTTTTATCCATAGGAAACAATTGGAACTTAAAATAATGAAAGTTAGAAGTAAACCGAAATGACACACACGTTGATTTTAGGTGAATATTGATATACAGTTTACCTTAAACTCAGGTGTTGTTCTCATCTTCACAAACCTGTACCACTCCTCTTCGTCCATCCATTTGTACTTGTACCAATGTTTGTATGGTAACTTTTGCTTGGTTTTTTCTACTTGATGAATGAATTTCTTCGCACTTTTAATTTCTAGTCATGGTGGGCATTGTCAGTTGCAACGTACAAATATTGTTTCAACTTTTCAAGTTGTGATATGGTCAACATTTTCTCGAACCTGAAGCTTGCCTGCATTTTGGAAATTTTGCATAGAAACTGATGTTGGCTTGTATTCATGTAAAAAATGGGAATTTATCTTAGCTACTAAATTAAATTTAATAACGTCAACATATATGAGTTGTGAAATTCTCTTACCAAAATGTCTTTCCAAGCCCCCTCCTTGGTGTCATCATGGATGTTTTTCCAATTCCTGTGTGTCCTAAACATTATTCATCATTGAAATGCGTAGTGTATGTACGCTGTCCATAGCGTCCAATTCTTCATGTAGGACATGTCAGAAAGTCTGAACCTGACTAGGACCGGGACGCTATTCTCCTTGGCCAGCATTACATACTGGCATGTGGCTATGCAATGTTTCATGCACAAATATTTTATTTCAAACCCGTCAAAGGCTTTTCCAAGCCTCCCCCCGCCTTGGAAACATCATTTGTCCCGTCCTCATTCAAGGTCCCCGGTTTGGTGGATGGAGACTCTTCATCAACAATGGCGGCTGGAGGCTGTTCATTGTGGGGATGCTCTTCAATTGTGGCATCGGGCTCCTTGATCTGTAATAGTAGTGGAACAATTGTCTTAGTGTTGTCTAAGGGGGAGGGGCGTGGTTGTGTCTTTTTCGTCCACAACCTTTCCCACTACAGCCTGTCCCCTGTTTCTCTTCCTCCCTTTTTTAGCCATTTTTTTACCCTTGGGAGGCATCTAATGTAGGCCAATGAAATTAATGTTAGAGATTCAATGTTATAAAGAAAGGATCATAAACCAATATTAAAAAAAGAGTAACCACAATTGGCGATGTCCCATTCACAATCACAACTCAACAAAATGAATCACACATCCCAATCACAATTGAAAATCAAAATATAAGTGTTGAATGGGGAATCACAAAGCACAATCACAACTCAGCAACCACTATTCAACCATTCAAACCTCGCAATCACTTTTCACATTCACAATGTAAGTGTCGAACCAACAATCACAAATCTCAGTCACATATCAACAACCAGAACTCTAACAATTCAGACATTCCATTCACAGTCTAAGTGTCGAAAGGGGAATCACAAATGGAAATCACAACTCAAGTACCACAACTCATCAACTACAATCAAACATAGAAAATACAAATATAACCGTCAAACTGGGAATCCCAAGCACAATCACATCTAAAAAACCACAACTAAACTGTTCAAACATATCAATCACATTAGACTATTTGGGTACACAACGACATTTTCAACAATCCAAAATACACATCCATATCACATTTAACATAATAATCCATACAAAAGGCCTTAATTTCATGATAGTGGTAACTAACCTTGATTAACCGGTGGAGGTGGGGGACCGAAAAGGAAGTGGAAGTTACGGAGGAACAGCCGATGGAGGTGTGGAGGAATCAGGGGAAAAAGAGCGGCGGTGGTGGGGAGTGATAGCCGGTGTGGTCAACAAATGGTGGGGATTTATTGCCAGTGGTGGTGGGTATTTATGGCTGGTGGTAGGGATTTATTGCCAATGGTGGTGGATATTTATGGCTGGTGGTGGGGATTTATTGTTGGTGGTGGGGTGTTGGTCAGGTTTCCTGACGAGTGGTGGTGATGGGGCTTAAAAATGGAGCGGCGAGGGAGATGGTGAAAGAGTTGGGATGAAAGAGTGGGAGTGGAAACGTACACCTTTTATATGCTATCTGGTAGCACCAGTACCAAACCAATACTGGTACCTATAATTAGTAAATGCAGCTGCACGCAGCTGCTATGCATTTATTTTATAAAATTCACACTTGAGCACCGGTACATAAAACCGGTGCTATAGCTTACAAAATGCAGCTGTGCGCAGCTGCTTTGCCTGATTGTTTTATTCTTTGAACTGGACAGAGACCGATATATATGCAATTTGAGTAGAAATATTCTAAGTATTGAGCATCGGGTGAGCATACCGGTGCTCATATCCACATAACACAGTTTCAATTATTTTAATTCTTACATGTTGGACAGAGGGGAAAGGACATGTACTTTTTCCAAGTGTTGAGCACCGGTATATCAAACCGATGCCTAAAAATCCTTGCACCGGTGCTCAAAAATATTCAATTTTCCACCTAGCCAGTTTGAAAATTCAAATTATTTTCATTTTCCACAAAACTTTTTGCACCGGTAAACATATTGTACCGGTTCTAACATTCCTACAAACTTTGATTTATTAGGTTTTCTACCCCCAACCTTTTTAGGATTAGTTTTTTTTTTAAAATTGAGCGAATATATTTTTAATTCACATTTCAAAACCATAAGTGTGATGGTGTACCTGTAAATTTTTCTTTCCAGCGACAACGGATTATATACTATAGTAAAATTACATTAGCACCAAAAGATTTTTTGAAACGTTTATGACAAAGTCCTCATTGATGAGCATCAATCAGGTTTATGACATTCCTAGGAATAGGAACAATATATTAATTTTAACCGATTGTAGTCCTGAGGGTGAATTTTAATTTGTTTGTAAAAAGGCCCTCCAACTAAACGCCCCAATTAGGCTAACATACCCGCGCAGTACACCCATGATATTTCATTTTATTGGATAAAAATGAATGATTGAAATAATTGTTACATTGTTTACATATGACCAAAAGCACTAGTGTATGTTGTAGACTTAGCAAGAGGTGCTTAGCAAGCGTTAACTTTGAGAATTTGGGAACTTTTATGGAGATTTATTACGATCCTATGAGTGACATTGAATTAGATTTCAGATTTTTGAACACATCGGGGAGTGTAAATGTACTATAATGTTTGAGCGGATTTGAATTTGGAGTTACGAGCAAAAATTTTTCTTTTTGCATTTTAGTCCCTCCAAGAAAATTGGAATTGTCGAAATACAAAATTGCCGATGAAGAAACAAAACTCAATGTTTGGGGAATTTAATTTCACAAATTGGAACAATCTCAGTGAACGGAAGGGCGTCTTTTGCGAGATGGGAATAGTCTTGGAAAATTACAAAATGACCCCAATTGTTATTTGAAGTGTTCCCACAACTCCAAAACATGTAAATCTTTGTATTCACAATTTTATATGGGTTTATGTTATTTGAAAAATCTTCTATCATTTTTACGTTAATAGATGATGGCGTTGTATTACATTTCGTGATAAGATGGTGCTCAAATCTTCCATACCGGTGCCTTTAAGGTAATGTATCAGTGCTAAAAACATATAAGGCAGGTGTGTATGGCTGCATTGTACCGCCATAATTTTTACAACTCCTACTTTTGAAGAACTAATTGAAATCAATATAGAAATCATTAATATCCATGTTTCTATCACTCACAATCTTAGGACAACACCAAATGTAAATGTCAAGTTACGATATTTCTGAATAGGACATTTTATGAATAATAATGGGATGATGGTTCCACTTCCTCGCTGCGAATTGCATTATCCCCATCAATTGACGGGAAAGGATGGATCGTATTCACAGCATCAGGATACTGGTAGGTCATCATATTCCCCATGTGGTCACACCATCTACTCTTGAATTGGCACTCCACCCATAGAGTTTCAAACTCACTCTTGAGTGCGGTGACCCGAGATTCAATTGACGTAGTGGAGGTAGGAGCAACATTCTTGTAGAATGATTCTACAGCAATTTGTGTCATATGATGACCCCATGTGTAGTTTCCATAGTTCAGCACACCTGTAAATCCACAAAGTGAAGAAATCAGACTACAAAAACCATATGAGCCAGACTTCTCCTTGTCCTCAGTAAGGGTCTGATGAATTCCCTCTCCTACATTCCAAAGTTTCTTTTTAATGGCATACAACTTGATTATCCTCATCTTGTGCACTTTAGTGTTAACCACGACTGGGTCGATACGGGAGGCTACAAAGTGTTGTGACGTGTTCATTTCCGGAGTTAGTGTTTTCTTTGAATTTTTTCCACCCAGGAAACACGAGAATATCCACAATGGTACCTTTAGTTATGATGCACTGAACCAATCTCCTTGATACTTCATCATTCATATCATCATCCTCGTTGATGACTTGGGGGTGAGGGGGATATATTTGCCAGGGCATAAAAAAATTTCCGTGCTCAATCCACACCTCAAATTTCTGTAGAACTCGGAAACAATGGTCAAGTTAACCGGAGGAGATGTAGCACAAAGCTTTTCCCAACCCAGTTTCCTAATAGTGTCTTGAAATGGTAGATTTGCTCGAATTCCATGTTTTAGATAATGCTTCCTTTTTCTGTAACTTTGGGCCAGCGATCTTGCCTTGTCGGACAAAAATCTCTCCTCCGTCACCCTCGAGTATGAGCCTTCTAAAGATGAAGAACACCCTTCTTTCCTAGGCCTCTTTGTTTTGAATTTGGGGGCCATCATGTACATTATCAAAGAGGCGTTGCATCAAAAACCTTGTTTGCATTGACAATTTACTACAATTTCAACAATAATCTAATTACGGCTTTGTACATTTGTACATAAACAACAAGGATATCAACATGTTGATTATAAAACATAAGTAATTGCAAAACAAGGTGCACATATAACAATACAAAATGATCATGTTTTCAGAATTTCCACAATCTTGATATGAAACTTTAATAAAATAAGGATTCAATCACAAAAGTAATAGATTTCCACTTCACTGCACTATTTTGAGTGAGAGAATAGTACCTTTTTGAAGCTCTATCACCTTTAAGGAAGGATATAGGGTTTTCTCTAAGAAGATGTGAACATGGGGTTAGGAATGTTTCGTAAAATAACGATCAGGAAGTTCGATTATAGTAGATTTTGTTTGCACCGGTACTTGAACATACTAGTGCTATTAAAAAAATGCAACCCCACCCAGCTATCTGGGCATGTATTTTTCTTATTCATAACAGGACCATAGAGCAACTCATGATATTTCTGACTAAGTGTTCAGCACCGGTACAATACCGGTGCTTTAAGAACATGAAATACTCGTGCTTCATACGAAGGCAACCTTATGCAGCTGCTTGAACATAAATTTAATATGAAATAGATAGCAACTCGTATGTTTTCTGACTAAGTATTTAGCACCGGTACAACAATCGGTGCTAAAAAATGACCCCATACCAATGCTTGTTATTAAAGCAACCCTACACAGCTGCTTAAACATCATTTTTTTAATTTTGTCTAACTATGGAGCACTGGTACATTATCCAGTGCATAAAAACCGGTGCTCAAACTATGTTTTCATGTACTCTACCTAAAAATAGAGCATGTTCCTAAGTCAATAGCACCGGTACTAAACATTTTTTTGGTGCTATGAATAACCATACATTTTGATTTTTGATAAACATTAGTTGAGGAACCTACAATTTTCAAACATAGGTACGTAATTTCACTAAAAATACTCTCTAGGCCAAGCAAAATGGTCCTAAAGGGTACAAAAGTGATCAAAATACAAATGGAACACCATATCTCTTACTCTTCAAGACAACATCACCACTCATAATATTTCCATTCTCGTCCACGTACAATCCATCCCCATGTGATTGCCTAATTATAGATGGTTCTCCGATGTCCTCCAAACTAGGGAAAGAAGATGGAAACTCTGCGATATCAAATTTGACATTAACTCCAGTTTCATCATCAAAAAAGTACTTCTTACCGTGGAGTACAACATGCCACTTCTCATTGATTGGGTCTTTAATGTAAAACACCTGGCAAGCTTGAGTCGCTAGGATGAACTTGTCATTCTCATATCCCACACAATTCAAGTCAACTAGCATAAAACACATGGGCATCTCAGTACGTACCCCGACACAATTTTCAACCAAAAGGAACTTGAACACTACCACTTTAAACTCCACATAATCCAAATCCCAAATCTCCTCGATGACCCCATAAAATGCCATCACAAAAATGATTGGTTTTTTGTCTCTCTTGCTCGACTGCCACATGGATTCAGCTTTCACAAAAATTCCGCTATTCTGAGTTGTGCTTTTTCTATCCTTGGAAATAGTCAAAAAATTGATTCCATTGATATCATAGCCATGGTATCAATTAACCGTGCAACTCGGTGTCCTTGCAAATGCATGAAGTTTAGACGGTATCCCCTCCACATTCCAATGATTATAAAACTAATTAACAAACGTTACAGAATACTCAAGTTGTAACTGGTTTGACGGCTATTCGGGATAGAGTTCTTTCAACATTGACATGTGCTCATCAACATAAACTGAAGTCTCACTACTGTTAAAAAAACATAGAGATGGACTTTGATCAACTCAGCATTAGATGGTGTGTATAGTGTACCTTTCGAATGTGGGATACCATTTTTCCTTCCATTGTGGACATGCTGAGGAACTCCAAGTGCCGTTTTCCCATGAAAATTTGAAGTGAAATACTCAATGATCTCCTCTTTGACAAACCTCTGGAAAATGCTAGCATCGAATCGACATCGATTGTGTACATAGTCCTTAAAGACCCCCATGTGATGCTCAAACGGGTACATCCAATGCATCCCAACAAAACCACATATTCTAATTTCCCTGATAAAGTGGAGTACAAGATGGACCAAAATGTCAAAGAATGCAGGGGGAAAATACTTCTCAAATAAAAAAAGCACAAGTATCCCCTCGAGCTCCAACTCATCTACCTCTTTTCTCCTAATATTTTTTACGGGAAATGGAGTTGAAAAAGAAACACATGCACATGATGCAGAATCTCACCTCTTCCTCCAGGACCCCACAAGATTTATTGCATCAACACATGACAATTGTAGGATTTCAGCGCATTAAGACGCAATTCATCATTCACAAACCAACATAAATCAGAAGAGTAGCCAGATGGTACCTTGACTCCCCAAATGCACTCATAGACCGACCTCGTCTCGCTGATAGAGAGATTTTAAGGGACCGGTGGTAGGTATGCCCGTTTACCTTTCACTTCAGGAGCTAAATCAACTCTTAACCAAGCTCAACTACGCCATTCTGTGCATTCAAGTTGTCCTTCTTCTTACCTGGAATGTTTAGAAGAGAACCAATTAAAATCTCACACTTTCTTCTCTATATGAATCACATCCAAACAATCGCGAACCTCCAGAGTCTCCCAATATGGCAAATCAAAGAATATCGATCTTTTCTTCCAATGTCCGTCATTTAAGGCAACCACTTTTGATATCTTCTTTCCTAGAACAACATTGAATTTTTTCACCTTGATGTGGATGAAAAACCCACTCAATATTCTCGGTGCCTTTCTTCTCTCCCTTCCCCCAACAAAATGAATCTCCTCTTCTCGTAACTTGTGCTGCACTAGGAGAAATTTCCTATAACCGAGATAGATAGTTTTCCGACCAATTTTAGCCGCGTAAAATCACTTAAATCCTCACACACAGGACATGCCTTATGACCCTTAACAACATAACCCAAAAGATTTCCATATGGTGGAAAATCATTAATAGTGTGGAATAGCATCACCTTCAGAGTGAACTTTGTCCCAGTATAACCATCGAACTCCTCGACACGATCCGAACACAATAACTTCAAATCTTCAATGAGTGGGGATAGATAGCATCGTTGTTATTTTTGGGTTGCCTCAGACCGAATATCATTAATGGCATCAAAACATATTTCCTCTTCATGCATAAATAAGGAGACAGATTGTAAATACAAAGCATAACAGGCCATGAGCTATGTTTTGATGAAATATTACTAAAGGGATTCATACCATCAGTACACATATCCATTCTAAAATTCCTGGTTTATTCAGCAAACTTAGGATACTTGTTGTCAAAATTCTTCCACTGCTCCTCATCCTTTGGGTGACTAATGATACAATCATCAACATAACCCCTATCCTTGTACCATTTCTTTTTTTTTTTTGCATCCACAACATTCTTGAACAACCTCTTCAGCTTGGGGACAATAGGAAGGTACCACATGCATTTCACAGGGACCCATTTCCTTACCTTCACAACAACCTCTTCATCAATATCATCATTTCTTCTTTGCTTATAACGAGATACCTTACATATAGGGCAAGCCACCACTTATTCCAATGCATCCTTATACAAAACACAATAATTGGGGCATGCATGCATCTTTTTATACTTCATTCCCATTAGGCACAAAATTCTCTTTGCATCATACAGGTTGTCTAGTAAACCATTTCCGGGAGAGAGCTTCTCACTCAATAACTTAAATAACTTATCCATGCTAGGAATGGTCCATGAACAAATGCCTTTCAGGTTGAACAACTCCATCAAACATGACATTACAGTGTCTTTCTCCTTGTAATCGGGATATACGATTTGTCCTTCTCATCAAGAAATTTTGACACAACCTCAGGCCTTCCCTTAAATTCATCCACCACCTCCTCACACATGTTATCCAATTTCAAATCCCCAAAATATTCCCCCTTGCTACCTACAGCCATGTCCGGTGGTGGTTTCTCCCCATGAAAAGTCCAAACCAAATAATCCTTTGAGTACCCTCTCATGTACAAATGGAGTTGCAACAAATCTCGATCATTAGCATGCTTACGGTTTTTTCAATCACGACATGGACATAGGATGTACTTTTCACGACTAAAAGCATAGTCCAAGAAGTCCCGAACAAAAGCAATAAATGCATCACTCACTAAGGTAACATTGTGATAAACATGTTTACTCCTATTAATGACACGGTGTATGTCTACAATGTAATCAATTTGCAACATTTAAACATCCAGACCAATATACAACTACACCATAAACAATAAGCTCATTCATAACACACCCTATAATCATGCAACAATCATGATCACACAATACTGCAATCTTACCACACCTTATACTTCAAATCACATGCAATCAAACCGATACATTACATCAACAACATTTGCAAACAAACCTATTCATCAAGAGTGTCAAGGAACATTACAATGTTCAAACTCACAAGATATTTATAGAAACATATCATTCCTCACATATTCCACCTTAAATGATATTTTTAAAAAAATGAAGTACATTCAAGGGAATTCATTGATGAGCATTCAATGTCTTCTCCAACCCCAAATTTCTATTAATGACATCCAAAACTCTCTTCCTTTCTTTTTTTTGAACCCGATCCAAATGGTGGTAAGTGAGCATTTAATGCATCAATAGAACCAGTCAAAACATATAATACCAGTGCTATTGATGCAACTGAAGCAATAACACCGGTATTTATACCGGTGCTAAAGAGCCACTGCTCAAAATTTTCCCATTTCCCGCATTTTCTGATCTTCACTCAAACACATCGGTATAAGTAACCGGTGCTCTAATATTTCCCGCGTTTTATAAATTTTAGCAATGGGACAACAAACCAGTTCTAATAGTTATACCGGTGCTCAAATCTTTCCCACCAATTCTTCCCAAAACACACCGGTACTAGAACATTTACCGGTGCAATTTATACGAATTCCTGCGTAAATTTTTAACAACACCACTTTCCATAGGTGCTCAAAATTAGCCAAAATCATCCAAATCCTACACATCGGCACCTGACCTGAGCACCGGTATATTTTTTTACCGCTTCCACTACCTCTTAGGCATGGGTTTTTTATACACGGACATTTATACCGGTGCAATATGTGTTTAATAGCACCGGTATGTCAGCACCGATACATGTGTACCGGTGCCTATGTACCCAATTTCTAGTAGTGTAAAATTAATTGATTTTAAAATAGAGCCACATGACTCTAATAATTTGTAACGATAATAATGGGAATCGAAGGAGTTAAAAATAAAAAATAAAATAATTTAATGAAATGATATTTTTTAAAGACCAACTTTTATTAATAGACGAGTTCTTAACAATATCTTTTATGAGCTTTATACTTAAATTTATTTATACCCCACTAAAATTAATATTTAGTTGTACCTCACTAAATTTAATTATTTAAAAATAGCTAATAAATATTGATAAGTGATTTGTTTGCATTGGTTAATTATTTAATGAGTAGTTGCTTTTTCATTGAGATATATTACTCCCAATATTCTCAAGTGAACAGTACCATCTCCTCTCTTCTCTCACTTCACAATCTCTAAATCCAACGTCCTTTCTCGCCAGTAATGGCTTCTTTCGCCGCTAACGGCTCTTCCCTGTCAACAAGCAACGGTGCTGACCACGCCTCCGTCGCGGCCGGCCACAATGGCAGAGAACGGTAAACCTATAACCCTACAAAAAACTTTCCTCTCTGCACTCCAAGCAAAATCCCCCCCTCTCTGCCAATCTCTTCCGGACAATCCCGAATTGATCCCAAAATTGGAGCATTTGGGTGAGCCAGCATGTCTATACACTGAGGAAGAGATCTCAACACTCTCCGCCCACTACGCCAATGCCCTGGTAGGCAAATTTACTAAAGGCAGGCTCTCAATGGAGCAACTGGAATCATCCTTCAAAACGGCGGGGTTTGTTGGAAAATACCAATTAGGGTCACTGGATTTCAAGCACGTCCTCATCAGATTTGACCAGATTAATGATTATCAGAGATGCTGGATCAAAGGAAGCTGGGTTTTCAATGGAGTCCAGAGGAAAATCCTCAAATGGTCTTCAGATTTTTCAACACACAAGGAATCCCCAATTGTTCTGGTATGGTGCACAATCAGGGAAGTCCCCCTGTACTATTATAATGCTTCTTCTATTGGATCTATTAGAAATAGTATAGGTGATTTCATCAAGAAAAACTTAGCCACTGAAATGTTAACCAGGCCGTTTGCCATTAAGTTGTGTGTTGAGATAGATCTTCAGAAACTTCTTAATACCTCCATCAGATTAGGATCAACAAATAACAATTGGAAATATAATATTGAGTATGAAGATATCCCCCTGTATTGTGATCACTGTGCTAAACTGGGACATTCACTCGGTCAATGTAAAATAGTCTCCCATAATGATGTTGAACCAATGCCTAAATGGTATGCTACTGGGCATAAATTTGCAAAAGCCCCTGCTATGTTTACTAACAATCAGCCTTCCTCAAATAAGCCCAAATCAAAAATTATATCTCATCAGCTAGCTAATACTAACCCTTTGGCATATGGCCCCGAGATGACAGGAGCAATCACTCAGATTACCACACCTCAGTTACCTCAACCACCTCTCCCAGACCACCCATCAGTAACACAAGCCTTGGAAAAATCCCATGCAGTCCTTAGGGAACTAATAAACCTAACAGAGGTTACTATCCTTATAAGAAAACCTAAAATATATGCTAAGGACGACATACGGAATAGTTCTCACAACTTGACTCGTTTCCAGTGCTCCCCCGTTAACCCTCCACTTTCACACCAAGGAAAGATGGCAAACAGATTTGCTGTTTTGCAGGATATGGAGGATCTGTCGAACTCTGATGAAGGTCTAATTCAGGACCCTCTGGAATCCTTTGATGATGGTAGTGAAGTTGCTTCAGATACTCACACTCAGGCCACCCCTGTGGTAGTTTCAAGTAATCTATCAGGTAAGAATGATGGCCAAGGTAAGATTAAGACCAAAAAGAATTACCTTGTCCAATTGAATAAGATGATGCTATGATCTGCCACTAAAAGCCATAAATCAGTTGACCAATGATGCACCCTGTCAAACTTAACTTTTTTGGTTTGGAATATGAGGGGAATTGAAACTTCTATGCACAGACTGAAACATTTTATTTTGAAAAAGAAAATTCAACTATTATGTATTATAGAACCTATGCATGATAACTCTCAATGCCAATCCTACATGCAGAAACTGAATTTTTCTAATAACCTTCCTCTCCATAATGGTAAGATCTGGCTAATGTGGAATGACTCACTGATTGTTAATCTTATATGTCACCATGAGCAATTCCTGAATGTTAAAATCATCCACTCCAGCTCTAATTCTTAGATGGAAATAGTTTTTATTTATGCCCTTAGGAATAGAGAAGGTAGAAAGTTACTATGGCATGCCCTAGGTCTTCTCTCACTAAACGAAACTGTTTTCATAGGTGATTTCAATACAATTGTCACACCTGATAAATATAGAGGCCCTAGCTCTCCTAATGTAGGCAGTATTAGGGATTTCCATAATTGGATTAACATCAAAAGAATACAGGAGATTAATACTGTAGGGAATATTTTCACATGGACCAATGGTAGACTGAGAAACCCTACGTCTAAAAGATTAGATAGAGGTCTGTGTACACTCCAATGGAGCAATAAATTCCCAGCTTCCTCCATACAGATCCTCACTAGGCAATCCTCGGATCATTCACCCCTCTTGTTCCAAATTGCTACTCAGACTCCTTCATACCCAAAACCTTTTAGATTTCTCAACGGTTGGTTCAATAGGCCTGATTTCTTGGATTTAATCAGAACAAACTGGGTTTCTCCTATTCACCAAACAGGTATGATGGGGCTATATCTTAAGCTAATTAGAGTTAAGAAAGTAATTAAAATATGGAACAAAGAGAGCTTTGGTAATATTGACTCTAATGTAATGATAGCTGAGGATAATCTCAGAAGACAGGAAGTAATCTATGATTTATCCCATTCAGAAACTGAACTCATCATTCTTAATGAAAAAGGGGCACTTCTTCTCATAGCTTTAAAAGAGAAAGAAAAATTCTGGAAACATAAGTCAAGATTGAATTGGTTTAAGTGTGGGGACAATAATACCCAATTTTTTCATAAATCTGTTCAGGAGAAGAACTGTAGATTGAATATATCAAAAATCAAAAACTCGTTTGGTCAATGGCTGGACAATTTTACAGACATTCAGAATGAAGCTGTCAAATACTTCTCAGACCTGCTAACTGAATCTAGGAACCCTGTGGATTCCACCTACTATCCACACTTCCTTAGCCAGATTCCTTCCATTATCACTGAGCAAGATAACGCTAGTTTATCTAGGCCTGTAACAGAAACTAAACTCAAATCAGTGGTCATGGGGCTGAATAGGAATAGTAGCCCAGGGCCTGATGGCTTCTCTAGTAAATTTTACATCAAATGCTGGGATTTCATAAAAGATGACCTCTTATCTGCAGTAAATGATTTTCTTTTAGGATCTAACATACCAAGAGGTATCTCTAGCACTTGGATAACTCTTATTGCTAAAAAACCTACCCCATCATCTTTTGATGATTTCAGACCTATTAGCCTTTCTAATGGTTCTAATAAAATTTGCTCTAAGGTCCTCATGGAAAGACAGAAGCCATATATGGACAAACTAATTTCTCAAAACCAAACTGCTTTTAGAAAATAATGGGAGAAGAATAGAAAATATTGATATTTATACTTAGATTTAAATGTAAATTACTGAAATTGGACATCCAGCTGCTAAACTTTTATAATTTCAATTTGTTACCCCATAGTCACGCTGCAAGACCGTCTCACAATGTTTGGTGGTCGTCGCCTTGTTACTTTTTCCACCTCTTTGTTCAATCCGACAACCTTTTCTTCAATTCATTTTCGTAATTAAATTGCGATCCTGATCTTTGTATGCGCGTCGAAATGCGAGGCTAGAAAAAGGTATTTTACTTGTTAATTTGCTCCTGCTTGTGCCAGTTTCTATCAATGATTGGGATCGTGCTTCTTATGATAGTATTATATTTCTTTTCCTCAAATATTTGTAATCTTTTGAAATGCTGAAATGAATGGTTGTGAAAATTATATACTCCATCTGTTTCATAATTATTAATCTATTTACATTTTTACTGTATTCAATGATCAAGTTTGACCATCGATGTTTCTAGCTACATATAACATTATGTATAAAAAAAATTGATATTTAGAAAATAGATGTTAAGATGAATCAAACAATATCTCACATGATATTTTTATTATACATATATTAATTTATATTTAAGATCAAATTTTATCAAGTTTGACTTTGAAAAAGTAAAATAGACCAATAATCTTGGGACGAAGGGAGTAGGTCATGCGAAAATCAACTGAAAGCAATTAAAAAGCGAAATATAAATAACTATAATACTCCCTCTATTCCTCTAATAGTGGCACATCATTTTTTTGTGTTAGAATTTAGGAGATGCTAAATGAGTGGATGAAATTGAATTGAAAGAAGAAAAAGTAAAATGAGTAGATGTAATAACCTTAAACTTGCCATAAATAGAATGTGTCAATATAAAAGAAACTCCTCAAATTAGAAAGTGTGCCACTATTAAAGAAACGGAGGGAGTACTAACAAACATTGAAAAGTAAACTTTTCATTAATTAATCATGTATACAACTGAAGAGTTTGTGTCTTGAAAGACGATTTTTTCAAAAGTTGGAAATACCAAGGTTTAAACTGCAAATTAGAAGAAATTATAATAAACTTTTCAGATTGCATTAATCAGGTTATTAACTTATAACTACTACACGTTGCATAACAAATTTTTAGTATTGCAAATAAAACCTTTTATTTTTTTATAATTCTAATTCAACTCATCAGTGTTTAGGTGATCGTCAAAACAGCTGATGCGGCAAGGAGGTACTCTTTGGCTTTGGGATGCAGCATGTTCTTAGGCATCACCGACGTAGCAGTAATCGAAATCATCAACGAGCAGATCGAAGGGATCGAAGATGCATTGCTTGCAGTTCCCATCAATCTTCCGGGGACAAAATACAACCGCGGTGTAAGAGGCGCTAAGGCTATGCGTATGCGGTTTGAGGCTATTGTTAAGGAGAGGAAGATGCAGATTCTGAATGGTACCCCAAAGAAGGATTTCATTACTGACATGCTTTCGGCAAAAGATGAGAGTGGTGAGTTGATGAAGGTAGAGGACGTAGCTAGTGATTTGGCAGCTTTGCTGGAGGCTGGCTATTTGACTTCCCAGACCACTATTACCATGCTCATGAAGCATCTAGCCGAGGATCGTCAGGTGTATGCTTCTGTTCTCCAAGGTAATTAGAAACGATTTTTTAAAATTTTACAAGCAGGTCCAAAAACACCACCGTTGAAGATGCCCTGAATAACCGTCTCTCTTAGGCAGTCATGGTTTTGTATCTTCTTTTCGCAAATGAATTCTCATTATCATATTGCTAATTTGATGATGGGTGAAGAACAAAGAGAAATAGCAAATTCCAAGAATCCCGGAGATGGCATTGAGTGGGCAGACTTTGCAAAGATGAAGTATTCATGGAATGTTGTGCGTGAAGTACTGCGATTATATTCACCCGGGGTCGGCGGTTTTAAAGAGGCTCTGGCTGATTTTACTTACAAAGGATACACAATTCCAAAAGGGTGGAAGGTTAGTATATACATCTTCTTTTCAGGTTAAGTACACACGGTTGTTTAAGATATGGTTTTACAGCAAAGAAAGTTGTAAATATATATTGGCTAACTTCTGTGGTGTTAATTTTACAGATTTTTTGGCTTTCACAGTCTACACACATGAATCCTAACTATTTTCCAGATCCTGAGAAGTTTAACCCGTCAAGGTTCGATGGGGAAGGTCCAAAACCTTACACATTTATTCCCTTTGGGTCAGGCTTACGCATGTGCCCCGGAAATCAGATTGTGAAGCTCGAAATTCTCACTTTTCTACATTATGTGGTGACTACATTCAGATGGGAAAAAGTGAATCCCGATGAAAAACTGGTGTATGATTTTGTAGCATCTTCTGCTGAGGGACTTCCAATTCGTCTCTACCGCCACGCAAATTCAGATCGTCACTCGTTATAATTAAGTCCCATATTATCACTTGTAGAGTCCTCGGGAGTTGGATTTATTTATGGCATATTGCGAATTCTGGTGATCTGGTGTTTTAACACCGCTATCCAGGTTTTCCGAACGCAGGATTTTGTCCACGATTTATGGAGCATATTATGGAGTATATTTATGCGATCAACTCAGAATATTGTGAAGATTATTATCTTATTTCGTGGCAATCTAATTCTGGTAAACGAATATTCCTGTAATAGTTAGGAATTGATTAAGTAGTTTATTTATGGTACAAGTCCTATTGATGAAGGATTGTCCATTTAAATACCAGATTAGAATTAGTTCTTTCCTTAGTTTAGAAGTCTATTTATGGTAGAGTTAGACAAGGAAAGAGGTAGACAGAAGGCAGGGTTGCAATGGATATAAATACAAGAAGATACAACGCAATCAATTAAGCGACCAAGAATTCATCTCTACGTGAGAAGTTTGGAGCGATCTGCCTGTGGTGTTTGGAGGAGTGTTTATTCGTCCGACCAAGTTCGTAAAGATCAGAAACAAGGAAGCCTTAATTCCTCAGGAGGAGGAGATCCAGGGAGACGTGTTGATCGTGAGGGTTCAACGACATAGGATCGGCAGTGAGGGGATCTCACAACATTCAATCTGTAGGTTAGCAATGGATTAGTATTTAAGTTAAGCTTCT
The DNA here is from genome assembly GCA_037428765.1 of Rubia yunnanensis. NCBI lineage: Eukaryota > Viridiplantae > Streptophyta > Magnoliopsida > Gentianales > Rubiaceae > Rubia > Rubia yunnanensis. Next base: position 110,899,672 of record CM075065.1, on the reverse strand, counting down.
TGTACTAAAGACTGCTTTCTAGTGAATGGTTTCTGATCTGGGCAAGGCCCCGCAGACGTAGGTGTATTTGCACCGAACTGCGTAAACAAGTTGTGTGTGCACTGTGTCTTTGTTTTGTGTTTTAACACCAAACCTTTAAACAACTGGGCACAAAAGTATAGACTTAAGGTGGAACAGAATTTCAATTGGTATCAGAGCTTGGCACTTGCTGACCCCTATACAGGGAGAGTGAGATCAGATTTCACCATGGCACCAAAGGAGGGGGCTTCAGTCACACGACCACCGTTGCTGGAACAAGGTAATTATGCCTATTGGAAGGCACGTATGAAGGTATTCATCGGAGCACTAGATGACCAAGCTTGGAACTATGTCGTGAATCAATAAACCCCACCTACAACTGACCAAGCAGAGGGATCAAACTCATTGACGACTAAACCATTCTCTGAATATTCTACCAAGGAGCACAAAGCACACGTGTCCAACTCAAAGGCATTGAATGCCATCTTTACAGCAGTGGATGAAGATCAATTTAAGATGATTTCAAATTGTGAGACTGCTAAGGAAGCATGGGATGTGTTACAAACTTATCATGAGGGGAGAAGCTCCGTCAGAGAGTCAAAGTTGCAGTATTATACGTCAAAATTCGAAGAACTAAAGATGCGTGAAGATGAGACTATTTATGAGTTCAATGGACGAGTTAGAGATATTGCAAACAAAGCTTTTCAGTTCGGCAAAAAGTACAAAGATCAAAAGCTTGTCAGAAAGGTGTTGAGAGCATTACCTTCACGTTTCAACATGAAGGTCACAGCGATCAATGAAAACGGAAGGATAGGGACTATGACACTTGATGAACTTATGGGATCCCTGGAATCTTATGAGATGGAAATGCTGCAAACTAAAGCAGGAAAGAAAGAGATGGCTTTTTCAAGCATAACCTCTGGAAAGTCAGAAGATCATTCAGACAATGAAAAGTCCGATGAAATTGCAAACATAACCAGGAACTTCTCCAGATTTATGAAGAAGATGGGCATGAAGTCACAAGAGAAAGTTAGTGGGAACAAAAACCCAAACGCAAACCCCACTCCAAGATTTGGCCAAGCAATTGGTGTTGAAACACCAAAGTTTAAATCAACGAATCCAACCCTGAACAGGAGAATCCAGTGTAGAGAATGTGAAAGTTTTGGACACATACAAGCTGAGTGTGCCAATACACTTAAAAGGCAAGGAAAACCGTATGTCACAACCTGGAGTGATGATGACGTAGGGGATGATTGTAAGGATGGAGAAGAGTATACAAATCATGTTGCTTTCGGTGTATCAGTAGAGTTAGAAGACTCTCTCAAGGAAGGTCTCAGTGGGCTAAATGAAGACGAGAGTGGTAGCTCAGATGAAGAGGCTAGAAGCATTAGTGATGATGACATTCGCAAGGAAAGCATGGAAATGTACAAGATGTGGTTAAAAGTGGCAGATGAAAACAAAAAGCTCAAGTCTGAGAATAAGATATTGCGTGAAGAAGCCAAAATAAAGGAACTTGAAAAGGAAAAGGCAATTGCTAAACTGGAAGAAATCAAGAAGGATTTTGCTGAAATGATGCAACGAGCAGAGGCAGCAGAACAATCTATCAGACGTCTTAATACAGGAAAAGCTAAACTCGAAGACTGTCTAAGAATGGGACAGACGACTAAGTACGGAATTGGATATGAAAGATCCATACCGGAAAATTCATGGAGTAACACAGAATGTCAAGGTGCGCTAACTCCCAGAATAATCGAGAGAAATTTTTCTACCAAAAGGATTCGACGATGCGGATACTGTGGAATGCAAGGACATGTAAGAAATAGATGTTTTAAGCTGCTTAGGACCCTGCCTTTCAACTCAGCAAATCGAGGTTTCAACACCGTGTCAAGATATGATACAAGGCATCGTTTCAAGACTGGTGGATACAGAACTAGATTCCTGAACACGCGTGATAACCCAAGTCCGCAACGCACCGCTCGACCAACACGCCAGGTATGGATTCGAAAATCCCAAGATGTTTGTTTTTCAAGTTTTGTATGTTTTGGGGCACATACAGGAAATTCTTGGTATTTTGATAGTGCATGTTCAAGGCATATGACTGGAGTTCCTGAATTTCTGCGAAAATTTAAACCTGGATTTGGAGGACATGTTAGATTTAGTGATGGGAAACGCAGTAGAATAATCAGCAAGGGTGAGTTAGCCATCAAAGGGCTTCCGGTGTTCCAAGATGTATTACTAGTGGAAGGTCTGAAGGCAAACTTGTTAAGCATCAGCCATCTATGTGACAATGAAATGACAGTGGTTTTCGATAAGGAGAAATGTGTAGTAAAGCATGAGACTGGAGTATTCACTGGATTAAGATCAATGGATAACTGTTACCTACTCGATCAAGTTGTCACCTACCTGAGTTCAAAGAAAGAAGTTAGTACTCTGTGGCACAGAAAATTGGGGAACCTAAATTATAAATCCCTAGCACGTATTTCCAGACTGAATGCAGTTAGAGGTATTCTTGAAATCAGTGACAACAAGGAGGTTGTTTGTGGGTCATGTAAAGAAGGAAAACAAATCCGGACACCACACCATGCAGTACATGATGTTACAACATCAAGACTCTTGGAACTTCTGCATATGGACTTAATGGGGCCGGTGAACACTCCCAGTGTGGCAGGGAAGAAGTATATTTTCGTTTGTGTAGATGACTTCTCAAGGTATACGTGGGTATCATTTCTCAAGGAGAAGTCAGAGGCTGCTGGTGTTTTCAAGAACCTGGCACACAGGTTGCTTGTAGAAAAAGGAACCGCCCAAGTAAGAATTGCACGAATCAGGAGTGACCATGGAAAAGAATTCAAAAATTCAAAATTTCATGATATTTGCGAGACACTTGGAATACACCACGAGTTCTCTGCCCCCATAACTCCACAACAAAATGGCATAGTAGAAAGGAAGAACAGGACGTTGCAGGAAATGACACGAGCAATGTTAGCCGAGAAAAAAATTCATGCTAGATATTGGGCTGAGGCGGTACACACGGCATGTTACACTATCAACAGAGTATATCTGCGTCCGTTTACTGAGAAGACACCATATGAGATATGGAAAGGGAAGAAACCAGATGTGTCGTATTTTCATGTTTTTGGAAGTCGGTGTTACATTCTGAAGGATCGAGAACCCTTAGCTAAATTCGAGTCTAGAAGTGACATCGGTATATTCTTGGGTTATTCCTCCACGAGTTGAGCTTTCCGAGTTCTTAATCAACGCTCTGGAGTAGTCATGGAGTCTTTTAATGTGGTTGTTGATGATTCAGAAGAAGATACTATGGGTGACGGTGATATGCTCGACCCAGTGAATCCTACTGGTGTTGAAACACCAGCACAGTCAACCGGTGTTGAAACTCCAGAAACTGTAACACATGACCCTGAACAGAGTCCGGCCAGACATATGCAATTGAGGGATCAACCACGGGTAAATTACAGAGAATTGGCAGGACTATCTTGTTTCATCTCTCTCACTGAGCCAAAAAATTACAAAGACGCTCTTCTCGATGAATATTGGGTTTCGGCAATGCAAGAAGAACTACAGCAATTCAAGAGAAACAATGTTTGGTATCTTACCCCCCGACCGAATAATGTGAATGTGATCGGAACCAAGTGGATCTTTAAGAACAAATCTGATGCGGAGGGTAACGTCACAAGGAATAAAGCGCGATTAGTTGCTCAAGGGTATACTCAAGTTGAAGGGGTTGACTTTGATGAAACATTTGCACCTGTAGCCAGATTAGAGTCGATCAGACTGATGTTGGCAGTATCATGTATTCTGGATTTTAATCTTCATCAGATGGATGTCAAAAGTGCGTTCCTGAATGGCCTAGTAAAGGAGGAAGTTTATGTGGAACAGCCTAAGGGATTTGAAGATCCACACTTTCCTGACCATGTCTATCGATTGAATAAAGCACTGTATGGACTCAAGCAGGCACCTCGTGCATGGTATGAGCGACTGACAACCTTTCTGATTCAGAAAGGATATTGTCGAGGGGGAGTGGACCGTACACTATTCGTGCTGCGTAGGGGGACAAATATTATCATCGCACAAATTTATGTGGATGATATTGTTTTTGGATCTACCTATTTAGCATTGGTGAAGGAGTTTGTTGACTTAATGACTCAGGAGTTCGAAATGAGCATGGTAGGAAAATTGTCCTACTTTCTGGGATTACAGGTTACTCAGGAGAAGAATGGTATTTTCATCAATCAACAGAAATATGCTGAAAACTTGATCAAGAGATTCGGACTTACAAGTGCAAAGGCAGTACGCACTCCAATGGCTACCACTGACAGGCTTAAAAAAGATGAACTGGGTCAAGTGTTGATAAAAAATTGTACAGGAGTATGATTGGCAGTCTGTTGTACTTAACTGCAAGCAGACCAGACATCTGTCTGAGTGTTAGTATTTGTGCTCGCTATCAAGCTAATCCAAAGGAGTCACATTTGTCAGCCGTGAAGAGGATTATTCGGTATATAAGTGGAACAGTGGAGTATGGAGTATGGTTTTCTCGAAACAAGGAGTCGCAGTTGGTAGGTTTCAGTGATTCTGACTGGGCCGGGAATGCCGATGACCGTGAATGCCGATGACCGTAAGAGTACCACTGGTGGATGCTTCTTTGCTGGATCAAATCTTGTTAGTTGGTACAGTAAAAAGCAGAATTCTATATCATTGTCTACGGCTGAAGCAGAATACTTAGCTGCCGGGAGTTGTTGTGCGCAGTTATTATGGATGAAGCAGATGATGAGAGATTATGGGTTCAATGATGTGAGTCTGACAGTTCTATGTGATAATAAAAGCGCCATTGATATTTCCAGGAATCCTGTGCAACACTCGAGGACAAAGCACATCGATATTCGACATCATTTTATTAGGGACTTGGTTGAAAAAGGAGAGGTCGTAGTCCAGTATGTACCAACAGCAGAACAACTGGCTGATATCTTTACAAAACCTCTGGATGGTGAGACTTTTGAAGGCCTCAGACAGCACTTGGGTGTCTGTCGAATGTAAGGTACTCTGATTTGTCCTTGTTGTAGTATTATTTACTGTTATGTTTTCTTTTTAAATACAGTGAAAAAAAAGGAAATATCAAAAATACCAAAAATATGTGAAGTGGTGTTTAAACACCGAGGAATATAGTGGAAGAAGACCAGAAGGATTAACTTTGGGCCAAAAGGTTATACTGGGCCTAAAATTGCGCATGTGGTATTGTGAAAGAAGAAAAAGTAGAGTGGCTTTACGGTTTTCGAGAAAGGTAAATGGATTTAATCTAAAGGATTTGTTAACCGGTGGAATTGGAGAAATCTGTGACATTAGTAAGTTTAATGCCACGTTGGTTGGAGTAGATTTTGGAGAACAGTATAAAGTAGGAGATGAAATATATAAGTACTTCACTATCTACACGAGAATAGGGTCCCTGCACAGGCCTGTTATTAAAAGCCTAGGTGATAATGCTGTTGTACAACCCTGGGTTAAAGTGGTTAAATCTACTGACTTTGCCAAAGCAAGTGGCAAAGAGATGGAAATCTTTGATGAGTCTGTATTTCAGTTTCAAGAACGGTTGAGACAGTTACCTGTTCCAGTGATAGAGATAAGTGATAATGAAGAAGAGGAAGTATGTGCTGAGGGAGTCAGTGAAGGTGAGACAGGCTCTGAAAATGCTCTTGTGAGCAGTGAGAATATGGCTGTGGAAGGTTTAGAGGGAGCTGATGTTCTTGATACTGGTGTTCAAACACCAGCTGTGATCTCTGCTGAGAGGGAGCACACCCCTGAGGGTCTTGGTATTGGTGTTGAAACACCGCCAGAAGCCAGAAAAACCCGTGGACTTAAGAGGAAGAGTACAGAGGTGGGTGTTGAAACACCACCTGAGTCTGGGGAGATACTTATCCCTCAGTTGTCCAAGAAGACCAGAGGAGGTGTGGCCTCTGCATCCAAAAAGGTTCGACGGTCAAAGCGGTGCAGAAACAAGAGTATGGCTGCAAGTGATGATAGTGATGAGCCGATTGGGCAGAAATTGAAGAAGTTGCGGGCAGATCGACAGAAGAGATCAGCTGAACAAATGGAGTCTCGGACACTACCTGCTCTTGAGGCTAGTAAGGCTATCTGATTTGAGTTTTATGATGAGGCTAGTCAAGAGAAAATGGAGTTCATCAGTGGCAAAAAAATACTGGCAGAAAGGCCAGCCGATGCCGACAAGTACAGAGAGTGTGGGTTCACTGATTTCCTACAATACCTCAAAGTACTTAAAGCTGCCACGTGCTTTGCTGAGTACAATAAGCAGATGGTGATGGAGTTTTACGCAAATCTGAAGGAGGATTGTGAAAGTGAAGATTCCTCTTGGCTTCATAGAGTGTACGTGCGTGGGGAAGTTTTTGAATTCTCCCCCGAGGCTGTGAATAGATGTCTGCAGCGTGGCACTACCAGGAATGTCCAGGCGGTGTTCCAACACCGGATGCCAGAAAACTTTGATGAAGTGGCAGTGGAGTTAACAGGAGGGGTGGAAAGCACTTGGCCACTGACTGGCAGACAGCAGATACCTGTATCAAATCTAACCTCCAGATATTATTGCCTGTACATGGTAGCCGTTCACAACTGGATCCCTTCGGTTAACAATACAAGTGTTACCAAAGAAATGGCCACACTTCTCTATAGTCTGGGAGCGAGGCATAGGGTTAATTTGGGAAGGCTGGTATTCAACGATGTTATGGACTGTGCCCGGAAGACTAGGAAGGAAGCCCTAGTACATCCCTGTGTCATCTCAATGGTCCTGCAAAAAGGGGGTGCTGTCGCAAGGGAATCTGATGAAGTGATATCTACCCAAGCTTTACGGCCGACCCTCAGAACCTTGAGTGGTCGTATTGTGAAGGATCTACCCTGGACGCCTCCAGCAACAGAATGCTCGGTTGTAGGTGCAGCTCGGTTAAGAGCTATTGAGGCGAGAGCAGCAGCATGTCAAGAACTTCTTGGGCGTCATCAGGCTGCTATAGTAAAAATTCAGGGGGAGTTGGCTGCTTTGGAAGCTGAGCGAGGAGATTTGTTGGCAGCAACTCAGGATGCAAATGGGTCGGATGCTGGTGCTTCGGACAGTGTTGGATCAGAGGAGTCAGATGATAGTTTGGAATAACTGTTTTTTTTGTTTTCTTGGTTTTCTTGACATATTACTGAATTCAGGGGGAGAAACTTAGAGAGATTTTGATTTTGAATGATTCTGAATTGATTTTGAATGCTTTATGTTCGGTCTGAATATTTGGGGAATTGTGCTATCTGGTTGTCTATGTTATTTGTGCTGATGAATTCACCAATATGCCAAGGGGGAGATTGTAGAGTCCTCGGGAGTTGGATTTATTTATGGCATATTGCGAATTCTGGTGATCTGGTGTTTTAACACCGCTATCCAGGTTTTCCGAAGCAGGATTTTGCCCACGATTTATGGAGCATATTATGGAGTATATTTATGCGATCAACTCAAATATTGTGAAGATTATTATCTTATTTCATGGCAATCTAATTCTGGTAAACGAATATTCCTGTAATAGTTAGGAATTGATTAAGTAGTTTAGTTATGGTACAAGTCCTATTGATGAAGGATTGTCCATTTAAAAACCAGATTAGAATTAGTTCTTTCCTTAGTTTAGAAGTCTATTTATGGTAGAGTTAGACAAGGAAAGAGGTTGACAGAAGGCAGGATTGCAATGGATATAAATACAAGAAGATACAACGCAATCAATTAAGCGACCAAGAATTCATCTCTACGTGAGAAGTTTGGAGCGATCTGCCTGTGGTGTTTGGAGGAGTGTTTATTCATCCGACCAAGTTCGTAAAGATCAGAAACAAGGAAGCCTTAATTCCTCAGGAGGAGGAGATCCAGGGAGACGTGTTGATCGTGAGGGTTCAACGACATAGGATCGGCAGTGAGGGGATCTCACAACATTCACTCTGTAGGTTAGCAATGGATTAGTATTTAAGTTAAGCTTCTTGTACTAAAGACTGCTTTCTAGTGAATGGTTTCTGATCTGGGCAAGGCCCCGCAGACGTAGGTGTATTTGCACCGAACTGCGTAAACAAGTTGTGTGTGCACTGTGTCTTTTGTTTTGTGTTTTAACACCAAACCTTTAAACAAGTGGGCACAAAAGTATAGACTTAAGGTGGAACAGAATTTCATCACTCATATTCAGTTTAAGAGTAAAACAATCTCTTGAACAGACTGTTATGGTTATGGATGCTCATGAAGTTATGTAATGTTCCAATTCTTCTTTTACTTCGTCTATAAGAATAATGGTGTGATCCCATTTTCTCATTGTGTGTGAGGTGTTTGCAATACAAAAGTCTCGTATCTGTTTTTCTTTTTCTTTTTTGAGGATCCTTGTATTCGGATCTCCCTAAGTGCATCAACATCAATTTTATTATCATCCAATCTACCAGAATAAGTGATTGGTTTTTTAACTTTCTGGAAAATTTTCATGAAGTCATAAAATTAATAAAGAGGCATAATTTTTATATAATTTTTAATAAGATCGGTCAAGTATATTTTAAATATTACTAAATAAAACATGTTCAAGTATGTTTATGTCCCTCACAAATATAATTAGATATGCCCCCTCATACCCATTGTTTGCCAGCTATTTGAATTAAGGCGATGCAAAATGGTCTTGCTCAACAGTAGTGCTGAATGGTAAGCTAAATTCTTCAAGTTAATGTAGACACGTCCAGCGGTAGGATCCAAACATGGAAAACCTTTTTATTGTGAGTTGTAACCGATCAACACGCATGTAATATTACAAGGAGATGATTTATGCTTATCATAGGGCCAACAAAGAATAGATTTGACAACCAAATAACCTTTGGGATGCGAGAGTAAACAACAGTTGCAAAGGCACTGTCCCAGTAAGAAAGAGGTGAGTGCACATTGAAGAGCGTAGTAAGGCCCATTCTCAGAATGTGGCGATGTTTGTGCTCAACACATCCATTTCATTCAGTGTATAAGGACAAAAACACTTATGATGAATGCCTCTAGAGGGAAATGAGTATTAAGGAATATAGAGACATAATCACTCTGGAAAGACCTTAATATGGGCAGAAATTAATTTTCCACAAATATCTCAAATTGAAGGTACACGTTAACGGAGTCAGGTTTTCAATGAATAGCATAGAACTTAGTAAAGATCGAGTAAGCATCAACAAAGACAACAGAGCTAGTAAACAAATTTGTTTCAAGACAAAACGGGGGAAGGAGTCCAAAAATCACAATGATTAAGTCGAACACATGCAATTAAAGAACATTTAGGGTTTTCAAGAAACAACAACCGAAGATGCCATGATGCCATCAGCTTATGTCTCTTACCGAAGATGCCAAGATAGAGATATTTGGATCAAAGTGTTAAGTGATGTGTGTTATATTGTGTTCATATTTTGTGGGATTATTATGATTTTATTGAGATATAATTTGCACTTTAAGGTGTTTTTGGTGCAGGAATTCATTGAATGCGGAGAATTGAGAGGGAGCTATACATTGTACTATTTTTCCCTTAACCAACGGTTTTTTCCCACTGGGTTTTCCAGGTTAAGGTTTTTAATGAGGCGATGTGCTCCAATGGAAAATGTTCTTATCTTATAAGAAATTTTTCCAGGGATGAAGGAAGAGAGGCAAAAGAAGAATTGTTGAAGTTATGGGGTGAAAAGTGAATTATTGAAGAGATGTGGATTTGAAGGAAATAAATATATTCACTTCCCATATTGATAAGAATTATATTATCTCCTTCCATTTAAAATTCCTTAATTGTGGGAATTAGTTATTTAGAATTAGAATAGATATTATCTTATTTCCTTATTTCTTCCATAAGAAGAAAAGTAATTTGAAGTTGATTTGGATTTGGTTTTGGTTTGGTGTATATAAATATACACGGCCAGGAGGAGAGTCTGTAATTTTTAGGAGGGATATACAGATTATTAGGGAGACGGAGGAGAGGAATATAGACTTGAAGTGCAGCAAGTGATTTACATGCAAAATTCCCTGGTTTGTTTTATATTTTCGTTAGTTAGTTAATTATTATTTTGATTATGATTTATTATTATATTGTTTATTTGTTTAGTTTAATTATTATGAGTAGCTAATTTATATATCGGCATGGAATAACAAGCATTAGTTTATGAATCGTGAGGCCTAATTGTTTTATAATTGATTCTTATGTGTTCTTGATTGTTCTTGGTTAAATTTATTTCTTGATATATTTAAGCCTGATCAACTTGAATATTATTGGGATAATGCTATCTAATACCACCAATACGTAATCGTTGGAAAGGGTTAGTAAGTAGCGAGTTCTTGTGAAAAACAGCTAACTAGCTAAGACTGTAATAGCAAGATGGGGAACAATTAAGTGTGTGTTACTACTTGCGAATACTTGGGTAATTGCTATATCGGGTTCTTTTCATTCTTAATGCTATCGAGGTGTGTATCTGGTTCAGCGAATACTTTCCGGGGGCATCTTGGTAAGAGAAACAATTAATTAATTATAATTGGTTAATTGTCGATAAAGTACGAAAGAATTGGGGAGGTTAAGCGTACCTACTTTCCTATAACTGATAGATGCATATGAATTGATTTATCTTTGCGCCTATGATCGATGTTTAACTAATGTGAGTTATTCCGAGCCGATTACCTTATTCATATATTTTATAGACAATTATATATTTTAGTTTGCATTATTATATCATATCTTATAGTTGCATTATTAGTTGTTAAATAAATCTGAAAATTAAGGCGTGGTGGCTACACCAAAAGTGTTCTATATTAGTAGGTATTTTATTATAGATTTTGCTCCGTTCCTCGTGGGATCGACTCTGCTTGCTACTGTACTAATTTCATCATTAGAGTTTGCAGATTATTTTGGTGAGTGAAACGACGTTCACCAAATTGGCGCCGCTGCCGGGGAGCGGTAGTTAATTTCTATTTATTTTGCTACTAATTTTTGTTCTTTAGTTATTGGTATATGACCAGGTCCCAGGGGCAGGAATTGATAATTGATTCTGAAATTGAAAAGACAGCCAAGAAGAATCGGAAATTAGCTAGGGAGGAGAAGTTGAAATCTGTCGCGGACCCTCTGTTTGGCCGAGCAGAGGTTGTTTCTGGGGCAGAATCTGAAGCTGAGTCCGAATTCGCTTCATCTGATAGTGAAATGGCTGAGCAGAACGTAATGAGGTGGTGGATCCAAATGCTGACAATCCGTACATGTGGGAATTAATGGGGCATAATGAAGAAGACCCTCCCACACCAATTTCTTTACGAGCAACTGCGACTCCTGTGGAGATTAAGTTGGCATTGCTGAACGTGCTTCCGAAGTTCTATGGGAAGAGTAATGAAGACCCTTACAATTTCTTGAACGAGTTCATCAAGATTTGAAAGGTTCAGAAAAGACCAGCTGGTGTCACAGAAGATCAATTCAAGTTGGTGGTTTTTCCGTTCAGCATGTCAGGAGTAGCGAACCAGTGGTTTTCAAGCTTGGCTCCTAACTCCGTCACTTCATGGAGTGCTCTCAAGAGGCTATTTTTGGACTATTTCTTCCCAGCCACTAAAACGGATGCCCTGAGGAAAGAAATTTCGAGCATCAAGCAGGAGTATGATGAGCCACTGAGTACATTTTGGCTGAGGTTCAGACGATTGGTAGATCGTTGCCCTAACCATCGATACACGGAGGGGCAACTGCTACAGTATTTCTACCAAGGATCCACAGCTGCGAACAAGGATTTGCTGAATACCACAAGCAATGGTGGATTTTCGGAAATCAGAGTAAATGAAGCAAAGGAGATAGTGAAGAAGTTGATCAATTCCAAGAAGGAGTATGACACTAATGAGATCCAAATCCTGAAAAGAGTGGCACAAACAGAGCCCTCAAGCCAAGATGATTTTAAGGAGAGGATGGACAGGATGGAGAGGGTACTATCCAAGTTGGTGGATAAGGTCACCGTTGCTAGCACCTCAGTTGGTCCTCAAGAAAAACCTTGTGACATCTGCTGCAGTCCAAGCCACGCCACTTTACAATACCCTTTTGCAATGGATGAACAAGCTAATTCCATGGGGAATTGGAATGAAAGGCAGCCAAGGAGAGACCCGTACTCAGCTACCTATAATCCGGGATGATGAGATCATCCCAAGTTTCGATGGCGAGATCCGGGAAATCCAGTACAACAACCATATGTTCCACCCCATCGAGCTCCTCCCCCACCTTTTTCTCAGAATCCACCACCTCCTCAAGGGAATTCTATGGATGACAAGCTGGGCATAATGATGGACATGCTGCAAAAGCAACACCAAAGGTTTGAGAAGATTGAAACAACTTTAGAGGAGCATACGCGACAAATCACCCATTTATCGAATTCCATGAATGAGCTCCGAATGAAGCAACCTGGATTGCCATCTCAAGTGCAACTCAACCCCAGAGAGACGGCCAATCAGATCACGTTAAGAAGTGGCAAGGAACTTGAGCCAATACCTCCTAAGACCACAGCAAAAGGAGCTTAGAAGCAGTTGGAGCAGTCTGCAGGAGGCCCCCAGTTGGCCAAACAGGGGCTGACGACAGAAACAGAAAGTGAGGTACAGGGGCATTTTGATCAAACCAAGGAGTCAAATCCAAGGTTGGGTCAGAATGATCCTCCAATTAAAATTCTTCCTCCTTTTCCTCGTAGTTTAGCTAAAAAGAAAGATGATTCTGTTGATTTCCTATCTATCTTTGGAAAAATGGAGATTAACCTACCTTTCTTGCAGGCTATAAGGCTCCCGCCTGTGAGCAAGTTTTTGAAAGATTTTATTGCAGGAAAGACAAAGGATTCAAGCAAGGTCATAATGAGTGAATCTGTGTCAGCTGTGATCCAAAAGAAAATGCCTCAAAAGTGCAAGGACCCAGGTATGTTTTCCTTACCTTGTTATATAGGAGATAAGAAGATCAATGCTGCCATGTGTGATTTAGGAGCTTCAATTAATGTGATGCCACTATCTGTTTATAATTCTTTGAAAGGGGCAGAAATGGTAAATACTAGAGTAATAATCCAATTGGCAGATAGATCTTGTGTATGTCCTGAAGGGTTGTTGGAAAATGTGCTTGTGCGAGTCAATAACTTTGTGTACCCAGCAGATTTTTATGTGGTAAAAATGAATCATACCAATGATAAGGGAACACAAGGAGTATTGTTGGGTCGTCCATTCTTGAAAACTGCAAACACCATTATTAATGTTGGGAATGGAACTATTTCACTTGATTATTTTGGTGATAAGTACACACTCAACATTGATAAACCCATGCAGAAATATATAGATGCTGAGAATGTAAATGCAATTTATCATACTGACCCATTTGTCCAAGATTCTCTTGAGACTAAAGTTTTGCAGGACAAGTTGGGAATTCAAATGCTTACAAGTCCAGAAGAGGAAAATGTTCAAGTCTCAAGTGATAAGGAAATCCACAAATTGGTGTTTTCAGTGCACTCTCAGGAAGTGGTGCCCAGAACTGAAATAAATCAAGGAATGCCCAACTTGACGCAGTCCGAACCGGATATTTTGAAAATTTCTGAAGTGCGTACAGGGTCCGGTTTGGCCAAACGGAACCTATCTGCCAGACTAGTCTCATCGGATGTGAAAACCTCAGATTTGGAGTTGAAGGAGTTACCACCCGATTTGAAGCATGATTATCAAGAAGATGATGATACTCTTCCAGTGAGTATGGATTCGCTCAAGTGTGAGGAAGAAACAAAGTTCCAACTCCAAGAGTTGAGAGATCTAAGATTGAATGGGTTTGATCAAGCTATGCGGTACAAGGAGCGCAATAAGTTGTGGCATGACAGAGATTTGAAGCCTACGAAATTTGTGGTTGGGCAGATAGTTCTTTTATCTGAGTCAAACTTTCGACATATGTCATGGAAATTCAAGTCTAAATGGACTAGACCATTCGAAGTGGCTTATGTTTGGCCTGATGGGATGGTAGAGATTATAAGCATGGACGCAAAAAGGGCATTCATCATCGATAGTCATCGCCTTATGTCGTACTATGATACTTCTCAGGTGGCATTAATGGAAGAAATTCCATTGTGCCCAACAAATATTCATTAAAGGCATCCAAAAGTCTAGCCAAAGACTATAAACAAAAGCGCTAGTTGGGAGGCAACCCAATTTTCTTAGTTTTTTTTTTCTTTCTTCTTTTAAGTTTTTATTTATTTTTTGGAATTTCAATTTCTCATCTGATCTCAATTCTTGATCTACAGATTTGAAGCACTTGAATTTGCACCATAGAGAATTCACACATTTGGAAAGTTGGACTCGCAGGGTTCCATTTGGCCAAACGGGAGGCCTGTGGCAGAATCTGACTATGATAAAACGCTTTCCTCTTGATTGGAAATTTTTCCGAAACCCACCACTATAAGTTCCCTCTTTCCCTTTTATTTTTTTATGATGTTGACTATGTGTTAAACCTTTTCTCATAAGAGCTTTGCATTATTTGCTTGAGGGCAAGCAAAGTTTAAGTGTGAGGAGGTTTCTTGTGTGTTTTGTTTTGTATTTTTGGAAAAAAAAATTATTTCAGTTTTTTTTTTGCAGTGAAACATGTGTTTTTTGTGTTGTTTGAGTCCATAATTTGACATGAGAAAATTCTAGTAGCTCTTGATAAAAGTACCCTGCCGGTTGTAAACTTCATTGTAACAAACTTGGTAAATCTAATATGCCTTGAAGTTATTGAATGAGATTTTGTATGATTTGTGAAATTTGATTGATATGATTTTTGGGATGACGAAAAAGGATGAGTTTAATTGAATATTTTAGCCTACTAAAGTGAGGTTTGAGCTAGAGTAGAGCACTCTCTACATCAATCTTTGTTCTGAGAGATCACATTATTATAATTGGAGTTGTTATGTGTGAAAGTGATGGAAGGCACTAGGATGAACCACACAGCTTAAATTGCCTACCAATTACATTAACCCCTAGTGAAACACTTTGAAGCTTTGACTATGTTCTTTGATATGAGTTACTATATATTTAGCCAAAGCCTTGTTTTATCCTTTCTCTTGGTCCTATTATGCATGTTCTTGGAGTTAATGTTGATGAATTCGTCCATTGTGTTCTCTTGAGTTGATGGCATTACTGAGTATGTGTCCAGTTTGCCCAGACTGAACGGTTTCAAAAAATGAAGGCTGAATTTTATGATGAACAGTGACACTGGGGTTTCGTTTGGCCAAACTGGAGGGGCGTAACTGTGAAAAATGAGAGAAAAAAACCATATTTTTATGTTGCGATTTTTCTCTAAAAAAAGTACTGATTTTGGACTGTATTGGAGAAGATGGTGCTGAAAAAAAAAAGAAAAAAAGAAAAAAAAGAAAAGAAAAAAAATATAGCACCTACTTTGATGTGATCTTACTTGGCTTTCTCATAATAGCCATGAGATGAAGATTGTTGGTGAATGTCTACTATACATGGATGATGGTTGAAGAAGAAGAAAACATGCATAATATTTTGATCGATATTGTTTGAGCTTAGAACCCTTAGGATCTCACCAATCTGAATGGTCCTTAGCCCCGTTACAACCCTTGCGAAGGACCTTCCTGATTTGCATATTAACTTCTCTATGTTATAACTTGTGAATTATGTGAGTGAATGTCCTTCATATATTGAGAGTGATTGAGTGAAACCGTGAGAAATATTCATTGCTTGTCCAATTTTGACTAAATTGATGATTAAATTCCTGATCTTGAACATTTTCATTTAAATCACTTTAAGGGTTGATGATTTCCAGGTGCGTTAAGGTGATCCTTTACTCCTTGGCAGGGGAAAATTGATAGTTATAAGAGTAGAATCTAGAGTTTTTGAATGTTGAATTTTTATCTGTTTAGTTGTGTGATTTGTGTTTCTATCTTAATTTTTCTTTTTAGGGTCATTTTAGATAGAGTCGTATGAGGGAATGAGAACTTATGAACATTGTGGATTGTTGATTACTCTTATATTCTTCACTTCATACTTAAAGGCAAGCATGATTCAAGTGTGAGGATATTTGATGTGTGTTATATTGTGTTCATATTTTGTGGGATTATTATGATTTCATTGAGATATAATTTGCACTTTAAGGTGTTTTTGGTGCAGGAATTCATTGATTGCGGAGAATTGAGAGGGAGCTATACATTGTACTCTTTTTCCCTTAACCAACGGTTTTTTCCCACTGGGTTTTCCAGGTTAAGGTTTTTAATGAGGCGATGTGCTCCAATGGAAAATGTTCTTATCTTATAAGACATTTTTCCAGGGATGAAGGGAGAGAGGCAAAAGAAGAATTGTTGAAGTTATGGGGTGAAAAGTGAATTATTGAAGAGATGTGGATTTGAAAGAAATAAATATATTCACTTCCCATATTGATAAGAATTGTATTATCTCCTTCCATTTAAAATTCCTTAATTGTGGGAATTAGTTATTTAGAATTAGAATAGATATTATCTTATTTCCTTATTTCTTCCATAAGAAGAAAAGTAATTTGAAGTTGATTTGGATTTGGTTTTGGTTTGGTGTATATAAATATACACGGCCGGGAGGAGAGTCTGTAATTTTTTGGAGGGATATACAGATTATTAGGGAGACGGAGGAGAGGAATATAGACTTGAAGTGCAGCAAGTGATTTACATGCAAAATTCCCTGGTTTGTTTTATATTTCCGTTAGTTAGTTAATTATTATTTTGATTATGATTTATTATTATATTGTTTATTTGTTTAGTTTAATTATTATGAGTAGCTAATTTATATATCGGCATGGAATAACAAGCATTAGTTTATGAATCGTGAGGCCTAATTGTTTTATAATTGATTCTTATGTGTTCTTGATTGTTCTTGGTTAAATTTATTTCTTGATATATTTAAGCCTGATCAACTTGAATATTATTGGGATAATGCTATCTAATTCCACCAATACGTAATCGTTGGAAAGGGTTAGTAAGTAGCGAGTTCTTGTGAAAAACAGCTAACTAGCTAAGACTGTAATAGCAAGATGGGGAACAATTAAGTGTGCGTTACTACTTGCGAATACTTGGGTAATTGCTATATCGGGTTCTTTTCATTCTTAATGCTATCGAGGTGTGTATCTGGTTCAGCGAATACTTTCCGGGGGCATCTTGGTAAGAGAAACAATTAATTAATTATAATTGGTTAATTGTCGATAAAGTACGAAAGAATTGGGGAGGTTAAGCGTACCTACTTTCCTATAACTGATAGATGCATATGAATTGATTTATCTTTGCGCCTATGATCGATGTTTAACTAATGTGAGTTATTCCGAGCCGATTACCTTATTCATATATTTTATAGACAATTATATATTTTAGTTTGCATTATTATATCATATCTTATAGTTGCATTATTAGTTGTTAAATAAATCTGAAAATTAAGGCGTGGTGGCTACACCAAAAGTGTTCTATATTAGTAGGTATTTTATTATAGATTTTGCTCCGTTCCTCGTGGGATCGACTCTGCTTGCTACTGTACTAATTTCATCATTAGAGTTTGCAGATTATTTTGGTGAGTGAAACGACGTTCACCATTAAGGTTTCTTGCTTCTTCCCAACATATGGTTTGATGCTTCAATTCATCGTTCATGCTTTTAGCATTTCTCTGTTTCCATATTTCCCAAAGGTTATATATGGAAAACTGAATAGCCTCCTTGTCGGGGGCCAAAGTAGTTCATTGTATAAACCATGAAGCGATCTCAAGAGCCTGATCTTGATTGAAGTCAAATCCTAGAGACGAGGCTCTCCAGATTCTCTTTGAATCTTCACATTTGAGGAAAATATGAGATTCATCCTCCATTGGTTGAGAACATCTTGTGAAAATATTGTATGCAATAATATTTCTCTTCTGGAGATTGACTTTTGTGGGTAAGGCTCTATTGATTAATCTCCATATAAATACTGCAAGCTTTTGGGGAATCTTCAAGTTCCATATCAAGTTCCAGAATTTCTTCATATCCTGTGTCTGAGAAGAACTCGGTTGCTGTTGACATGGGATGTGATTCTGGCGATCAATTTCTCCAATTGCCAAATGATAGGCCTTTTTACTGTATAGTTTCCATCTATGTTTTGACACCAGAGGGGAATGTCATTCTCCAGTTGATTTCCTGATGTTCTAATGGACATAATGTGTGGTCAGCCTTAGTTTGTAGTAGTGTAAAAATTATACATATAATTTTCTATAATTGTAATTGACTTGAATAAAGGTGTTCAATCCACCGTACTCCAGGATGGTACCCAGGCCACATTAAATCGAAATTCACAGTTTAATACCTAAATTTTGAATTTATCCTTTTAAAGTTACTTACTTTTTCATTAATGTTTTAAAAGTATACCTCTTAGCAAAAAATGAGTAGTGAATTAAAATTGTATCATAATAGTACTCACTTGTAACTGGAAAAAAAAATACATTTTGAAGGCATTAATTAAAAAAAAAAGTGGATATCTCTTAAAAATAATTTTCAAAAAAAGTATCAAACTGTAAATTTCACTAAAATCCGAACATTTTCTCGTTCAGGATATACAGATCAGATTCAGTTAGAACACATTATTCACAACTTGAGAAACAGAAGGTGTTATGAAATCTCAATGCTAATATATCATTGTGTTTTTAATTTCACCCTTTGCATTAATATTTTTCTGAAATATTATTTCAGTTACTCTTATCACAATGTTTTGTTTCACATAGACTAAGTGTTATACTGATTCATTTTATAACTAGCATAATTAATTGTGTGAATGTTATTTATTTTTATTTATTACTATGAGGTATCTATAATAATGATTTTTTTTTCAAATGAATTTAAACCTATAAATAATTATATCTCAATCTTAAAAATTATAAAATGAGATTTTTCCCAAGCACCCTATAATATATATTGTTTGTTTTTTGTCTGCAACTAGGGGTATTTGAGTCATTTTGACTACCCTAAGCCCAAAAAATTATCTAAAAATAATATATAAACCAATATATAATATGTTACCGGTTTTAATTCTCTACGATGTGTTGTGCGGAATGGAGAAAGAACAGAAAATATGAACGAAAATAACAAGACACAAGATTTACGTGGTTCACCAATTTGGCTACATCCACGGGAGACGGATTCACTATATTAGAATTAATGTTTACAGAGAGAAGAGAGACACTTTATATGCTGTCTCCACTAAACCCTAACAAACTGGGCCAAAACACAATTCGGCCCAAATCAACAGCAGTCCAATAAAAAGACAAGCTATACCGTCGGACAAGCGAGATCCCCGTTTAGCTGGGGGCGTCTGCCGCCTCACGGACCCCCAGGCCAGGGTCGCAGAAGCGGCTATTACAGTATTCAAGGCATACCAACAAATCTCCACCTTGACTTGAATCCTCAAAGTAGAAAACTCCAGATGCACCATTACAGTGCCAGATGAGTAGACTTCGCCCTCCACTCCCGGGACTGCCCATAGAGGACCTAATCAGCTTTGATGTTCAGCAAGTCCAAACAATGTTGAAACTTGCTATGTGGAACAGGTTTGGTGAACATATCAGCGGGGTTGTCAGCAGTTCCCACTTTCTTCGCCTGGATTCTCCTCTCACTCCTCAGGAAATGATATCTGACATCAATATGCTTGGTCCTCTCATGATGGACCTGATCCTTGGCTAGGCAAATTGCACTCAAGCTGTCACAGTACACAGTAGCCTGATCATGATGTAGACCAAGATCACTAACCAGCCCTTTCAGCCATATTCCCTCATTTGCAGCCTCTGTCAGAGCCATGTACTCTGCTTCCGTAGTAGACAACGTCACTGTAGGTTGCAAAGTCGCCTTCCAACTAACCACAAAACCTCCCAAAGTGAATACATAACCAGTCATCGATCTCCTCGTGTCAACATCACCAGCATAATCAGAATCAGAGTAGCCTGTAACTAAGCACTCGGTATCACCTCCATAAATGAGACCCACATCAGACGTACCTCTAAGATACCTGAAAATCCTCTTCACAGCTTGCCAATGTTCCTGTCCTGGTTGCCCCATGAACCTGCTCACAACACTGACTACCTGTGATAAATCTGGCCTCGTGCAAACCATAGCATACATCAAACTTCCCACCGCGCTGGCATAAGGAACCCGAGACATATACTCCTTCTCCTCGCCTGACTGAGGAGTAAACATGGTGGTGAGATGAATATTTGCAGCACTAGGAGTGTCTATAGGCTTGGCTGTAGACATGCCAAACCTAGCCAACACTTTCTGAATGTAGCCTTTCTGTGACAAGAAAAGCTTCCGCTGACTTCGATCCCTAAGAATCTCCATTCCTAGTATCTTCCGAGCTGCACCCAGATCCTTCATCTCAAACTCAGCACTAAGAAGTCCTTTCGACTTTTGAACCTCATGCTTACTCTTTGAGGCTATTAACATGTCATCTACATAAAGCACCAGATAAATGAATGACTCATCTCTCAACTTGCTGTAGTAGACACAACAATCATATGAACTCCTTGTATAGCCCAACTCAAGCATGTAGCTGTCAAATCTCTTGTACCACTGCCTCGGAGACTGCTTAAGCCCATATAAGGACTTCTTCAACTTGCAAACATATTTTTCCTTGCCAGGAACTTGGAAACCATCTGGCTGAGTCATGTATATCTCTTCCTCCAACTCTCCATGTAGAAAAGCGGTCTTCACATCAAGTTGTTCAAGCTCCAAATCCTGATGTGTCACTATAACTAGCAACACCCTGATGGAAGTGTGTCTGACCACTGGTGAGAAAATCTCATTGTAATCTACTCCCTCTCTCTGACTGAAACCTCTAGCAACAACTCTAGCCTTGTACTTGACTCCCTCTGTAGGTGATATCCCTTCCTTTTTCTTGAAAACCCATTTGCAAGTGATAACCTTTCTCCCTTGAGGCTGTTGAACCAAATCCCATGTCTGATTCTTCTAGAGGGACTCCATCTCATCTCCCATTGCTACAAACCATTTATCAGCATCAGTACCTGAAATAGCTTCTCTGTAGGTGGATGGCTCATGAGTATCCACCTCCTCAGCAACCTGTAGTGCATAACCCACCATATCCTCAAACCCATATCTCTTGGGCGCCCCAACTCCAACCCTCCTAGGTCAGTCCCGAGCTAAACTACAGACTATCTCCTGATGGTTGAGGATCTGGTGGTGGATATTCCGGTATCTCAGATTCTGTCTGTGGCTCTTGATCCACCTCAAATTGTTCCAATCTATTTTCACCTTGAGTAACATCAAGCTCCACCTATTTATCAACTCCACTAGTTTTTGACACAACTGTGGGCTTCACCATAGATCTAAGCAAAGAATTTTCATCAAAGACAACGTCCCTGCTCAGAATAACCCTCTTCTCAGATGGAGACCATATCCTGAAGCCTTTAACTCCATCTCCATAACCCACAAAGACACCCTTCTTGGCTCGGGGCTCTAACTTACCATCACTAACATGATAATAAGATGTACAACCAAAAACTTTTAACTTGGAGTAATCAACAACTTTACCTGACCATAACTCCATAGGTATTTTGCACTCTATACCCGTGTGAGGCCCGCGGTTGATCAAGTAACAAGCTGTACTCACCGCCTCTGCCCAGAATCTCCTTTCCAAACCAGCATTAGAGAGCATGCACCTCGCTCTCGCCAGCAATGTCTGATTCATCCGCTCAGCTACACCATTCTGCTGTGGCGTATTCCTGACTGTATGATGACGAGCAATCCCTTCATCCCTACAAAACTGATCAAACTCAGACAAGTGGAATTCCAGCCCATTATCAGTTCGAAGCCTCTTGATCTTCTTCCCAGTCTGATTCTCCACCAAAGTTTTCCACTCCTTGAACTTCGAGAAAGCTTCACTCTTATGTTTCATCATGATAACCCAAGTCATCCTTGAGTAATCATCAATCAGAGAAACAAAGTATCTGTGACCTCCCAGTGACTCAACTCGGGAAGGTCCCCAACAATTAGAATGGATGTAATCCAATGTGCCCTTTGTTCTATGAATCGCCTTAGGAAACTTGCTGCGGTGATGCTTCCCAAAAATGCAATGCTCACAGAAGTCCAAGCTCTTGACCTTGTGGCCACCAAGAAGATCATATTTCGACAGAATTTGCATCCCTCTTTCACCCATGTGACCAAGCCTCATATGCCATAACTTAGTCATATCATCCTGGTGAACCTCCGAAGATGCAACATTAACAGAATCCATAACCGTGGAACCTTGTAGAAAATACAAAGTACCATGCAGAACACCTTTCAGAGCTAGCCTAGAATCTTTGCAGACACACAGAACTCCATCACTCCCTGAGTAGACGTAGGAAGAGAAATCAGATTCTTTGTCATCGATGGAACATGCCTGACATCGTTCAAAGTACAGAAACTACCATCATGCGTCCTGATCTTGATTGAACCAATCCCAACTATCTTGCACGCAACACCATTTGCCATAGTAATGATGCCCTCAGCTTGCCCATAAGTTGAGAAATAATCTCTCCTTGGGCATATATGGTAAGATGCCCCAGAATCAAGAAACCACGCATTAGGATGATTATTTTGCCCAGTAGCAGCTAGAGCAAAATCATCTTCAGAACTGAAATCCCCTTCAGCCACAGCAGCAGTACCAGATGTACTCCCAGATTTACTAGACTTCTTCGGACACTCCTTTTTCCAATGCCCCTTCTCCTTACAGTAGTTACAAACATCATTGGCCTTGAGACCCTTTGAAGATGACTTCTTGCCCTTCTTCTTACTGCCGGTTCACTTTCCTTTTGTGTTTCCGTCACTAGCAAACAAGCCAGAGGCCTGACTTTCTGTACCTGTACCATTTGCCTTATGTCGCAACTCTCTACTATGGAGAGAGGATCTAACTTCCTCCAGAGACATGGAATCTTTACCAACAACAAATGACTGAACAAAATTATCATACGAAAGCAGTAAAGACACTAGCAAAATCAAAGCAGCATCTTCATCTTCAATTTTCACATCTATATTTCGCAATTCTAATAACAAAGTATTCAATTGCTCTAGATGGTCTCTGAGTTGTGTACCTTCCTGCATTCGGAGACCGAAGAGGCGTTGTTTCAAAAGCAGCTTGTTGGTTAGAGATTTTGTCATATACAAACTCTCCAACTTCAGCCACAGTTGTGCAGCAGTCTCCTGATCTGAGACCTCAGTGATGATTTCGTCCGCGAGACACAGCATAATCGTCGAGTGTGCCTTTTCTTCCAGACCCACCACATCGCCAGAACTGCTCGCGAAATCCTTCGTCAGTGGAGTCCACAAACCTTGCTGTTTCAGCAAAGCTCGCATCTTGATCTGCCATAAACTGAAACTTTTTCTCCCAGTAAACTTTTCGATCTTCACGTTCAACCCAGACATCTTTCTCCCCGATCAGCCCCGCTCTGATACCAGTTTGTTGTGCAGAATGGAGAAAGAACAGAAAATATGAACAAAAATAACAAGACACAAGATTTACGTGGTTCACCAATTTGGCTACATCCACGAGAGATGGATTCACTATATCAGAATTAATGTTTACAGAGAGAAGAGAGACACTTTATATGCTGTCTCCACTAAACCCTAACAAACTGGGCCAAAACACAATTCGGCCCAAATCAACAGCAGTCCAATAAAGAGACAAGCTATACCGTCGGACAAGCGAGATCCCCGTTTAGCCGGGGGCGTCTGCCGCCCCCCAGACCCCCAGGCCAGGGTCGCAGAAGCGGCTATTACAGTATTCAAGACATACCAACACGATGTATAATCAATCATAACTTATTAACATGAAAATATTATAATACATTACTGATTTTAGAACTTAACTATATAATCAATCATAACTTGTCAAAATATATAACTTCTGAGATATATTTAAAACCATAAATATCTCATATTATATATATATATATACTGATTAAAATCCAAAGAAACACATAATTTGAAATAACAAAATTTTCAGATTTTTTATACAATGATAGAGTTGTTTGATAGAAATATGTATACATATTTATTTATTTATTTATATACGACAAAATTTAGTTTAGTCTGACTAACTGTTAAATGAAGACATTTTATAATTATTGAGACTAATAAGGTCATTTGATATTTATTTTTATTTATTGCAACGAGACATATGCATATAATTATTATAACCTTTTAAAATGAATGTCAACAAATAAATAATTATTATTTTTTAAATAATTTGAATGAAATATTATAATTTAATAAAATTTTATTGTATTCAATATTTAACGTTTTCCAACTAAATTTAATTATATCACATCATAACTCATATAATTTTCCTTAAATGACTTGACATTAAAATTTTAAATAAAACTTAATTTCAATAATTTAATCATTAATATCGCACAACGGGCAATGATATTCCACTACTTATGATTCAGTTTAAAAGGAGACATTCTCTACTCTTCTGGATACCTAATATTATATTGAAAAGTAATCAGTAAAATTATCCACTTTTTGAAAAAATTTCCTTAGTTTTGATTAAAAGGTCACTTGTTCGATAAATTAATAATATTTTAAGGTTATGTTTACCATATATAGATTTATATGACATTGATGCAACAAGGTTTAATTTAGACATAGCGTATGAAAAGTTTAATTGATCCGATCCGGCGCCAATGCGTCTGGTTCGCACGTACCTTTTTTCTCTTCTTTTTTTTTGGGTAACGTAGTTAGTACCTAGTCTGGCTAGAAATTTGTGAAAGTTGACAATTTATAATCATAATTAGGCTAGATGGCGCATTAATTTGGCAGGTTTGGCAAGGAAAGTTGAATCACTATGTTTAAAAGCGGGATAGCTTGGTTTGTGTACACTTTGGTCCCAGTTAGGACTATCGTTAATGCCCTCCTTTATAACTAGGCTTCGAAGTAAAAACCCCAACACAAAGCTAGCTTCCACAAACCCTAGTTGTAGGGTAGGGGGAGGGAGGGCTCCCACTCCTATCTCTCTCTTTTTTCTTTTTTATTTATCTTTTTCCTGTGATCGGAGGCCAGATCATCGCACATGCACCGCCAAATCCCACCTTCGATTGGCTCCACTGCCTTACAACAATGCGATGACTGTGGGCAGCCCGAAATGTGCCAAACCATTGAGTTGAGAGGTGAGTCGCGTGGCAAAGAGCCACACTTGAAGACGTTGTACACATGTGAGTCGTCGTAGGAGAAGAAGTCCAACAGATCTTATCAACTTCCAGAAATGGCCATTGCCAGAGAAGAAGATGGGTTAGTTTGCACCGGAGAAATCAATTGGTAGGCATCAATCGGATGGATGGTGTTGGTTTTGCAGGACCTAACCGAACCGGGTCGCCGGAGAACAGCCGGTGACCAGTGGAAATGACCCTACTATAAACTAATGCTAATGTAACACTTTGAAAGTGTTTTTTAAGGTGCTAATAATACTAAATTGAGCCTATTGTAACACTTTTACAAGTATTACCTTAGTTGATGTTGCATTAGATCTAACGTAACATTTTTTCAAATTTAAGGTAACACTTTTCAAAAGTTTAAGTAATATTTTACAAGCTTTTGTAAAATTTTAATAAGTGTTGCAAGAAAAGTATTACGATAACTTTTATTTGTAGCAGTGGGAGAAGAGGCACAGTATGGTGGCGCCCAGCAAACCCAGGAGGCGATAGGTGTTTTTCCTAGTGGTGGTTGGTGGCTCCAACGGTGGTTGGTGATTCTCGATGCTACGTGGTAGGTGTTTTCTAGCGGTGGTAGCCGGTTTCCGATGGTGGCTGCCAGTTCATGATGGTGGCAGCGACACTTGGGGTTGGTCGGTGTCTCACGGAGGTGCTCGATGGCCGTGGTATCTTTGGCAATATCAACCCTTTCTGAATTTCATGCCTAAATCACGTCCGGTATAATTTTTTCCAGCCTATCCCTTAAATTTATTCCCACTCCATGTAGAGATTTGCCCTCAAACAAATATCAGTCATGGTTGAATGGTAGCTTCGTGGTGGCTGCGGCAGAGGACAATAACAATCAGTGTCAGTAGTGCTGATAGGTTGCATGCAGTAGTCAAATAGGTCATCTCGTGGTGGGTATATGATCTAACTCACTGAAAAATAGGAAAACGGGTCTTTCTACTGCAATAGGTATTTGTTGAGTGGAGATTTTTTGGCTTACATTGGATTTCCAATCAGCTGGTAGCACCACATCTGCAATGGGTTTGGAGGGCAACGCACCTTAGTCGATACTTACTTATGGGTGGTAGAAGAATTGGACTGAAATTTGACTTCTCTGGATGAAAAAAAAGGGTTAGGTTACGTTTGATTTTAGTTGTTTTTTTTGTTTTAGCTTTCCACGTATGTTGTTTGTGCTCTCGCGACTCCAGTGAGATTTAGATTTCCCCACCGCTAATTGGAGAATTACAACAACAACCTCCAATTTGGTTCTCTATATTAGGGAAACGGAGTTATGGCAACCCGGTGAGGATCAACTTGGCCAACTATGAATAAATATGGAGACACGCAGTACCGAACTACTTCAAACTAAAATAGATTTGCTCTCGAAACTCCTCCAACATGGACTCTCCACCACTGATTGGAAAAGTTCAGTTACAACCTCATCAAAACAACGGAGCTGTTAAAACTCGGTGAAGACGAAAATTGGAGGTCGAGTAGCAGATTGCATATATGGTACATGGACCTCATGACAGGTCTAGTTGTAGGAGGCTCACCCCAAAGCGTCCGAGTCAAATGACGCATTCAAGTTTATAAAGTTTAATAGATTAGTTACAATTGTTATTTAGGGGTTGTGCAACCTAAACCTAGCACAAATATGTAACGATTTTAAAATTAATGATAATGAGAACACATCGCTTTAAAAAAGAAGGTTTTGAAGTAGAGAAATATTTAACTACTCCCTCTGTTTTTTTTAATAATGACATCTTCTTTTTTTGTAAAATTAAGATTATTTTTATCCATTTAGTTTACTTTTTAATTTTCACTAACTATCAGTGCAACACTTATTTAAAATGTTACAATAGCTTATAAAGTGTTACTTAAACTTTTGAAAAGTGTTGCATAAATATTGAAAAGCGTTACCTAAATTTTAAAAGGTGTTACGTTATATCTAATGTAACATCGCCTAAAGTAATATTTGTTAAAGTGTTACAATAGCACTAATGTAACACTTTTACAAGTATTACCTTAGACGATGTTACATTACGTAACACTTTTCAATATTTATATAACACTTTTCAAAAGTTTAAGTAACACTTTATAAGCTATTGTAACATTTTGAATAAGTATTGTAAGGAAAGTGTTACATTAGGATTTGTATGTAGAAGTGTTTCCAATACAATTTCTTCTACTCATTTTATTTTTTAAAAAAATATGTCAATTGATTGACAATATCTGACGACCAGAGAAAGTGCATATTTTAAAAACTACATAATTTCGTGTGAACGCTTATCTATCACAATTTACATAGACTACTATACTTTTATTGATTTGAATTAAGAGAAAGTATCAAGGGATTTTTATTTTAAATGTTATAATTTTTTATAAAATTTAAATATAGTATTTTATAAGTTAAAACAAGTAATAATATGTATTTGAAGGTAAAAATATAAAAATATATGATACCTCGCTTGTCCTATTTCAAGTTGCAATTTAACTTTTCATTTAGTTAAAACTTCCTAACTTTGACCCTAAAATTGAATTGGTATATAAATATAAATATTATTGTGTGATACATTGTTATATTCGTTACAACATATATTTTCAAAATATAAACTTTTCACAAGTTTTAATTTTACTTAATAAAAGATATTAAGAATCCAACATTTTTCAAGTCAACTAATGAAAGTCAAAGTGTGCAGCTTGAATCGGGATGGAGGGAGCATAAAAAAATATTTTAAAAAATTCTAAATTTTGTATGTAATTTAACAAATGCAGCGTATAAGGTAAAAAATAAGTTGTTTGTCCATAAACTTATGGGCATGCCACATGTCAGATCGACTCTTGAATTTAACTAAATTATATCGAATTGAATTAAAAATTTATTAATTAAAATAGTAATTATATAATTAAATTAAGCTAAATTTTATATAATCAAATTTCTAATAAAGTGAAACAAATTGCATATAAACTCTAAAGAACATAGCATAAAATAAATTCAATACTTAAGGTTATGACCGGATTAAGTTTATTTACGTCCATTTCTTCATAATTTATGAAAAACTTGTTAATTTAGACATTATATTTTTAAATTTTAACACTGTACATTTTAATATAAATATATGATAAAGTTATATTTGAAAATTGAAAATAAATAAATAATGTATTAAAAATCACAACATTTCAATTACAAAATGCAATGTTTAACTTTAAAAGTACAATGACTGTTACATAACTTATATGAATGTCTATTTTCCAAGATTGAACCGTATCAAATTTGAAGTATCAAATCACAATGTAAAACACTGAACTAATATATACATACAATGAAACATAAAATCATAATCCTTTAACTAAAATCAGTGTTCATGTGAATTTAAGACTGGAATACGTTCAACCTACTTAATTATGCAGAAAAAATTCTTTCGAAAGTATATCCCTCTGCCTTCTCTCTACAACTTCCCCTAAACCCTAACTGACGAGAAGGCCGTGGCCACCAACTCCTGCAGCTTCCCGCACTCAGAGGCAAAACATTGGGGACTGGCAGATGCCTAAACTCCCAAAATCTTTCCTTTTAAAATTTTGTTAGTAAAATAAAAAACATTAATTTATTAATAGGTAACATAAAGGTTGTTGAAAAAAGGTGCCTCCCCCAACGCAAAAGAAAATCACTAGCGGAGAAATGGCCGATTAAAAGCAGTTTTATTGGATCAGAGAAGACACTCTCTCTGGTAGTGTCTTTGATCGAAGCGATCAAAGGCGGTTCAAAAACCGCCTTCCATTGGGGTCCGAAATAGATTCCGAATTTGGAACCTATTTCTAAGGTCCGAAAAAAAGGCTGTCAAAAACCTAGATTTTCGGCAGCCATCAACGGAAAACGGAAATAGATCTGACAAAAAAGGGGAAATATTTCCGGGGCATCATAAACAACAATATACAAACTATTGTACTCCCTTTGTCCCAGGGAAACCTACAAAGGGAGAGAGTCCTCCTCAAAATTTCATTGATTTGAAAAGTCTAAAATGCCCCTGAGTACTATGTTTTCTTAAGCAACTGTCATCTTCTTCAGCAACAGATTTGCAATTCCACAACTCCGCTCCTCCATATCTGGCACCACCAAAACCTTTCTCATCTCCACCGCCAAGTCCTCCTCGGCCTCACTGCAAATCCGCTCATCTCCACCGCATGGTCCTCCTCCATCTTCGGCGCCACCGCAACTCCGCTCATCTTCACCTCCTCTATCTCCGGCGCCATCGCAATTCCACTCATCTCCACCGCCGCATCCTCCTCCATCTCTAGTGCCACCACTCTCTGACCTCACCCATCTCGCACCCATCTCCGCTAATACTCCACCCATCTCCTTTCTCTACCAATCTCCACCGCTGCTCACTTCTTCCCATGTCCACCTATCCCTGACCTCAAGCACCACCGCCCATATCCGACCTCTAACAACACCACAACCCTTTTAACAACGTAGCAATTCAAAGTTCTTTTGAAACTTAAAAATTGTTATCTAAGCAATATTGGCACAACGAGATAATTATTTAAGAAATATTAGCACACTGGATAGTAAAATAAAAAGGAGAAGAGATTTGGGGAGGGAAAAGTTGAGAAGTTTGGAAGAAAGAAAGAGAAGAAGAAGTAGGCGGAGATGCAGGGGAGGGAAGAGAGAGG
The DNA here is from genome assembly GCA_037428765.1 of Rubia yunnanensis. Classification (NCBI taxonomy): domain Eukaryota; kingdom Viridiplantae; phylum Streptophyta; class Magnoliopsida; order Gentianales; family Rubiaceae; genus Rubia; species Rubia yunnanensis. Next base: position 110,869,782 of record CM075065.1, on the reverse strand, counting down.
GTTTGGGTGGGTGGGTAGTTTGTGGGTGAATTTTTGTAAAATTTTAAATGTTTAAGGGTAGATATGTCTTTTGAAAGGTTAAATTTTTCTTAAAATGAAAAGTGTGCAAATTTGCTTGGGACAGCAAAAAATTGTGCAAATTTCCCTGAGACAGAGGGAGTAACCAAAGAACAATAAACAACAATATACAAACACATACTCTCTCTGTCCCATTTCATATTGCTTAATTTGACTTTTGTAAGTCAAACATAGGCAACTTCGACTATTAAATTCTATCATTGCATGTGTAAAACTATTATCATGCCATATGTTGTTGGATTCATCGTAACATATATTTTTAATTTATTATTTTTTAAGAAATTTTGTACATATATAAATAAAAATATTGATGTTTAAACAATGTTGCAGTTGACCCCCAAAAGTTAAATTAAGCAATATGAAGTGGGACAGAGGGAATACCTCCTTACAAAATTCTACTTTTTCGACACGGAGGGCAGAGCGGCGGAGGAAACATGGCTAAATAGCGGGGGCAAAGCGGTGACAAATGGAGGTGACGCGAGCGACGCGGGGGGAACAAAGCAGGTGACAATTTAGATAGTTTGAATGAGAATTTCGAATATTTAGTAGGATTTGAAGTGGGATAATTTTGATAAAGATTAATAATTTCTTAATAACATCTTTATTTCCTAAACTTTAGGAATTTATTTACGATTTTATTTTAATATTATTTTCCTTTATCCTATAAATATAGAAAATGTAATGAACGTAGTTTTATTGATACTTTTTTATCGAGGTTTTGCTAATATGTGATCTCACAAGATTGTTAATAGAAAGTGGAGGAACTTTCGAGCATTGAGCGGTATGGAGAGACCTAGTTTAAAAGAAAATTATTTAGAGAGATATTATGGAGCATGAGAGTGGAGACGAAGTGGAAGCCCCTTTGCAGGTGTAGGAAATGGGTCGTAGGTTATCTTCTCATTTGGGGCTGCCTTTTCCAGCTTGAATCTTATGACAACATTATAAATGTATACAAGGACTACAAGGCGAGCATACTCTCTACCAGGGCACATTCGTGGCCCTCCTCCAAACGGCACAAATGTGTAAGGTATAGGTCCTCCTCCCTCAAATCTTGTGGGATCTATCTTTTCTGGCTCTGGAAAGTAGTTTGGATCTTTGTGTGTTGAGTACACATTCCATAATGTCTGCAAATCATGAACAGTGATATCAATCCAAGATTAAAATAGAAAGCAGACATTTTAATTATAAATAACATTATGTATGAGAATAATCAATATAAATTTTATGATTTATTTTAGAAAATTGTGGAGGCAGTATATATTTTAAAAATTACTCAATAAACAATAAAAAAATATTCATTTTGATAATTACACATGCCAACCCTGAATACAAGCTTTTTCCGTCATTGATTATAGGACATTAATAGGTAAAAATACATGAATCTCTTGTACTTCCTCCGTCCCAAGGCAATCTGCAGAGAGAGAAAATTATTCTGTAAATTTTCCCCTGGTGAAAAGACTAGAAAACCCTTGTCTTCTTCACCTAATTTCTGCCTCCTCTGCAAAAGTCCCTGCTTCTCCGCTTCCTCTTTACGCCCCTCACCACCATCTTCCAACTCCTCAAATAGTGGCCCCAGAAGCTTAATCCTCCGCACCATATTACGGTAACGTTGATTCCACATCTTCCTTGGAACCCATCAAATTCCAAATTTAAAAACCAATCAATTGAGCTCCACAAACCAAAAATCAAAATATGGGATTATATACAAAGGCCCAGGTCATAAAAAATATCCCATTGTGCTTTCTTATCTCCACCTGAAAACCCTTCTGTCGTCACCAGCGACTGGCTCGCGCAAGCTCAAGCCACCATGTCGAAGGCTATTCATCCGCTGTCATGGATAAGTCGGTATCGGATTCCGCAAGGCGGCAAATGATCTGGTCAAGAAATTAAGGGAACCGGAGATGGAAGAACACGGTGGTGGATCTAGGAGGAGGAGAAACCGGAGCCGGGGAGGAGGGGAGGGGGCGGTGGTGGAGAGAAGGAGAGTAGGCGGAGGGGAGGGGAGTAGTGGCGGAGAGTCGGAGACCGAGGCTGGGAAGGGAAGTGGTGGCGGAATGAGAGGAAAAAAAAGAGAAAAGGAGATAAAAATGGGTGTATAGGTTTTGTGGAAATGGGTTGTTGAATTTGGTAAAATTTTGAGTTTTTGAGGGTAATGTTGTCTTTTAGAATGCTGAATATTTCTTTAAGAGGAAAGTGTGCAGATTCCCCTGGAATGGAGGGAGTAACATTTAATTTTCTTATCTGTCTCATGTGTCTTATTTTCTCTCTCTTTACATTTATAATGTAATTATATACCCTAACATTTTAAATATGTTGGTGAAAGTGGATAAATCTTGTCCATCAGGTTGAAAAAGGCTTTTTGCCACGAGAAAGTCTCTTGTTAGACCAAGTAACTGTTAGATCAATCATGAAAAATTTCGTTAATTTAAATATCAAATTATAATTATTTATAAATTGTGCGCGATACATTTTAATTTTTTTTAAGTTATAGGAATCTTATTCTAATAAATAAAAATACACCAATCATAAAATGACCCCGTCAAACGATTAATTGTTGTTCTAAAACAAGACTTTCTGTTTCGCTAAACTTATAATTAATTAAAAACATTTAATTCCAGAGACCCAAAGTGCTGATTATGTAGGAAGGTATGAATGTTTTACCTTCCATCCTTTAGGAATTGTGAAACCATCAAAGATGAGATCAGTTACTGCTTCCCGAAAGAGTCCTTGAGCAGGCGGTGCTACACGCATTGATTCGCGTACAACGTTCCATGAATACTTCATTCTATCTATATCCTCCCAAGTTAGAAGCTCTTCTGAACCTTTGGTCCTCGTAATAGCCATTACTTCTGTAATCCACAAATAAGAATGAGGAAAAGACTGATAATCTAAACTTAAATATATTCATGATGTCGAGTAAGAAATTGAGAAAATTAGGCATGTTCTAAATTGAACTCAGAAGAAAATGAACACGCTCATAAACATGGGGACTTCAAAGCTTTAAATACAGGCCACATGTTCTAAATTTTAAATACTCAGTGTAAATGGCATAATTTTTTTTGCCTCGCTCTTTTACGCAAATTGATGTGATAGGAATTTTTCTATAGAAAAATAGGGTTTTCTGAGAAAGCAGGTGGACTTAGTGTGAAAGTTATTGAAGTTAAAGAGAACATTGTGAGAATTTAACGTTTTCTTTACCATTTTAAGTAGATTTCAATCATGCATTTTTGTTAGGGCGAACGAAAAAGGAAATTGTGTCATTTTTGCTTAGACGGAAAGATTATGTGTTACCTTGGAAGACTTTGTCATAAATATGGGGAAGCTCTGCAAGGTGCTTCAACGCGAAGGTGATGGCGGTGCCAGTAGTGTCGTAGCTGGCAAAAAGAAAGGATATGATGTGTTGTACTATCTCCGTTTCTCTGAAACGCTGCCCATTTCCATCTTCATTTTTAAGGAGCATTTTGGACAAGACGTCTCGTCCCTCACTTTCTTTCCTCTCTTTTAGCTCCGTTCTTCTTTCCCTGATGATCCTCAAAAGCTCCGAACGAAACCTAATTCCTTCTTTCATGGCACGATGAAAAGCCGTGCCCGGAATATCAATCGGCACAGAATACATCCCAGTTACAAGAAGAATGAAGGGATCTACGAGGTTATTAATGTAGGCTGGATCTTCAATGCCCAAGAACAATTTGCAGGCCAATTCGAAGTTGTATTTCTTGGAGAGAGGGAAAACTTTGACTAGCTTATTCGGAGCCCAGTCGTGGTCGATATGCTTGCGTGCCAAGGAATGCATGACAGGGATGCATTTCTTCAAGGATTCAGGCTTGAAAGTATCAATGGTGATGCTACGTACCTGAGTAGATAATTCCCTGTATTCTTCGTAATGGTGGGGGAAGATGGTGAGTTTTCTGAGGGATACAGGGAGCCATAGTGTGAGAAGTTTATTCCCTCTTGTGAACAGAAATTTGTTGCCTTCTGGACCACAAAAGACAGCCACTGTTTCTCCCATCAGACGAGTTTGGAACACCTGAGGGGAATATCTCTTCATTCGATCGCTGATGAAGTTTCGCCCACCTTCTAGGGCTAAATTGAGGGTTTCTCCCACCATCGGCCACCCGGATGTTCCGGGTGGACGACGAATTATGGTCGAGTTCGGGTTCAGGTTGGAACCCCTCTTATGGAGAAGTAACACGGCAGCAAAGGATAAAGGCAAGAGAAGAAGTAGAAAAAGGCATTGGAATAGGATCACCATGTTTTCCAATTACAGGATTAAATAATCACACTCTTGGTAGAATGTTAACTTGTTGTCTTCTCTTTACAATTAGGTAGGGTACTTATAGTTTGGTTATTATTGGAATCACGTGGGTCTAATATAAAATCATCTAATTTTACATAGAGTTAAAAAATAGTTACGTGGATCAATGACCTTATATCACTAATGGAGAAAGGCATATTAAAGGTGGTTATATCAGACTTTGGTCCTAACTTTGATTGATTTGATCAAAAATGGTTCAAAGACTGCCTTCTATTGGGGGCGGAAAAGGATAAAAACAAACCCAGATCCCAAAAAAAGGCTACCAAAAACCTGAGGTTTTGGGCAGCAAAACAAACCCAGATTTGCGACGGGAACAAAAGTACAGCAACAACATACCAACACACATCAATACAAATAGTAGAAATACAAATACAACTACAATATACAAAGGAACAAAAAAATTAAGAAGTACAACAACATCAGTCGTCAGTGGTGGAAGGAGGACTATGAGCGGCGGAGAGAGGACCATGAGCGGCGGAGGGAGGGCCGCGTGGGGCGGAGGAGGTGAGCGGCGCAGGAACTTAGGCGGAGGGAGAACTGTGGTGGTGAAGACCCGACACCAGGAGCTTAGGCGGAGGAAACGACGCAACACAGGCGGAGGGAGGGAGACAGGAGGGACAGGGAGGAGGCGTAGTGCAGCGGTGAAGGGTGGGCGGCGGATAGGAGAAACTTTCCGGATCTAGGTTTTAGTTTAGGGGGTAAATGGTTAAGGCATGAGACAACCATGAATTCTTTGAGTTGAGGAAAAATTACTAAGGGTAGAAGAGAGAAACCCTAAGGTATTTTTACTTAGGCCCAAAAATAAAATAAAGGCTGCCCATTAAAGGTTGTTCTTCAATAGAACTGTCTTTAATTGATGCCATTTAAAGGGGGTTCTTGAAGAACATCCTTTAATCAATTTAAAAGTGCCTTAAAAGTTTTTTGAGGTGACTTGTCCGAACTCGGAACCGGAACCTCTCTAAGGTCCTCATTAAAGGCGGTTTCTCAAAAACTCCCTATGATTGAAAGTCTTTAGTCAAGGGTTCTCCACTAGTGTGTATTGTGTTTAAATTAGTCCAAGATAAAAGTACACGCCTCTCACATGCATTGATATTATCAATCTTGCAAAATGTGAACAAAAAAAAGGTCAATAGTCAAACAATTACAATGTGCACAAACTTCTAGCACATTAGAGTCATGAATTTCTATCATAAAATTAACTTGTACTATAATGACACTATTGGAAACCCCTCCCCATTCCCCCCTATTTAGCAGCGGTTTGTAGCAAGTATTTTAAATAATAGCTGCTACGTAACTGAGTAGCAGCTATTATTTAATAAGCACTTTTATTACAAATTGTTAAGCAGCTAATTATTGAAAAACCGCTTCTAGAGTGAGGTATTTTAGTATTGGCGGAGAATCATAGCAGCTATTTTCTAAAAACAGCTACTATATTAAGTTAGATGGGAAATCATAGCAGCTGTTATATTAAAATAGTTGCTGCATATATTTTTAAAGCAGCTAATTATTTAAAAACCGCTTCTAGAGTGAGGTATTTTTGAATTGGTGGGAAATCATAGCAGCTATACCCTAAAAAGTGCTGCTACATTAATCATAGCAGCTTTTAAAATGAATGTCAACATATAAATAATAATTATTTTTTAAATAATTTGAATGAAATATTATAATTTAAAATTTTTTTATTGTATTCAATATTTAACATTTTCCAACTAAATTTAATTATATCACTTCATAACTCATATAATTTTCCTTAAATGACTAGACATTAAAATTTTAAATAAAACTTAATGTCAATAATTTAATCATTAATATCGCACAACGGGCAATGATATTCCACTAGTTACGATTCAGTTTAAAAGGAGACATTCTCTACTCTTCTGGATACCTAATATTATATTGAAAAGTAATCAGTAAAATTATCCACTTTTTGAAAAAATTTCCTTAGTTTTGATTAAAAGGTCACTTGTTCGATAAATTAATAAGATTTTAAGGTTATGTTTAACATATATAGATTTATATGACATTGATGCAACAAGGTTTAATTTAGACATAGCGTATGAAAAGTTTAATTGATCCGATCCGGCGCCAATGCGTCTGGTTCGCACGTACCTTTTTTCTCTTCTTTTTTTTGGGTAACGTAGTTAGTACCTAGTCTGGCTAGAAATTTGTGAAAGTTGACAATTTATAATCATAATTAGGCTAGATGGCGCATTAATTTGGCAGGTTTGGCAAGGAAAGTTGAATCACTATGTTTAAAAGCGGGATAGCTTGGTTTGTGTACACTTTGGTCCCAGTTAGGACTATCGTTAATGCCCTCCTTTATAACTAGGCTTCGAAGTAAAAACCCCAACACAAAGCTAGCTTCCACAAACCCTAGTTGTAGGGTAGGGGGAGGGAGGGCTCCCACTCCTATCTCTCTTTTTTCTTTTTTATTTATCTTTTTCCTGTGGTCGGAGGCCAGATCATCGCACATGCACCGCCAAATCCCACCTTCGATCGGCTCCACTGCCTTACAACAATGCGATGACTGTGGGCAGCCCGAAATGTGCCAAACCATTGAGTTGAGAGGTGAGTCGCGTGGCAAAGAGCCACACTTGAAGACGTTGTACACATGTGAGTCGCCGTAGGAGAAGAAGGCCAACAGATCTTATCAACTTCAGAAATGGCCATTGCCAGAGAAGAAGATGGGTTAGTTTGCACCGGAGAAATCAATTGGTAGGCATCAATCGGATGGATGGTGTTGGTTTTGCAGGACCTAACCGAACCGGGTCGCCGGAGAACAGCCGGTGACCAGTGGAAATGACCCTACTATAAACTAATGCTAATGTAACAGTTTGAAAGTGTTTTTTAAGGTGCTAATAATACTAAATTGAGCCTATTGTAACACTTTTACAAGTTTACCTTAGTTGATGTTGCATTAGATCTAACGTAACATTTTTTCAAATTTAAGGTAACACTTTTCAAAAGTTTAAGTAATATTTTACAAGCTTTTGTAAAATTTTAATAAGTGTTGCAAGAAAAGTATTACGATAACTTTTATTTGTAGCAGTGGGAGAAGAGGCACAGTATGGTGGCGCCCAGCAAACCCAGGAGGCGATAGGTGTTTTTCCTAGTGGTGGTTGGTGGCTCCAACGGTGGTTGGTGATTCTCGATGCTACGTGGTAGTTGTTTTCTAGCGGTGGTAGCCGGTTTCCGATGGTGGCTGCCAGTTCATGATGGTGGCAGCGACACTTGGGGTTGGTCGGTGTCTCACGGAGGTGCTCGATGGCCGTGGTATCTTTGGCAATATCAACCCTTTCTGAATTTCATGCCTAAATCACGTCCGGTATAATTTTTTCCAGCCTATCCCTTAAATTTATTCCCACTCCATGTAGAGATTTGCCCTCAAACAAATATCAGTCATGGTCGAATGGTAGCCTCGTGGTGGCTGCGGCAGAGGACAATAACAATCAGTGTCAGTAGTGCTGATAGGTTGCATGCAGTAGTCAAATAGGTCATCTCGTGGTGGGTACATGATCTAACTCACTGAAAAATAGGAAAATGGGTCTTTCTGCTGCAATAGGTATTTGTTGAGTGGAGATTTTTTGGCTTACATTGGATTTCCAATCAGCTGGTAGCACCACATCTGCAATGGGTTTGGAGGGCAACGCACCTTAGTCGATACTTACTTATGGGTGGTAGAAGAATTGGACTGAAATTTGACTTCTCTGGATGAAAAAAAAGGGCTAGGTTACGTTTGATTTTAGTTGTTTTTTATGTTTTAACTTTCCACGTATGTTGTTTGTGCTCTCGCGACTCCAGTGAGATTTAGATTTCCCCACCGCTAATTGGAGAATTACAACAACAACCTCCAATTTGGTTCTCTATATTAGAGAAACGGAGTTATGGCAACCCAGTGAGGATCAACTTGGCCAACTATGAATAAATATGGAGACACGCAGTACCGAACTACTTCAAACTAAAATAGATTTGCTCTCGAAACTTCTCCAACATGGACTCTCCACCATTGATTGGAAAAATTCAGTTACAACCTCATCAAAACAACGGAGCTGTTAAAACTCGGTGAAGACGAAGATTGGAGGTCGAGTAGCAGATTGCATATATGGTACATGGACCTCATGACAGGTCTAGTTGTAGGGGGCTCACCCCAAAGCGTCCGAGTCAAATGACGCGTTCAAGTTTAGAAAGTTTAATAGATTAGTTACAATTGTTATTTAGGGGTTGTGCAACCTAAACCTAGCACAAATATGTAACGATTTTAAAATTAATGATAATGAGAACACATCGCTTTTAAAAATGAAGGTTTTGAAGTAAAGAAATATTTAACTACTCCCTCTGTTTTTTTTTAATAATGACATCTTCTTTTTTTGTAAAATTAAGATTATTTTAACTACTACAAATTAGAGCTATCATAAAACTATCATTGCAACACTTATTTAAAATGTTACAATAGCTTATACAGTGTTACTTAAACTTTTGAAAAGTGTTGCATAAATATTGAAAAGCGTTACCTAAATTTTAAAGGTTGTTACGTTATATCTAATGTAACATCGCCTAAAGTAATATTTGTTAAAGTGTTACTTTAGGTTTAAAGTGTTACAATAGCACTAATGTAATACTTTTACAAGTATTACCTTAGACGATGTTACATTAGATCTAACGTAACACTTTTCAATATTTATATAACACTTTTCAAAAGTTTAAGTAACACTTTATACGATATTGTAACATTTTGAATAAGTATTGCAAGGAAAGTGTTACATTAGGATTTGTATGTAGTAGTGTTTCCAATACAATTTCTTCTACTCATTTTATTTTTTTAAAAAATATGTCAATTGATTGACAATATCTGACGACCAGAGAAAGTGCATATTTTAAAAACTACATAATTTCGTGTGAACGCTTATCTATCACAATTTACATAGACTACTATACTTTTATTGATTTGAATTAAGAGAAAGTACCAAGGGATTTTTATTTTAAATGTTGTAATTTTTTTATAAAATTTAAATATAGTATTTTATAAGTTAAAACAAGTAATAATATGTATTTGAAGGTAAAAATATAAAAATATATGATACCCCCCTTGTCCTATTTCAAGTTGCAGTTTAACTTTTCATTTAGTTAAATTCCTAATTTGACCCTAAATTTGAATTGGTATATAAATATAAATATTATTTTGTGATACATTGTTATATTCGTTACAACATATATTTTCAAAATATAAACTTTTCACAAGTTTTAATTTTACTTAATAAAAGATATTAAGAATCAAACATTTTTCAAGTCAACTAATGAAAGTCAAAGTGTGCAGCTTGAATCGAGATGGAGGGAGCATAAAAAATATTTTAAAAAATTCTAAATTTTGTATATAATTTAACAAATGCAGTGTATAAGGTAAAAAATAAGTTGTTTGTCCATAAACTTATGGGTATGCCACATGTCAGATCGACTCTTGAATTTAACTAAATTAAATCGAATTGAATTAAAAATTGATTAATTAAAATAGTAATTATATAATTAAATTAAGCTAAATTTTATATAATCAAATTTCTAATAAAGTGAAACAAATTGCATATAAACTCTAAAGAACATAGCATAAAATAAATTCAATACTTAAGGTTATGACCGGATTAAGTTTATTTACGTCCATTTCTTCATAATTTATGAAAAACTTGTTAATTTAGACATTACATTTTTAAATTTTAACACTGTACATTTTAATATAAATATATGATAAAGTTATATTTGAAAATTGAAAATAAATAAATAATGTATTAAAAATCACAACATTTCAATTACAAAATGCAATGTTTAACTTTAAAAGTACAATGACTGTTACATAACTTATATGAATGTCTATTTTCCAAGATTGAACCGCTATCAAATTTGAAGTATCAAATCACAATATAAAACACTGAACTAATATATACATACAATGAAACATAAAATCATAATCCTTTAACTAAAATCAGTGTTCATGTGAATTTAAGACTGGAATACGTTCAACCTACTTAATTATGCAGAAAAATTCTTTCAAAAGTATATCTCTCTGCCTTCTCTCTACAACTTCCCCTAAACCCTAACTGACGAGAAGGCCGTGGCAAAACATTGGGGACTGGCAGATGCCTAAACTCCCAAAATCTTTCCTTTTAAATTTTTGTTAGTAAAATAAAAAACATTGATTTATTAATAGGTAACATAAAGGTTGTTGAAAAAAGGTGCCTGCCCCAACGCAAAAGAAAATCACTAGCGGAGAAAGGGCCGATTAAAAGCGGTTTTATTGGATCAGAGAAGACACTCTCTCTAGTAGTGTCTTTGATCGAAGCGATCAAAGGCGGTTCAAAAACCGCCTTCCATTGGGGTCCGAAATAGATTCCAAATTTGGAACCTATTTCTGAGGTCCGAAAAAAGGCTGCCGAAAACCTAGATTTCCGGCAGCCATTAATGGAAATAGATCTGACAAAAAAGGGGAAATATTTCCGGGGCATCATAAACAACAATATACAAACTATTGTACTCCCTTTGTCCCAGGGAAACCTACAAAGGGAGAGAGTCCTCCTCAAAATTTCATTGATTTGAAAAGTCTAAAATGCCCCTGATTACTATGTTTTCTTAAGCAATTGTCATCTTCTTCAGCAACAGATTTGCAATTCCACAACTCCGCTCCTCCATATCTAGCACCACCAAAACCTTTCTCATCTCCACCGCCAAGTCCTCCTTGGCCTCACTGCAAATCCGCTCATCTCCACCGCATGGTCCTCCTCCATCTTCGGCGCCACTGCAACTCCGCTCATCTTCACCTCCTCTATCTCCGGCACCATCGCAATTCCACTCATCTCCACCGCCGCATCCTCCTCCATCTCTAGTGCCACCACTCTCTGACCTCACCCATCTCGCACCCATCTCCGCTGATTATTTAAGAAATATTAGCACACTGGATAGTAAAATAAAAAGGAGAAGAGATTTGGGGAGGGAAAAGTTGAGAAGTTTGGAAGAAAGAGAGAGAAGAAGAAGTAGGCGGAGATGCAGGGGAGGGAAGAGAGAGGGTTTGGGTGGGTGGGTAGTTGGTGGGTGAATTTTTGTAAAATTTTAAATGTTTAAGGGTAGATATGTCTTTTGAAAGGTTAAATTTTTCTTAAAATAAAAAGTGTGCAAATTTGCTTGGGACAGCAAAAAAAAAGATTGTGCAAATTTCCCTGAGACAGAGGGAGTAACCAAAGAACAATAAACAACAATATACAAACACATACTCTCTCTGTCCCATTTCATATTGCTTAATTTGACTTTTGTAAGTCAAACATAGGCAACTTCGACTATTAAATTCTATCATTGTATGTGTAAAACTATTATCATGTCATATGTTGTTGGATTCATCGTAACATATATTTTTAAGTTATTATTTTTTAAGAAATTTTGTACATATATTAATAAAAATATTGATATTCAAACAATGTTGCAGTTGACCCCCAAAAGTCAAATTAAGCAATATGAAGTGGGACAGAGGGAGTACCTCCTTACAAAATTCTACTTTTCCGACACGGAGGGCAGAGCGGCGGAGGAAATATGGCTAAGCAGCAGGGGCAAAGCGGTGACAAATGGAGGCGACGCGGTGGGAACAAAGCAGGTGACAATTTAGATAGTTTGAATGAGAATTTCGAATATTTAGTAGGATTTGAAGTGGGATAATTTTGATAAAGATTAATAATTTCTTAATAACATCTTTATTTCCTAAACTTTAGGAATTTATTTACGATTTTGTTTTAATATTATTTTCCTTTATCCTATAAATATAGAAAATGTAAAGAACGTAGTTTTATTGATACTTTTTTATCGAGGTTTTGGTAATATGTGATCTCACAAGATTGTTAATAGAAAGTGGAGGAACTTTCGAGCATTGAGCGGCATGGAGAGACCTAGTTTAAAAGAAAATTATATAGAGAGATATTATGGAGCATGAGAGTGGAGACGAAGGGGAAGCCCCTTTGTAGGTGTAGGAGATGGGTCGTAGGTTATCTTCTCATTTGGGGCTGCCTTTTCCAGCTTGAATCTTCTGACAACATTATAAATGTATACAAGGACTACAAGGCGAGCATACTCTCTACCAGGGCACATTCGTGGCCCTCCTCCAAACGGCACAAATGTGTAAGGTATAGGTCCTCCTCCCTCAAATCTTGCGGGATCTATCTTTTCTGACTCTGGAAAGTAGTTTGGATCTTTGTGTGTTGAGTACACATTCCATAATGTCTGCAAATCATGAACAGTGATATCAATCCAAGATTAAAATAGAAAGCAGACATTTTAATTATAAATAACATTATGTATGAGAATAATCAATATAAATTTTATGATTTATTTTAGAAAATTGTGGAGGCAGTATATATTTTAAAAATTACTCAATAAACAATAAAAATTTTTTTTTTGAAAATAACACATGCCAACCCTGAATACAAGCTTTTTCCGTCATTGATTATAGGACATTAATAGGTAAAAATACATGAATCTCTTGTACTTCCTCCATCCCAAGGCAATCTGCAGAGAGAGAAAATTGTTCTGTAAATTTGCCCCTGGTGAAAAGACTAAAAAACCCTTGTCTTCTTCACCTAATTTCTGCCTCCTCTGCAAAAGTCCCTGCTTCTCCGCCTCCTCTTTACGCCCCTCACCACCATCTTCCAACTCCTCAAACAGTGGCCCCAGAAGCTTAATCCTCCTCACCATATTACGGTAACGTCGATTCCACATCTTCCTTGGAACCCATCAAATTCCAAATTTAAAAACTAATCAATTGAGCTCCACAAACCAAAAATCAAAATATGGGATTATATACAAAGGCCCAGGTCATAAAAAATATCCCACTGTGCTTTCTTATCTCCATCTGAAAACCCTTCTGTCGTCACCAGCGACTCGCTCGCGCAAGCTCAAGCCACCATGTCGAAGGCTATTCCTCCGCTGCCGTGGATAAGTCGGTATCGGATTCCGCAAGGCGGCAAATGATCTGGTCAAGAAATTAAGTGAACCGGAGATGGAAGAACACGATGGTGGATCTAGGAGGAGGAGAAACCGGAGCCGGGGAGGAGGGGAGGGGAGCGGTGGTGGAGAGAAAGAGAGTAGGCGGAGGGGAGGGGAGTAGTGGCGAAGAGTCGGAGACCGAGGCTGGGAAGGGAAGTGGTGGCGGAATGAGAGGAAAAAAAAGAGAAAAGCAGATGAAAATGGGTGTATAGGGTTTGTGGAAATGGGTTGTTGAATTTGGTAAAATTTTGAGTTTTTGAGGGTAATGTTGTCTTTTAGAATGCTGAATATTTATTTAAGAGGAAAGTGTACAGATTTGTCTGGGACACTAAAAAAAGGAAAATGTGCAGATTCCACTGGGATGGAGGGAGTAACATTTAATTTTCTTGTCTGTCTCATGTGTCCTATTTTTTCTCTTTAGATTTATAATTTAATTATATACTCTAACATTTTAAATATGTTGGTGAAAGTGGATAAATCTTGTCCATCAGGTTGAAAAAGGCTTTTTGCCATGAGAAAGTCTCTTATTAGACCAAGTAACTGTTAGATCAATCATGAAAAATTTTGTTAATTTAAATATCAAATTATAATTATTTATAAATTGTGCGCGATACATTTTAATTTTTTTTAAGTTATGGGAATCTTATTCTAATAAATAAAAATACACCAATCATAAAATGACCCCGTCAAACGATTAATTGTTGTTCTAAAACAAGACTTTCTATTTCGCTAAACTTATAATTAATTAAAAACATTTAATTCCAGAGACCCAAAGTGCTGATTATGTGGGAAGGTATGAATGTTTTACCTTCCATCCTTTAGGAATTGTGAAACCATCAAAGATGAGATCAGTTACTGCTTCCCGAAAGAGTCCTTGAGCAGGCGGTGCTACACGCATTGATTCGCGTACAACGTTCCATGAATACTTCATTCTATCTATATCCTTCCAAGTTAGCAGCTCTTCTGAACCTTTGGTCCTCGCAATAGCCGTTACTTCTGTAATCCACAAATAAGAATGAGGAAAAGACTGATTGTGACAATAGAAAGTTGGGAAGATGATTAGTCTTTTGTAATTAGTCTTTTGTAAGTTTGGAAGATGATTAGTCTTTTGTATTTAGTCTTTTGTAAGTTTGGAAGTTGATTAGTCTTTTGTATTTAGTCTTTTGTAAGTTTTGGAAGTTGATTAGGGCCTCACTTGTACTATATATAGCCATGTAAATCATAATACAAAGTGTAGAAGAAAATCACTTCATATGGTATCGGAGCATTGACCGATTTTTTTTGCAGCACCTTGGCTGCTCTTTTCTCCCTCTATTTTCTTCCTATTTTGCTCAGCTTTATTGCCGCCGACGTCAGTGATCACCTTGCTCAGCATTTGATAATTTCGTGAAACTGAAGGCATCTTTATTTTGCTCTGCATTATTACCTGCCACCGAAGGCAATTCTTTGGCAATTATTTGGCAATTATTTTGCTCGGCATTATTTCCTCTCTTCATAAAAATCCATATTTTTTTCTTTTCTTGTTTCATCATGGCTGACAATACGAATTCAGATCGGCTTTCTCTCAACCCCATGATCCATCTTCTCAACACAAAGTTGGATGCTACGACATATTTGCAATGGAAGCAGCAAGTGAAATATGTGTTCCGACTGCAGGGTCTGTTTGGCCACCTTGATGGCTCTTCTCCATGTCCGACTTTTCCGGTGATGCAGACACCGGGATCCCCTCCTCCACTCCACCGGATAATGATGCTCTCCTCAAGGTCAAGGAGGCTTTTGATCAGGCCAAGCGCACTTATAATGATTGGGTTGCTGATGATCAACGAGTTTGTAGTGTACTTTACTCCTCTCTCTCTTCTGATGCCATGAATGAGATCTCTCAATGCACCACCGCGAAGGATATGTGGGATGCTTTCGCCACCGCCTATCAACATAGCACTGCGATTGCAGCGTTCAGCCTCCATCAACAGGCTTCGGTGATTCGCAAAACTGGTACGGTCCATGATCTCCATCTCTCTTTTATGAAAATCATTGATCAATTATCTGTTATGGGTGATCCTGCTACCAATCGTGAGAAGATATTGTGGTTTCTTACTGCTTTGGGTCCTGAATTTAAAAATTTTAGTGCTCCTATTGCTGCCCGTGATCCCCTTCCTGCTTATATGAATGTTGTTGATGAGGCGAAGGGGTATGAAGCTTTTGTAATTAGTATAGAGAAAACCCCATTGTCGAGTGTTCAGGGACAAGTAAATTCAGGGCCGGTGGTTTTTATGGCCTCTGAACAGACGCAGCAGGTCGCTGGTTCTGACTAGCAGCCCACAGGAGACAGCGCGTGGTCTCACACGCCGCAGGATCCCGTGCGTGGTGGTGGCGCGTGGGCCCCATGCACGGCCGGGAATGGCCGCTCCGGCGGTCGCCGTGGTAGTCGTGGCCCCTGGAGGTCCTCTGGTCGTGGTCCCTGGTCCAGAACTTCTGCAAATGGCTCTCCGATTCAATGCTATACCTGTGAGGGTTTCAGGCATATTTCTAGTCAGTGCCCTTCAAATTATCCTCGTCCTATGACTCTAGCTCCTCTGCCTCATGTCCAGCAGCAGTACCCATCTTATGGTGGTCATGTTCCTCAGCCTGTTCAGGCCCATCTTGTTCAGCAATATCAACCGTATGCTCCTCCGATGCTTCAGGCTCCTCCAGCTTCGCCTGGTTTTGCGACAGCTCCGTCTCATGCTCCTCAGTATTTGACCTATCCCACTCAGCCATCAGTAACTCCTGCTCCGAGTGTTGCTCCATCGGTTCCTGCCTCTGACTGGTTTCTTGACACAGGTGCAACCAATCACATGAGCTTCTCTGTCTCAAACCTGTCGAGTGTCACTCCTTACAATGGTAACACTCTTGTCTCTGTTGGTAATGGTGCGTCTATTCCTATTGATGGTATTGGTGATGCTAGAATTAGTCCCTCTTTGCATTTATCTGATGTACTGCTTGTGCCTGCCATTACTAAGAATCTGTTGTCGATTAGCAAGCTTACTCGTGATCTTTGTGCTGTTGTTACCTTTGATGATCGATCCTTTTTCATTTAGCACAAGGTCACCAAGGCAACTCTGGGGCAGAGACACGTTGGGGATGGTCTCTATTTGCTGGACCGAGGTGAAGAAGCACTCATTTCATTTGTGAAACACCAGAATAATAGAGCATCTTTTGAGATTTGGCATGCTCGATTAGGACATGTGTCCTCTAGTATTGTTTCTTTGTTGAACAAGAATGGTTCTTTATCTCTTACTTCTGTACTTCCTAAACCTGGTATTTGTGAGCCATGTGTTATGGCAAAGGGACAGAAGTTATCATTTGTTGAGAATCCTAAGCGTGCTGCTCATGTTCTAGATTTAATACACTGTGACTTATGGGGTCCTTCTCCGGTTTTGTCTGGAACTGGTTTTGCATATTATGCAGTATTTGTGGATGATCACTCGCGATTTACCTAGTTTTATCCTCTTCGTCGTAAATTCGACTTCCTTGACATCTATTTTCAGTTTGAGGCATTCGTAGAGAATCAGTTTTCAACCCACATCAAAGTCTTTCAAAGCGACGGGGGCACTGAATTTGTCAACAACAGGTTACAGTCACACTTTAGTACTCGGGGCATCCACCATCAGGTGTCTTGTCCATACACTCCGGAACAGAATGGTAGGGCTGAATGAAAGCATCGCCATATCACAGAGATGGGTCTATCTATGCTTCTGTATTCTCACATGCCTCTCTCGCACTGGGATGACGCTTTTGGTGTTGCGGTTTTTACCATTTATCGTCTGCCAACTCCAGTTCTTGGTAACATATCTCCCTTTGAGGTTCTGTTTGGTCGGTCTCCTACGTACTCCAACTTTCATCATTTTGGGTGTAGAGTTTTTCCTTATGTTCGACCCACTGCAGCCCACAAGCTTGCTCCTCGTAGCCTTCCATGTGTCTTTATTGGTTACAGTGCTCACTACAAAGGTTTTCGATGCTTAGACACGGTTTCTGGACGCATTTACATGACTCGCCATGCTCGTTTTGATGAGTCTCACTTTCCCTTTGCTGCTGGATCTTCAGAGGCTCAGTTCACCTCCCTTGATGTGTCATCTTTTTTGGACCCTACCGATCCGGACCCATCAATCACCATCTCTGATCCTGCTCCAGCTTCACAGGCATCTCCTTGTTCGTCTTATTCTGAATCCTCACCTGAGGTCACAGCACTACCAGTTGTTCCAGATGAAGATGAGGTTGTTACACCACCTAGATCGTCTGTGTCTTTGAGCTCATCGCCAACTTCTTCCAGTAGTTCGGCTGGGTCCTCCAGTCCCAGCTCTAGTTCCTCGGGCCATGTATCTCCGACTCCTCCAATGACTCGTACTCATCCTATGACCACTCGTCTTCAGGATGGGACACGTGTTGCTTGGGATCTTGGACCTGAATTTGTGGCAACAGGGTTCCTTGCTGAGCTTCTAGATCAAAGAGAGCCTCATAATTATCGTGCTGCTGTGAAGGATTCTAGGTGGATCGCTGCTATGGATGAGGAAATAACTGCTCTTCGCCATCAGCAGACATGGGACTTGGTGCCTTGTCCTCCGAACGTCAATGTTGTTGGCTCCAAGTGGATTTATCGGCTGAAGTATCGTCAGGATGGATCTGTTGATCGCTATAAGGCTCGTCTGGTGGCCCAGGGATATTCTCAAATCCCGGGATTTGATTTTGATCATACCTTCAGTCCGGTGATCAAGGTTGCCACTGTTCGCACTGTACTTGCCATTGCCACTATGAGGAAGTGACCCCTCCATCAGTTGGATGTCAAGAATGCTTTCCTCAATGGTGTTCTTGACACTCCTATTTTCATGGCTCAGCCGGCAGGTTACCAGGATCCTGATCGTCCTAATTATGTATGTCGCTTACGGAAAGCCATCTATGGTCTTAAGCAGACACCCAGGGCATGGTTTGACCGGTTCAGTGCATTTGTTCGACAGCTCGGTTTTGTTGGCAGTCTATTAGATCCATCGCTGTTTGTGTTCTCTCGTGGTACTGTTGTTCTCTACCTTCTTGTCTATGTTGATGATATAATCCTCATAGGGAATAACAGTGTTGCTATTCGCCAGTTCATTGTCCGTGTTGATTGTGAGTTTTCAGTCAAAGATCTGGGTTTTCTGAGCTATTTCCTTGGCTTGGAGGTTACTCCTACCGCTACAGGATTGTTTTTGGGACAGGCTAAGTATGCCAGAGATATCCTTCAGCGAGCTGGCATGTTGGAAGCTTCTTCGGTCTCTACACTGTTCTTGCCTTTGTCTCAACTTCATAGCAGCACGAGTGGACCATTTCACAATCCTAGGCTGTACCGTTCACTTGTTGGCGCTCTCCAGTATCTTACCATTACTCGACCTGACTTGTCCTTTGCGGTCAATTCGGTCAGTCAGTTTCTTCAGGATCCGCATGACGACCACTTTTCCGTTGTTACTCGAATACTCCGATATGTTCGTGGAACAATGCATCATGGATTAACCTTTGGATTTGGAGGTGTTCCGGAGGTTCTTGCCTATTCAGATGCGGACTGGGCACATTGCCTGGAGACGCGTCGGTCCACTTACGGCTATGCGGTTTTTCTTGGTGGCAACTTAGTTTCTTGAAGTGCGAAGAAATAGCCTACTGTCTCCCGTTCGAGCTCAGAATCTGAGTATAGGTCTCTTGCTAACACAGCTTCAGAGGTTGTTTGGTTGTTACATATTCTCCGTGATCTTCAGTTTCCGTTGCAGGGCTCGCCTGTGCTCCTTTGTGACAATAATAGTGCTATCTTTCTTGCTGAGAACCCGGTTGCTCACAAGAGAACTAAGCATATTGACATTGACTACCATTTTGTGCGGGAGTTGGTGGCTGCTGGTAAACTTCGTGTTGGTCATGTCTCCACTTCCTTGCAGGTTGCGGATATTTTCACGAAGGGGCTTAATCGTACTTTGTTTGACTTCTTCAGGTCCAAGCTTCGCGTCTTGGTCAATCCGACGCTCCGCTTGGGGGGGGGTGTGACAATAGAAAGTTTGGAAGATGATTAGTCTTTTGTAATTAGTCTTTTGTAAGTTTGGAAGATGATTAGTCTTTTGTATTTAGTCTTTTGTAAGTTTGGAAGTTGATTAGTCTTTTGTATTTAGTCTTTTGTAAGTTTTGGAAGTTGATTAGGGCCTCACTTGTACTATATATAGCCATGTAAATCATAATACAGAGTGTAGAAGAAAATCACTTCATACTGATAATCTAAACTTAAATATATTCATGATGTCAAGTAAGAAATTGAGAAAATTAGGCATGTTCTAAATTGAACTCAGAAGAAAATGAACACGCTCATAAACATGGGGACTTCAAAGCTTTAAATACAGGCCACATGTTCTAAATTTTAAATACTTAGTGTAAATGGCATAATTGTTTTTGCCTCGCTCTTTTACGCAAATTGATGTGATAGGAATTTTTCTGTAGAAAAATAGGGTTTTCTGAGAAAGCAGGTGGACTTAGTGTGAAAGTTATTGAAGTTAAAGAGAACATTGTGAGAATTTAACGCTTTCTTTACCATTTTAAGTAGATTCAATCATGCATTTTTGTTAGAGCGAACGAAAAAGAAAATTGTGTCATTTTTGCTTAGACGGAAAGATTATGTGTTACCTTGGAAGACTTTGTCATAAATATGGGGAAGCTCTGGAAGGTGCTTCAACGCGAAGGTGATGGCGGTGCCAGTAGTGTCGTAGCTGGCAAAAAGAAAGGATATGATGTGTTGTACTATCTCTGTTTCTATGAAACGCTGCCCATTTCCATCTTCATTTTTAAGGAGCATTTTGGACAAGACGTCTCGTCCCTCACTTTCTTTCCTCTCTTTTAGCTCCGTTCTTCTTTCCCTGATGATCCTCAAAAGCTCCGAGCGAAACCTAATTCCTGCTTTCATGGCACGGCGAAAAGCCGTGCCCGGAATATCAATCGGCACAGAATACATCCCAGTTACAAGAAGAATGAAGGGATCCACGAGGTTATTAATGTAGGCTGGGTCTTCAATGCCCAAGAACAATTTGCAGGCCAATTCGAAGTTGTATTTCTTGGAGAGAGGGAAAACTTTGACTAGCTTATTTGGAGCCCAGTCGTGGTCGATATGCTTGCGAGCCAAGGAATGCATGACAGGGATGCATTTCTTCAAGGATTCAGGCTTGAAAGTATCAATGGTGATGCTACGTACCTGAGTAGATAATTCCCTGTATTCTTCGTAATGGTGGGGGAAGATGGTGAGTTTTCTGAGGGATACAGGGAGCCATAGTGTGAGAAGTTTGTTCCCTCTTATGAACAGAAATTTGTTGCCTTCTGGACCACAAAAGACAGCCACTGTTTCTCCCATCAGACGAGTTTGGAACACCTGAGGGGAATATCTCTTCATTCGATCGCTGATGAAGTTTCGCCCACCTTCCAGGGCTAAATTGAGGGTTTCTCCCACCATCGGCCACCCGGATGTTCCGGGTGGACGACGAATTAGGGTCGAGTTCAGGTTCAGGTTGGAACCCCTCTTATGGAGAAGTAACACGACAGCAAAGGATAAAGGCAAGAGAAGAAGTAGAACAAGGCATTGGAATAGGATCACCATGTTTTCCAATAACAGGATTAAATAATCACACTCTTGGTAGAATGTTAACTCGTTGTCTTCTCTTTACAATTGGGTAGGGCACTTATAGTTTCGTTATTATTGGAATCACGTGCTGCTAATATAAAATCATCTAATTTTACATAGAGTTAAAAAATAGTTACGTGGATCAATGACCTTATATCACTAATGGAGAAAGGCATATTAAAGGTGGTTATATCAGACTTTGGTCCTAACTTTGATTGATTTGATCAAAAACGGTTCAAAGACTGCCTTCTATTGGGGGCGGAAAAGGATAAAAACAAACCCAGATCCCAAAAAAAGGCTGCCGAAAACCTGAGGTTTTGGGCAGCAAAACAAACCCAGATTTGCGACGGGAACAAAAGTACAGCAACAACATACCAACACACATCAATACAAATAGTAGAAATACAAATACAACTACAATATACAAAGGAACAAAAAATTAAGAAGTACAACAACATCAGTCGTCAGTGGTGGAAGGAGGACTATGAGCGGCGGAGAGAGGACCATGAGCAGCGGAGGGAGGGCCGCGTGCGGCGGAGGAGGTGAGCGGCACAGGAACTTAGGCGGAGGGAGGACTGTGCTGGTGAAGACCCGACGCCAGGAGCTTTGATGTGTGTTATATTGTGTTCATATTTTGTGGGATTATTATGATTTTATTGAGATATAATTTACACTTTAAGGTGTTTTTTGTGCAGGAATTCATTGATTGCGGAGAATTGAGAGGGAGCTATACATTGTACTCTTTTTCCCTTAACCAACGGTTTTTTCCCACTGGGTTTTCCAGGTTAAGGTTTTTAATGAGGCGATGTGCTCCAATGGAAAATGTTCTTATTTTATGAGACATTTTTCCAGGGATGAAGGAAGAGAGGCAAAAGCAGAATTGCTGAAGTTATGGGGTGAAAAGTGAATTATTGAAGAGATGTGGATTTGAAGGAAATAAATATATTCACTTCCCATATTGATAAAGATTGTATTATCTCCTTCCATTTAAAATTCCTTAATTGTA
Organism: Rubia yunnanensis; assembly: GCA_037428765.1. Classification (NCBI taxonomy): domain Eukaryota; kingdom Viridiplantae; phylum Streptophyta; class Magnoliopsida; order Gentianales; family Rubiaceae; genus Rubia; species Rubia yunnanensis. The sequence goes on along the minus strand of CM075065.1, from coordinate 110,847,723 downwards.
GGAATTAGTTATTTAGAATTAGAATAGATATTATTTTATTTCCTTATTTCTTCCATAAGAAGAAAAGTAATTAGAAGTTGATTTGGATTTGATTTTGGTTTGGTGTATATATATACACGGCCGGAAGGGTAATTAGAGGAATACAGAGACGGAGATTAGTTTGGTTCTATTTTTGTTTCTTAGTGCATTTTTCTTAGGGATTAATTGGTTATATATTGGCATTACAATATTACTGGAGTTATGAGCTTATGCATTCGGTTTGATTACTGGTTTGCTTGTTTTAGTTCATTTAGATTAATTATGTTCGTATATTATATTATATATTTGTTTCGTTTAATTATTATGAGTAGCTAATTTATATATCGGCATGGAATAACAAGCATTAGTTTATGAATTGTGAGGCCTAATTGTTTTATAATTGATTCTTATGTGTTCTTGATTGTTCTTGGTTAATTTTTTTCTGATGTGTTTAAGTCTAATCAACTTGAATATTATTGGGATAATGCTATCTAATTCTACCAATACGTAATCGTTGGAAAGGGTTAGTAAGTAGCGAGATCTTGTGAAAAACAGCTAACTAGCTAAGACTGTAATAGCAAGATGGGGAACAATTAAGTGTGCGTTACTACTTGCGAATACTTGGGTAATTGCTATGCCAGGTTCTTTTGATTCCTAATGCTATCGAGGTGTGTATCTGGTTCAGCGAATACTTTCTGGGACCATCTTGGTAAGAGAAACAATTAATTAATTATAATTGGTTAATTGTCGATAAAGTACGAAAGAATTGGGGAGGTTAAGCGTACCTACTTTCCTATAACTGATAGATGCATATGAATTGATTTATCTTTGCGCCTATGATCGATGTTTAACTAATGTGAGTTATTCCGAGCCGATTGCATTCATCATATATTTACTAGATTTTTATATCTGTTAGTTTGCATTATTATTTCATATTTTATATTAGTTAGTTGCATTATTAGTTGTTAGATAAATCTAAAAACTAAGGCGTGGTGGCTACACCAAAAGTGCTCTATATTAGTAGGAATATTATTATAGATTTTGCTCCGTTCCTCGTGGGATCGACTCTGCTACTACTGTGCTAATCTCATCTATAGAGTTTACAGATTATTTTGGTGAGTGAAACGACGCCCACGAAATTGGCGCCGTTGCCGGGGAACGGTAGTTAATTTCTATTTATTTTGCTACTAATTTTTTGTTCTTTAGTTATTGGTATATAACCAGGTCCCAGGTCCCAGGATCAGGAATTGATATTTTATTCTGAAGTTGAAAAGACAGCCAGGAAGAATTACAAACTCGCCAGGGAGAGGAAGGTGAAAGCTGCCGCAGACCCTCTGTTTGGCCAAACAGAGGTTGTTTCCGGAGCAGAATCCGAATCTGAGCCCGAATCTGTTTCCGACACTGAGATGGGGGACAGAGGAGAGGCGGATCCCAATGCTGACAATCCGTACATGTGGGAATTAATGGGGCATAGTGAAGAAGACCCTCCCACACCAATTTCTTTGCCAGATGCTGCGACCCCTGTGGAGATAAAGTTTGCACTGCCGTACTATGATACTTCTCAGGTGGCATTAATGGAAGAAATTCCATTGTGCCCAACAAATATTAATTAAAGGCATCCAAAAGTCTAGCCAAAGACTGTAAACAAAGGCGTTACTGGGAGGCAACCCAATTTTCTTTGTTTTTTTTCTTTCTTCTTTAATTTTTTTTTAAATCTTTTAGGAATTTCAATGTCTCATCTGATCTCAATTCTTGATCTGCAGATTTGAAGTACTTGAATTTGCAACATGGAGAATTCACACCTTTGGAAAGCTGGACTTCGCAGGGTTCCATTTGGCCAAACGGGAGGCCTGTGGCAGAACCTGATTATGATCAAATGCTCTCCTCTTGATTGGAAATTTTTCCAAACCCACCACTATAAGTTCCATCTTTCCCTTTTATTTTTTATGATGTTGTCTCTGTGTTAAACCTTTTCTCATAAGAGCTTTGCATTATTTGCTTGAGGACAAACAAGGTTTAAGTGTGAGGAGGTTTCTTGTGTGTTTTATTTTGTATTTTTGGAAAATAAAAAAAAATTATTTCAGCTTTTTTTTTACAGTGAAAAATGTATTTTTTGTGTTGTTTGAGTCGATAATTTGACATGAGAAAATTATAGTTGCTCTTGATAAAAGTACCCTGCCGGTTGTAAACTTCATTGTAACAAACTTGGTAAATCTAATATGCCTTGAAGTTATTGAATGAGATTTTCTATGATTTGTGAAATTTGATTGATATGATTTTTGGGATGACGAAAAAGGATGAGTTTAATTGAATATTTTAGCCTACTAAAGTGAGGTTTGAGCTAGAGTAGAGCACTCTCTACATCAATCTTTGTTCTGAGAGATCACATTGTTATAATTGGAGTTGTTATGTGTGAAAGTGATGGAAGGCACTAGGATGAACCACACAGCTTAAATTGCCTACTAATTACATTAACCCCTAGTGAAACACTTTGAAGCTTTGACTATGTTCTTTCATATGAGTTACTATATATTTAGCCAAAGCCTTGTTTTATCCTTTCTCTTGGCCCTATTATGCATGTTCTTGGAGTTGATGTTGATGAATTCATCCATTGTGTTCTCTTGAGTTGATGACATTACTGAGTATGTATCCAGTTTGCCCAGACTGAACGGTTTCGAAAAAATAAAGGCTGAATTTTATGATGAACAGTGACACTGGGGTTCCGTTTGGCTAAACTGGAGGGGCGTAACAGTGAAGAAAGAGAGAAAAATCTTATTTTTATGTTTCAATTTTCTCTCAAAAAGTACCAGTTTTGGACTGTATTGAAGAAGAATGGTGCTGAAAAAGAAAAGAAAAAAAAGAAAAGAAAAAAATATATAGCACCTACTTTGATGTGATATTACTTGGCTTTCTCTTAATAGCCATGAGATGAAGATTGTTGGTGAATGTCTACTATACATGGATGATGGTTGAAGGAAAAAAACATGCATAATACTTTGATCGATATTTGTTGAGCTTAGAACCCTTAGGACCTCACCAATCTGAATGGTCCCTAGCCCCGTTACAACCCTTGAGAAAGACCTTCCTGATTTGCATATTAACTTCTCTATGTTATAACTTGTGAATTATTTGAGTGATTGTCCTTCATATATTGAGAGTGATTGAGTGAAACCGTGAGAAATATTCATTGCTTGTCCGATTTTGACTGAATTGATGATTAGATTTCCCGATCTTGAACATTTTCATTTAAATTACTTTAAGGGTTGATGATTTTCAGGTGCGTTAACGTGATCCTTTACTCCTTGGCAGGGGAAAATTTATCGTTACAAGAGTGGAAGCTAGAGTTTTTAAATGTTGAATTTTTTATCTGTTTCGTTGTGTGAATTGTGTTTTTATCTTACTTTTGTTTTTATTAGGTCATTTTAGATAGAGTCGTATGAGGGAATGAGAATTTATGAACATTGTGGATTGTTGATTACTCTTATATTCTTCACTTCATACTTGAGGGCAAGCATGATTCAAGTGTGAGGATATTTGATGTGTGTTATATTGTGTTCATATTTTGTGGGATTATTATGATTTTATTGAGATATAATTTGCACTTTAAGGTGTTTTTGGTGCAGGAATTCATTGATTGCGGAGAATTGAGAGGGAGCTATACATTGTACTCTTTTTCCCTTAACCAACGGTTTTTTCCCACTGGGTTTTCCAGGTTAAGGTTTTTAATGAGGCGATGTGCTCCAATGAAAAATGTTCTTATTTTATAAGACATTTTTCCAGGGATGAAGGAAGAGAGGCAAAAGCATAATTGCTGAAGTTATGGGGTGAAAAGTGAATTATTGAAGAGATGTGAATTTGAAGGAAATAAATATATTCACTTCCCATATTGATAAAGATTGTATTATGTCATTCCATTTAAAATTCCTTAATTGTAGGAATTAGTTATTTAGAATTAGAATAGATATTATTTTATTTCCTTATTTCTTCCCTAAGAAGAAAAGTAATTAGAAGTTGATTTGGATTTGGTTTTGGTTTGGTGTATATATATACACGGCCGGAAGGGTAATTAGAGGAATACAGAGACGGAGATCAGTTTGGTTCTATTTTTGTTTCTTAGTGCATTTTTCTTAGGGATTAATTGGTTATATATTGGCATTACAATATTACTGGAGTTCTGAGCTTATGCATTCGGTTTGATTACTGGTTATGCATTCGGTTTGATTACTGGTTTGCTTGTTTTAGTTCATTATTATCTTAGATTAATTATGTTCGTATATTATATTATATATTTGTTTAGTTTAATTATTATGAGTAGCTAATTTATATATCGGCATGGAATAACAAGCATTAATTTATGAATCGTGAGGCCTAATTGTTTTATAATTGATTCTTATGTGTTCTTGATTGTTCTTGGTTAATTTTTTTTCTGATGTGTTTAAGTCTAATCAACTTGAATATTATTGGGATAATGCTATCTAATTCTACCAATACGTAATCATTGGAAAGGGTTAGTAAGTAGCGAAATCTTGTGAAAAACAGCTAACTAGCTAAGACTGTAATAGCAAGATGGGGAACAATTAAGTGTGCGTTACTACTTGCGAATACTTGGGTAATTGCTATGTCAGGTTCTTTTGATTCCTAATGCTATCGAGGTGTGTATCTGGTTCAGCGAATACTTTCCGGGACCATCTTGGTAAGAGAAACAATTAATTAATTATAATTGGTTAATTGTCGATAAAGTACGAAAGAATTGGGGAGGTTAAGCGTACCTACTTTCCTATAACTGATAGATGCATATGAATTGATTTATCTTTGCGCCTATGATCGATGTTTAACTAATGTGAGTTATTCCGAGCCGATTGCATTCATCATATATTTACTAGATTTTTATATCTGTTAGTTTGCATTATTATTTCATATTTTATATTAGTTAGTTGCATTATTAGTTGTTAGATAAATCTAAAAACTAAGGCGTGGTGGCTACACCAAAAGTGCTCTATATTAGTAGGAATATTATTATAGATTTTGCTCCGTTCCTCGTGGGAACGACTCTGCTTACTACTGTGCTAATCTTATCTATAGAGTTTGCAGATTATTTTGGTGAGTGAAACGACGCCAACCAAGCTTAGGCGGAGGAAACAACGCAACACAGGCGGAGGGAGGGAGACAGGAGGGACAGGGAGGAGGCGTAGTGCAGCGGTGGAGGGTGGGTGGTGGATAGGAGAAACTTTCCAGATCTAGGTTTTAGTTTAGGGGGTAAATGGTTAAGGCATGAGACAACCATGGATTCTTTGAGTTGAGGAAAAATTACTAAGGGAAGAAGAGAGAAACCCTAAGGTATTTTTACTTAGGCCCAGAAATAAAATAAAGGCCGCCCATTAAAGGTTGTTCTTCAATAGAACTGTCTTTAATTGATGCCAATTAAAGGGGGTTCTTGAAGAACATCCTTTAATCAATTTAAAAGTTCCTTAAAAGTTTTTTGAGGTGACTTGTCCGAACTCGGAACCGGAACCTCTCTAAGGTCCTCATTAAAGGCGGTTTCTCAAAAACTCCCTATGATTGAATGTCTTTAGTCAAGGGTTCTCCACTAGTGTGTATTGTGTTGTAAATTAGTCCAAGATAAAAGTACACGCCTCTCACATGCATTGATATTATCAATTGTGCAAAATGTGAACAAAAAAAAGGTCAATAGTCAAACAATTACAATGTGCACAAACTTCTAGCACATTAGAGTCATGAATTTCTATCATAAAATTAACTTGTACTATAATGACACTATTGGAAACCCCTCTCCATTCCCCCCTATTTAGCACCGGTTTGTAGCAACTATTTTAAATAATAGCTGCTACGTAACTGAGTAGCAGCTATTATTTAATAAGCACTTTTATTATAAATTGTTAAGCAGCTAATTATTGAAAAACCGCTTCTAGAGTGAGGTATTTTAGTATTGGCGGGGAATCATAGCAGCTATTTTCTAAAAATAGCAGTTAGATGGGAAATCATAGCAGCTGTTATATTAAAATAGTTGCTGTATATATTTTTAAAGCAGCTAATTATTTAAGAACCGCTTCTAGAGTGAGGTATTTTTGAATTGGTGGGAAATCATAGCAGCTATACCCAAAAAAGTGCTGCTACATTAATTTAGGAGGGAAAACATATCAGCTATTATTGTAAAATAGTTGATTCATGCATTAGCGCGATGGTGGAAGGGAGTCTGTTGCACGTAGGGACCACAATGATGAAATTTTGATTAACGACAATGGTTGCACCTTCGAAGATGTCGAGAAGTCCACTGAAAGGCCTAGGCATGACTAGCTGAATGTCCACTTTCTTCATCGACATGTGTGATTTTGGAATGGTGCCGTCTTTGTTTTGTAATGAATCTTGAAATTTTACTAGTGATTCAAGTGTGGTTATTTTGTGGTTATGACGGTGTTATAAAATATCACACCTGTTAAATCATTAGTCCATTTGGGCATGTATTTGAATTGGAAAAAAAAAGTTTAAGTAGTGATAGGTCACAACCTTTTGAACATTGTAGCAGCTATTTTGTGTAAATTTAAATAGCTGCTACAATGTTAGAAAATCTAACATGTTTCAAAAGGTGAATGGTCTCAGCCAAGCTTTACTAACAAATGAAAATTAATTTAAGTAGTGATAGGTCACAACAATTTGAACATTGTAGCAGCTATTTTGTGTAATTTTAAATAGCTGCTACAGTGTTTACAAACAAATGAAAAATAATTGAAGTAGTGATAGGTCACAACCTTTTGAACATTATAGCCCCTATTTTTGTGTAGATGTAAATAGCTGCTTCACTGTTAGAAAATCTAACATGTTTCAAAAGGACATTGGTCTCGCCGTCTCGGTCATGCAAAAAAAAGAATTTAAGTATTAATACGTCACAACCTTTTGTATTAGACACATTAGATTATAAGGTGGGTATTCAAAACTTAGGTTGATATGCCTACGCTTTTGGTGTATGGGCTTTTCTGCCTTGAAGCCAAATCGATTCAATTTGTAATAAATAGTTGATAGTTAAATATAATCATTATATATATACATATATAAAAATAACAAAAATATCATGTGAGATATTATTAAATTGATCTTCAATGAGGGAGTATAAAAATTTAGTTAAACTTATCCAAAATTTAAAAAATATAGTTACAATTTATATTTTTCTTCAGTAATTATTTTTTTTAATTTAAAAAATTATGATAAGGCGCCCGGTTGAATTAAGTGAACAATGTAGAAAAATTAAATTACAGACGATTGCATGTTTAAATTTTGGGCTACAATGGGTGAACGAAAGCACCTCTAACATTGTTTAATAAAAAATATGCTATGGTCCAAAAATATGTTACGCCGTTATTCTTCTCTCAAAAATACATGATTTTTGTTATTTTTGCATAAATATAGAAATAGAAAATAAATATTTTTTGTGTGATTTGTTGAAAAGCGCTAGTACATGTTATATAGTAACTTAAAGTTGATTACTTAGAGATAAAGAAATGGAATTCGGAAAGGATTACAAATATGTTCTTGAGCCCAATTGTTGATAAATATTCTATTACGAACTTGGAAAATGCAATGGTGGTGTATAGGATAGCATCATGTTCGAGTGGATTTCAATTTCGAGTAACGAGTAAAGTTTTTGTTTTTGCACTAAGTTCCCTCCAAGAAAGTTGGAGTTGTCGAATCATGAAATCGGCGAAAAAAAAATGAAATTCAATATTATGTGTTTGCGAATTTGCGATTTGGGCATGTATGGATGAATGAAAGAGCCTCTAAAGCCAATATTCATTACTTTTAAACAATCTTGGAAAATTTCACTATGGCCCAAAGTTGTACTACCCTATTATCCATTGCTCCGAAATAAATAATTTTTGTTATTCTTGCAAAAATATAGAAATAGAAAATAAAATTTTTTTGTGTGATATGTTGAAAAGCGCTAGTACATGTTCTAGAGTAACTTAGAGTTGATTACTTGGAGGTAAAGAAAGAAAAATTAGAAAGGATTACAGATATGTTCATGAGCCCAATTGTTGATAAATATTCTATTATGAACTTGGAAAATACAATGAAGGTGATAGGGTAGCATCACGTTCAAGAGGATTTGCCATTCAGATATTTAGGGGTGCCTTTAACAAGTAGAAGTCTGTCTATCCATGTGTATCAACCATTGATTGACAAAATGGTGGGAAGAATCAAACATCGGAGCTAAAAAATGCTTAGCTATGCTGGAAGAGTGCAGCTGATCAAAATTGTTCTATATGCCATTACAAATTATTGGATGCAATGTTTTCCAATACCAAAGAGGTAATAAAACACGCAGAGGCTGAATGTAGATCATTTTTATGGAGTGGAGGGGAACTGACACTACTGGGAGAACCCCCCATAGGCACCGGTAGAAACCTATCATAGGCATCGGAATTTTCCCTGCTAGGATACCGGTGCCTATGTAACCCGGTGCAAATGGTAGAGCTAATAGCACCAGTATGACACACTGGTGCTAATGATGAGAACCGGTATATTATGTACCGGTGCTCATAAATTGTTTTACCGGTGCTTAAATTTGCACGCCTGGGTACAGTTATTGGGCACCGATAACAAGGATATGTACATGTGCTTATTTTATAGCACCGGTTTGGAAGTGTTCTGATGCAATTAAACCTAGGTTGAACGCGGAGAAATTGAAACGGTAAAGTTTTTTTAGCACCGGCATAAAAAGATGTGAGTGTTCATTTTTTAGCACCTGTAGTAGTTAGATACCAGTGAATTTTTTTTTCCATGTATTTTTTTAGAACCGGTATTTTAACCTATAGCACCGGTAGAAGTGTATTAATTTCAGCACCTGTTTCGTAGGATGGTATTAATTTATAGCATCGGCTTTGAATGGATTTTGTAACCAGTGCTAATTTTGAAAAAAATTTGCATGGGCAACTTTTAAATTCTTGTGTCATCCCGGATCAAACACGGGGAAAAAAAGCTTATAAAAAATCCCATTGAACTGTCGGAAAAATTACTAGACAACTAATATTGTAAATACGAATGAACACATTGTACAAGAAAAGCAATTATGAAATGTCAACACATATCAATCCATAACCCACAAATTCCCATCACCCATCCATACATATCAATCAACAAATTGGTTAGGATCATTTGCATACATATTAACCCATGCCTCACACCATTTTCTTGCCACCTCTTGAAGTGTGTAGGTGTTATACTGACCTTGTTTCTCCAAAAAAATTTCCGGTTCGATACCCTTAAATGTTAGTTAGTATGATGGGGTTACTGCAACTGAAGCCAGACACATATTATGTTATTTTTTTTGGAGTTTCGATACTTACGTTAAGAGGATTGTTGGAAGTTGTCTTCAGGGTGAGCTCCTCAAGGAATCGCATGACATAGTAGCCACATTCCTAGCTACTTCCTTGTTGTCGTTGCTAACATAGAATAAAAGAATAGATAATGTATAATCAATGTACTGAAAGAAGAAAAAGTATGAAGTATGTGTAACTATTTATATTGAATACTTACTTTGATATTTGTTATCTCCCAGCTAAAATTGGGTAAGGGTTCATTGTTCCACTTCAACCTTTCATATTTACACGCAACCTTGTCATATGTTTATTTGAATTATTAACTCCGAAAATAATATTATCAAACAAGTAGGCTTATTGAATTGAAAGCAATACCTGGAAAGAATTTGTGTTTCTGTGTAATCATTAGGTTTAATGCCACTGGTCAGTGTGTTCAATGTGAAGACATGGTCCTTTTCGGGACAAATGGGGATAAGGAACCAATGTGACCTGCGTTAGTAATTTGAAAATTAATGTATAAGTTGAATTTTACTAAACATATATCAATTTAAATTATATTGAATTTTTTTCTGACCTCCTAAGGTAGGGCACCAAATAAATGGAGGCGTCTGATCGGGTCATCGGGTCCTAGATGAGGACAACCTGGTTATTTATGTCACCATCCACACACAAGTTTTCATTTCTTCCCATGTTGGTGACACAAAACTGGATTCTCCTATTGTTCGTGGCCTCCAATTTACTCCACAGGTGCCTGTCACAGCGCAAGTCATTTTATGTCATGAATATGTTAATGAACTAGTTTATTTGAATTGAACTTTTCGGAACCTACCCCATCCACAAATTCAGCCATGCATTCGAGATCCATGTCATGCCATGAAAATTCCTGAGCTTGCCTCCAAACTCCAACAGTTGTTGGATGCAAATGGCAGTTTTGCATGGTTTGGAAAATGTGGATGTAAGAAACTGGTTGTAATACACAACCTTTCCCATTGCATTCATTTTAATTGCCTTCTCATTGCAGAGGTTAATGAATTTCCTTATAATTGGATGGTTTCTTAAGGTGCGGTTGTTTTTAATCTGCAAGTAATTAGTAAAACAAATGTGTTCAGTGATATATAAATTTTTGAAATATGTGTGGACGATTAAGTCACAAGCTATGATAGGATTACTAATTTTAGTGGCGAGATCGGTGTCATGTCCTTTTTCCCCCTGGCCTGTTACTTATGGTCGAATCAGAATGCTGCATGGACAAAGTAGTGAGAATGGAATTTGAAAAAACATACATTCAAGCACTTACAATATGATAATAATAAAATATATATTAGGCATAGTTTATTTTATATACCTCGTCATCGGGGACTTGAAGGAATTCACACTCTTTGTCTGCACAATCATTGACAGGCACGTCTCCTTCTTCTTTATTAGGGGTATCTAAATCCCGGTCGATCATTGATTTTGACCAGTCAAAGACACAACCAAGAGCCTCTCCGACATCGATGAATGTATTGTTGGTGGATGGTAAGCCCGCTTTGGCATGGAACGCTAGTTCTGATACTCGGACATGAGCGATTCCACTTGCTGAAGTATGGGTGTTGCACTTTCTTTGCAAAATTCCATTTGCCACCATGACCTTGACCCCCCATCTGATTTTTTTCTGTGCCGCGCTTACTTTGGCCAATGTTTTTTTCTATGAACGACTTGGGATCATCCAGGCCCACTGGTATTTGGCTCCCTCCTGCTGATGCAATTCCCTTGACTAGCTAGCTAAGGTATAACACCATTGCCTTCACCACTGGTTGGTCTGCAGTTTGCTTCTTTCGGATTGCTGGAGAGGGTGACAAGCTGCTATCGCATTTTCTTCTGCTGCGGGATAGATGTGGTATGACAACATCTTGAGGGAGGTTAGTTTCAGTACTCCTATACCTCCCTAGGTGATCCTGCTTACCGGTTGCCTTTATCAGTATGTCCTCCAAAGTATAAACATTAAATGCACTTTGCAATAATAATAATAATAATAACATTAATAGTAGATTATAAACACTGGAAGAACCAATTTATATTGAAAAAATTACAATATTTACTACAACGGCTCTGTCGACGGGATTAGTGTAGGTGGTTTTGTCTGCCATCTTGATGGACTCAAGGTAGACCAGGGACTTGTCCACGTTGAACTCCTTCCTCTCAAGCTCTATCTTGATCTCCTCCGCCGTCAAGCCCTACAAAGCCAGTTTGACTCTCTCTTCTTCTTTATTTTTCTTGATGATTTTTTCTCGAGTAGCCCGGTGTCCACTCCATCCAGTCCGATGTGTGTAAATCTTTTCCTTTAAGTCCTCACTATTAGTGCACTTTTCTATCCATAGGAAACAAATTTAAGTTAGTATAATGTAAATTATTTAAGTCGATCGAAATGAAGTTGTGTTCACGAATCAGGAATGTTGATACACAGTTTACCTTAAATTAAGGTGTTATCCTCATTTTTATGAACTTGTGTCACTTATCTTCGTCCATCCATTTGCACTTGTCCCATGGTTGTTACTTTAACTTATGTGTGTCGTCTGCTACCTGGTAAATGAAGTTTTAGGAAACATTTGATTTCCAATTGCGGTGGGGATTGCCGGCTGCAACGTACACAATCTGTTTCAATCTTTCAAGCTATTTGGTGGTTAGTTTATGCTCGAACATAAAGCTTGTCTGCATTGGGGAAAAAATAAAAATAATATTAACTTGTCATAGATAATAAAAACAAGATATATAATTTATGAAATTTCCCAACCAATATGTCTTTCCAGGTTTCCTCCTTGGTGTCATCGGGAATGTTATTCCAATGCTTGTATTTCCCAAACTTGATTCGCTGCCGGAATGCATAGTGTATATATGCAGTAAATTCCATCAAATTCTTTGTGCAGACCATGTCGGATTGGTTGAACCTTACCGACACTGATTTATTCTCCTCGGCCAGCATTACTTACTAGCATGTGGTTGAACCATGCTTCTTGCACCAAGATATAATTTTTAACCAGTCAAAGGAGTTTCCATACTTCCCCCCACCTTGAAAACATCGTCTGTCCTATCAACCTTCAAGGTCCCATCTTCGATGGATGGAGACTCTTCATTATTTGTGAAGGCTAGAGGTTCTTCATTGGCTACATGCTCTTCAATTATTGCACCGGGCTCCTCGATTTGTAATATGAGTAGAGTGGTGGTTTGAGTATCATCCACGATGGGTGTGGTTGTGTCATTGAATTCCACAAATTTTGGTGCTTCCTAACCCCTATTTCTCTTCCCCCTTTCAACCACCTTTTTACCCTTGGGAGGAATCTAACTTAGGACAACGAAACCAAATGTGTGAGAGTCACTATCATGGAACACTTTACAAAAATCAAAACTTACAATCCCATTACAAATCACAATATCCAATTCACAATTCACAAATCACACACACATTACAAATCACATTGCACATTTGGCAATCACAAATCACAATCACATTACAGATCACAAGTACACATTTTGGGATTCATAAATCACAACTCACAATGAAAATCGCAACTCAACGTGGTGACATTACAATGGAATCCCAATTCACAAATCACAACTTACAACGCACAATTATCCTAACTCACAATCTCAACTCACGAATGCAACTCACGAATTGCAACTCATGAACCACAACTCACGAATCATAAGTCACCATCACAATCTAAGTGTACAACGCGTAATCACATTACAACGGCATAAACTCACCTTGAAAGAGATGGGTTTGATTTAAACATTGGCAGTGGACCGGCGGAGGGCCTTGAAAGAGATGTGAATTGTTTGTCCGACGGGTGATCGGTGGAGGTCCCTCAAATGCACCGCGGAAGACAGAGGTGGTCAACGGTGGCTGATGCCGGAGCTCTATCTGGATGACCAAAAGAGGTCGGTAAAAAGCCTGGAGATTGACCGGCAGAGGTCAGTAAAATTGATTGGACTTACGTCGGTGGTGGAGGAGATGTGTGTCGGCGGTGAAGGAGATGTGCATCGGTGGTGGAGGGAATGATGAGTGAGAGTGGAGGGACTAATGGCCAAGGAGTGATAGCAAATATGTGGAAGATGGCCAGAGAGTTAAGGTGGCGGCGGTGCAGGAGATGTGGAAAATGGACGGAGAGCGATTACTGGTGGTGGAGGAAGATGTCCGATGAAGTGTGTGAAGGAGGAGGTAGTTGTGGAAGTTGAAGTGTCTGTGGACGTTTATATATGTCAGCTAATAGCACTGTTACATCAATAATACCGGTGCCTATAGCTGGTTAAAGTAGTTGCTTTTTTTTTATTTTGAACTGTTTGACAGAGAGAAATGCGCATAAAATATTTCTAAGTGTTGTGTACAAGTAAACTAAACCGGTGTGTGTATGTACAAAATACAGCTGCTGGCAGCTGCTTTAGCAGTACTTTATATTTTTTTATTTGGACAGAGAGACATTCTTACAAAAACTGTCTAAGTGTTGAGCACCGGTATTACATACCAGTGCTTTTATCTCTATAATGCAGTTGCACGCAGCTGCTTTGACAATTATTTTAATTGTTAGAGTTGGACAGAGAGGAAAATACCTATATTTTTCTTAGTGTTGAGCACTGGTATACCACATAGGTGCCCTAAAATATTTGTACCAGTGCTTAAAAAAATTCAATTTTCCCACCTCAAGAGTTTGAAATTTTCAAATAATTTTCATTTCCCACAAAATTTGTAGCACCGGTATACTAGACAAACTAGCGGTTCTATAATTTCTTACATCTTTGATTTATTAGGTTTTTCACCCCTACACTTTTTGGGATTAGCTGGATGACAAAATTGACTAAGTAAATGTTTAATTCACATTTTAAAATCATGTGTGTGATGGTTTACACGTTAATTTCTCATTCAAAATGTGGGGGATTAGATACTATAATAAAATTACACTAGTGCCCAATAAGTTTCTAAAACATTTATGACCATTTATTGCTACTTCACCTATATTAAGCAGGTATCCGATATGCCTGAGAACAGGTACAGATGAATAATTTTCACCAATTGTATTTCCGAGGGCAATTTTGAGTTTTTTTTGCAAAAAGGACCTCCAACTAAATGCTCCAATTACGCTACCTTACCCTGGCTCCAAACCCATGACATCTCATTTCATTGGATAAAATTGAAGAATTAGAATAATTATTCATTTGGTGGCACATGAGCTAAGGCACTAGTGTTTATTCTAGAGTTACTAAGAGAAGCTTACGTAGTGTTAACTTTGAGATTTTGGAGACTTTTCTGGAGGCTTATTCTGACCCTATCAGTGATATTAAATTAGATTCTTGGTTTTAGGACACATCATGGAGTGTAATTGTACCATAGTATTTGTGCATATTTCAATTTGGAGTTACGAGAAAACTTTTTACTTTTTGTATTTTAGTCCCTCCAAAAAAGTTGGAATTATCGAAATACAAAATTAGTGATGAAGAAATAAAATTCAATGTTTAAGAATTGAATTTTTGTCAACTGCAATTGTCTGTGTGAAGGGAACGTTGTCCTTTTTTAGATTTGAACATCAAGTTCATAGTTTTGGAAAATTCCAAAATTACCCCAAATGTTGTTTCAAGTGTTCCCACGACTCAAACCCACTTAAATTTTGGTATTCAGGATTATTTCAAGAAGTTTCTTATACACATAATTTTAGAATATTTTTTACATTGCTAAAAAATGGCGTTGTAGTACATTTATTGGTAAAATGGTGCCCAAAATTCCAATACCAGGGCCTATGGTCAGGTACCGGTGCTAATAAATAAAAAGGTAGATACGCAGGGCTACTTTAATTTTTATAATTTATTTCCTAAAAACTGTCAGAATACGGAATGGGAAAATTTAAAGCAGTTCATAGAGTTAAAATTATTATCAAAAAAATATCAATAGCAATGATAGGGTTACACCATGAGTAATTGTCAAGTTACAATCAAATAAATTAGTACAATTCACGAATAATAACGGGAGAATGGTTCCACTTCCTCATTGCCAGCTGCAGTGTCCCCATCATGTGATGGGAAAAGACCAAATGGCTTCACGGCCTTAGGAAACTGGTAGCTCATAACTTTCCCCATGTGGTCACACCATCTCCTCTGGAATTGGCAATCCAACCGTAATGTTTGAAATCCACTATTAAGTGTGGAGACCCTAGATTCAATCGACGACGCAGAGGTAGGAAGAACATTCTAGCAGAAAGATTCAACAACACTTTGTGTCATCGGATGGCCCCATGTATCATTGTCATAGTTAGGAACACCTGCAAATGCACAAAGTGATGAAATCAGAGTGCAAAAACCATAGGATCCTGACTTTTCTTTGTCCTCGGTCAGTGCTGATGAATTCCCTCCCCAACATTCCAACGAAGTTTCGTTTTAATGGCATACAACTTGATTATCCTCATCTTGTTCACTTCAGTGTTCACCGTGATAGGGATGATACGGGAGGCCACAAAGTAATACCACACATTCATATCTGGTGTTAGTGATATCTTCGGAATTTTTGTCCAACCAAGAAACACAGGAGCATCCACATTCGTACCTTTAGGTGTGAAGGACTGAACCAAATTTCTCGATACTTCGTCATGCATATCATTATCCTCATTGATCAACGCCAACATATCATCCTCACCATCTTCGACATTAGGCAATCCATACAATTCATTGATGGATTGAGGGGTGAGAGAGACATATTTTCCATGACATAAAAGTTTGTCTGTGGTCAACCCACAACTTAAATTTCCATAGACCTTGACAACAATGGTAAAGTTGAATGCGAGAGGCATAGCACAAATCTTGTCCCATCCCAACTGATGAATAGTTTCTTGAAATGGTGGATTTGCTTCAAATCCATGTTTCGGATAATGCTTCCTCATTCTATAACTGGGGGCCAGCAATCTTGTCTCCTCTGCCAAAAATCTCTCCTCTGCCACCCTCAAGTATGAACCTTGTGAAGAACACCCTTCTTTCCTGGGCCTCTTAGTATGGGTTTTGGGGGCCATCTTATACACTGACATAGAGGCATTTTGTCAAAAACCTTGTTTGCATTGAGAATTTACAAAAAGTTCAACCATATTCGAATTACATGATTGTACATTTGTACTTAAACAACAAGGATGTCTATTTTTATCAACCACATAAGGGATTAAAAAACATTGACAATTACCAAACAAAGTGCACATGGAACAATCTATAGAAAACAATTAAATGGGAATTTCCACTATTTTGATATGAACTATAGAAAACAAGTTTCAAACTCAAATGTAGAAGATTTCCACTTCAATTGAAATGTTTAAGGAGTGAAAGAACAGTACACTACCACAGAGACCCCCCTCTGGCACCGGTTTTTTAACACCGGTTACGGAAATCGGCGTAAATCTTGTTTTAGCAATGGTTTTTGTTGTGTTAGCACCGGGTGTAAAACCAGTGTTATTCTGGCATCGGTTAGGAATATTTTTACACCGGTTATTTAAATAAAAACCGGTGTTATTTTTACACCGGTCGGGAAATCGGTGCTAGAATTTGTGGAAACCGTTGAGAGTTTAGCACCGATCAAAAAACCGGTGCTAAAAACAATGATCACCAGTGTTATATTCACACCGGTTTGAAGACCGGTGCAAAGAATCCTAGAAAACCGGTGTGATGTATGTTTTTGGCACCGGTTATAGAAACCGGTGTTATGGGATGTAAAAACCGGTGCTGAATGCATTCGTGGAAAAATGCAGGAAAACTAGCACCGGTTTGGTGTCTTATTGACAAAAACCGGTGCTAAATCGAGCATTTAATGCTCTGAACTTCCCATGAAGCTTGTTCAACTGCGGTGTCAGCGGCTTCGTACAAGCTGGTGGGCTTCGGTGGGATCCTGTAGAACGTGTTGATCAAATCCGAAGACAACTCGACCAACTGACCACGGAGGAAAATAGTTGCTGAATTCTTGTACTTCATCATCGACAAGAATTCACACGCCATGGTTTGGTTTACCCGCGACGGTTGTGCGATGAGGCCTTCCCAGCCGTGCTTCTTCACATAGTTCCTGAAGGGCTTTTCCAGCCTCAGCCCTCTCTCAAGGATGAGGCCCCTCGAGATGAAGTCCTTGTAGACAGTTGTATGCTGAGTGGAGTCTGCCTCTGCGGCCGGTATTGGCTCAGTTGACGGAACAATCTGAGGCCCGTGCTCGACGTCCTCCCCCCACCACTCTTGGCTTTTTCCTGGGCTATTGGGTGTTGTTCTTTTTCTTGGTTGAACCTTTTTTGGGGGCCATGTCTGTTAAACTAAATGTGTTAACGCCAGCCAGAACGGAAAACGGTAAATAAGACACAGTCACAAAGGTAACTAATACAGACTCAACTTCTTCTAAATTAAGCATTCCTTCTCATAGGCTGAATGTGGAATAATGTTTACTCACACTTAATCCCAAATTTTGATAATTTTAACAGAAGCAAAAGAATTGAACAAGATGGACATTCTATAAATCCTTGGCGAATCGATGGGCCATGCATCCAGAATCACACATGAACAACAATCAGGGTATGCTCAAAAGTACTCACCAATGTTGAAAACAAGAGCAGAATGAGGGCATTGATGGTATGAGGCATTATGATGAAATCAACCCGTGAGCAAGAAAAAATATCATGAACAATCAGGTGATGCATAAAATTATCATATTATATGCGAGCACGGGTTGTGCCATCCAGAATCACATGTCATGAACAATCAGGTTACGCACAAAATTGTTCACCAATGCCGAAAATATGAGCACATTGAGGGCATTGACACAATGAGGCATTATCATGAAATTAACCTATGAGGATGAAAAAATTTTGACTGACTAAACCTCAGGAAAATAATCTCCTTACCTAATTGGGAGTACGGGTTGTTGACGACTGGTGTTTGGTGTACAATGGAAGATGGTTGGATACAGCTTGGCCGATCAAGGGGCACGGCTGGAGAATGGACGGCAGAGGGAGCTGGCAAGGCGGAGGGAGCAGGGCACGGCGGATGTGGCAGGGGACGGCACCGTGAGAGTAGAGGAAGGCAGAGGGTGCAGGGGTCAGTAGAGGAAGGAGCGAAGGAATGGCCTTGGGAACGGCAGAGGAATGGCCTCGGGAACTACAGATGGAAGTGATGGAAGAGGAGAGGTTGTGGGCGAAATACTAATACACACACACCTTATACTGATTGGGCTGCAGTTTACTTTTGTTTTGGGCTGAATGTTAGGCCAGTAGAATATTATATTTTTGACTCGAGGGGTTGATGGTCAAGTGCTTGCTGGGTCGAGGGCATCCAGTGCTCGAGGGCATACAGGCTCGAGGGCCTCCAGTGCTTGCTGGCATCCAGCCTCGACGGCATCCACGCTCGAGGGCATCCACGCTCGAGGGCATCCACTCTCGAGGCATCTCGGCTCGAGGGCATCCAGTGCTCGGGGCCATCCATTGCTCGAGGGCATTCTGGGCTCGAGGGCATCCAGGGGTCGAGGGCATTCTTGGCTCGAGGGCATCCAGGCTCGAGGGGATCTAGCGCTCGGGGCCATCCATTGCTCGAGGGCATTCTGGGCTCGAGGGTATTCTGGGCTCGAGGGCATCCGGGCCCGAGGGGATCCAGTGCTCGAGGGCATCCAATGCTCGAGGGCTCCAAGGCTTGAGTCCTATCGGACTCCAGGGCTCAAGGGCTCCAGGCTCGAGTGCTCGATGCTAGAAATTGGGAATCCACCATGTGAAAGCACTCTTGAGACTGGGAAAAATGGTAGCCATCGCGGAAGAGCAGCAAAAATAGAGGAAAGATCAGCAGTGTCAATCTTATTTGAAGGCTTCCTATGGATTCTAATATAATTAAGGTGTATGAATAATATCCATATAGATTAAGCCGTTATAATGTGCCGAAATGCGGGTCATATGCAAAGTTGAAACCACCGCAGAGGATGCCTCATATTTCGCCATGGCATCCGCAACTGAGTTACAATCTCTATATGTGTGCTTAAGGGTAGCATGGGACAAAAGAGTGTGAACTCGGAAAAGTAGAGGGTGTAGGGTCCATTTGGAAAGTGAAGGCTCATTAATCATATAAACTGCCTGTAGCAAGTCAGATTCAATGTTGAGGTTGGGATATCAGTCCAGACATATCTTCCAGGCCATAACAATTGCCTTAACTACAGCTTCTAGTGGATATATGGTTGTTATGGTATAGGATCTATTAAGGATTGGTAAACCTTGGCGATTGCGAGCAACTAAGCCAATTGAAACTGGGGAATTAGACCAAGATGCATCCACTGTAACCCTGATGAAACTGTGACCTGGATATTCCTAGTAGACTGTGGAAATAGCTGGCTTTGGAGATGGAAAAAGGTGTGCCATAGAAAAATTAAGCATTCCTAGCCTTCCATAAAGCCCAGCAGATCACAGCATGAATCAGATGACATAGCAGTCTCTGCTATTCCAGTCAGGTCACTACAGTTCCAGAAATTGGAAAAAGTATCCACTGTATTATGCACAGTCTGCTAATTGAAAGCAGCAATCTGCAACCAAATGGATTTACACAGTTGACAATTAGTAAAGAAATGTTCCATGGAGTCAGATTGATTGCACAGAGGACATTTAGAGGCCAAGCTATAACCACATTTTACGAGGATATCATCAAATGGTAAGCAGGAGTTAAGCAGTTTCCAGGGGAGTGGTAGAAATCTTCTTAGGTAAGATTATATTCCATATGAGCTTAGTAACTGTGAAATTACCCGATCCATAATGTCACATGAGCTTATTGTTTTTAAATTAAAGTAACAAAAATCAAAAGACACCAAAATGTGCCAACAAAGCTGCATTTTCATTCCCTCCAAAAGTTGCCCTTTTCCCTCCATATCCTTAACCCTCTGTTTTCGTACCCTTCCCTCCCCACAACATCGAACCGAGTTCTTTCCACCCACCACATCTCTGATCCCAAGTTCCCCCTCTTCCCCCCATAACCTCGTTCATATTTCCCCCAAAAACAATGTCCCTCCCTTCACCATTTATGTCGGGCTTCAACCTCCCAATCCAGGTCGCCAACCAAATACCCCAATTTTATCGACACTCTACTCCAAAAATTTTGTACCCAGGTCATACCCGGCCCGCAATGTTCATAGGGGAGGGGGTAGCCAAGACGGCCGGCTGTTGCGCATAAAAGGTAACACCCATTGGTAGTTTCCAATGATTTCCCGGGTTTAATGGGTAGCTATATTTTGGTTGGTCTCCTTGCGTGTGAGTTTGTGTTAACTTTTCTGGTTAAACTATTGTGGGTGTTGTTTCATGCTCATACATGATATGCTTGCTTGTAATGTCATAGTTTTTGCCTACCCACGTGCCCCCTACACGAATTTGCTGAAGTCGGTTGGATTTTCATGAAAATCCGCAAAGGGCAGTGTTGGATTAATGTTTTGCTTTTGTTTCATTTACTGATAGAAGAGCTTCAATGGCGCCACCGAGGAAGAAATTGTTTGCCTCCGGTGGTAGACAAACTGTTGCCCATGAATGTTTTACCCCTCCAAAGGATGCCAACTGTGATGACAATGGCGTGGAAGGGGCTGGAGCACAGAAATTTTGCTCGGGATCAGAGAAGTTCGGAGACGCAGAAGAAACTACGGTAAAAGAAGACATGAGTGGGAGCTTCAAAAAGTTTGAGATTGGAGAGTATTGCAAGCGTAGAGGTAGAGCCACGTGCAAGTCCGTGTTGCTTGAGAAACAAAAGAAGCCTCTTAAAATATTCTTCGATGATGACTTTGAACCCCTAGTTATGCACAGTCGATGGTCGATGTATGTTGGCTATGCCTTCCGCCGAAGAATCCACTTCGGGACGTGGCATAATTGGAGATCAGTTCCAGACCATGTGAAGAAGGATGCATGGGAAGACATTCTTGTAAGTGTGTTCTAATCCTCCATTGTTCATGTCAAGTTCGTTACATCTCGCACTAACAACATGTCTCCTTATCCTCCAGATCAGCTGGGATATACAAACGGAAATGACTTTCAATGAGATGAATAATTTCTGCAATAAATGGACAATTTATGAAGGAGAAAAGTGGAGGAATTGGAAGACTAAGGTGGCGAACAAGTACATTGTGCTTAAAAAACCGAGCTCTTGCGCATGGAGAGACTATAGGTGGATGGACAAAAATGAGTGGGAGCTGTTTGTGAAACACAGGTTAACCCCTGAATTCAAGGTAATCCCTCCAATCTTTGTTTCCCCTAGTCACTACCATGCCGGCAGTTTACATACTGATGTCCACACAGGCGGTAAGTGACGCAGCAAAATTAAGTGCCTCACAGAAGGACTACATCCATCACATGGGGAGTGGAGGGAACCGTAGGGTTGCAGTAGAACTCGAGAAGGGGAAAAGAAACGCTACAATTGAGGCATTTCTGGGTGAAGGTCAGAGTGTGGAAGAAGCAGAGGCTTTAGTTCAGAGCATGGATTTCAAACCGGACTGCTCGGAAGTGTTCCTTGAAGCTAACTGGGACAAGAAATTATCAACCTACACCAACGACTCCGTGCGAAGAGCAGCCCCCACTATTGTGAGCATAATTCATAAATGAATCTATCTCCATTGATATTCTTTCATGTTATCCCGATCAAATGGCTAATATTTTCTTTGTTTCTTAGCAAAACCTTTTGGATAAGAAGCAAAAGGGAGATTTGGTTATACATGGCAAAGAAGATATTCTAGTTCAAGCAACGGGTAGGAAGGATCACGGGGGTCATTGGAGGGGTTGCTCTGCAACCTCCAAGGTCAACGAGGCCCTGCCACATATGACAATCACCCGTTATGCATCTAGTCGATATGGGAGCACAAACACAAAACCATCTGAGGAAATTTCAAATTCAACCAAACAACCAACAGATGTCATCGAGCTCAGGGAAACATTTGTTGCTTTACTTGAGGCCCAAACAAATTAGCTAGCTGGGCAATTGGGTAAAGCTATTCCCCCACACTTGGATGCCCGTAATTTCCTCACTGTATCTTCCACCCCCATGACCAAGGACAACCGGGTATTCATTCCTTCAGCATCGGGATGTAGTGACCCACAAGGAACTGCAGCGGATGACAAGGTAGTCCAAACCGTGAACTGTAATCGTATTTGTTCCTTTCTGGCTATGTGATTTGTAGTATATGGATTTCCATTTCCTGATTTGGATTGATGTTGTGTGGGGATACAGTTCGTTGCTAATGAACGCTGGAAGCTGCAACGCGCTGTAGCTCTCAGACTCAGCTGGGCACTGAAAGCTGCAGCGCGCGGCAGCCTTCAGCAGCTACATGTACAG
Source organism: Rubia yunnanensis (assembly GCA_037428765.1). Lineage (NCBI taxonomy): Eukaryota > Viridiplantae > Streptophyta > Magnoliopsida > Gentianales > Rubiaceae > Rubia > Rubia yunnanensis. The sequence goes on along the minus strand of CM075065.1, from coordinate 110,825,059 downwards.
TTCATTACTTCTTATTAATTATTGCCCGACCCATGTATTTACCCAATCTCTAAGTTCATCTCTCAGAGAGGAAAAAAATGCTGCCTATATGTTTTGAACCATTATGGAGAGAGGGAGGTAGCCGCATTCGGTATATTCTTTCCGAAGGAAGCGGAAACTGACTTACCCATCAAGTGGGAGCGGGTAAATCTAAAAGGACCTGTGAACATACAAAAGGCACCTTTGCCGATTGAACACGAAGAATTTGAGTTCATCATTCAGGCCATCGGGTATAACATTCTATGGCCGGGAAAGCTGATAAGTGTCATAGAGCAATAGGATGATGAGGTGTGATAGTTGCATTCTTCTTCTCATTGGTGCTCATACATATCTTAGGTGCTAATACAATGACATGATATGTTATTCATATTCTTACGTAGGAGAACGAGCAGCACCCACCTCCGTAGGAAATGGTGGTCGACGAAAATGGAAGTCCTCAAACAAACCTCACACCAGTGCCTAAGGAAGATACTCCTTTAGGAGAGGTGGCCGCTCGATCGGTAAAAGGAGAGGTACATACCCCCATACTATTTCATTCCAAATGATTTTCTATCTATGCCTCACAAACATTTTACCCATTAGCAATTACCAAAAGAAAAAACTACATCACCGGAGAATGGGCAACGAAATCCTCCCTCGTCGATTTCTCCCAAACACATATTTGTGAGAACTCATTTCAGCCTTTACATTACCATCCACTACTGAATTACATAAAAAACTGTTCAACTAATATTATTAGATTCTAAATGTAATGATTAGGGAGCCATGGAAAACCAAGAAAGCATCGCTGCTGTTCACCAGATTAGTGAGGCTTTACGGCTATCTGCACAAATATGTGGACCAGACAAAATATTCTGCATCAATTTTAGCACAAAGGTGTTCGGATCAGAAGAAGTCTACGCAGCCATATTCACTGACAAGATACGACGTTCATGAACAGCTTGGATGCAGATGATGAAATGGAGTGGATCAGTGGGTGCTAACTGGATATATGGGCATCGTAAGAAGTGCATGCTTTCATTATTCATAGATACAAGTATCATTATATTTGCTTCACTAACCATATTAATTTGCAAGATACCTCTGCGATGGGGTGGTACGTGGAGGCCACGTCCAGTTTATTCCTGCCTCTTCGAACTCAATGGCTCAGAAGGCAAATCAAAGGGTGGAATTGACTGCGGACGAGGTTTCTGTTGTCATGTGCCACACTGAAACGAGGATGTACATCTTCCCATACAATTGAGAGTAAGTTCCATTCATTTTCCGAGCAGCTAGACCCGACCACATGGAAGCGAAAGCAACCGTGTGCTGTGATTTTATTTGTTTGAATCTTAAGTACTTTTGTTTTACCCTTTTTCCCATAGGGACCATTGGTTTTTTCTTGTCTTCATACCAGAAATCGATCGAGTCTATTGCATCGACTCAATGACAGGGGGAATTTCCAAAGGAAATAGATCATGCCTTAAAATGATTCATTTGTAAGTGGAACACATTCGTTTCTTTCCTTCAGCTTCGATGTTTTCCAAAAATAGTTGTTCTCATAATTGTGTTCTTGTACGTTTCGCACTCTCTTGGCTCAATTATTTACAATTACTGTCACTCAGTATATTATCATATATTGTGTGAACCCCAATTTCTGAAAATAATTTTCCTCATGTTGACGAAAATAGGTTTCCATCTATACTGTAGGATTGCAACACAATATCGACGGTCCAATTCCAAACAAAATAGGTCCTACCCTTCCAACTACACTTGGGATGTTATAAACACCAGTGTACGTATCATCTCATACCTTCATATTTCACGTGTCATTTTCATCTTCGTACTCGGTTCAACAAACTCTCTTTTCCATCATCAGCACAAGATACAAAGTAGTACTTGGGAGTGCGGGTACCATTACATGTATTACATGGAAAAAATTGCCAGGCAAGTACATGACATTGACATTATTCCGGTACGTTTTCCTACATTTGTTCTATTTATTCGTTATCCTGACATTTACATCCTTCTCTTAACATGTCATTTAATGCATGGTTTCAGCAATTCCCGGAAGATTACACTCCACTGGGGAGGGATGAACTGCGGAGTATTGCTGTGAAGTGGGCTTGTATTTTTGCAAAAAATACTCTGCCAAAATGCATAGCTCAATTGAATATCATACAAAGACTTGCACAAATCGTTGGATAGTGGTTAGTCTTATCTGTTACAAGAAAGGTAATTGGCCATCTCATCTGATACTCGTCAAATTCAATGCTGCAGGGGGTTTCAGTATCTTACGACACTACGGAAAACTTCCTGCTCTTCTTTTGCTAGTCATATATTATACTTCATCGGATTCAATCCGTTCTTCAACCTACTTTGTTGTCTATGCATACTGTGGCTCCGAATTTGTTCAATTTGTCTTCGTGCACCATTCTGTTACTACATACAACAAATACTGGGTACCATGCCTTGAAAAAAAGGAGCTGGTTGTGAGAAGATGAATGCTGCAGCACGCCACAGCTTACAGTGACCACATAAATTACTCACGCTTTTAACACCGGTTTTTTTCGATTAGAGAACCGATGCTAATTAAATGGTGCAAAATTAATGCTAGTAGCACCACTTTCAAAACCGCTACTACAAAAAGGTGCGATCATAACCGGTGCTATATTTACTTCATTGCACCGGTTTTCAAACCGGTGCTAAATTTAACCGGTGCAACAAATGAACAACTCTAGCACCGGTTTTTTTACCGGTGCTAACATATAACCGGTGCAATAAAACTGTTTTCTTATCACCGGTTCCCAAACCGTTGCTAACTATAACCGGTGCAATTAATTTTTCTATCACCGGTTTAAAAACCAGTGCTACCTACAAACCGGTGTTACAAATAAATATTTAACACCGGTTCCCAAACCGTTGCTAAACTATAACCGGTGTGAATTTATTTTTCCGTCACCGGTTTAAAAACCGGTGCTACCTACCCACAAACCGGTGTGAGATATAAAGATTTAACAACGGTTCCATTACCGGTGCTACCAATTCCGGTGCGACAAATCCGGTATTGCACCGGTTTTTCCTTCCACCGGTTACAAAAAACCGGTGCTAATATGGTACATTATAGCAATGGTAACTTTAACCGGTGCAATATATAACCGTTGCTAATAAAATAAATTTAGCACCGGTTTGGTTTCAACCGGTGATAATGTAGCATCGCTTACTTTGGACCGGTTTTTTAGCAACCAAAAAATCGGTGCTAGGAACCAAAACAACCGGTGCTAGAGGTGTCTTCGCGTGGTAGTGGTACCTTTTTCAACCACAATCACCGTTCTGGGTTCTAACCATGAATACCAGCTCAATTTTACAAACACAGCCCAGAGCAGTTGTTTAGTAATCATTTTCACTATTCAAGATTGGACCCGAGAGCAATTATTCCTTTTTTGACCAAGTGTTGAGCACCGGTACACAAACCAGTGCGTATAAATCTCTCATACCGGTGTCATTCTTTAAACGCAGCCCAAAGCAGCTACTTCGAAACAATTTTCATTATTCAAGATTGGACTCGAGAGCAACTCTTCATTTTTTGACCAAGTTTTGAGTACCGGTACTGGTGCGTATAAACCACACATACATGTGCTTATACCCCGATACCCTATTTTTATAGTACTCTACTTCAAGACAGAGCAATTACCCTTGTTTGTAGCATCGGTATTCAAAGCTTTTACCGGTGCTATTAATAACCATAAAAATAATATATTGTTAAAACTTTAGTAATTAGCTACAATTTTCAAACATAAGTAAAGATTTCCACTATATATACAGTTTGGCCGAGACAAAATGGTGCAAAAGGGTACAAGAGTGATCGATAAAAGAAACGGACAACCCTATCTTTTCCTTTTCAAGACAACATCACAACCCACAATATTACCATTCTCGTCCATCCACAATCCATCCCCATATGATCGCATAATTACGGGTGGTCCACCGATGTCCTCCAAACTAGGGAACGCAGATGGAAACTCTGCAATGCCAGATTTGACGGGAATTCACATTTCATCTTTAAAAAAGTACTTCTTCCCGTGGAGTAAAACATTCTGCTTCTCATTGCTTCGGTCTCGGATATAAACACCTGGCGATCTTGAGCTGCTAGGATGAACTTGTCATTCTTGTGGCCAACACGATTCAAATGCACAAGCGTAAAACCCATAGGCATCTTGGATTGTACCTCGACACCATTTTAAACTCATCGGCACTTGAAAACTAACAATTTAAAATCAACATAATCCAACTCCCAAATCTCCTCAATAACCCATAAAATGCCATGACAACAACAATTACTTTTTTGTCACTCTTGCTCAACTGCCACATGGATTTAGATTAAAAAATTGCCACTATTCTGAGTTGTACTCTTGCAATCATTGGACACAGTTGAAAAATTGTATCCATTGATATCATAGCCCTGGTATCTCTTCACCGTGCAACCCGGTGTCCTTGCAAACACACGAAGTTTATACGGCATCCCATCCACATTACAATGATTATAAAACCAATTAACAAACATTGCAGAATGCTCAAGTTGCAACTAGATCATTCAGGATACAGCTCTTCCAACATTGACATATGCTCCTCAACATACATAGCAGTGTCACTACTATTACACAGAAAATAAAGATAAACTTTCATCAACTCGGCATTAAAGGGTGTGTAAAAGGTACCTTTCACATGTGGGATCCCCTTCTTCCTGCCACTCTGCACATGCTGGGGAACTCCAACTACTATTTTCCCAGGAAAATTTGAAGTGGAATACTCAATGATCTCCTCCGTTACATACCTTTGGACACTGCTAGCATCGGGTCGGCATCAATTGTGTACATAACCCTTAAAGACCCCCGTGTGCCACTCAAAAGAGTACATCCAATGCATCCCAACAAGGCCACACATTCTAATTTCCCTGACAACATGGACTAAAAGATGGACCATAATGTCAAAGAATGCTGGGGGAAAATACTTCTCAAACAAACAAAGCACAAGTATACCCTCGCGCTCCAACTCATCAAGTTGTTTTCTACTAACATTCTTACGGAAAATGAAGTTGAAAAAGAAACACATGCACATGATACAGAATCTCACCTCTTCCTCCAAGATACCATAGATAGCCACATGCAAGATTTTTTGCATCAACACGTGACAATCATGGGATTTTAGTGCATTAAGATGCAATTCATCATTCACAAGCCAACTTACATTGGAAGAGTAGCCAGATGGTACCTTGATTACCCCAATGAACTCATAGACCAACCTCCTCTCTGTAATAGAAAGATTGTAAGGGGCTGGTGGTAGGTAGATCCATTTACCTTTTACCTCCAGAGCTAAATCAACTCGTATACTGAGTCCAACCAGGTCGTTCTGTGCATTCAAGTTGCCATCCATCTTACCAGGAATGTTTAGTAGAGTACTAATTAAAATTTCACAGACATTATTCTCTATATGCATCACATCCAGACAATGGTGAACCTCTAGAGTCTCTCAATATGGAAAATCAATAAATATCGATCTTTTCTTCCAAGGTCTATCATTTAAGGCAACCACTTTAGATATCTTTTTTCCTAGAAAAACATTGAGTTTCTTCACCTTGCTGTGGATGGAAAACCAACTCAATATCCTTGGTGCCTTCCTCCTCTCCCTCCCCCCAAAAAATGAATGTCGTCATCTCGTAACTTGTGCTTCGCTGGGAGGAATTTCTTATAACCAAGATACACAGTCTTTGGACCATTTTTTAGCTGCATAAAATTAGTTGCTTCCTCACACACAAGACATGTCTTGTGACCCTTAACAACATAACCCAAAAGATTACCATAAGCCAGAAAATCATTAATCGTGCATAACAACATGGCCTTCAAATTGAACTTTGTTCCAAAATAACCATCGAACACATCGACACCATCCGACCACAAGATCTTCAAATATTTAATTAATTGGGCCATATAAGTATCGATGTATTTTTTGGGTTTCCTCGGACCCAAAATCATCAATTGTAAATACAAAGCATAGCATGCCATGAGCTATGCTTCGATGACATATTGCCAAAGGGATTCATACTATCAGTACACAGAGCCATTCTCAAATTCTTAGGTTCAGCTGCAAACTTGGGATACCTCTTGTCAAAATTCTTCCACTGTTCCGCATCTGCTGGGTGACTAATGACAACATTAACAACACAATCCCTATCCTTGTACCATGTCATGTTTTTCGCATCCTCAGCATTAATGAACAACCTCTTCAGCCTGGAGATAATAGGAAGGTACCACAGGCATTTTGCAAGGACCCGTTTCCTTACCTTCACAACAACCTCTTCTTCCACAACATCATTTATTTTTTTCTTATGACGAGATACCTTGCATACAGGGCAAGCCATCACTTTTTACAAAGAATCCCTATACAAAACACAATCATTGGGGTATGCATGTATCTTTTATACTCCATTCCCATTAGGCATAAAATTCACTTCGCATCGTACAAGTTATCCGGTAAAACATTTCTGGAGGGAGCTTCTCACTCAAGAACTTCAACAACTTATCCATGCTGGTATCGCTCCATGAACCAATGCCTTTCAAGTTAAACAACTCCATCAAATATGACATTATTGTGTCTTTCTTCTTACAACCAGGATACATCAGTTAGTCCTCCTCATCCAGAAATTTTGACAGAACCTCGGGACTCCCCATAAATTCATTCACCACCTCTTCACACATATCATCCAATTCAAAATCCCCATAATTTTCCCCTTTCCTACCTACAACCATGTCCGACTGTGGTTTCTCCCCATGAAAAGTCCAAACCAAATTATCCTTCAAGAAGCCTCTCTTGTACAAATGGAGTTGCAACAAGTCCTGATCGTCAGTATGCTTATGATTCTTATAATCACAACATGGACATAGGATGCGCTTTTCATGACTAAAAGCATAGTCCAAGAAGTCCCCAGCAAAAGCTATAAATTCATCACCCACCAAGCTAATATTGTGATACACATGCTTATGTCTCTCGATGGCACGGTAAATGTTTACAATTTAATCAATTTGCAACATTTAAACATCTGAAACACCATACAATTACACCATAAACATTAAGCTTATCCATAACACACCCTATAAATATGCAACATCACACACTACTATAATCCAACCACACCCGATTATCAAATCACATGCATTCAAAGCCAGTCATTACATCAACAATACTTGCTCACAAAACCTATTCATCAAAAGTGTGAAGCAACATTACAGTGTTGAAATTCACAAGATATTTATTACAACATATCATTCCACACATATTCCACCATAAACAATAAATTTAAAAGTTACATGATGTACCTTCAAGGGATTCCATTTATGAGCATTCAATGTCTTCTTCAACCCCAAATTGCCAGTAATGAACTCCAAAACCCTCTTCATTCCTTTTTTTACCCAATCAAAATAGTGATATGTGAGAATTTAATGCAGCAATAGCATCGGTATAAACCTATAAAACCGGTGCAAAAGGTCCTGTTGGAGAAATAGCACCGGTAAATGTACCGGTGCTCTAACACAGTTAACGAACCAGTGCATAAATTTATCCCATTTCCCGCATTTTCCAGATCTTTACACAAAGGGACCAGTACATATGACCGGTGCTCTAATATTTCCCGCATTTTAAAACTTTGAGCACCGGCGTAAGCCTACCGGTGCAGTGTTTTATACTGGTGCTTAACCTTTTCCCGCCATTTTGTTCCCAAATGCACTGGTCCCCTAAGTTTACTGGTGCATATTTTACAATTTCCCACGTAAATTAATTTACAGTACTACTATTCCACACAAGTATCCAACGTCCCGATGCTCAAAACTACCTTAATATTCTTTTTTCCACAGAAAATCACCGGTATGTTTTTTTCCGATTCTATAAATTTATAGGCACCGGTTTTTATCCATGGATGGTTGTACTGGTGCAAAAGGTAATAATTAGCATCGGTATGTCAACACTGGTAAATGTCAGCCTATGTACCTATTTTCCAATAGTGTGATCACAAGGAAATCTCCCGTGGCCTGGGATAAGGTATGTAGACCTGTGAAATTAGGTGGTTTAAATGTAATCTATCTGGCTAAATCAAATGAGGCTTTCATGGTCAAACTGCTTTGGAACCTGGGCAGGAGAAAAGATTATTTATGGGTTAAATGGGTGAATGAGTACTATGTGAAGGAGGGTGATGTCTTGAAGGTACCAACAGATAGCTCAAAAATCCTTAAAAGGCTTGTGAAGAGTATGGAAAGAGTGACAGAATTGTAGACCTAGAAGAACATGATAAAAAATTCAGAGTCATTGAGATATATATTGGGCTTAGAGGAAGACATGAGAGTGCTGAATGGGTGAAAAATGATAAAGGGGAATCAAGAAAAACCTAGAGCAGTGTTCATTCTCTAGTTGGCAAGGCAGAACAGGTTGGCTATGAAGAGAAGATCACAGAAGTTTGGCTTTCAGACTGATATGAAATGTCAGTTTGGTGAAGCAAATGAGGATATCCAAAATATGTTCTTTGAGTGTGAAGCTACAAAATGAACCTTGAAAAGTATATCAAAATGGCTGGGAAGGGAAAGGGAGCCTGGACAATGGGAGAAGGAGAAAAATGGCTGTTGTTAAACTGTAGAGGCAAAGGTTGGAGGGCTTATATGCTGAAAATGGCAATTGCAGAAGTATTGTATGTAGTGTGGAAGGTGAGGAATGACAAGAGTTTTAATAGGGAAGTACAAAATGTGAATATAGTTGAAAGCATTGTGAATTGTATAGTTTGTAGAGTTTTGTTGAAACCAAAAATGAGAGATATATGTGCTAAGTTGATAGCTCAGAGTGATTAGAAGGGATAGGAGGTTTGGGCGGATCATTTGATCGCCACATGTACTTACTAAAGTTTTGGTGAATGAGAATATCGTTATTTTTCAAAAAAGAAAAATAGTAATAATGTAATTAAATAAATTTCATAACACTAGTACATAATTGTCCTTTAATTACGGTTCTGGGGAGCTTTTACTGTTGTTTTGAAAAGCTCCATAACTGTAGTCTTTACAGGCGTAGTAAAAGTGCATTTCTTTAATCTTGATCCGCAATAACCGAAGATATAGGAGTTTTACCGGAATAAAAAAAATCCTGCTGTAAGAATAAACTCACCAGCCAAAACATGAAACCAAGATATTCATAAGAACAATAGGACGAACAAAACACAAAAAAAGTTAGAAATTCATTAAAAAAATTGAAAATTCATAACTTAAAAAACCCCAAAAAACCCATATGTTCGTAATAAAAAACTAAAAAATTTATAACTACAACCCAGAAGTTCAATACAAAATCAGAAAAATCTATAACAACTTAGAAATCATTAAAAACTAGATCTAAACAACGATAATCATAAAAACTTGAAAGTAATCTCCATGAACCTAGAATTAAACATCGATGAACCAAATGCAGTGAGGTGAGGTCTGACACAGAGTGGTGGTGGCGCTTACTTAGTGAGGTGTGTTGAGATGCGGAGGAGCGGTGGTGGCGCGGGAGTTGCGTGGTTGCACGGTGAGGCTGGGGGTTTGAGGGGAAAAGCAGAGGGTTTGAACGGTTGGCGAGGCAAGATTGAGTGGTTGAGCTATATGGTGGTGAAGCGATGGTGGAGTGATGTGTAGTTGATTTCAAGTGGTTGTGCCTGTGTGTGGAATCGTTGCGCTTAGTTTTTGAAAACTAAAGGTTGGAATAATTTCGCAAAGGGTTGGGGAGGGTTTATATGTGATCATTAGGGTTTGGATAGTCTAATTTGGGTCAAGTTGGACTTAAATAAAGGAAATGAGTTTGTTTTAGAATAAAAGGAAAACACAATAAATATTGAGTTTATGGGTTCACTAGTGGAGGGTGGGGTGATTAAAGACGGTTATTTAAAATCCGACTTTGATCGTCATCGATCAAAGGCGGTTCCAAAAAATGACTTTAATCAGACCCCAAGCAGTTTCGAGTTTGGAACCTAAATCCTGGGCCATAAAAAGAGGTTTTCGGCAGCCTCGATTAAAACAAGAAACACACAGCAAATAGATATGAGTTTCAACAACATCAACATCTTCATTAATAGACACAAATAACTTAAATTATTGAAAACCCAAAAACTTAATCAAACAAAATTTACAAACCCAAAAGAAGAAAAAAGGTGTATGAAAATTTACAGATCCAGCGGTGGAGAAGGAAAAATGGAAACGTGGCGGTGGAAGGAGAGAACGAGCGAACGCCAGTGGAAGGAAAGATCGAGCAGATGAAAACCGTGGAGGCGGTGAAGCGAGCGACAACGCTGGAGCGAGAAATGGTACGATGGTAATGGAGACACAGTGCGGTGGGGGTGATTTTAAGGTGGCAGAGGGATGGCGCTTGGTGGCTGAGAGGTAGCGCGAGGTGGTGGAGGGATGGAACTAGGTTGCACAGGGTGGCACTAGAGATGAAGAACGAGAGCAGTGATGAAGAACGAGATGAGATTGAAAAAATGGCTAAGAATCAAAGGTGAATTCTTGGATGACGGAGGGTGTTAGGAGAAAATAGAAAGGGAAGAAGAAAGAAATGAGTAAATAAAACCCTAGCTTGGCCCAAAAATAAAACAAAGTCAGCCCATTGGGACTTGAGAGGGAGTTCCAAATTCGGAACTCCTTGGGATCTTCATTTAAAGGTGGTTCTTCAATAGAACTACCTTTAATTGATGCCAAATAAAAAAGTGATTTTAAAATTTCTGATTGGGACTTGGAGGGAGTTCTTAATTTGGTACTCCTTGAATCCTTATTAAAAGCGGTTCCTCAATAACCATCTTTGATTGAGTGTCTTTAATCACTAGCTCTCTACTAGTGGTTCTTCTTTGTTATACCTTTTTGCTTCTGTTTTTCAACTTTGACTACTGTTATTTGAAAACCGAAGTCAAAAAAATGTTTTTAACTCAAGTTATTGGAAAGGGAGAATTCAAAGAACTTTTGGCTTCTGTTTCTCACTTTTGCCTTTGATTTTTTCAATGGCAAAAAGTCAAAAGGACGAAGTTAAAAGCCATTAACTTCGTGGAATTAAACTGAACTGAATGACTGAAGTCACTTTGATTTTTTCACTTTTGCTTTTTAAATGAACTGATTTGAATTCAACTTAATTTTATTAAAATACAGATAAACTCTAGAGAATAAGAAACAATATGGAGGAGCAGAACTAGATGGAGCTGGAGGGTGCTTTAGTCGCCGCTAGGATGAAATTTACATGCAATGCAAGAGCAATTTTATTTTAAAAATATTTACATGCAAGAGCAATTTTATTTTAAAAATAGTTACAGTCCCATCTTATATAAAAAAAATATTTGAAACATATATATTTTTTTACTTATCAACCATACTTGTACCCTCTTTCCTCGGAGGCAAAGAGCCATACATATATTTTCTGCCTCCTCTCGGTCAATGGGACTAGCTTTACCGGTTTAGTTTGGTTGTAGCTAGTTTCAATTCGCAGAATTTTGAGATCAAAGTGTACATCAATCTATTATAGGAGTTTGGCTTTTACCGGTTTAGTTTGGTGAAAATAGTAGAATTGTGAGTTTGGTGGAATTTAGGGCCCAGTGGAGGAATGAAAAATACAATATTGGGAAAATTTGTAGTCCCTCCCATCTGAATTTATATTCTTACTTTTGACATAATTCTCTATTAAAATTTGATCACATATTTGAATAACTATATGAACAACAATATTATTACATATGATATAGTTCAATTTGTCGTAATAAATAGTTTCTTAATATAAATTTTTTATTACCGTTATTATACGTAGGTAAACATATTAACAAATAACAATATTTTTTGAAAAGCGTGATAATGATGAGGGTGCAAAATCAGCTGAGACAGAGGGAGTACCATACTTCCCTTGTTTCAGTTCAAACTACACAAGAAACTTTTCATGATTTCTAAAATACGAAATTATTTTTTTGGTCCCCTACAAAGTATCTTTTACTATCTTTTGGTCCCCGTTTGCAAATCAACCCTTAGACGGTACCCAACAAATTCAAAATGATATGTTTTGGTCCCCAGAGGTGGTTTTCCGGTAAGCCTAAATGGTTTTCCCGGTATAGCCATGAGTATAATGGTAATTTTACAAATTAAAAATATTTTCAATTAAAAATTCATAATTTTAATATTTTATTTTTCTTCATTTTTCTCCGCCGCTGCCAATTTCCACCACCTCCGCCGCTGCTACCAATTTCCATCGCCTTCCCTGCTGCTGCCAATTTCCACCGCCTTCTTCGCCGCATTCAGTTTCAAATGGCCTCGATTCACCTGAAGCCCTGCTCCAGATCTGGTTCCCAACGGGGAGAAGTCGGCGAAGACGAAGCGGCGGAGAAGGTTTCGAAGAAGACGAAAAGGAGAAGCGGCGAAGAAATGACAATAAAGATGAACCAGAGAAGCGGCGAAGAAGGCAAAGGGGCAGAGAAGACAAAGCAACGGTAGAAGGCGGAGAGGACAAAGCAATGATAAAGGGCGGTGGCAGGCGGAGAAGACGAAGCGACGACAATGGATGGCCAGAGCTTAGGCAGAGAAGACAAAGCGGAGAAGCGGCGGAGAAGACAAAGCGGAGAAGCGGCAGAGAAGACAAAGCAAAGAAGCGGCAGAGAAGGAGAAGACGAAGCGGAGAAGCGGCGAAGAAAATGAACGAAACAAGCGGCGAAAAAGATGAAGCGGCGAAGAAAACGAAGTATCAACAGAAGGCGGTGGAAGGCGGAGAAGACGAAGCAACGATGGAAGGCGGAGAAGACAAAGCGACGGTGGCGGATGGCCAGAGCTCAGGCGGAGAAGACGAAGCAGCGGAGAAGGAGAAGACGAAGCGGAGAAGTGGCGAAGAAGATGAACCAGAAAAGTGGCGAAGAAGACGAAGCAGTGGAGAAGACGAAGCGGCGGAGAAGACGAAGCGGCGGAGAAGACAAAGCGACGGAGAAGACGAAGCAATGACGGAAGGCGGAGAAGACGCCAAGTAATCTCTTCTGAGTCCATTGTAGTTTGTTAATTTTTTAGAGCAGAGGAAAATGTCCATTGTTTAAGAAATGCTATAGTCTACTGAAAGATTACCGTTGAAGAATCAATTATTCGTGCACCTTATCATTGTGATTACTAAGAGCACTGTAGTTTAGATATGGATATTTATTGATTATAGTTAATGCTTTCCGTTTACGTTCATGCCAATAAGAATTTATAAGAATATATATACTTGTTTTTTTAAATTTGTAAGAAATTTAAACGAACTAATTTATTAAACTTGTTTATAATGAATATGGATTGCAAAACACATGAATACCAGCCTTTTGTCTATTTGATCCATTTAATGTTAAGATATTTGGGGTGATTTTTTAAAATTTATAGATTAGTCCTCCCACTTATACTTATAAATTTAGTTTTGTAGTTTTAAAATTTACTTATTATTGTATATATTTAATTACAATTCCGTATTCGGTTCGGGTTTCGGTTTGAGTTTTAATATCCAAAAACCGTATTTAGAAATTGGTTTATTCAATTCGGATATCCAAAAATCGTATATTAAATTCGATTCGGGTTATTCAAATTTAGATATTTAACGGTCTCCTTATCACGGGGGTGAATGAGTGATTCTTCAGACACCCCATGTTTAGTCATCTCCTTTTTTTACTGAGGAGATTGGGTGATTTTGGACACTCCCTGAATTATGGATGCTTTAACGACTTAATCATTCCTAACGTCGGAGCTCTTGGACACAACTCTATCTCGGACACCTTAAGTTTCAAACACGTTTCCCACGTGTTGCCTTGGTGTTGGAGTTGTTATTGCTAAGCATTCATCGAATATGAGAGAATTGCACTGATCTCTCACGTTAGCCTTTTACTTTGCTTTGATACCAATAGTTGGAACATGCCCTTCACAAAAGTATTATCACATACTCACGTGTTGCCCTTCACATACAAACTAATATGAACTCTATAACAATACTTTCTCAGAGATACTGCCATAAAAACAAAATAAGATATTTTAGAATTGAAATTGCTCTCCTTTACACTTATTTATAAGGCAACGTAACCAAATGAAGAACTACATCTTTTCTACTCGTCTTACTCTACAAAGAATACACATTCTGTTAATATATAAGACTATTTATAACTCCTACATTCTATCTGCAACTCCTACATTTTAGCCACAACTAATAACAACTCCCACAAAATCTAATCCATTGCTTTTAATTGAGCAATTTACTCAAAACAAACTATGGCTAATTCAAACTACAGTAAAATGGTAAATAAAAACTAGAGTAACCAACATAAAGTGCACATACATTAATCCAGTAAAATCACAATAAACTCCAATAAAAACAACATAATTTATACACATCACGTGTTCAAAAATCTTAAAATATTGCAGAGAAAAGAATATCTGAGCGACCAAGATCTATGAACCTAATGCTCTGATACCATGTGGAAAAAGAAGTCACCAATTGCATACTGAAAACGAAGCTCTTATTTGAGAGAAAATTGAGACAGTAAGTGGGAAATTTTTGTATATTGGTTAACTTACTGAATACAAGATCTGTGGCCCTATTCAGACAACTATACAGCACACAACTAGAGGCTAATCAGTAACAACTAACTAATAGGTAACAGAATCAAATTGATCAGTGTAATAAACAAGCAACTGACTAACCTACAACTAAAAACTAAACGTATAGTTACAAGTAATTACAAAACAAGAGCTTAATTGAAATATATGACTTAATTGAAAATTGAGAGATGAAATTTTATTGATATTTAAAATTCTCATTAAGATACATTAGTACTTGGAAGCCAATGATAGTTGAGAGATCAACTATACATTAAAACATAACACTGACATTGTGGAAATTGTATTTAAAAGGACTGTATATAAAGAGATATACTCCATAAATTATGCTGCATGAGGGTAGAGACGAAGTGGAAGCCCTTTCGTAGGTGTAGGAGTTGGATCATAGGTTATCTTCTCATTTGGGGCAGTCTTTTCCAGTTTGAATCTTGTGACAACATTATTGTAAAGTCCTCCGGAGTTGGACTTATGAATGGCATATTGTGAATAGTGGTAATCTGGTGTTTGAACACCACTGAGTGGTAATCTGGCGATATGGTGTTTAAACACCACTGCTGTCCAGCAGTTTCCAGCAGCTGCGGTGTTGATGTCCACGATTTAAGGAGTATATTATGGGATATAATTGTGCGATCTGATCAGAATATTATGAAGATAATTGATTGATTTCGTGGTCATCTAATTCTGGTAAACGAATATTCCTGTAATAGTTAGGAATTGGTTAAGTAGTTAATTATGGAACAAGTCCTATTGATAACAGGATTGTTCATTTAAATACCAGATTTGTATTAGATCTTTCCTTAGACTAGAAGTCTATTTGGGGTAGAAGTTCGACAAGGAAAGAAGTCTAATGAAGGCAGGATTGCGATGAGATAAAGTGAAGAAAATTACAACGCAATCGGGGAGGCTTCCACGACTATTCTCTACGTTGAGAACTTTGGAGCGATCTGCCGTGTTTGTTTGGAGGTTCGTAAATCAACCGACCAAGTTCTTAAAGATCAGAAACAAGGAAGTCTTAATTCCTCGGGAGGAGGAGATCCAGGGAGACGTGTTGATCGTGAGGGTTCAACGGCGTAGGATCGACAGTGAGGGGAGCTCACAACATTCACTCTGTAGGTTAGCAATGGATTAGTATTTAAGTTAAGCTTCTTGTACTAAAGACTGCTTTCTAGTGAATGGTTTCTGATCTGGGCAAGGCCCCGCAGACGTAGGTGTATTTGCACCGAACTGCGTAAACAAGTTGTGTGTGCACTGCGTGTTTAGTTTTGCGTTTAACACCAAACTAATCTTGGTGTTCCAACACCAAACTATTAAACAACTTGGTATAAAAGTTTAGTAATCAGGTGAAACGGAATTTCAATTGGTATCAGAGCAAGGCACTTGTTTACCCCTATACAGGGAGAGTGAGATCAGGTTTCACCATGGCACCAAAGGAGGGGGCATCAGTCACGCGACCACCACTGCTGGAACAAGGAAACTATGCTTACTGGAAAGCACGCATGAAAGTGTTCATTGGAGCTCTAGATGATCAAGCTTGGAACTATGTCATAAATCAATATACTCCACCTGCTAGTGACACAACTGAAGGATCGAGCTCCACTGCCACTAAACCATTCTCTAGGTATTCCACTGAGGAGCATAAAGCGCACGTGTCCAACTCAAAAGCATTGAATGCCATCTTTACGGCTGTGGACGAAGATCAGTTTAAAATGATTTCGAACTGTGAGACTGCAAAGGAAGCATGGGATGTGTTACAAATTTACCATGAGGGAACAAGCTCTGTAAGAGAATCAAAGCTGCAGTACTACACGACCAAATTTGAAGAATTGAAGATGCGTGAAGATGAAACTATCTCCGAGTTTAATGGACGAGTCCGAGATATTGCAAACAAGGCTTTTCAGTTTGGCAAAAAGTACAAAGATCAAAAACTTGTAAGGAAAGTGCTGAGAGCATTACCTCCACGGTTCAACATGAAGGTCACGGCAATAAATGAAAATGGAAGGATAGGAACAATGACACTTGATGAACTTATGGGATCTCTGGAAACGTATGAAATGGAGATGTTGCAAACTAAAACGGGGAAGAAAGAAATGGCGTTTTCAAGCACAAATACTGGAAAGGTTGAGTATTCTACAGATAATGAAGAGACGGATGAAATTGCAAACATAACCAGGAATTTTTCCAGATTTATGAAGAAGATGAGCAGGAAACCACAAGAAAAGTCAGGTGGGAACAAAAATCCAAATGCAAACTCCACTCCACGATTTGGTCAATCTACTGGTGTTGAAACACCAAAATTCAAATCGGTAAATCCGAACCTGAATAGGAGAATCCAGTGCAGAGAGTGTGAAGGTTTTGGACACATACAAGCTGAGTGTGCCAATACACTCAAAAGACAAGGAAAGTCATATGCCACAACCTGGAGTGATGATGATGGTGGAGATGATGTTAAGGATGAAGAGGAGTATACAAATCATGTTGCATTCGGCGTATCAATGGTGGAGGTAGAAGATTTATGCAAGGAAGGTCTCAGTATGGTGAATGAAGAAGAGAGCGGTAGCTCAGATGAAGAGAGTAGAAGTGTTAGTGATGAAGACATTCGCAAAGAAAGCATGGAGATGTACAAGATGTGGTTAAAAGTGGCAGATGAAAACAAAAAACTCAAGGCTGAAAACAAGAGGTTAAGTGAGACTGCTAAAGTGTATGAATGCGAGAAGGAAGAAGCAACTCGAGATCTGGAAAAACTCAAGAAGGAATTTGCTGTAGTGGTGCAACGAGCAGAAGAAGCAGAACAATCCATCAGACGCCTTAATACTGGGAAAGCTAAACTCGAAGAATGTCTAAGGATGGGACAGACGAGCAAATTTGGCATTGGCTATGAAAGGACAGTGAAAGAAGAAAATCATCAGACAGATCAAACTGAACCAGTTGCAAGAATAATTAAGAAGAATGGTCCTACAAAAAGGGTCAGACGATGCGGATACTGTGGAATTGAAGGTCATGTAACAAACAGATGTTTTAGACTGATGAGAACTCGGTCTGTTAACACAGAATATCGGGGCATGCACACCACCCCATATCGATGTTTCAACACCAGTCCAGTTCGAGGATTCAACACCAACTTTGAACATAACACGCACAAATTCAACACTGGAGGATACAATACTGGATCTCTACTCGCACGGGTTAATCTGAATCCGCAACAAGTCATTCGACCAGTACGTCAGGTATGGGTTCCAAAATCTCGAAATGTTTGTTTTTCTAGCTTTGTATGTTTTGGAGCACATACAGGAACCTCGTGGTATTTTGATAGTGCGTGCTCAAGGCACATGACTGGAGTTCCTGAATTCTTGCAAAAATTCAAACCTGGATTTGGTGGACATGTTAAATTTGGTGATGGAAAACGGAGCAGAATAATTGGCAAGGGTGAGTTGGCGATTAAAGGACTCCCTGTGTTTCAAGATGTATTGCTTGTGGAAGGTCTGAAGGCCAATCTATTGAGCATCAGCCATCTATGTGACGATGATATGACAGTTAACTTTGACAAAGGAAAATGTATTGTGAACCATGGGACTGGAGTATTCACTGGAACAAGGTCAATAGATAATTGTTATTTGCTCGATCAAGATGTCACATGCTTGAGCTCGAAGAAGGAAGTTAGCACTCTATGGCACAGAAAATTGGGACATATAAATTACAAGTCTCTGGCACGTATTTCCAGACTGAATGCAGTCAGAGGTATTCCTGAAATCGGTGAAAGCAAGGAGGTTGTGTGTGGCTCATGTAAAGAAGGAAAGCAAATTCGGATCCCACATCACGCTGTTCATGATGTTTCAACGTCAAGACTTTTGGAGCTTCTACATATGGACTTAATGGGGCCGATCAATACACCCAGTGTTGCAGGGAAGAAGTACATTTTTGTGTGTGTGGACGACTTCTCGAGATATACTTGGGTATCTTTTCTCAAAGAGAAATCAGAGGCAGCTGAAGTTTTCGAGACCTTGGTGTACAAATTACACATTGAAAAGGGATCTACTCAGGCAAGAATTGCCCGTATCAGAAGTGATCATGGAAAGGAGTTTGAAAACTCTAGGTTTAATGACATCTGTAAGACACTCGGTATACACCACGAGTTCTCTGCTCCCATCACACCGCAACAAAATGGTATAGTTGAAAGGAAGAATCGAACACTGCAGGAAATGGCCAGAGCAATGTTGGCCGAAAAGAAAATTCATTCTAAATACTGGGCTGAGGCGCTTCATACAGCATGCTACACCATCAACAGAGTATATTTGCGTCCATTTACTGAGAAGACACCATATGAGATTTGGAAAGGGAAGAAACCTGATGTGTCGTATTTCCATGTTTTTGGCAGTAAGTGTTATATTCTAAAAGATCGTGAGCCGTTAGCTAAGTTTGAATCTAGAAGTGATGTCGGGATATTCTTGGGATATTCTCCCACCAGTCGAGCATACCGAGTGCTTAATCAACGTACTGGAACGGTCATGGAATCTATTAATGTGGTGGTAGATGATTCTGAGGATGACAGAGTTGGAGAAGGTGAAGTGCTGGAACCAGTGTTCCCTACCGGTGTTGAAACACCAACAGTGTCAACTGGTGTTGAAACACCAGAAACCGAGACACCTGAACCTGAACGGCGTCCGTCCAGACAGATGCAACTTCGGGATCAACCTCGTGTAAATTACAGGGAATTGGCAGGATTATCTTGTTTCATATCACTCACGGAGCCGAAGAATTATAAAGAGGCTTTACTCGATGAATATTGGATCTCTGCTATGCAAGAAGAATTACAGCAATTCGAAAGAAACAATGTTTGGGTTCTTACCCAACGACCTGCAAATGTCAATGTGATCGGTACCAAGTGGATTTTCAAGAATAAATCTGATGCAGATGGTAATATCACAAGGAATAAAGCACGCCTAGTTGCTCAAGGATACACGCAAGTCGAAGGCATAGACTTTGATGAGACTTTTGCACCTGTAGCCAGATTGGAGTCAATCAGACTGTTGTTGGCTGTGTCGTGCATTCTGGACTTTACTCTTTTCCAGATGGATGTCAAGAGTGCTTTCTTGAATGGGGTCGTGAAGGAGGAGGTGTATGTGGAGCAACCTAAAGGGTTTGAAGATCCACAGTTTCCTGATTTTGTCTATCGATTGAATAAGGCACTATATGGCCTCAAGCAGGCCCCCCGAGCATGGTATGAGCGACTGACAACCTTTCTGATTAAAAAGGGCTATCGTCGAGGGGGAGTAGATCGGACTCTGTTCGTACTACACAGAGGTTCAAACATTCTGATTGCACAGATTTATGTAGACCTTAGAAAGTATGAACATTTGCGTGGCAAGATTAACAATTTTAAGCTTGAGGAATTGTTGACTGGTGGTATAGGAGAAATAAAGGAAATTAGTGACTATAATGCCAAACTAGTTGCAATAGATTTCGGTGAACAGTATAAAGTTGGAGATGATTTAGGCCAATATTTTACTATCTATACACGGATAGGGTCCCTGCACAGGCCTATTCTCAGACAATTGGGTGATGATGCTGTGATTCAGCCCTGGATAAAAGTGGTGAAATCCACTGATGTAGCTATGGAGATGGTTTGCGTTGATGAGTCCCTGAATCAGACTCAAGAGTCACTCAGAAATTTGCCTGTTCCGGTTTTGGAGATTAGTGACAGTGAAGAAGAAGAAGGGTGTGGTGAGAAAGTTGATACAGAGGAAAATCCGATGAATGAACCAGGAGATGCTTCTTCGCTGGATGAGGCTCTGGCGACATTTATGAGATCCGAGGAGGCTCTGGCAGCATTTCTTGGATCAGGTTCTGAGAAAGAAGGTGATGAAGATGTGGGAGTAGATTCAGAGAAGAATACTGTTGGAACTGTGGCTGAGGATAAGAATGAAAATACTGAGAGGCCAGAAGAGGAGAAGTCAGAAGGAGTAAATTTGGACAGCACTCATGTGGAAGGAGACACTGCAGTAATGGGCTCTGGTGTTCCAACACCAGGAGTAGATTTGACCGAGGAGCATCAGATCTCTGTGCTATTTGGAAGTGATGTTGAAACTACACCAGAGACAAGTCCAGCTCAGGGACTTAAGAGGAAAAGGCAGCAACATGGTGTTGAAACACCAATTGCATCTGACACCAGATCTTTACCTCAGATGCCTGAGATTGTTGAAGAGAATGTGGCCTCAGCAAGTAAGAAAATTCGGAGATCAAAGCGATGCAGAGACAAGGGCACAGCTGAAAGTTATGATAGTGACGAGCCTATTGGACAGAAGCTGAAGAGATTGAGAGCAGAAAGGAAGAAGAAATCTGCAGACAAAATAAAGCCCAAAGTACTGCCAGCACCTGAGGTCAGTAAAGCCATTAGCAGTGAATGGTATGACAATGATGTTCAAGACAAGTATGAATTCATCAGTGGAAGGAAAATCCTAGCCGAGAGACCGGCTGATGCCAAGAAATTTGAAGACTGTGGCTTTACTGCTTTTCTCAAATACCTTAAGGTGTTTAGAGCTGCCACCTGCTTTGCAGAGTTCAACAAACAAATGGTACTGGAATTTTATTCAAATTTGAAGGAAGAATCTGAAGATGAAGACTCTGGATGGTATCACAGAGTCTATGTGAGAGGTAAAATCATTGCTTTTTCTCCTGAGGCTGTAAATAGGTGTTTGCAGCATGGCAGTTTCAAGAACTCTCAATCGGTGTTCCAACACCAAGCTCCAGAAAATTTTGATGAGGTAGCAGTTGAGCTGACAGGAGGAGTGGAAACTAGTTGGCCACTTGCTGGGAGACAACAAATACCAGCTTCGAATCTGACTTCCAGGTACTACTGTCTATACATGGTTGCGGTGCATAACTGGATTCCTTCAGTGAACAGCACCATGGTTACAAAAGAAATGGCAGCGCTGCTGTATAGTCTTGGTGCGAGGCAACGAGTGGATTTGGGCAGACTCATATTTAATGACATTCTGGATTGTGCTCGTAAAACTAGGAAGGAATCACTTGTCCATCCGTGTATTATTTCCATGATACTGCTGAAGGGAGGAGCAGGTGCAAGAGAAACAGATGAGATAATCTCCACTCAGGCGTTACGACCAACACTCAGGACGTTGAGCGGTCGGATAGTGAAGGATCTACCCTGGACACCTCCGGCGACTACTGGCTTGGATAGAGGAGCAGCTCGGCTGAAAGCAATTGAGGCAAGGGCAGTTGCGTGTCATGAACTACTAAGTCGTCATCAGGCTAGTATTGCAAAGATTCAGGGGGAGATTGCAGACTTGGAGGCTGAAAGAGCAACTTTATTGGCAGAAACTCAAGACGGATCACATGATGGTACTTCGGATGAATCGGACGATAGTTTGGCCTGATTTGTTTTTAGTGTCCTTGTCATATTCATGAATTCAGGGGGAGAATTTGGGATTCTTGAAATTTTTGACTGATTTTATGGTAATGTGTGCTATCTGGTATTCTGGTATTTTACAGTTATTATGCTGCTTGGTTTTCTGGTGTTCTATGGTGTTTATGCTAATGTGGTATGAATTCACCAATATGCCAAGGGGGAGATTGTAAAGTCCTCCGGAGTTGGACTTATGAATGGCATATTGTGAATAGTGGTAATCTGGTGTTTGAACACCACTGAGTGGTAATCTGGCGATATGGTGTTTAAACACCACTGCTGTCCAGCAGTTTCCAGCAGCTGCGGTGTTGATGTCCACGATTTAAGGAGTATATTATGGGATATAATTGTGCGATCTGATCAGAATATTATGAAGATAATTGATTGATTTCGTGGTCATCTAATTCTGGTAAACGAATATTCCTGTAATAGTTAGGAATTGGTTAAGTAGTTAATTATGGAACAAGTCCTATTGATAACAGGATTGTTCATTTAAATACCAGATTTGTATTAGATCTTTCCTTAGACTAGAAGTCTATTTGGGGTAGAAGTTCGACAAGGAAAGAAGTCTAATGAAGGCAGGATTGCGATGAGATAAAGTGAAGAAAATTACAACGCAATCGGGGAGGCTTCCACGACTATTCTCTACGTTGAGAACTTTGGAGCGATCTGCCGTGTTTGTTTGGAGGTTCGTAAATCAACCGACCAAGTTCTTAAAGATCAGAAACAAGGAAGTCTTAATTCCTCGGGAGGAGGAGATCCAGGGAGACGTGTTGATCGTGAGGGTTCAACGGCGTAGGATCGACAGTGAGGGGAGCTCACAACATTCACTCTGTAGGTTAGCAATGGATTAGTATTTAAGTTAAGCTTCTTGTACTAAAGACTGCTTTCTAGTGAATGGTTTCTGATCTGGGCAAGGCCCCGCAGACGTAGGTGTATTTGCACCGAACTGCGTAAACAAGTTGTGTGTGCACTGCGTGTTTAGTTTTGCGTTTAACACCAAACTAATCTTGGTGTTCCAACACCAAACTATTAAACAACTTGGTATAAAAGTTTAGTAATCAGGTGAAACGGAATTTCAATTATAAATATATATTAGGATTACAATGCGAGCATACTCTTTACCAGGGCACATTCGTTGCCCTCCTCCAAATGGTACAAATGTGTAGGGTATGGGTCCACTTCCCTCGAATCTTGTAGGATCTATCTTCTCTGGTTCCGGGAAGTAGTTTGGATCTTTGTGTGTTGTGTACACATTCCAAAATGCCTGCATAGGATTTTTATTTTTTATTTAGTTCAATTCAGTTCAACAAAAACAAAACTCAAAAGAACTGCCCCAGAGTGTTGAGTCTTAGGAAGTTATAAATTTTAGAAAACTACCTTCCATCCTTTGGGAATTTTGAAATCAGCAAAGATTAAATCAGTTACTGCTTCCCGAATGAGCCCCTGAGAAGGCGGTGCTACACGCAGTGTTTCACGTACCACGTTCCATGAATACTTCATTTTCTCAATATCCTCCCTAGTTAGCACCTCTTCCGGGCCTTTTGTTCTCGCAATAGCCGTTACTTCTGCAATCCACAAATAGAATAAGGACGGAGATTTGCTTAAAGGGTGTTTGAAATAGTGCCACACCGGTTTCTTTAAGAGTAAATGATTAGCATATAAGGTCTTCAATCACCTCCAATTAGTACGAGTTGGTTTTAAAATGGAAGACCAAGATAAATTGAAATTCTACGTGATATCAGAGCACAGATTGAGTTATTAGGCCGATGTTGGGATCCCCATCCCAACATTATGTGTAGATTACCTTGGAAGACTTTGTCATAAATATGGGGAAGTTCCGCAAGATGCTTCAACACGAAGGTGATGGTGTTGCCAGTAGTGTCGTAGCTGGCGACAAACAAGGTTGTGATGTTGTGCACCATCTCTGTTTCACTGAAACGCTGCCCATTTCCATCTTCGTTTTGAAGGAGCATTTTGGACAAGACGTCTCGCCCCTCACTTTCTATCCTCTCTTCAAGCTCCTTTCGTCTGTTGGTAATGATCCTCACAAGCTCCGCACGAAACCTTATTCCTGCTCCAATGCCACGACGATAAGCTGTCCCCGGAAAATCTATAGGCACAGAATGCAACCCTCTCATAAGAAGAAGGAAGGGATCCGCGAGGATGTTAATGAGGGCTTGATCTTCAATTCCCAAGAACAATTTGCAGGCTAAGTCGAAGATGTATTTCTTGGAGAGAGGGAAAACTATGACTTGCTCATTCGGAGCCCAGTCTCGGTCGATATGCTTGCGAGCCAAGGAATGCATGACAGGGATGCATTTCTTCAGGGATTCAGGCTTGAAAGTATCAATGACGGCGCTACGTACCTGATTAGATATTTTCCTGGATTCTTCATAATGTCCGGGGAAGATGA
Source organism: Rubia yunnanensis (assembly GCA_037428765.1). Taxonomy (NCBI): domain Eukaryota; kingdom Viridiplantae; phylum Streptophyta; class Magnoliopsida; order Gentianales; family Rubiaceae; genus Rubia; species Rubia yunnanensis. The sequence continues at coordinate 110,800,560 of CM075065.1, read as the reverse complement.
AAAGCTTTATCTGGGATACAGGGAAATATGGTGTGAGATGTTTGTCCCCTTTAGTGAACAGAAATTTGTTGCCTTCTGGACCACAAAACACGGCCACTGTCTCTCCCATCAAACGAGTTCGGAACACCTGAGGGGAATACCTCTTCATTCGATCGCTGATGAAACTTTGCGCGCCTTCCATGGCAAAATTGAGGGTTTCTCCCACCATCGGCCACCCAGATGTTCCGGGTGGACGAGTTCGGGTTGGGTTCGGGTTGGAACCCGTCTTGTGGAGGAGTAACACGGCAGCAAAGGATAAAGGCAAGAGAAGAAGTAGAGCAAGGCATTGGAATAAGATCTCCATGTTTTCCAATTACAGAATTAATTAATCACACTGTTGGTAGAATAACTCGTGGTCTTCTTCTCTTTATAATTTAGTAGTGTATTTATAGTTTGGTTATTGTAGGAATGACATGCATGCTTACATCATGCAATCAATTAATACCTAGATTTTTTTTCCACTTGAAGCAAAAGAATTCTAAGTAGAAGGGATAGGTGACCTTATAATTTAGTCCATATATAATTAATGTAAACGCCGCTTACATGCATTGTTATTATTACTCGTACAAATGTGGACAGAAAAATGTCATTAGTCTTACTATGTGCATAGACTTCTAGCACATTAGAGTTACTGATTTCTATCATAAAATCAAGTGGTACTCAGATGAGTTGAATCACGATAGTACAAATTATAGTTTTAGCTTTGGTTGTGGAGATAGTGTAATATAGTTTGTGTTGCATTAAGTTACTAGTTACCTTAGAGGTCGTTTGGTATGCGTACCATACACGGTGATTATAAATTCTGCGTATTTTAGGATTGGTAGAACTGTTTGGTTGACGGAAAGTAGTAAATACATGGGAAGTTGTAATTCGGAGGAAATTAAATTTCCCACATAACGTGGGAAATATGTTACCGAGTACCTCCTCGGTCGAATGCAATTCTGCGATGCTTTTGTGTGATATTACACTTTTATCCTAACTATGGCGCGTAAAACGTTATGGTTTCCCTCCTTCACGCGACAATTTTTTACAAAATCGTTAGATTCCAAAGAAACAAATGAAGTCAACCAAACAACATGCAGAAAATTAATTCATAGGAAATATAGAATCCGCATGTGCAACCAAACACGATTTGTGTATATCATAGAAATTTGATCACGGAAACAACTTCCCATGAAATACAAATTACCGCAGAATTGAATTCCCACATGAACCAAACGACCTCTTAGTCATATCTTCTACATTTGGGTATAAATAACTCATCATTCTGTCAACATCACGTGAATAATCATTCCCAAATATCACATGAATAATCATTCCAAAATGAATAACATGACGGGTAATCTGGCCTTGCTTCATGATATGATTGATATTGCACATGTTCCTATTAAGCTTCTAGACAATCGTGTTGTTATAGCTATTCAGGAAGGTTCTCTGGTATTCTCTCAGTCTGCCAGAATCAATCATGTTCTTTATTTGCCGACTTTGGAGTGCAAACGTCTCTCCTTCGCTATGTTACTTCTACAGGCTCAGTGCTTCGCTTTCTTAACCGATCAGTTGTGTGTACTTCAGGAAAGCGGTTTGAAGACATTGATTGGTGTGAGTGAGCAACAAAGTGGAGTTTACTGGTTATGACATTTCTTGGTCGCCGCACATGCATGCCATGCATCCAAATTCAAGGAGAAGTAATCAGTCGAATTGTGGCATAAGAGGCTGGGTCACCCTTCAGATGCAATTTTATTTTCTTTGTCTGTTCCATTTGATTCAGTTTCTAGTATTAAACCTTGTGATATTTGTTTCAGTTCCAAGAAAACACGAGTTGTTTTCCCTTTAAGTTCTAATAAAGCCACACATTTATTTCAACTTGTGCACTGTGACATTTGAGGCCCTTATTGTACTCTTGCTTCTTGTGGTGCTACTTATTTTTCTACAACTGTCGATGATTATTCTCTTGCTACTTGGGTCTATTTACTGAAATCCAAGTCAGAAGTTCCGCGTATGATCATGGATTTCTGTGCTTTGGCTATTACTCAGTTTAAGTCCTCAGTTCACCGTTTTCGAACAAACAATGGTACAGAGTTTCTTGGACTGGGGGATTATTTAGCTACTCACGCCATTGTTCATGAGACTTCATGTGTTTACACACCCCAAAAAAGGGCAGAGTGGAGTGCAAGCAATGCCACCTCTTAAATGTGGTTCATGCTCTGCATTTTCAAGCCTCTCTTCCCATTAAATTCTGGGGTGAATGTGTTTGGGCTACTTATTTTTTAATCAATTGCACTCTAACACCAGTTCTCCAAAACAAGACTCTGTTTCATCTGCTCTTTCAACGTAAACCCAAGTTTTTTGATTCGCGTGTCTTTGGGTGTCTTTGTTTTGCTCTGGTTCTTCCTCGACCAACTGATATGTTCACTGCTCGTGGTCGCAAATGTGTTTTCAAGGGATATCCTAGTGGCAATCATGGTTGGCGATTGTATGATCTTGGAATCGGTCAATTCTTCTTCTCTCGCAATGTGGTGTTTTTCGAAACCATTTTTCCATTTTGGGCTTCATCATGTTCCTTGCTGCCACCTCCTCAGGATTATCTACCTCATCCTGCTGTCTATAACCTTCCGCTTCCTGCCTCCCCAGCAAGGGGGAGCTCTTCCCAATAACATGCAGCTAGGGGGGAGTCTGAGTAGTCGTTGGAGTCAAGCTCACCATCCCCAATCAAGCACCGTGAGGGTTTGCCTGAGGCAGTTTCTGGGGTGCCTTATCCAGAGGTTCGACAAAGCACTCGCGATCGCAGGCTGAGCATTTTGCTCAAGGATTTCATATGCAGCTCCACTCTCACAGGCGTTCCCAATCCAGCTCGGCTGCTTCGTCAACTCCATATCTTATACGCCGCTTTGTTTCTTCTCATAGGTTCACTTCTGTTCACTCCACTTTCTTGTGACTATCACTTCTTGGCAATAACCGACTCATTTTTCTGAGGCTGTACAGCAGCCATGTTGGTGACATGGCAAGCAGGCAGAGCTCGATGCTCTTGAGAGAAATAACACATGGTCTCTCACATCTCTTCCTCCTGGTAAGAAACCTATTGGATGCAAGTGGGTCTATCGTATCAATTATAAGTCGAACGGAGAAATAAAATGCTATAAGGCTCGCCTTGTTGTGCTCAGTAGTCTTCAGGTAGAAGCCATCGATTTCAAATTAAACTTTCACTCCAGTCGCCAAGATGGTCACTGTTTGTACGTTCTTATCGGTTGTTTCAATTTGTGGTTGAGAACTCCATCAAATGGATGTTCAGAATGCATTTCTTCACGCTGATCTGGATGAGTTGGTTTTCATGTCTCCACCAATGGGTTACTCTAAAGAATTGTCTGTTCAAGTGTGTCGTCTCCACAAGTCTCTTTATGGTCTCCGCCAAGCTTCTCAAAATTGGTTCTCCAAGCTCGCATAGGCCCTTCGTCGGTATGGTTCAGCAAAGCTATGTAGACTATTCTTTGTTCAGCCTCAGCTGAGCTGGTCACACTCTTCATGTCTTGGTGTACGTCGATGACTTTAAATAAAATTTTGCAATCTAGAGTCTTCAAAAGGAGATTAATATCAATTAGTTGAGGGAAAAAGAATACAATGTATAACTTCCTCTCAAATTCTTCACAATTCATGGATTCCTTCACCAAAAACACCTAAAGTGCAAATTATATGTCAGTAAATACAAAGACGTGGGTGAGACTGTCTCACATGATCTTATGGTGAGACGAAAGGTTTAAATACAATTGTTTAAAGATGGGAGATGACATGACGTACTTTATGTAATTTTCAAAAGTTTATTTTGTACCTTATCTCACAGTAATTTATGGTGAGACGGTCTCATATAACTCTTTCTCGTCAATAAACCCATAATAATCCCACTTGAACACAATATTGCATGCATCAAATGGATTTTAGATTCTCTTTATATGTAAACGTCATACTGAAGTTATAATTGTGACGATATCATTAAAGATAAAAATCCAAAAGACACCAACGATTTATTATATTTATAAGGATTTGAGTGAGACGGTCTCACCAAATCTTCTGATGAGACAGACAGTTTAAGTGCAATTATTTTGAAATGGAAGATGATGTGAGGTAACTTTTAAAATTTTACTTAATCCTTCATTTAAGCATAAGTTATAGTAAAACAGTCGCATATCAATCTTTTTTCAAAAGTTTTTACCTAACATTTAACCCTACTGCGATTAGGCTCAACCAAACATATGAAAGGTTTTTTGTTAATGAAAACATATAAATGGTTTAATTGATCTAATCCGAGACTGCCCCGGACAGTGGTAATCTATTTCATTTTAAACTGTAATTTAACTACTCATTTAGTCAAAATATCCTAATTATGATCCAAAAATTAATTTGATATATAAGTATGAAACTATTGCATGATACAATATTGTTAGATTCCTTACCACATAATTTCTAAAATATTAACTTTTTACAAGTTTTAATGACTCTTAATGAAACATATTAATGATCAAATATTTTTCAAGTCAACTAATGAAAGTTAAAGTTTGTTGTTTGAAATTGGAGAGGAGTATATAATTCGAACTAGATAACACCCGTGCCGATGCACGAATTATGAATGAAAATTTAAGATACAATATAATTTATAGCAAAAATAGGTAATGAGTTGTTGTCATATCTATATGGCAAAAGACGATCACCTCTCACCCTCAGCGGCCCATACCAGCCCATACCCAGACCATCGTATGAGAGGTAAATCACGATAGCCCAGCACCAGGACCCATGGCTTGGCCTTGCCTCGGTGCGCACAAGGGAGCCTTGCAAAGCAAGAAAATAGATTAAAGAAAATTGACTCAATCTTTGCTGATACATAAGTATTTTACGTAAAAAATAATTACCTATTATATAAAATTACTTTACGTTATAAGAAAATATAGTGAGAAAAACAAGACCACTGCTTATAATCCTTTATATATGGCTTATAATTTCAAACATATAATTCTTTAAAAAAATAAAATGAATAGTGTAGGGTGAATTGGAAAAAATATTGAAAAAAATTTGGCATTGTCCAAATCCAAAAGCTAAATTAGCACCAAATCCAAACGTTAGTTTAACGTTCCATTGAACCATTGCAACTTCATATAAATTACAAAGTCTACAAATACAAACTCCAAATAATCAACAAATTCTACTAATTAGAACTCTAATTAGCACTTTAGCATTCCTGAAACATTGCAACTCTAAATAATTGCTCCAGAAGTACCGAACGGTGATATTTACTTATATTAGACACAGATTCTACACATCCAAATGCTAATTTAGCATTCTATTGATACATTGCAACTCCAAATACACTAATTTGGCATTCCATTGAAGCATGCAACTCCAAATAATTGATTAAGAAGTAATGAAGAAATATTTTTACTAAGCTAATTTAGAGTTCACTTGAAGCATTTGAACTCCAAATAATTACTCAAGAAGTGACAAACAATTTTTTTGACTAATAGTAGAAGTAACGAAGGCACTTGGCTTGTGTGCGCACTATTTTTGTTTTGTAAAAGGCGAAAGAATAGTTCGTTTTGAGCTTACTGCGTGACTACGTAATATTGTTGATTAATGAATTGCTTGTTTAATATGTTGGAGAAATCTCCTAAATTGTTCAATCTTTTCATGTGGGAATCTAGTCCAATCTTTCATAGTTCTTTTTAAAGTTATGGCTCACGAAGTTTAATAATGGTAATAAATGTACACTTTTCAGGAATACACTGGAAACTAAATTATCCTATATTTATTTAATAAATTAATATTTTTAATATTGATGTGGCTAATTGTGCAAGTGACACTTGACAAAAAAGTTGATCTTTTAGTTTTAGTTTTAGTTTTAGTTATAGTTATAGATTATAGATTATAGATGATCAATACCCTGTGAAATACGTAGTTCAGTGCCTAATCTGGAGATGAATTCGAGGAATATAACGCTGTGTAATCACTATTAATGCTGGATGGCACATTAATTTGACAGGTTTGGAAAGGAAAGTTTGATTTGTTATTGCTCGCATTTGCTTTCTTTTTCCTTAAATTTAGGTAGATCATATACACTTTGGTCCCAGCTATGGCCATCGTCAATGCCCTCCTTTAAAACTATGCTTTGGGATTGAGAAATCGTAACTAAGGGATTAGGGTTTTCTCTCTCTTTTAAATAAGCATCCACTACAGGTGGATGGAAGTGATTTATTGGGCTCTTCACACTCCAAAAATAATATTTCCTCCGTTTGCCTAAACCAACGATTGATAATAAATTCAAATTTTAAATTTTAAAAAATATATTTGACAATGAAAATTACTTCTAAAGAATTTCAAAAAACATTATGAATGGAAAAGGTATTCACTATAATTTAATCATTTTCACGTTAGTGTTTTCTTATTACAAAAAATAACTACAAGTGGTTTATAAGGACTCGGGATTAACATTTACAAATGTGCACAAAAGATCATAACCAAACATAAATACCCTACTTATTCATAAAAAATAAGGCAAAGTCTTGGGAAAGACGGTCTTTCCATATACTTATGGAAAGACGGTCTTTTCATATACTTATGGAAAGACGGGGTTTAATTTGAATAATAAAAGGTAAAAGGTCTTAGTTGGAACATTAAAAATTTAGTATGCAACATGTAGTAGTTATAAAATTTATAAACCGGTTCATGCAACCCAAAATTTTTATCTTCATTTCTTCTAATTTACACTTTAAACCTTGGTCTTTCCATTACCTATGGAAAGACCATCTTTCAAGAGACGCACTCAAATAAGAGACCGCCAACTAATATTAGAACTGTTAAACATGGAGGTCCTATTCCGCTACCTCGTTCCACTTCTTCTCTTCCCCTTGTCCGTGTAACAACGACACATAACAATTGATTTTTTGAAACTACTTATTATGGCGAATAAATATAATTAACAATATCACATACAATATCATTGTTGTTTATATATCTTTTTAAATATATGATTAAATTTGACAGTTTTATTAACTGAAAAAATCTCGATACCCTATTTTCTAGTACTCTTCTTCAAGACAGAGCAATTACCCCGATACCCTATTTTTCTAGTACTCAACTTCAAGACAGAGCAATTACCCTTGTTTGTAACATCGATATTCTATTAATAACCATAAAAATAATTTATTGTTAAAAATTTAGTAATTAGCTACAATTTTCAAACATAAGTAAATATTTCCACTATATATATAGTCTGGCCGAGACAAAATGGTGCAAAAGGGTACAAGAGTGATCGATAAAAGAAACGGACAACCCTATCTTTTCCTTTTCTAGACAACATCACCACCCACAATATTACCATTCTCGTCCATCCACGATCCATCCCCATATGATCGCATAATTACGGGTGGTCCACCGATGTCCTTCAAACTAGGGAACGCAGATGGAAACTCTGCAATGCCAGATTTGACGGGAATTCCTATTTCATCTTCAAAAAGTACTTCTTCCCGTGGAGTACAACATTCCGCTTCTCATTGCTTGGGTCTCAGATATAAAACACCTGGCGAGCTTGAGCTGCTAGGATGAACTTGTCATTCTTGTGGCCAACACGATTCAAATCCACAAGCGTAAAACCCATAGGCATCTCGGGTTGTACCCCGACACCATTTTAAACCCATCGGCACTTGAAAACTAACAATTTCAAATCAACATAATCCAACTCCCAAATCTCCTCAATAACCCCATAAAATGCCATGGCAGCAACAATTAGTTTTTTGTCACTCTTGCTCGACTGCCACATGGATTCAGGTTCAAAAACAATGCCGCTATTCTGAGTTGTACTCTTGCAATCCTTGGACACAGTTGAAAAACTGTATCCATTGATATCATAGCCCTGGTATCTCTTCACCGTGCAACCCGGTGTCCTTGCAAATGTATGAAGTTTGGACGGCATCCCATCCACATTACAATGATTATAAAACCAATTAACAAACGTTGCAGAATGCTCAAGTTGCAACTGGTTCAACTATCATTTAGGATACAGCTCTTCCAACATTGACATGTGCTCTTCAACACACATAGCAGTGTCACTACTATTACGCAGAAAATAAAGATAAACTTTCATCAACTCGGCATTAAAGGGTGTGTAAAAGGTACCTTTCGCATGTGGGATCCCCTTCTTCCTACCACTCTGCACATGATGGGGAACTCCAACTACTATTTTCCCAGGAAAATTTGAAGTGCAATACTCAATGATCTCCTCCGTGATATACCTCTGGACACTGCTAGCATCGGGTCGACATCAATTGTGTACATAACCCTTAAAGACCCCCATGTGCCGCTCAAAAGAGTACATCCAATGCATCCCAACGAGACCACACATTCTAATTTCCCTGAAAACATGGACTACAAGATGGACTATAATGTCAAAGAATGCTGGGGGAAAATACTACTCAAACAAACAAAGCACAAGTATACCCTCGCGCTCCAACTCATCAAGTTGTTTTCTGCTAAAATTCTTACGGAAAATGAAGTTGAAAAAGAAACACATGCACATGATGCAGAATCTCACCTCTTCCTCCAAGATACCATAGATAGCCACATGCAAGATTTTTTGCATCAACACGTGACAATCATGGGATTTTAGTGCATTAAGATGCAATTCATCATTCACAAACCGACTTACATTAGAAGAATAGCCAGATGGTACCTTGATTACCCCAATGAACTCATAGACCAACATCCTCTCTGTAATAGAAAGATTGTAAGGGGCTGGTGGTAGGTAGATCCGTTTACCTTTCACCTCTAGAGCTAAATCAACTCGTATACTGAGTCCAACTAGGTCGTTCTGTGCATTGAAGTTGTAATCCATCTTACCAGGAATGTTTGGTAGAGTACCAATTAAACTTTCACAGAAATTATTCTCTATATGCATGACATCCAGACAATGGTGAACCTCCAGAGTCTCTCAATATGGAAAATCAATAAATATCGATCTTTTCTTCCAAGGTCTATCATTTAAGGCAACCACTTTAGATATCTTTTCTCCTAGAACAACATTGAGTTTCTTCACCATACTGTGGATGGAAAACCCACGCAATATCCTTGGCGCCTTCCTCCTCTCCCTCCCCCCAAAAAATGAATGTCGTTATCTTGTAACTTGTGCTTCGCTGGGAGGAATTTCCTATAACCAAGATACACAGTCTTTTGACCATTTTTCAGCTGCATAAATTTAGTTGTTCCTCACACACAAGACATGTCTTTTGACCCTTAACAACATAACCCAAAAGATTACCGTAAGCCGGAAAATCATTAATCGTGTAGAACAACATGACCTTCAAATTGAACTTTGTTCCAAAATAACCATTGAACACATCGACACCGTCCGACCAAAACATCTTCAAATATTTAATTAATTGGGCCATATAAGTATCGATGTATTTTCTGGGTTGCCTCGGACCCAAAATCATCAATGGCATCAAAAAATATTTCCTCTTCATGCATAGATAATGAAGCAGATTGTAAATACAAAGCATAATAGGCCATGATCTATGTTTCAATGACATATTGCCAAAGGGATTCATACTATCAGTACACAGAGCCATTCTAAAATTCTTAGGTTCAGCTGCAAACTCGGGATACCTCTTGTCAAAATTCTTTCATTGTTCCGCATCTGCTGGGTGACTAATGACATCATTAACAACACAATCCTTATCCTTGTACCATGTCATATTTTTCGCATCCTCAGCATTCATGAACAACCTCTTCAGCCTGGAGATAATAGGAAGGTACCACAGGCCTTTCGCAAGGACCCGTTTCCTTACCTTCACAACAACCTCTTCTTCCACAACATCATTTATTTTTTGCTTATGACGAGACACCCTACATACAGGGCAAGCTATCACTTTTTCCAAAGAATCCCTATACAAAACACAATCATTGGGGTATGCATGTATCTTTCTATACTCCATTCCCATTAGGCATAAAATTCTCTTCGTATTGTACAAGTTATCCGGTAAAACATTTCTGGGGGGAGCTTCTCACTCGAGAACTTCAACAACTTATCCATGCTGGTATCGCTCCATGAACCAATGCCTTTCAAGTTAAACAACTCCATCAAATATGACATTATTGTGTCTTTCTTCTTACAACCAGGATACATCGGTTAGTCCTTCTCATCCAGAAATTTTGACAGAACCTCGGGACTCCCCCTATATTCATTCACCACCTCCTCACACATATCATCCAATTCAAAATCCCCATAATTTTCCCCTTTTCTACCTACAACCATGTCCGGCTGTGGTTTCTCCCCATGAAAAGTCCAAACCAAATTATCCTTCAAGAAGCCTCTCTTGTACAAATGGAGTTGCAACAAGTCTTGATCGTTAGTATGCTTACGATTCTTATAATCACGAGATGGACATAGGATGCACTTTTCATGACTAAAAGCATAGTCCAAGAAGTTCCCAACAAAAGCTATAAATTCATCACCCACTAAGCTAATATTGTGATACACATGCTTACGTCTCTCGATGGCACGGTAATGTTTACAATGTAATCAAGTTGCAATATTTAAACATCTGAAACACTATACAATTACACCATAAACATTAAGCTTATCCATAACACACCCTATAAATATGCAACATCACACACTTCTATAATCCAACCACACCCGATATATCAAATCACATGCATTCAAAGCCAGTCATTACATCAACAATACTTGCTCACAAAACCTATTAATCAAAAGTGTGAAGCAACATTACAATGTTGAAATTCACAAGATATTTATTACAACATATCATTCCACACATATTCCACCATAAATAATAAATTTAAAAGGTACATGATGTACCTTCAAGGGAATCCATTTATGAGATTTCAATGTCTTCTTCAACCCAAATTGCCATTAATGAACTCCAAAACCCTCTTCATTCCTTTTTTACCCAATAAAAATAGTGATATGTGAGAATTTAATGCATTAATAGCATCGGTATAAACCTATAAAATCGGTGCAAAAGGTCCTGTTGGAGAAATAGCACAGGTAAATGTACCGGTGCTCTAACACAGTTAACGAACCAGTGCATAAATTTATCCCATTTCCCGCATTTTCCATATCTTTACACAAAGGCACCAGTACATATGACCGGTGCTCTAATATTTCCCGCATTTTTAAACTTTGAGCACCGGCGTAAGCCTACCGATGCAGAGTTTTATACTGGTGCTTAACCTTTTCCCGCCATTTTGTTCCCAAATGCAATGGTCCCCTAAGTTTACTGGTGCATATTTTACAATTTCCCACGTAAATTAATTTACAGTACTACTATTCGAAATAAGTATCCAATGTCCCGATGCTCAAAACTACCTTAATATTCTTTTTTTCACAGATAATCACCGGTATTAAGCACCGGTATGTTTTTTTTTGATTCTATAAATTTATAGGCACCGGTTGTTTATCCATGGATGGTTGTACCGGTGCAAAAGGTAATAATTAGCATCGGTATGTCAACACTGGTAAATGTCAACCTATGTACCTATTTTCCAGTAGTGTGATCACAAGGAAATATCCCGTGGCCTGGGATAAGGTATGTAGACCTGTGAAATCAGGTGGTTTAAATGTAATCTATCTGGCTAAATCAAATGAGGCTTTCTTGGTCAAACTGCTTTGGAACCTGGTCAGGAAAAAAGATTGTTTATGGGTTAAATGGGTGAATGAGTACTATGTGAAGGAGGGTGATGTCTTGAAGGTACCAGCAGATAGCTCAAAAATCCTTAAAAGGCTTGTGACGTGTAAGGAAAGAGTGACAGAATTGTAGACCTGGAAGAACATGATAAAAAATTCAGAGTCATTGAGATATATGTTGGGCTTAGAGGAAGACATGAGAGTGCTGAATGGTGAAAATGATAAAGGGGAATCAAGAAAAACCTAGAGCAGTGTTCATTGTCTAGTTGGCATGGCAAAACAGGTTGGCTATGAAGAGAAGATTGCAGAAGTTTGGCTTTCAGACTGATCTGAAATGTCAGTTTGGTGAAGTAAATGAGGATATCCAACATATGTTCTTTGAGTGTGAAACTACAAAATGAACCTTGAAAAGTATATTGAAATGGCTAGGAAAGGGAAAGGGAGCCTGGACAATGGGAGGAGGAGAAAAAATGGTTGTTGTTGAACTGTAGAGGCAAAGGCTGGAGGGCTTATAAGCTGAAAATGGCAATTGCAGAAGTGTTGTATGTAGTGTGGAAGGTGAGGAATGACAAGATTTTTAATAGGGAAGTAAAAAAATGTGAATATAGTTGAAAGCATTGTGAATTGTAGAGTTTGTAGAGTTTTGTTCAAACCAAAAATGAGGGATATATGTGCTCAGTGGAAAGTTCAGAGTGATTAGAATGGATAGGAGGTTTGGCTGGATCATTTGATCGCCACATGTACTTACTAAAGTTTTGGTGAATGAGAATATCATTATTTTTCAAAAAAGAAAAATAGTAATAATGTAATTAAATAAATTTCATAACACTAGTACATAATTGTCCTGTAATTACGGTTCTGGGGAGCTTTTACTGTTGTTTTGAAAAGCTCCATAACTGCAGTGTTTACAGGCGTAGTAAATGAGCATTTCTTTAATCTTGATCCGCAATAACCGAAGATATAAGAGTTTACCGGAATAAAAAAAATCCTGCAGCAAGAATAAACTCACCAGCCAAAACATGAAACCCAGATATTCATAAGAACAATAGGACGAACAAAACACAAAAAGGTTAGAAATTCATTAAAAAAATTGAAAAATTCATAACTTAAAAAACCCATATGTTCGTAATAAAAAACTAAAAAATTTATAACTAGAACCCAGAAGTTGAACACAAAATCAGAAAAATCTTTAACAACTTAGAAATAATTAAAAACTAGATCTAAACAACAACAATAATAAAAACTAGAAACTAATCTCCATGAACCTAGAATTAAACATCGATGAACCAAATGCAGTGAGGTATGGTCTGATGCAGAGTGATGGTTGCGCTTGCGTAGTGAGGTGTGTTGAGACGCAGAGGAGCGGTGGTGGCGCGGGGGTTGCGTGGTTGCACGGTGAGGCTGGGGGTTTGAGGGGCAAAATAGAGGGTTTGAGTGGTTTGCGGGCAAGATTGAGTGGTTGAGCTATATGGTGGTGAAGCGATGGTGGAGTGATGTGTAGTTGATTTCAAGTGGTTGTACCTGTGTGTGGAATCGTTGCGTTTAGTTTTTGAAAACTAAAGGTTGGAATAATTTCGCAAAGGGTCGGGGAGGGTTTATATGTGATCATTAGGGTTTGAATAGTCTAATTTGGATCAAGTTGGACTTAAATAAAGGAAATGAGTTTGTTTTAGAATAAAAGGAAAACACAATAAATATTGAGTTTATGGGTTCACTAGTGGAGGGTGGGGTGATTAAAGACAGTTATTTAAAATTCGACTTTGATCGTCATCGATCAAAGGCGGTTCCAAGAACTGACTTTAATCAGACCCCAAGCAGTTTCGAGTTTGGAATCTAAATCCTGAGTCATAAAAAAAAGGTTTTCGGCATCCTCGTTTAAAACAAGAAACACACAGCAAATAGATATGAGTTTCAACAACATCAACATCTTCATTAATAGACACAAATAACTTAAAATATTGAAAACCCAAAAACTTAATCAAACAAAATTTACAAACCCAAAAGAAGAAAAAAGGTGGATGAAAATTTACAGATCCAGCGGCGGAGAAGGAAAAATGGAAACGCAGCGATAGAAGGAGAGAACGAGCGGACGCCGGTGGATGGAAAGATCGAGCAAATGAAAACCACGGTGGCGGTGAAGCGAGCGACAATGCTGGAGCGAGGAGTGGTGCGATGTTACTGGAGACACGATGCGGTGGGGGTGATTTTAAAGTGGCAGAGGGATGGCGTTTGGTGGCCGAGGGATGGCGCTTGGTGGCCGAGGGGTGGCGCTTGGTGGCCGAGGGGTAGCGCGAGGTGGTGGAGGGATGGAACTAGGTGGCACGAGGTGGCACTAGAGATGAAGAACGAGAGCAGTGATGAAGAACGAGATGAGATTGAAAAAAATGGCTAAGGATCAAAGGTGAATGCTTGGACGACGGAGGGTGTTAGGAGAAAATTGAAAGGGAAGAAGAAAGAAATGAGTAAATAAAACCCTAGCTTGGCCCAAAAATAAAACAAAGTCAGCCTATTGGGACTTGAGAGGGAGTTCCGAATTCGAAACTCCTTGGGATCTTCATTTAAAGGAGGTTTTTCAATATAACTACCTTTAATTGATGCCAAATAAAAAAGTGACTTTAAAATTTCTGATTGGGACTCGAGAGGGAGTTCCGAATTTGGTACTCCTTGGATCCTCATTAAAAGCGGTTCCTCAATAATCATCTTTGATTGAGTGTCTTTAATCACTAGCTCTCTACCAGTGGTTTTTCTTTGTTATAACTTTTTGCTTTAGGTTTTCGACTTTAACTACTGTTATTTAAAAACCGAAGTCAAAAAAATGTTTTTAACTGAAGTTATTGGAAAAGGCGAAGTCAAAGAACTTTTGGCTTCTGTTTCTCACTTTTGCCTTCGATTTTTTCAATGGCAAAAAGTCAAAAGAACGAAGTTAAAAGTCATTAACTTCGTGGAATTAAACTGAACAGAATGACTGAAGTCACTTTAATTTTTTCACTTTTGCCTTTTAAATGAACTGATTTGAATTGAACTTAATTTTATTAAAATATAGATAAACTCTAGAGAATAGAAAACAATATGCAGGAGCAGAACTAGGCCGAGCTGGAGGGTGCTTCAGTCGCCACTAGGATGAAATTTACATGCAATGCAAGAGCAATTTTATTTTAAAAATATTTACATGCAAGAGCAATTTTATTTTAAAAATATTTACAGTCCCATCTTATATAAAAAAATATTTGAAACATACATATTTTTTTAACTTATCAACCATACTTGTACCCTCTTTCCTCGGAGGCAACGAGCCATACATATATTTTCTGCCTCCTCTCGATCAATACAATATTGGAAAAATACAATATTGGGAAAATTTGTACTCCCTCCCACCTAACTGAATTTACATTCTTACTTTTGACATAATTCTCTATCAAAATTTGATCACATATTTGAATAACTATATGAACAATAATATTATTGCATATGATATAGTTCAATTCATCGTAACAAGTAATTTGTTAATATAAACTTTTTATTGCCGTTATTATACGTAGGTAAACATATTAACAAATAACAATATTTCTTGAAAAGCGTGATAATGACGAGGGTGCAAAATCAGCTGAGACAGAGGGAGTACCATACTTCCCTTGTTTCAGTTCAAACTGCACAAGAAACTTTTCATGATTTCTAAAATACTAAATTATTTTTTTGGTCCCCTACAAAGTATCTTTTACTATCTTTTGGTCTCCGTTTGCAAATCAACCCTTAGACGGTACCCAACAAATTCAAAATGATATGTTTTGGTCCCATAGGTGGTTTTCCGGTAAGCCTAAATGGTTTTCCCGGTATAGCCATGAGTATAATGGTAATTTTAGAAATTAAAAATATTTTCAATTAAAAATTCCTAATTTTAATATTTTATTTTTCGCCGCGCTGCCAATTTCCACCGCCTCCGTTGCTGTTACCAATTTCCATCGCCTTCCCCGCTGCTGCTAATTTCCACCGCCTTCTTCGCCGCCTTCGCCGCCTTCAGTTTCAAATGACCCCGATTCACCTGAAGCCCTGCTCCAGATCTGGTTCCCAACGGAAAGAAGTCGGCGAAGATGAAGCGGCGAAGAAGGCGTCGAAGAAGATGAAGAGGAGAAGCGGCGAAGAAACGACAATAAAGATGAACCAGAGAAGCAGCGAAGAAGGCAAAGCGGCGGAGAAGACAAAGCAACGACAGAAGGCGGAGACGACGAAGTACCGATAAAGGGCAGTGACAGGCAGAGAAGACGAAGCGACGACAGCGGATGGCCAGAGCTCAGGCGGAGAAGCGGCGGAGAAGACAAAGAGGAGAAGCGGTGGAGAAGGAGAAGATGAAGCGGAGAAGAAGATGAACCAAACAAGCTACAAAAAAGATGAAGCAGCGGAGAAAACGAAGCAACAACGGAAGGCGGTGGAAGGCGAAGCAACGATGGAAGCGGAGAAGTCGAAGCGACATCGACGGATGGCCAGAGCTCAGGCGGAGAAGACGAAGCGACGGAGAAGACAAAGCGGCGGAGAAGGAGAAGACAAAGCGGAGAAGCGGCAAAGAAGATGAACAAGAGAAGCGACGGAGAAGACGAAGCGGCGGAGAAGACGAAGCGGCGGAGAAGACGAAGCGGCGGAGAAGACGAAGCGGCGGAGAAGACGAAGCGGCGGAGAAGACGAAGCAACTACGGAAGGTGGAGAAGACGCCAAGTAATCTCTTCTGAGTCCATTATAGTTTGTTAATTTTTTAGAGCAGAGGAAAATGTCCATTGTTTGAGAAATGCTTTAGTCTAGTGAAAGATTACTGTTGAAGAATCAATTATTCGTGCACCTTATCACTGTGATTACTAAGAGCACTGTAGTTTAGATATGAATATTTATTGATTATAGTTAATGCTTTCCGTTTACGTTCATGCCAATAAGAATTTATAAGAATATATATACTTTTTTTAAAATTTATTAGAAATTTAAACTAACTAATTTATTAAACTTTTTTTATAATGAATATGGATTGTAAAACACTTGAATATCAGTCTTTTGTCTATTTGATCCATTTAATGTTAAGATGCTTGGGGTTATTTTTTAAAATTTATAGATTAGTCCTCCCACTTATACTTATAAATTTAGTTTTGTAGTTTTAAAATTTATTTATTATTATATATATTTAATTACAATTCGGTATTCGGTTTGGGTTTGGGTTTCGGTTTGAGTTTTAATATCCAAAACCAAACCAAAAACCGTATTCAGAAATCAGTTTATTCAATTCGGATATCCAAAAACCGTATGTTAAATTCGGTTCGGATTATTCGAATTTGGATGTTAAACGGTCTCCTTATCACGGGGGAGAATGAGTGATTCTTCAGACACCCCATGTTTTGTCATCTCCTTTTTTTACTGAGGAGATTGGGTGATTTTGGACACTCCCTGAATTATGGATGCTTTAACCACTTAATCATTCCTAACTTCGGAGCTCTCGGACACAACTCTATCTCGGACACCTTGAGTTTCAAACACGCTTCCCACGTGTTGCCTTGGTGTTGGAGTTGTTATTGCTAAGCATTCATCGGATATGAGAGAATTGCACTGATCTCTCACGTTCGCCTTTTACTTTGCTCTGATACCAATAGTTGGAACATGCCCTTCACAAAAGTATTACCACATACTCACGTGTTGCCCTTCACATACAAACTAATATGAACTCTATAACAATACTTTCTCAGAGATACTGCCATAAAACAAAATAAGATATTTTAGAATTGAAATTGCTCTCCTTTACACTTATAAGGCAACGTAACCAAATGAAGAACTACATCTTTTCTACTCATCTTACTCTACAAAGAATACACATTCTGTTAATATATAAGACTATTTTTAACTCCTACATTCTATCTGCAACTCCTACATTTTAGCCACAACTAATAACAACTCCCACACAATCTAATCCATTGCTTTTAACTGAGCAATTTACTCAAAACAAACTATGGCTAATTCAAACTACAGTAAAATGGTAAATAACAACTAGAGTAACCAACATAAAGTGCACATACATTAATCCAGTAAAATCACAATAAACTCCAATAAAAAACAACATAATTTATACACATTACGAGTTCAAAAATCTTAAAATATTGCAGAGAAAAGAATATCTGAGTGACCAAGATCCATGAACCTGATACCATGTGGAAAAAGAAGTCACCAATTGCATACTGAAAACAAAGCTCTTATTTGAGAGAAAATTGAGACAGTAAGTGGGAAATTTTTGTATATTGGTTAACTTACTGAATACAAGATCTGTGGCCCTATTCAGACAACTATACAGCACACAACTAGAGGCTAATCAGTAACAACTAACTAATAGCTAACAGAATCAAATTGATCAGTGTAATAAACAAGCAACTGACTAACCTACAACTAAAAACTAAACGTATAGTTACAAGTAATTACAAAACAAGAGCTTAATTGAAATATATGACTTAATTGAAAATTGAGAAATGAAATTTTATTGATATTTAAAATTCTCATTAAGATACATTAGTACTTGGAAGCCAATGATAGTTGAGAGATCAACTATACATTAAAACATAACACTGACATTGTTGAAATTGTATTTAAAAGGACTGTATATACATAGATATACTCCATAAATTATGCTGCATGAGGGTAGAGACAAAGTGGAAGCCCTTTCGTAGGTGTAAGAGTTGGATCATAGGTTATCTTCTCATTTGGGGCAGTCTTTTCCAGTTTGAATCTTGTGACAACATTATAAATATATATTAGGATTACAATGCGAGCATACTCTTTACCAGGGCACATTCGTTGCCCTCCTCCAAATGGTACAAATGTGTAGGGTATGGGTCCACTTCCCTCGAATCTTGTAGGATCTATCTTCTCTGGTTCCAGGAAGTAGCTTGGATCTTTGTGTGTTGTGTACACATTCCAAAATGCCTGCATAGGATTTATTTTTTATTTAGTTCAATTCAGTTCAACAAAAAGAAGACTCAAAAGAACTGCCCCAGAGTGTTGAGTCTTAGGAAGTTATAAATTTTAGCAAACTACCTTCCATCCTTTGGGAATTTTGAAATCAGCAAAGATTAAATCAGTTACTGCTTCCCGTATGAGCCCCTGAGCAGGCAGTGCTACACGCAGTGTTTCATGTACCACGTTCCATGAATACTTCATTTTCTCAATATCCTCCCAAGTTAGCACCTCTTCCGGGCCTTTTGTTCTCGCAATAGCCGTTACTTCTGTAATCCACAAATAGAATAAGGACGGAGATTTTCTTAAAGGGTGTTTGAAATAGAGCCACACCGGTTTCTTAAAGAGTAAATGATTAGCATATGAGGTCTTGAATCACCTCCACTTAGTACCAGATGGTTTTAAGATGGAAGACCAGAGCTCGGATTAAGTTAATGGGCCGATGTTGGGATCCCCATCCCAACATTATGTATAGATTACCTTGGAAGACTTTGTCATAAATATGGGGATGTTCCGCAAGATGCTTCAACACGAAGGTGATGGTGGTGTCAGTAGTGTCGTAGCTGGCGACAAGCAAGGTTGTGATGTTGTGCACCATCTCTGTTTCACTGAAACACTGCCCATTTCCATCTTCGTTTTGAAGGAGCATTTTGGACAAGACGTCTCGCCCCTCACTTTCTTTCCTCTCTTCAAGCTCCTTTCGTCTGTTGGTAATGATCCTCACAAGCTCCGCACGAAACCTTATTCCTGCTCCAATGCCACGACGATAAGCTGTCCCCGGAAAATCGATAGCCATAGAATGCAACCCTCTCATAAGAAGAAGGAAGGGATCCGCGAGGATGTTAATGATGGCTTGATCTTCAATGCCCAAGAACAATTTGCAGGCCAAGCCGATGATGTATTTCTTGGAGAGAGGGAAAACTATGACTTGCTCATTCGGAGCCCAGTCTCGGTCGATATGCTTACGAGCCAAGGAATGCATGACAGGGATGCATTTCTTCAGGGATTCAGGCTTGAAAGTATCAATGACGGCGCTACGTGCCTGATTAGATAATTTCCTGGATTCTTCATAATGTCCGTGGAAGATGAAAAGCTTTATCTGGGATACAGGGAAATATGGTGTGAGATGTTTGTCCCCTTTAGTGAACAGAATTTGTTGCCTTCTGGACCACAAAACAAGGCCACTGTCTCTCCCATCAAAACACGGAACACCTGAGGGGAATACCTCTTCATTCGATCGCTGATGAAACTTTGCTCGCCTTCCATGGAAAAATTGAGGGTTTCTCCCACCATCGGCCACCCAGATGTTCCGGGTGGATGTGTTCGGGTTGGGTTCGGGTTGGAACCCCTCTTGTGGAGGAGTAACACGGCGGCAAACGATAAAGGCAAGAGAAGAAGTAGAACAGGGCATTGGAATAAGATCTCCATGTTTTCCAATTACAGAATTAATTAATCACACTATTGGTAGAATAACTCGTGGTCTTCTTCTCTTTATAATTAAGTAGTGTATTTATTGGCAAAAGGCGAAGATCCGCTCGCCCTCAGCGGCCCATACCAACCGACACCCCGGCCAACGTATGAGAGGTAAATCACGGTAGCCCAGCACCAGGACCAATGGGCTTGGTATGGACTCGGTGCGCACAAGGAAGCCTTGCAAAGCAAGAACTCCCCACACTGCCGCTGCCGAGTATCGAACCTGGGATCATTGGCTTACCCACCCATCTCCCAACCACTGGGGTACACCCGTGGGTGTGTGTATTTATAGTTTGGTTATTGTTGGAATGACATGCATGCTTACATCATGCAATCAATTAATACCTAGAGTTTTTTCCCCTTAAAGCAAAAGAATTGTAAGTAGAAGTGATCAGTGACCTTATAATTTAGTCCATATATAATTAATGTAAACGCCGCTTACATGCATTGTTAATTTGTTATTATTAATTCCACAAATGTGGACAAAAAAATATCATTAGTCTTACTACGTGTATAGACTTCTTGCACATTATAGTTACAGATTTCTATCATAAAATCAAGTGGTACCCAGTTGAGTTGAACCACGATAGTACACAATATAGTTTTAGCTTTGGTTGTGGAGGAACTTAATAGTGTAATATAGTTTGTGTCGTAATAAGTTACTAGTAACCTTAGTCATATCTTGTACATTTGAGTATAAATAACCCATCATTCTGTCAATATCACACGAATAATCATGCTCAAATATCACATGAATAATCGTTCCAAAACGAATAACATGACAGGTAATCTGGCTTTGCTTCATGATATGATTGATATTGCACCTGTTCCGATTCAGCTTTCGGACAATCGTGTTGTTAAAGGTGTTCAGGAAGGTTCTCTGGTATTCTCTCAGTCTGCCAGAATTAATCATGTTCTTTATTTGCCGACTTTGGAGTGCAATCTTCTCTCCTTTTCTATGTCACTTCTACAGGTTCAGTGCTTCACTTTCTTAACCGACCAGTTATGTGTACTTCAGGAAAGTGGTTGGAAGACAGTGATTGGTGTGGGTGAGCAATGAAGTGGAGTTTACTGGTTACGACATTTCTCGGCTGCCGCATACGCATGCCATGCGTCCAAATCCAAGAAAAAGAACTCAGTCTAATTGTGGCATAAGAGGCTGGGTCACCCTTCAAATGTAGTTTAATCTTCTTTGTCTATTCCATTTGATTCAGTTTCTAGTACTGTACCTTGTGATGTTTGTTTCAGTTCCAAGCAAACACGAGTTGTTTTTCCCTTAAGTTCTAATAAAGCCACATATTTATTTGAACTTGTGCACTCTGACATTTGGGGCCCTTATTGTACTCCTGCTTCTTGTGGTGCTACTTACTTTGCTACGATTGTCGATGACTATTCTCGTGCTACTTGGTTCTATTTACTGAAATCCAAGTCAGAAGTTCTGCGTCTGATCATGGATTTCTATGCTTTAACTGCTACTGAGTTTAAGTACTCAGTTCACCTTTTTCGATCAGACAATGGTACATAGTTTCTAGGATTGAGGGATTATTTTACTACTCTTGGCATTGTTCATGAGACTTCATGTGTTTACACACCCCAAAAAAATGGCAGAGTGGAGCGCTAGCATCGCCACCTCTTAAATGTGGCTCGTGCTCTGCATTTTCAAGCCTCTCTTCCCATAAAGTTATGAGGTGAATGTGTTCTGACTGCTTGTTTTTTAGTCAATCGCACTCCAACACCAGTTCTCCGAAACAAGACTGCTTTTCAGTGCAAACCTAAGTTTTCTGATTTGATTGTCTTCATTTTTCTCCCGTTCTTCCTCGACCAATTGATAAATTCACTGCTCGTGGTCACATATGTGGTTTCATGGGATATCCCAGTGGTAAACATAGTTAAAAGTTGTATGATCTCAAAACTGGTCAATTCTTCTTCTCTCACGATGTGGTGTTTTTCGAAAACATCTTTCCGTTTTGGGCTCCATCCTGTTCCTCGTCGCCACCTCCCCAGGATTATCCGCCTCATCCTGCTGTCTATGACCTTCTGGAGCTTCCTGCCTCCCCAACAAGGGGGAGCTTTTTCCAACAGCACGTAGCACACAGCTAGGGGGGAGTTTGAACAGTAGCTGGAGTCAAGCTCACCGTTCCCAATCGAGCACCGTGAGGGTTTGCCTGAAACAGTTTTTGGGGCGCATAGTCCAAAGGTTCAACGAAGCACCAACGATGGCAGGCTGAACGTTTTGCTCAAGGATTTCGTATGCAGCTCCGCTCTCACAGGCATTCCCTAATCTATCTCGGTTGATTTGTCAACTACATATCCTATCAGCCGCTTTGTTTCTTCTCATAGGCACGAACCGACTCATTTTTCTGAGGCTGTATGACAACCATGTTGGCAACATGCCATGCAAGCAGAACTTGACTCTCTTGAGAGAAATAACACGTGGTCTCTCACATCTCTTCCTCCTGGAAAGAAACCTATTGGCTGTAACTAGATCTACCGTATCAAGTATAAGTCGAACAAAGACATAAAATGCTACAAGGCTCGCCTTGTTGTGCTCGATAATCTTCACGTAGAAGGCATCAATTTCAATGAAACTTTCACTCTAGTCGCCAAGATAGTCACTGTTCGCCCATTCTTATTAGTTGTTGCAATTTGCGGTTAGGAACTCCATCAAATGGATGTTCACAATGCATTCTTCATGGTGATCCGGATGAGTTGGTTTTCATGTCTCCACCACCTGGTTACTCTAAAGCATTACCTGGTCAAGTTTTTCATCTCCACAAGTCTCTTTATGGTCTCCGCCAAGCTCCTCAAAATTAGTTTTCCAAGCTCGCACAGGCCCTTCATCGGTATGGTTTTCGACAAAGCTATGCAGACTATTCTTTGTCCAGCCTCAGTCGAGCTGGTCACACTCTTCATGTCTTGGTGTACGTCGATGACTTGATTATCTCAGGTGATATCCCTACTGCCATCTCTACTTTCAAATAGTACTTGAAGGACCTCGGTATTCTCAAGTATTTTTTGGGCCTCAAAGTTGCAGGAAGCCCCTTTGGTATTTTCATTTTTCAACGTAAGTATGCTGTGGAGGTGGTCGCCGAAGCCAGTCGCTTCGCCTATGGACCCGACACATAATCTTGCCAATGATACTGGTCCAGATTATGATTATCCAGACCAATATTGCCGTCTAATTGGTAAGTTAGTCTATATGACTATCACTCGGTCCGATCTCACCTTTGCATTTTATACTCTATCTCAGTTCATGCATAAGCTAAAATTGTAGCACTGTACTGCTGCACTTCGTGTTCTTCATTACATCAAAGGTAGCCCGAGTCAAGGTCTATTTCTTTCTCAAGATAGCAGTTTAGCTCTGACTGCTTATTGTGACTATGATAGGGCAACCTGTCCTATCACTAGTCGATCTGTCACTGGTTACTTTGTCACTCTAGGTGTGTCGCCGATCTCTTGGAAGACCAAGAAGCAACACACTGTATCACGCTCGTCTGCTGAGGCTGAGTATAGAGCTATGGCTAATGCTTGTTGCAAGATTCTCTGGCCTCGCTCGCTTCTCCGCTCGCTTGGAATTCACCATTCGAATCCAGTTTGCTTATACTATGATAGCATTCTACTCTCCACATTGTGGCTAATCCAGTGTTTCACGAGCGAACCAAGCATATTGAGATTGACTCTCATCTTGTTCGTGAACTAGTGCCTTCGTATACCATTTCTACTCATCACATAGCCACTTCAGAGCAGCCAGCAGACATGTTTACCAAGGCACAAGGACGAACGATGTTCCTACATCACAGTTCCAAGTTGGGCATTCTCAATCTTCATGCGCCAACTTGAGGGGGAGTAATAGTGTAATAGAGTTTGTGTTGTAATAGGTTACTAGTTACCTTAGACATGTTTTGTTCATTTGGGCATAAATACTCATCATTCTGTCAATATCACACGAATAATCATTTCCAAAATATCTCAGCTGTCCCTTGTTTCAGAACTTTAACTTCGATTCTAGAAAAATCTATAGCCAAAACTAGCACAATAGTAATCCACTTTTAACTCCGGTTACTTTTTAGGAAAGAACAATAGCAATAGGTCTTACTGATAACCGATACCAAGCTGACATTGGTTGTTTCTTCTCCCTTCTTTCTGTATCTACTATTCCATTCACAATTTTCACTAATTCTGAATAGGGATGTTAACGATGGTTAAACTAAGCATTGCACCTCAGTTTTGAATCGCCGATTCTCTGGCACCTTCATGCAACCATGCGGATGTTGCACGATGGATGAAGAATTGTCATGCAACCGAGCAGCCATTTTGGCGAGGGTTTAAAACTTCTGAGACCATTTTCAACTTTAGAAGTGCTTACATTAAGTAAAAAAATACCTAGATCGACCATGTCATCTCATTTTTTGTGGGACGGAGGGAGTATCTTTTAATGTAAATTTTTGACAAAATGACAAGTGCTTACATGAAGTAGAAATTATAAGTATGGTTCCTTTTTTTACACTATATTTCTAAATGTTTCCATTTTCTTACTAAATATTCTCAATTAGTGGGAGAAGAGTTTTTTTCCATTTCTTCCTCCCAATTGGGT
Source organism: Rubia yunnanensis (assembly GCA_037428765.1). Classification (NCBI taxonomy): domain Eukaryota; kingdom Viridiplantae; phylum Streptophyta; class Magnoliopsida; order Gentianales; family Rubiaceae; genus Rubia; species Rubia yunnanensis. The sequence goes on along the minus strand of CM075065.1, from coordinate 110,775,799 downwards.
AGACCTTTTAATAGCATACTAGACTGGTTACACCGCTCGTTGCGCGGTGAGCTTGATAACAAATTATAGAAACTTTGTGGAATGGTAAAACAGTTGTAATTGAAGCTATAAATGTACGAATTATACATGTAATAGAAGAGTTCGTCTCTTTGAAGTTCCATTAATTATACATGTAATCAGCTCAACATTCCTATATACCATTTCTGTTACTATATCAAAAAACCAATAAATGGGGGAAAATAGTACCATTTCCTCAATTCCAGAGATTGACTATCAGTGCCATTAATTAAAAGGAATGATCGGTAATGTGTTGATACCTCTATCCCTGAATTAAGGATAAGGGAAAATGTTAATGGATATTATTTGATAAGGAAATGGAAGTTAGAGAGTGATGGGACATTGGTTTTATAAATATATAATACCTTGAGGTTGGAGTCCTGAAGATCCACCTCTTCGAGGGCTAAAGAATCACCCCGTCGAGGGCTGGAGATCCACCCCTTTGAGGGTTGAAGATCCACAACTTTGAGGGCTGAAGGATCACCCCTTCGAGGGCTAAAGAATCCACCCCTTCGAGGGCTAAAGAATAACCCCTTCGAGGGCTGAACAATCACCCCTTCGAGGGCTGAACAATCACCCCTTCGAGGGCTGGAGAGTCACCCCTCCGAGGGCTAAACAATCACCCCTTCAAAGGCTGGAGATTCACCCTTTCGAGGGCTGGAGATCCACCCCTTCGAGGGCTGAAGGAACACCCCTTCGAGGGGTGAAGATCCACCCCTTTGAAGGGTGAAAATCCACCCCTTCGAGGGGTGAGATCCACCCCTTCTAGGGCTGAAGAAACACCCCTTCGAGGGCTCTAGAAACACCCCTTCGAGGGCTCTCACCTCTTCGAGGAATGATAGCCGGACCTCTTCGAGGGCTGAGAGCTAAAACCTCGAAGAGGTGCCAAAGGGTCGAAGGGGTGTTGGAGGTCTTCGAGGGGTCAGAGTTGGAGCCCTTCGAGGGCTTAGAGCTGGACCCCTCCAAGGGGTGCCGAAGGAATACCCCTTTGAGGACTAAGGATCCACCCCTTCGAGGGCTGAAGGAACACCCCTTTGAGGGCTGAAGATACACCCCTTCGAGGGCCAGAGATCCACCCCTTCGAGGGCCGGAGATCCACCCCTTCGAGGGCAGGAGATCCACCCCTTCGATGGCTGGAGATCCACCCCTTCGAGGGCTGAAGGTCCACCCCCTCGAGGTCTGAAGTGTCGCTCCTTCGAGGGCTTGAGGTCCCACTCCTTCGAGGGCTTGAGGTGCCACCCCTTCGAGGGCAGAAGATCCACCCCTTCGAGGCTCAAGATCCACCCCTTCGAGGGCTGAACTCTCACCCCCTCGAGGGATGGACTCTCACCCCTCCGAGAGGTGAACATCCACCCCTTTCAGGGATCAAGGTTCATCCCTTCGAGGGCTGGAGTTCCACCCCCTTCGATGGCTGGAGATCCATCCCTTCATAGACTAAACAATGACCCCTTCGAAGGATGGAGATCCACCCCTTTGAGGGCTGGAGATCTACCCCTTCGAGGGCTGGAGATCCACCCCTTCGAGGGCTGGAGATCCACCCCTTCGAGGGCTGGAGATCCACCCCTTCGAGAGCTGAAGGAACACCCTTTCGAGGGGTGAAGATCCACCCCTTTGAGGGCTCTCACCCCTCGAAGGGGTACCGAAGGGTCAAAGGGGTGCTGGAGACCTCGAGGGCAGCTACCTGGACCCCTTCGAGGGGTCAGAGCTGGACCCCATCGAGGGCTGAGAGCTGTCCCTTCGAGGGCTGAGAGATGGACCCCTCGAAGGGGTATTCCTTCAGCCCTTGAAGGGGTGTTCCTTCAGGCCTCGAAGGGGTGTTCCTTCAACCGTCAAAAGGGTGATCTTTCAGCCCTAAAAGAGGTGGATCTCTTGCTCTCGAAGGTGTGATTCTTTAGCCCTCCAAGGGATGGATGTTGAGCCTTGGAAAGGGTGGATTCTTGAGCCCTCGAATGGGTCATTCTTTAGCCATCAAAGGGGTGGATCTCCAGCCCTCAAAGTGGTGGATTCTTTAGCCCTCGAAGAGGTGTTCCTTTAGCCGTCGAAGGGATGAATCTCCAGCTCTCGAAGGGGTGGATGGTTTAGCCCTCGAAGGGATGATTCATTAGCCCTCGAAGGGGTGATTCTTTAGCCCTCGAAGGGGTGGCTCTCCAGCCCTTGAAGTGGTGGGTTCTTGAGCCCTCGAAGGGGTGTTTCTTCAGCCTTCGAAGGGGCAAAAGATAGAAATACATTTTCAACACTGGAACGGTTTTTATTTAGAGTCTTTTTGGAGATCTGGGTATTTTTCCATGCTAATACTAGGGGTTCATACATGGAAAATGGAATCATCTACAAAAACGCTCTAAGTAGAGTTTTGGTCAATAATTTTTGACAAATACATTTGATCTTTTCGTAGAAAGTCCTAAAAATTTTGGTCGTTTCCGCTGACTCAATGGTTGAAAATGGTCGGTCAGTGGCATAAAAATGATTTTGGGACTATTTCAACAAATATAGGGGGGGAATCCCACTTGAAACAAATGTTCAGTACGCTTAGAGGTTCCTATATTGTTATGATTTTTCTCTATCTCTTCCACTTCTTCCAGCTTTATGCCTGCTACCTTTCGGATATCCTTCATTTGTTCTTCTATAGGGTACTTCGTAGAAATGACGGTGTCAGTCTGACACCGTTTCTTCGTTGAAGGTTCGAAGGGGGCCTTCGAGGATGACCTAGTGCTTCTCTGGCATTTTGAGGAAGACCATAGGTTATTTCTGCTTGATAGGACCAGGTGTCGTTCAGCCTCTTTAACGGAAGATTTTTGTGATCGAGTCATACAGCCATCACCGGAAGGGGCAAATCCCTTTACTTTTAGTTTTGCTAACCAATCGAGAATCATCTCCATAGCCTTTTTTTGTTGGGAAATCCCATTCTCATTAACGTTAACCTCCTCCATTCACCAGTGTGCAGCTTTTAATAGAAATTTTGGAAGATGGTCTTTTCTAATCAAAGGGGAAGAAGGAATGCCGTGATAAAGCAAATGGGCACAAAGGCTTACTTTGTGTGTGGCGATTTCTTCTTCATACTCACCAAAACGTTGCTCCATTTTCTGTTGATTGCACCTTCCAAGCTTCGATTTCCCCAGACAATTTGGTGTTTTCTGATAAAAGAGATTCCACCAAAGAGGTACTTCAGGTGGAGGGCTATCTCGAGGGGTTTGAGGGGTTAAAGTGGGTTCAGCTGTTGAAGGGGAGTCCTCGGTAGCTGCTATTTTCCAGGCGAGTAAGTCATCCTCGAGGTTGGCCACTTTCTCTTGAGCTAACAGATGATGTTCGACAGTTGAATTCCTCTGGGCTATCAGTTCGCAATTTTTGCCCATGCAACCGATTAAACACCCTTCCACTAATGACACCCTGGTTGCAGCAACAAGGCATGATTTCAAAGAACCAAATTTCAAATAAAGTTCCCGCATCATTTGTTCTAGTTGTTTATCACCATCATCAGAATGGTTCCCCTTTTCCACAAGGTAGCATGATCCCTTGAAGGGAGGATGATCTCTAGATTGCCACAGCTTCATCTCCGCCTCAAGGTTGTGGAGTTTGTGCTTCAACAAGTCTTTCTCTTGATTGCATTTGCAAACATCTCGAAGTGTAATCAACAGTTGTTATTTGTGTCGTTCAGTTGTTTTTGGGCACTTGAAAGTTCTTTGCAAGTGCTTTCGAGTACCATTTTCATTGAAGTGTACTATGAAAGAAAACAAAGGTAAAATCTAATAAGTGAATATTTCAATTCGTTCTAAAAAAAATAAAAATTCAAAGTCAAGCAGAGGGGAAAATTTTCCTAAGAAGGACCAACCTTAGAATTATCCTCCTTTGATGTGGAATCAATTATTTCTTCTACGTGAGTGATTAGGGAATCTTGTCGAGGAGGGGTGCTTGTAACCTGTGTAAGGTTCTTCTCTGCAGCTTTAATTTTATCTACTGCAGCCTCAACCGCTTTAGTCAAGGTGTTCTTTTCTGTCAACCATTCATGCCTCTTAGTCTCCCACAGTTCTTGTCTTTGTTCGAGCATTTTCTGCTTCTTTTGGAGACATTCCTTTAGGCGCAAAATTTTGGCATTTTTTTTGTTTAGATCTCCCGAAGGCTTTCGTCACCAATGGATACTAGTTGACACTTCGTGGTAAACTCTACAAGCCTTGGTCAAACGAGTCAGCTGAGTTGGAATATAAATTTAAAAGTAGGAGAAAGAGAAAGAGATGGGAGAATGGAAAAAAACCTTGGGATTTGAGGCAATTTTTGAAAGGTGATGCTTCAATTCTAATGTAGGTACTGTATCATTAAAAAAGGGCAGGGTTTGTGGTTGACATCTTCACCAGGTTGAATTCTCATAAGTGCTCTTCCGAGGTCTGGTCCAGGAACGGAGTCTTGATTTAAGGCGGGAAACACTGGAGTTGTGTGGGTGGAAGGCTGATGTGAATGATCAAATACCCCTACGGACTGAGTTTTATTTTGTTTCCATGGCCTTTGCTTCTTTAAGTCCTTTGTGAAACCCACTGAAATTGGTAAAACAAAAAGAGTTAGCTAATATTGATAAATTTAATAACACAGCGGATTTACCCCTAACGATCTCTAGTAATGATAAAATAATAACACAACAGGTTGAGTAACGATGATGTTGAGGCAAGGATGGTTTTTGGGGTTTCCTAACGTTTTATGTTCTGGGCTTGGAGGAGGGTAAAAGGAAATATTTGTGATTCTAAGGAATCTCGTTATGTAAGGTTTCTGTCCTTCTCAGCGAGATTGGATAGGATTCTCTGTCTTTATTTCACGAATTCTGTCTAGTAAAGAAAGGCTTGAAAGCTTACCTTCTTATTAGAGAAAGGTTTGGAGTTTTTGCCCACAAAATTTGGCTTTCGTATTTCACTTACGACCAATTTCCACTTCCATCACTTTTATCCAGTAATCAGTAAGTTCTTTCATCCTTATTCTACTTGTATGTTATACTTTCATCCATCTTCTCTATAGTTCTTTCATCCATATTTGTCATGGTTGGATCTGACGAGGGTTCCGCCTCCGACCAAGAGCAAAGGAGAAAAATAGGAAGCATGGAGGTGCAGATGAGAGGTAAATATGGTGACTGAAGTGACGGATCATAATTTCTGCATTGGAAATATATAAAAAGTTATGAGAAGACGTCATCACGTGTTCATCTTCTTCTTCTGAAAGTGCGGCGTTGCAGGGACAGTGACACGCACGGTTGTATTAGCACGCGCATACTATTTGGGAATCTTAAACGATAAATTCATTAGAAAACCAGATTCTCCGTTGAATTTTGATTAATGTTTAAATCGTAAATTAGAACAAATCAATATCAAATTTGTAATTAGCACTTTATAAGTAGAGGAGAAATTGTGATTATTAATTTGGAAATCATGAATTATAAAGTTTCCTGTTAAAATTGGATGTTATAAGAAATAAACATAAAATTTTTGTGTTGGATTAATCCGGTCATAAAATTTATAACTATAATATGTTGCATAATTAATTTTTAATATTATTACTAAAATATTTTATCTTTTTTATTTTTGTAATTAAATCTCATCTTTCCATAAGCATATGGAAAGACGGTGTTTCCCAAGACTTTGGTCTTTTTTTGCCTTTAGCAATATTTTTGGTTTATTATAATTTGTAATTATGTGGGCCCAACAGTAGACTTTCTTTACAAAAATTAAATTATTATATAGGAAAATCGTGTGATATATATATTTTAACAAAAGGAAATTAATGTGAGAAATACGGAAGGCAGATTTTGTAGGAAGATGTTTGCAAAGGAGAATGGGAAATATGGAGGTTTAGATGAGAGTTTCATATGGTGACTGAAGTAAAGGATCATGATTTCGGCATTGGGAATATATAAAAAGTTATGGGAAGACATGATCATCTCTTGGAAAGGAGAATAGGAAATATGGAGGTGCATATTAGAGCTAAATATGGTGATTGAAGTGATCGGTCATAATTTCTGCATTGGAAATATATAAAAATGTATGGGAAGACGTGATGACCTCTTCGTCTTCTGAAAGCACGGTGTTATAGGGGCAGTGATATGTGCCGTTGTATTAGCACGCGCATACTATTTCGGAATCTTAAACGACGAATTGATTACAAAACCAGATTTTCCGCTGAATTTTGATTAATGTTTAAATTGTAAATTAGAAAAAATTCAATATAAAATTTGTAATTTGCACTTTATAAGTAGAGGAGGAATTGTGATTGTTAATTCGGAAATCATGAATTATAAAGTTTCCTGTTGAAATTGGAAGTTACAAGAAATAAACATAAATTTTTTTTTGTTTGATTAATCAGGTCATAAACTTTATAAGTACAGTATGTTGCATAATAAAATTTTAATATTGTTACTAAAATATTTTATCTTTTGTATTTTTCTAATTAAATCTTGTCTTTTCATAGGTATATGGAAAGACAGTGTTTGTTACAATAAATCAGACTCCTGATTAGATTATGATTTATTTTGATTAGAGTTCATTTCTTATTAGACCTTTATTGTACTATCTATATATTCAGAGGGCGGCACCCCTTCAAGACCTGAACACTCACCCCTTCGATAGATGAAGACTCTACCCCTCGAGGGCTGCGGATCCACCCTTTCGAGGGGTGAAGATCCACCACTTTGAGGGGTGAAGAAACACCCCTTCGAGGTGTGAAGAAACACCCCTTCGAGGGATGAAGAAACACCTCTTTGAAGGGTGAAGATCCACCCTTCTAGGGGTGAAGATCCACCCATTCGAGGGTTGAAGGAACACCCCTTCCAAGGCTAAAGATCCACCCCTTAAGTCTAATAGTTATGTCTCTTTATAATGGAGTTCGAGTACTTGGGTTTGAGTACAGGGGTTCGAGTACAAGGAGTTTGAGTAGTTGGGTTCGAGCACAAAGGGTTCGAGTAGTTGGGTTCGAGTACAGAGGGTTCGAGTACAACGGGTTCGAGTGGTGAATTCGAATAGAGACGGTTCAAGTGGAATGGGTATTATTGGGTGGTACGGGTTTTAGGGGTAAGTGGTTCCAGTTCGAGTGGTGAGGTTCGAGTGGTAAGTATTACTATTTCGAGTGGTGAGGTTCGAGGGGTAAGGTTTGAGGGGTTCTGTTTAGCAGGGGTTTGAGGACAGGGATTTGAGGGGTACTGTTTAGCAGGGGTTCGAGGGGTTAAGGTTTAACAGGGATTCGAGGGGTACTGTTTAGCAGGGGTTAGAGGGCAAAGGCAGAGGTTCGAGGGTAGAGCAGGGGTTGGAGGGCAAAGGCAGAGGTTGGAGGGCAAAGGCAAAGGTTCAAGGGCAGAGCAGGGGTTCGAGGGCAAAGGCAGGGGTTCGAGGGAAAAGGCAGGGATTCGAGGGTAAGGCAGGGGTTCGAGGGTGAAGGTAGGGGTTCGAGGGCAAAGCAGGGGTTCGAGGGCAAATGCAGGGTTTCGAGGGTAGAGCAGGGGTTCGAGGGCAAAGCAGGGGTTTGAGGGCTGAGCAGGGATTCGATGGCAAAGGTAGGGGTTCGAGAGCAGAGCAGGCATTCGAGGGCAGAGCAGGGGTTCAGGGGCAAAACAGAGGTTTGAAGGCAAAGTAGGGGTTCGAGGGCAGAGCAGGGGTTCGAGGGCAGAGCAGGGGATCGAGGGAAAAACAGGGGTTCGTGGGCAGAGCAGGGGTTCGAGGGCAAAGGCAGAGGTTCGTAGGCAACATGTACTCATACAATATAAATATATATATTTTACTTCAATTCATGTTAAGGCAATGAAAATACTCACCTTGGTTAAATTTGGGCTTCGAGGGCTAAAGGAACACCCCGTCGAGGGATAAAGAATCCACTACTTTGAGGGTTGAAGATCCACCCTTTGGAGGGCCAAAGAATCACCCTTTCGAGGGTTAAAGAATCATCCCTTCGAGGTGTGAAGAAACACCCCTTCGAGGGGTGAATGCAGGGACCGCTCGAGCACTCGAGCCCTACACCTCTCGAGCACTCAGCCATCGAGCCCACGAACAAGCAAGCACTTGACCATCAACCCCTCGGGCCTACAAACCATAAAGCACTTGAGCCTCGACCAAGTCAACTGTGAGCACTCGAATCAAGTGGTGGCAGCACAGATAAAGAGACACTAGATGGAACACAGGGGAAATACGATTTTTTTACCCATTGAGCCCTTGAACCACCATGCACCCAACCCCGAGACCTCGAGCCATCGAGAACTCAAACACCAACCTCTAGAACCTTGAGCACTCGACACGGAGACCTTGAACCACAGAGCACTCGACACAGAGACCTCGAACCACCGAGCACTCGAACCTCGAACTCTCCAGAATTCAGAATCCAGCATTCAAGCTTTAGAGCCCTTGAGACTCAAAGCGATGTCTCCTTCAAACCAAGAGCCATCATTTCTTACTTAGAGCCTTCTTGGAAATCTGGCCATTTAACCATGTTAACACGGGGTGGAGACATGGAAAATGGAATCATCGCCAAAAATGCCCTAAGTAGTTTTTTGCTCAGATATTTTGACAATCAAAATGTATCCTTTTGTACAAAGTTTTCAAAACTATTTTGAAGATAAAATTTTGTAAATGATTTCTATCGTTTTAGGTTTGGGGAACCTAATACATAACCCTCCCATTAATGTGAGTTCATTTTAAAAAAAACCTTTTAAATATGTTGTCATTAGAAGGCTGAAGACTAACCCCTTCGAGGGCTGAAGGTCCACCCCTTCGAGGGCTGAAGGTCCACCCCTTCGAGGGCTGAAGGTCCACCCCTTTTTGAGGACTAAAGGTCCACCCCTTCGAAGGCTGAAGACTCACCCCTTTGAGGGCTGAAGACACACCTCTTCGAGGGCTAAAGGCTCACCCCTTTAAGGGCTGAAGGCTCACCCCTTCGAGGGCTGAAGGATCCACCCCTTCGAGGGCTGAAGATCCACCCCTTTGAGGGCTGAAGAAAAACCCCATCGAGGGCTGAAGATTGACCCCTTCAAGGGCTGAAGGTCCACCTCTTCAAGGGCTGGAGGTCCACCTCTTCTAGGGCTAAAGCCTCCACCCCTTCGAGGGCTGAGAGCTAGACCCCTTTGAGGGCTGAAGACTCACCCCTTCGAGGGCTGAAGATCCACCCCTTCGAGGGGATCCCTTCGGTGGCTGAAGACTCCATCCCTTCGAGGCCTGAGAGTCCATCCTTTTGAGGGCTGAGAGCTGGACCCCTCGAGGGCTGAGTTCTAGACTCTTCGAGGTCTGAGAGATGGCCCCCTCGAGGGCTAAGAGCTGGAACCCTTGAGAGGTGGAGTCTTCAGCCCTCGAAGGGATCCCCTCGAATGGGTGGAGCCTTCAGCCCTCGAAGGGGTGAGTCTTCAGCCCTCGAAGGGGTGGATCTTCAGCCCTCGAAGGGGTGAGTCTTTAGCCCTCGAAGGGGTCTAGCTCTCAGCCCTCGAAAGGATTAGGCTTCAGCCCTCGAAGGGGTGGACCTTCAACCCTCGAAGGGGTCAGTCTTCAGCCCTCAAAGGGGTTTGTCTTCACCCTCGAAGGGGTCTAGCTCTCAGCCATCAAAGGGATGACTCTTAGTCCTCGAATGGGTCTAGCCTCCAGCCCTCGAAGGGGTGGGGTCTTCAACCCTTGAAGGGGTGGTGTCTTCAACCCTCGAAGTGGTCTAGCTCTCAGCCCTCAAGGGGACCAGCTCTCAGCCCTCGAAGGGGTGGATCTTCAGCCCTCAAAGGGGAAGAGTATTTAGCCCTCGAAGGGGTGGTTCTTCAGCCATCGAATGGGTCTAGCTCTCAGCCCTCGAAGGGATGGACTCTTTATCCTTGAAGGGGTCTAGCTCTAAGCCCTCGAGGGGTCCAGCATTTAGCCCTCGAGAGGTCCAGCATTCAGCCCTCAAGGGGTCCAGCTCCCAGCCCTCGAAGGGGTGATTCTTCACCTCTCGAAGGGGTGATTCTTCACCCCTCAAAGGGGTGATTCTTCACTCCTTGAAGGGGTGGATCTTCAGCCCTCGAAGGGGTTCTGCTCTCAGCCCTCGAAGGGGTGGATTCTCAGCCTTCGAACGGGTGGATCTTCAGCCCTCGAATGGGTGGATCTTCAGCCCTCTAAAGGGTCCACCTCTTAGCCCTCGAAGGGGTGATTCTTTAGCCCCCGAAGGTGTGGATCTTCAGCCTTCGAAGGGGTGGATCCTTAAGCCCTCAAAGGGGTGAATTATTAGCCCTCGAAGGGGTGATTCTTCATCCCTCGAAGGGGTGGATTCTTCATCCTTCGAAGGGGTAGATCTTAAGCCCTTGAAGGGGTGGAGATAGGTTTGATGTGTCCATTTTAGGCGCATTATTTAGTAGTATTTAGGATCACTTTTGTGCTCTTTTATTATTGAGAGCTTGTGTTTTACCTTGAAATTCACTTAGGAGAGGTAAAAGCAACTTTGTACTCTTTTACCTCTTTTAAGTGGATTTTGTGTGACAAGGGAAGAACACGGAACCAACGAAGACCGGGAGACATTGAAGACTATACTTTCGAAGACTTTTGGATACTCACTTCGAAGACATGAAGACCGGAGGCCGTTGAAGACCATTTTTGGAGCCGTTGAAGACTTGAAGATCGAGAGGGATGGCTATGAAGAAGACAAAGAAACAATGCAGAATTCTGGCTCCCGTCGCGACACCGTCGCGACACCATCGCGACTCGGGGCACCGTCGCGAGTCGCGACGAACCCCGTCGCGAGTCGCGACGAACGGGCAGCCAGAAATCAACTTTATCTTCTTCTGACTATAAATACTACTTTTTTCCCTCTTCTTCTCCAGTTTTGCTCAGCCCGCCTTTCTCTGGTTTTTGGGCTCAAACCTAGGTTTTTCTTCTTCTTTTCTTTTCTTAGCTTTCTCTTAGTTTAATTATGTCTTTTGTTGTTGTTCTAGAGTAGTTCTTGTTCTTGGGAGCAAGGGATTGAAGCTTCCACTATCTATGTAGCAAGAACTCATTTCTATCTATCTATTTGTTATTTTTGCTATTGTGCAATTATTGTGCTTTGAATGTTAATTGTTGATTGCATTGATGTTGTTGAGAGCTTGATGATATGAAATGCTTGGATTAATTGCTAGCTAGGGTTTGGGGGATTTGGGTTAATTTCCCCCCTGTTCTTGTTAGCAATGTGAGAGTATGAATTAGAGCTTTCGATTGTGTTAGTGTGTTGACAATGTGCTAGGCGAATGTGATTGATGTCGAACTCTTCGTCATGTTCGTTTGTGTAGCAAACGAGAGATTCATATGCTCGCGGATGAATGTGCGTTGCACGTTCATCCAATCTCGTGTAATTGCATGAATTGGTTCAATGCCTAGTCACGGTGTAGTGGTCATAGGCATTGCCAAGCTTGTTGGTCCTTCGTGTTAAATGCCACCAATGTCGCCTTGAGTCGTGGTCGCGACTCGGGAGCCATTGGTGAGGTTTGACGAGAGATGTCGAACTCACTCTCGCAAACTACGAACTAAGAAGGATAGGAGTTCAGTCTCCACGACAAGTAGTTGAAGTATTGGATAGGTGATTTAAACTCATTCCTGAAGCATTTGTTGTTTGGCGTTTATGTACTCTTGACGGTGTGTTTCACTGCATGTGTGCCATGAGTGGTTTGAGCATAGGGAGTGCTTGTGTGGTTGAATTGCTTAGGTGTAGGAACGTGACGAACTCCGTAGCACCTTTGCATGAAGATCTACGAGCATGAACTTAGAACTCCTTGTGGTGTGTGTGTTGTGGTACTTGCTAGATGGAGTGTGTGAGCGTTGGGTCATGAATGCTATATGATGGAATGTGTGAATGATTCGATGAACTGCATTAGATGTGGAAGTGGATATCCGTTGCCCCCAAGGCATTTTATCTTTGTAGTTTAAAACCCTTTTTCCTAGTTTTGTTTGATGATTAGCATAGTCACTTGACGTTGCTAGTTATCTTGTCTTTTTACTTTCGTAACTTAGGAACCAACCAACCAACCAACCCCCCCCCCCCCTTTACTCGCTTTTAAGTGTGTGTATATATATTCACTCCTAGCATAATATCAACCATTTGCGTGCTTAGACGCTTAGGAAGATCCCTCTTCTCATTGGACGACCCCGATTTGCCACTATCTACCTAGTTGTAGAAAGTAAGCATTGAGGGCTTATAAATTATCTTTTGGCGCGCGGGCGCGACGACCGCCCGCGCCTGTCAAAATGGCGCCGTTGCCGGGGAAGAGGCGTTTATTCTTAAGTATTTAGGTGTATTTGGTTGTGTATTAGCTAGTTGTTTTTATTTTCCACTACTTGGTGGTTGTTTTTGTTCGGAGTAGGTATTGCTCGAGTTCTTGGTAATTTATTTTATCGAGAATCCTTGCACTATGATTTCGAACTTTTGAAAAATTTAAATTTAAAAAAAAAAAAAAAAATTTCTTAATGGAGCGTCTCACCTTGAGGGAACTCATGATGAGAAGAGAGGCTCAACAAGCAAGGTTTTGTAGGATGTGTCATTCCGATCATCCTACCGAATCTTGCCCTTTGTTGTGGGAACAGCACGATGACCGAGAAAGAACCCTTGGTTTCCAAAACCAGGGGTACTATGAAGAGTGCTATCCAGAGGTAGGAGATATTGGTTTTCAAGGGCAAGAAGCTCAGGAATACTATCCATACCACAACTCTTACAATCCGGAATGGAGTGGTAGTCCGGATTTGTGGTATGAGAATGAGCCGGACAACCAATATTACGAGCAACCTAGTTGGCCATCACCACCCTATACCATACCCCAAAACCAAGCCCAACAAGGAAGTTCAAGTTTGACACGTGAGGATGTCTTAAATACCATAGCAAACTTGAACTCCTTTACTAGTGAGGAGCCGGATACCCAGCTCTCCTCTAGTGTTGGGGCCATTGAGGGGCATGTGAGGAACATATTAGAGGTATTGGCCCGCATGGAAGCTCGTGATTCCGAAAACACACCATCCCAATTTGAACTCGATGATGCGGTGAGTGAAGTCACCAATAAAAATGATTTTGAGTTTGAAAGGGATGAGGAGTTGGTTGTAGAGGATAGAAAAATGGAGGAAAAGGTGATAGTGCTACATTATCCATTAGCCTTGTCACCCCTTCTCCCACCTAGTGAACCAACTCTAATATTTTCGAAAGTTTTGAGGGAAACGAGAGAGGAGCCAAAAGACTATCCTAAGCTCCCTAACCACTTAATTCCCTTTGAACCATCTCCACCTCCACAAGACTTTCCTCTTGGAAGTTTTGTGCCCCCACCTCTCTTGTTTTGGATGCTCATGGTGAAGAGCTTCAAGCCTTCACCATACGGATAACATTAGGGTCGTGCCGACGACCTTAAAAATACGGAGCTTCGTCGTGCCGACGACGTTAAATAAATTCGGCATTTCTTTTAGTTTTTGTTCTTAGTTTGTGTTTCTTAGTTTGTTTTTGTTGTTGTTTTGTTTTGTTCTTTTTGTGGCATGTTTTTCTATGATTTTGTAGCAACATGAAGTGCATTGCAATGAAGGAGATGAAGGAACGAGATCAATGAACGAGGGAAGCAAGCTTGGACAGTTGGTAAGAAAACGAAAAAAAAATTTTAAGCCTGGGATACCCTGCCGTCGCGAGTCGCGATGGGCTTCGTCGCGAGTCGCGACGAACAGGGGAGCAAAATCCACTCCCAGCGCCAACTTTCCGCGAGTCGCCCTGACGTCGCGAGGCTCGTCGCGAGTAGCGACGCCCTTCATCGCGAGTCGCGACGAGCTCAGAAAATTTGGAGCTCTCGGACTCTCCTTTCCGCGAGTCGCGATGACTTCGCGAGGCCCGTCGCGAGTCGCGACACCCTTCGTCGCGAGTCGCGACGAGCTCAGAACATTTTGAGCTCCCGGACTCCACTTTCCGCAAGTCGCCCTGACGTCGCGAGGCCCGTCGCGAGTCGCGACCAATCACGTCGCGAGTCGCGACGAGCTCAGAACATTTTGAGCTCCCGGACTCTACTTTCCGCGCGTCGCGATGACGTCGCGAGGCTCGTCGCGAGTCGCGACGAACCTCATCGCGAGTCGCGACGTGCTCAGTAACTTTTGAAAATTTTTTGAGCCCGGATTTCAAGTTTCCAAGCTTCCAAGTTTCCAAATGATTTTAAACATTGCATAATCCTTCCTTCTTCTCCACCCAACACTCCCAAGAACATCACATACCTCTCATTTCTTCCACCATCATACATATATTGGCATATGAACATTCTTGCATCTTTATAGTACCATTGTTGATTGTAGTATGCCGACTACAGCATTGTGACCATAAGTTCTTAGCCTATAATGATGCTTGTATACATGTCAATATATGTTGGATATTTTTCATGCATAATCTTATAGTGGTGATTGAGGGTTTATTTGTGTTCTTTGACAATACTATGGTTATTAACTCTTGATGCTAAACCTAGTATTACATATCCTTATGTACTTGTGAGTTTAATGTGTTCTTCGTGGTGTAGTCTTGATCAAACGGCGCCATGGAGAAAATGTTTTTCTCGAGGGGTGAGTTCTTCTACGGCATTTTTGCTCACCCTTCCGGTTCCGAAACCCATCTCGGGACCATCCAAGTACTTGGATATCGCCATATCACCGGCGAATTGCGGAGACACGGGTGTCACTCTAACTCCCTTACCTTGATTTTTATTCTTCTTGCCTTACGAGTTTACATTGAGGGCAATGTAATGTTTTAAGTGTGGGGAGGGGTTAGAGGATTCAATACATGCTAGATTGTTTTGGAATGCTTTTTGCTACTTTTCATTGGAAAAACATGAGAAAAAAAAATAGAAAAACAAAATGAAAAAAAAAAGAAAAAGAAAAGAAAACCCGCTAAGTTGAAAACCCGAGAGGGCAACTTAGGCAACATTGGGGGCCCGGATAGGTCGAAAACCCTTAAAATATTCAATTTGATAGTTTATGTAGTTTCCTAACACGTTGTAACTGCATATCACAATTAGGAGAACCTAATTGTAATAAACGCATACAATCAACTTTACGGGTTCCTCGGTACCATTGAGGTACGAAAACATTACTTATTCAATCTGGAGCATTGGAAAATTCCATTTGGGCCGGTGTAAAAGTGCTTGAAGGGGTTGAACGAGATGTTTGGGATTAATCTGCATTTTTTAAAATTAAACAATGTTTAGAAACGTCACCGTACGGGGCCCATGTGTGGTCAATATTTGCAAGAAACTAGTACAATGTCTATTCACAATAATTGAATGTCAATTTGATTAATTGGGGTCGTTTGAAAAATGCACGGGAGACAAATGCAATAAGTGATAATTTAAACAACTAATAAACTTTTTTTACACCGGTAATAATGAGAAGTACCGGTGTATTTGTACAACATTTTGATGCGCATTTCAAAATTTTCCAAAATTTTTGGATTTTTAATAAGGCACGAAACATTTTACACCGGTAATATAATATTTTGCACCAGTAGATATATCGGTGCTGGACAGTTAGAAAAAATTACAGAAATTACTCTCGGGTTGAACATTTTTTTCCAAAAATATATTTAATGCAGTTGTAGGCAGCTGCTTGTTGCACATTTTTACACCGGGATTTTCCTTTTATATACCGGTGTACAACACTTAACCAAAATTTTCGTGCATTCCTCTTGGGTCAAAGGAAAATTCATTTAAAGCAGCTGGTATTGTTTACACCGGTAATTCATTTTTACACCGGTATTGTTTACACCGGTAATTCATTTTTACACCGGTATTGTTACATATACTGAACAGTTAGCAAAAATTATTGCCCATTTTCACTCTTCTTGCACCGGTACTGTATGTATTACCGGTGTAAAAAATGTAACTTCTGAAATCAAAACCATTTGAAATGGCCATAACTCCCACAATTCATCATATTCTCATCTTCAAATCCTTTCATTTCTCTTTCAAAACTGCCATCAACAACTCCAACCATTCAATCCACAACTCCTCATCAACTAATGTAACTCCTTATCTCTCATTCCATCTCTATAAAGTGTGGAGCAACACAGGAGAACCAAAAAAATAAGAGAGGAAGTTGGGGAGAGAAGAAAGTACTTGGTAACCCATTCTTGGCAAGTTCGGCAAAATGGAGTAGCAACAAAAATGCTCCATTAGTGAAGGTAAGTGTTGGAGTTTATGTTACCATTGGTTACCAAGTCAAATTCTCTTCAAAAACGCATTCCATCCCTCACGCACAATACATGTTCGATCAATTGCCTCTATGACCAAAAATATGTAAGTAGAGAAAAAGTTGAAAGACACTCTTGAATGGTATGTTTATACAATTGTGGGGAGTAAATGTTTTGAATTTTTTGTGGATGGGTGATGTAGTTCTATAGTGTTTTTGTTGGTGATAATGTTGATAGTCACGTTAGGGGGGAGTGAGAATTGCTCGATTGTATGCCTAATTTATGAATGCAAAGACATTGGCATGGTATTCGATCAACTTCTATAAGGTTCCATTTCATTCTATATCAAGTTCCATACCTTAATTGTTCAATTTCTATGCCATGTTATATAAAATTTTATGCCTCACATGATGTATTTTAATCTATGAATTGTTCAATTTTTATTCCATGTTTTTCTTAAAGGTTTTACGAACTAGTTGATCAAGTTCTAAGATACATTATATCAATGTTGATCTTTAAGTACCATCATTGTGTGAACCGTCATGGATCAAGAATTTCCAATTCGACTGTTGTAGATACCGCCGAAGAAGAGGAAATTCAACATGAAGAGGAAGCGGCCGGTTATGAAGAAGGAGGAGGAGGTGAAATATGTGGTCGATGAAGAGGTGGATGTGGTGGACCAAGAACCACCGCCAAAAAGGTTCGCGTTGAAGATAAAATTTAAGGAAGAAGCAACTCAAAGGAATGACTTGTCTAGTTAAGAGAAGGAAGAAACCACGGAACCCGGTGATGTTATTGTAGGGGATGTTGAAGTAGTGGACTCTGGTAAATAGCTGGCCAAAAAACACCAATTCGCAAGGGAAAGGGAAAGAGCACCATTAAAGGAAAGCCAACTATTAATGAAGCAGACGGCGACTTGACAAAGGCTGGAGGGAAAAATGGAGAAGGATGGGACAAGTTTGAGGTAAAAATTTATTTGAGAAGGCGAGAAACTAGTTCGTGCCAGTCTGTGATATTGGCAAAGCATAACACTCCAACTCTTGTTGCATTTGAGTTCTGTGGGAATTAAGCGGTATGCATTAAGAATTGGTCAGTGTAGCACGCTTACGAAAATTACGCTTTCCGGTGCTGCATCAGATTTGGCACATGCAAATAGTGGAGCTATTTCCATGAGGATGTTAAAGAAGAGGCATGGAAGGATGTTCTGGTAAGAATCTCGATAATTGTAATTAAAAATTTTTATGAAATGGTAAAGTCTTGGTGAAGAAGTGATTAATGACATGCTTTTTCATATGATTCATTCCAGGAGAGCTTCACAATTGAAACACCTGTGACAGACGGGCAACCAGAAATACTAAAGGAGGTTACAGAGAGGGCAAAATACCAACATAGGAATTGGCAAATAGGTTCATTCACGACGTAGACAAAGGTAACAATAAAACAGGAATATTGGCATGGGAGAAGTACAAGTGGATGGATGAAAATGAATGGCACTTGTTTGAAAAGAGGTGCCGGCATCCGGATTTTCAGGTATGATGAAAAAATAAATACTTGTTAAGAAACATGTTTCCCACAAATTCTATTCAACTAAATTTTCATTTATAACAACAACAGAGGCTCAGGGTGAAAAATATTGAACGCAACAAGGGCATGGATTACACGCACCACACGGGCAGAAGGGGTAATTGATACATCTGTGACAAATTGAGTAAGGATCTGAAGGAGAAGGAGAGAATGAGGTTGACTGCCGAGGGATTCATTGGCGAGGAGATTCAGAATCAACTCAGTCAAAGGGACTTCACACCTGATAGATCTCTTGTCTACCTTGAGGCAAACAAAGATAAGAAAGGGTTATACACATCGAAGGAGGTTGAGAAGATCGCACCGGACGTTGTAAATTTTTCCAAAATCAACCATTTAAATTATTTTTTGTGTACTTCACATTATTCATATACACAATTGCATTCCTATGTGATTCTCAGTTGAAATTGAATGAACTTAAGGGAAAAAGAGCATAGGAACTGCAGCCGAGTGAGGACATTCTCATAAAAGTCACAAAGAAGAAGGATCACCCGGGAAGGTACAGAGACGGGTCTACCCACAGTGGTGACTATTCCTCCTCTCTCCCGCAGCAAGTGCAGTAGCAGTTCCTCAGCCAAGGAGACAGACCAGAGGAGACCATCTAACAATCAGCCGGTTATGAAAGCCATGGTATCGTACTTGGAGCAATTGATGAAGGGCTTAGCATCTGCAAGCGGTGTTCAGATTCTGCTAGCCCTTGACAATCACAAGAAGTTTGTAGAGAAGGGGATGGATGACATTGATGCAGCTACTACAAAGTCCAATGAAGAGCCCAGTGATGGAGAAGAAGATGAAGAGGTACACAGTCAATAATCGATGCATGTTTTATACATTGATTTACACATTTGAAATATCTCCATAACCATTTTTGTAGACTCACTTAAATATTATACGAATAGTATAGAGAACGCGTGACTCTTTTCATCAAAGACATAGTCGAGAAGAAGAAAATGGTCGCCCATGGCCTGCAACAGGTATCTCATCGTTGGGATGTCCTTGCTCGTGTCAGAGTATGCGAGCCAGTCCTCCGTTCTAGGGCGGGATTTCCCTCAGCAGACTACCACTTTGATAATGTTGGAGAGGCGC
Organism: Rubia yunnanensis; assembly: GCA_037428765.1. Lineage (NCBI taxonomy): Eukaryota > Viridiplantae > Streptophyta > Magnoliopsida > Gentianales > Rubiaceae > Rubia > Rubia yunnanensis. Next base: position 110,756,956 of record CM075065.1, on the reverse strand, counting down.
TCAATAGCATCGTGGATTGGTCAGTGTCCTTAATAGGCAAGGCAAGTGAGCAACCGAGTGATATCGATGAAATCAATGCCAGAGGTGATACAGACGATGATGGCGAGGAGGTTATGATTCTCACCAGCGACATTATTTTTCACACGTTTAATACGAGGAGGTTATGATTGTAACACATTATTTTTCAATTCCTAAAAGTACTTTTGCATATTCCTATTCATTAATCCGTGTAACAGGATACTGGCGAGCAAAAATCTCAGTCGACGGCTAATTTTTGGCCATCTGCAAGACCAAGATTAAATAGGCTGCCAATACAGGTAATGCACTAAAAAAATTCCCATTATTATTCATTAACAACAATTCAATACTACATGCTCAAGTGATCATTTTGTATCATTTCACATTCGCAGATTGTCAACAAACGAGGCCTAACAGATTGGCCAATCATGTGGCAATTCATAAAGGAAGGAAATGCCGCTATCCTGGAAATGATAAAGAATAAGGACTGCATGTTCTTCCTAGTGTTTCAACCATCAACATTCGCACGTCATTACACCTGCAGTGTTGGAATAGAAGTTCAGGACGAGTTTGGGAATAAACTGGGAAACATGCATTCGATGACCTGGATCGATAATGTGCAGGTCGATTTGTGGATGGGGTGAGTTTCAAAACTTACAGAATTTATTACAGGTCATTTTCATGTACGATTAATGTTACAGGAACATGTGGGAGAAAATATATGAAACCAATTTAGGCCGCGTCCAATTCTGTCTATCCAGCTATGGCAACCTAACCAGCTTTGAGCAGGAGGTCGAACTCCGTTTCAAACAAATTTTGGAAACAATGAAGGCAATGGATGCTGAGTTCTACTTCGTACCCTTCATAAGAATGTAAGTATTTCTTCCTGATAAATACATTCACATTTCAAACCACTTCCATTTCATTAATTTGTTAACATAATTTTCCGACACCGATCATTGGTACCTCATCATTATCCGTCCCGGAACGGAGGAGGTTTTCACTCTGGACACATTGTCAGAGGGTATCAAACCAACAAACTTGGTCAAACTCAGGGTTATTTCAAGGTATTTCAATCAATCAAATCAAAATCCTAGTTTCATAATAAAAGGGAAAAAGTAACCATTTAAATTTACTTTCTTCACAGGCTTGCTTGCGTATACCAAAGGGAGAAGAGAAAGACGGAGCCAGAACCCGACTACACTTGGAAAATCAACAACATTATGGTAAGTAATTCTGTCATTTAATCTATCAAATTTTATGTTTAGGGTTAGTACCTACATTTACCTTTCCCGTGCAGTGCCGAACCCAGATGGTTCGTGGCAATGCTGGTACTCCATCATGCTCTGCATGGAATAATTTGTTAATCACCCAGAGACAAATAATATCTTGGAGGTAAACCTTACATCTTAAAATTTGATATTATTAATCTCTGGTAAACTCAACATTATTGACTAACAGTGTAAGTTTGAAATTAACAGATTTTCCCAGAGGGCAAAGGGTCGTACCATGTGTACGAAATTCAAGGTGTAGCAGAGAGATGGTGTGGGGCTTGGCTCAGAGACTACCAGGAGCAGGCGAACATGACGTTGCAACTTCTGGATGATAAGAATGGCATAATAGGTTGATGGTTAATATTGAATGGCTGATGATATTTTAATTCTATGGATGGTGTTTGGTTATACTAAACTTGTGTTTTACTTTGTTTGATTCCATGTTTAAGATACTTCTTCTATTTCATATGTTGGAATAATTTTCGCGTGTTTTGCGAGCCACATTTTCATAATATAATGTTTCAAATTTCTTACCTATTCAAAAGTTTCCGATTTATAATAGTTCACAAGTATCTCTGGCTGTCGTTGCCCCGGAAATTATTCAGAATGGACCATCGGAAAACAAATTAGGCAATGCAAATTTTAGCCACATAATAAACTGGTATAAGGCAAGTACATGTGTAAATAAATTTCACATTTTGAATATTTGTTTTTTAATTATTTCAATAATACCTATGCATAAAGTACAGTAATACCGGTGTAAAAAAATACCGGTGCAATCTATTCCGGTGAAAAAAAATTATATTTCGACTACAAAACAAAGATCGGTGTCGGATTTAATACCAGTTTCCAAATCACTATTTTACACCGGTTCATGGGTTAAATACTTGTGCAAAATACTGATGCAAACTACATTCCAGTATTACATCGGTTTTCCAAATAATACCGGTGCACGCATTTTGTGATCCCGTTATTTTGCACCAGCATAAGATACTGGTGCAAACACTGCTTTACACCGGTCCATTTTACCGGTGCAAATTTGTTGCTTTTGTACACCCCTATACATACACACGGTATTTTTGGGGGCCAAAATACCGGTGCTATTGCCCTAAATTACAGTGCAAATACCCCTAACCTGCAATAGTGTTTTATGATTTTTCGTTGATGTTCTGCTATATTTTGCTGATATTTCTATAGTTTTTTGCTGCATTTTTTAATTTATATTTTGCATTTTTTTACATTTTAAAAATATTTTTGTATTTTTTTTTGCAGATTGCAGGTGGCAGGAAAATGATGGAAAAGAATTTGATGAAAAAATCCCTGAAAAGTTATTAGCGATAGGTCCTTGTAAAATAATAAGTGATGTCCCTGTAAAATTATTAGAGATAGGTCACTGAAGCTAGAATATTGTTAGAATTGTAGAAAGACCCCTGCCTAAAGTTTAGGCTGCCTCATAGGAGACCATCCCATATATATATATATATATATATATATATATATATATATATATATATACATATTACAATGAGATATTTGTGGTTTTAAATATATGTTTAGAAGTTATATATGTTAACAAATTATGATTGATTATATATAGTAAAGAATTAAAATCAGTAACATATTATAATATTTGCATGCTAATAAGTTATGTTTGATTATACAAAGTAGAGAGTTTAAAAATAGTAACATATAATAATATTGGTATACATGTTATTTTTAGACAATGTTTTGAGCTTAGGGTAGTTAAAATGACTCAAATACCCTCTGTTGACAGATAGAAATCAAACAATATCTATTATAGGGTGCTTTGAAGAAAAGTATTATATGTATTTGAAGGTAAAAATATAAAAATATATGATATAAAAGAATATTTTCAAAATTTTCAAATTTTGTATGTAATTTAACAACTGCAGTGTGTAGGACATGCCACCTGTCAGGAGACCCACTGTTATCTAAACATTTTTAATAAGAGCGGGTATCTTGACAAGGAGCCTGTCAATAAGTTTATGGACATGCCAGGGATTAATTTGTAATTTCACTAAATTAATCATACCCTTCTTCTCCATACTGAAGCGCGAAGCTTCTTCCCCAAATTCTGACCCCTCTACAAATTTCACCATTCCCCAATTTTCTTCCTTCCCAAACTTCAATCTTCTTCCCAAACTTCAATCTCTCTCGTTCCCAAACTCCAATCACTATTCTCTGCAAATTTAACTTCTCCCAACCAACCAAATCCTTCTCCGATCGATTTTTTTTTCCGATGAGCTCTTAAACGAACGGTTAGTGTCCAGCAAAATTTGCGATGGTCTCTTCACCCTGCAACCAGATCTACATCACCAAAATTCAGTTTTAAATGAATGAAATTTAATTTCAAGAGTATGAAATTTTGCCTAATAGTGCCAAAGACATGAATTTTTCACATCTGAGTGAGTTTATGTCATTGAATTGCCTTCTATGTAAATAAAATCGTTGTTGAAACTTCTGAATGTATGAATTCTGCTGCTATGAACAAGTAAAAAACATGTGGCAAATATTCAAAAAATGAAATAAATGTTGCATAAAATGTTCGTATATACTATGCACCTATTACTTTACAATATGTATCGTTTCTTTTAAAACATGCACCTGTGATAAAATCTGTGAATGTGGGTTATGCAACTTTTCCAAAAGATCATGTATAAGTTAAGTTAAAATTTTACAATTTAAAATTGTCATATTAATTATGAATTGATTACTGTACAACATGTATTGTTTAAACAAAAATATGCACTTGCTTTTAAAATTTCAATTCCTTTTATAAATAGCAAAATTTTGTCAGGAGGTAGTGCATAAAGTACCTTATGAATTTATCTGTTTTATTAAAACATGCATATGTTAGCCTACAACTAGTATTTCTTATAGTATACTACAGAAAAAGGCTACATTTAAAAAAAAAGATTTCATATGAACTGTATTTAATACCATGCAATGTGTACTAATTACATTAAAACTTCTATTTATTTTCAAACACGGGAGCAAAATTTCCAGATTTCAATTAAAGAGATGCACTAAAAGTCTTACCGGTATGAAAGAAACACATGTAAAAACATTGCATACTTTGCATAAAAATCATGCAAATGTTGTCAATTTCATACACGAGAAGGACTCTCAACACTTGAACAAAGGGCAAGATATAAGATAAATCCTATAAGTGCTAATAACAAAACTCTTCTATTATGGAACTTACAATTACAACAGTGTTCCTATCTAGACTAACTAACAACCTCTAATAAAATGAATCAATTATTAATTTTCAAAGGTAGATCATCTTTGAATTCTTTGAGCTCAGCGTCAACTTTAGCTAAATCAAGCTCGTGGTGAAACATCTCATGGAGTCCAATGTTCAATATTGTGTTATTCCATACTACTTCAAGTTTAGATCCAACTCTTGAAAATAAATACACACAATTGGATACTAACAATTGCAATATATAAGGAAACGGGTACAATTTCTAATTCAAAACGAACAATAATCAACAACGAAAATAAAAGGCATACATAAGACAACTAATAAGTACACACTGGATACTAACTGATGCAACATATAAGCAAACAAATGCAACTCGTAATTCAAAACGAACAATCAAAAACGAATGAAAATAAAAAGTCATTCACATCACAACTAACAAGTATATGCTAAATACTAACAACTGAAACATATGAGTAAACAGATGCATTTCTTAATTCAAAACAGAAAATCAACAAAAAATGAAAACAAAATTTATACATAGTACACATTGAATACTAACACATGTAACATTTACGTAATCGAGTGCAGGTGAGAATTCAAAACGAACAATCTAACAACGAATGGAAATAAAAATTCATTCATAGTACAACAAGTACACGTTGGATAATAATAGCAGCAACATATAATCTAACGGATGGAACTCGTAATTCAAAAGAACAATCAACAAGTTTGTTGTAATAACAAGAGGAAAATTCAAAACCAGATCATAGAAAAATGCACATAACAATTCAAAACAAAGAAAAATAATTGTAAAGTCCAGATTTATCTAGTTGGCAATTTGTGGAAGTTCTGCAAATATGGTATTGTTAGGTCGAAACATCAAATAAGGTAATTTCGGGGATATAAGGAATTTGGAGTTGTAATCCGAGAAGAAGTATTTTCGTCCATGGTGTTTTTATTATATAATAAATCAATTCCTATATTTATGAGATTGGATTAGATTTATAGAATTGGAATATTTGGTTATGGTTATGATATGGACAAAATAATCTATTTCCTTTCTTAAGGGATTATATTTGATAATTCCTATCTCCAAGGGATTTGATTATAATAAGAATTTGAAATGGAGAAGATATTATATTCACTCAAGACCTCTTGTTCACTCAAGACTTCCTATGTTGTAACATACGAAAGCTGAAGTCTAAAAGAATTTAATCGAGTTAAGATATTGCGTGGATATTGATTTATGGAAGATTGAAGATTTTGCAATATATTATTTTAGGCGTGTGTTTGAAGCATATTGGATTTATGGAAAATCCCCATTCTTAAGGAATTGGATTTATGGTATATCTATGGGATATGTTGAGAAAAGGAAAATCCCTTTATTTATGAGATTTGGATATGCTTAAGAAGCTGATATGGAATTGGAATACTGTGGAGATAATAATGGATAATTCCAATGTACTCATGGTATATATATTTATGGACATCACGGTTGTGCGACTCACATATTTAATTGAAGAAAAATATGCATCCAGATTTTCATATCTTTTGAGAAGTATTAAAAAGCCATTTATCTGTGTTCCACCATGAACTTAAACACTTGATCAAGTTCAGAATGTATGCCTTAATTCCTCGGGAGGAGAAGATCCAATGTCGATGAGTTTCGAGGTCAGAGGGAGTCTGATTAAGGCAGATTGGTAGCTAGGGGAGCTAGCAGAATTCACACGTTTAATTAGTTAAGATAAGTATATTGTATGGTGTCCTTTTTACTATCTTTTTTTATTAGTGGATTCATTATGAACTGGGCCAGCCCCACAGATGTAGGTGGATTTCACTGAACTGGGTAACCAAGTCGCGTGTCTTTATGCTTTACTTTATTGCTTACTTTGTTAGTAAAGATATTGGAAAACGGTAGTGATGATTGAATTAATTAGGTAAAACCAAAATTTTAATTGGTATCAGAGCTAAGTCACTTGTTTTACCTTGGTTTTGACAAGGAAATTGTGATCGAGTTTTACCAATGGCGACCAGAGAAGGAGCTTCTGTGTCTCAGCCACCACTTCTGGAAGGAATGAATTATAACTACTGGAAGGCTCAGATGCGGGTGTTTATAAATTCCCTGGGTGAATTGGCTTGGCACTATGTTGAAACAGAATGAAAACCCCCAGTTTTGGAAGTTCAGAAGGAGGAGAATCTAGTTATAAAGAGCTAGTAGTTAAGCCTAAAGAGTCGTGGACACCAGTTGAGAAAAGGGGTGGCTTAGCAAACTCCATAGCATTAAATTCCATCTTTAGTGCAGTAGATGAAAATCAGTTCAAACTCATCTCTACATGTCATCAAGCAAAGAAAACCTAAGATATCTTACAAATCATGAAGATGATGAAGAGGAACTGATTGGTAATTATATGGCTTTTGGAGCAAAACTCCATGGAGATTAAGATATTGTTACTCGATGTTCCAACATCGGATAAGAAGAAGTGGATCGATGTTCCAACATGGTTCAAGGTGCTGAAGTACGATGTCCCAACACAGAGAAGGTATGTGAAGAATACTTCTCGAGTGATGATGAAGACAAGGTTGTGAGTGATGAGGATGTCTATGTTGCTTATGAAAAGATGTATGAAATGTGGCTAAATGTTACTGATGCGAACAAACTCTAAAAAGGGAGAAAAATCTTTTAGATGAGGAAGGAAGAGAGATGAAATCCCTAGTAGAATGACTCCGAAGGGAAATTGAGTTGGAATTAAATAAGAGTTCGATGACAAAGAGGGCTGAAGTTCCTGAGATGGCTATTAAAAGATTGAATTCTGGAAAAGAAAAATGGGATGATATTCTCACCATGGGTTAGAGTTCTGTAAATCAACAAGGGATAGGCTATGAAAAACTGTCTACCAGCACTGGGGTATTCAAAACAGAGGTTCAAGTTATGAAGAGAAATGTGGTCAAAACACACCCACGAAAAGCTTTAATGTGTGGCTACTGTAGCTACCAAGGTTATACAGATGACCGTTGCTTTAAGCTTATCAGAGATATTATAAATGGACGTCAGCTCGCAGCATATTCCAACATGGATCAAGTGCAATGACCAAGGATGGTTAGAAAGGTATGTATCTTTAAAGCCCCTAAATTGTGGTTTGTTGCTCACACTTCCTTTATTGCACACCCTAGGGATTCGTGGTATCTTGATGGTGGATGTTCTCAACATATGACGGGATCTCAAGAGTGTCTAAAGAACATCAAACCCTATGATGGTGGATTCATTACATTTGGCATTGGAAAGAAAAGCATGGTAGTTGGAAAATGTGAACTGAATGTTAAAGGATTCCCCGTATTCACTAGTGTTTTGTTGGTGGAAGATCTAAAGGCTAATCTCCTAAGTATCAGCCAACTATGTGATAATAATATGACCGTTGAATTCCATAAGGAGAGTGCATAGTGAAACATGGCAATAACAAAGTGTTTACATGTATTTGGTCATCAGACAAATGTTACTTGTTGGAACAAGAAGTAAACTGCTTGAGTGTCGAATATGATGAGGTAGATCTTACAGATGAAGCTGATGACTCTTATAACTTTAGCGATGTTGGAACACTGTCCTCCCCAAAATTCTCCCATGTTCCAACATCAGTGTAGGCTGCATCGAGAAGAAGAAGAACTCGATTGATCCCTTGGGCTAACTATAGGGAACTTGCTGGTCTACAATGTTTTCTCTCCCTCACTGGACCCAATAATTACAAAGAGGCTCTACGTGATAAGTATTAGATTGAGACAATGCAAGAAGAACTTGGGAAATTCAAACGAAATGATAATAAAGCAAGGAAAGTTTCTCAAGACTACACTCAGATTGAAGGAGTTGATTTTGATGAGACATTCACACCAGTTTCCAGGTTAGAATCTATTTGCATTCTCCTTGCTATTGCTTGCACTGTGATTGTACTTTATCAAATAGTTCTCAAGAGTGCTCTCCTAAATGGTGTGGTTACTGAGGGAGTATATCATCGACTCAAGAAGGCTTTGTATGGATAAAAACAAGCACTAAGGGTTTGGTATGAGTGACTCACTACCTTTCCTATTCAGAAAGGTTATCATCAAGGAAAAGTAGACCACACCTTGCTTGTTTTCGAGAATCATCAAATATACTGATTGCTCAAATGTCTGTTAATGATATAATCTTTGGGTCAACATTTTGTGACTTTGGTGCAGGCTGAATTTGAGATGAGTATGGTGGGAGTAATTGTAAGATTCCAGGCTGATCATGTGGAATCTCACTTGAATGCAGTCAAAAGGATAATTTGATATGTTAGTGGGACTTCTGAGTATGGAATCTGGTATTCTAAGAATCAAGACTCTCATCTGATTGGTTATAGTAAACTGATTGGGGCAGTAATACAGATGATCGTAAAAGCACTACATGTGGATGTTTCTTTATTAGTGGAAGTTGTTGTGCACAATTATTATTAATGAAGAAAATGTTGAGTGATTGTGGAATTAAAGAAGGGCTTCTAACAGTATTATGTTACAACAAAAGTGCTATTGACATCTCAAAGAGTCCAGTGCAGCATTCTCGGACAAAGATCATTGATATAAGCCTTCATTTTATTCGAGAAGTGGTAGTTGATTATGTTCCAACATCGGAAACTTTTAAGCCTTTATTGACCGGCTTGGACTTTGCAATTTTTGAGGTTCTTGGACAACACATAGGTGTTTGTCGAGTTTGAGGTATTCATTATTTTCTCAAGCTTTGTGTGATTTTTTTGTACATACATTAGAAAAATACAAAAAACAAATTGTGGAGGCGTAGTTGGATGTGTTGGAAGTTGGCATTGAAGACATTATGGTGATTGATGTGATGACTAGTTGGAGAATTTATGACTGGCATGCTAGTAAGGAGGACTATAAAAATAAAGTTTGATCATGAGAAGATGTGGACATGTAAATAGATGAGCCTGCTGTGATTAGAGATTCTGGTGCTCAAACATCAGTAAATGTGGCTGGAGAAGATCCTGATCTGAATGGTGAACAAGTCTATGTTCAACACCAGACATGTAGATAGGGGGAGAAAGTACTGATAGAGTAAAGAAAGCTAAGAATGGTAATGTTCCAACATCGATACAGACTGAGGGTGTTGATTTTAAAGCAATGAAAGGACATGTTGTTCCAACATCAGAAAAAGTGGGTGAAGCTGAGAGTTGTTACGTTCCAACATTAGTGACTGATGTTCCAACATAAATTAAGCAGATTATTGAAGGCATTACTGATTAGACTACATAATCATTGAAAAAAGAAGCACAATCAACAAGAAGAAGATTAAAACATAGAACGATTTTAGTTGAGTGGACAACTGATCTGGGTGTATATGGGAAGTTTGAATTTACCGCCTACATGGACTATTTGGGTTTCAAGACTGCTGCCTCAATCTACAAGGAGTACAACTGAGAGATTGTAGAAGAATTTTATTCAAAATTAATGGGAGGCAACACTGATCCAGATTTTGAGTGGTACAACAGAGTTTACATCAGAGGCAAGGTAGTGAAATTTTTTATAAGACTGATTAACTAGTGACTTTGACTACCTACCCTCAAGGATTTAGAGAATGTTTATGCTGGGGACTTTGCAGTGACAGACGATCAGATTTTGTCAGAAATTACTTGAGGATTTCAGCCTCAGTGGCCACTCAAAGGAATGCTATTACATCTAGCTTGACCACCTGGTATTTCTGTCTATTCTAGATTGTTGTAAATTGTTGAATTCCCTCTTGAAATACTACTGCTCTTACTCGAGAAATGGCTAAACAAGAAGACATTTTATCTAAGACATGTGCATGATCTGTCATGTAATCCTGAGGCTACAACTTCTGATGTTGAAGAGAAGAAGGTCAAGCTTGTGGCCATTAATGCGAAGTTGAGAGCTCTAATCATTTAGATGGCAGCTTTGGAGGCAGAAAATGCCAGATTAGATCAGGCACAGATAGCTGCTCCTGAAAAGGGTCGAAGGTGTTTTATGACTATGTTCCAACATAGGCCATATATTTGCTTCAGAGGGAGTTTCATTTACTGGATATTTTTCTTTGGTTTTTTGCGTTTGTTGCGTTTGGAATGTTTATGGTCTCAAGGGGGAGATGTTTCTGATTTCTTGGATGACTTCATTGGCTCCATTGTATTGATGTTCCAACATGCTTATTATTCATGGATGTTGATGGAATTCTAGAATTCAGGGGGATATATTATGTTCCAACATCCAGAGTGGTTTTTCAAAGACCGATGTTCGTATTTTCATAAGTTCCTGCAATGAAATGCCAAATGGTGAATGGGTCCACAAAATGCCAAAGGGGGAGATTGTAAGATTTATCTAGTTGGCAATTTGTGGAAGTTATGCAAATATGGTATTGTTGGGTTGAAACATCAAAGAAGGTAATTTCGAGGATATAAGGAATTCGTAGTTGTAATCTGAGAAGAAGTTTTTTCGTCCATGGATTTTTTATTGAATAATATATCAATTCCTATATTTATGAAATTGGATTAGATTTATGGAATTGGAATATTTGGTTATGGATATGATGTGGACGAAATAATCCATTTCCTTTCCTAAGGGATTCTATTTGATAATTCCTATCTCCAAGGGATTTGATTATAATAAGAATTTAAAATGGAGAAGGAATTATATTCACACAAGGCTTCCTATGTTGTAACATACGAAAGCTGAAGCCTAACAGAATTTAATCGAGTTAAGATATTGCGTGGATATAGATTTATGGAAAATTGGAGATTTTACAATATATTATTTTAGGTGTGTATTTGAAACATATTGGATTTATGGAAAATCCCTATTCTTAAGAAATTGGATTTACAGTATATCTATGGGATATGTTGAGATAAGGAAAATTACTTTATTTATGTGATTTGGATATGTTTCAGAAGCATATATGGAATTAGAATATTGTGGAGATAATAATGAAGAGTTCCAATGTACTCATGGTATATATATTGATGGATATCACGGCTGTGCGACTCACAAATTTAATTGAAGAAAAATCTGCATCCTTATTTTCATATCTTTCGAGAAGTACTACAGAGTTATTCGTTTGTGTTCTAACATGAACTTAGACTATTGATCAAGTTCAGAACGTATGTCTTAGTTCCTCTGCAGGAAAAAATCCAGCATCGACGAGTTTTTAAGTCAGAGGGAGTCTGATTATGGCTGATCGGTAGCTATGGGAGTTAGCAGAATTCACACCTTTAATTAGTTAACATAAGTACTCCCTCCGTCCCAGAGAAAATGACACATTTACTTTTTCCTAGTCAAAATTTGCAAACTTTGACCCTAATTATATATTAATATATAAAATAAAATATCATGTGAGATATTGTTAGATTCGTCTTAACATCTATTTTCTAAATATCAAATTTTTGTGCAAAATTATTGTGTATAGTAAGAGATATAGTTAGTCAAACATGATCATTGAAGATCGTGAAAAAGTAAATGTGTCATATCTCTGGGTCGGAGGGAGTATTTTGTATGGTGTACTTTGTACTATCTTTCTGATTAGTGGATTCATTCTTTATTGCTTACTTAGTTATTTAGGCTATGTAGGAACACGAAAGTGATAATTGAATTAATTAGGTAAAACCAAATATTCAACAATGAATATCCAACGCTCCATAAAACAAAGAACATACCAACAGTGACGTTGGAGAAGAATTGCAGAAACGGGCGAATGGATAATCGTGGAGAAGAGGCAGAGAGACGTAGAGAAGAGGCGGAGAAACGAGCGGCGATAGAGAAACAAAGAAGAGGCGGAGAAGAGGCTGAGAATTTGTCGGAGAGAAAAGAGAGAGATTGCCGAAGAGTGAATACGATGTCACCGAGAAGGAGGAGGAAGGTGGTGGCGTCGGGGAGGATGAGGAAGGTGGTGGCGTCGGGGAGGATGAGGAAGGAGGTGGCGTCCAGGAGGAGAGAGAGGTGGCATTGAGGAGGAGAAGGAAGATGGTGGCGCCGAGGAGGAGGAGGAGTTGATGCATATGTCGATGCTCCTAGATTTTCATATCTGAACTAATGGGCTGACCCTTGAATTTGGATATATTTGTATTAATTGCAAGTAAGCTCCTGGTCTGTAAATAAACTTATGGACACGCGACCTTTTATGACACGCTCTCTTTTGAGAAAAGGTAAAATTTTGGTGAGTTTTGATGATAGTAGATGGTCTCATAGGACTGGCTTTACCGGTTTAGTTTGGTTGTAGCTACTTTCAATTTGCAGAACGGTGGTACCAAAGTGTACATCAATCTATCATAGGAGTGTAGCTTTACCGGTTTAGTTTGGTGAAACTAATAGAATTGTGAGTTTGGTGGAATTTTGGGCCCAGCGGAGGATTGAAAAATAAAAATTTTGGGATATATTGTAATCTTTGTCCCAGATTATTTGTATTATAATTATTATTATATTATTTAAAAAATATATTTGACCATTAATTTATTTACATATACTATATTGAAATGGTAAATAAAAAATTAATATTTTAAATTTAATTATTATAAAAAATTCAACAATATCATATACGATAATATTATTATTCAAATACCTAATCAAATATATGGTAAAACTTTAATAGAGAATAATATCAAAAAAGTAAAAGTCCAAATAGAGTAGGAATAGCATAGTACCATAAAATAATTCTACAGTTCATTCACCATAGATTGACTGAAATATATGTCTTCTTAATTATAAGAATTAAATAGTGCAAGGTTATTTATAAAATATATGTCTTTCTAAATTTATGAAATAATTTTATATTTTATTCAGATATCATATTTTGAATTTAAATATTACTCAATTAAAATTAAACGTGTAATGAAATGTATTTAATGTAAAAATACAATCAATATTACGTATGAAAAATATAATATTTAAGTTAAAAAATAAAGTACTGTTTTTTTTAATCTTAGGTAAACTGTACTTAATCACTGAGATAGGTTTCGTATTGTATCGCCAACTTGCACTTTGTAGGTAATGTTAAGATGTTAAATCCCATAAAAGTGGGATACTCCATCCGTTTCACTAATATTAACACCATAGGTTTAGGTGCTTGGATTTAGGGATGAGATGAGTGGATGAAATTGGATGTAAAAAGTAAAAAGTAAAATGAGTGGATGAAATTGAAGGAATCTTGCCAAAAATGGAAAATGTGCCAATATAAAAGAAACATCCAATTAAGGTAAGTGTGCCACTAATCGAGAAATGGAGGGAATATGATTTTATATTTACATTTAAACATATCCGGCTAATGAGTTATTTGGTCAGCACGGGAGACATAATCGGTTCAGGTATGGTTTAGTTGATTATTTTGTGTACTAGTATTGGGTCTTAATTGATGTGTTCGGCTTTCGGTGTCATTAGATAGTTTGGAAAAATTAGATCGGATCTTGTTTGATTTGGATTGTTTCGATTTCGTGTAAAATTCAATATATTTATTTTGAATCGGGTTCAGATCGAATTTGATTCAGATTGTTTCGATTTCAAGTATAATTCAGATATATGATTTTTGAGTTGGGTTTGGACCGAATTTGGTTTGAGTACCTTTATGTTACTTTTAAGGTACATCCTCTCTCGGGTCTAATTCCAATTTCGATACATTTAATTTGGGTTTCGTTCAAGTAAATATAGAATACTTGTCATTATAATGAAAATTAATATATTTTTAATATATTATTTGACAAAGTTTTGAAAAAAGTTGTCTTTCCATAGATTTATGGAAAGACGGAATTAATTAGAATAATAAAAGGTAAAAGGTCTTAGTTGCAATATTAAATATTTATTATGCAACATATAGTAGCTTTAAAGTTTATAACCCAATTCATGCAACCCAAAATATTTATCTTCATTTTTTCTATTTTGCACTTTAAACCTTGATTTTTCCATGCCTTATGGAAAGACCGTCTTTCAAAAGAGATGGACTCATATTATTTTTGTAATTTTCAATGATCTAATCTATTATATATGTACATATTATATTTTATGCAGTCAAATTTTTATGTAAACTTGCGATCTCTTACAATGAAAACAAACCCTTCTATTTGTGAAGAATACAATATATATGTAAGTATTGATGTATATATAGGCGTTACCGTGTAAAGATTATACTATGTACTAATGAAATAGAATAGTTTGTATTTAGATATTTTTTTCTATTTTTTTAGATCATAACTCATAAATATAGGTATATTTGATTTTGTTATACTAGTTATTATTTAAAAATATTAAGTCTGGACTTTTTAGTGGTGAATATATATATATTCAAGGAGTCTGTCTCCTGCGAGACCGTCTTACCGTAAGACTAGGGACTAGGGAGAAAATAGTAAAAAGATAAACTAAATTCGGAGGCAAAATTAAGAACAATTTTGACTTGGGGTCCATAATGAAAACTGCAAAAAATAGAGGGATCCAACTGTAAATAAACAATCAATTGTATCAGAAACATACTGGAGTACTCATCTTCTTCTTCTCGGCTTTCTCCTTCGCGTCGCCGCCTCCTCTCCGTTGTCGCCTTGCCTCACAGTCGTCGCCTCCTCGCCAGCCGTTGCCTCCTCGCCTTCTCATCCGTCTCAGCCTCGCCTTCTCCACCATCGTCGTCGCCTTCTCCGCCATCGATCAGGCGTGTGAAACCTAACTCTGAAATTGAATGACGCCGTGTAAAACCTCAAAAATCGGACGCCTCGCCTTCTCCGCCGTGTGAAACCTCTGAAATTGGATGCCTCGCCTCTCCGCCGTCGCCGCCTCGCCTTCTCCTACGTGTGAAACCTTCGATTGCTACGATCATCCTTCGATTTGCAGAACGTCAGCGTCGGATTCGCGAAACTTCCGGTGAGGATTTGGATAACGCCGGTGAGGATTTGCATAATTCCGGTGAACATTGAAGAGTGGAGCGGTGAACACGGTGTGAAACCTCCGGTTCTTTTCAGCTTTCTTTTCAGCTTTCTTTTCAGTTTGAGCGGTTATGCAATGAAAACAACGGTAAACAATTTCTTTTCAGTTTTCTTCCTATGTTATGATTTTATTTGAACATTGAAGAGCGGTTGGGTGATCTCCTTGTGTGCAAACTAGCTGTTTGTGTTTATGTTTCAATGAGATCTTCAAAACTATTCCATATGGATCATTGAACTTCACCTTTCTTTGTAGCGTGTAAGTTTTATCTGTGGCGGGAGGTGATTGTGTGGTAAAATACCAGGGGCCCGAGTCCATTGGATCCGGTATCAAAGCAGCTATAAAGGAGAGGTTCCCAGCTATTGTCAATGTTGTTTTTTGCAGACTCATAGACAGCCCTTACCATCTTTTGCTTAAATCTTGGAAGAGAATACACATACTATGCATTGCATGATAATTGTAGATGTTTTACTTGCATTCATGCTCTGTTGAGTTGCTAGTTGTATCCAGGATGAAAATACCTTGCATAGTTTGTTGTATCCCCATTTAGAGATCTAAAATATCAAACTAACATTGTGAAACATCTTATTAAAATAAGATGCAAATATACATTCAACTATTGTTACATTTTAAATAACTTCTTTGACGTTCCTCTTCTATCCATTGATGTTATTATTATTTTACATGGTGATACACATTTTTAAGATGATATGTATCACTTTAGGTATATTACGGATGAAAAAGACATAAAACATCATACACTGACAACTCAAAATCAAAGGAATTCAATGAATCATTATGGGCACAACAAATACATATAAAATTAGCATATGAAAGTAGCAAACTTTAATTTGAAATTTTTTCGTTAACATGTGAAAATGTCAATCGCCATACTATAGAACCATCAAACATCATTCATTACAAAAAAGGGTTCGAATGCCTAAAAAATCGCTAACATAAAAATTTAAAAAATTCATATCAAGGTAAAACAATCAAGTGCTTCAACACTAATACTAACACTAACAATTAACCATCAAAACTGAAAAATCAATGTCAAACAATACATCCTAAACAATCAAATTCTATTTTTTTCTCGACTTGTTTCCCTTCGCCATTGACTTTTTCACAGACTTGCCTTCTCATGCTAGTTTTGAAGAGGACGACTCTCATACTCCATCAACACACAGATCAATGGTCGACTACAGTTCTCTGTTCAAGCGAACACCTTCAGAGCATGGTTCTTCATACGATTTTACTGTTAACTAACCAATGGCATCGTAGAACTCTCTAACATGGAAAGTATTCCTATGAAGTAATATAAAACATTAATATCTGAAACTAAAACATCACAATAGCACACATAACCATCACTGACAACTACATTGAGAAACATCAAATACAGTATTTAAAACATCAATCTCAAAATATAAAATATCAAACAGTACACACTAAAATATCAAAAGCACAAAACTGAACATCAGTTGCATGCTTAAATATGAAAACACCACAGGCATCAAACACTGAAATTAAAAATATTACACAAACACACATAGCAATACTTGGAGCTTAAAAATGAAAACTCAAAGCTAAAACCAGAAATATCAATAACAGTATCTAAAACATCACAGCTAACAAAAAAAAAGAACTTACAGTTCCTACTTCATTCTCGAATGCAGCAATAGTGGGCAATGGCTCTTTGACATCTAAGAAACAGTGACAATAACACAAAAATTAGCACAATTAGTAACAAAACCCTAAGATATCACACACATAATCAAAATTGAACATCAATTGCACACTTAAAACACTACAAGCATCAAATACTGACATTAAATCATCACACCAACACAGATAAACAGTACTTAAAACCTAAACATGAAAGGTCAAACATAAAACCTGAAACATCAACAATAGTGTTTAAAAAGTCACATCTGCAAAATAAAAATTTTACAGATCCTCTTTCCTTCTCAATTGCAGCAACAGTGGGCAATCATTTTTACACATCTAAGAAACAACAACAACACAAAAATGAGCACAAATCATAACAAAACCCTAAGATATCACACACAATCAAAACTGAACATCAATTGCACACTTAAAACACTACAAGCATCAAATACTTAAATTAATTCATCACACTAACACAAATAACAGTACTTAATACCTAAACATGAAAGATCAAACATAAAACCTGAAACATCAACAACAATATTAAAAACATCATATCTGCAAAAAAAAGAAGTACAAATCCTCTTTTCTTCTCAATTGCAACAAAAGTGGGCAAGCATTCTTACACATCTAAGAAATGCAACAACAACAACAAACAATTAGCACAAGTTGTAACAAAACCCTGAGATATCACACCCACAATCAAAGCAACAAAACTGAACCTCAATTACACACTTAAAATATTATAAGCATCAAATACTGAAATTAAATAATCACACCAACACAGATAAACAATACTTTAAATCTAAACATGAAAGATGAAACAAAAAAACCTGAAAGGTCAACAATAGTATTTAAAAGGTCAAATCTGCAAAATAACAAAATTTACAGATCCTCTTTCCTTCTCGATTGCAGCAACAGTGGCAAAAGCATTCTTAGAAATCTAAGGAAGATCAACAACAACAACAAAAATTAGCACAAATTGTAACAAAATCCCAAGATATCACACACACAATAAAAAAAACTCAACATCAATTGCCCACTTAAAACACCACAAACATCAAATCTCAAAACTAAATTATCACACCAATACAGATAAACAGTACTTTAAATCTAAACATGAAAGATGAAACAAAAAACATGAAAGGTCAATAATAGTATTTAAAAGGTCAAATCTGTGAGATAACAAAATTTACAGATCCTCTTTCCTTCTCGATTGCAACAATAGTGACAAAACCATTCTTAGACATATAAGGAAGATCAACAACAAAAAAAATTTAGCACAAATCGTAACAAAACCTAACATATCACACACAATAAAAAATGAACATTAATTGCACACTTAAGCATGAAAACACCACAAGTATCAAGCGTTGAAATTAAAACATCACAAAAACACTAATAGCAGAACTTAAAGTCTGAAACTTGAAACATCAAACTGAAAACCTGAAAGATCAATACCTGTAGCTAAAACATCACGACCGAAAACTCAGAAACTTACAAACGATTCTTCCTCCTCGATTGCAGCAAAAATGATACAAATCTCCTTACAAACCTAACAAACATCAGCAGCAACAGAAATATTAGCACAAATTCGTAAGAACAACTCACAAAACATAAACAAATAGATAAATCCCCAAATATTAACAAATTGAACAACATAAACCCTAGAAAATTACATGAACCAAAAAAGCAAACAAAAATCGAAAAAAACAACAAAATATGGATAATATATCTGAGCAAAGACATTACCTTCGAAGATAAACACGAAAGGAAGGTTGTATTGTATTCGGCCGTCGGAAATCGAATCTTTAACCAGAAAATTCGCTGAAAATTCACCGGAGAAGGAAGCGAATCTTCCTTGAGTCACTGTGTTCTTCCCTTGCGCAAGAAACATGGAAGAAAATGGAGAAAAAGAGCGGCTGAATTGAAGGAAAATGGAAGGGAAATGGAGAGGAAGAGAAGAAGGAGCGGTTGCGTTTGAGAGTAGAAGGAGAGGAGAGAGAATGCGTGAAAAAATAATGGGAGAAGAAGGGAAAGATTGTTATTTATACATGTACTTAAATGTAAAATAGTGAAATTTCACATCCAACCCCTAGCCTTTTAAAAAATGTAATTAGAAACCCCATGCTACATTCTTAACAATTTAATCCCTGGTCTCACTGCGAGACCGTCTCGCATAAGACTTTGTCATATTCAAGTTCAGCCATTCACAATACATTTTAAGAATATACTATATTCAATTTAGGTAAGAAAACATTAATGAAATTTAAAAATATGTTAATAATATCTTTATTTAAATAATTATTATAAGATATTTTTATTGTTATCTTTCATTAATAATAATTATACAAAGTCTTGTTTTATACCGCCTAACTGTTAGACAAAGTCATTTTATAATTAATGTAACTAATGGAGTTATTTGATGTTTGTTTTTAATTATTGCAATGGCTTCCTATGATTTTGAAAAACTTTTAAAACTATCGAAATGTATAAATAATTGTAATTTAACCCTAAACATTGAAATGAGGTTTTTCATAATTCGTCTAAATGTTAATTGGTCTAACATGAGACTTTCTCTAATAATTTTATATGTGTATTTTATTTAAACCAATTTTAATTGATATAATTTTTTTGACAAAGTTGACTTTATCTAATTCACTCATTGAAAATATTTTATACAAAAGAAAGTCTCCTATGAGATTGTCTCACCGTGAGACCAAGGTTTTAGTAATTTTAGAAATATTCATATAATTTCAAGGGGTATATATGAAAATTTTGAAAATATTAACAAAATTTTGTGGGCAAAGTCTTGGGAAAGACGGTCTTTCCATAGGCTTATGGAAAGATGGGGTTTAATTCGAATAATAAAAGGTAAAAGGTCTTAGTTGCAACATTAAAAATTTAGTATGCAACATGTAGTAGTTATAAAATTTATAACCCGGTTCATGCAACCCGAAAATTTTATCTTAATTTCTTCTAATTTACACTTTAAACCTTGATCTTTCCATGACTTATGGAAAGAGCGTCTTTCAAGAGACGCACTCAATTTTGTGGGTGGAAATCGAGTTATAATAATCAAATTCGGGTCAAATTTAAAATCACTTTAGTTGGGGGAATAAAATGTTTTTGTTGTGGGGAGTTGAACAAAAGACCTCCTTAGTCTAAAGAGACCATTTAACCAATAAAGCCACTTACTTTTCTTTAGCTTACTTACAAATAATAAATTATAATACTTGTGTCTGTTTTATTTATTCAATAAAAATCCTCTTCTTTCATTTTTAATGATAACTATAGTTATTAAATGATACATCTAGCAAATAAATTAGTTTATATGTTTAAAATATTTTTCAATTATTTTAATGAATTAGTCTAAAGTTTAAATTTTTTCAGGATAATTATATTTATTACATCTAAAAAGTGTATAGATTTGTTCATATATTTAAAAATTTTGTTTATTCTTATAATGACTTTGTTCAAACTTTTATTTCTAGCATGATAATAGACTTACTATTTGAAAATGTATACTACCTCCGTCTCAACCAAAGGTTCATATCACTTTTTTGCACGAATATTTATGCATGGCGATGTGCTTAAATTTTAGACAAAGGTGGGTAATTGAAATGAGTTGACCAAATTTTAGCCACAAATTTTAGCCCAAAAAGGAAATAGTCAAAATCTGAACCTTTGGTTGGGATAGACGAAAATGAAAAGTAGAAACCTTTAGTTGGGATGAAGGGAGTTTATTAGTTCATATGTTTAGAAAAAATTTCAATTATTTTCACATATTTAATTTAAACTTTCAATTTTTAGGGTAACAATAGTTTTTTTTAGAATAAACTATAGTTATTATATCTAGCAAATGTATAAATTAGTTCACATGTTTAGATTTGCACGTTAGTATACTAGACCAGAATTTTATACAATATTATAAAAACTATTTTAAGAAAATAAGTTATTTAAAATAATTAACTAACATTTTAAATATGTCAGCAAAATTATATATATACTAGTTGGTTGTAATTTCTATCGTTATTATCTTGTGTATATTGAAAATATAAACAAAGTTATTAATGTGATTAAAGATTTATAATGTTCTTTCATTGGAGCATCTCTAATGCAAATAGCATCATCCGCAAATATAGGAGCCATATGCGGATTGTTATAGGGCTTACATGTGACATGGATTAAAAAGTATTGTTGAAACTTTGGTTTCCAATGCAGGCATCCACTACTAGAAAATAGGTACGTAGGAACTAGTATTTTTTGTTAGTAGGGCAATACTGGTGCTTTCGATAACATATGCACCGGTAAGGGGACAATTAGTCAAAATATGGGTGCCTATGAATAAATTCAGCACCGATTCTCAGATTATCGGTGTCAGATATCGATGTCTAGGTGGGTAAATTTTCATCACCGGTATAGGGGTAAATGACATATATAGGTGCTATTATCGCTGCCTTTGACCTGGAATAGTAATTTTGGCGGGTAAAATTTAGTGCAAAAATAGCTAGCACCGGTATCAGGGATAATATACCGTTGCTAGAACTGCATTAAATGCAATTCTACTCTAAATTATACTTTAGAACATGTACTAGCGCTTTCCAACATTTCACCAAAAAATTCATTTATTTATATTTCTATATTTTGGCAACAATAACAAAAATCATATATTTTGGAGTAATGGATGAAATGGTGACACAATTTTGGGTCATAGTGTAATTTTTCAGACTGTGTAGAAGTAATCAGTGCTGACTTTAGAGACCCTTTCATTCACCTGTACATGCCCATAATGCAAATTTGCAATCGTATATTATTGAAATGCATTTTGGTGTCGCCAATTTTGTGATTCGACAACTCCAACTTTCTTAAAGGGACCTAAGTGCAAAAATTAAAAACTTTACTCGTAACTCGAAATTCAAATCCGCTCGAACGTGATGTTATCCTATACACTCCCATTATGTTTTCCAAATCCGTAAAGAATATTTATAAACAAATGGGGCACAAGAACATATCTGCAATATTTTCAATTTCCCTCTCTTACTTCTAAGTAATTAACTCTAATTTACTCTAGAAAATGTACTAGTGCTTTCCAACATTTTCCAAAAATCATTTATTTAATATTTCTAAATTTTGGCAAGGGTAACAAAAATCATATATTTTGAAGCAGTGGATGATAGGGTAACACAATTACGGGCCATAGTGTAATTTTCTAAGATTGTGTACAAGTAATTAATGTTGACTTTAGAGACCCTTTTGTTCACCAATACATGCCCAAATCACAATTTCGTGATCGTATAAACTTGAATTGTATTTTGGTGTCACCAATTTTGTGATTCGACAAATCCAACTTTCTTGGACGGACCTAAGTGTAAAAAGTAAAAACTTTACTCATAACTCCAAATTGAAATTCCTTTGAACATGATACTACCATATACACCCCCAATCGAGCACAAGAACATATCTGTAATCCTTTACCATTTCCTTTTCTTACTTCTAAGTAATCAACTCTAAGTTATACTAGAACATGCACTAGCGCTTTCCAACATTTCACAAAAAAAAATATTTATTTTCTATTTCTATATTTATACGAGAATAACAAAAATCGTGTATTTTTTTGAGAAGGATAATTGTATATATATATGCATGATAATTTGAATTATTTTTAAATTTTATATAAGTTTAAAAATCACCACTAATTATTTATTTTTAGAATTGTAGGATAATTTAACTTTTAAATATTTTTTTCTTTAATTAGTATAATGTAAAATATAATATAACTTAAGTAATATCTAAATAATTAAATGTATATTTTTAGGCAATTGATTATTTATATAACAATTAAATTTAAACAAATACATTAAAATATGTCTATTTTTCACATATATGCTGACTAGGCATATTGACGAGCGTCAATATGAGCCCTCGATATCAGAAAATATATTGAAAAGGGTAACTTAAAATTTGGTTCACGTCAGATTAAACGTTGCAAGAGACCCTTTGATACGAATCATGGTTTCTAAATTCATTTATTAAATTAGGATTTTTAGGATGATAACACTATACTCTTTTTTCCACAGTTTTTTAATGAGGTAGTGTGATCATTTGTAATTTATTTTATTTTAGAATACGGCCCATTAACTCATAAATGTTGTCTTAGAAGAGTTTTGGTATATTTTATTAGGGTTTAGAATATTTAGTTCTGATTTGATTAGAATTAGATTTGATAAGATTAGATAAGGCAATATCAATTTATTTTAGGTTTTCTAGTTAGATATGGTTTTAGTTTCTTAAATCTGCTATAAGTTATTCCAGTTTCTATTTGTACTGGTCGAATTATATCCTATGAATAGGGGAGGTCATTCCTGATTTTACCACACTGCTATCATCATTCAGAAATATAAACCTTTGAGTTCATACTCTTGTTGCCTACGAGCTTCTTCCATTGTTGCGTAACCCCGAGGGCTAGTTAAGTATCAATAAACCTTGTAATTTGATCCTGAGGGCTAGTTAGAGAACAAGGCGAGATTGGGCGTACCCCGAGGGATAGACACCTGAATTTCGTGCAAGATAGTGAGGGTTTGCGAGATCCATTCACTAGATCAAAGTTATTAATTACGCAATCGGGAGTCTTCGTAAGGAGATTCGTATCAGTTGGTATCAGAGTAAAGCAAAAGATCCTTGGATGAGTTCATCAACGGGGATTTTGTGTTTTGTTTGAATTTTTGTTTGAATTATTTTTTCTAAAAAAACATCATAGAGCTTTCGCCTCCAGATATCTTCACCACCGTCGCTTCGTTTGTCACTGACGAACCCGCCACTGCACCATCGATTTCTTCTCTATCTTCGACCAACCGCCTTCAACCACCAAGTCTGCTCGTCGACCTCCGCAGATCTGACCTACCGTCGTTCTTCTCACCGTTAATTGCAGCTCTAATCGCCACCATTGATCAGCATCTCCTCCAGCTCTGTCTCCGACCGACTGTCCAAAGCCACCGCTCCACTCTCCGCCAACATCTTTGACCGGTCACTGCCATCCGCTACTGCCGCCTCCGCCCAGCCTCTCCGAAGATCCCACCGCTGCATCGCCATTCTCTTCTCCATCTCTGGCTGATCAGCATCTCTGAACAACCCAGCTTCGCAGTTGTCTTTGACGTCTACACAGCTTTGATCAGAGGCATCCCCGATCTGAAAATATGCTTCGGCCAATTCAATACAGAAGACTGTTCCAAAGAAGAAGAGGAAGAAGACGCGTGACCACACGTGTAACTCACACCTCAGGCACATGAACTTCACTACCGTCACTTTGCATGCGCGAGTCTCTTGGTGAAACTTTTCATCTTGGGACATTTTCATTTTCTCGCGTGCGGCCACTTCTTCTTGCGAGTTAGTTTAGTTTCTTGCCAGTTCTATTTATCTTGCGAGTCAAAGCCACATTAACATCATAGTCAACGCCCAGTCACAATTTATTAGCAAGATTTCGCAGGGATGGCGTGGGATGTTTATCTCCATTTATTTTTTAAGATCGTGCACGTTTTGAGGATGAAACTTTTTTACCTCAGAGGGAATGATACGAATCAAGGTTTCTAAATTCATTTATTTAATTAGGGTTTTTAGAATGATAACACTATGAGAAAAGTACTTTTAGAACCCTACCTAGTTCACATAAGTGCCAATATAACCTTTCAATATTCGAAAGTGTCAATATAACCCTATCTAGTCTGTGAAAATGCCAATATAACCCTCTCTGGCAACCTTTTGCCGGAATTTTATAAAATTACATGTTGCCCTTCTGAAAAAAAATCAAAATACTAAAAAAATAGGAAATGACATTATTACCCTTAGACTCATAAATACTCCAATCTAGCCGGACCACCGCCGGATCACTGCTACAGTGCCGCTGTATTAGGTAGTGTTATATTAGCACATTTTGAAAACTGGTAGGGTTAAATCAGCACATTCCTTAAACTTTTAGAATTAAATCAGCACATTCCTTAAACTTTTAGGGTTATATCAGCACATTAGTAAAAAAATGTAGGGACATATCAGCACATACTATAGAATATATGGGTTTTAATGATATTTTATTTATTTTATTATGTTTAGTCTGGATTGATGATTGGATGACTTTTGGTGTTGTGTGTGATTGTTATTTTGTTGTGTTCTTCGACCTAGGGTTTTTAATGTTGATAAATTTTGAAATGAGGCTATGATATGTGATAATGGTGTTTAATATTAATGATGGTGTCATGCTGTCAAATTTTATGTTTTATAAGATATTGTTATGATGTGATAATGGTGTATATGATGATGTGGTCGCCCGTTAAGGCCAGCAGAGTACCACACACTTAATATTTATAATATGTGTTGATATAACCCTATAAGTTTTAAGAATGTGTTAATATAACCTTATAAACATTAAGAATGTGCTGATATAACCCTACAAAAATTAGGAATGTGCTGATATAACCCAATAAGATTTCATAATGTGCTGATATAACCCTATCTGTTACGGTGGTGGTCTGGTGGTGATCCGACGGCGGTCTAGCAGCGATGGTCTGGCGGCGGTCTGGCGGTGGTCCGGCGAACTATGAAGGTAAAATTATCCACCTAATTTCATATTTTGCCCAAACGGTATTTTGGTCAATTTACATAGAGTCAATGCCAGAAAATTGAGGTCAATACCGGAAATGGGGTATGAGGGTTATGTTGGCACTTTTATTAACTAGTTAGGGTTATTTTTGCACTAAAAATTATCATAGGGTTATATTGGCACTTACTCAAGTAGGTACGGTTATATTAGAACTTACTTTTAACACTATACTCTTTTTTCACATATGGTTTTTAATGAGGTATTGTGATCATTTGTAATTTAGTTTAATTTATAAAAAGGCCCATTAACTCAACCATGTTGGCTTAGAAGAGTTTTGGTATATTTTAATTAGGGTTTAGAATATTTAGTTCTGATTTGATTAGAATTAGATTGGTAAGATTAGATAAGGAAATATCTATTTATTTTAGGTATTCTAGTTAGATATGGTTTTAGGTTCTTAAACCTGTCATAAGTTATTCCAGTTTTTATTTGCACTGGCCAAATTATATCCTATAAATAGGGAAGGTCATTCATGATTTTACCACAACACTATCATCATTCAGAAAAACCTTTGAGTTCATACTCTTGTTGCTTACGAGCTTCTTCCATTGTTACTTAACCCCGATGGCTAGTTAAGTATCAATAAACCTTGTAATATGATCTTGAGGGCTAGTTAGAGAGCAAGTCGAGATAAGGCATACCCTGAGGGTTAGACACCTGAATTTTGTGCAAGAGAGTGAGGGTTTGTGAGATCCCTTCACTAGATCAAAGGTATTAATTCCGCAATCGTGAGTCTTCGCAAGGAAATTCATATCACCCTTTCACTACCACAGAGACCCCTCTCTAGCAACGGTTTTGAAAACCGGTGCAAAAAATGTAATAGCACCGGTTTTCATTAATTTTAACAGCAATTTTTAAAATCGGTGTTAATTTAACACTAATTTTTAAATTTTAACACCGGTTTTTTAAAATCAGGTGTTAAATTTCAAAATAGCACCGGTTTTTAAAAAACGGTGCTAAATTTTTTTAAAATTCTATCTTCCAGCCAAAAAATTGCCAAAATTTTTAAAATAGCGCCAGTTTAGGAAAATCGGTGCTAAAAATTTTAAAAATTCTATCTTCCTGTCAAAAAAATGCCAAAAATTTTAAAATTGCACCGGTTTTGGAAAATATAGCACATGCTCTTAAAAACCGGTGCTAAAAATTTTAAAAATTCTATCTTCCCGCCAAAAACATTGCCAAAAGTTTTTAAAAAGCACCAGATTTTAAAAATCGATGCCAAAATTTTTAAAAATTCATTTTTCCCCAAAGAAATTGCAAAAAATTTAAAAATTGAATCTTCCCCCAAAAAAATCAAAATATTCACCAAAAATTTTTGAAGTTCAATCTTTCTGCCTAAGAATTCAAAAAAATTTAAAAGAATTTTGCCAAAAATTTCAAATAATGTTGCTAGAAATTTCATGAGCTGGGAGTAGCTGCGCACAACCGCTCTAAGCTAATTTTTTTCACTAAGTTAAGTTAAATTAATCAATGATCAACCTCTATTGACTTAATATATATAAATAAGAATAAAGTTTGTTTACATTAACTAATTTACATTCAACGCTTAATTGATTTAGTATATATAAATACAACTTTAACTAGTCGGCGGTTAATCCTTATTTGACTTTCAATACATAAACACTAAAACAATTTTGGTTTTATTTCTATATTATCAATTTTTTAAAGTTAATTTTATTATAAAATTAATATCCTACTAAATTATTAATTTTGTGTCTTTTTCCCATCCTCTGAAAGCGGCTACGCGCATTCGCTTTTAGAGGAAGGGATTTTTTTTAATTGTTGTAAATTTTTTAGCACCGGTTAAAAAATCGGTGCTAAAATTAACCCCATCCCAACGCGTGAGCCACACGCGACTCGCCAGCAAGGGAGTTTCTCGCATCCTCCAATTTCTTGCGATTTGAAGCTCTTTCTCACGACTTGCTTGTCACATCTTCGTCAGCACCCAGTCAATTTTTGTGAAATTCGGTCTGTTGTGAAATTTTTGGTCTTTTGCTAGGGCTTATTTGGGCCCTATATCTCAGGAAGATTGCTCCACTAATTGGATTGCGGACAGAGTTTTGTTTCAGGCCAGTTTGAATGGTCCCAACTGTCATCCTTTGTCGAATCAGTGGATCATTGATTCAGGTGCTACATCTCATATCACTGCTCGCACTAGTCATCTTGATAAGGTACAATGTTATCGTGGTTCTGATTCTATTCTTATTGGAAATCGTGAATCATTATCTATTTCTTACATCAGCCAGTGTCATTTCTCTAGTTTCTCTGTTAATGATATCCTTGTGGTCCCTAAAATTACTAAAAGTTTATTTTCCACTATTAAGCTTACTCGTGATTTACCTGTCCGTGTTATATTTGATGCCAACGCATTTTCCACTGAGCACAAGCATACAGGGAAGATAATTGGTAAAGGTCGTCATATTTCAGGTTTTTATTTTCTTGAGACTGGTGATTCCATCTTTTTAGGAAAATTACGCTCTGGAAAGCTTCAGGCTTCTTTTGAACAGTGGCACTTTCGCCTCGGTTATGTGTCTCATGATATTGTTCAGTTGTTAAGTCGATGGGGCCATATTGTTACTTCCGCTATGCTAGCATATGTTAGTTGTTCTCCTTGTCAAATGGCTAGGAGTAGTCGTTTACCTTTTTCCACAAGTGACAAGTGCACTAGTGGTTTGTTGGATAAGGTGCACTATGATTTGTGGAGACCAACCCCTGTTTTATCAGCAGGTGGTTTTTCTTATTAAGCCATTTTCATCGATGATTTTTCACGATTCACATGGTTTCTCCCAATGCAGTATAAGTTGGATTCCTATGACACATTTATCCAGTTTCAAAAATTCACTGAGACCTTGTTTTCTGCTAGGGTTAAAAAATTTCAGACCGATGGTGGCACAGAGTTTACTAATCATCGGCTTCAGACTCACTTTATATCATGTGGCATTCATCATCAGATGTCATCGCCCTATACACTTGCTCAGAATGGCAGAGCAGAGCGGAAGCATCGTCACATCACAGAGACTGGTCTTGCCACGTTTTTTCACTTTGTGTGCCACACTGTTATTAGGTGGAAACTTTCTCCTCCACAGTTTACATCATTAACCATCTGCCTAGTTCAGTTCTTGGTGGAAAATCACCTTTTGAGGTTATTTTTTGTCATGTGCCTGACTATACCCTCTTTCACCCATTTGGCTGCCGTGCATTTCCATGTTTGTGTGCCACTGCTACTGATACGTTTGCACCGCGATCCATTCCGTGTGTTTTTATTGGCTACAACCCTTGTCAGAAAGGCTTCCAGTGTCTCGACCCGACTTCTGGGTGCATCTATGTCTCTTGCCACATTTATTTTGATGAAACTTTATTCACTTATGCCTTATCTTCTGCGGACAGTCGTTCTATGTCCGATCTGGAGATCTCATCATTTTTTGATTGAGCTGTTACTTCATCGATTGAGGTCACCATGCTTGTGCCCATTCCAGCAGCCCTCCTTCACCACCATGCTCCCTCTGGACGGCCAAACCGGGCCCGGCTCCTCAGCCGCCGGCCATCACATCTCATCCACCGGCTATCACATCTCATCTGCCGGCTACCACGCCTCAACTGGTCTTGGCCATACTTTCTCCGGCATCTTCCGAAGGTCACTCTCCAGTCAGCTCTGCTCGGTCTTCTTCGGCATTGTCAGCTGGTTCGATTTCTCCAGTTTTGCTGCCACAGCCTCGTAGGCTACTCGGTCTTCTACTAGTGCTATTCAGCGCTGGGATTATTCGGATATTATTGCTTATGGTCTCACTGCTGCACTTCTTTCTCAGATAGAGCCCACTGATTATCGCTCTGGCCTTCGGGATCCAGCCTGGGTTTCATCCATAGATGATGAGATGGCCGCTCTTCGTGGTCATCACACTTGGGACTTGGTGCCTCGACCTTCAGATGTCAATGTTGGCTCCAAATGGGTCTATCGGCTCAAGTATCGACCAGATGGCACTATTGAGCATCACAAAGATAGACTTATGGAGCAGGGTTTCTCGCAGATTCCGAGTTTTGATTTTGACCACACTTTCAGTCCTGTGGTCAAAGCCTCCACTGTTAGGACGGTTCTCGCCATAGCCACCATGTGTTCCTGGCCACTTCATCAGTTGGATGTCAAGAATGCTTTCAATAATAGTGTTCTTGATGTTCCGGTCTACATGAAGCAGCCTATTGGTTATAAGGATTGTGCTCATCCAAACTATGTTTGTCGCTTGCAAAAGGCCATTTATGGTCATAAGCAGGCTCCCCGGGCTTGGTTCCAGCATTTTAGCAGTTATCTGATACAACTTGGTATTCAGTGCAACTCAGCCAATACTTCTTTATTGAGAGGGTCATCGTTACTGTATCTACTTGTGTATGTGGACGATATCATTCTTACAGGCAATGCTCGACTCTTCTTCACCAGTTCATCGATCGGACACACAGAGAGTTTGCGATCAAGGATCTTTGTGCTCTTCATTACTTTCTTTGTCTTGAAGTTTTGCCTACATCTTCAAGGTTACTACTTGGCCAAGCAAAGTATGCTCGTGATATTTTGAATCGGGCCAGTATGTCTGACGCGACACCTATTTCTGCCCCATTTGTCATTGGTTCTCAACTTCATAGCTCTACCAGTCCTCCGTTTTGGGATCCTACACTTTATCGTTCTCTTGTTAGTGCTCTCCAGTATCTCACTATCTCTCGCCCGGATTTGGCATTCTCGGTCAACACGGTGAGTCAGTTTCTTCAGGATCTCGGAGATGATAATTTCACTGCAGTGACACAAATTTTATGATATGTTTGTGGCACTTTTCATTTTGGTCTTAGCTTTTGTTCTGCTAGTACTCCTGAGGTGTTAGGGTACTCTGATGTTGACTGGGCCCGCTATCAAAAGACTCGTCGGTCCACTTATGGTCATGCGATTTATCTTGGTAGGAATCTGGCTTGGAGTGCTAAGAAACAGCCTACAGTTTCTCGCTCTAGCACTGAGTTTGAATACCGTGCTCTAGCAAACATTGCTTCAGAAGTTGTATGGCTCACTCATTTGCTTCGTGATCTTCGGGTTCCGCTTTCTGGTTCTCCACTACTGTTATGCGACATACCAGTGCTATCTTTTTGGCTCAGATGCCGGTGGCGCACATCGACATTGACTACCATTTTGTTCGTGAGTTGGTGACATCGGGAAAGCTGCGCGTTGCTCATGTTCTGACTTCTCTTCAAATTGTGGACATCTTCACCAAGGGGCTCTCTCGTCCGCTGTTTGAGTTCTTCAGGTCCAAGCTGTGCGTCTGCGAGCATCCGACGCTTCGCTTGAGGGGGATGTTAGAATAAATCAGATTCCTGATTAAATTATGATTTATTATGATTAGATTTCTTTCCTTATTATACCTCTATTGTACCTTCTATATATTCAGTCATCAATAATGCAATTCTTCATAGCAAATGATTCTATCAGTTTCAACCCAAATCTGACCCAACAAACAGACTTCGACACGTTTGATCTGGAATCCATTTTAACCCGAACATGTTTGACCCGAACCCAAATTCGACACGAATACCCGAATTGACAGCTCTTTATGACTATACTAATAAATTTATTAGCGATAAGATTTAAGTTTGTCTTATAAATATAGAAGGCCAGAGGTGTTCTATCAACCTACACACACACTCTCTTGTTCATACATAAAAGATAAAATGACATCCAAAGTGGAGATAACTTCAAAAGAGATGATAAAACCATCATCTCCAACACCCCATCGCCTTAGACACCTCAAACTATCCTCCCTTGACCAAACTGTACCACCAAATTACATACCTCTCATTTTCTTCTACGAATTGTACCACCCTCAACTACAACAATCTCTGAAGAAATCCTTGGCATATGTTCTCACAGAATTTTATCCTTTGGCTGGAAGGTTTTCCAGAGAGACCTTTACAATCGATTGTAACGACTTGGGAGCTTTGTTTGTCGAATGTAAAGTTCAGGGAAATGTCTTGGAGGCCATCAAAGATCCAACCATGGATGAACTTCAAAAGTATATGTATCTGCCTATTGGATCAAGTGGTGAGGCCAACGCCATGGTTCTTGCTATACAAATCAACCTGTTTGATTGCGGAGGAATTGCAGTTGCCGTCCAAATGCACCATAACTTAGGCGATGCACACTCTGTGGTGAGCTTCCTGAATGCTTGGGCTACAGCCGCCAGAGGAGACGATGATCATCAAACGTTTTCCCCCAGTTTTGATATGGCGACCTTATTTCCTCCAAAAACTATGTTCAGCTCAGGTTCGGAACCATCCAGGCCCCCACCTATCACAGAACAAATAGTTGCCAAACGCTTAGTGTTTGAGAAGGAAGAATTGGAAAGCCTAAAACTGCGATATTCATCACAAGTGGTCAAGGATCCAACCGCAGTGGAAGCAGTTTCCTCATTTTTGTTCAAGATTTTCAGAGATTCTACTAGAGCTAGAGGATCCAAGAAAAATGTCACAGTAGTCCATTCCGTGAACCTGAGGCCTAGAATGGTTCCACCTCTTCCCAGCCACGCATTTGGGAATGTTCTTAGCGCTGCGGTAGCAGTACTATCCGTTGATGATGATGACGGTGATCTGGTTGGAGTTTTGAGGAACACGATAAGGAAAATCGACGATGATCATGTCAAGGAAATACAGGATGGGGATGAGTTCTCAAATTTTATCAAGAACATTGGGGAGCTATGTTTGAAGGAGGAGCCTTGGTTTTTTAGCAGCTGGACAAGGTTTCCTGTGTATGAAGTTGACTATGGTTGGGGTAGGCCTATGTGGGTGAGTCCTCCAATTTTACCTCAAAAGAATGTTGTGGTCTTAATGCCTACTAGAACTGGAGTGGGCATGGAAGCATGGGTTAACATACTTAAAGAAGATGTTGTCCATATTGATTTCCATTTATGAAACTATTTACTTAGGTAAAATTTCCGAATTTCATCATAATGAGGCCTCATACTTAAATGAACATGCATATTTAATTAAAGCAAAGTTATAATTATCTTCCTCTGTATTCGTTCCAATAAGTAAGTGCTTTATGATGTGTTCTCCGAGGAAAGATTATTTATTGGAGAAATAAAATTTTGACAGTTAAGAACATTTTATCCTAAGTTTGTTCCATATTTTTATTTTTTGTATTCAACATTATTTCCTGTTTATGTGACTCTCTTGAAGCCCCACATATCAAATTCAAACGCCACAAATATTAAATTTTCATTTACATTAAGGTACACACACTGAACATTTTAAGTTCAATAAGAGTGAATCCCCTCATGTGAAGCATAAGATGAACAAGACTGAACCTTGTAACGAGCAATACTTCTGTCAAAGGTGTGATTGAAGTCCCATAGAAAATGCCCGACTTGTCAATACTCCCGTCAGTGCATCAAGAAAACACCCACTTTGATGTTGGATAATCTCCTTCCTTTGTTTACTGCAGCATTACTGCAGTACTTGTTGGTTCTAGTTTTATCTAATTTGAGTAAACCAAGGTTCAGCTTCACTATATTTGAATGAGTCTTGGTTTGTTCCATGTATGCAGCCATTTAGTTAGTTAGTGCCATGCATATGGGAAGGCATGCACATAGCCATTTAGTTAGTGTGTTACGTGGGTGAGTTGGTCAGTTTTTGCTTTGCTTATAAATTGAAGATAAAAAAATGCAGTAATTAATACTGCACCAAAACCATTCTTGCCTTTCTTCTTGAATTTCAGTTTCACCTAAATTCTAAACGTTTATGCCAAGTTGTTTAACAGTTTGGTGTTGAAACACCAAGATCAGTTTGGTGTTAAAACGCAAAATGAAATACGCAGTACACACACAACTTAGTTACGCAGTTCGATGCAAATA
The DNA here is from genome assembly GCA_037428765.1 of Rubia yunnanensis. Classification (NCBI taxonomy): domain Eukaryota; kingdom Viridiplantae; phylum Streptophyta; class Magnoliopsida; order Gentianales; family Rubiaceae; genus Rubia; species Rubia yunnanensis. Next base: position 110,723,320 of record CM075065.1, on the reverse strand, counting down.
CACCTACGTCTGCGGGGCCTAGCCCAGATCAGAAACCATCCACTAGAAAGCAGTCTTTAGTACAAGAAGCTTAACTTAAATACTAATCCATTGCTAACCTATTGAGTGGCTGTTATGAGATCCCCTCACCGCCGATCCTACGCCGTTAAACCCCCACGATCAACACGTCTCTCTGGATCTCCTCCTCCAGAGGAATTACGACTTCCTTGTTTCTGATCTTTACGAAATTGGTCGGTTGATTTGACAAACCTCCAAAACCTGAGACGAACTATTCCAACAACGTATCTCACGTAGAGATGAAAACTTGGTAGAGCCGTCACGGTTTACGTTGTATCTCTTCGCTTTTATCACCTGCGCACTCCTTCCTTGTGCATAACTCTTTCCTTGTCTAGAATAGACTTCTAGACTAAGTAAAGATCTAATCCTAATCTGGTTTTTAAATGGACAATCCTTTATTAATAGGACTTGTACCATAAATAAACTACTTAATTAATTCCTAACTATTACAAGGAATATTTGTTTACCAGATATAGGTTGCCACGAAATCACACATTGATCTCCACAATATTCTATTCTGTTAGCATGATTTTCCTCCATAATTTGCTCCATAAAACGTGGCTAAATACTTGCTTTCCAGAAAACTGGATTGTGATGGTGTTAGAACACCACTTCACTAGTTCACACAATATGCCACAACTGAGTCCAACGCTCCTGGACTTTACAATCTTCCCCTTGGCATATTTGTGAATTCATCAGCACTGGATTTTGACCTACCAACTCCCCCTGAATTCAACACCACTAAAACTACCAAGAATTCACACATGACAGGTCATGCAGGTTCCATGTTGGAACACCAAATACTAAATCCAATAATCCAATAATAAAATTCAGCAAGCAAACACACATCAAAAATAAATCCATCCAGTTTTCTCCCCCTGGATTCATTAATGTGCCAAAATGTTGTTTACTCCACAGCAGTTGCATCATCACCAGCATCATCGTCATTAGCATCATCCAAAACATCATCGTCACCATCATGCGCCTCTGAAACATCCTGAGTTGCTGTAGCCAACAAGACTCCACGCTCAGCATCCAAGGCAGCCAACTCCCCCTGAAGCTTTGCCACAATAGCCTGATGTCGTTCAATCAGTTCCTGGCACGCTCTAGTTCGGGCCTCAATAGCACTCAACCGCGTCGTACCAGCATTCGAGCAAATCTCTTCCGAAGGAGTCCAAGGCAAGTCCTTGATAATTCGACCACTCAGCGTCATGAGTGTCGGTTTTAGGACTTGAATAGGAATCCACTCATCAGAGTCCCTTATAGCTGCTCCCCTTTTTTGCAGCACCGTGGTGATCACACACGGATGTACCAGAGCTTCCTTCCTGGTCTTGCGAGCACAGTCAATGATATCATTAAAAATCAATCTACCCATATTTACCTTTTGACGTGCTCCCAAACTGTATAGTAGTGTAGCCATCTCTTTGGTGACACTCGTGGTATTTACCGAGGGAATCCAATTATGCACGGCGACCACATACAAACAGTAATACCTGGACGTGAGGTTAGACGCAGTTATCTGCTGTCGACCAGTCACAGACCATGAGCTCTCCACTCCACCAGTAAGCTCTACAGCCACCTCATCATAATTCTCTGGCATCTGGTGTTGGAACACCGGTTGGCCACACCTTGACGTGCTACGCTTCAAACACTTGTTCACCGCCTCTGGTGAAAAATCAACAATCTCTCCGCGCACATAAACCCTATGAAACCAGGGTGATTCTTCATCTTCACACTCAGCTTTTAGATTCGAATAGAACTCCAGCACAAGTTGCTTGTTATAGTCACAGAAACAGGTAGCGGCCTTAAACACCTTGAGATGGTGCAAATAGTCTGTGAATCCACAGTCCTTATATTTCACAGCATCTGCTGGCCTTTCCGCCAATATCTTCCTGCCATAGATAAACTCCCACTTTTCTTGACTTGCATCATCAAAGAATTCAGGGGTAATGGTTTCACTAGCTTTAGGTGCAAGTTGTGCACTGGACTCAATTGTCTCAGCTTGTCTTTGCTGTCTGTCAGCACGTAACCTCTTCAGCTTCTTCCCAATTAGTTCATCGCTGTGCTCACCTACTTCCATAGTCTTATCCCTGCATCGCTTAGAGTTTCGCACACCCTTGGAAGATGAGGCCACACTGCCCTTGGCTTTCTTTGAACTCTGAGTAACAGGAGTTCTCACAGACTCTGGTGGTGTTTCAACACCCACCTCCCTGCACTTTCTCTTTGACCCACGTGTCTTTCTGGTCTCGAGTGGTATTTCAACACCAACACCAGTACCCTCTAAGGTGCCTTCACCACTGGCTATCTCAATCAACTCTGCCAAGTTTTCAAGGTCATACCCCTTAGGATTTGATTCCCTATCAGCAAAGTCCACATCATGTGCTTGATTCACAGGTACCTGGTCATCAACATTGGAGGTACATCTGGTGTTTGAATACCAGAAACAGTCACATCATCACACTCTGGGTTTTCCACAGATCTATCCTCATCTTCTCCATTTTCATAGACTGGCTCCATTAACTCTGACACAGTCTCACACATCACAGTTCCTGGTGTAGCAATACCAGTACTATTCACTTCATAGTTCTCATTGTCAGCACCTGCTTGCTGGTCCATAACATCATTCTCGATTTCTCCTGTCTTAGACACATTCTCCAATATCACAGATGCACTCTCAGGTTCCTTCAACATAGACACTGTTTCAACTTCAACAGCTCCCCCTGCATACACAGTCTCCTCATCACTGTCATTGATTTCCACCACCGGAATGGGCAATTGTCTTAGATATTCTTGAAGCACGAACAGAGGACCATCAAAGCGTTCCAATTCCATGCCTTTTACTTTGGCAAAATCAGTGGACTTAACCACTTTGACCTAGGGATGCAACACAACATCATCCCCCATTCTCCTAATGACTGGCCTGTGTAATGAGGCTATCCTCGTATAGACTATAAAATACGTATCTTCTTATTCCCCCACTCTGTATCGTTAACCGAAATCAACCCCAACTAAGGTGGCATAAAAATCACTAATCTCATCAATCTGCCCAATACTACCAGTTAATAGTTTCTTTAAATCAAACCCATTAATTTTTCCATGCAGGTTCTTAAACTTCCTAAGATCAATATAATCTTTGTTCTGGACCATCCATTCAAGAAACTCAAGAACTGAGCAAAAATAAACTCCATCAAAAACAAAGGAGTGATCAAACCTGACCGCCAGTCGTCGACGATTAACTCCGTCCCACTTTGTCAACCTCTGTTCTCGAACTCCACAGCACTCATTCAATTCCACATCTGAGTCAAGTTCTTCAAATAGCGAATTTTCTGGAACGCGCACACTTGAGAAATCTCCAAACAATTTCTTGAAGTTGAAGTTCACCATTGTCGATGGGTTTTGTGTGGGCTATGTAAATTTGTGGGGTTTTGAAGATTTCAGGTCGCCGGAAACACTGTTGCGCGAGCTTTGTTCTAGGAAGATGAACAGTTGGGAAGAAATTGAATTTGTGTGGGAATCAAACACTTGTCGCTTTCACGATCTTTTTAGCAAACCAAAACCTCACACCTTTTTCCTACTGGGCTCTGACCGATCACGCACACAGCTAAGCCCATCATCACAAATTTCTGGCCCATGTTCAGCCCTTCTGATCTACTTCCGCATTAAGTCAACCGTCCAGTAACTTTATCCCATAGTGTTTAAACACCATCACTTTATCCTGTGGTGTTTTAATACCACCTCACCAAATTTTTGGTATTTTCTATTTTTCTTTTTTTTATTCGACTGTATTTAAAGGAAAACAGTAAATAATACAACAGAATAGACAGATCTGGGTACCTTACATTCGACACACTCCCAAGTGCTGTCTGAGGCCTTCAAAAGTCTCACCATCCAGAGGCTTCGTAAAGATATCAGCAAGTTGTTCTAATGTTGGAACATGATGAACTGTGACTTCTCCTTTTTTGACCAAATCCCTAATAAAATGATGTCGGATATTGATGTGCTTTGTCCTAGAGTGTTGCACAGGATTCTTGGAGATATCAATGGCGCTTTTATTATCACATAAAACTGTCAAACTCACATCATTGAATCCATAGTCTCTCATCATCTGCTTCATCCATAGTAACTGCGCACAACAACTCCCTGCAGCTAAGTATTCTGCCTCTGCCGTAGACAATGATATACAGTTCTGCTTTTTACTATACCAGCTGACCAGATTTGAACCAGCAAAGAAGCATCCACCAGTGGTACTCTTACGATCATCAGCATTCCCGGCCCAGTCAGAGTCACTGAAACCTACCAACTGCGAATCCTTTTTCCTAGAAAACCACACTCCATACTCCACTATTCCACTTATATATCGAATAATTCTCTTCACAGCTGACATATGTGATTCCTTTAGATAAGCCTGGTAGCGGGCACAAATACCAACACTCAAACAGATGTCTGGTCTACTTGCAGTTAAATATAACAGGCTGCCAATCATACTCCTGTATAATGTTTGGTCAACACTTTGACCCAGATCATCTTTTGTGAGTTTATCAGTGGTAGTCATTGGAGTGCGCACTGCCTTTGCACTTGCAAGTCCAAATCTCTCGATCAAGTTCTCAACATATTTCTGTTGGCTAATGAAAAGACCATTCTTCTCCTGAGTAACCTGCAACCCTAGAAAATATGACAATTTTCCTACCATACTCATTTCGAACTCCTTATTCATTAAGTTAACAAACTCCTTCACCAATGCTGAAGAGGTGGAGCCAAAGACAATATCATCAACGTAAATCTGTGCGATTAGAAGATTTTTCCCCTTATGCAACACAAACAGTGTACGATCCACTCCCCCTCGACGATATCCCTTCTGAATCAGAAAGGTTGTCAGTCGCTCATACCATGCACGGGGTGCCTGCTTGAGTCCATACAATGCTTTATTCAACCGATAGACATGGTCAGGAAAATGTGGGTCTTCAAACCCTTTAGGCTGCTCCACGTAAACTTCCTCCTTTACTACACCATTCAGAAATGCACTCTTGACATCCATCTGATGAAGAGTAAAGTCCATAATGCATGATTCTGCCAACATCAACCTAATCGACTCCAATCTGGCCATGGGTGTAAAAGTTTCATCGAAATCAACCCCTTCTACTTGGGTGTACCCTTGAGCAACGAGTCGCGCTTTATTTCTTGTGATGTTGCCATCTGCATCAGATTTGTTCTTAAAAATCCACTTAGTTCTGATCACATTAACATCAGCAGGCCGCGGGGTGAGATACCAAACATTGTTTCTTTCAAATTGCTACAACTCTTCTTGCATCGCCAAAATCCAATACTCATCAAGCAGGGCTTCTTTGTAGTTTTTGGGCTCAGTGAGAGAGATAAAACATGATAATCCTGCCAATTCTCTGTAATTTACCCGTGGCTTATCTTGTAATTGCATGTATTTGGCTGGACTTTGTTCAGATTCATGTGTTACTGTTTCCGATGTTCCAACACCGGTTGATTGTGCTGGTGATTCAACAGTAGGATTCACTGTGTCGAGGATATCACTTTCACCCATAGTATATTCCTCTGAATCATCAACAATCATATTAATCGACTCCATGACTGCTCCAGAGCGTTGGTTTAGAACTCGGAACGCTCGACTAGTAGAAGAATAACCCAAGAATATACCGATATCACTTCTAGACTCGAATTTAGCCAAAGGCTCTCGGTCCTTCAGAATATAGCACTTACTCCCAAAGACATGAAAATATGACACATCTGGTTTCTTCCCTTTCCAGATTTCATATGGTGTCTTCTCAGTAAACGGACGCAAGTATACTCTGTTGATAGTGTAGCATGCTGTGTGTACCGCCTCAGCCCAATATCTAGCATGAATTTTTCTCTCGGCTAGCATTGCTCGTGCCATTTCCTGCAGCGTCCTGTTCTTTCTCTCTACTATACCATTTTGTTGAGGCGTTATGGGGGCAGAGAACTCGTGGTGTATTCCAAGTGTCTCACAAATATCATGAAACTTAGAATTTTCGAATTCTTTTCCATGATCACTCCTGATCTGTGCAATTCTTTCTTGGGTGGTTCCCTTTTCTACATGTAGCCTGTGCGCCAAGGTCTTGAAAACTTTAGCGGCCTCTGACTTCTCTTTGAGAAATGATACCCATGTATACCTTGAGAAGTCGTCTACACATACGAAAATATACTTCTTCCCTGCCACACTAGGGGTGTTGACCGGCCCCATTAAGTCTATATGCAGGAGTTCCAAAAGTCTTGACATTGAAACATCGTGTACCGCATGGTGTGGTATCCGGATTTGCTTTCCTTCTTTACAAGACCCGCAAACAGCCTCCTTGTTTCACTAATTTTAGGAATACCTCTAACTGCATTCAGTTTGGAAATGCGTGCTAAGGACAGTGTTGAAACATCGATCTGCTGAGTTAAAGGACAGTGTCCTAAGCAGCTTAAAGCACCTATTTCTCACATGCCCTTGAGCTCCACAGTATCTGCATCGTCTGATCCTTTTGGTGGGGCATTTTCTCTCGATTATTCCTGGAGCTGGTGCACCTTGATCTACCTTATTGCTCCATGAATTCACCGGTGAAGATTCTTTATAGCCAATTCCGTATTTGGTCGTCTATCCCATTCTTAGACAATCTTTGAGCTTAGCTTTCCCTGTATTGAGACGTCTAATAGCTTGTTCTACTGCCTCTGCTCGTTGCACCATTCCAGCAAATTCCTTCTTGATTCTTTCAAGTTCGCTGATTGCCTTTTCTTTTTCAAGTTCCTTCAGTTTAGCATTTTCACTCAATCTCTTGTTCTCGGACTTGAGCTCTTTGTTTTCATCCGCCACTTTTAACCACATCTTGTACATTTCCATGCTTTCCTTGCGAATGTCATCATCAATAATTCTCCTAGTCTCTTCATCTGTGCTACCACTCTCACTTTCATTCAGCACACTGACTCCTTCCTCGAAAGATTCTTCTAACTCCACCACTGTCACACCGAAAGTAATGTGATTGGTATACTCCTCTCCATCCTTACCATCATCTCCTCTGTCATCATCACTCCAGGTTGCAGTATACGATTTTCCTTGTCTTTTAAGTGTATTGGCACACTCAGCTTGTATGTGCCCGAAACCTTCACATTCTCTACACTGGATTTTCCTGTTCAGGTTTGGATTTGTTGATTTGAACTTTGGTGTTTCAACACCAATTGCTTGGCCAAATCTTGGAGTGGAGTTTGCGTTTGTATTTTTGCTTCCACTTGACTTCTCTTGTGGCTTCCTGCCCATCTTCTTCATAAATCTGGAGAAGTTCCTGGTTATGTTTGCAATTTCATCGGACTCTTCATCATCTGTATGATCTTCTGTCTTTCCAGAGGTTATGCTTGAAAAAGCCATCTCTTTCTTACCTACTTTCGTTTGTAGCATTTCCATCTCATAAGATTCCAGTGATCCCATAAGTTCATGAAGCGTCATTGTCCTTATCCTTCCATTTTCATTAATCGCTGTGACCTTCATGTTGAAACGTGGAGGTAGTGCTCTCAAAACCTTTCTTACAAGCTTGTGATCTTTGTACTTTTTGCCAAACTGAAAAGCTTTGTTGGCAATATCTCGGACTCGTCCATTGAACTCAGAAATAGTCTCATCTTCACGCATCTTTAGATCTTCGAATTTTGCCGTGTAATACTGCAACTTTGATTCTCTGACGGAGCTTGTCCCCTCATGATAAGTTTGTAATACATCCCATGCATCTTTAGCAGTCTCACAATTTGAAATCATCTTAAACTGATCTTCATCCACTGCCGTAAAAATGGCATTTAATGCCTTTGAGTTGGACACGTGTGCTTTGTGCTCCTCGATAGAATATTCAGAAAATGGTTTAGCCGTCAATGAGCTTGATCCCTCAAATTCGGCTATTGTAGGTGGAGTGTACTTATTTATGACATTGTTCCAAGCTTGATAATCTAATGCTCCAATGAACACCTTCATGTGTGCCTTCCAATAGGCATAATTTCATTGTTCCAGCAACGGTGGTCACGTGACCGAAGCCCCCTCCTTTGGTGCCATGGTGAAACCTGATCTCACTCTCCCTGTTTAGGGGTCAGCAAGTGTCGTGCTCTGATACCAAATTGAATTTCAGTTTCACCTAAAATCTAAACGTTTAAGCCAAGTTGTTTAATAGTTTGGTGTTGAAACACCAAGATCAGTTTGGTGTTAAAACGCAAAATGAAATACGCAATGCACACACAACTTGGTTACGCAGTTCGGTGCAAATACACCTACGTCTGCGGGGCCTAGCCCAGATCAGAAACCATCCACTAGAAAGCAGTCTTTAGTACAAGAAGCTTAACTTAAATACTAATCCATTGCTAACCTATTGAGTGGCTGTTATGAGATCCCCTCACCGCCGATCCTACACCATTGAACCCCCACAATTAACACGTCTCTCTGGATCTCCTCCTCCTCCCGAGGAATTACGGCTTCCTTGTTTCTGATCTTTACGAACTTCATCGGTTGATTTGACAAACCTCCAAAACCCGAGACGAACTACTCCAACAACGTATCTCACGTAGAGATGAAAACTTGGTAGAGCCGTCACGGTTTGCATTGTATCTCTTCGCTTTTATCACCCACGCACTCCTTCCTTGTGCATAACTCTTTCCTTTTTTAACTCTACCAAGAATAGACTTCTAGACTAAGGAAAGATCTAATCCTAATCTGGTTTTTAAATGGACAATCCTTTATTAATAGGACTTGTACCATAAATAAACTACTTAATTAATTCCTAACTATTACAAGGAATATTTGTTTACCAGATATATGTTGCCACAAAATCACACATTGATCTCCACAATATTCTGTTCTGTTCGCGTGATTTTCCTCCATAATTTTCTCCATAAAACGTGGCTAAATACTTGATTTCCAGAAAATTGGATTGTGATGGTGTTAGAACACCACTTCACTAGTTCACACAATATGCCACAACTGAGTCCAACGCTCCTGGACTTTACACTTCTTTTGTTTACTGCAATTCTCAGGCTTTCGTATCAAAGTTTCTTGTGCAAGGTTTTCTCTACTTTCCTGTTTCTGCAACTACAAGTGGTATCAGAGCGTTGGTGTTTGATCTAAGACTCTGTAGTCGTTCGGTGTTTGATCTGATTCGACAAAATGGCAGGACGAGGAGTAGGAGCAGCTGGTGACAAAAACAAGGGAGGAGCATCCACACCACCACCATTGGAATGGCCAAAACTTAGTCGAGGCAATGAGATGGGTGGAGGAAGTGAGACACGCATAATAGAGCGGGTTATGAGGGAGAGTGGTGGTGCAACGCACTTTCCAGTTCTCACATGAACTAACTATGTAGATTGGATGATCCTCATGAAGGTGCAACTTTAAGCAAAAGGCTTGTGGGAGGTGATCGAGGATGGTCCAGGTGATCAACGTGATGATCGACGGGAAATATCGGCACTCCTTCGAATAGTATCGATGGAGTTGGTTCATACCCTTGGAGTCAAGACAATTGCTAAGGAGGCATGGGATAGACTCAAGGTCATGCGATTTGGCATCGAATGCGTCCGAGAAACCAAGGCACAAACTCGTCGGAAAGAGTTTGAGAATCTCGCATTTAAGGATGGCGAAGGAGTGGAGTCTTTTAGGATCCAACTTACAGCAATTGTGAATGATCTTGAGGTGTTAGGCAATTCGGTGGACGAGCACAAGGAAGTGCTCAAATTCCTTCGGAGCATACCACAAAAGTACAAGCAAATGACCATGGCGATCAAATCGCTTATGGATTTGAAAACTCTATCTATTGAAGAACTCACTGGACGGCTTTTGGTAGTTGAAGAATGTGGAAAGCTCGATGATTACACACCAGATGGAGGTCGCTTACTCCTTACCGAGGAGGAGTGACTAGCACGACACCGACAATGCGAACCAGGGCAAGGTTCTGGCGGAGGTGACAGAAAAACCAAAGTCATGACTAAACCAAAGTCGCCAGTCGAAAGCAAGGCAAAACCATCATCAGGTACGAGATGCCAAAAGAAAGGCAATTGTAATTATTGTGGGAAAGCTGGTCATTGGGCAAAAGAATGTAGAGAGGAGAAATGTAATTGGGAAGGACATGCAAACCTTGTGTGCACCGAGACGGAAGGAGATGAAGAAACTACACTACTCATGGTGCAGATTGGGACTGAGACCAGCAACATGTCTCAAGTTTTACATTTTCACAAGGAGAAGGGGATACCGGTAATCGCAGTAGATGGCATGGGGTACCTCGACACCAAAGCCAGCAGTCATATGACCGGTGACAAAGTTGCGTTCAGCTCTCTTGATAAGACATTACATGGCACCGTTCATTTTGGCGATAACTTGGTGGTAGACATACGTGGGAGAGGAACGATAATGTTCATGTGTTTTACAGGGGACCATTGAATTCTCACTGACATCTACTACATTCTCAGCTTAAGAAGCAACATTATCTCCCTCAGACAACTTGACAAAAATGGATGCAAAATCACCATTGAAGATGGGAAGCTTTTCATTTTTTATCGATCTTGGAAGGTATTGGTTTGGGTTACACGATTGCGCAACAGACTCTACACACTAAACTTGAACCTTGCGACTCCCGTGAGTCTTTTTTCGCAGAAGGAACGTGAAGCATGGTTGTGGCATGCGCGGTTCAAACACCTTCACTTCCGGCATAAGATTTCAAGCAAAGAAATGGTTCATGGAATTTCCTACATTGAACACGTGGAAGAGCTTTCCAATGGTTTTGCAATCGGGAAACAACACAGGACACCATTCCCGCAGGCCACAACATTCCGAGCAAAACGTCACTTAGAGTGGTCCACATCAATTCCTGTGGTCCAATTGTGCCTTAATAGCAGGTGGAAGAAGGTATTTTCTACTTGTTATTGATGATTATAGTCAATACATGTGGGTTGAACTACTCAAGACGAAGGACGAGATGCTGTGACACTTCAAGAAAATGAAGTCGGCAGCGAAAGCCATGCGTGAATGCAAGCTTCTTTCTTTTCGTTCAAATTGGGGTGGAGAGTTCAACTCCAACGAGTACAAGGAGTTCTATGATGCAAGCGAGATTAAACACAACACCACTTCCCCTTACTCACCTCAGTAGAATAGGGTAGTAGAGATGCGAAACCAGACAGTGGTGGAGATGGCTCGGTGCCTCATGAAGTCAATGGCTATACCCGGAACATTCTGGGGGAAGCAGTGATAACTGCAGTTTATCTACTTAATCGCTCACCGACACGGAGTCTAAATGGCATGACACCACATGAGGCGTGGCACGGGAAGAAGCCGAGTGTTCACCACCTAAAAAGGTTTGGGTGTGTCGCGCATGTAAAGAAGCTTGGCCCGAGATTGGACAAATTGGCAGACCGATCAGTTTGAGGGGTCTTCACCGGCTATGAGGAGGGTGCTAAGGCATATCGAGTCTACAATCCGATTGGAATGCGCATGTATGTGATAAGGGATGTCGTGTTCGAGTAACGTTGGGCATGGAAATTGGGAGCTTCCAGCCAGACAATAGCAGCAAAAGGAGAGAACACGTTCATTGTTGTCTACTCTACAAGTGAACACACTATTCCAGTACCGAAACAAGCTGCACCAGAAGTCAAACCACGAACCCCAGAGCCTACTCCATCAAAGACACATTAGGCAGCACCTCTTACACATGGCGGCAACATCGACACTACATCAGGCCCACGATATTACAGGTTGGTTATGGATTTGTACAATGCCACCGAAGAAATTGAAAATGTCGAAGAAAGCGGTCACTGCTTCTTGGCTGCAGAAGAGACAACAAGTGTTGAAGAGGCTCTTAGAGATATAGCTTGGATAAATGCCATGAAGGAGGAAATGAAATAAATCCTCGACAACAAAACTTGGGAGCTTTCATCACTTTCGGCAAACTACCATGCTATTGGACTCAAATGGGTCTTTAAAGTTAAAAAGGACCCTTCGGGAAAAATTGTTAAGCATAAGGCGAGGCTTGTCGCAAAGGGGTATGCGGAGCGACAGGGGGTGGACTACGAGGAAGTGTTCGCTCCGGTGGAAAGAATGGAGACGGTTCAGCTATTGCTTGCACTCGCCGCACACGAAAGGTGGGAAGTCCACCACATGGACGTGAAATTGGCTTTCTTAAATGGAGATCTTGTTGAGGATGTTTATGTGAAGAAACCATCGAGTTTCGTTGATAGTGTAAATGATGGAAAGGTGTTGAAACTAAAGAAAGCTTTGTACGGGCTTTGGCAAGCTCCACGGGCTTGGAACACCAAACTGGACGCGTCTCTTGTTTCTCTTAGATTTGCAAGGTGTCAACTTGAACATGCAGTATATCGAAGAGGTAACACTAATTGTTTCCTTCTTGTTGACATTTACGTAGATGACTTAATCATCACGGGGACGAATGTTCAAGACATTTTTGAGTTCAAGAGGAAAATGAAGAAAGTTTTCAAGATGAGTGATCTGGGTCTTCTTAGTTACTATCTTGGGATCGAGTTGCATCAAGGCAATGGTAGATCACAATGTGCCAAGGTGCATATGCTGGAAAAATCTTGGAGTTAGCCGGCATGAATGGGTGCAACCCGTGTCACACACGATGGAGAATCGACTCCGATTAAGAAAACAAGATGGAAGGGCCATTGTGGATGCAACCATGTACCGGAAGGTGATTGGTAGTCTTCGCTACCTTGTAAACACACAGCCAGACTTAGCTCATGTGGTTGGCATCGCAAGTCAATACATGGAAGCTCCTAGTACTCAACATTGGGCTGCAATTAAACATATACTTAGGTACGTTCAAGGTACTCTAAGATATGGATGCTGCTACAAGTCAGGTGGAAGCGATGTTAAACTAGTTGGCTACAACGATAGTGACTTCACAGGCGAAATAGATGATCGGAAAAGCACTTCTGGAATAGCCTTCTTCCTTGGGAACAACATGGTTTTGTGGACTTCACAAAAGCAAATGATTGTTGCTTTGTCTTCTTGCTAAGCGGAGTATGTTGCAGAGGCAAGTGCATCATGTCAAGGCGTTTGGCTCAGTCGACTCATCGGCGAACTAGTTGGGCGTGAAGAACTTGGTTTCAAACTTTTAATAGATAAAAAATAGGCTATTTCTCTTACTCAGAATCTGGTGCACTATAGTAGGAGCAAGCACATTGACACCAAGTTTCACAACATTCGAGAGTGCACTGAAACCTGGAGGATGGATGTCGAACATGTTGGCACTAATGGCCAGCTAGCTGATATCTTAACAAAGGCATTACCAAGGATCAAGTTTGTCGAGATGCGGCAGAAGCTTGGGATCATTCGAGTTCGTAATGAAGTACTTGCTGGTTCCTTTGTTTCCTTCCTTTGTTTACTGCAACATTACTACAGTACTTGTTAGTTTTAGTTTTATCTATTTTGAGTAAACTTAGGTTCAACTTTCACTATATTTTAAAGAGTCTTAGTTTGTTCCATGTATGCAGCCATTTAGTTAGTTAGTGCCATGCATATAGGTAGGCATGTACATAGCCATTTAGTTAGTGTGTTAAGTGGGTGAGTTGGTCAGTTTTTGCTTTGCTTATACATTGAAGATCAGAAAATGCAGTAATTAATACTGTACAAAAACCATTCTTGCCTTTCTTCTTTTGTTTACTGCAACTCTAAGGCTTTTGTATCAAAATTTCTTGCGCAAGTTTTTCTCTACTTTCCTGTCTCTGCAACTACATTTAATTCATCAATATTAACATCACGAGGTCGAGGAACAATACCCCAAGAGTGCTGATGCCATAGAGAAACCATATCCTTATCCATGCACTAACCTGGGATCATAACGAGCTGAACAATAATCACCTAGTTTGGTCTGAGTGAACAAAGAAACAAGGAGACAAGTAACCCCATGGTCAAAGAAATATTGATGAAGAATAAAACCAATATCTAACCGAGTATTCATATGATGAGTGCGCCTAGGTGGAGGAATCAATAGGCGACTGAGATGAGCCAGGGTACCTTGACGGTGAGAAAGATACTCCCTCTGGTTTTTTTAACATTGACTCCATTTTTTCTGCAAATTTTTCAAGGCATATTTGACCGTCGATAACTTTAATTTCATATAATAATATATTATAAAATTTTACTTTTCAAAAACTACAAGTTACGGAGAATACAAAGATACCTCACATGACATTAGTTATTGTATGGAATTAAAGTTATGGTCAAACATGACTTGAAAATTTTAGCGGTAAAACAGAATCAATATTAGAAAATCGAAGGGAGTATGTACAAGGATGAAATAGGAGATCCTAACCAAGCACATGGAAAATAACTCTCATCAAATCAAACTTGTCAATTAATGAAGACATGACCACTAGCAGGTTTCAGTAGGGGTGGGCAAAAAAACCGAAAACCGAAAACCGAACCAAAAACCAAATTATCCGAATTCGAATAACCCGAACCGAATTTAATATACGGTTTTTGGATATCCGAATTGAATAAACCGATTTCTGAATACGGTTTTTGGTTTGGTTTTGGATATTAAAACTCAAACCGAAACCCGAACCGAATACCGAATTGTAATTAATTAAATATATATAATAATAAATAAATTTTAAAACTACAAAACTAAATTTATAAGTAAATATAAGTGGGAGGGCTAATCTATAAATTTTAAAAAATTACCCCAAACATCTTAACATTCAATGAATCAAATACACAAAAGACTGATATTCAAGTGTTTTATAATCCATATTCATTATAAACAAGTTTAATAAATTAGTTCGTTTAGATTTCTTATAAATTTTAGAAACAAGTATATATATTCTTGTAAATTTTTATTGGCATGAACGTAAATGGAAAGCATTAACTATAATCAATAAATATCCATATCTAAACTACAGTGCTCTTAGTAATTACAGTGATAAGGTGCACGAATAATTGATTCTTCAACAGTAAACTTTCACTAGACTAAAGTATTTCTCAAGCAATGGACATTTTCCTCTGCTCTAAAAAATTAACAAACTACAATGGACTCAGAAGAGATTACTTGGTGAAGAGATGAAGGCGGTGAGATTACTTGGTGAAGAGATGAAGACGGTGAGATTACTTGGTGAAGAGATGAAGACGGTAATATATAAATATCATAATTAATTTAGGAGAACGTCTCCTATTAGACCATCTAAATGTTAGACTAATCATGAAAAATCTCGTTTCAATAACTATTAGGGTCAAATTATAATTATTTGTACATTACTATACATTTTAAAAGTTATAAGAAATTTGTTGCAATAAATAAAAACAAATATCAGATCAACTTATTAGTTATATCAGATATAAAATAACCTCGTATAATGATTTGTCAGTGTAAAACAAGACGTTGTGTTAATTTAATAGTGAAATTTTTGTTTCACCCTCTAAACGTATTTAAATTACTTATATAAATAGAGAGAAAGAAATCATAAATTATATTATAAACACATTCATCATGTATGGAAATGGTAAAACATAAGTCAAATTAATAGGGTAATAATAATAATAAGGATTTGAGATCAAACAGTATTAAATACTCCTCAGTCACAAAATACTCCTCAAATTAAATAATGTAATAATAAATGACAAAATATTGGAAAAATCCGTCTTTCCATAGGCTTATGGAAAGACGAGGTTCAATTATAATAATACAAAGTAAAATGTATTAGTTGCAATATTAAAAATTTATTATGCAACGTATAGTAGTTATAAAGTTTATAACCCAATTCATTCAACTCAAAAATTTTATCTTCATTTCTTCACTATCTTTTAAGAGACGGACTCATAATAAATTCAACTAAGAAAAAGGTAATAATAATTGAAGAAAAAGTTGGAGAAGGAGTATGAAAAATAAAAATTAGAAAATAAAAAATGGAGGAACGAGCAAGCAGCCAAGCATATGCCAATAT
Source organism: Rubia yunnanensis (assembly GCA_037428765.1). Lineage (NCBI taxonomy): Eukaryota > Viridiplantae > Streptophyta > Magnoliopsida > Gentianales > Rubiaceae > Rubia > Rubia yunnanensis. Next base: position 110,707,327 of record CM075065.1, on the reverse strand, counting down.
CAATATGCCCAGTGTGGGGAGTTCTTGCTTTGCAAGACTCCCTTGTGCGCACCGAGGCAATGCCAAGCCCATGGGTCCTGGTGCTGGGCTACCGTGATTTACCTCTCATACGATGGCCTGGGTGTGGGCTGGTATGGGCCGCTGAGGGCGAGCGGATTGATCGCCTTTTGCCAATATCAATATGCCCAGCAAGTCACATTCCCACATCGAAATGGAACTTCATTTGCCCAGTGCAGCAATTCTTTAAAAGGCTCAGCCTTTGTCCCACATCGAAAACTTGTGAAGAATCTCATGTAGTTATCAACTATAAATATGCATCACTCCACATCTTCACCAAAGCATCAAACACAATTGTCAATTGGGCTTTAAGTTACCATACATTTGGCCTTGGATAATTGAGTTGAAGGAAGTTTATTTTTAGTTTAAATTTGGATTGCCCATGATTACTGTGGGCAAACTATCGGATGAAATTAACTCAAAATCGGTTAAAATTGGTTTCAAACCGAATTCCAATCGAAACCGAATTTCAAATTTGGTTCGGTTTGTTTGGGTTATTTGGATTGTTTGGGTCGGTTTCGGTTCTGGACTTTTAAGGGAAAAAATCGAACAAACCGAATTGAATAAATTGAAATTCGAATAAACCGACCCGATGCCCACCCCTAGGTTTCAGACACCGAAAACCTTTATACTAGGAGCTATAGCCAAAAGTGCGAAGAGATCATCTGAACTCAACATAATATTGAGCAAAGGGCTAAACCCTACAACAAAACTTATGAAAGTTAGTGTATATATGGGTGCGACCAAATAGCAAACTTTGTTGTGTGTCTCCATCAAGCACATGCGTAGGAAGGCAGTTAGCAGTATAAGCCGCAACGGCAAAAGCATCATCCCAATTTACATGGAGTTACGTGCCATTCTTTTGATTGATGGATTGTTGATTCTGGCGCAACTGCTCACATGACTTCTAATCTTCGACATCTTAGGAAGGCACACGCTTACCGTGGTTTTAATTCTATTTATGTGGACAATGGAGAATCGCTATCTATTTCTCATATTGGTCAGTGTAATATTTTTGGCTTGTCTCTTAGTGATGTTGAAATTTGGTTTTACCGAATCATCTTAATTATTACTCCTATAATCCAACATAACCTATTTAACCAAGTATGCAGTAAAGTAAAAATTTAGAGATACGAGACTTGGTTACGCAGTTCGGTTAAATCCACCTACATCTGCGGGGCTTGACCCAGTTCAAAATGAATCCACTAATTAGAAAGATGTAGTACAAAGTATATTTATCTATCTAATTATGATGTGTGGATTCTGCAAGCTCCCCTTGCTACCGATCCGCCCTGATCAGACTCCTTCTAACCTTGAAAACTCGTCGATGCTGGATCTCCTCCTTCCGAGGAATTGAGGTATACGAACAACATGTTTCGTATACTAGAACATATATGCTGACTCTCGCAGTACTCTCGGAAAGATAGAAATTTGTGTGCAGATTTTCGTAATTATGATCGTAAGTATTTCAGTCGTGATGTCCTCCTTATATAGTCCATTGACCATATCGGAACTCTCCATGATTATCTCCATCATATTCCTATTCCTTATCTGCTTTTGAAGCATATCCAAATCTTATAAATAAAGTAATTTTTCGTATCTCAAATATCCCATAGTATTCCATAAATCCAATTCCATATTTATAGGATTTTCCATATACCCATTATACTTCCACCACCACCTAGCATATTGCAAAATATACAAACTTCTATAAATCAATATAATCACATTATTCAGTTGTTCCGCAAAAACCTTTTAGGCTACAGCTGTATGTATGTTCCAACATGGAAACGTTTTTCTTTTCCAAATCAGTTTACAAATTGTCAATTAATTAATCAATGCAAACCACCCGACTTTACAATTTCCCCATTTGGCATTTGTGGATCCAACCAGTTTGGAAATAAGAACACAAAGAAAAACCTTCAATCTCACAACATAAGTCTTCTAGAAATCCATTGATGTTGGAATATATGCTAAGTACTGAATGTGATTATATAAAAATATCAAGAAAACCAAAAATCTAGAACATGGAAATAATTCAGATTGCAGTACCATCTAATAAAAAATAATAACATCCAAAATAACCCAAAATATTCTCCCTCTAGGGCCATGAATATGCCAAGGGCAATAAAAGCACAAACGAAACTGAAACATTTCAAGAAAATCTGCTCCCATGGAACCAAACACCTAATCTATGTTGGAACATAGACAGATCATAAACTTCAGTCTTGTTCGGGAGCAGTAATAGGTGCTTCCAATTGAGCCTTCTCCCCCTCATTCTTTGCCTTCTCAGCTTCCATATCAGCAATATGGATAGCTATAGCCCCTAACCTTGCATTCATAGCCACCAGATTGGCTTTTGTCTCACTGCCAGCAGAAGTAGATGCCTCTGGATTCCAAGGGAGATCATGCACCTGCCTTATACCAAAGGTCTTCTTGTTGGGATTGAGAGATTCAACCTTCTCAATCTCATCTTTAAGATAGTTCTTCACCTTTTCAATCCTAACCAGAGCAGTGATCAGATATGGGTATACCAGAGCATGCTTGTCCTTGGGAGCTATGACTTGTCTCACAATACTTTGTTGTATAAATAACACCAGGTTTACAGGTTTCTGTGTTCCAACACAGTACAACAGTTTAACCATGTCCTTGGTGAGTGCAGTGATATTTGTTCAGGGCATCCAACACTGAACTGCTATCTGATAGAGTCCAAAAGACCTGGAGGACAAATAGGATGTTTGAGAATACCCAGTTTCTGGCCACTCAGTCTTGAAACCACCAGAAATTTCAGCCAGAATCTGATCATCTATGACCTCCATCTCCTCATAAAATACCCCATCAAAATCTGGAGTTTTCAGCCCCAACAACCTATTTATCTTCCAGGTAGAAAATTTGATTATTCTGCCTCTCACATACAACCTATTGTATCAAGCCGATTCATCATCCAGATTTCCAGCCATCAAATTACTGTATACTTCACTAACCAACTGCCTGTTATACTTCTCATACAAAGTGACAGATTTTTTTCACTCCAATCAGCTCCAAAAAATTAGAAAACCCACTCTTCTTGTATGCCTCTAAGTCTACTGATCTCTCCGAAATAATTTTTCTATTAGAAAATACCTCCCACATTTCCTCACAATCAGCATCATAAAACATGGTTAAAATAGAATTACTTACAAGAGGGGGTGGAAGTACATTCTTTTTATTTGGTACAACTTGAGTTTTTTTTGGATTTCTTGGCCGGTGGAGATGTCTCAGTTGCACGCATCTTTCTCTTAGCCCTTCTCGTTTGGATGAACTCATCCAGAACCTCATCACTAGATCAGATTAGGTTCCTGTGTTGGAACACTCTCAGTTCGATCAACCTCTTCATCACCCTGCTCAAAATCTTCCACAACTCCACTCTGTGCTCCAACATGCCCTGACACCTCCTGCATCATACCAAATCCCCCTTTCTTTCCACCTTCTGAGTACTCCAAGTCATCATAAGCACTCCATGTATAATCATCAAAAGCTTGATCTTGGCCACTCACATCAGCATCTGAGAACCCCAGAACTGGTTCATTAACTTCCATGTCTTCAGCAGTCTCTGACTCTGCTCTCTGTGTTGGAACATTCCCAACACTCTCTTCTTATTCACTGTCTGTCAGCAACATAATCAGAGGCCTTCCAAGTTCTTCCATTCTCTGGGCAGCATCAGCATCATACACCACTAATGGCATCCGATCAGTGGATTTAACCACTTCAAATCCCCCTGCCTCATCATCATCAATCTCCTCAATCCAAACACTACTAGTGTCAGGAGCATACGAGTAGACATAGAACCTATCTTTACCATTGTAAACGCCATACACACCTCTCAACAATCTAGGATTATGATCGTCCATATCATCAAGATCACATATATCCCTAGTAAATAGCTCCTTAACATCCACATTAAGAACTTCCCCTTTCAAAAATTTAAACTTAGACAAGTCTATAGAAATTCTATTTGCTTTAACCCATTCAAAGAACTTATACAAAGAATTAAATCCCATGCCATGTAAGTTAAGGGGTAGAGGATCCAGACCAGTTTCCTTTTGGTTGGGAGATTTGTCCTTGGCCAAATTTTCATCCTTCTATTCATTGCCGCCATTAGTATTCTCGGAGAGTTGAGCTTTGCCTTGGTTTTTGTTTTCGGCCATGAAGGTTTTGCAGAAAGAAATTTTCTCGACAGGAGGATATTTAGAGCAGGAGATTTAGTGTTTCAACACTTCTTGAACTCTATAAAGAAGATTATCACTTTTTTGCAAGAAAATCCCAAGTATATCAGCTAAAAAATTGCATATAGCAACAACAATGGGAGTATCATAGCCAAAAATAGAGGGAAGGTGGAGAGATGGAAATGTTTGAATCAAGAGTAACTTCTCCCTTAGTTACCTCATTAACAGTGCCTCCTTTTTCATTTCCCAAGAATAACCATCTTTGTCTTTTTCCCACTTGTCAACTCTTGTCACAATTCTTTGAACTTCCAACATAGCACCATTACTTCTATTTTTGTTCTCTTTTTCCTATTTCTATTTTTTTTGTTTTTCTAATTTTCTTTGCACAAAATAAAAACCGTAAAAATTACAGCTAAATAAAAGCTATATAAAGAAATACCTCAAATCTGACAAACACATAAGTGTTGTCTGAGGAGCTCAAACGTGGCAGTATCCAATGGCTTTGTGAAAATATCTGCAAATTCTTAGATGTTGGAACATTGAAAATACCACTTCCTCCCTTTCAACAAAATCTTGAATAAAATGATGCCTTATGTCAATATGCTTCGTTCGAGAGTGTTGGACTGGTTTTTTAGAAATATCAATAGCACTTGTATTGTCACATAAGATCTTTAAAGGCCCTTGTTGAATTCAATAATATTTCAACATTTGCTTCATCCACAATAGCTGTGCACAACAACTTCCTGCAATTGATAGTGAGATCGAATTATGTTTCTTAGTGTACGAAGAAACTAGATTTGTACCAATAAAGAAACACCCACCTATAGTCCTTTTACGATCATCTGCATTACCAGCCCAATCAGAATCACTGTACCCATAAGATCATAGTCTTGATTCTTAGAAGACTAGGCGCCATACTCAGAAGTTCCACTCACATATCAAATAATTATTTTGACTGCAATTAAATGGGATTCCTTTGGATCAGCCTGAAATCTTGAACATATTCCTACGCTGAAACATATATATAGTCTACTAGCTGTTAAGTACAATAGACTCCCAATCACGTCCCTTTACCGTTTTTGATCAACTCTGACTCCTTTCTCATCTTTCACCAATTTATCAGACACCTCCACAGGAATTCAGACTGATCTATAAAGATTCCACGCAAATCTTACCCATTGGTTGGCCATAAATGTCATGTGCATGGGCACTAACTCTTGCTCTTGAACAAAGAACAAAGATGATACTGTAATAGTATAAGATCCCATCTGATCCCATTCGCTCTGCAACATAGGACAAATTCGACGACCAACATTCCATTAAAGCTCCCTCTTTATTGCATACAAGACGGTGAGGCAAATTTTGTGAACTTCTATTTTCACAGTTACTAGATGGATTCTAGACGCCACAAAGTGGTACCACCCATTCATTTTCGGAGTTAGAGTTTTCTTACGCATTTTTCTCCAACCTAGTTTGACCAACTCATCTATGTCCGTATCTGCCCTAGTTACTGTCCCAACGATCTCCTTCTCAATTAGTTTTTGTAGAATATAGACGTCCTCACCTAGAAAATTGAGTGCGAGAAACTTGTCCTCATCGTTTCGAACATTGGGCAACCCAAACAAGCCATTGATACATTTCGGTGTGACTGGGACAGTTTTACCTCTACAATACAAGTGATCGTAGCTCGACCTGCACATCAAGTTTCCATAGAACTCACTTACAATGGTCAGGTTGAATGGTTGCTACGGGTAAAAGTTGTTGCATAATGGCATGAAAATTGTGTGATTTTAAAACATTAAGATGCAACTCATCATTCACAAACCGACTAACATTAGAGGAGTAACCAGAAGGTAACTTTATTCCTTGGATGCTCTCACACACTGATCTCCTCTCAGTAACTGATAGATTGTAAGAAGCAGAGGGCAGGTACGTTCGCTTCCCTCTTACCTCCGGTGCTAGAACCAACCATATACTAAGGTCCACTAAATTTTTCCTCGCATTCAAGCTATCCTTAGTCTTCCCGGGAATGTTCAGAAGCATTCCAATTAGACTCTCACAAACGTTCTTTTCGATATGCATGACATCCAAACAATGGCGAACTTCCAAATTTTCCCAGTACATCGAATCGAAGAAAATTTACCATTTCTTCCACGGTCCGTCTATAGCCCCACCACCCTTTGATAACTTCTTACCGAGAACAACATTCAATTTCTTCACCTTGTCGTGAATAGCTACACCGGTCAAAGGTTTTGGTGCCTTTCACATCTCCCTCCTTCCAACGAATGCAACCGCGTTATCTCGCAACTTGATCTACAGGCAGGAATTTACAGTGACACAAATATACAGTCTTCCGCCCATTCCTCAAGTGATAGTAATCTGTCTCATCCTCACAAACTGGGCAAGCCTTGTGACCCTTGACCACATACCCGGAAAGGTTACCATATACCGGGAAATCATTTATGGTACAAAAATGCACCGCCTTTAATGTAAACTCTTCACCACTACAACCACCAAACATTAAGGCGCCAACTGACCAAAGCACATTCAAATATTCTATCAAAGGGGCAAGATAAGTTTCTATGTCATTTCCAGGTTGTTTCGGGCCTGAAATCATAATGAGCATCAATACATATTTTCTCTTCATGCACAAGTATGGGAGAAGATTGTAAATGGAAAGCATAACTGGCCACAAACTATGTTTCGAGGACATATTCCCAAATGGGTTCATATCATTAATACACAAAGAAAATATCAAATTCCTAGGTTCGGATGCAAAGTGTGGATACATTCTGTCAAATTTCTTCCACTGATCCGGCACAACATGCTTTCCACTGACAAACACATTTCTGTTCTTCTTATAATTCGACACATTACATACTGGACAAACAATATTATCCTTAAGGGCACCACTATATAGAACACAATCGTTCGGACAAGCATGTATCTTTTCATACTCCAATCACATCGGACACAAAAATCTCTTAGCTTCATAAAGGTTATCCCATTACCGAGTGGAAGCTTTTCATTCAAAAACATAAGCAATTTATCCCTACACCTTTCAAATTAAACAACTCAATCAAACACGACATGACCGTGTCTTTCTTCTTGCAAGCAACCGGGATACAATGGTGTATCCTTCTCACCAAGGAAGTTAGCCAAAACCTCGGGCCTCCCTCTAAACTCCTTAATAACCTCCTCACACATGTCATCCAACATAGAATCCCCATAACACTCTCCCTTACTATTAACTCTCACTTCCGGTGGTGATTTTTCCCCATGAAAGGTCCACACATCATAATATTTGGCAAACCCCCCCTGGCTATACAAATGGAGTTTCAAGATGTCCTTCTGATCAGTACGAATTCGATTTCCACAATCACGACATGGACATAATATTCTCTTCTCTTGACTAAAAGCATGCTCCAAGAACTTATCCACAAACATAATATATTCATCGCTCACCCTACTAACGTTGGCATGCACATGCTTACGCATCTCGATGACACGATACAACTCTACATATTAATAAATGTCCAACAATCAAACTTCAACACATTTAATACAATAGAATTTTTCATGATGACTTCTTAATCATGCAACATCATAAATGCACAATATACACCAATATTCCACATTACAATTACAACATTCTTAACATGTCCAACACTATAGGAATCAAAAGCCATAGCCTTATAAATACAACAACCTTGAGAACAAATCACAAACTAATATCTACAATTCTACCTCAACCACCATGAAATGATCAAACACAAAATGTAAATATCTCTTCTAACCAAAACCATACATGAAATCCTTAATATCCATAAATGTAATTCAAAAAAGGTACCTTCAAGGGTCTTCATTGTGGAGAATTCAATGCATTCATCAACCAAAAAACACCATTAATGAACATCTTCTTCCCAAAATCTCATTTTTAACCCGCTAAAAAAAGGGGGTAGGTGAGCATTTAATGTAATTTTCTACACCGGTATTTAGACTTTACTAGAGCATTTGTAGCCTTTTAAACCGGTAAAATCAGTTACCGGTGTAGATATTTAGCCAAAACCCGCATTTTTTCTTATCCTGCACTAGTACGATCACAGTACCGATGCGAAAACTAATAGTTTTGGCACCAAACTTCTACAAAAAGAAATTTTTTTTTCACCGGTATTAAGAAAATACCGATGCGTGTTCAATTCCTCTATCGATTCTAATAGTAACCAGTGTACAAATGCAAATTTTTCCCGCATTTTTTTAATTCCTGCACCGGTAATTTCCCTTTACCGGTTTAAAGGTTGTCCTCTTGGCGCCAAATTAATTTAAAAAAGTAAATAAGTACACATAGGTAATCATGTAGTGGTGCACATGTTAGCAATTGCACCGGTCTAAATACCTATTCGGATAATACCGGTGCAATATATTTGACGTTGGTACATCGGCAGAACCAACACCGGTGCAAAAATAGGTGAATTGTACATGGGTTGACAGGATACCGGTGCGTATGTACTTGTTTGCATCGGTACTGATGTTAACATGATAAATACCAGTGCAATTGGTTACATACACACTGGTATACCTATACTCATGAATTTATATTGGTGCGTATGTACCTGTTTTCTAGTAGTGAAAAGAATTATTCAAGTTTTTAATTTGGCCTTGAATATTACATGCATACTAATTGGAAAAGGGTGAAGTTTCGTTTTGGGATACTAACTGGTATACTTTTGGACCATTATCCCAACTATGGACTTCTTCTAATGATTTACCTTTTGCAGATGCCTCAATCAATGATTTCTATGAAAACCATACTACTTTTTGTGAAGCCCTACCTCCAGGTTTGCCCTTACATGTGATTGATGGTTTGAAAGATAAAATTTCCCTATTTTGTAACTATACTGACCTTCTCATATGGAAACCTACTGAAACTGGTGTTTTCTCAATTAATACATCATACGAGCTAACTCGGGCCAAAAAAAATGTTATTCCATCTTTCAGGTTCATATGGTCTAAAATACTTCCAAAAAAATTAGTTTCTTTTCCTGGAAATTACTTAACAGATTAGTGGTTTTTCCAAACATACTGGAAGATTTCAATTTTCAGTTACCCTTACATGCATGTTTTGTGAATCTGATACAAAAGACTTACATCACATCTTCAACTCTTGTAGAGTTATCCATCATCTGTGGTGTATTCTACACAAAATTTTCAACATTAAAACTAAATGCTTTAACACTCTTTGGGACATATTCCACTTTTATTGGAATATACAGCACAAATCTGCTGATCTTCTGAGTCATATCAGGATTCTACCATGCATTGTAGTCAGGTTTATATGGTGTGCAAGAAATAAATTTCTTTTTGAATCCATCAAACCTAACACTAACCTAATGATCAAGAAAAATCTTGAACCAGTTCCAAGATATCTTCTATGCTTATAAACTTTATTTCAAATGGAGTATATTCACTGGATTCCCAGTTCTGTTATTTTCAAAGAAAGCTGGTTCTAGGAACATGTCTTAGCAAGAGTCATTAGATTTAATCCTCCAAAGGTCTTCAAAAAAAAATAGTGATGGTTCAATACTTAGCAAAGAAGATTCTGGTGCAGGAGCTATGTTGAGGGATTCACAAGGAAAACTAATATGTGCAGTCGTTAAGTATTTAGGGGCTTGTTCTACCCTGATGGTAGAGATGGAGGGCCTAAAGCTAGGCCTTGATTTGGATTTGAAACATGAATGCTATACACTGGAAATAAAGTGTGAATATTTTCTTCTGGTTAAGATGATCATAACGGAATTTAGAATCCCATGGAGATATATCATCCTTGTCGGAGAAATTTGGAGACTTCTAGACCTGTTCAAAGCTTCAATTTTACATATCTTTCGGGAAGGAAACAGTGCAGCTGATAACTTAGCAAAAACTGCTAGTTCTACAAAGGTAAATTCATCTTTTGATCCATTCAATTTACCAAATAAAATTAGAGGTATTATACATGTGGATGCAATGTGTTTCCCTAGCTCATGAGTAACAAACTCTTAAAGGTTCATGTTGGAAGATTGAGATACTGCTCTAGTTTGTTTTGTCATGACATGTACAGAAGGAAAAGCTGGGGTTTTTGAGTCACTTTGGAGAACTGTCATGGAGGAAGTCACAAAACTGACACCAAATTCAAGCTTGCTGTCAATATGAATTTCCAACACAACATCTACACACTCAGCAGCACCAAGATGAATGATGTGTGTTATATTGTGTTCATATTTTGTGGGATTATTATAATTTTATTGAGATATAATTTGCACTTTAAGGTGTTTTTGGTGCAGGAATTCATGAATTGTGAAGAATTGAGAGGGAGCTATACATTGTACTCTTTTTCCCTTAACCAATGGTTTTTTCCCACTGGGTTTTCCAGGTTAAGGCTTTTAATGAAGCGATATGCTCCAATGGAAAATGTTCTTATTTTATAAGATATTTTTCCAAGGATGAAGAAAGAGAAGAAAAGGCAGAATTGCTGAAGTTATGGGGTGAAAATTGAATTATTGAAACCATGTGGATTTGAAGGAAATAAATATATTCACTTCCCATATTAATAAGGATTGTATTATCTCCTTCCATTTAAAATTCCTTAATTTTAGGGATTTAGTTATTTAGATTTAGGATAAATATTATCATATTTCCTTTTTTTTCCGTCAGAAGAAAAGGAATTAGAAGTTGATTTGATTTTGGTTTTGGTTTTTGCGGCGTAAGTATATATACGCCCATATGTAATAGAGAAGGGACACACAATATTCATACAGAGATACAAACATCGGTTTTTGGTAGCATATTATATTTGTTCCTTGGGTTTTAGTTTATTAGGATTTCGACGGCGGAACCAAACCACTAGAGCAATATCACGGTTTGGTTTTATTAGCTAATTAATCATATTATGTTTTATTATTATATTCGTAGTTTATTTAGTTTCATTATTATGAGTAGCTAATTTATATATCGGCATGGAATAACAAGTATTAGTTTATCAATCGTGAGACCTAATTGTTTTATAATTGATTCTTATGTGTTCTTGATTGTTCTTGGTTTAATATATTCTTAATGTGTTTAAGCCTGATCAACTTGAATGTTATTGGGATTATGCTATCTAATTCCACCAATACGTAATCGTTGGAAAGGGTTAGTAAGTAGCGAGTTCTTGTGAAAAATAGCTAACTAGCTAAGACTGTAATAGCAAGATGGGGAACAATTAAGTGTGCGTTACTATTTGCTTTTACTTTGGTAATTGCTATATCGGGTTCTTTTCATTCTTAATGCTATCGAGGTGTGTATCTGGTTCAGCGAATACTTTCTGGGGGCATCTCGTTAAGAGAAACAATTAATTAATTATAATTGGTTAATTGTCGATAAAGTACGAAAGAATTGGGGAGGTTAAGCGTACCTACTTTCCTATAACTGATAGATGCATATGAATTGATTTATCTTTGCACCTATGATCGATGTTTAACTAATGTGAGTTATTCCGAGCCGATTGCATTCATCATATATTTGCAGATTTTTATATTTTTTAGTTTGCATTATTATTTCATATTTTATATTAGTTAGTTAGATTATTAGTGGTTAAATATATCTGAAATTAAGGCGTGGTGGCTACACCAAAAGTGTTCTATATTAGTAGGTATTTTATTATAGTTTTTGCTCTATTCCTCGTGGGATCGACTCTGCTTACTACTGTGTTAATCTCATCTGTAGAGTTTGCAGATTATTTTGGTGAGTGAAACGTCGTTCACCAAATTGGCACCACTGCCGGGGAACGGTAAGTCAATTTCTATAATTGTTTGTCCTACTAATCTGTGTGTTATTGTGCTTGGTTTATGAGCAGATCATCCAGGCCAAATTTAATATCTAACCCGGAAGTTGAGAAGACAGCCAAGCAGAACAGGAAGCAAACAAAGGTGTGGAAATCAATTTATGCTGAGACCTTTCGGTTTGGCCAAATTAAACCCATCACAATTTCAGCAAATACCTCTGATTCGGGAACTGACATCGAGATGGACGGAGCTGATTGAAATTTGAATCCCGGGCAGAACCCAAACAATCCATACATGTGGGAACTCACTGGTCATAATGAAGATGATCCCCTCACTCCTATTCAGCTTCTAGAAACTGAAAATCCTATTGAAATCAAGCTGGCGTTCCTGAACGTACTCCCCAAGTTCCACGAGAGAAGCACTGAAGACCCTTACAATTTTCTGAGCGAATTTATCAAGATTTGTAAGGTTTAGAAGAGGCCATCCACCGTGACGGAAGATCAATTCAAATTGGTGGCATTCCCATTCAGTTTGATAGGAGCAGCAAATCAGTGGTTTTCGAGCTTGCCCCCCCAACTCCATTGTGACATGGGTAGAATTGAAGATATTATTCTTGGAGTACTACTTTCCAACCACAAGAACAGATGCCTTGAAGAAGGAGATCACAAGCATCAGGCAAGAGTATGATGAACCATTGAGTGTCTTTTAGCTGAGGTTCAGGAAGTTGGTGGATAGTTGCCCTAGTCACCAAATGACGGAAGGCCAGTTGCTAGAATGTTTCTATCAAGGGATGACATCCAACAACAAAGACTTGGTGAACTCTTCCAGTAGTGGTGAATTTTCTCACCTTCGAGTGAATGAAGCTAGAGAGATCATCAAGAGGTTGGTGAACTCTAAGAAGGAGTATGATCAGCAGGAGGTACGAATTGTGAAGAAGGTGGCACAGACATCCACTCCCAAAAAAGATGAGATCAAGGAAAGGATGGAAAGAATGGAGAAAATGCTATCCAAGGTCATTGACAAATTTGTGTATGTACAAGAAGGGCCTTGCGATACGTGTTGAGCAGTTAACCATATGACATCGCAATGCATTATTACCATGGGAGAGATACCTGTCCAAGAAAATGCCATTGGAAATTACAATGAGAGGCAGCAAAAAGATGGTCCATATCCCTAAAATTTCAACCCAAGGTATAGGGATCACCCTAACTTCCATTGGAGAGAACAAGGTCCCCTTCCGCAGCAGACTCAGTATTACCAACAACCCTATGTTCCACCAATGCAATGAGAAGCTCCTGCCTTTCCCCAGCCTCATCAAGGTGGTCAAGAGAAATCTTTGAATGATAAGCTGGACATAATGATGGACATGATGCAAAAGCAGCACCAAAGGTTTGAGAAGATTGAAGCAACTTTAGAGGAGCATACGCGACAAATCACCTATTTATCGAATTCCATGAACGAGCTTAGAATGAAACAACCAGGGTTACCCTCTCAAGTTCAATTAAATTCACATGAGACAGTAAATCAGATCACATTGAGAAGTGAGGAAGAAGTTGGTACATTACCATTGAAATCTGTGAGCAAAGAAGTGAAGGAGTTCATTGACGAAGGGTCCGGTTTGGCCAATCGGAACCCTGCGGCAGAAAGTCAGATTCCAGAGTCAGAGGAAAAAGGTGACACCACCATCATACAACACCCAAATCCTGAGCTTCCAGAGTTCATTCATGACGGTAAGTCTAGGGTACTAGCGGAGGTAAGTAAAAAGCCAACCTTACATGATCCCTCGATTAAAATTTTGCCTCCTTTCCCTCGTAGATTAGAAAAGAAAAAGGAAGAGCCTATGAATTTTAAATCGATCTTTGGAAAAATGGATATTAATATTCCGTTCTTGCAGGCCATAAAGTTACCACCAGCAAGCAAGTTCTTGAAAGATTTTATTGCAGGAAAGCCAAAGGATTCAAGCAAGATCATGATGAGTGAATCTGTGTCAGCTGTGATCCAAAATTTTGTGGGTTTATTTTAATTTTATTGAGATATAATTTGCACTTTAAGGTGTTTTTGGTGCAGGAATTCATGAATTGTGAAGAATTGAGAGGGAGCTATACATTGTACTCTTTTTCCCTTAACCAATGGTTTTTTTCCACTTGGTTTTTTAGGTTAAGGTTTTTAATGAGGCGATGTGCTCCAATGAAAAATGTTCTTATTTTATAAGACATTTTTCCAAGGATGAAGAAAGAGAGGAAAAAGAAGAATTGCTAAAGTTATGGGGTGAAAATTGAATTATTGAAGACATGTGGATTTGAAGGAAATAAATATATTCACTTCCCATATTAATAAGGATTGTATTATCTCCTTCCATTTAAAATTCCTTAATTTTAGGAATTAGTTATTTAGATTTAGAATAAATATTATCATATTTCCTTATTTTTTTCCGTTAGAAGAAAGGGAATTAGAAGTTGATTTGATTTTGGTTTTGGTTTTTGCGGTGTAAGGATATATACGCCCATATGTAATAGAGAAGGGACACACAATATTCATACAGAGATACATACATCAGTTTTTTGTAGCATATTATATTTATTCCTTAGGTTTTAGTTTATTAGGATTTCGACGGCGAAACCAAACCACTGGAGCAATATCACGGTTTGGTTTTATCAGCTAATTAATCATATTATATTTTATTATTATATTCGTAGTTTATCTAGTTTCATTATTATGAGTAGCTAATTTATATATCGGCATAGAATAAAAAATATTAGTTTATCAATCGTGAGACCTAATTGTTTTATAATTGATTCTTATGTGTTCTTGATTGTTCTTGGTTTAATTTATTCTTAATGTGTTTAAGCCTAATCAACTTGAATAATATTGGGATAATGCTATCTAATTCCACCGATATGTAATCGTTGGAAAGGGTTAGTAAGTAGCGAGTTCTTGTGAAAAACAACTAACTAGCTAAGACTAATAGCAAGATGGAGAACAATTAAGTGTGCGTCACTATTTGCTTTTACTTTGGTAATTGCTATATCAGGTTCTTTTCATTCTTAATGCGATCGAGGTGTGTATCTGGTTCAGCGAATACTTTCCGGGGGCTTGGTAAGAGAAACAATTAATTAATTATAATTGGTTAATTGTCGATAAAGTACGAAAGAATTGGGGAGGTTAAGCGTACCTACTTTCCTATAACTGATAGATGCATATGAATTGATTTATCTTTGCGCCTATGATCGGTGTTTAACTAATGTGAGTAATTCCGAGCCGATTGCATTCCTCATATATTTGCTAGATTTTTATATTTTTTAGTTTGCATTTTTATTTCATATTTTATATTAGTTAGTTGGATTATTAGTTGTTAAATAAATTTGAAATTAAGGCGTGGTGGCTACACCAAAACTTTTCTATATTAGTAGGTATTTTATTATAGTTTTTGCTTCATTCCTCGTGGGATTGATTCTGCTTACTACTGTGCTAATCTCATCTATAGAGTTTATAGATTATTTTGGTAAGTGAAACAACGTTCACCAATGAAGTATATCCAAGCAAATTCATGGCTCTGGCTGCTATATGGTTCTGATCTAAGTAAATCACTTTAGGGGATGTTGGTATGCCTTGAATACTGTAATAGCCGCTTCTGCGACCCTAGCCTGGGGGTCCGGGGGGCGGCAGTCGCCCTCGGGAAACAAACGGGGGTCTCGCTGCTGTTGATTTGGGCCGAATTGTGTTTTTGGCCCAGTTTGTTAGGGTTTAGTGGAGACAGCATATAAAGTGTCTCTCTTCTCTCTGTAAACATTAATTCTAATATAGTGAATCCGTCTCCCGTGGATGTAGCCAAATTGGTGAACCACGTAAATCTTGTGTCTTGTTATTTTCGTTCATATTTTCTGTTCTTTCTCCATTCCGCACAACAAACTGGTATCAGAGCGGTTTCCTTTTTCGGTGATATCCGTAGTGGGTATATCAGATTCTGGGCTCATCAGATCGAAGCTGATCGGGGAGAAAGATGTCTGGGTTGAACGTGAAGATCGACAAGTTTACTGGGAGAAACAGTTTCAGTTTATGGCAGATCAAGATGCGAGCTTTGCTGAAACAGCAAGGTTTGTGGACTCCGCTGACGAAGGATTTCGCGAGCAGTTCTGGCAATGTTGTGAGTCTGGAAGAAAAGGCACACTCGACGATTATGCTGTGTCTCGCGGACGAAATCATCACTGAGGTCTCAGATCAGGAGACTGCTGCACAACTGTGGCTGAAGTTGGAGAGTTTGTATATGACGAAATCTCTAACCAACAAGTTGCTTCTGAAACAACGCCTCTTCGGTCTCCGAATGCAGGAAGGTACGCAACTCAGAGACCATCTAGAGCAATTGAATACTTTGTTATTAGAATTGCGAAATATAGATGTGAAAATTGAAGATGGAGATGCTGCTTTGATTTTGCTAGTTTCTTTACCACTTTCGTATGAGAATTTTGTTTAGTCATTTATTGTTAGTAAAGATTTAGTGTCTCTGGAGGAAGTAAGATCCTCTCTCCATAGTAGAGAGTTGCGACATAAGGCAAACAGTACAAGTACAGAAAGTTAGGCCACTGGCTTGTTTGCTAGTGACGGAAACACAAAAGGCAAGGAAACCGGCAATAAGAAGAAGGGCAAGAAGTCATCTTCAAAGGGTCCCAAGGCCAATGATGTTTGTAACTACTGTAAGGAGAAGGGGCATTGGAAAAAGGAGTGTCTGAAGAAGGCTAGTAAATCTGGGAGTACATCTGATACTGCTGCTGTGGCTGAAGGGGATTTCAGTTCTGAAGATGATTTTGCTCTAGCTGTTACTGGGCAAAATAATCATTCTAATGCGTGGTTTCTTGATTCTGGGGCATCTTACCATATATGCCCAAGGAGAGATTATTTCTCAACTTATGAGCAAGCTGAGGGCATCATTACTACGGTAAATGGTGTTGCGTGCAAGGTAGTTGGGATTGGTTCAATCAAGATCAGGACGCATGATGGTAGTTTCTGTACTTTGAACGATGTCAGGCATGTTCCATCAATGACAAAGAATCTGATTTCTCTTCCTACGTTGGATAGAAAGGGTTTCGTCTACTCAGGGAGTGATGGAGTTCTGTGTGTCCGCAAAGGCTCTAGGCTGGTTCTGAAAGGTGTTCTGCATGGTACTTTGTATTTTCTACAAGGTTCCACGGTTATGGATTCTGTTAATGTTGCATCTTCGGAGGTTCACCGGGATGATATGACTAAGTTATGGCATATGAGGCTTGGTCACATGGGTGAAAGAGGGATGCAGATTCTGTCGAAGTATGATCTTCTTGGTGGCCACAAGATCAAGAGCTTGGACTTCTGTGAGCATTGCATTTTTGGGAAGCATCACCGCAGCAAGTTTCCTAAGGCGATTCATAGAACAAAGGGCACATTGGATTACATCCATTCTGATTGTTGGGGACCTTCCCGAGTTGAGTCACTGGGAGGTCACAGGTACTTTGTTTCTCTGATTGATGATTACTCAAGGATGACTTAGGTTATCATGATGAAACATAAGAGTGAAGCTTTCTCGAAGTTCAAGGAGTGGAAAGCTTTGGTGGAGAATCAGACCGGGAAGAAGATCAAGAGGCTTCGAACTGATAATGGGCTGGAATTCTGCTCGTCTGAGTTTGATCATTTTTGTAGGGATGAAGGGATTGCTCGTCATCATACAGTCAGGAATACGCCACAACAGAATGGCGTAGCTGAGTGGATGAATCAAACATTGCTGGCGAGAGCGAGGTGCATGTTCTCTAATGCTGGTTTGGAAACGAGATTCTGGGCAGAGGCGGTGAGTACAGCTTGTTACCTGATCAACCGCGGGCCTCACACGGGTATAGAGTGCAAAATACCTATGGAGTTGTGGTCAGGTAAATTTGTTGATTACTCCAAGTTAAAAGTTTTTGGTTGTACATCTTACTATCATGTTAGTGATGGTAAGTTAGAGCCCCGAGCCAAGAAGGGTGTCTTTGTGGGTTATGGAGATGGAGTTAAAGGCTCCAGGATATGGTCTCCATCTGAGAAGAGGGTTATTCTGAGCAGGGACGTTGTCTTTGATGAAAATTCTTTGCTTAGATCTATGGTGAAGCCCACAGTTGTGCCAGAAACTAGTGGAGTTGATAAACAGGTGGAGCTTGAAGTCACTCAAGGTGAAAATAGATTGGAACAATTTGAGGTGGATCAAGAGCCACAGACAGAATCTGAGATACCGGAATCTCCACCACCAGATCCTCAACCATCAGGAGCTACAGTCCGCAGTTTAGCTCAGGACCGACCCAGGAGGGTTGGAGTTGGGGCGCCAAAGAGATATGGGTTTGAGGATATGGTGGGTTATGCACTGTCAGTTGCCGAGGAAGTGGATACTCAAGAGCCATCAACCTTCAGAGAGGCTACTTCATGTACTGATGCTGATAAATGGCTTGCTACAATGGGAGATGAGATGGAGTCTCTTCAGAAGAATCAGACATGGGAATTGGTCAAACAGCCTCAAGGGAGAAAGGTAATCAGTTGCAAATGGGTTTTCAAGAAGAAGGAAGGAATATCACCTGCAGAGGGAGTCAAGTACAAGGCAAGAGTTGTTGCAAGAGGTTTCAGTCAAAGGGAGGGGGTAGACTATAATGAGATTTTCTCACCAGTGGTCAGACACACTTCCATCAGAGTGTTGCTAGCCTTGGTGACACATCAGGATTTGGAGCTCGAGCAACTTGATGTGAAGACCGCTTTTCTACATGGAGAGTTGGAGGAAGAGTTGTACATGACTCAGCCATATGGTTTCCAGGTTCCTGGCAAGGAAAAATATGTTTGCAAGTTGAAGAAGTCTTTGTATGGACTTAAGCAGTCTCCGAGGCAGTGGTACAAGAAGTTTGATAGTTACATGCTTCAGCTGGGATATACGAGGTGTGCTTATGACTGTTGTGTCTACTACAGCAGGTTGAGAGATGGGTCATTCATCTATCTGGTGCTTTATGTAGATGACATGCTGGTAGCCTCAAAGAGTAAGCATGAGGTTCAGAAGTTGAAAGGACTTCTTAGTGCTGAGTTTGAGATGAAGGATCTGGGTGCAGCTCGGAAGATACTAGGAATGGAGATTCTTAGGGATCGAAGTCAGCGGAAGCTTTTCTTGTCACAGAAAGGCTACATTCAGAAAGTGTTGGCTAGGTTTGGCATGTCTACAGCCAAGCCTATAGACACTCCTAGTGCTGCAAATATTCATCTCACCACTATGTTTGCTCCTCAGTCAGACGAGGAGAAGGAGTATATGTCTCGGGTTCCTTATGCCAGCGCGGTGGGGAGCTTGATGTATGCTATGGTTTGCACGAGGCCAGATTTAGCACAGGCAGTCAGTGTTGTGAGCAGGTTCATGGGGCAACCGGGAAAGGAACATTGGCAAGCTGTGAAGAGGATCTTCAGGTATCTTAGAGGTACGTCTGATGTGGGTCTCATTTATGGAGGTGATACTGAGTGCTTAGTTACAGGTTACTCTGATTCTGATTATGCTGGTGATTTTGACACGAGGAGATCGATGACTGGTTATGTATTCACTTTGGGAGGTTCTGTGGTTAGCTGGAAGGCGACTTTGCAACCTATAGTGACATTGTCTACTACGGAAGCAGAGTACATGGCTCTGACAGAGGCTGCAAAGGAGGGAATATGGATGAAAGGGCTAGTTAGTGATCTTGGTCTACATCATGATCAGGCTACTGTGTACTGTGACAGCTTGAGTGCAATCTGCCTAGCCAAGGATCAGGTCCATCATGAGAGGACCAAGCATATTGATGTCAGATATCATTTCTTGAGGAGTGAGAGGAGAATCAGGGTGAAGAAAGTGGGAACTGCAGATAACCCCGCTGATATGTTCACCAAATCTGTGCCACATAGCAAGTTTCAACATTGTTTGGACTTGCTGAACATCAGAGCTGATTAGGTGCTCTATGGGCAGTCCCGGGAGTGGAGGGCGAAGTCTACCCATCTGGCACTGTAATGGTGCATATGGAGTTTTCTACTTTGAGGATTCAAGTCAAGGTGGACATTTGTTGGTATGCCTTGAATACTGTAATAGCCGCTTCTGCGACCCTGGCCTGGGGGTCCGGGGGGGCGGCAGTCGCCCCCGGGAAACAAACGGGGGTCTCGCTGCTGTTGATTTGGGCCGAATTGTGTTTTTGGCCCAGTTTGTTAGGGTTTAGTGGAGACAGCATATAAAGTGTCTCTCTTCTCTCTGTAAACATTAATTCTGATATAGTGAATCCGTCTCCCGTGGATGTAGCCAAATTGGTGAACCACGTAAATCTTGTGTCTTGTTATTTTCGTTCATATTTTCTGTTCTTTCTCCATTCCGCACAACAGGGGAAGTGTTTTGCGAGGAGCTACTATGGGAGGCCATCACTTATTGTCGACATTAGGGGTAGAGGCAATAAAATGGTAGGCCATTTTAGTTTTCGAAAAGGGTTCAAGGGCTATACATTTCTTAACATGGAGGTTGTTGACAAATGGTATAGAATTCCACAACTTGTATTTAGCTTTGTTATGGCTTCTTGCTCATGTACAAGTTTCCATACTCTCTTTGTTAATTTCTTTTGGACTAGGGGAGTCTGATATATACACCCTCACTTTGGTGAGCTTTTAATTTAAAAAAAGATCGAGCAGTGTGAACCGTATGATTTTACTGAAATGGTACCAGTAATTACTACTAACCTTAGTCCATATCCACTAACTATACATAATGAAATTTATCACAACTAATTTGGATGTAATAAATCACTTAATAATACTGCAAGAATTTTATTGCAGTAATGAATGTTTTACTGGAAAAAAACGATAAATTGAAACACATGCACTAGGTCCTGGCTAAAGACCAGACTATTTCTACCTCATGTGTTCATATGGTAGAAGTTTGGCCAACCTCTGTTCTCTAGATAGGGGTTCATATGTGGTAGGGATATGGCCACCTTATCTCCTGCAATAAGTGTTTAACTTATGAATATTTAAATATAGTGGATCTCCGGACAGAAGGTCGGTGCATAAGGTTATGAAAAAAAATTATTTATTTGTTATCATATATACTAAATTTGTTAAATTACATACAAAATTTAGAATTTTTAAAATATTTTTTATATTATATTCCTTTATATTTTTCACAAATTCAAATACATATTATTACTTGTTATAACTTATAAAGTTAAATATTTAAATTTTATAAAAAAATTACAATATTAAAAGTAAAAACCCCTGGACTATCATGAGACTCTCTCATTTAAAAATGATAGTATATGAATAAGTTCACTATCCATATTTCATGTTATGTATATTATCATGTCTTGAAGGGTAAGAATACACTGGGAAATACGGTAACAACAATAGATAATTCCTTATTAACATTAACGGTAGATAATTTTTAAAATTACGGATCATGGATTTTATCTATTTTCAAATACTACTTCATGACTATTTTGAAAATATATGTTATAACAAATATAACAATGTAATCACTCAATATTATTTATACTTATATACTAATTTAATTTTGTGGTCAAAGTTAAGAACTTTTGACTAAATAAATAATTAAATTACAATTTAAATTGAGACATGAGAAGTATATAAATTTCATTGCATCCCATGAATATTATAGAGTGAGTTTCGTAAGGGACAGTCCATAAGTTTAATTACAGTTTGGTAATTGTTTTCTCGCAGCTAGGGTGGGAAAGTAGCCACCCAATTTAGGTCGTTGTAAGAAAATTTCAAAGGTAAAGATTGATTAAGATATTTGTAACTAATCCACATTGTGGAAATTGAGCCCAAATCAATTCAGCCGTATTTAAATGTCCATTGAAATCAGTTCCCTTAGAACGAGAAAATTTATTTGTTAGAATCACCGTAAACAATTTTAGTGTATGCTTTGTAATGAGTCTTACGACCAATATCTTATAGTTTCTGATAAAAATAGCTTCTCTTTATCATTAAAAAATAAGAATCATAAAATATTTTGAAGCGAAACTAAATTTAAATCTATACAAACCTGAATAAAATATTTACACGGATCTGACAATATAAGAAAGGTTGTCTCACCATAAATTATAGTAAGACAAATTAATAAGTAAAGTTTTAAAAGTTACAAAAAGGACCTCATGTCCTTTATCATATTTAAATAGTTGTATTTAAATCCCCAGTTTCATCCTAAGAATGAGTGATGAGAGCTCAAGTCTTTGTAAGACAGCAATTGAACAAAACAAAGTCATTATGCTGGACAAAACTATACTACTTGTTACTACTATACTTAATAACGTCTAACCACTCTAATTTCTGTGTATTTCATCAGCTCTACCTTAAATGCTCGTCCTTGACTTTTTTTTTGAAAAACATTGAGCTATCCAATCGATAATATCTTTAGTTACATATAAGTAAAAGTTATGAAAAATACTAATTGAAAATAGATATTACGGCAAGCATGACAAAGTCACTCGTGATGATTTTTAACTAGTGTACCATTAAAATTTGACCGTCAAAACTAAATAATTTGGGAAATTCGATTGAGTAATCCCAGTTCTCTTGTAAGTACTAGTTTAACTCTAATTTTTTTTGAAAGTACAGATATACACATGGCCAATGTTGACCATAAAAATCATAACCCAATCACAAGCGGCCGATGTTGGCAAGAATATTTTTAGTGTTGACTTGATTTGTAAAGACGAAATTTCATAATTAAGTTTCAGAATTGAAAAACGTTCTCATGTAAACCATAGTTTTTTTATAAATGCGAATATAACCCCCCATTTTTAGTACATATATAACCCTGATTTGATCTAAAGTCCAGGTCAACCCCGCTCTTTTATATTTTTTAGTGGATAGACTTAAATACCCCTTAGATTAATTTTTTAACAAATGTGTGTGTGTTGTAATTGTGTTTTGAAAAGAGTGTAATTTAAGTTTCAAAGAGATTGTAACGCCTCCTAAATGCTTCTCCATTCTCTATAAAACCCTATCGTATGCTCTGTAACTTCTCCTCCACCATCCTTTGCGATGACCACCGCTGCTACTGCTTCACAATGCTAGCCCATCGCTTTTGACAAATTCACCCTGCTTTCATGGAAGTGATGAGATTTGAAATCCGAAAGTGATTGGAAACGCCAATGCTAGTGCCGGAGGTTGTGTCTGGGGAGCTGAAACTTTGGCAAGGTAATGGCGATGGGGATCAACGATGCAACGATGCTCTAGGAGAGGGAAGATGAGGGAGCGTAAAGTCCGGCAAGGAAATGGCGGTAGGGAGCAATGGAGCTATGAAATTGTTAGGGCGACTCCGATCGTGAACCTGTTTAGAGAGATGGTGAAGGGGCGGGAAGATGAGGTTAGGGTTTGTGATGACAACATCATTTGCTTGAGTAGTGCGGAAGTTATGGGGATATACTGCTAGCGGCGACTTTGATTGTGAACTGGTAAAAGTGAAAGCGAAGGAGCAGAAAAATGAGAGAATCGAGAAGAATTGCAATGATAATTTTTTTAAATTAACAAGGACAAAAGTGTCTGAAGATATTCAGAAGTAAAACAAGGACAACATCATCAGCACTGGTCATTGGGGACATAATTATAATTTCCAAAGTCAATGCTTGTCTTTGGTGTGCACACACACACATATATATATATCAGCACTTTAAAAAAACTGGATTCATATCAGCACTCACAAGGCATCTCGAAGGCTACTCAAGCTTCCCAAAAAGGATACGAAATTTGCGAGGGATATTTAGGTTTATCCACTAAAATCGACGAAAATCGAGATTGATTAGAACTTAAGGGAAAATCAGAGTTATATCTACACTAAAAATACTAAAATTTATATTTGACATTTATTAAAGAATTGGATTTAGAGAGCACTTTTTTTCTAATAGTCTTGACTAAATGAAGAGTGGTTTTCACAGAGATAGTACTTAGGTTTGTCCTATAAAAATAGAAGGCCAAGAGGTATTCTTTCAATCTCTAACACACACACTCTTGTTCATTCATAGTAGATATAAAAAGTAAAATGGCATCCAAAGTGGAGATAACATCAAAAGAGATGATAAAACCATCTTTTCCAACTCCCCATCACCTTAGAAACCTCAAACTATCCTCCCTTGACCAAATTGTACCACCAAATTACATACCTCTCATTTTCTTCTACGAATTGTACCACCAACTGGACCACCATCAACTACAGCAATCTCTGAAGAAATCCTTGGCAAATGTTCTCACAGAATTTTATCCTTTGGCTGGAAGGTTTTCCAGAGAGACCTTTACAATCGCTTGTAACGACTTGGGAGCTTTGTTTGTCGAATGTAAAGTTCAGGGAAATGTCTTGGAGGCCATCAAAGATCCAACCATGGATGAACTTCAAAAGTATATGTATCTGCCTATTGGATCAAGTGGTGAGGCCAACGCCATGGTTCTTGCTATACAAATCAACCTGTTTGATTGCGGAGGAATTGCAGTTGCCGTCCAAATGCACCATAACTTAGGCGATGCACACTCTGTGGTGAGCTTCCTGAATGCTTGGGCTACAGCCGCCAGAGGAGACGATGATCATCAAACGTTTTCCCCCAGTTTTGATATGGCGACCTTATTTCCTCCAAAAACTATGTTCAGCTCAGGTTCGGAACCATCCAGGCCCCCACCTATCACAGAACAAATAGTTGCCAAACGCTTAGTGTTTGAGAAGAAAGAACTGGAGAACCTAAAACTGCGATATTCATCGCAAGCGATCAAGGATCCAACCCAAGTGGAAGCAGTTTCCTCATTTTTGTTGAAGCATTTCAGAGATGCTACCAGAGCTAGAGGATCCAAGAAATATCTCGCGGTAGCCCATGCCGTGAACCTGAGGCCTAGAATGGATCCACCTCTTCCCAGCCACGCCTTCGGGAATGCTGTTGGCACTGCAGTAGCCGTACTACCAGTTGATGATAATGATAGCAATGTGGTTGGAGTTTTGAGGAATGCGATAAGGAAAATCGATGGAGATTACATTAAGGAAATACAGTCAGATTCTCTCAAGAAGTTTGAGGCACTATGTTTTGAGGGGGAGCCTTGTTTTTTTAGCAGTTGGACAAGGTTTCCTGTGTATGAAGTTGACTATGGTTGGGGTAGGCCTATATGGGTGAGCACTACCTCATTTCCACACCGAAATGTCGTGGCATTGATGCCTACTAGGTCTGGAGAGGGCATGGAAGCATGGGTTAACATACTTGAAGAAGATGCTGAGTCTATTGATTTCCATTCATGAATTGATTAACTCAGGCCAAATTTGAACTTCAGTATAATATATATGCTTACGTATAAGTTGAATTAAGCCAAAGTTATGATTGTCTTCCTCTGTATGTTGTAATATATAATACTATCATTAATTATGGTATCTTGACACTGTTATTTAATATGGCACTGGAGGGTTATTGTGACTTTTACTCAAGTTCTTTTCAGACTTGGTTATAATTGTGAGGCCTCCCCACAAACCTCCTTTCAATCTTAGACATTATTAATTGGAGAAGAATACAGAATGAGAACAGATCGACTTTAATTCTTGAAGTCTAAAGCATCTTCCAGGCAACTGTGAGGTTTGTTTTTCTTTGTACCAAGTTTCACATCTTCTCAATCATCTCGTTCAAAAAAACAAAAAGAGAAGTGATGTTGGGTAAATATTTTCAAGCTGTAGACAATCATATATTAGTGTTTTTGTTAAGGAATATAATATAAATATTACTTGTAATTATAATTAGATTCTATTTTATTTTCCTAGCTTGTTTAGGTATTTTGTACTACTATATAATGTACCATGAGGTCATGAATAAAGACACACATCATTACCCTTATTTTCTACATGGTATCAGAGCCCAGGTTGGGTTACTGGACCGATGTGTGGATCCCCTTTAATTTGGCCTGATATGGGTTGTGGAGTGTTTCCACGTTGGCACGTGAGGAGACGTGTTGAAAGATATATACCACGTCGATTTCTTAAAGATAAAATGAGTTGTATATAAGGTCATCTTAAAACCAACTGGCACTAAGTGGAGGTGACCCAAGACCTTATATACAAGTCATTTAATCTTTAAGAAACAGATGTGGGATATATCTTTCAACACTTTTTATCGATAAATAAATAAATAACTTCATATGTTGATGAAGGCCTGGGATGTTAAGGTGGCCACTCACAAAGTGGTAGAAGATAATGTGAAGAAATGAGAACAAAGCAAAGGGTAAAGAATGATCTATGTTTTGAAGCAGAGTTCTGAGAAGTATCTGAGAAGATTAATCCTCCAAGGGTGGTACCATTGGATTCATCTTCTCGAGTACTATAAAAATGACTACAAGAACTCCCAAAATGAATCAACGGTTCACCCAGAGGAAGCAAATCAAAACTAGATGTTTTTGTGTCGCGACTCGCGACAAATGGACCTGAGAGCTCACAATTCTCACAAAAAAATCCTGATTGTGTCGCGACTAGCGAGGGAGACATCGTGACTTGCAAAAATCCCCGAAACTTTCTTTTTACTCCCCTTTTTCTTGTATTATAAATAGCACTCCATCCACTCATTCTCTTTCGCTCTAAGCCCGACTTCGGGGCTCCAAAACCCCTAGCTTTTCATCATTTTCTTTCATTTTTTTCTTCTTTCTTTGTAGATCTTTGTTCTATGTCATGAGTTTTGATTACCCAGATTAGTTTTGTACTTGGGAGCAATTCATTGAGGCTTCCTTGCTAATGTCTTGAAAATCATTTCCATCTATATATTGCTTTCTCTATTGTGCATTGATTGAGGCTTCATTGCTAATATCTTGAGAATCATTTCCATCTATATATTGCTTTCTCTATTGTGCATTGATTGAGCTTTGAATGTGGATTGTTAATGGCATTAATGTTGTTGGAAGTTTAAGTATAGGAATTGCTTGTATGCTTTCTTGTTAAGGTTGGGAAAAAGTAGCTAAGTTTCCCCTCTTTTGATATGGAATCCATGACCATGAGCTATAGGTTCTAATGGTGTTGGTGTATTGTTGCTAGATGAATGTGATAATGTTGAACTCTTTGTCATGCTTGTTTAATTTAGCAAACAGGAGAGTCTAATGAACGTTGAACGTTCTTGACGAATCTTGTGTAAATGCATGAATTGGTTTAATGCTTAGATACAATGTAGTGTTTATAAATATTACTAAACTTGTTGGTTCTTCGTGCTCAACACCATTAATGGGATACTTTTAGCCATTTATTGACTAAAGGAGTCATTAGTGAGGTTTGAAAAGAGATGTCAAATTCACTCTTGCAAACTACTATCTAAGAAGGATAGAAGATTTATCTTCACAACAAGTAGTTAAAGTAATAAATAGGTTGTTTCACTTGTTCTTAAAGCTATTGTTATTTATCATTCATGTGTTCTTAATGCTATGTTTTATTTCATTTATGCCATGAGTTGTTTGAAAATAGAAAGTGTTTGTATGATTGAAGTGTTAGGGTGTTAGGGAAGTTGCAAATTTCTTAGCTCTTTGGCATGAAAATCCAAGGACATGGACATAGAATTTCTAAAGTATAATGTGTTGGGATTCTTGCTAGATAAGTATGTTAATGTGGATTGTTTTCATATTTATCATATAGATGCAATGAAATGTTGAATGTGGTTTGTTCTAGGTTTAGCCTAATGAATGCTACGTTTGGTTCAATGGCTATTTCTTTGGTAGAAGGATTATTTTTATCAAATCTATGATCTTTCTTGTATAATGTCATTGATGAAATACTTTTATTGTGTGGTTTGCCTAAAGTGATTATCAATGAGGTTTGTAAAATGTCATTGTTTGCATTTGCAAATTACTACTAAGAAGGAATGGATGTTGATCTTCAATTGGGAAGTGATAACATTCCCCATAGATAACAAATGTGATAGCATAAGTGAATGGTCCAATGATCTACATGAGATTTGGAAGTGGATATCAATTGTTCCCAAGGCTTTGTCTTTCGTAGTGTTAACCCATTTTTCTTAGTTTTTTTGCATGATTAGCATAGTTACTTGACTTTGCTAGTTAGCTTGTCTTTTAATTTCATAACTTAGTACCAAAATCAACCAACCCCCCCCAATTTATTTGCTTATATATATATATATATATATATATATATATATATATATATATATATACTTCTAGCCTAATATCAACCTTACACGTTTAAACCCTTAGAAAAATCCATCTTATTCGTGGACGGCCCTGATTTGCCATTATTTACTTAGTTGTAGATAGGAAGAGGCCTTATAAATTTAATTTTGAGAGGTACGATGACGACCTCCCAACTATATAAAAATAATGATTCACATTTTCAAAATTTTATTTTCGATACATAGCTGTAGGAGTGTTCAAATTTTCTTATATTTTATTTCTTTACATAATATAAAATATAATTTAAAACAATTCAATCAATGTAAAAATAATACAATGTACAGATGAATGAATTTACTATTATGAATGTCTATCTAACAAAATTAAAATTATATGGATTTGAAATAATTATATATGAAGAAATATATAAAATTAATAATTTTTGGTAATTTTGTTGACTAGACGCCTGTGTTTGACAGAGCTTATAAATTGATTTACTTATAATCCAAACATTTTTAAATTATATTTAAAGTGATATAAATAGATTATTTTAAAAGCAGTAATTCTTTCTTGGAGGGGGAGGGGGTGGTGGTGGTGGTTTGAAATATCTCTTTGCTTTCAAAATAAATCCGCTTTGATTATAAGCACAACTCTATCAAACCATAGTGACGACATCGGTTTCAACCTCTAAAAACGGTAGCTCAATTTGAAAGGCTCACTTTGAATTTTTGTCCACGAAAAATCGACTCCCTTATTTGACGTGGTTAGAGATGTTTATCTAAATGATGGTCTTAGACCCATCTAAGACACAATCGATCACATGTCCTCTATTGCCTTTAGATTTTTTTATACTTCTCGACTAGGACTATATAAATCAAAGATGCAATGGGATAATTGAATACTAAGAGTTGAATGTGATAGTCTTACCCAATCTTATGGTGAAATATTGAGTTTAAGTATAATTATTTAAAATACTTTATGTAATTTTTAAAACTTCACTCAATCCCTTGCCTCATCATAAATTATATTGAGATTGTACGTCTTACATGAATTTTTCTCAGTTTTATTGAGAAAGTAAATGTGAATAAACAATGTTGAGAGACAAAATTATCTAACGGAAATTTAATAATATCATAAATTTTAAATTAATAAATTGTTATATATGATAATTAATGAACAGCAGTAAATTGAAAATCCGGCCTTGGCTAAAAGAGAGGCCCAACTGTTTAATTCCTCATAAATTAAGGCCAAAATAGTTAGGAGATAAGTACCGTCACATGCTAGAAGATAGGCCGATATTTTGTTCCCAATAGTAGGGGTGGGAAAAAAAAAATTGAAAATCGAACCAAAAATTGAATTATCCGAATTCGAATAACACGAATCGAATTTAAAATACGGTTTTTGGATAAGCGAATTGAATAAACCGAGTTTTGAATATGGTTTTTGGTTTGGTTTTGGATATTGAAACTCAAACCGAAAATCGACCCGAATACCGAATTGTAAATAAATAAATATTATATATATATATATATTAATATAAGGCTAATAAATTAAATAAACTTGGGCCATTTGAATAAATGTATTTGCCTAAGCCCAAATAAACTTGGACCACTAGGGTTCACAATCCTACCACTATATAAACATAACACAGCTCACATTTCTTGATTCTTCAGCAGCTGATGCCTGATACCTTTGTGGCGGAGCTAGGGTTCACGCCGCTGCCTCCTTCACGTCGTCGCACCTGCAACCAACGCCGCCGCACCTGTAACCAACGTTGCCGCACCTGCAACCAACGTCGTCGCACCTGCAACCAATGCTGCCATACCTGAACCAACGCCGCCCGATCTCCCATCATGATAGAAACGGTGAGTGTCCCGCCGCCATTACAGTCGATCCAAGCTTTAATCTCAATTCTGCATGATCCATCATATTGTATTGAGTATGGATAATAACAGACATAGCAAGGGAGGGAACCATTTCTTCAAGAACACTGGGCTGGGATTCAAGACTCCTGGTGCTGCTATTGAAGGTATTGATTTTGCTATACCTGCGTTTGTATTTTGGTAGATCATGCTGTTTGTTTATTGAGATTTGTGTGTTTTCCACAGATTAGAACCTAGTTTAGGGTTTATTTAGCTCTGGTTGTTTAGGATTTTGAGTCTTCTCCGAGGATTATAACCTAGTTTACCTGCAGTTCTGTGTGCTTAGTTTGTTTAGGAGTGATTTGTATATGTTCAACTATTAGATACTTCTTGATGTGCACAACCTTCTTTCTTATGATGATATAACTTGTAATGTCATATGAGTGACTTCCACGTTTATCTATGGAAAATGGATACTGAAGTAGCAATATATTATGTATATAGAAATGATAATTTATTTACCAATAAAGTATAAATGTGTCCAAAATAGTGAATACCTTGAAGTGCTTGGGTTTACTATTGTTATTGCTACTACTATCATTTCATTTGTATATTAAACTCAAACTTTCTTATGATGTAGGTCATCTATGGTATAGATTTCGTTGTCCATTGAGAACCTGTGTCAGCCTAACCAGGAACATAAGATGGTGGAGAAAAGTCATATTGTGTTTCTCCACCCCATAAAGGTGGTTGTGTTTCTAGCAGTTTCTTCTTGTTCCTCTTTACTCATGATTTTTTTAAATATTCGATAGTCTAAGTGAAAACTTCTCTCAAACTTGTCCTGTTTCTTGTCAGACTGAAATGCAGAGCAGCAATTCAAGTTCTACTGATTCTTCATCTCCTTCGGTTGAAATGAACGATGATATTAGTGCTGAAAGTGACAGGTGAAAGCAAGAGAGAACTCGCTTATTATATTTCTTTCTTCCTAACCACTTTTGCTTGTGGTGGCAATGTTATCTAGTTCTCCTTTCGAGTAAGATGTCTGAATTGTCATATTCAACTCAGACATTTTCTTGTTTTCTCTATTTTTCTCCCATGTAAAGAGTGACGATCATTCACACTCTTTTATTCCTGCAAACTCATGTTTGACACTTAAACTATTCCAACTCTTTTGACTATTAATGCACATATAGCATGCTAAGTTTATTTCGCCATTCATGTTTCTGATGCAGAAATAGACCTTCCAAGTTCGAAGAGTACTATCAATTCTAGACAACAAAATCTTCCACATTCTGTTGACCCTAGTTCCTTAGATCGTGCCAGGAGGGGATCAGCTGGGGTGGTAGGGTCCATGATGCTTTTGAAATCAAACCAGCAAATGCACGCTCCCATCACGCAGGTTGATCTGCTTGAAGTAGCTTGCTTAGCTGCACTACCATTTCTTTTTATCTTTTCCTCACTATTACGTTGAGTTATTATAGAATCCACCACTCATGACAGAAGATATGCATGAAGAACGACTCCAAGCAGTTGAAGCCCTCGGAGATACCTTTGTAAGCTTGAAATTCCCTTGTCTCTACTTTCTTTTTTCAGTCTTATAAAATGTGTGTGAAGTAAACTAGAAGATCAACTTTTCACTGTAGGCAAATTCCTATGGAAATCTACCATTTTTGTTGAGATTATGTGCTTGTGTATGGCTTTTTTTGTTGAACAGAGTTTATGATATAATCATTTTAAATTGAAACATCATACAACTGTTTATCTTTGTTATTACAGAGCTCTTCAGTTCAACTGGAGAATGAAATCTTGTCATCGGGTAAGAATACTTCCGTCAATGATAAGTTATACAGTGTCATTCTTGGTATCTGAACCTGAGTGAATCATTCTCCCAAATGTTGATATTTTGAAGGGATTCTAGAAATATCTCATGTCAAAACTAGACTAGCAGCTTAATGTTCCTTTTGTTCAAAGTTTGGAGGGGAAGTTTCTTAAGAAATAATAGAGAAAAGTTCTGTATATGCTTGAATAGACCGTTACTTCATTCCTTCTTTTTATTATGCTTAACCACATGAAGCCTCTCTTGCTAATCTCTCGGAATTGAGATTTCTTTCATCAGTTAATGAATCTTCAGATGTAGTTTTTTTGGAACTTTGATTTAGAATTAGATGCTTATTGTGTAAACTCCGTGTGTCAAAATGCCAGTTATCTCTTGCCTCTGAAGAGGACAAATGACATGTGCTGCAAAAAGATTATCACTTATAGCCTGAATGTTTTTAGTTGCAGTATATATTTTTATATGACGTTTAATTTTGGTACCATTTGAACTAGACATGTCAGCATTTAAAGCTGCGAATCCTGATGTTGTATTCTAAAATTTCATTCGATGGCATTCTCCTAGGGATTGGGAGAATGATGATAGTAGGGAGGTTGGTGTATCTCAAGCTGATACGGGAAACATTTCAAACAATGGGTGGCCTCCTAGAGGAAAGCTTTCTCAGAGAATGTCCGATTATGGGAATTCGTAGAGAAAGATTTGGACGATGCTCCTGCAATTCTGGGCTTAGCAAGGCCTTTGAATTTTGAAGGTAGTTTCTTCATTTTTTGTTTTAGATGTTGTATAGACCTAATCTAAAGGATAGATTGGTGGGATTGGATGATTAGGAGTTTTTATCCTAACCTTGATCCTAATCTTTTCTTTTCTGTGCTGATTCTTTATACATGTTCTCACATATGAATTCAGAGTAAAGTTGGTGTTTGTACAAGTTGTTCTATGTAGGTAGGGGTACATTGTTGATGTAATCTTAAAGCCTACTGAACTGTACATTGTTTTTATGTTAGTTGATGTTTTAATCTTCTCAATTCTATGTATTTTCAGGGTAAACTTAAAGTGCTTCAAGTCTTGAAGAAATGTGAAACTTTTGAAGATAAATATTAAAACAGGCTGTTGATCCTTGATATTAAGTGTAATCCATGGTTGAATTTGTATCATATTTGTGGGATTTTAATTCTGAAGAACTGATTTTGGTGATGTAGAATTTAAATTACATATTCGGTATTTTTCTTAAATTTTGAATTAAGTAATGTATTTTTAATATTTTTTAAAAGTGTTCTGGTCCAATTTGATTTATTCGGATTAGATCCGAATTCAAACCGAAACCGAATTCCAAATTCGGTTTGGTTTATTCGGGTTATTCAGGTTATTCGGGTCGGTTTCGGTTTTGAAATTTTTAGAAAAAAATCGAATAAATTGAACCGAATAAACCAAAACCCGAATAAACCGAACCGACGCCCACCCCTACCCAATAGGGGTTTGTCCATTATGGGGTCGGTAAAAGGCCAACTTATTTTAGGTTAGAAAGTATCATCTTAATGGCGAGCGAAGGAATCCATATGAAACATGATGGAAAACTTTATTATATTTTCATATTCAAATACACCTTATTACTTGTTTTAATTCTTAAAATTTAGAGTGCGTCTCTTGAAAGACGGTCTTTCCATAAGTCATGGAAAGACCAAGGTTTAAAGTGTAAATTAGATAAAATTAAGATAAAATTTTTGGGTTGCATGAACCGGGTTATAAATTTTATAACTACTACATGTTGCATACTAAATTTTTAATGTTGCAACTAACACCTTTTACCTTTTATTATTCGAATTAAACCCCGTCTTTCCATAAGCCTATGGAAAGACCGTCTTTCCCAAGACTTTGCCTAAAATTTAATATTTAAATTTTATAAAAAATTATAATATTAAAAATTTAAAAATACACTTAATTGTTCATAGATTTATTGATATGCCACACTTGCTGAGACTTTCTATAGGTTAACATATCATCTTAATGGCGAGTCAAGGAACCTATAAGTGTGTGTATATATATGGCACTAAAATGCAATCAGCCTAAGGCAAAACACAGTTCACCAAGCGTCAAATATTATACATGGAACTCAGTATTGTATCTTTTTTTTATTGTTTTTTATTCCGTTGATGTATGAGTGCTTTATTTTTTTGTGCATGTTGGCAGAAATTTGGATGCCATTATGCATCTTGTGAAATTTGGATGACATGGTGTCTGAATGCGTCCTCAGAGTGATCTATATTTTTTTTCTAGAATTTATAGAGGACGTGTGTCCTCACGGTGTTTGTTTGTTTTTTTTTGCAGAACCTATAGAGGACGCATTCGTGGATGTGAGATGAAAGAATGAATACCTTGAGTAGGGAAAAGAGGAGAAGGTTTTGGAAGGAACTCTTGTTTTGCAAAAAATGAAAGCTTAGTCTTGAAAGAGCAAGAGTACAATACATATAGATAAGAATAGTGAATGACTAAACTACCCTTAAGCTAAACTAATGTAATTACATATATGTTAACATCCCCCCTCAAACTCACGATGCTACAGCAAGAAGCATTGAGAGTTTGTCTGATAAGAAACGAAAGCGAGCAGTGGAGTGAGCCTTTGTGAAAAGATCCGCAATCTGGAGAAAAGAGGGAACAAATGGCAATGAGATCGTACCAAGGTGCAAGTGATGGCGCGTGAAGTGACAATCAATCTCAATGTGCTTGGTGCGCTCATGAAAGACAGAATTGCGTGCAATGTGAATAGCACTCTGATTATCACAATGCAATGGAGTGGGTCGTGAAAGTTTGATGCCAAAATCAGATAGTAACCAACGCAACCAAACAATCTCAGCTGTAGTCGAGGCCATGGCACGATACTCAGCTTCTGTAGAAGAGCGAGAAATGACATCCTGTTTCTTACTCTTCCAAGAAATGAGAGAGTCGCCAAGAAAGATACAGAATCCGGTAGTGGATTTGCGATCCTCAACATCACCAGCCCAATCAGCGTCAGAATAAGCACGCAACTCCAAAGATAATGATGAAGGAAATAGGAGACAACGAAACTGGGTGCCTCAGAGATATCTGAGAATGCGAAGAACAGCAGCCCAATGAACCGATGTAGGAGCAGTGACAAACTGACTAACCACATGTACAGCATGCGCAATGTCTGGGCGAGTGACTGTAAGATAAACCAAGCTACCAACCACTGTACGATAAAGTGTGGGATCTGATAGAGGAATCCCATCATCCGGAGAGTAATGAGCATGAGTCTCAAGAGGAGTGTCAACCGTCTTATTGTCTGTAAGACGGGCACGCTAAAAAATATCAGCTATATACTTCGACTGAGACAACAGATAACCCTTAGCAGAAGAAGCAACCTCAATACCCAAAAAATAACGGAGCACACCCAAATCTTTCATAGCAAAACAATAAGCCAAATCACGCTTCAATGATTCAATACCCTCGCAATCATCACCAGTAATAATCATATCATCAACATACAAAGAAAGGAGAATACGACCCTTACTTGTATGCTTGATGAACAAGGCCGAGTCATAAGAGCTGGGAAGAAAGCCAAGAGAGGATACCACAGTGGAGAACTTCTCAAACCAAGCTCTAGGTGCCTGTTTGAGTCCATAAAGAGATCGGTGAAGCCTACAAACATGCCCCGGCTCATGTGGTACACCGGGAGGAGGAGTCATATAAACCTCCTCGTGAAGATCACCGTACAAAAAGGCATTTTTCACATCCATCTGTGAAATCTTCCACTGAGAAACAGAGGCAACTGCAATCAAGGTACGAATGGTGGTTATCTTGGCAACAGGAGCAAAGGTCTCATCATAATCCATCCCATGCTCCTGTGAATAGCCCTTTGCAACAAGGCGAGCCTTGTATCTCTCAACAGATCCATCAGACTTGGTCTTAATCTTATAGACCCAACGAGAACCAATGGTGTGCTTTCCCGAAGGCAAAGGTACCAAATCCCAAGTGTGAGTCTGATGCAGGGCAGCAAGCTCCTCAGCCATGGCAGCCTGCCAAAGAGGATTACAGACAGCCTCTCTATAGGATGTAGGTTCAGACAGAGAGTGAATGGAGACAAGAAATGAAGCAAATGAAGGAGAATAAGAAGAGTAAGCAAAATCAGGCTTCCGAGTGGACTTACAAATACGAGTAGACCGACGAGGGGGTGGATGCGCCGCAATCTCAGAAGATGGTGGAACAGGCGGTGAAGGCAATGGAGGGGGAGAGCTCGGAGGAGTATCTGTATTCAGAGGATCAGAGTCTGGTGGCGGAACATCATCGGTGGTGACATCAAAAGGATCAATGCAACGAAGATCTGACTGAGTCAACTGATGGGAACTACGTGGAACAGAGAAAAAAGGAATATGCTCTAAGAACACAACATGACGAGAAACATATAATTTTTGACTGACTGGATCAAAGCAACGATATCCCTTCTGACCACTACCATAACCCAAAAAGACACACAAGGCAGACTTTGGGGACAACTTAGAGTGCTCAACATGAGGTTTAAGGACAAAACAAGTGCAACCAAAAACACGCAACAAAGTATAATCAGGTGCAACCCCATACAGCCTCTCAAAAGGTGACAAACCTGAGTTGTGAGAGGTTGGAATTCTATTAATGACGTGTACAGCAGTGTGAATGGCTTCCCCCCAAAATATCCTAGGAACATCTGCTGACAACAAGAATGAGCGAGCTGTCTCAACCAGGTGACGGTGTTTCCTTTCGGCAACACCGTTCTGCTAAGGAGTATCCGTACAAGAAGTCTGACGTATGGTGCCATCAGAAGACAGAAGCTGGCAAAAAGCATTAGAGGTGTATTCACCTCCCAAATCACACCTAAAACACTTAATGACAGCAGAATGTTGTGTCCTAATAAGAGCTCTAAAATCACGATAAATATCCAAGAAATCAGATCTATGCTTCATAAGGTAAACCCAAGTATAACGAGTAAAATCATCAATAAAAGAGACGTAATATCTAGAGCCCCCTTTCGTAGGTACGGGAGAGGGTCCCCAAACATCAGAATGAACAAGATCAAAAGGAGCAAGAGATGATGAAGTACTGTTCTGAAAGGGTAAAGCAGAAAATTTTGCAAGTTTGCAACCACTACAATCAGAAATATCATGAGAGTTCAATGGTCCTAAAGCACCCGTAGAGGTTAGAAACCTTAAACGGGATGCAGAAACATGACCCAAATGAGAATGCCACAAATAAAAGAGTGAAGACGAACTACTCAAACGAAAAGATGACAAATCCACACTAGAGGCAGCAACATCATCTGACATTCTGAGGTGGTCCAAAACATAAAGTCTCCCCTGCCTATGGCCTGTCCCAATCATCATCTGAGATCGACGGTCCTGAATAAGACAATGAGAATCCGAAAACCAAACATTTAGACCAGAATCACACAATTGACCAACAGAACATAAATTTAAGGCAAGATTTGGTATATAGTAAACATGATCAAGAAGGATAGAAGGGGTGACAACAGAACCAATACCTTCCAATGGCATAGAAGTGTCATCAGCGGTCACAATAGGAAGCGACAAATGAGGAGATAATGAAACAAAAGACTCAGACTGAGGGGACATATGATGAGTGGCACCAGAATCTATGATCCATGTACCTGAGACAGATGATGATGGTGGCAAACCTGAGGGAGAGGCAGACATAGCATGAGGCTGAGGCTGTGAGGCGAGGAACTCCTGGATCTTCTCTAGCAAATGAGGATCCACAGAAGGAGCAGCCGCTAGTGCATTAGGCATCTGAGGTGGACGAGATGCCCAAGGAGCCACGGGCCGAGTAAGGGGCCGATAAGGAGGTCGTGGCTGATAAGGAGGCCGCGGCTGATAAGGAGGCCGCGACTGTGATGGAGGAGGAGGACCACCACTGCGGGACAACAATGGACACTGAGACTTCCAATGACCCTTTTGATGGCAGAAAGCACACTCATCAGAAGAGACTCGAGCATAAGTACTAGATTTCCCACTTAAGGGTCGATGTGGGACAGCAAAAACTGATGACATAGGAAGGAGAGGAGTCTCCTTATCTCCCTTAGACTTAAGGCGAATTTCCTCAGCAAGCAACTCATTCACCACAGAATCAACCGAAGGCAGGGGACTACGATGGAGGATAGCCCCACGCAACCCCTCAAAGTCATTACGAAGGGCCATCAGAAACTGAACCAAACGCTGCTCTTCACGCCTCGCGATATAAGGCTCAAAGGCCCTCAATTCCTGGGACTCAGTGAGTGCCAACTGATCCCATAAGGAAGACATGGCAGAATAGAATTCCTGAATACTCAACTCATTCTGTCTAAGTGCTCGAATATTAGTCTCCATTTGGTATTGTTTTGCAAAGTTGGACTGTGTATAAATCCTCACCAAATGCTCCCAAACCTCCTTTGCAGTCTCATACTTAGCCAACTGAGCACCAATCGAGTGAGTCACGGAGTTATTAATCCAAGTAAGAATCTTCGCATTCTCAGATTCCCAAGTATCCGACAAAGTATCATAATCCTCAACTCCTAACGTAGGCAGTCTCTTCACACCAGAGATATACCCCCACAAACATTTGCCACGCAAAAAATTCCGCATCACATAGCTCCAATGCGAGTAATTCTTACCGTCCAATTGCACACTAATTGACTGAAGGGAATCATCCCTACCACCCACCATGATTACAATTCCAGAAATTCAAATGCACAAATAACACAATCACCAAATCGACAACAACTATAAGCTCCACAATCAGAAATCCAACAATCACAAACCCAAACGATCCCAATAATAAACTCCAATTAGAAAAACCCCAAACAATAGCAAACCCTAAATACGCATACCAACAATCCAAGCAAACAGCCCCAATTCGAAAGAAATTGAACAACCCAATACCAATAATCCAAATATCAACTGTACCCCAGCGGGGGCGCGCTGCCCCCCGCACCCCCCAGTTCGATCAGCGCTGTTGGGCATCGGATTACAATCTACTCCAAGAATCACAACCAATGCTCTGATACCATGTGAGATGAAAGAATCAATACCTTGAGTAGGGAAAAGAGGAGAAGGTTTTGGAAGGAACTCTTGTTTTGCAAAAAATGAAAGCTTAGTCTTGAAAGAGCAAGAGTACAATACATATAGATAAGAATAGTGAATGACTAAACTACCCTTAAGCTAAACTAATGTAATTACATATATGTTAACAGTGGAATGCGTACTCATCGTGATTAAATTTATTTTTGCAAAAATTTCAGTGGACGCATTCGAGAGCTCGAGGGCTCGGGGCAGGACGTTCGAGGGCTCGAGGCAGTGAGGAAGATGGTGGGCAAAGGAAGGAAAATGGCGGAAGAAGTGAGGAAGACGGGCGATAAAACAGACGAAATGAGGACGCATTCGGTGAATGCGTCCTCTGAAAACTTAATTAAAAAAAATGCGTCCTCTGAAAACTTAATTATAAAAAAAATTCTGACAACCCTGAGGACGCATTCACATAATGCGTCCTCCATTTTCTGTTACAAAAAAAATTATTAAACCATGAGGATGTATTTCGTAAATGCGTCCTCTTATTTTCATGAATTTTTTTTTCTAAAAACATGAGAACGCATTTTCTCCACCTTCATGTCCAAAAGCTTAAGGTATCTCTATGTAGCCGTAATAATAGAATTTTCTATTGATGTATCTCTATGTCCAAAAGCTTAAGGTGGGAAACAAGAATGTAAGGCTTCCTCCTGGGACATCTGGTCTTCCAGTTATCGGCGAAACTTTGAGCCTTTACCTCAAAATTCGAAAAGGGGTTCAGTTCGACTTCATCTCAGATCGAATGAGCAAATACTCATTCAACATGTTCAGGACATCACTGATCCGAGAGCAGATGGCGGTAATATCCAGCGCTGAAGACAACAAATTCTTATTCTCTAATGAGGGCAGGTTGTTTGAGGTAACTAAACCATGAATCACAAGTAATAGATACGTTTTTCTTTCTTTCTTTCGAAATGATCATATGACAAAGTAAGTACGTACATTTCTTGAATTTCAAGTTACTGCATCTGCTTCACTTTTGTTTGTTGATCTCTTACAAGGTATGGTTTCCTAGTCGATTGGGAGATTTCTTTCCAAAGTCCAGCAATCAAACCAGTTCTGGTGTGCACGGGAAAACTTTTCGAGACATTCGTTTTGTTAGAATAAAGTAAGTTGATGATTAGATAAGATTTTATTCTTGATAACTAGACTAGAGTTATGTTTAGACTAGTCTACTTGGTACTCTATTTATACTCTTCTTAATCAATCAGAATCATTAGGTGAAATCACTCTTTCATGGTATCAGAGCAAGTTCTAATCCTAAACCCTAATTATTTCTTTTAATTTGCAGGCTCCCTCCTAAACCCTTTTTTCCCGACCGATCAACCTTGCCGGAAACCGGAAAATTCCGGCCAACTTCTAGCATCTTTTCTCAGATCTCCAGTGTCTTCAGGTCCACAGCGTATTTCCAGTGGCGGTCGTCTTCATTTCCAGGCACTTGTCCGGCATCATATCCACCGACAATTCCAGTATCAGATTCATCTTCGTCAACAGCGGCTCTGCCTCCAATGGCTATCCTCGTCATCTCCCCAGAATTGATTCTTCGTCTGCCATACTTTTCCATCGGCAACTCTTTGGCTGCAGATTCCGGCCTTCTCCATTTTCACCGCCATATATTTTTTCTTCTCCAGGGTAATCTTCGGCGACCACCTCCATATTTTTCAGGCGCCTCTCTTCTTGCCTTTCCGGATCCCTCTACGGTTGTCCTTCTCTGTTCGAGGCGAAGCTCAGTTCAACCAGTCGCCGATAACAGTTTGCAGAGGCACCGACGAGTCCAACGATTTGCAGCGGCGAGTCTTTCTCCAGGAGCGTGCTCTGAACCGCGCAATTCCTCCAGGCGCGTGAACCCACTCACGCGTGCCCTCCACGCGCTAGCAGCCTTCCCTTTGGCCAGCATCTGGCACGTCACTTTATTTCACCCCTCCCACTTTACCAATTTGCAGTATGACCCCTTCTGTTGGTATCTCATAATTTAGGCATTAAGGCCATCAGTGGATTGTGGATTCGGGCGCTACAAAGCACATGGCATCATCTCATGTTGTTGTTGATTATGTGAGACCTTATCATGGCTCTTCCCACGAATATGTTGGTAATGGTTCTCAACCCCCTATTACTCATGTTGGTGAATCTCAGATTTTTATGTCTTTGCCTATTTATGATGTGCTTATTGTGCTTGATATTACTAAAAATTTTCTTTCTATTAGCAAATTAACTCGAGATTTAAATGCTTTTGTCTGTTTTGATGATCGTTCTTTTATTATTCGGAATAATATCACTAGGGAAATATTGGGTCACGGTTATATTGAGGATAATCTTTATGTCTTAGACTATGGTGCATCTGCTTTAATGTCTACTGTGGAGTCAAATAAGTCGCGTGCGTCCGATGAAATCTAGCATGCTAAACTTGGTCGTGTTCCGCATTCCATTATTTCTGGTTGCGTGCTTCTGAAACCTTAGTTGTCTCGTCGGTTTTGCCTAAACCCACCATTTGTGAAGCGTGTGAAAAAGCTAAAGGGAAACGTTTATCTTTTCATACAAATGATAAACGTGCTGCTAGGGTAGTTGATATAGCTCATTGTGACTTATCGGGGCCCTCTCCTATTATATCTGCTGATGGTTTCTCCTAATATGCCTTTTTCCTTGATGATCATTCCTGACTCTCGTAGTTTTACCCACTTCGTCGTAAATCTAATTTCTGGGATGCTTATTGCCAGTTTGAGGCCTTTGTGGAGAACCATTTTTCTTTCACCATTAAAGTGTTTCAGAGTGATGGGGGGACTGAGTTCGTAAATGGTCGCTTACGCTCTCACTTTCAGACAAAATACATTCACCACCAGATTTCTTGTCCATATACTCTAGTGCAGAAAACGTTCGGGCTAAGCGTAAGCACCGCCACATTACTGATATGGGCTTTTCAATGTTGTACCACTCTCATGTTCCCCTCTCCCACAGGCCACACGTCTTTGCTGCAGCTGCTTATACCATAAATTGGTTACCCACTCCGATTCTTGGCTGATGATCACCATTTGAGGTTGTTAATGGTCGGGTTCCCATATACACAATATTTCATGTATTTGGTTGTCGTGTGTACCCTTATCTTTGTCCATATGCAGCTCACAAACTCGCTCCTCGCAGTTTTCCATGTATCTTTCTTGGGTACGACTCCCTGTACAAGGGTTATCGATGTTTGGATCATAAGTATGGAAAGATATATGTCACCAGAAATGCTCGGTTTGATGATACTTTCTTCCCTTATGCCGATGGTTCTACTTCAGTATCTCCGTTCTCTCTGGATGTCTCTACTTTTTTGGATCCTGCTGATACATCAGCTGATACTTCTACTTCTTCCACGGTGGCATCTCCTCCTGCTCGGTCTGCCACATTGGTTGCCAGCCCTCCTAGTTCATTGATGTTGTCGTCCTCACCGACTACAACACCATATTCTGACTGCTCTGACGATTTGGACCATCCACTGGCTACTCGAACTCATCCTGCTCTTACCATCCCGCCATCAACCAGCTCACCGGGTCCACTGACCAGCCCATCCGATTCTCTGGCCACTTCACCGGCCCATCGCCGACCACCTCTTTAGCCCATTTTCCTGTTGCAACTGCTCCTCTAGTTTCTCCACCTCGGCTTCGCACTCATCGTATGGCTACTCGATCGTCGACTGAAGCTATTCAGCGTAGAGATTATTCTGATATCATTGCTCATGGTCTTACTGTCACCTTACTTGCTCAGTCAGAGCCCACATATTACCACAGATGACTGGATCCGGCTTGGGTTTCTACCATGGATGACGAGATGACAGCTCTTCGTGGACAGCACACTTGGGATTCGGTGCCTTGCCCATCGGACGTCAATATTGTTGGCTCCAAATGGGTTTACAGACTGAATTATCGACCAGATGACACTATTGAGTGTCATAAAGATAGGCTTGTGGCACAAGATTTCTCACAAATTCTGGGTTTTGACTTTGACCACAGTTTCAGTCCAGTGGTCAAAGCCTCCACTGTTCAGACAGTCCTCGCCATAGCCACCATGCGTTCCTGGCCACTTCATCAGTTGGACATCAAGAATGCTTTTCTTAATGGTGTTCTTGATGCTCCGGCCTATATGAAGCAGCCCATTGTTTATCAGGATTCTGCTAATCCATACTATGTTTGTTGCTTTTGGAAAGTCATTTATGGTCTTAAGCAGGCTCCTCGGGCTTGGTTCCAGCGCTTCACCGGTTATCTGACACAGCTTGGTTTTCACTGCAACTCAGTCGATACTTCTTCGTCAGTTCATTGATCGGACACACAGAGAGTTTACGATCAAGGATCTTGGTGCTCTCTATTACTTTCTTGGTCTTGAAGTTTTGCCTACCTCATCAGGGTTACTTCTTGGCCAAGCAAAGTATGCTCGGGATATTTTGACTCAGGCTAGTATGCCTGACGCGGCCCCTGTTTCTATGCCATTTGTAGCTAATTCTCAGCTTCACAGCTCTACCAATCCTCCATTCCGGGATCCTACACTTTATCGTTCCCTTGTTGGTGCCCTCCAGTATCTCACCATCACTCGTCTGAATTTGGCTTTCTCGGTCGACATGGTGAGCCAGTATCTTAAGGATCCCAGAGATGATCATTTCGCTGCAATGACATAGATTTTACAGTATGTTCCTGGGACCTTTAATTTTGGTCTTAGTTTTCTTTTTGCTAGTACTCCTGGGGTGTTAGGGTACTCTGATGCTGACTGGACCCACTGTCTGGAGACTCGACGGTCCACTTATGGTTATACAGTTTATCTCGGTGGGAATCTAGTTTCTTAGAGTGCCAAGAAACAACCCACTGTTTCTTGCTCCAGCACTGAGTCTAAATACCGTGCTCTCGCTAACACTACTTTTGAGGTGGTTTGGCTCACTCATTTGCTTCGTGATCTTAGGGTTCCGCTTTCTAGTGCTCTATTGCTGTTATGCGACAACAGCATTGCTATCTTCTTGGCTCATAATCCGGTGACACACAAGCCGGCGAAGCACATCGACATTGACTATCATTTTGTTTGTGAGTTAGTTACACCTGGCAAGCTGCGCGTTACTTATGTCCCAACTTGTCTTCGGATTGTGTACATCTTCACCAAAGGACTCTCTCGTCCAC
This sequence comes from Rubia yunnanensis, assembly GCA_037428765.1. Taxonomy (NCBI): domain Eukaryota; kingdom Viridiplantae; phylum Streptophyta; class Magnoliopsida; order Gentianales; family Rubiaceae; genus Rubia; species Rubia yunnanensis. The sequence continues at coordinate 110,663,222 of CM075065.1, read as the reverse complement.
TGTTCGAGTTCTTCAGGTCCAAGCTGTGCATCAGCGAGCATCCGACGCTTCGCTTGAGAGGGGGTGTTAGAATAAAGAAAGTTGATGATTAGATAAGATTTTATTCTTGATGACTAGGCTAGAGTTATGTTTAGACTAGTTTGCTTAGTACTCTATTTATACTCTACTTAATCAATCAGAATCATTATGGGAAATCACTCTTTCCCTTCTCCCGCGGATTCTCAGAGTTAATGGTCTTCAAGATTACGTTGGCATAATGGACACGGTGATGAAACAACATCTTGAGGCATATTGGATCTACACCAAAGATGGCCAGGTATATTCAATTAAATTTCAATCAATTTTATCCAATCAACACTACTACTTAATTTCAGTGATTTTCACATTAAATATGTGGTTAGATGATCGTCAAAATAGCTGATGCGGCAAGGAGGTACACTTTGGCTTTGGGATGCAGGCTTTTCTTAGGCATTACCGACCTAGCAGAAATCGGAATCATCAATGAGCATATCGAGGGAATTGAAGCTGCATTCCTTGCAGCTCCTATCAATCTGCCGAGGACAGCATGTAACCACGGCTTTGGAGGAGCTAAGTCTAGGTGCACGAGGTTTGAGGGTATTGTTAAGGAGGGGAAGATGCAGATTCTGAATGGCATCCCAAAGAAGGATTTCATTTCTGACATGCTTTTGGCAAAAGATGAGAGTGTTGAGTTGATGCAGATAGAGGACATAGCTAGTGATTTGGCAGCTTTACTGGAGGCTAGCTATTTGACTCTCCGGACCACTATTACCATGCTAATGAAGCATCTAGCCGAGGATCGTCATGTGTATGCTTCTGTTCTCCAAGGTAAGCAAAAAAAATCTTTGAAAATTTTACAAGCGGGTCAAAAAACACCACCATTGAAGATGCTTTTAGTGATTATCGATCTTAAGCAATAATGGTTTTGCATATATAACTTATTTTTCTTTAATGAATTCTCATTATCATTGCCGACTTGATGATAAGCGCAGAACAAAGAGAAATAGCAAATTCAAAGAATCCTGGAGATTGCATTATGTGGACAGACTTTGAAAAGATGAAGTATTCATGGAATGTTGTGTGCGAAACACTACGATTATATTCACCCGGGGTTGGAGGTTTTAGAGCATCTCCAATGTAACCTTCTTTCTTTTAAACTTCTATTGCCACATAGGATTTAATGACCCCAGCTCTAAATTTGCTCTCCAATCCAAGGGTCAAATACTAGAGTCAGTATTACATGGACAAAATTTACATCGACCCTGTCAAAGTGACCTTCTCTTCTCTGAAGGTGAAATTGATGCTCGCTCTTTGCCAAATCAACCGCAAAAATTGGGCGGGTGACTCAAATTTCGCTCTTTGTGTGTGTACACGTCAGGAAAAATTTATTCATTTGATGTTTGGATTGGAGAAGAGTTCTAAAAGAATGCTGCAGTCAAAAGTTTAAATATTATATCATACCAAAGGTGTGTGCAAGTTCCAATAAAAATTTGCCATATATTTCCGATTAATAGGGAAGACTTTCTATGCATTGAAGATGCTCTTAAAGAGGTTCTCACTGATTTTTCTTACCAAGGATACACAATTCCAAAAGGGTGGAAGGTTAGTATATAAAATACATCTTTTTTACAATTAAGTGCATACAATTGTTTAAGATTTAAGAGATCGTTTTACCTGCAAAAACCAATAACAATGAAGGTTTTGAATATATATTTTCTAATTTTGTACTAATTTTTGTAGTATTCTTTTGTCAGGTTTTTTGGCTTTCTCAGTCTACACATATGCAGTGGTGGAACCAGGAGTATATGTTAGGGGGGGGGGGGGCGAAAAAGAGGTTAAAAAATTTTTTGCAACGCTAAATAAAATATTTTTTAGCAAACAACGCTTAAATAATAATATGAATACATAATAATTAGATTTTTACAACAAAAAACTATCACTGCATAATAAACTACGTTCCAATACTTGGGTTGCTGGAACTAGAACCACTAACCGCAGGAGACAACTGTATCCTACGATGTTGCATACGCTGATAACGTTGCAAAATTGGTTAATTATCGATCCCAACAAAAATTGCCTTCTCAATATACACTGTCATAACATCATTCATCCATTCATCTCCCATTTTGTACGTAAATCAGTCTTGATTCTCTTCATGGCTGAAAAAACTCGTTCAACAGAAGCAGTTGCAACTGGTAGAACTAAGGCTAACTCAATAAGACGATATACCAGTGGAAAACATGTATGCCTAGTTGTTTGAACCATCTTTTGAGCAAGACTTCCAAAGTCCTCAATAGCTAAAAACTCATGATCAAGTTGCACATTATGAATGAAAGTACTAAGTTGTTGATGAAGGCAGGAACGATCTTCTACAGAGAAGTCACTTGGATATAATTCAGCAAGACGAACTAACTTACCAATATCAAACTTAGAAAATGAATCTCTTGGATCAAGGCAAGCCATACAAGTGAGTAACTCCGTATTTGCTTCCGGAAATCGATTGTTCATTTCATGAATCATCCTATCAACAACCTAGCATTCAAAAAATAAAAGGTTAGCATGTAGCATTGAAAAAAAATTACAAATCAAATCAAATAAGGTATGTAAACTATAAAAGTAATACCTGAAGAAAAGTATCAACACGAAAGAAATCACCAAGGGTCTGCATTTGCGTAAGTCGTTTCCTACGACCACGAATTGTTCGTTCATCTTCCATATTAACTACCGAGATGTCATGATTAACACAAAATGTGTTGACTTCATTTAACAACTCATCCCAACCATTCTCTCTGTATTGTTGCAGCTCAAACTTCATTGTATTCATCACACTCACAGCCAACACAATATTTTGATTCTTTTGTTGCAAAGCATAGGACAAAGCATCTACAACTCCCAACAAACGCTTCATCATAAGTATCACAAAAACAAATTCATAACTCTCCATTTGCTCAAGCAAACCGCTCGCTGAAGATTTACTCAGATTTGCATCACCATCATCATGGACGTTTTCAATAAATTGCAAAATAGATTCCCACATAGTAATGAAATGAATAATAGTAGTGTAATGTGACCCCCAACGAGTATCCCCCGGCCTTCTCAAACTAGTCTCTTGATTTTTGCCTCTTCCACTCACAATATCTCCATTCTTCAATCCCTCTACAATTCTAGCATGTTCTAAATCAAGAAGCATGTCTTTTCTTCTACATGAAGCTCCAGCTAAATTCACAATCATACCAAGATAAACGAAAAACTGACACACAGTTCGATTATCATTAGCAACAGCAAGAACAACCAATTGAAGCTGGTGAGAAAAACAATGGACATTCGTTTCACTCACCAAAATAATCTGCAAACTCTAATGATGAAATTAGTACAGTAGCAAGCAGAGTCGATCCCACGAGGAACGGAGCAAAATCTATATTAAAATACCTACTAATATATAACACTTTTGGTGTAGCCACCACGCCTTAATTTTCAGATTTTTTTTAACAACTAATAATGCAACTATAAAATATGAAATAATAATGCAAACTAAAATATATAATTGTCTATAAAATATATGAATAAGGTAATCGGCTCGGAATAACTCACATTAGTTAAACATCGATCATAGGCGCAAAGATAAATCAATTCATATGCATCTATCAGTTATAAGACGGCAAGTATTTGCTAAACCCTCTCAATTCTTTCTTACCTTGTCGACAACTGACTAATTATAATTAACCAATCGTTACTCTTACCAAGATGCCTCCGGAAAGTATTCGCTGAACCAGTTACACACCTCGATAGCATTAAGAATGAAAAGAACCTGATATAGCAATTACCCAAGTATTCGCAAGTAGTAACGCACACTTAATTGTTCCCCATCTTGCTATTACAGTCTTAGCTAGTTAGCTGTTTTTCACAAGAACTCGCTACTTACTAACCCCTTCCAACGATTACGTATTGGTGGAATTAGATAGCATTATCCCAATAATATTCAAGTTGATCAGGCTTAAATATATCAAGAATAAAATAAACCAAGAACAATCAAGAACACATAAGAATCAATTATAAAACAATTAGGCCTCACGATTCATAAACTAATGCTTGTTATTCCATGCCGATATATAAATTAGCTACTCATAATAATTAAACTAAACAAATAAATAATATAATAATCAAACATAATTAATATATTAATCTAACTAACGAAAACAATCAAACCAGGAATTGTAATGTTGCGTGAATAATTCTTCAAAACCAAAGCACTCCTCTCTTCCGTCTTGGCATTAATACCTCTATCTCCTGCTCTGTTCCGTGTATATTTATATACACCAAATCAAAACCAAATCCAAATCAACTTCTAATTACTTTTCTTCTTATGGAAGAAATAAGGAAATATCTATTCTAATTCTAAATAACTAATTCCTACAATTAAGGAATTTTAAATGGAAGGAGATAATACAATCTTTATCAATATGGGCAGTGAATATATTTATTTCCTTCAAATCCACATCTCTTCAATAATTCACTTTTACCCCATAACTTCAACAATTCTTCTTTTGCCTCTCTTCCTTCATCCCTGGAAAAATGTCTTATAAGATAAGAACATTTTCCATTGGAGCACATCGCCTCATTAAAAACCTTAACCTGGAAAACCCAGTGGGAAAAAACCATTGGTTAAGGGAAAAAGAGTACAATGTATAGCTCCCTCTCAATTCTTCGCAATCAATGAATTCCTGCACCAAAAACACCTTAAAGTGCAAATTATATCTCAATAAAATCATAATAATCCCACCAAATATGAACACAATATAACACACATCAAATATCCTCACACTTGAATCATGCTTGCCCTCAAGTATGAAGTGAAGAATATAAAAACAATCAATAATCCACAGTGTTCATAAGTTCTAATTCCCTCATATGACTCTATCTAAAATGACCCTAAAAAGAAAAGGTAAGATAGAAACACAAATCACACAACTAAACAAATAAAAATTCAACATTCAAAAACTCTAGCTTCTACTCTTATAACAATAAATTTTCCCCTGCCAAGGAGTAAATGGTCACGTTAACGCATCTGGAAATCATCAACCCTTAAAGTAATTTAAATGAAAATGTTCAAGATCAAGAAATCTAATCATCAATTTAGTCAAAATTGGACAAGCAATGAATATTTCTCACGATTTCACTCAATCACTCTCAATATATGAAGGACATTCACTCAGTTAATTCACAAGTTATAACATAGAGAAGTTAATATGCAAATCAGGAAGGTCTTTCTCAAAGGTTGTAACTGGGCTAAGGACCATTCAGATTGGTGAGATTCTAAGGGTTCTAAGCTCAAACAATATCGATCAAAATATTATGCATGTTTTTTTTCAACCATCATCCATGTATAGTAGATATTCACCAAAAATCTTCATCTCATGGCTATTATGAGAAAGCCAAGTAAGATCACATCAAAGTAGGTGCTATTTTATTTTTATTTTTTTTCTTTTTCTTTTCTTTTTCTTTTCTTCTTTTTTTTTTTTTTTTTTCAGCACCATTCTTCTTCAATACAGTCCAAAACTGGTACTTTTTTTAGAGAAAAATCGCAACATAACAATAAGATTTTTTTCTCTCTTTTTTTCACTGTTACGCCCCTCTGTTTGGCCAAACGGAACCCCAGTGTCACTGTTCATCATAAAATTCAGCCTTCATTTTTCAAAACCATTCAGTCTGGGCAAACTGGACACATACTCAGTAATGTCATCAACTCAAGAGAACACAATGGATGAATTCATCAACATTAACTCCAAGAACATGCATAATAGGGCCAAGAGAAAGGATAAAACAAGGCTTTGGCTAAATATATAGTAACTCATATCAAAGAACATAGTCAAAGCTTCAAAGTGTTTCACTAGGGGTTAATGTAATTGGTAGGCAATTTAAGCTGTGTGGTTCATCCTAGTGCCTTCCATCACTTTCACACATAACAACTCCAATTATAACAATGTGATCTCTCAGAACAAAGATTGATGTAGAGAGTGCTCTACTCTAGCTCAAACCTCACTTTAGTAGGCTAAAATATTCAATTAAACTTGTCCTTTTTCATCATCCCAAAAATCATATCAATCAAATTTCACAAATCATAGAAAATCTCATTCAATAACTTCAAGGCATATTAGATTTACCAAGTTTGTTACAATGAAGTTTACAACCGGCAGGGTACTTTTATCAAGAGCCACTAGAATTTTCTCATGTCAAATTATCGACTCAAACAACACAAAAAAAACACATGTTTCACTGTAAAAATAAAATGAAATAAATAAAAATATTTTTTTATTTTTTTAAAAAAAATACAAAACAAAACACACAAGAAACCTCCTCACACTTAAACTTTGCTTGCCCTCAAGCAAATAATGCAAAACCCCTTATGAGAAAAGGTTTAACACACAATCAACATCATAAAAAAAGACAAAGGAAGAGGGAACTTATAGTGGTGGGTTTCGAGGAATTCCGGATCAAGAGGAGAGCGTTGGGTCATAATCAGGTTCTGCCGCAGGCCTCCGTTTGGCCAAATAGAGCCCTGCGAGTCCAGCCTTCCAAATGTGTGAATTCTCCTGGTGCAAATTCAAGTACTTCAAATCTCCCAGTAGCGCCTTTGTTTACAGTCTTTGGCTAGACTTTCTGATACGGTCAATCAAAGTGGGGTGGGCATAATGGAATTTCTTCCACTATTGCCACCTGAGAAGTATCATAGAACTTCGGAAGAACATTCAGCAGTGCAAGCTTTATCTCCACAGGGGTCGCAGCATCTGGCAAAAAAATTGGTGTGGGAGGGTCTTCTTCACTATGCCCCGTTAATTCCCACATGTACGGATTTTCAGCATTGGGATTCGTCTCTCCTCTGTCACCCATTACAGTATCAGGAACGGATTCAATCTCACATTCGGATTCTATCTCGGAAACAGCCTCTGTTTGGCCAAACAGAGGGTCTGCGGCAGCTTTCAGATTCCTCTCCCTGGCGAGTTTGTAATTCTTCCTGGCTGTCTTTTCAACTTCAGAATCAAATATCAATTCCTGCTCCTGAGACCTGGTCATATACCAATAACTAAAAAAAACAAAAAATTAGTAGCAAAATAAATAGAAATTAACTACCGCTCCCCGGCAACGGCGCCAATTTGGTGGGCGTCGTTTCACTCACCAAAATAATCTGCAAACTCTAATGATGAAATTAGTACAGTAGCAAGCAGAGTCGATCCCACGAGGAACGGAGCAAAATCTATATTAAAATACCTACTAATATATAACACTTTTGGTGTGGCCACCACGCCTTAATTTTCAGATTTTTTTTAACAACTAATAATGCAACTATAAAATATGAAATAATAATGCAAACTAAAATATATAATTGTCTATAAAATATATGAATAAGGTAATCGGCTCGGAATAACTCACATTAGTTAAACATCGATCATAGGCGCAAAGATAAATCAATTCATATGCATCTATCAGTTATAAGACGGCAAGTATTTGCTAAACCCTCTCAATTCTTTCTTACCTTGTCGACAACTGACTAATTATAATTAACCAATCGTTACTCTTACCAAGATGCCTCCGGAAAGTATTCGCTGAACCAGTTACACACCTCGATAGCATTAAGAATGAAAAGAACCTGATATAGCAATTACCCAAGTATTCGCAAGTAGTAACGCACACTTAATTGTTCCCCATCTTGCTATTACAGTCTTAGCTAGTTAGCTGTTTTTCACAAGAACTCGCTACTTACTAACCCCTTCCAACGATTACGTATTGGTGGAATTAGATAGCATTATCCCAATAATATTCAAGTTGATCAGGCTTAAATATATCAAGAATAAAATAAACCAAGAACAATCAAGAACACATAAGAATCAATTATAAAACAATTAGGCCTCACGATTCATAAACTAATGCTTGTTATTCCATGCCGATATATAAATTAGCTACTCATAATAATTAAACTAAACAAATAAATAATATAATAATCAAACATAATTAATATATTAATCTAACTAACGAAAACAATCAAACCAGGAATTGTAATGTTGCGTGAATAATTTTTCAAAACCAAAGCACTCCTCTCTTCCGTCTTGGCATTAATACCTCTATCTCCTGCTCTGTTCCGTGTATATTTATATACACCAAATCAAAACCAAATCCAAATCAACTTCTAATTACTTTTCTTCTTATGGAAGAAATAAGGAAATATCTATTCTAATTCTAAATAACTAATTCCTACAATTAAGGAATTTTAAATGGAAGGAGATAATACAATCTTTATCAATATGGGCAGTGAATATATTTATTTCCTTCAAATCCACATCTCTTCAATAATTCACTTTTACCCCATAACTTCAACAATTCTTCTTTTGCCTCTCTTCCTTCATCCCTGGAAAAATGTCTTATAAGATAAGAACATTTTCCATTGGAGCACATCGCCTCATTAAAAACCTTAACCTGGAAAACCCAGTGGGAAAAAACCATTGGTTAAGGGAAAAAGAGTACAATGTATAGCTCCCTCTCAATTCTTCGCAATCAATGAATTCCTGCACCAAAAACACCTTAAAGTGCAAATTATATCTCAATAAAATCATAATAATCCCACCAAATATGAACACAATATAACACACATCAACATACCTTGCAGATGAGTTTTCTTTCAATATCAAAGCTTTCAGTCCATTATACTCTCCTCGCATATTTGAGGCTCCATCATATCCCTGACCTCTCAACTTTAATATTGATAATTTATGCTTTGCAAACAATTCATCAATAGCACTCTTCAAACTAATAGCAGAAGTATTACGCACATGCACAACACTAAGAAAACGTTCAAGAACGCATCCTTGTTTGTTGACATATCTTAAAACAACCCCCCATTTGCTCTTTTATTGATGCATCTCTAGCCTTATCAACCAATATAGAAAAATAACTATCTCCAATATCATTAACAATAATATCTGTTACCTCACTTGCACAACCATCGTGCTTGTGCAATTTCGATTTAATGTGGCCTGGGTACCATTCTGGAGTACGGTGGATTGAACACCTTTATTCAAGTCAATTACAATTACAAAAAATAGTATGTATAATTTTTACACTACTACAAACTAAGGCTGATATAACACTTTAAAAGTGTTACTTTAGGTGCTAATAATAATAAGTTGAATCTATTGCAACACTTTTATAAGTATTACCTTAGTTAATGTTGCATTGGATCAAACACAATATTTTTCAAGATTTAGGTAACACTTTTCAAAGGTTTGAATAACACTTTATAAGTTATTGTAACATTTAATAAGTGATGCAAGAAAAGGATGAAATCTCTCGCTTTTAGTTTGGCACCACAGATTTGTTGGAAAATGATTGTAAAACAAGTTGAATTTCGTCAACTTTTGGGCTTCGTTTTGAGTTGGGCTCGAACTGAATTAGAGTCAGTGGACATCGTTTTTGGATTCTCCTCTGTGTGTAATATAAAATCGACTGTCTAAACTCTCAAAACGGATAAAGGGTGAATGAGATATAGATGCTCAAAGAGTCACTCTGAGAATGGAAAATTTGGCGGAAATTCATTCGCACGTACTAAGTTTTCTATAATTTTTTGACTGTCTAAAATGCGTTTGGATCGTGTGGAAGTCTCTAGAAAGCCCAAACCGTGTAACAAATATTCTAAGAATCACGTGTGGAATATCTGAGATGTGATATGCGGTCAATCATGATAAGGAATATGATATTCTTATCTTTCCAGAATCTAATTAAAAATTGTAAAATATTTGGTGGTTAGAGAATATTTTCTATGATTACGGGAATCAGATCTTCCACGTATCTTCCCATAGGGTTTCTTAGACATCTATAAATAGAGCCTCTATGTCAGACAGAAACCTCGCACCATTCTCAAGTTCCTCCCTACTTCTAAACTTGAGTCTTATATTCTTTCTCTGTCTTTGTCGGTGATAGTCCTTCGAGCTTTGTGTGACTCCGAGGTAATTTTTACTTGTTAAAATTACCTTCGATGGTTTTATCCTAGGGAACGATGTCCACAACGGGACTCATTCGTTTCAAGGGCAGTGAGTGTTAATCGTGACTCCATCACTTTGTGATTACTTGAAACATGATTTATGTTTTGATTATTTTTAATTTAAGTTTTCGATTGTATGCTTGAATAATTAATAAAAGTTTATTATTCTTTCATATATTAATTGCTCGTTCAATTTTGATATTTAATTTTCGCATGATAAAATCAATATATGTCCAACAGTCTTGAAACGAATGATATTTGCTGATTTATATTGATTGCGAATATTGTATGCGATTAAAACATTATGATGCGTCCGATCGAATTGTGAAATTGCATTCTATGTGACCGTTTCTTTTGTATGCCATGTTTGACATGTCATATAGTGTATGAATGCATATATAATTGCAGTATGCAGAATTTGCAGAATATTTACATATTGAATATCGCATGCCGTACACCAATCAATACATGCTTAATTTGGGTATGATTTTCAAAGTAGCATGCTTAATTTTGGTATGTTTTGAAAGTAGCATACAATATTACATACATATGCTTTATTATACACTTTAACTAGTGTGTGGAAAAGTTATTTCAATCGTTGTGACATTGAAAATTGGTTTGGATTTTGGTTGTTTACAACAAAAATCATATCGAGCAATTTATTGTGTATATTGGTTTTGAATATTTTGTGAAATATTTATTTGCGACATAAGATTTGTACATATATTTAACGATGGAAATATTTTGTATGTACGCATTGGTGAATCTGAGATACGACGGTATCTCTTATGGAAGAAAAACTTGGCATGGAGATACAGCAGGATTTGCTTGGCAACCTGAAAGAGTCGAGAGTTGTAACCACGGTTTTGCAAACTATGGTACGTATACACGTTAATTAAAGTGAATCATGGCATATGCTATATATACACATATTGCTTGGATTATATTTGATAACCATTTACGTGAATCTGGATGTGAACAAGACTTTCTTACAAAGAGAGTTATGTGAATAATATTTGCACATATATGTCCAGTACACTAAGGCTATCGAATTTGATAGTGAATGAATTTGGTTATACTAATCCCTTAATTATTTGGAAAAATGAGTTGAGCATGTATGGCGTAATTATGGAAATATGCTTATTCCTTGATATTCATGCTTATGAGATTAAATGTTGATATGGTAAGAAATCATAATTGATTCTTTGCATGAAAGATTGGATTAAATTTGGAAAAAAAATGTCATGAGTTTAGAATATGAGATCAGACATTATTATTCAATTACATGAAAGCAGTACATATGTTTGGAAATTATGAGACATGTTTAATTTCCTTAGCCCTTGAAATGTAGTATTTGCTTAAATACTTGATCAAATGTAGAAATACCTATTGCATGGTATAATAATTTGGTTGTGTGGGCTGCTCATGTTGTTTAAAGATTTTAAACCATATTTGTGTGAGAATGTGCTGCTAGTGATTCATGACTTTTATATACTTGGTCTGAGAAACCCTAAAGCATGAAAAATTGATAAACTTCATTTGCACTTAAACATGACATCTCTCGGCAAGAGTGTAATATATTCGTGCATGAATGAAGTATGTGATATTGGGTTATTTGATCCATGATGTATTCTCATTCATTTAGGGACTTGATTTAGCTGCATATACAAAAAACAAATTTAGATCTATGTTGTGTCTAAAATTGGGTTACGCTTTTATATGCTATGATTATATTAATTGTTTAGGAAAGTGTCTTTTGATGCAATGAAATATTTGACAAGACTATTCCCGATAATTGGCTATCTTAATTGATCGCTTACGAGCATATGGCTCACGAGTGACAATTGTTAGATTGCACAGATAGAACATATGAGCTCGAAGTTCAACATAGTCTGGTTATTTTGTATGACCTGATAAATGTGAACGTGAAGACATTAGTTTACAACTATGTCTAGGGTATTGGTTCTTGTGAACCATGGTATAAACCCTAAAGCATGAGCTATCAAGTTGAGATGAAAAGTTGTCACGAGAGACTTGAATCAGGTTGTTCAAGTTGGGAAGAATTTAACTCGAACTATGAGGGTAAACTCGAAATCAAGTTGGGTAGTGCACTCAACCTTGAGTTGAGCAATGGACTTGAATGTGTTTCAAGCATAAAGGCACTTAAGTTTGAATTGAGTAGTCTGAAAGTAAAGTACACTTGTACTGAAACTTGGCTTTAAAATGGGTATGAAATTGTGTGGAGTTGGTAAACTTACAATGTGCCCTAGTGAGAGATAATCGAATCCTTGATTGATTGATACTACATTGGTTATGGTATTGGTCATGCGAGGAAGAACGATCAATTGAGATCGGGAAGTTTAGTTATCTCTAATCCCAAGGGAGTTGAAGGAATAAGAGAGACTTTCACGATAAAAGATCAATACATGAAGGTGTTTTGATTGTTGAAAGGATCTAGCCCTAAAAGAAATTTCATGGGTAAGAACCTAGTGTTTGATTCATTATTGAACACGCAGACTTTTAGTAAGTTGGGTTTGTATATTAATGAAACCACTTACGTGATGCATAGAAAACATATAAGGTTATCTGTGACCGTGATGTGAATACATAGAATCCTTTGGGGAATGTGATTCACAATGTAGACATTTGCAAGGTCATATGGTGATTGAAGGAAATTGCTAGAAATGATCAAGCGATGTGGGGGGGCCTTCAAGTTGGCTGGCGATATTTTAAATAAGATACCCCAGAAGAAGGAAAACAAAGCTCCTCATAGAGCCATCCTAAAAGTTCTTTCGAGTGTGGGGGTTGGCGTATTGTGAAGGTAGTAAAATGAATACTTAAAAGGTATCTTCACAAGATATGCACAATGTTGAAGTGCTATCAATTTCTTGAAATTCACAATGAATAATATACGGAAACTAGAAATACATCTTGATGGAAAGTGTATTTTGTGGAAGTTTCTGTAAGAGATCCTGATTTATCTTAAATGGACTGAAGAGTCAATAGATGAAATCATTAAGGATTAGGGATAAACCAACGAAGGAAACGAGATTCCATGAAATAATTTTTGTGGAAAGTGGTGATCAATAGAGAGATTGATCTACCATGAGCGCAAATCACTAGAGTACTAGTAGATTTGAACAATTAGTAAGTATATTTTTGTACTTGATGGGAGTTCTCTAGACTTGAGAATGAGTCCAAGGGTGATGGTACTTGCTATCAAGGCTTTGTGAAAGCTAGAAGTACATCTAATGGACCTAAATGGTTATTTGGAGATTTAGATATTAAAATCTGAATAGAGAAAAATGAAAAGCTCAATGCTCCTAAATGATCAATCATGTGACCAAACTAATTGTTGTAGCCAGTGATATTAAATCAATGAGTTTGATGAAGACAGATACGCTAAGAGACATGGAAAATGACCATGTCATTTATTTCTTTGAATTGATATTTTCTCATTGATAGTAAAATTGATACGATGATTGAGTCTCTTGGAGATATGTCGTATTCAGTGGAATCACTCTAAACATTATGAGTTACCTTTTTGTAAAGGTGAGGTGTCTCTTAAGAAGAGAACTCAAGAGTCATTGATAGTCTGTTGTACTTATTAAAGTGCACATTAGACAATTCTTACAATGGATAGTAAGATGATACACGAGTAATCCAAAAATGATCGCTGGCAACAAGCTGTGTGTGAGACTCGTGGATATGGCTTGAGTTGTGTAGAGAAATGATTCTCTCTTACTAGATTCATAGAGGAATCTCTGTCCATTGTGTTGGACAAAAATTGGGAAAGATATACCCTAGGATGACCAAAGCACTTATATGCTTATTGGCGTAGCGTAAATCCATATCGATGATGGTGTGTCTCGACAGAGACACTTTACCATTGGATGACTACTCTCTACAAGAATTATCGATGTCGACTACGTAAGGTCAATATGATAAGAGTTGTGATTCTTTGACGAAAGGATTGAATTAATCTCTTGACGAAGAAATTGAATCGAGAGTTAGTTGAGAACTCATCGAAAGGAATATGACTAAGTCCAATAAATGGTGGGTTACGTACGTGGACACCCAACCTATGTGACTGGAGATCCCAATATCTAGGTTCAAAGGGACAACTAAACTGCAAAGACCCATCGCGATCACTGTGGGGGTTTCATACCTCCTGTCTTATTCCTATGATGAAGAAACAGTGATGTGAATGGAGGTTAAGCATTAAATTGCTTTTAATGATTCAAGGCATCGAGTGTGTAGTACTGGAAAGAGTGCAATAGTTTACGGAACTGCTCTTACGCCAAGAATCACCTATGTAAGCGAGAAGTGTGGCCGCTTCGAAAGAGAATTGTTGGGACCCAATTCTTTAGAAACCTTACAGAAATAGGCGTGTGCCATGACCTGATTAATGGACACAACCGAGGAAAACACAAAGGCTAGGAAAGATGTTTGTGGAAAGTGCATTGTCGTTCACACAAGCGGTCGGGGAAGTTCAAGGACATCGCGTCTACTTCCTAACCAGTGGGCTAAGTGTACTCTCTCAAGGGAATGTTCAAAAGGTGACACCTACTTATCCTATGCATCATCTATGCCGTCAAAATGAATCTATCACCAAGTCAAACTCCGTGTCTGGCGTGATTGTTTTGATTCCACATCAATATCTATTCATGTGGGGGATTGTTGGAAAATGATTGTAAAACAAGTTGAATTTCGTCAACTTTTGGGCTTCGTTTTGAGTTGGGCTCAAACTGAATTAGAGTCAGTGGGCATCGTTTTTGGATTCTCCTCTGCGAGTACTATAAAATCGACTGTTTAAACTCTCAAAATGGATAAAGGGTGAACGAGATATGGATGCTCAAAGAGTCACTCTGAGAATGGAAACTTAGGCGGAAATTCATTCGCACGTACTAAGTTTTCTGTAATTTTTTGACTGTCTAAAATGCATTTGGATCGTGTGGACGTCTCTAGAAAGCCCAAACCGCTTAACAAATATTCTAAGAATCACGTGTGGAATATCTGATATTTGATACGCGGTTAATCATGATAAGGAATATGATATTCTTATCTTTCCAGAATCTATTCAAATATTTGTAAAATATTTGGTGGTTAGAGAATATTTTCTCTGATTACGGGAATCAGATCTTCCACGTATCTTCCCATAGGGTTTCTTAGACATCTATAAATAGAGCCTCTATGTCAGACAGAAACTTCGCATCATTCTCAAGTTCCTCCCTACTTCTAAACTTGAGTCTTATATTCTTTCTCTGTCTTTGTCGGTGATAGTCCTTCGAGTTTTGTGTGAATCCGAGGTAATTTTTACTTGTTAAAATTACCTTCGATGGTTTTATCCTAGGGAACGATGTCCACGACAGGACTCATTCGTTTCAAGGGCAGTGAGTGTTAATCGTGACTCCATCACTTTGTGAATACTTGAAACATGATTTATGTTTTGATTATTTGTAATTTAAGTTTTCGATTGTATGCTTGAATAATTAATAAAATTTTACTATTCTTGCATATAATAATTGCTCGTTCAATTTTGATATTTAATTTTCGCATGATAAAATCAATATATGTCCAACAATTAAGGATGAGTTAAATCACTGCGCCAGTAAGCCTGGCATATTCTTAAACACTCAGATAAAAGTCAAATGATCATTTTCCAGATTCCGCTTATATAAACTCACTCTGCACTGGAACCCTCACTGAATATTAAGTATAACGGAAGAAAATAACTTCTGGTTCCCGCAGAATGTGGAAGCTGAAAATTGCCCAAGGCGGTGACCCGTGGCTGACAACCACAAACAATCATGTCGGCCGGCAGCATTGGGAGTTCGATGCCGGAGCCGGAACACCGGAAGAACGAGATCAAATTGAAAGAATGCACCAGGAATTCACGAAGAACCGGTTCAAAACCAAACAAAGTGCCGATCTTTTGATGCGAATGCAGGTTTGTTCCGTTCATTCCCGTGAAACTATTAATTATTAAGGTGATTGTGAAAAAGATTCGCTACAATTTAGTCCGAGACGGAGAGAGTACTAGCTTGAAACTGAAGTATTTGATTCTTTCTGAAATTTTAAACGCAAATCGTACAGTTAAGAAAGGAGAATGCGAGCAATATTACATGTCCGATCCCAGAAGCGGTTAAGATTAGAGAAACAGAGGATGTAACCGAGGAAGCAGTGACCGCGACTTTGAGAAGAGCCATCAGTTTCTATTCAAGTATTTAAGCTCATGATGGCCACTGGTCTGCTGAATCTGCAGGCCCTCTTTTCTTCTCACCGCCATTTGTAAGCCTTATACTCCTCGTCCTTAACTTGCACATAATTTTTTTGCAGTCTCTAATAAACATGTTTGACTTTAAATAACATTTCACTAGATTTATCTAAACAGACCTGAATTAAATATACCGGAATGCAACCAAACCTAACCCGAACCCGATTCAAAAATTTTACACCCAAATTGTACCAAAAATCGGAAAGACTTGATTCAAACCCGACCCAAAACTAGTGGAAAGAGGGGCCATTAAGGACGATTTTACCATACCACAGAAGCCATATTTCAGGCGCTTTCTCCAGCTCCTCCTTTAACCGTAAAACGATTAAAGGCAGTTGGGAAAATGCCTTTAATTAGAATCTGAATTCAATTCCGAATTTGGAACCCATATCAGAGGTTCTAATATAATAATACTTCAAGGCATACAATTTTTTTTGTAGTGTTAATGACGCCTTGTGAAGTGTCCCTAGTCAGCATGTCACTAAAATATTGCGATGCGTTGAAGTATTATTATACCTTTTGTAATGCTTTAACATGCAGTTCAATTTAGAAGTGTCGTTAAATTTTGTGATATGGATTCAGTTTAGTAAAATGTGATCATCTCAAAAATATTTAGTGATACCTGAAGGTTGAACAAATATTGTCACCTTTCCTTACCTATCACAATATATGAGTCACTACTGAAATCTTTTTTTAGTGAAAGAATACAGGAGCAACAACAAAGAATACAACAATAAGCCTATATGATCTTATTTGTGCATAACCAGCAGATAATACTGTGGAATTGAAAACCTCATACTCTAACCTGAAATCATAAAAAAAAAAAAAACCCAACAAAGGCATGCCAATAAAAATGGTTCTACAATAGAACCTCCTTAATCGATATCTTTAAAGGTTGTTTTTCAAGAATCGTCTTTAAAATAAAGAGGAGAGTTGGGATAGTAGTTCCGAATTTGAAACCTTCTCATGAAGGTGGTTCCTAAAAAGATCAAGGAAACCACCTTTGATTGATGCCTTTAAAAGAATCATCTACACTAGTGTGATCTATATTTTCAAAACTACAAGAATGACACGCAAATCCGAACACACCCAATTAAGACTTGATACCCAACACACAAAATAATCTAATGAATCATAAACAAACCGATTGAATCTCACCCCAACCCAATTAAAGATACCCATTTACTAGGTCTAAAAATAAGGCACATTGAGAACCTAGTTCTTTTTTTGGTATTTAACTCCCATCTATCCGGTAAAATTATTAGATATCCAAGAACAATAGCTGAATTAGGATTTCTTTTCAGGTGGGGTTGGAGGAGGGACGGTGGTAGAGCGACGTTCGGAGTCTCCAGCCGGTGGTGGGACGTCGGCGGCGGTGCCTGGAGCAGAGCTGAGGTGGAGGAGATGCGTTTTTGGCAAAATTTGGGTCTTGCATTTTTGGCCCAATACAAATACCCCAATTTTGATTTTTATTTTTTTTCTTCTATACTAATCAAAGCGACGTCGTTCGACTAGAGCCAAAACGACGTCATTTTGATGAATTATGGGCCAAAAAAAGAAGGCCATCAGCGACCTTCTTCTCCGATTGCTTTTGGCCGGAAAGACAAAAACCGAAGCGGGAAAAGCGGATCTCACGCCGGGAAGCGCAATTGACCAATACTACCATGGCGCCGGAATCTCAGGTAGGGCTGGAGTCCTACCACGCGCCATGGTAGTTCCGTCCCTATACAAGAATATCATGAACATGATATTTTCAGGAATAATTATGTAATTTAATACTAAATTGTACATTTCATTTATTATGTATTTGGACTATTTAAATGTGTATCATGTACATAAATTATTAATCAATGGGTAAATTGTACAGGTTATTACTTTATATATAACCGGAGCACTCAATGCAGTTTTATCACCGGAGCATCAAAGGGAGATGATTCGCTACATCTACAACCATCAGGTATTCATCACCTGAGAGTACTAAAGTCCTACTTTCCCACAACAAAAAGTCTCATTTATTACAATATATTACAAAAGAGAATTCAATTATGAGATTGAGAAAGTAATTAAAAGCATGGCATTTAATATATACATTTGTATGCATAGAATGAAGATGGAGGTTGGGGAATACATATAGAGGGCCACAGTGCGATGCTTTGTTCATGTCTTTGCTACATTACGTTAAGAATACTGGGAGAAGGAACTGAAGACGGAGAAAATATGGCGATGGCGCGTGGCCGGAAATGGATCCTTGATCACGGTGGCGCTGTTGGGATTCCGTCGTGGGGAAAGTTCTGGCTCACGGTATGGTACCTAACTGTACTGGAACAGTCTTTGGAAAATATGACTTGGTTATTAAAGTTAGTGTTTTGAAATAATACATTAATGGAGTCTAACAACATGATTACTTATATACCAAAATAAGTTTATACTAACTTGACTAAAATTGTGCACTTTAGTATGGGCAGGGAACCCTAAGCTTTTCTTCAATCGGAAGAAGGGTTTGACGGTGTACGATTGTGTGATTGTCATTGAATGATAATACATGCTCCTTCCGTTTTGTTATGTTTGGCACCATAACTTTAAAATTTTTTTTAAAGTTAAAATGTGTGGGGATAATTGAGTGAAGAGAGTAAACTATTTAATACGTGCTTGAAAATGATTCATTTTTTGCCATAAAAGGAAATATATCAATCTTAACAAAACATATAAAATTGCTAACTGAATTTCAGTTTCACCTAAATTCTGAACCTTTATGCCAAGTTGTTTAACAGTTTGGTGTTGGAACACCAAGATTAGTTTGGTGTTAAACGCAAAACTAAACACGCAGAGCACACACAACTTGTTTACGCAGTTCGGTGCAAATACACCTACGTCTGCGGGGCCTTGCCCAGATCAGAAACCATTCACTAGAAAGCAGTCTTTAGTACAAGAAACTTAACTTAAATACTAATCCATTGCTAACCTATAGAGTGAATGTTGTGAGCTCCCCTCACTGTCGATCCTACGCCGTTGAACCCTCACGATCAACACGTCTCCCTGGATCTCCTCCTCCCGAGGAATTAAGACTTCCTTGTTTCTGATCTTTAAGAACTTGGTCGGTTGATTTACGAACCTCCAAAACAGACACGGCAGATCGCTCCAAAGTTCTCAACGTAGAGAATAGCACTGGACGCTCGACCGATTGCGTTGTATTGATCTTCTATTTATTCCATCGCAATCCTGCCTTGAATCAACTTCCTTCCTTGTCTAACTCTACCATAAATAGACTTCTAGACTAAGGAAAACTCTGATTCTAATCTGGTATTTAAATGAACAATCCTGTTAACAATAGGACTTGTTCCATAATTAACTACTTAATCAATTCCTAACTATTACAGGAATATTCTTTTACCAGAATTAGATGACCACGAAATCAATCAATTATCTTCACAATATTCTGATCAGATCGCACAATTATATCCCATGATATACTCCATAAATCGTGGACATCAACAATTAGCTGCTGTAAAACATCTGGACAGCAGTGGTGTTAAAACACCATATCACCAGACATCACTCGGTGGTGTTCAAACACCAGATTACCAGTATTCACAATATGCCATACATAAGTCCAACTCCGGAGGACTTTACAATCTCCCCCTTGGCATATTGGTGAATTCATACCACATTAAGCACAGCACAAACACCATAGAACACCAGAAAACCAAGCAGCATAATAAATGTAGAATACCAGAATACCAGCTAGCACAAACAGCATAAATTACCATAAAATCAGCTAGCACAAATATCCAAAATCCAGACCGAATAATATAAAACCAGAGCCATTCAAAAATCCAAAAACTCCAAAATATTCTCCCCCTGAATTCATTAATATGACAAGAACGCCAAGAAAAAAAATTCAATCAGGCCAAACTATCAGTGCTCCCGGATTCATCACTGTCCGAATCTTCATCATCTGATCCATTATCATTCGGAATTTCTGCCAGCAGTGCTTCTCTCTCAGCCTCCAAATCTGCAAGCTCCCCCTGAATCTTGACTATCGCTGCCTGATGACGCCCAAGGATTTCTTGACAAACTATAGCTCTCGCCTCAATGGCTTTCAGCCGAGCTTCACCTTCATTCGAGCAACCCATTGCTGGAGGTGTCCAGGGAAGATCCTTCACTATACGGCCACTCAAAGTCCTGAGGGTTGGCCTTAAAGCTTGGGTAGTTATAACTTCATCATTCTCCCTTGCAACCACTCCCCCTTTCAGCAGTACCGTCGATATGATACAAGGATGAACCAAAGCTTCCTTCCGGGTCTTACGAGCACAGTCCACAATGTCATTGAATATCAACTTACCCAGATTGACTCGATGCCTCGCACCCAGACTATAAAGCAGAGTTGCCATTTCCTTGGTAACAATCGTATTATTTACCGAAGGGATCCAATTATGAACAGCTACTGTATACAGACAGTAATACCTCGAAGTCAGATTGGATGCTGGTATTTGTTGTCTCCCAGCCAGTGGCCAAGTGCTTTCCACTCCTCCTGTTAACTCAATTGCCACCTCATCAAAATTTTCTGGGATTTGGTGTTGGAACACCGATTGAGTATTCTTGAGATTGCCATGCTGCAAGCATCTATTCACTACCTCAGGGGAGAATACAACTACTTTCCCTCTCACATAGACTCTGTGAAACCACTGAGAGTCTTCATCTTCACAGTCTTCTTTCAGGTTCGAATAAAATTCCACCACCATTTGTTTATTATATTCAGCAAAGCAGGTAGCAGCTTTAATCACCTTGAGGTATCTGAGAAAATCAGTAAATCCACACTCTTCATACTTCTCAGTATCAGCCGGTCTCTCTGCTAGAATTCGTCTCCCACTGATGAAGTCCAACTTTTCTTGGCTCTCATTATCGTATAGTTCATTGCTGATGGCCTTACTGACCTCGGGTGCAGGTAATACTTTGGGCTTTATTTTCTCCGCAGAGTTCTTCTTCCGTTCTGCCCTCAATCTCTTCAGCTTCTGTCCAATAGGTTCGTCACTATCATAACTTTCAGCTGTACCCCTATCTCTGCATCGTTTTGATCTCCGAATTTTCTTACTTGCCGAGACCACACTCTCTTCAACAACCTCAGGCATCTGAGGCAAAAATCTGTCTTCAGATGCAAACGGTGTTTCAACACCATCTTGCTGCCTTCTCCTCTTAAGTCCCTGAGCTGGACTTTTCTTCAGTGGTGTTTCAACATCACTCCCAAACATCTCAGCAATTTTCTGCTCCTCAGTCAGATCCTCTCCTGGTGTTGGAATACCAGTATCCTGCATTACAGTATCTTCTTCCACAGCCAGACACTCTGCATTGTCAGTTGCAGAGTTTAATTTTTCACTTTCTGGCATATCTGCATCTTCTCTTTTGTCCTCAGCCACATCTTCATCACCTTCTTTCTCAGAACCTGATCCAAGAAATGCTGCCAGAGCCTCCTCGGATCTCATAAATGTTGCCAGAGCCTCATCCAGCGAAGAAGCATCTCCTGGTTCATTCATCGGAGTTTCCTCTGTATCAACTCTCTCAGCACACCCTTCTTCTTCTTCACTGTCACTAATCTCCAAAACCGGAACAGGCAAATTTCTGAGTGACTCTTGAGTCTGATTCAGGGACTCATCAACACAAACCATCTCCATAGCAACATCAGTGGATTTCACCACTTTTATCCAGGGCTGAATCACAGCATCATCACCCAATTGTCTGAGAATAGGCCTGTGCAGGGACCCTATCCGTGTATAGATAGTAAAATATTGGCCTAATTCATCTCCAACTTTATAATGTTCACCGAAATCTACTCCAACTAGTTTGGCATTATAGTCACTAATCTCCTTAATTTCTCCTATGCCACCAGTCAACAATTCCTCAAGTTTAAATTTGTTAATCTTGCCACGCAAATTTTCATACTTTCTAAGGTCTACATAACCCCTGTTCTGCACCATCCACTCTATGAAATCAAGAACAGAGCTAAAATACATTCCATCATAGACGAAAGAATGATCAAACCTAGCTTTCCGTCTCTGAACTTTTCCACCCCACTTGGCTAGTGTCTGCACTCGATCTCCACACAGCTCGTCCACATTCGCATCCAAATCGAGCTCTTCAAATCGCGGATTCTCCGGCACCCGCACCTTGACAAATTCTCGGACCATCTTCTTGAACTTGGAGCTCGCCATTGTTACAGGGTTTTGAGTGGGTTACAAAAATTGAGGGTTTGGCAACTGTTTCTGATGAACAGGGAGCTGTGAGCTATGAGGAAGATGAACAGTCGAGTGTTTGAGTTTGTGTGGGAATCAATTTGTCACTTTCTCCTTTTTCCCCCCTTTTTTTTTCCGAAACCCAAAAGACCTTCTCTTTTCCTTTTCTTCTGAATCCAAGCCTAGGCCCAATAAGTTTTTCTTTCGGCCCAGCTGATTTTTCTCCCTCTGAAGTCCTCGGTGTTTAAACACCACTTCACAAATTTTTGGTATTTTCGGTTTTTTTCATATTTTTTTTTTCTTTTTCACCATATTAACTAAGAAACAAAGCAACAATAAATAATACAATAGAAAGTACAGATCAGAGTACCTCACATTCGACAGACACCCAAGTGTTGTCTGAGTATTTCAAACGTCTCACCATCCAGAGGTTTTGTAAAGATATCGGCCAGTTGTTCAGCTGTTGGCACATACTGGACTGTAACTTCTTCTTTTTCAACCAAGTCCCTAATAAAATGATGACGAATATCAATGTGCTTCGTCCTCGAATGTTGCACAGGATTCCTGGAAATATCAATAGCGCTTTTATTATCACACAGCACTGTCAGACTCACATCATCAAACCCATAATCTCTCATCATCTGCTTCATCCACAATAGTTGTGCACAACAACTCCCAGCAGCTAAATACTCTGCTTCAGCCGTAGACAAAGATATGGAGTTCTGCTTTTTGCTATACCAGCTGACTAGATTCGATCCAGCAAAGAAACATCCACCTGTAGTACTCTTACGATCATCAGCATTCCCAGCCCAGTCTGAATCACTGAATCCTACTAACTGTGAATCCTTGTTTCGAGAAAACCATACTCCATACTCCACTGTTCCACTTATATACCGAATAATCCTCTTCACTGCCGACATATGTGATTCCTTTGGATCTGCTTGATAGCGAGCACAAATACCAACACTCAAACAAATGTCTGGTCTACTTGCTGTTAAGTACAACAGGCTCCCAATCATACTCCTGTACATTTTCTGATCAACACTTTGTCCATGCTCATCTTTTGTCAGTTTATCAGTAGTAGCCATTGGAGTGCGTATTGCTTTTGCGCTTGTAAGTCCAAATCTCTTGATCAAGTTTTCAGCATACTTCTGTTGATTGATGAAGAGACCATTCTTCTCCTGAATAACTTGCAATCCCAGAAAATATGACAGTTTCCCTACCATGCTCATTTCGAATTCATTAGTCATTAAGTCAACAAACTCCTTTAACAAGACTGAAGAGGTGGATCCAAACACAATATCATCTACATAAATCTGTGCAATCAGAATATTTGAACCTCTGTGTAGTACGAACAGAGTCCGATCTACTCCCCCTCGACGATAGCCCTTTTTAATCAGAAAGGTTGTCAGTCGCTCATACCATGCTCGGGGGGCCTGCTTGAGGCCATATAGTGCCTTATTCAACCGATAGACAAAATCAGGAAACTGTGGATCTTCAAACCCTTTAGGTTGCTCCACATACACCTCCTCCTTCACGACCCCATTCAAGAATGCACTCTTGACATCCATCTGGAAAAGAGTAAAGTCCAGAATGCACGACACAGCCAACAACAGTCTGATTGACTCCAATCTGGCTACAGGTGCAAAAGTCTCATCAAAATCTATTCCTTCGACTTGCGTGTATCCTTGAGCAACTAGGCGTGCTTTATTCCTTGTGATATTACCATCTGCATCAGATTTATTCTTGAAAATCCACTTGGTACCGATCACATTGACATTTGCAGGTCGTTGGGTAAGAACCCAAACATTGTTTCTTTCGAATTGCTGTAATTCTTCTTGCATAGCAGAAATCCAATATTCATCGAGCAAAGCCTCTTTATAATTCTTCGGCTCCGTGAGTGATATGAAACAAGATAATCCTGCCAATTCCCTGTAATTTACACGAGGTTGATCCCGAAGTTGCATTTGTCTGGACGGACGCTGTTCAGATTCAGGTGTCTCGGTTTCTGGTGTTTCAACACCAGTTGACGCTGTTGGTGTTTCAACACCGGTAGGGAACACTTGTTCCAGCACTTCACCTTCTCCAACTCTGTCATCCTCAGAATCATCTACCACCACATTAATAGATTCCATGACCGTTCCAGTACGTTGATTAAGCACTCGGTATGCTCGACTGGTGGGAGAATATCCCAAGAATATCCCGACATCACTTCTAGATTCAAACTTAGCTAACGGCTCACGATCTTTTAGAATATAACACTTACTGCCAAAAACATGAAAATACGACACATCAGGTTTCTTCCCTTTCCAAATCTCATACGGTGTCTTCTCAGTAAATGGACGCAAATATACTCTGTTGATGGTGTAGCATGCTGTATGAAGCGCCTCAGCCCAGTATTTAGAATGAATTTTCTTTTCGGCTAACATTGCTCTGGCCATTTCCTGCAGTGTTCGATTCTTCCTTTCAACTATACCATTTTGTTGCGGTGTGATGGGAGCAGAGAACTCGTGGTGTATACCGAGTGTCTTACAGATGTCATTAAACCTAGAGTTTTCAAACTCCTTCCCATGATCACTTCTGATACGGGCAATTCTTGCCTGAGTAGATCCCTTTTCTACGTGTAATTTGTACACCAAGGTCTCGAAAACTTCAGCTGCCTCTGACTTCTCTTTGAGAAAAGATACCCAAGTATATCTCGAGAAATCGTCCACACACACAAAAATGTACTTCTTCCCTGCAACAC
Organism: Rubia yunnanensis; assembly: GCA_037428765.1. Classification (NCBI taxonomy): domain Eukaryota; kingdom Viridiplantae; phylum Streptophyta; class Magnoliopsida; order Gentianales; family Rubiaceae; genus Rubia; species Rubia yunnanensis. The sequence continues at coordinate 110,637,924 of CM075065.1, read as the reverse complement.
TGGGTGTATTGATCGGCCCCATTAAGTCCATATGTAGAAGCTCCAAAAGTCTTGACGTTGAAACATCATGAACAGCGTGATGTGGGATCCGAATTTGCTTTCCTTCTTTACATGAGCCACACACAACCTCCTTGCTTTCACCGATTTCAAGAATACCTCTGACTGCATTCAGTCTGGAAATACGTGCCAGAGATTTGTAATTTATATGTCCCAATTTTCTGTGCCATAGAGTGCTAACTTCCTTCTTCGAGCTCAAGCATGTGACATCTTGATCGAGCAAATAACAATTGTCTATTGACCTTGTTCCAGTGAATACTCCAGTCCCATGGTTAACAATACATTTTCCTTTGTCAAAGTTAACTGTCATATCATCGTCACATAGATGGCTGATGCTCAATAGATTAGCCTTCAGACCTTCCACAAGCAATACATCTTGAAACACAGGGAGTCCTTTAATCGCCAACTCACCCTTGCCAATTATTCTGCTCCGTTTTCCATCACCAAATTTAACATGTCCACCAAATCCAGGTTTGAATTTTTGCAAGAATTCAGGAACTCCAGTCATGTGCCTTGAGCACGCACTATCAAAATACCACGAGGTTCCTGTATGTGCTCCAAAACATACAAAACTAGAAAAACAAACATTTCGAGATTTTGGAACCCATACCTGGCGTACTGGTCGAATGACTTGTTGCGGATTCAGATTAACCCGTGCGTTGAGAGATCCAGTTTTGTATCCTCCAGTGTTGAATTTGTGTGTTTTATGTTCAAAGTTGGTGTTGAAACCTCGAACTGGACTGGTGTTGAAACATCGATATGGATTGGTGTGCATGCCTCGATATTCTGTGTTGGCAGACAGGGTTCTCATCAGTCTAAAACATCTGTTTGTCACATGACCTTGAACTCCACAGTATCCGCATCGTCTGACTCTTTTTGTGGAAACATGCTTCTCAATTATTCTCGGAGCTGATGCATTTTGATCTGTCTGATGATTTCCTTCTTTCACTGTCCTTTCATAGCCAATGCCAAATTTGCTCGTCTGTCCCATCCTTAGACATTCTTCGAGTTTAGCTTTCCCAGTATTGAGGCGTCTAATGGATTGTTCTGCCTCCTCTGCTCGTTGCACCACTACAGCAAATTCCTTCTTGAGTTTTTCCAGATCTCGAGTCGCCTCTTCCTTTTCGCATGCATATACTTTAGCATTCTCACTTAGCTTCCTGTTTTCAGCCTTGAGTTCTTTGTTTTCATCTGCCACTTTTAACCACATTTTGTACATCTCCATGCTTTCTTTGCGAATGTCTTCATCACTAACGCTTCTACTTTCTTCATCTGAGCTACAGATCTCTTCTTCGTTCAGCACACTGAGACTTTCCTTACAGAAGTCGTCTACCTCCACCATTGACACGCCGAAAGCAACATGATTTGTATACTCATCTTCATACTTAACATCATCTCCTCCATCATCATCACTCCAGGTTGTGGCATATGACTTTCCTTGTCTTTTGAGTGTATTGGCACACTCAGCTTGTATGTGTCCAAAACCTTCACACTCTCTGCACTGGATTCTCCTATTCAGGTTCGGATTTACCGATTTGAATTTTGGTGTTTCAACACCAGTAGATTGACCAAATCGTGGAGTGGAGTTTGCATTCGGATTTTTGCTCCCACTTGACTTTTCTTGTGGTTTCCTGCTCATCTTCTTCATAAATCTGGAGAAATTCCTGGTTATGTTTACAATTTCATCCGTCTCTTCATTATCTGTAGAATAATCAACCTTTCCAGTGTTTGTGCTTGAAAACGCCATTTCTTTCTTCCCCGTTTTAGTTTGCAACATCTCCATTTCATACGATTCCAGAGATCCCATAAGTTCATCAAGTGTCATTGTTCCTATCCTTCCATTTTCATTTATTGCCGTGACCTTCATGTTGAACCGTGGAGGTAATGCCCTCAACACTTTCCTTACAAGTTTTTGATCTTTGTACTTTTTGCCAAACTGAAAAGCCTTGTTTGCAATATCTCGGACTCGTCCATTAAACTCGGAGATAGTTTCATCTTCACGCATCTTCAATTCTTCAAATTTGGTCGTGTAATACTGCAGCTTTGATTCTCTTACAGAGCTTGTTCCCTCATGGTAAATTTGTAACACATCCCATGCTTCCTTTGCAGTCTCACAGTTCGAAATCATTTTAAACTGATCTTCGTCCACAGCCGTAAAGATGGCATTCAATGCTTTTGAGTTGGACACGTGCGCTTTATGCTCCTCGGTGGAATACCTAGAGAATGGTTTAGTGGCAGTGGAGCTTGATCCTTCAGTTGTGTCACTAGCAGGTGGAGTGTATTGATTTATGACATAGTTCCAAGCTTGATCATCTAGAGCTCCAATGAATACTTTCATACGGGCCTTCCAGTAAGCATAATTTCCTTGTTCCAGCAATGGTGGTCGCGTGACTGATGCCCCCTCCTTTGGTGCCATGGTGAAACCTGATCTCACTCTCCCTGTATAGGGGTCAGCAAGTGCCTTGCTCTGATACCAATTGAATTTCAGTTTCACCTAAATTCTGAACCTTTATGCCAAGTTGTTTAACAGTTTGGTGTTGGAACACCAAGATTAGTTTGGTGTTAAACGCAAAACTAAACACGCAGAGCACACACAACTTGTTTACGCAGTTCGGTGCAAATACACCTACGTCTGCGGGGCCTTGCCCAGATCAGAAACCATTCACTAGAAAGCAGTCTTTAGTACAAGAAGCTTAACTTAAATACTAATCCATTGCTAACCTATAGAGTGAATGTTGTGAGCTCCCCTCACTGTCGATCCTACGCCGTTGAACCCTCACGATCAACACGTCTCCCTGGATCTCCTCCTCCCGAGGAATTAAGACTTCCTTGTTTCTGATCTTTAAGAACTTGGTCGGTTGATTTACGAACCTCCAAAACAGACACGGGAGATCGCTCCAAAGTTCTCAACGTAGAGAATAGCACTGGACGCTCGACCGATTGCGTTGTATTGATCTTCTATTTATTCCATCGCAATCCTGCCTTGAATCAACTTCCTTCCTTGTCTAACTCTACCATACATAGACTTCTAGACTAAGGAAAACTCTGATTCTAATCTGGTATTTAAATGAACAATCCTGTTAACAATAGGACTTGTTCCATAATTAACTACTTAATCAATTCCTAACTATTACAGGAATATTCTTTTACCAGAATTAGATGACCACGAAATCAATCAATTATCTTCACAATATTCTGATCAGATCGCACAATTATATCCCATGATATACTCCATAAATCGTGGACATCAACAATTAGCTGCTGTAAAACATCTGGACAGCAGTGGTGTTAAAACACCATATCACCAGACATCACTCGGTGGTGTTCAAACACCAGATTACCAGTATTCACAATATGCCATACATAAGTCCAACTCCGGAGGACTTTACACTAACTATGCCAAATTTAAAAATTAGAGGGAGTACTCCCTCCATCCCACAAAAAATACTCCCTCTATCTCAACTGAATTTGCACCATCATCATTATCACATTGTTCAAATAACATGTTTGACCATTAATATGTTTACCTACGTATAATAACGGAAAATAGAAAGTTGATATTAAGAAACTACTTGTTATGAAGAATTGAACAATATCATATACGATAATATTGTTGTCCATATAACTATTCAAATATGTGGTCAAACTTTGATAGAAAATAGTGTAAAAAAAGTAAGAGTGCAAATTCAGTTGGGAGAGAGGGAGTAGTATATTTTCTATTTTTGTGTGTCCCAACTAAAATGACATACTTTAAAAATTACCCACAATGACAAAGGATGTGTTAAATTATCACAATGCCGTCTTTAAGTTTAACAATTTTGAAACTGGACTCATCACTTTTCCAAAAACTCCCTACTTTTTCACAATTATTGTTGTGCGGAATGGAGAAAGAACAGAAAATATGAACGAAAATAACAAGACACAAGATTTACGTGGTTCACCAAATTGGCTACATCCACGGGAGACGGATTCAACTATATCAGAATTAGAGTTGGTTTACAGAGAGAAGAGAGACACTTTATATGCTGTCTCCACTAAACCCTAACAAACTGGACCAAAACACAATTCGGCCCAAATCAACAGCAATCCAATAAAGAGACAAGCGAGACCCCCGTTTGTTTCCCGGGGGCGACTGCCGCCCCCCCAGACCCCCAGGCCAGGGTCGCAGAAGCGGCTATTACAGTATTCAAGGCATACCAACAAATCTCCACCTTGACTTGAATCCTCAAAGTAGAAAACTCCAGATGCACCATTACAGTGCCAGATGAGTAGTCTTCGCCCTCCACTCCCGGGACTGCCCATAGAGCACCTAATCAGCTCTGATGTTCAGCAAGTCCAAACAATATTGAAACTTGCTATGTGGAACAGATTTGGTGAACATATCAGCGGGGTTATCTGCAGTTCCCACTTTCTTCACCCTGATTCTCCTCTCACTCCTCAAGAAATGATATCTGACATCAATATGCTTGGTCCTCACATGATGGACCTGATCCTTGGCTAGGCAGATTGCACTCAAGCTGTCACAGTACACAGTAGCCTGATCATGATGTAGACCAAAATCACTAACTAGCCCTTTCAGCCATACTCCCTCTTTTGCAGCCTCTGTCAGAGCCATGTACTCTGCTTCCGTAGTAGACAACCTCACTGTAGGTTGCAAAGTCGCCTTCCAGCTAACCACAGAACCTCCCAAAGTGAATACATAACCAGTCATCGATCTCCTCGTGTCAACATCACCAGCATAATCAGAATCAGAGTAGCCTGTAACTAAGCACTCGGTATCACCTCCATAAATGAGACCCACATCAGACGTACCTCTAAGATACCTGAAGATCCTCTTCACTGCTTGCCAATGTTTCTTTCCCGGTTGCCCCATGAACCTGCTCACAACACTGACTACCTGTGCTAAATCAGGCCAGGGTCGCAGAAGCGGCTATTACAGTATTCAAGGCATACCAACAATTATTCTATACCAAAAGTAAATACCTATTTTTATGGGATGACTGAAATACATATGAGGGTTTATCTTTCATGTATATTCCTTATCTATCACAAAATATGCATCAATACTGGATTTTACTTTTTAGTGGGAGAATTCTACCTTACCGAGTTTAGATTGTGACTTTATTTATTGTCTAATATTAGATTCTTGGAGTCTACGAGTGGGAAGGCTGCAATCCAATGCCACCTGAAATTTGGCTTGTTCCTCCCTATTCATCCAGGAAAATTTATGTGCTACTGTCGATTGATTTATATGCCAATGTCTTATTTATACGGCAAACGATTCGTTGGAACCATCACTAGTTTGGTGCGGTCCTTAAGAGAAGAGCTATATACAAAACCATATCATCAGATCAATTGGAACAGAGCGCGAAACACTTGTGCAAAGGTCAGCTGCATTCTACCACATACTGTATAATTAATTTATTTATATATGGAAGACTTAATAGTTCCGTTGCAGCAGAAATTGGAACATACTTTTTTCAAACGTTGAAAGTTTGAACTCATTTTGAAATTTAGTTTTACCACTTTTTCTAGTTTTTACTAGTGTGTTCCAACATACCTATTTTAACCAAGTGTAAAATAACGTAAACGTAAAAGACACACAACTTGGTTACGCAGTTCGGTGTAAACCACCTACATCTGCGGGGCCTGGCCCAGTTCAGAATGAATCCACTAATTAGAAAGATACAGTACAGAGTACAGTTTACAAAATACTTATCTTTACTAACTATAATGTGTGGACTCTGTTAGCTCCCCTAGCTACCGATCTGCCTTGATCAGACTCCCTCTAACCTCGAACTCCGTCGACGCAGGATCTCCTCCTCCCGAGGAATTAAGGTATCCGATTCTGAACTTAGTGCAACAGGACGGGTGTGTTGGAACACTGTGTATCAGCTCTATGCAAGTTTTGAAAAGTCTCAAAAATCTGTGTGCAGATTTTTGCTCTATAAATCCGTGAGTAGACAGCCGTGTTTGTCCCCAATTTATATCCGCGAATCAGATCTGAATATCCATGATTATCTCCACAATATTCCTATTAAAAATCTGATTCTTGAAGCATATCCAAATCCCATAAATAAAGGGATTTACCTTAACTCATTCTATCCCATATATTCGAATAAATCTTCTCCATATAAGTAGGAATTTTTCCATAAACTAATTATGCTTCACACGCCCAATATATAGCCAAATATACGATTACCATAAATTCTAAAACACTCCAATATTTCGGCTTTGAATTCCATTAAAACCTTGGCGTAACTTCTGTTGCAGCACCATGTTCCAACATGGTCTGTTCAAAATTAATTCACACAAAATTGCCAATAAAATTCATCCCTTGACTTTACAATCTCCCCCTTTGGCATTTTTATGGACCCATGATATTTTGGACTTGTAAATCCATAGAAAACATCTAGCACATATTCAATATCATAAAACGAGCAGAATACTAATCATAATACCAGAACTCACATAAGCTAATGAAAGCCGAAATCCAGAATTCCAGAAATCCAAAATCATACAATTGAAACATTCAAATCAAAATCCAAATATCCGAAATCATTCCAAAATCACTCCACCTGGGACCACACAGAGGCCAAAAGTACCGCAGTTCCATCAAACAAAATCATCAGAAGGAAAAAAATTAGTCTGTAGCACTCCCCCTGTATTAAGCATACAAATTCAATTTTCAAGTCTAGACTTCTCTGCCTCCAAACATGCTCTTTCTGCTTCCAAAGCCGCCATCTGTATCGCTAAAGCTCCAAGTCTGGCATTTACAATCATCAGTCGAGTCTTCTTATCTGCTACTGATGTCGAGGTGGATCCAGAAGCTTTCCACGGCAGATCATGAACCTGTCTCAGGCCAAAAGTCTTTTTGTTGGGCCGTAAGAACTCAGTATCAATTACCACATCTGACGCCTTTCCCTTCACTTTGGCACTCTTGGCTAGGGAAGAAATCAAGGCAGGATAGATTACAGCATCATTAACTTTTGGTGCAGTAGCCTGTCTGATTAAGTGCTGCTGAATGAGAAGACCAAGGTTAACTTCTTTCTGTGTTCCAACACAGTATAACAGCTTTGCCATCTCCCTAGTCAATGCGGTGGCATTGCTTGACGGCAACCAGCAGTGTACAGCTATTTGATATAGACCAAAAAATCTAGACGTCAAGCAGGATGCTTGTGAGTACCCCACTGCTGGCCACTCCACCTTATATCCCCCAGATATAACAGTCAAAATCTCATTATCAGTCAATTCCAAGTCATCAGGAAACACTCCCCCTATCTTAGTTGTTTTCAGACCTAACAGCATATTAATTCTAGCAGCAGATAAATCTATGATTTCCCCCCTAACATACACTCTGCCAAACCATGGGGAAGTAACCTCTAGATTTCCATGCATAAGATTAGAATATACCTCTAGAACAACCTGTCTGTTGTATTGAAGTTGAATTGTAGCTGCCTTTGTCATCCCCGTCACCTTTAAAAAATCTGTGAAACCGCTCTCCTGATAAGCTTTTAGATCCAACGGCCTTTCAGCTATGAATTTCTTCTCGGAGAAAAAATCTCCCATCTCTGCACCCTTCTCATCAAAGTACACAGCAGAGAAGGCCTGGGTGACAGGTGGAGGATGCAGAACCTTCCTTGGGTTGTTGTTGTGCCTTTTCTTGCTTCTTTTTGCTTTAGCTGAATTCATGGTTGGGACAGCCTTCCTCTTTCCTTTAGCCTTCTGAAAAAATTCATCCAGTACCTCATCACTGGAGTAAGCCAAGTCAGGGACTTCCTGTGTTGGAACACACCCTGTTCCTTCAGCTTCATCCTTCTTTTCAGATTCTTTTTCATACTCCTCATCTTGATTCATGTCCTTTGGTTTGGTCATATCCTCGTCAGATTCCACATCACATTCATACATATTATTCTGGTCTTGTCCTCCTAGATAAGCATCTAAATCCAAGTCCATATACTCTGGTTCATCCTTATGTGTTGGAACACTCTCATCACTATTCGACAACTCTATTATGACCGGTTTTCTTAATTCTTCCATCAGATTGGCCCAGTTCGAATAATAAAATCCTAACTACATTTTATCTTCAATCCTAATCACTTTGCTTCCAGCAATTTCACTTTCATCAATCTCTTTCAAATGAGCAAACCTCGGCATCGGAATATAACAATGTATATAAAATTTGTCCTTTTCCCGGAACTCAGCATATCGTCCTATAACAAATCTCACAGTATGATTCTCCAGCCTTATTCCTCCTAGATTCCCAGTCACTAACTCCTTTACTTTAACAGTCAAATATTTTCCTCTAACCTTCTTAATCTTGGTTAAATCAACTGCAACTCTATTAGCTTCTAGCCATTCAAACACTTCATCCACACTTCTACATTCAAAACCCAAGAATTTCAACGGACGAGGGTCAGGACCAGTTACCTTAGGTTTTTTCTTTTTCTTGCCTTCAGAAGCTTCTTCTTGGGCATCAGATTTACCATCAGAATCTCCACTCTGTTTATTGACAGAAGTCTTTTCCTCTTCCTTTTTATCTTCAGCTTTATCAGCCTCTGCTCCAGCTATCTCCTCATTCTCCTCATGGTTAGCGTTTCCTTTGTTCTGATCTTGAGTTTGTGCCTCACCCGATTCAACATATCTTCTCGGCTCATCAAACACCACCAATTCCGAATTCACAGAGCCCTAATCTTCCTCCATAATTTCTGGCACCGAAGCTTCTTCTATCGGAAAATTTGGGCTTGACATTATTTGGTACAATGCCGAGATAGAGAGAAGTATGGAGTATGAGATTTTTCAGCAAGGATTTTGGGGAGAAAAATATTTGGCCGAGAGAGAGACGGAAGGATGTATTTGAATCCCTCTTTAACTCTTCATCTTATTTACCTCTTTTCCCACGAAGTTCCTTTTTAGATTTCCCACACATGGTAATAATGGTCCTTTCTCTTCTTGTCACATCACTTTGTCTTCCTTAATTAGCTTCCAACACACCATACTAACCAACTCCTATTTTAGTACACCTTTGCTCCTTCCATATTTTTGTTCTTTTCTTTATTTTTTGAAAAAACGAAAATAAACCAAAAGAAATATTTACAAGGAAAATACTTTTGGTAAAAATCACCTCAAATTTGACAAACACCTAAGTGTTGCCGAAGGCTCTCAAAAGTGGTGGCATCCAACGGTTTTGTAAATATGTTTGCAAGTTGCTCGTGTGTTAGAACATAGACTACTTCCACTTCTTTTCTTTCAACCAGATCTCTAATAAAATGATGCCTTATGTCAATATGTTTGGTTCTTGAGTGTTGTACTGGATTCTTGAAATATCAAACACCATACTCTGAAGTCCAACTTACATATCGAATAACCCTTTTGACTGCAGTAAGATGAGATTCCTTAGGATCAGCCTGAAATCTTGCACATATTCCAACACTGAAACATATATCAGGTCTGCTTGCAGTGAGGTATAATAGACTTCCAATCATGCCTCTATATAACTTCTGATCGACTGAAACTCCTTTTTCATCTTTTACCAGTTTATCAGACACTCCCATAGGAGTTCGAACTGCTCGAGCACTACTGAGTCCAAATTTTTTAATCAAATTCAAGGCATACTTACTTTGATTTATGAATAGACCATTCCATCCTTGTTTAACTTGCAATCCCAGAAAGTAAGTCAATTTGCCAACCATGCTCATTTCAAATTCAGATTGCATCATGGTGACAAAATCATGTACCATAGATGGTGAAGTAGAGCCAAAAACTATGTCATCAACATATATTTGAGCAATCAGAAACTTTGAGGACTTGTCAAGCACAAATAAAGTGCGATCTACTCCCCCTCGACGATAACCTTTTTGAAGTATAAAGGTAGTAAGTCGTTTATACCATGCCCTGGGTGCCTGCTTTAATCCATATAGAGCCTTCTTGAGACGGTATGCATGATGTGGATAATGAGGATCTTCAAAGCCTTTAGGTTGTTCTACATAGACTTCTTCATTCACCACTCCATTTAGAAACGCACTCTTGACATCTATTTGATTCAAAGTAAAGTTCAAAGAGCAGGAAATAGCTAGTAGAATACGGATAGATTCTAACCTGGCAACTGGTGCAAAGGTTTCATCAAAGTCAACACCTTCCACTTGTGTATATCCTTGAGCAACAAGTCTGGCTTTGTTTCGGGTGACTAAGTCGTCTGCATCGGACTTATTCTTGAAGATCCATTTTGTACCAATGACATTAACGTGTTTGGGACGAGGAGTAAGATACCACACATCATTCCTGGTAAACTGACCGAGTTCTTCTTGCATTGCAGCAATCCAATACTCATCAAGTAAGGCTTCTTTATAGTTCTTGGGTTCAATTAGAGAAATAAAACAGTGTAGGCCAGCCAGTCATCGATAATCAACTCGAGGCACTGATCTAGTACTTCTCATGGTAGAACCAGGTTGGTCATGTGTTGGAACATGATCGTCAGTAGGAGGGGACTGTGTTGGAACATGGTCGTGTGTTGGAACATAGTCAACTTCAGTAGAGTTAGGATTCTGGTGCGCATTTGGTTCAGTAGGATCAACAGATGGCTTTTCTTTGTCTGAAGTTTGAGGCTGTGTTGGAACATGGGTGTTGACAGATTCTTCCTCTACACCTTCTGGAAGTTGTTCCTTTTCTGCATCATCCACAATAACATTGATGGATTCCATGAGAGTGTTGGTTCGGTGATTAAATACTCGATAGGCACGGCTGTTGATGGAATACCCGAGAAAAATTCCTGGATCACTCCGATTATCAAATTTTGCCAATTGTTCTCTATCTCTAAGGATATAGCAAGTACTTCCGAACACATGAAAATATGAAACATTAGGTTTCCTGCCCTTCCAGATCTCATAGAATGTCTTGTCAGTGAACGGTTGAAGATACACTCTATTGATTGTATAACAAGCTGTATTGATTGCTTCTGCCCACCATTTCTTATGAACCTCCTTTTCGGCCAACATAACTCAAGCCATCTCCTGTAGAGTTCTGTTCTTCCTTTCGATAATGTCCTTCTGTTGAGGAATGATAGGAGCCGAGAACTCATGTTGGATTCCTAGCTCATCGCAGAAGGAACTGAATTGTTCATTTTCAAACTCCTTACCATGATCACTTCGAATTCGAATTATCTTCCCTACTGGACTTCCCTTTTCAGTTTGTAACTTTACTACAAGGCTTCTAAATACTTCTATCGTATCAGATTTCTCTTTCAAAAAAGCTACCCATGTAAATCTGGAGAAGTCATCAACACATACAAAAATATATTTCTTCCCTCCTATACTCAGTGTATTAATCGGACCCATCAAATCCATATGCAATAATTCCAGATTTCTAGATGTAGTAATAAAATGTACTGAAGAGTGAGGAGAATGAATTCTTTTACCTTGTTGACATGGTCTGCTCACAATTCCATCCTTTTTGGTCAAGGTAGGCATTCCTCGCACAGCTTTTATATTTGCGATTTTCACTAGTGTTTTATAGTTGATGTGGTCGAGCTTCCTGTGCCAAAGAATTCCTTCATCCTGCTTTGAAAGCATGCATCGAACTTCTTGTTCCAGCAAATAGCAGTTGTCTGATGATCTTATTCCAGAAAGAACCTTGTTTTCTCCATGCTTCACTACACACTTGTCCTTCTGAAATTCCACTATCATATTGTCGTCACACAGCTGACTTATACTTAGCAAGTTTGCTTTTAGATCTTTAACAAATAACACACTTGTGAACACTGGAAAGCCTTCAATCTTTAATTTGCCCTTGCCAATTACTCTGCTCTTCTTTCCATCACCAAAGGTTACATATCCGCCATCATATGGAGTAATGTTCGTGAGGTATTTTGGAGTGCCAGTCATGTGGCGAGAACAACCACTATCAAAGTACCATGAGTCACTGGAATAAGCTGATAGAGAAGTGTGAGCAACCAAACACGTACTGGATTTTTTAACAACCCATATCTTCTTGACCAATTTTCTGGTATGAGTATCGCCTGTGTTGGAACACAGCAGAAGTTGTCTTCCTGTCATTTTATCTCTGATCAGTCTTCTACACTGATGTTCAGCATGTCCTTGGTACATACAGTATCTGCATATGAGTGGCTTTCTTTCATACGGTTTCCCATACTTTCGTTTGACTTCACGAATCCTTTCTTTGAGAGTTACTGGTTTTTCGAACAATTCAGTCTCGGGTTCTTTCCTGTATCCAATCCCGTGTCTATCACCAAAGTTCTTTCCCATATCCAGAATATCATCAAGCTTTGCTTTTCCAAAATTCAATTTAGAGATAGTTGCTTCAGACATCTCGGCTCTCTTGACCGCTGCAATCAGTTTCTTATTTAGTTCTTCATTTTGTTTTCCAAGTTCTGCAACCGTGGATCGTAATTCCTTTTCACTTTCAATTAGCTTTCTTTTTTCTTCATTCAGCTCTTTGTTCTTGTCAGCTACCTGAACCCACATAGCATACATTTGTTCGTATGTGCTATAGATCTCTTCATCACTTACAGACAGATCATCTTCATCACTGTGAGCATCGTCAAGGTTCATGTTGGAACATACAGATTTCCCTTTGTTCAGTGTGTTGGAACACTGATCTTCTGTTGTATCATGGACCTTTGCTCCAAAAGCTACATAATTACTCGTAAGTTCCTCTTCATCTCTTTCATCCTCTTCATCATCACTCCAAGAGGTGACATATGATCTTCCTTGTTTCTTGCGGGTGTTAGCACATTCAGCCTGAATATGTCCATATCCTTCACATTCTCTGCATTGAATTCGTCCAGCCTGTTTTGGTTCATTGTTCTGATTTCTCCCGACCTGCATATTTCCTTGTTCAAATCTCATTCCACGATTATTGTTCGAATCTTGCTGTTTTTGTCTGCTTCCGCCAAACCTCTCCTGAGATTTCTTGTAAACCACCTTCTTTAGCATCCTTGAGAAATTCTTTGTAATAAGTGCCAGTTTTTCAAACTCATCATCGCTGTCAGACTCATGACTTCCCTTAGCTGGAGAAAATTTGAATGTTAAATCCTTGGAGACTCTTTTTGTAGGTTGCTGGAACGTCATCTCATAAGTTTGTAATGAGCCCATTAGTTCATCTAGGCTCATGGTGGCTACATCTCTTGCTTCCTCTATTGCTGCTACTTTCATCGCAAACCTCTTGGGAAGAGATCGCAACGTCTTTTTCACCAGCTTAGTTTCTTTGTACACTTTTCCAAGTTGGTAAGCCATGTTGGAGATATCCCTGAGCTTTCCATTGAATGTGGCAATGGTGTCCTCCTTCTCCATTTTGAGTTCTTCAAACTTGGTAGCCAGCATCTGTAGTTTGGATTCCCACACTCGACCGGTTCCTTCGTGAACAGTCTGTAAAATATCCCATACTTTCTTTACTTGGTGACATGTAGATATAAGCTTGAACTGGTTTTCATCAACAGCAGTGAAGATCGCATTAAGTGCCTTTGAATTCGCCAGAGATTCTTTAAGGTCATCTAGAGTCCATTTAGCCTTGTCTTTGGGTTTTTTACTTGACTCCCCTTCAACAGCCTTAGAGCTTGTATCAGCATCTTCAGTAGGATGATTCCATTCATTCTCAACATAAAACCATGCCAGTTCATCCAGCGAATTGATGAAGACCCTCATGCGTGCCTTCCAATAGTTGTAGTTGTTGCCTTCTAGCAGTGGTGGTCGAGAGACTGAAGCTCCTTCTCTTGTCGTCATGGTAAAACTGGATCTCACTTTCCTTGAAACAACCAAGGGAACGATAAGTGACTCAGCTCTGATACCAATGGAAATTTAGTTTTACCACTTTTTCTAGTTCTTACTAGTGTATTCCAACATACCTAGTTTAACCAAGTGTAAAATAACGTAAACGTAAAAGACACACAATTTGGTTATGCAGTTCGGTGTAAACCACCTACATCTGCGGGGTCTGGCCCAGTTCAGAATAAATCCACTAATTAGAAAGATACAGTACAGAGTACAGTTTACAAAATACTTATCTTTACTAACTATAATGTGTGGACTCTGCTAGCTCCCCTAGCTACCGATCCGCCTTGATCAGACTCCCTCTGACCTAGAACTCCGTCGATGCAGGATCTTCTCCTCCCGAGGAATTAAGGTATCCGATTCTGAACTTAGTGCAACAGGACGGGTGTGTTGGAACACTGTGTATCAGCTCTATGCAAGTTTTGAAAAGTCTCAAAAATCTGTGTGCAGATTTTTGCTCTATAAATCCATGAGTATGCAGCCGTGTTTGTCCCCAATTTATGTCCACGAATCAGATCTTAATATCCATGATTATCTCCACAATATTCCTATTCCAAATCTGATTCTTGAAGCATATCCAAATCCCATAAATAAATGGATTTACCTTAAATCATTCTATCCCATATATTCGAATAAATCTTCTCCATATAAGTAGGAATTTTTCCATAAACTAATTATGCTTCACACGCCCAATATATAGCCAAATATACGATTACCATAAATTCTAAAATACTCCAATATTTCGGCTTTGAATTCCGTTAAAACCTTGGCGTAACTTCTGCTGCAGCACCATGTTCCAACATGGTCTGTTCAAAATTAATTCACACAAAATTGCCAATAAAATTCATCCCTTGACTTTACACATCTCTTGATGGTCTTTCCGTAAAGTATGAAAAAAGTTTAAATTTTAAACGGTAAGCTATAAGAAATGGAGAAAATATTTTTGGGTTGCATTTATTGGGACATAAACTTATAACTACAGCACGTTGCAAAATAAATTTTTAATATTGTAATTAAATCTTTTTATCCATCTTTTAGTCTAATTAAACTCCGTCTTTCCATTACGATATGAAAAGATTGCCTTTCCAAAACTTTGCCAAAGTTTATCTAAAAATTAATAATTTTAAGTGCACGCATTTGACCAATTAAAACCACCTGCCTCATTTTTAAGCACCACAAATCAATATTTTCTTTGAAGTCACTTCTAAATTTATTGTATCAAACCTGTAATTACCCTGATACATAAACTCATGATATGCTTCTACATAAACATTTTCTTACTATTAGCACTACTACAAATGAGAGATATAGTAACACTTTTCTAGCAACACTTATTAATAAAAATGTTACAATATTTTATAATGTGTTACTTAAATCTTTGAAACATGTTACTTAAATCTTTAAAAGTCTACTTCACCTAAGGTTGTGCTTGTAAATTAAAAGTGTTGCAATAGATCCAACCAAACATTTTTAGTAACTAAAATGACTCTTTTAAAGTGATATACTAACCTTTGTTTGTAATATAGGGTACTTAAAGGCCAAGATTCATTAGGGTTAGACTGTGGTTTTATTTTCGTATATTGATCGATTTTCATTCTTCAACTTCTCCTAGTATGGTTTTTACATTTATGCAAACAGTTTTCATTAATTTCTATGAACAAATAGGAGGATCTATATTACCCTCATCCTTTTGTCCAAGATCTGCTATGGGGATTCTTGCATAATTTCACGGAGCCGGTTCTTAAATGCTGGCCATTTTCGGGTGTAAGAGAAAGAGCTTTGCAGAAAGTTATGCAGCATGTGCATTATGAGGACAGGTGCAGCAGATACCTTTGTATGGGTACAGTCTTTTGAACAAGAGTTAAATTTTAGAACAAAGAGAAAAGTGTTTTTATAAACCTGCATACTTCATATAAGTGTCAATATAACTTTTTGATAATTCAAAGTGCAAATATAACTCTACGTAGTTGATTTAAGTGCAATTTTACTCATTCTGGTAGTTTAAGGCCAAATTTGATTGAAAAGACAATTTTATCCCTCTGAAAAACTTGCACAAAAATAAATAAGAAAGAAACTACATTTGTGACCTTCAAAACCCTATTCTTCTTTCTTCTCTACCACCTGTCACAGTCACTAGACTCACCCTCACTACACGCATCACCATTTTCTTCTCATCATCGTCGTTTAGATTTGAGAGCTTAGATGGATCGGTGGTCCCGGGGCTAGGTTTGTACTGGCACACAACTCCTTAGATCTCGAGTAGCGCAGCGGTGAGGGTGAGCGGCGTAGTGGTGACGGTGAGCAGCAATGTGGCTATGGCTGTGGTGAGGGTGAGCAGCGCAACGGTGAGGGTGAGCAGCGCAACGGTGAGGGTGAGCAACGCGGTGAAGTTTTCGGTGGGTGAGGGTGAGCAACGCGGAAAAGAGAATGAGCAGCGGCGGGGCTAAGGTTGGGGGTGGTGGCAGTGGGTGGTGAAGTGGTGGGCTTCATAGATTAAGGTTTCACGGATGCGTGGGTGGGGCTAGGGTTCGTGGCGGCGGGTGGTGGAGTGGCGGCTACGCATGTTAGGGTTTCACGACGAGGCTGGGGTGTGGGTGGTAGTAGGATTGGGTTTCTCGATGGCGGTGACAGGGCTAGCTAGAGGGGGGTGATAGTGGTCTGAGGACAAAATTGTCCCAACACTTTTAGGTTTTAATTAGGTCAAAGGGCATTTTAGTCATTTTATGTGCGGTCAATGCCGGAAATGGTGTCTTAGGGTTATATTGGCAATTTCATCAACTAGTTAGGGTTATTTTTGCACTAAAAACTATCTGAGTGTTATATTGGCATTTACTCAAGTAGGTAGAGTTATATTGGTATACACCCTAGGATAAATTAGTCTTAAACAGAACGGTTTAATTTCAGAGTATTTGATTGTTTATAGTGCATTGCTTGAAAGTCGTACTGCAACACAAA
This sequence comes from Rubia yunnanensis, assembly GCA_037428765.1. Classification (NCBI taxonomy): domain Eukaryota; kingdom Viridiplantae; phylum Streptophyta; class Magnoliopsida; order Gentianales; family Rubiaceae; genus Rubia; species Rubia yunnanensis. The sequence continues at coordinate 110,621,128 of CM075065.1, read as the reverse complement.
AGGCCTATTAGCATGTTAAAAAGTGTCTTAACAGATCTCTTTTGAGACGTTTCCATTCATAGAACGTTTCTAATTAAAAGTGTTTCATAAATGCCACGCTATTGCGAGTCCCTATAGATCTTGAGTCTCTATATTATGTGACTCTATAAACAAGATATAGGATTGCTTTTATGTGTCCCATTATATTATGTCGCTTTTTATTGTTCTAGTTACATATGTATTGGGATGTTTGATTTATAAACATCAAAATATATATCTATTATAACACTTATAAATATTCTCATGAGTTTCAAGTAATTTATAAACGTAAAAATATACATCTATTTCGGCTAGGATCATGAATCCTATCGTAAATGCCTCCACATGAGTTTCAAGTAATTAAATATGAACTGGTCATCCATATTTTTAAAATATACATTTTAGTTTTCAAACACAAATTCACAAAAAAACACAGCCTAAATAATGTTACATCATGACTTAGTTAGTTTTATTTTTTGTTTTTAAAAAACGTGACTTAGTTAATTGTGATCAGGCAACGTGAACAATTACATGCTTAAAGTTTATAAATTCATCAGTTATTTTTTTTTGGATAAATAAATTCAAAAATGATCCTAATTTTTTCTAAAAATACTGAAACAACCCCGAGTTTTTAAAAAGTGGTGAATTAACCATTAGTAATTGTCGTGTGTGCCAAAACAAACATAAATATTTGTCAAATATTACCATTATGTTCAGTGATGTTAAAACCAATGTCAAAATTGTAGGGTCATTTTAGTACTTTCACGAGTTCAGAGTCATTTTAACACTTTTAAAAAACTCGGGGTTGTTTCAGCACTTTTTAAAACAATTCATCTTCGTGCATTTCTCATTAATGTTTTAATTGTTTAATATAACTACTTACTTAATCACAAAATACTAAGTAAAGATGCGTTTCAATTTAATTAGATTCCTTATTATTAGGCAAAGTTCTGGGAAATACCATCTTGCCATAGGTAATTATAGAAAGGTAAAAGTTTTAGTTGCAATATTTAAAATTTATTATGCAATGTGCTGTAGTTTTAATTAAAAATATGATCCGATTAATGCAACCCAAAAATTTTATCTTGATTTCTTCTAATTTACTGTTTAAACCTTAGTATTTCCATAATATAGAAAGATCGTCTTTCAAGAAACTGACTCTAATATATATTAATGGAATCATTTTATCTTATCACCAATTCCGCCGTGCCTTTGCATTAAATTTTTATTGAAAAAAGTGTTTTTATAACCCTATCTAGTTGATATAAGTGTCAATATAGCCTTTTGATAACTGAAAGTGCAGATATAACCCTAACTAGTTAATGTAAGTGCAGTTTTACCCATTTCGAGAGTTGAAGGTGGATTCAATGGAAAAGTCAATTTTACCCATGGTTGAGAGAAAAATAGAGAAAGACCATAATGCCCCAAGGCTCATTAAATCCCCCTTTGCCTTCCATTCCCGCTCTGGGGAGTTTGACTTTGTGGCAGCGCTTATTCCTTTTTTGCAAACCCTAGTCTCAAAAAGTCGACAATAAAGGGTAAATTTGTGAGACCATACTAGAAAGACCATACTAAAATTCAAGTGGGACCCATGGACAATAAAGGGTAAATTTGTCAACTAAAATTCAGATTCTAACACAAAGGATATTTTGGACATTTTACATACAGTCAATGTCGGAAAATGGAAATCAATGTCAAAAATGAGGTCCGAGGATTATATTGACATGTACATTAACTAGTTAAGATTATTTTTACACTAAAAATTATCGTGTTATATTGGTATTTAGTGAACTGTATAATTGGTATATATCCCAATTTAATTTCGAGGTTTGAAAAGTTACCCAACATAAAGTTGTTGGTCTAAACCCTCGAAACAAAATCTTGTTGGTCTAAATGTAGGCTCTTTGTATGATGGCTTGCAGGGTGGAAGATCCAAATTTTGATGCATATAAACGCCACCTTGCCAGTATACCTGATTACTTTTGGATGGCTGAAGATGGCTTGAAAATCCAGGTAATTAAATGTTCTTTGTTCTTTTCTTTTGAGTATACAGTACCAGGTACAAAGGCGAAAAAAGCAAGACACGCAGACCTGGACCTTAAAGAAGGAAAATAAGAAAATCTACTAGCTAAGTTTATTACAAGCAAAAGAGAATACTTATGTGACAAGGAGCTAGGGACAAGACTTCTTGGCTGTGACTTAACACTTAGTGTGTTGGCCTGGCGGGCGACCGGATGTTGCGCACATGGGCTTTGGGCACGAACAACTAGGACATTGTGCACAGCGTGTCATGAGCGCATGGTGTGACATAACGAGTCGTGAGCGGTTAGGCGGTAGGCACTGGATGACCCAGAGCCATGTGCAGCGCAGATTAGGGAGACCGGTTTACAGACACACATTGAGCGGCACAAGATCGCAGCTTGGTTGTGGCGTGCATACGAGCATGGGGCTGCATTAAGGTTGGGTGATAAGCCCAACCCTATAACATTCTCCCTCACTCAATTCGACGAACGTCCTTAGAGCCATTAATCCTCCTAGGTGCTTCGCTACCCACACTTGTCTTGTACATTTCTGCCTTCAAAATGGGGTTGATTCATTTTCTAGCGCTAGTGTACTCTGATATAGCTGTGGTCCTCGGCTTCTTTTCAGTTTCGTTTTGAACTGGCTTGATTTTATAGCACCCACTCCTTAATCGATGACCGAAGGAATGTCCAACTCTGGATGTTGTCCGGTACGCATCATCATCCATTCACATTTTTGCCTCATGCCTTGTGGAACAACAAGGGGTTGCTGATGTGAATGATGACACGTCTTTCCCCGTTGAGGTCTACAAGGTTTATCTTTTATAAACGATTCGAAATGGGAAGCTTGATGGGGCGCGCCAACCGGAAGATACATCTTTGGAATCCATATTTTATTGGAAAATGATGAATGCTTCCTATTCTCCTTGCTCAAAAAATCTTCATCTCTCACAGCCGGGGAGCGACCCACAACATGCTTAATCCTTTGACTTTCTTCACAAGGCTTCTCGGATCCATTAGGCAAACCCATTGTTGGTGTAGACCTTTCCGACCCTTCATTTATGTTCTCCCCACCAGGATCCATTGAATCGCGGTCCTCATCTTGTCTTATGCACATGATGAGCTACAAAGTTGAGAGTTTATACCCAGGTCATCTCTTTGCAGTTGCTTTAACCGTGCACAGATTGGTGCCTAAGACGTAAAGGCAATATCCATATGGGTGTACGACAATCCATGCAACTCTCAGAAAATCCATGCCAAGGACTAAGCCAAAGTCATCCAGTTTAACGACATGGAAATCTACTGTAGATTTCAAGGTGCCAACCTACACCGAGCATCGCCTCGCAACACCTGTGACCGGTTAAGCTTCACTGTTAATAACCTTCATCCTACCCATAGTTTTCTCCAACGTGGGCCCCAATCTTGATGCTTCTGACTCGAAGACATACACATGGCTAGCTCCCGTATCATCCATCGCTAAGATAGGTTTTCCATTCACGTGCAAACCCATATGCATCAATGCTCTATTTGCCCGTGGCATTGGTTTCACACAGGCAATCTCCATTTTGTCAAGTTTAGGTGCGGCCTTCTCTGCTCTGCTCGACTGAGTCATAACTCTATTTGCTCGTACTGCAGCAACCACCTGGTCAATCTCAAGTTCCATTAATGAATTCAATCATCCTGGCTCTATTGATCCCATTATGGAATTACACATCAGACTCAACGCTCATATGGAGCATTGTTCTTCCTATTCGGGCCCAGACTCCTCAGCTGAATGCTCTTGAACTACCTCGCTCAGCGCCTCCCTGATTTGCCTTGAGTCCTCGAGCAGCATAGCAGTGATCCTCTGCTCTGTTGGATGATCAACAAGGGCATGATTCCCTCTGCATGTCCCACACACAAGTTGCTCCTTCCCAGTTTGTCCATCCCACCTTGGTTTGGACCCAAGTGAACTAGCTTCCCTTGTACTAGGGCTTCCCCCATTACTTCCCACACCCGAATTGGCCCTGTAGCTATCTCCTCCGCTTGGACTAGGTCTAAAGTTACTCCTCACCTTGGGAGAACTCGCATCTGCACCATTGCCCACTTTGACAACATTAGAACCGTTCACCTCCCTATCAACTCTTGGCAATCCTCCGCCTCATAGTCATTAAGACTTTTGACAATTGCCACCGCTTAGTTATAGTCAGTGCAACGAGCTCTCCTTAGCTTGAGTCTAGGCCATGACTTCAATCCCTGGTTAAAGTCATGGATTTTTTACTCCTCCAGATAGTCAGGCAAGTTGAGCATACAAACCTGGAAAGACGACACGTATTCCCTTATATTGCTGGTTTGATCCAAGGTCCCGAGTCTCAACAACGCATGTTCCTTCACGTTAGTGGCATGAATTGTTGCTTCACCTTGAGCTCCAATTCATCCCATGTGTCGATGCCAGGCGTCCTCCCTTTATCTTTGCATCTTGGGATCGCCACCACACCATAGCAGAGCCCTCCAGGTTCATCATTGCAGCAGTGACTTTCTCAGCTTCCGAGTCTATCTCGGTGGCCTTAAAGTATTGCTCCAACTCGTACAAGAAGTTATCAAGCTCTCTCTTGCGTCACCGCGATGTGTTGTTGAATCTTTCTGCTAGAATGTTCTTCCTACCTCCGCGACGTCGATTGAATCTAGGGTCTCCGCATTTAATAGTGGATTTCAAACATTGCAGTTGGATTGCCAATTCTAGAGGAGATGGTGTGACCACATGGGGAAAGTTATGAGCTACCAGTTTCCTGAGACCGTGAAGGCATTTGGTCTTTTCCCATCACATGATGGGAACACTGCAGCTGGCAACGAGGAAGTGGAACCATTCTCCCGTTATTATTCATGAATTGTACTAATTTATTTGATTGTAACTTGACAATTACTCATGGTGTAGCCCTATCATTGCTATTGATATTTTTTTGATAATAATTTTAACTCTATGAACTGCTTTAAATTTTCCCATTCCGTATTCTGACAGGTTTTAGGAAGTAAATTATAAAAATCAAAGTAGCCCTGCGTATCTACCTTTTTATTGATTAGCACTAGTACCTGACCATAGGCCCTGGTATTGGAATTTTGGGCACCATTTTACCAATAAATGTACTACAACGCCATTTTTTAGCAATGTAAAAAATATTCTAAAAATATGTGTATAAGAAACTGCATGAAATAATCCTGAATACCAAAATTTAAGTTGGTTGGAGTCGTGGGAACACTTGAAACAACATTTGGGGTCATTTTGGAATTTTCCAAAACTATGAACTTGATGTTCAAATCTAAAAAAGGACAACGTTCCTTTCACACAGACAATTGCAGTTGACAAAAATTCAATTCTTAAACATTGAATTTTATTTCTTCATCACTAATTTTGTATTTCGATAATTCCAACTTTTTTGGAGGGACTAAAATGCAAAAAGTAAAAAGTTTGCTCGTAACTCCAAATTGAAATATGCACAAATACTATGGTACAATTACACTCCATGATGTGTCCTACAACCAAGAATCTAATTTAATATCACTGATAGGGTCAGAAAAGCCTCCAGAAAAGTCTCCAAAATCTCAAAGTTAACACTACGTAAGCATCTCTTAGTAACTCTAGAATAAACACTAGTGCTTTAGCTCATGTGCCACCAAATGAATAATTATTTTAATTCTTCAATTTTATCCAATGAAATGAGATATCATGGGTTTGGAGCTAGGGTAAGGTAGCGTAATTGGAGCATTTAGTTGGAGGTCCTTTTTGCAAAAAAAACTAAAAATTGCCCTCGGAACTACAATTGGTAAAAATTATTCATCTGTACCTGTTCCCAGGCATATCAGATACCTTCTTAATATAGGTGAAGTAGCAATAAATGGTCATAAATGTTTTAGAAACTTATTGGGCACTAGTGTAATTTTATTATAGTATCTAATCCCCCACATTTTGAATGAGAAATTAACGTGTAGACCATCACACACACGATTTTAAAATGTGAATTAAACATTTACTTAGTCAATTTTGTCATCCAGCTAATCCCAAAAAGTGTGGGGGTGAAAAACCTAATAAATCAAAGATGTAAGAAATTATAGAACCGCTAGTTTGTCTAGTATACCGGTGCTACAAATTTTGTGGGAAATGAAAATTATTTGAAAATTTCAAACTCTTGAGGTGGGAAAATTGAATTTTTTAAGCACTGGTACAAATATTTTAGGGCACCTATGTGGTATACCAGTGCTCTACACTTAGAAAAATATAGGTATTTTCCTCTCTGTCCAACTCTAACAATTAAAATAATTGTCAAAGCAGATGCGTGCAACTGCATTATAGAGATAAAAGCACTGGTATGTAATACCGGTGCTCAACACTTAGACAGTTTTTGTAAGAATGTCTCTCTGTGCAAATAAAAAAATATAAAGTACTGCTAAAGTAGCTGCCAGCAGCTATGTTTTGTACATACACACACCGGTTTAGTTTACTTGTACACAACACTTAGAAATATTTTATGCGCATTTCTCTCTGTCAAACAGTTCAAAATAAAAAAAATAGAGCAACTGCTTTGACCAGCTATAGGCACCGGTATTATTGATGTAACGGTGCTATTAGCTGACATATATAAACGTCCACGGACGCTTCAACTTCCACAACTACCTTCTCCTTCACACACTCCATCGGTCATCTTCCTCCACCACCAGCAATCGCTCTCCGTCCATCTTCCACATCTCCTGCACCGCCGCCGCCTTAACTCTCCGGCCATCTTCCACATATATGCTATCACTCCTTGGTCATTAGTCCCTCCACTCTCACTCATCATTCCCTCCACCACCGATGCACATCTCCTTCACCGCCGACACACATCTCCTCCACCACCGACGTAAGTCCAGTTAATTTTGCTAACCTCCACCGGTCAATCTCCAGGCTTTTTGCCGACCTCTTTCGGTCATCCAGACAGAGCTCCGGCATTAGCCACCATTGACCACCTCTGTCTTCCGCGGTTCATTTGAGGGACCTCCACCGGTCACCCGCCGGATAAACAATTCACATCTCTTTCAAGGTTCTCTGTCGGTCCACTGCCAATGTTTAAATCTTTCCCATCTCTTTCAAGGTGAGTTTCTGCCGTTGTAATGTGATTACGCATTGTACACTTAGATTGTGATTGTGATTTGTGATGGTGACTTATGATTCGTGAGTTGTGGTTCGTGAGTTGCAATTCGTGAGTTGCAATTCGTGAGTTGCATTCGTGAGTTGAGATTGTGAGTTGGGATTCCATTGTAATGTCACCACGTTGAGTTGTGATTTTCATTGTGAGTTGTGATTTATGAATCCCAAAATGTGTACTTGTGATCTATAATGTGATTGTGATTTGTGATTTGCCAAATGTGCAATGTGATTTGTAATGTGTGTGTGATTTGTGAATTGTGAATTGGATATTGTGATTTGTAATGGGATTGTGAGTTTTGATTTTTGTAAAGTGTTCCATAATAGTGACTCTCACACATTTGGTTTCGTTGTCCTAAGTTAGATTCCTCCCAAGGGTAAAAAGGTGGTTGAAAGGGGGGAGAGAAAGAGGGGTCAGGAAGCACCAAAATTTGTGGAATTCAATGACACAACCACACCCATCGTGGATGATACTCAAACCACCACTCTACTCATATTACAAATTGAGGAGCCCGGTGCGATAATTGAAGAGCCTCCAGCCTCCACAAATAATGAAGAGTCTCCATCCACCGAAGATGGGACCTTGAAGGTTGATAGGACAGACGATATTTTCAAGGTGGGGGAAGTATGGAAACTCCTTTGACTGGTTCAAAATTATATCTTGGTGCAAGAAGCATGGTTCAACCACATGCCAGTAAGTAATTTTGGCTGAGGAGAATAAATCAGTGTCGGTAAGGTTCAACCAATCCGACATGGTCTGCACGAAGAATTGGATGGCATTTACTGCATACATACACTATGCATTCCGGCAGCGAATCAAGTTTGGGAAATACAAGCATTGGAATAACGTTCCCGATGACACCAAGGAGGAAACCTGGAAAGACATATTGGTTAGGAAATTTCATAAATTATATATCTTGTTTTTATTATCTATGACAAGTTAATATTGTTTTTATTTTTTTTCCAATGCAGACAAGCTTTATGTTCGAGCATAAACTTACCAACAAATAGCTTGAAAGATTGAAACAGATTGTGTATGTTGCAGCTGTCAATGCCCACCGCAATTGGAAATCAAATGTTTCCTAAAACTTCATTTACCAGGTAGCAGACGACACACATAAGTTAAAGTAACAACCATGGGACAAGTGCAAATGGATGGACGAAGATAAGTGGCACAAGTTCGTAAAAATGAGGATAACACCTTAATTTAAGGTAAACTCTACATCAACATTCCTGATTTGTGAACACAACTTCATTTCGATCGACTTAAATAATTTACAGTATACTAACTTAAATTTGTTTCCTATGGATAGAAAAGTGCCACTAATAGTGAGCACTTAAAGGAAAAGATTTACACACATTGGACTGGATGGAGTGGACACCGGGCCACTCGAGAAAAACTATCAAGAAAAAGAAAGAAGAAGAGAGAGTGAAACTGGCTTTGTAGGGCTTGACGGAGGAGGAGATCAAGACAGAGCTTGAGAGGAAGGAGTTCAACGTGGACAAGTCCCTGGTCTACCTTGAGTCCATCAAGATGGCAGACAAAACCACCTACACTAATCCCATCGACAGAGCCGTTGCAGTAAATATTGTAATTTTTTCAATATAAATTGGTTCTTCCAGTGTTTATAATCTACTATTAATGTTATTATTATTATTATTATTGCAAAGTTTATTTAATGTTTATACTTTGGAGGACATACTGATAAAGGCAACCGGCAAGCAGGATCACCTAGAGAGGTATAGAAGTACTCAAACTAACCTCCCTAAAGATGTTATCATACCACATCTATCCCGCAGCAGAAGAAAATGCGGTAGCAGCTTGTCACCCTCTCCAGCAATCCGAAAGAAGCAAACTGCAGACCAACCAGTGGTGAAGGCAATGGTGTTATACCTTAGCTAGCTAGTCAAGGGAATTGCATCAGCAGGAGGGAGGCAAATATCAGTGGGCCTGGATGATCCCAAGTCGTTCATAGAAAAAAACACTGGCCAAAGTAAGCGCGGCACAGAAAAAAATCTGATGGGGCTCCAAGCAATGAGGAGATAAAAAATGGATTCCCATTCTGAATTATTTATTTCATCAATTAGATTTTAAATATTTTCTTACAAACAAAGTTCAACGTTCAATGAAAGAATAGAGAGAGGGTGAATTTTTTTGTGAAGCAATTAGATGGGTCATGGTCATGGTGGCAAATGGATTTTTGCAAAGAAAGTGCAACACCCATACTTCAACAAGTGGAATCGCTCATGTTCGAGTATCAGAACTAGCGTTCCATGCCAAAGCGGGCTTACCGTCCACCAACAATACATTCATTGATGTCGGAGAGGCTCTCGATTGTGTCGTTGACTGGTCAAAATCAATGATCGACCGGGATTTAGATACCCCTAATGAAGAAGAAGGAGACTTGCCTGTCAATGATTGTGCAGACAAAGAGTGTGAATTCCTTCAAGTCCCCGATGATGAGGTATATAAAATAAACTATGCCTAATATATATTTTATTATTATCATAATGTAAGTGTTTGAGTGTAAGTTACAGTTTTTGCAAAAACCGTACAAATTCCATTCTCACTACTTTGTCCATGCAGCATTCTCATTCAACCATAAGTTACAGGCCAGGGGGAAAAAGGACATGACACCGATCTCGCCACTGAAATTAGTAATCCTATCATAGCTTGTGACTTAATTGTCCACACATATTTCCAAAATTTACATATCACTGAACACATTTGTTTTACTAATTACTTGCAGATTAAAAACAACCGCGCCTTAAGAAACCATCCAATTATGAGGAAATTCATTAACCTCTGCAATGAGAAGGCAATTAAAATGAATGCAACGGGGAAGGTTGTGTATTACAACCAGTTTCCTACATCCACATTTTCCAAACCATGCAAAACTGCCATTTGCATCCAACAACTGTTGAAGTTTAGAGGCAAGCTCAGGAATTTTCATGGCATGACATGGATCTCGAATGCATGGCTGGATTTGTGGATGGGGTAGGTTCTGAAAAGTTCAATTCAAATAAACTAGTTCATTAACATATTCATGACAAAAAATGACTTGCGCTGTGACAGGCACCTGTGGAGTAAATCGGAGGCCACGAACAATAGGAGAATCCAGTTTTGTGTCACCAACACGGGAAGAAATGACAACTTGTGTATGGGTGGTGACATAAATAACTAGGTTGTCCTCATCTAGGACCCGATGACTCGATCAGACGCCTCCATTTATTTGGTGCCCTACCTTAGGAGGTCAGAAAAAATTTCAATATAATTTAAATTGATATATGTTTAGTAAAATTCAACTTATACATTAATTTTCAAATTACTAACGCAGGTCACATTGGTTCCTTATCCCCATTTGTCCCGAAATGGACCATGTCTTCACATTGAACACACTGACCGGTGGCATTAAACCTAATGATTACACAGAAACACAAATTCTTTCCAGGTATTACTTTCAATTCAATAAGCCTACTTTTTTGATAATATTATTTTCAGAGTTAATAATTCAAATAAACATATGACAAGGTTGCGTGTAAATATGAAAGGTTGAAGTGGAACAATGAACCCTTACCCGATTTTAGCTGGGAGATAACAAATATCAAAGTAAGCATTCAACATAAATAGTTACACATACTTCATACTTTTTCTTCTTTCAGTACATTGATTATACATTATCGATTCTTTTATTCTATGTTAGCAACAACAACAAGGAAGTAGCTAGGAATGTGGCTACTATGTCATGCGATTCCTTGAGGAGCTCACCCTGAAGACAAGTTCCAACAATCCTCTTGACGTAAGTATTGAAACTCCAAAAAAAATAACATAATATGTGTCTGGCTTCCGTTGCAGTAACCCCTCATACTAACTAACATTTAAGGGTATCGAACCGGAGATTTTTTTAGAGAAACAAGGTCATTATAACGCCTACACACTTCAAGAGGTGGCAGGAAAATGGTGCGAGGCATGGGTTAATATGTATGCAAAAGAGGCCAAGAATGATCCTAACCAATTTGTTGATTGATATGTATGGATGGGTGATGGGAATTTGTGGGTTATGGATTGATATGTGTTGACATTTCATAATTTCTTTTCTTGTACAATGTGTTCATTCGTATTTACAACATTAGTTGTCTAGTAATTTTTTCGACAGTTCAATGGAATTTTTTATAAGCCTTTTTTCCCCCTGTTTGATCCGGGATGACAGCAGAATTTAAAATTTGCCCATGCAAATTGTTTTCAAAATTAGCACCGGTTACAAACTCCATTCAAAGCCGATGCTATAAATTAATACCATCCTACGAAACAGGTGCTGAAATTAATACGCTTCTACCGGTGCTATAGGTTAAAATACCGGTTCTAAAAAAATACATGGAAAAAAATTCACTGATTTCTAACTACTACAGGTGCTAAAAAATGAACACTCACATCTTTTTATACCAGTGCTAAAAAAACTTTACTGGTTCAATTTCTCCGCGTTCAACCTAGGTTTAATTGCACCAGAACACTTCCAAACCGGTGCTATAAAATAAGCACATGTACATATCCTTGTTATCGATGCCCAATAACTGTACCCAGGCATGCAAATTTATGCACCGGTAAAACAATTTATGAGCACGGTACATAATATACCGGTTCTCATCACTAGCACCAGTATGTCATACTGGTGCTAGTAGCTCTACCATTTGCACCGGGTTACATAGGCACCGGTATCCTAGCAGGGAAAATTCCGGTGCCTATGATGGGTTTCTACCGGTGCCTATGGGGGGTCCTCCCAGTAGTGTCAGTTCCCCTCCACTCCGTAAAAATGATCTACATTCAGCCTCCGCATGTTTTATTACCTCTTTGGTATTGGAAAACACTGCATCCAATAATTTGTAATGGCATATAGAACAATTTTGATCAGCTGCACTCTTCCAGCATAGCTAAGCATTTTTTAGCTCCGATGTTTGATTCTTCCCACCATTTTGTCAATCAATAATTGATACATATGGATAGACAGACTTCTACTTGTTAAAGGCACCCCTAAATATCTGAATGAAAAATCCTCTTGAACGTGATGCTACCCTATCACCTTCATTGTATTTTCCAAGTTCATAATAGAATATTTATCAACAATTGGGCTCATGAACATATCTGTAATCCTTTTTGATTTTTCTTTCTTTACCTCTAAGTAATCAACTCTATGTTACTCTAGAACATGTACTAGCGATTTTCAACATATCACACAAATTTTTTTTTATTTTCTACTTCTATATTTTTGCAAGAATAACAAAAATTATCTATTTCGGAGCAATGGATAATAGGGTAGTACAATTTTGGGCCATAGTGAAATTTTCCAAGATTGTTTAAAAGTAATCAATATTGGCTTTAGAGGCTCTTTCATTCATCCATACATGCCCAAATTGCAAATTCGGAAACACATAATATTGAATTGCATTTTTTGTCGCCGATTTCATGATTCGACAACTCCAACTTTCTTGGAGGGAACTTAGTGCAAAAACAAAAAACTTTACTCGTTACTCGAAATTCAAATCCACTCGAACATGATGCTACCCTATACACCACCATTGCATTTTCCAAGTTCGTAATAGAATATTTATCAACAATTGTGCTCAAGAACATATTTGTAATCCTTTCCGAATTCCATTTCTTTATCTCTAAGTAATCAACTTTAAGTTACTATATAACATGTACTAGCGCTTTTCAACAAATCACACAAAAAATATTTATTTTCTATTTCTATATTTATGCAAAAATAACAAAAATCATGTATTTTTGAGAGAAGAATAACGGTGTAACATATTTTTGGACCATAGCGTATTTTTTATTAAACAATGTTAGAGGCGCTTTCGTTCACCCATTGTAGCCCAAAATTTAAACATGCAATCGTCTGTAATTTAATTTTTTTACATTGTTTACTTAATTCAATCGGGTTCCTTATCATAATTTATGAAATTAAAAAAATTAATTACTGAAGAAAAATGTAAATTGTAACTATATTTTTCAAATTTTGGATAAGTTTAACTAAATTTATATACTCCCTCATTGAAGATAAATTTAATAATATCTCACATGATATTTTTGTTATTTTTATATATGTATATATAATGATTATATTTAACTATCAACTATTTATTACAAATTGAATCAATTTGGCTTCAAGGCAGAAAAGCCCATACGCCAAAAACGTGGGCATATCAACCTAAGTTTTGAATACCCACCTTATAGTCTAATGTGTCTAATACAAAAGGTTGTGACGTATTACTACTTAAATTCTTTTTTATGCATGACCGAGACCAATGTTCTTTTGAAACATGTTAGATTTTCTAACAGTGAAGCAGCTATTTACGTCTACACAAAAATAGGGGCTATAGTGTTCAAAAGGTTGTGACCTATCACTACTTCAATTATTTTTCATTTGTTAGTAAAGCATGGCCGAGACCATTCACCTTTTAAAAAATGTTAGATTTTCTAACACTGTAGCAGCTATTTAAAATTACACAAAATAGCTGCTACAATGTTCAAATAGTTTTGACCTATCACTACTTAAATTAATTTTCATTTGTTAGTAAAGCTTGGCCGAGACCATTCACCTTTTGAAACATGTCCCTCCCTCCCTCCGCCTGTGTTGCGTCGTTTCCTCCGCCTAAGCTCCTGGCGCCGGGTCTTCACCACCATAGTCCTCCCTCCGCCTAAGTTCCTGCGCTGCTCACCTCCTCCGCCGCACGCGGCCCTCCCTCCGCAGCTCATGGTCCTCTCTCCGCCGCTCATAGTCCTCCTTCCACCACTGATGACTGATGTTGTACTTCTTAATTTTTTGTTCCTTTGTATATTGTAGTTGTATTTGTATTTCTACTATTTGTTTTGATGTGTGTTGGTATGTTGTTGCTGTACTTTTGTTCCCGTCGCAAATCTGGGTTTGTTTTGCTGCCCAAAACCTCAGGTTTTCGGCAGCCTTTTTTGGGATCTGGGTTTGTTTTTACCCTTTTCCGCCCCCAATAGAAGGCAGTCTTTGAACCGTTTTTGATCAAATCAATCAAAGTTAGGACCAAAGTCTGATATAACCACCTTTAATATGCCTTTCTCCATTAGTGATATAAGGTCATTGATCCACGTAACTATTTTTTAACTCTATGTAAAATTAGATGATTTTATATTAGAAGCACGTGATTCCAATAATAACCAAACTATAAGTACCCTACCTAATTGTAAAGAGAAGACAACGAGTTAACATTCTACCAAGAGTGTGATTATTTAATCCTGTAATTGGAAAACATGGGATCCTATTCCAATGCCTTGTTCTACTTCTTCTCTTGCCTTTATCCTTTGCTGTCGTGTTACTTCTCCATAAGAGGGGTTCCAACCTGAACCCGAACTTGACCCTAATTCGTCGTCCACCCGGAACATCCGGGTGGCCGATGGTGGGAGAAACCCTCAATTTAGCCCTGGAAGGTGGGCGAAACTTCATCAGCGATCGAATGAAGAGATATTCCCCTCAGGTGTTCCAAACTCGTCTGATGGGAGAAACAATGGCTGTCTTTTGTGGTCCAGAAGGCAACAAATTTCTGTTCACAAGAGGGAACAAACTTCTCACACTATGGCTCCCAGTATCCCTCAGAAAACTCACCATCTTCCCCCACCATTACGAAGAATACAGGGAATTATCTACTCAGGTACGTAGCATCACCATTGATACTTTCAAGCCTGAATCCTTGAAGAAATGCATCCCTGTCATGCATTCCTTGGCTCGCAAGCATATCGACCACGACTGGGCTCCGAATAAGCTAGTCAAAGATTTCCCTCTCTCCAAGAAATACAACTTCGAATTGGCCTACAAATTGTTCTTGGGCATTGAAGATCCAGCCCACATTAATAACCTCGTGGATCCCTTCATTCTTCTTGTAACAGGGATGTATTCTGTGCCGATTGATATTCCGGGCACGTCTTTTCGCCGTGCCATGAAAGCAGGAATTAGGTTTCGCTCGGAGCTTTTGAGGATCATCAGGGAAAGAAGAACGGAGCTAAAAGAGAGGAAAGAAAGTGAGGGACGAGACGTCTTGTCCAAAATGCTCCTTAAAAATGAAGATGGAAATGGGCAGCGTTTCAGAGAAACGGAGATAGTACAACACATCATATCCTTTCTTTTTTCCAGCTACGACACTACTGGCACCGCCATCACCTTCGCGTTGAAGCACCTTGCAGAGCTTCCCCATATTTATGACAAAGTCTTCCAAGGTAACACATAATCTTTCCGTCTAAGCAAAAATGACACAATTTCCTTTTTCGTTCGCCCTAACAAAAATGCATGATTGAAATCTACTTAAAATGGTAAAGAAAAAGTTAAATTCTCACAATGTTCTCTTTAACTTCAATAAATTTCACACTAAGTCCACCTGCTTTCTCAGAAAACCCTATTTTTCTACAGAAAAATTCCTATCACATCAATTTGCGTAAAAGAGCGAGGAAAAAACAATTATGCCATTTACACTGAGTATTTAAAATTTAGAACATGTGGCCTGTATTTAAAGCTTTGAAGTCCCCATGTTTATGAGCGTGTTCATTTTCTTCGGAGTTCAATTTAGAACATGCCTAATTTTCTCAATTTCTTACTCGACATCATGAATATATTTAAATTTAGATTATCAGTCTTTTCCTCATTCTTATTTGTGGATTACAGAAGTAACGGCTATTGCGAGGACCAAAGGTTCAGAAGAGCTGCTAACTTAGGAGGATATAGATAGAATGAGGTATTCATGGAACGTTGTACGCGAATCAATGCGTGTAGCACCGCCTGCTCAAGGACTCTTTCGGGAAGCAGTAACTGATCTCATCTTTGATGGTTTCACAATTCCTAAAGGATGGAAGGTAAAACATTCATACCTTCCCACATAATCAGCACTTTGGGTCTCTGGAATTAAATGTTTTTAATTAATTATAAGTTTAGCGAAACAGAAAGTCTTGTTTTAGAAAAACAATTAATCGTTAGATGGGGTCATTTTATGATTGGTGTATTTTTATTTATTAGAATAAGATTCCTATAACTTAAAAAAAATTAAAATGTATCGCGCACAAATTATAAATAATTATAATTTTATATTTAAATTAAAGAGATTTTTCATGATTGATCTAACAGTTACTTGGTCTAACAAGAGACTTCTCGTGGCAAAAAGCCTTTTTCAACCTGATGATCCACTTTCACCAACATATTTAAAATGTTAGAGTATATAATTAAATTATAAATCTAAAGAGATAAAAAATAAGACACGTGAGACAGACAAGAAAATTAAATGTTACTCCCTCCATCCCAGAGAAATCTGCACACTTTCCTTTTTTTAGTGTCCCAGACAAATCTGCACACTTTCCTCTTAAAGAAATATTCAGCATTTTAAAAGACAACATTACCCTCAAAAACTCAAAATTTTACCACATTCAACAACCTATTTCCACAAACCCTATACACCCATTTTTATCTGCTTTTCTCTTTTTTTTTCCTCTCATTCCGCCACCACTTCCCTTCCCAGCCTCGGTCTCCGACTCTCCGCCACTACTCCCCTCCCCTCCGCCTACTCTCCTTCTCTCCACTACCGCTACCCTCCCCTCCTCCCCGGCTCCGGTTTCTCCTCCTCCTAGATCCACCACCGTGTTCTTCCATCTTCGGTTCCCTTAATTTCTTGACCAGATCATTTGCCGCCTTGCAGAATCCGATACCGACTTATCCACGGCGGTGGAGGAATAGCCTTCGACATGGTGGCTTGAGCTTGCGCGAGCCAGTCGCTGGTGACGCAGAAGGGTTTTCAAATGGAGATAGGAAGGCACAGTGGGATATTTTTTATGACCTGGGCCTTTGTGTATAATCCCATATTTTGATTTTTGGTTTGTGGAGCTCAATTGATTGGTTTTTAAATTTGGAATTTGATGGGTTCCAAGGAAGATGTGGAATCGACGTTACCGTAATATGGTGAGGAGGATTAACCTCCTGGGGCCACTGTTTGAGGAGTTGGAAGATGGTGGTGAGAGGTGTAAAGAGGAGGTGGAGAAGCAGGGACTTTTGCAGAGGAGGCAGAAATTAGGTGAAGAAGACAAGGGTTTTCTAGTCTTTTCACCAGGGGTAAATTTACAGAACAATTTTCTCTCTGCAGATTGCCTTGGGACGGAGGAAGTACAAGAGATTCATGTATTTTTACCTATTGATGTCCTATAATCAATGACGGAAAAAGCTTGTATTCAGGGTTGGCATGTGTTATTTTCAAAGAGAATATTTTTTTATTGTTTATTGAGTAATTTTTAAAATATATACTGCCTCCACAATTTTCTAAAATAAATCATAAAATTTATATTGATTATTCTCATACATAATGTTATTTATAATTAAAATGTCTGCTTTCTATTTTAATCTTGGATTGATATCACTGTTCATGATTTGCAGACATTATGGAATGTGTACTCAACACACAAAGATCCAAACTACTTTCCAGAGCCAGAAAAGATAGATCCCACAAGATTTGAGGGAGGAGGACCTATACCTTACACATTTGTGCCGTTTGGAGGAGGGCCACGAATGTGCCCTGGTAGAGAGTATGCTCGCCTTGTAGTCCTTGTATACATTTATAATGTTGTCAGAAGATTCAAGCTGGAAAAGGCAGCCCCAAATGAGAAGATAACCTACGACCCATCTCCTACACCTACAAAGGGGCTTCCACTTCGTCTCCACTCTCATGCTCCATAATATCTCTCTAAATATTTTTTTCCTTTTAAACTAGGTCTCTCCAAGACGCTTGATGCGCGAACTGTCGAAATAGACTAAATAAATTGGTATCTTTGTGTTGATTTACGGGTGTTCGGAAGATGTAAAGTAACTTTTGTTATAACACTCAAAGTTCCTTCACTTTCTATTAACAATCTTGTGAGATCACATATTAGTAAAACATCGATAAAAAAAGTATTAATAAAACTAAGTTCTTTAAATTTTATGTATTTATAGGATAAAGGGATATAATATTAAAACAAAATCGTAAATAAATTCCTAAAGTTTAAGAAATAAAGATGTTATTGAGAAATTATTAATATTTATCAAAATTATCCCACTTCAAATCCTACTAAATATTCAAAATTCTCATTCAAATTATCTAAATTGTCACCTGCTTCGTTCCCGCCATGTCGCTCATGTCCCCTCCGTCGCGTCACCGCTTTGCCTCTGCTGCTTAGCCATGTTTCCTCCGCCACTCTGCCCTCCTTGTCGGAAAAGTTGAGTTTTGTAAAAAGGTATTCCCTCTGTCGCACTTCATATTGCTTAATTTGACTTTTGGGAGTCAACTGCATCAATGTTTAAATATCAATATCTTATTTATATATGTAAAAAATTTCTTACAAAATAATAACTTAAAAATATGTGTTACGATAAATCCAACAACATATGACATGATAATAGTTTTACATATACAATGATAGAATTTAATAGTCGAAGTTGCCTATGTTTGACATACAAAAGTCAAATTAAGCAATATGAAATGGGACAGATGGAGTATGTGTTTGTATATTGTTGTTTATTGTTCTTTGGTTGCTCCATTCGTCTCAGGGAAATTTGCACACTTTCCTTTTTTAGCTGTCCCAAGAAAATCTGCACACTTTTCATTTTAAGAAAAATTTAACCTTTCAAAAGACATGTGTACCCTTAAACATTTAAAATTTTGTCAGATCTAGTTCCGTTGATGGCTGTTGGAAATCTTGGTTTCCGGCACCCTTTTTTCGGACCTCAGAAATAGGTTCCAAATTCAGAATCTATTTCGGATCCCAATAGAAGACAGTTTTTGAACTGCCTTTGATCGTTTCGAACAAAGACACTACCGGAGAAAGTGTCTTCTCTGATCCAATAAAATCGCTTTTAATCGTCCCTTTCTCCGCTAGTGATATTCTTATGCGTTGGGGGAGGACACCTTTTTTTTCAAAAACCTTTATGTTACCTATTAATAAATTATTTTTTTAATTTACTAACAAAAATTTAAAAGGAAAAACGTTTAATGTTTTTGTTAAATCACACACAAAATTTTGAATTTTTTTAAAAATTTTTTATAATCCCTCTGTCTCAATTCAAGCGCACACTTTGGCTTTCAATAATTGACTTGAAAAATGTTTGATGCTTAATATCTTTTATTAAATAAAATTAAAAGTTGTGAAAATTTGATATTTTTAAAATATATGTTATAACGAATCCAACAATGTATCACACAATAATATTTATACTTATATGCCAATTCAATTTTAGGGTCAAAGTTAGGAAGTTTTGACTAAATGAATAGTTAAATTACAGCTTGAAATTGGACAAGTGGGTTATCATATATTTTCACTTTCAAATACATATTATTACTTGTTTTAACTTATAAAATACAATATTTAAATTTTATTAATAAATTACAACATTTAAGGTAAAAGTCCTTATGGATTGTCCATAAATTTATGAAAAGACCGTCTTTTATGAGACTTTCTCTTAATTCAATTCAATAAAAGTATAGTAGTCTGTGAATTGTGATCAATAAGTGTTCACACGAAATTATGTAGTTTTTAAAATATGTACTCTCTCTTGTCGTCAGATATTGGCATTCAATCAAAAATGTAAAATGAGTGGAAGAAATTGTATTGGAAATACTACTACAAACAAACTTTAATGTATCACTTTCTTTGCAATACTTATTCAAAATGTTACAATAGCTTATAAAGTGTTACTTAAACTTTTGAAAAGTGTTACACAAATATTGAAAAATGTTACGTTAGATCTAATGTAGCATCGCCTAAGGTAATACTTGTAAAAATGTTACATTAGTGCTATTGTAACACTTTAAACATAAAGTAACACTTTTAAAAGTATTACCTTAGGCAATGTTACATTAGATCTATCGTAACACCTTTTAAATTTTAGGTAACATTTTTCAATATTTATGTAACACTTTTCAAAAGTTTAAGTAACACTTTATAAGCTATTGTAACATTTTAAATAAGTGTTGCAAGGAAAGTCTTAAAATAGCTCTAATTGTAATAGTGAAAAGTAAAAAGTAAAATAAATGGATGAAAATAATATTAATTTTAAAAAAAAGGTTTAATATTAAAAGATCAAACAAAAAAGGAAAAAGTAATATTAAAAAAGCAGAGGGAGTAGTTAAATATTTCTCTACTTTGAAACCTTCCTTTCAAAGTGATGTGTTTTCATTCTCATTCATTTTAAAATCGTTACATATCTGTGTTAGGTTTAGGTTGCACAGCCCCTAAATAACAACTGTAACTAACCTATTGAACTTTCTAAACTTGAACGCGTCATTTGACTCACACACTATGGGGTGAGTTTCCTACAACTGGACATGTCATGAGGTCCATGTACCATGTAGGCAATCTGCTACTCGGCCTCCAATCTTCGTCTTCAACAAGTTTCAACAGCTCTGTGGTTTTGATGATGCTGTAACTGAATTTTTCCAATCAGTGGTAGAGAGTCCATGTTGGAGGAGTTCCGAGAGCAAATCCATTTTTAGTTTGAAGCAGTTCAGTACTGCGTGTCTCCATATTTATTCATAGTTTTCCAAGTTGATCCTCATCGGTTTGCCACAACTCTGTTTTCTAATATAGAGAACCAATTTGGAGGTTATTGATGTATTTCTCCAATTAGCGGCCGGGAAATCTAAATCTCACTGGAGTCGCGAGAGCACAAACAACATATGTAGATTGTTAAAACCTAACCCCTTCTTTCATCTAGAGAAGTCAAATTTCAGTCCAATTCTTCTACCTCCCATAAGTAAGTATCGACTAAGGAGCTTTACCCTCCAAACCCGTTGCAGATGTGGTGCTACCGGCTGATTGGAAATCTATTGTAAGCCAAAAAAACACTCCATTCAACAAATACATATTGCAGCAGAAAGACCCATTTTCCTATTTTTTAGTGAGTTAGACCATGTACCCACCACAAGATGACCTATTTGACTACGGCATGCAACCTATCAGCACTACTAACGTTGATTGTCATTGTCTCTCCGCCGCAGCCAACACGAGGCTACCATCCGACCATGATTGATATTTGTTTGAGGCTGAATCTTTAAATGGAGTGGGATTAAATTTAAGGGATAGGCTAGAAAAATTATATTGGATGTGCTTTAGGCATGAATTTCAGGAAAGGCTGATATTACCAAAGATACCACTGCCATCGAGCACCTCCTTGAGACACTGACCAACCCCGAGTGTTGCTGCCACCGTCATGAACTGGCAGCCACCGTCAGAAACCAGCTACCACCGCTATAAAAAACCTACCACCGTTGAGAATCACCAACCACCATTGGAGCCACCAACCACCACCGGTAAAAACACCTATCACGGCCTAGGTTCGCTGGGAGCTACAATCTGTGCCTCTTCTCCCACTACTACAAATAAGAGTTATCGAAATACTTTTCTTACAAGACATACTAAAATTTTACAATAGCTTGTAATATATTACTTAAACTTTTGAAAAGTGTTACCTTAGTCTTGAAAAGTGTTACCTAAAATTTGAAAAGTGTTGCGTTAGATCTAATGTAATATCAACTAAGGTAATACTTGTAAAAGTGTTACAATATGCTCAACTTAGTATTATTAGCACCTAAAACAACACTTTCAAAGTGTTACATTAGCCTTAGTTTATAGTAGGGTCATTTCCACTCGTCACCGGCTGTTCTTCGGTGACTCGGTTCGGTCAGGTTCTGCAAAACTAGCACCGTCCATCCAATTGATGTCTATCAATTTCTTTCTCCGGTGTAAACTAGCCCATCTTCTTCTCTGGCAATGGTCATTTTGGAAGTCGATCAGATCGGTTGGCCTTCTCTTGCGATGACTCACATGTGTACAATGTCTTCAACTAAATGTGGCCCTTCGCCACGCGGCTCACCTCTCAACTCAATGGTTTGGCGCAGTTCGGGCTGCCCAGAGCCATCGCATCGTTGTAAGGTAGTGGGGCCAATCGAAGGTGGCATTTGGTGGTGCATGTGCAATGATCTGTGACAGAATGATTTGCCGTAATGAATTTTATTATTGATATATGAATATATAGAGAGTACAATAGAGGTGTAATAAGGAAAGAACTCTTATCAGAATAAATCATAATCTAATCAGGAGTCTAATTTTGTCTAACACCCCCCTCAAGCGAAGCATCGGATGCTCACCGACGCATAGCTTGGACCTGAAGAGCTCGAACGGTGGACGAGAGAGCCCCTTGGTGAAAATTTCTGCAATCTGAAGAGAAGTTGGAACATGAGCAACACGCAGCTTTCCAGATGTCACCAACTCACGAACAAAATGGTAGTCGATGTCGATGTGCTTCGCTCACTTGTGCGCCACCGGATTCTCAGCCAAGAAGATAGCACTACTATTGTCGCATAACAACAGTGGTGAACCAGAAAGTGGAACCCGAAGATCACGAAGCAAATCAGTGAGCCATACCACTTCTGAGGCAGTGTTGGTGAGAGCACGGTATTCAGACTTAGTGCTAGAGTGAGAAACAGTGGGTTGTTTCTTAGCACTCCAAGAAACCAGATTCCCACCAAGAAAAACTGCATAACTATAAGTGGATCGATGAGTCTCCAGACAGCGAGCCCAATCAGCATCAGAGTACCCTAACACATCAGGAGTACTAGTAGAACAAAACCTGAGACCAAAATGAAGAGTGCCACGAACATACCGCAAAATCTGAGTCACAGCAGCAAAATGGTCATCTCTAAGATCCTGAAGATACTGACTCACCATGTTGATCGAGAATGCCAAATTTGGGCGAGGGATGGTGAGATACTGCAGAGTACCAACAAGAGAACGATAAAGTGTAGGATCCCAAAATGGAGGATTGGTACAGCTGTGAACCTGAGAAACAGCAACAAATGGAGTAGAAACAGGTGCCGCATCAGACATACCAGGCCGATTCAAAATATCACGAGCATACTTTGTCTGGCCAAGCAGTAGCCCTGAGGAGGTAGGTGAAACTTTAATACCAAGAAAGTAATGAAGAGCCCAAGATCCTTGATCGCAAACTCTCTGTGTGTCCGATCAATGAACTGGCGAAGAAGAGTCGAGTCATTGCATGTAAGAATGATATCGTCCACATACACAATTAGATATAGTAACGAACACCCTCTCGAAAGAACAAATAAAGAAGTATCAGCTGAGCTGCACCGAAAACCAAGTTGTATCAGATAACTGCTGAAACACTGGAACCAAGCTCGGGGAGCCTGCTTAAGACCATAAATGGTCTTTCGCAAGCGACAAACATAGTCTGGATGGACAGAATCCTGATAACCAATGGGCTGCTTCATGTAGACTGGAACATCAAGAACACCATTAAGGAAAGCGTTCTTGACATCCAACTGATGAAGTGGCCAGGAATGCATGGTGGCTACGGCGAGAACCATCCTAACAGTGGAGGCTTTTACCACAGGACTGAAAGTGTGGTCAAAATCAAAACCTAGAATTTGCGAGAAACCCTGCGCCACAAGTCTAGCTTTGTGACGGTCAAAAGTGCCATCTGATCGATACTTGAGCCTATAGACCCATTTGGAGCCAACAATGTTGACATTCAAAGGTCGAGGCACCAAATCCCAAGTGTGCTGACCATGAAGAGCGTCTATCTCATCATCCATGTCTGAAACCCAAGCTGGATCCTGAAGGGTAGAGCAATAATCAGTGGGCTCTGTCTGAGAGAGGAGTGCGGCAGTGAGACCATGAGCAATAATATCCGAATAATCCCGGCGCTGAATGGCATCAGTAGAAGATCGAGTGACCATTCGATAGGTACAAAGCTGAAGCGGTGAAGCTGGAGGAGTCGATCCAGCTGACGACGAGGAGGATCGAGCTGCGCTGACCGGAGAGTGGCCATCGGAAGTCACCGGAGAAAGGATGACCGATACTGGCTGAGACATGGTGGCCGCTGGCTGAGATGGTGGCTGAGGAGTGATGGCCGATAGCTGAAGAGTGGTGGCCGTTGGCCGAGGAGCTGGGTCCGGGTTGGCCATCCAGATGGAAGATGGTGGTGAAGGAGGGTCGGCTGGAACAAGTAACAGCTCCATCAAAAAATGATGAAATCTCCAGATCTGAAATAGAGCGACTGTCCGTGGAAGATGAGACATAAGGGAAAATGGTTTCATCAAAGCGAACGTGGCGAGAAACATAGATACTCCTAGAAGTGGGGTTGAGACATTGGAAGCCTTTGTGACGAGGGTTGTAGCCAATAAAAACACACGGAATGGATCGCGGTGCAAACTTATCAGTAGCAGTGGCACGCAGACATGGAAAAGCACGGCAGCCAAATGGGTGAAAGAGGGTATAATCAGGCACATGACCAAAAACAACCTCAAAAGGTGATTTTCCACGAAGAACTGAACTTGGCAGGCGGTTAATGATGTAAACCGCAGAGGAGAAAGCTTCCACCCAATAACAGTGTGGCACGGATGAGTGAAAAAGCATGGCAAGACTGGTCTCTGTTATGTGACAATGCTTCTGCTCAGCTCCGCCATTCTGAGCAGGTGTATAGGGTGATGACATCTGATGATGAATGCCACATGATATGAAGTGAGCCTGAAGTCGATGATTAGTAAACTCTGTGCCACCATCGGTCTGAAATTTTTTAACCCTAGTAGAAAACTTGGTCTCAACAAATTTCTGAAACTAGATAAATGTGTCATAGAAGTCAGACTTATACCGCATCGGGAGAAACCATGTGAATCACGAAAAGTCATCGATGAAAATGGCATAATAAGAAAAATCACCTGCCGATAAGACAGGGGCTGGTCCCCACAAATCACAATGCACCTTGTCCAAAAACCCAGTAGCGCGCCCGTCGCTAGTGGAAAAAGGTAAACGACTACTCTTGGCCATCTGACAAGGAGAGCAACTAATAGATGCTAGCATAGCGTAAGTGACAGTAATATGGCCACGTCGTCGTAACAGCTGAATAGTATCATGAGACACATGACCGAGACGAGAGTGCCACTGCTCAAAAGAAGCCTAGAGCTTTCCAAATCGTAATTCGCCTAAAAAGCTGGAATCACCAGTCTCAAGAAAATAAAGACCTAAACTATGACGGCCTTTACCAATTATCTTCCATGTATGCTTGTGCTCAATGGAAAATGCGTTGGCATCAAATATAACACGGACAGGTAAATCACGAGTAAGCTTACTAATGGACAATAAACTTCTAGTAATCTTAGGGACCACAAGGACATCATTAACAGAGAAACCAGAGAAATAACATTGGCCGCTGTGAGAAATAGATAATGATTCACCATTTCCAACAAGAATAGAATCAGAACCATGATAACAATGTACCTTATCAAGGTGACTGGTGCGAGCAGTGATATGAGATGTAGCACCTGAATCAACGATCCACTGATTCGATGAAGAATGGCGGTTGGGACCATTCAGACTGGCCTGAAACAACACCTTGTCTGCAATCCAATTAGTGGAGCAATCTTCTCGAGATATAGGGCCCAAATAAACCATAGCAAAGGACCAAAAATTGCACAAAAATTGACTGGGTGCAGATGAGAATTTGAGCAACTCGTGAGAAAGTGCTTCAACTCGCGAGAACATATTCAACTCGCGAGAACAGGTTCAACTCGCGAGAAATAGGTTCAACTCGCGAGAACTTGAAGGGCGCGATAAATACACATGATGCGCGAGTCAAATCGCTCGTGTCTTCACGCACTGAGTTTTTTTCTTCGGCCAAGCTGGCGCATGACCTTCACGTGCTGAAGGGTGTACGTGTGTTTGCACACACGAGCGCGTGTCTACACGCGCTTCTGGAAAAGTTGTGCGCGTGCATCTGGCTGGAGCTGCGAGCAGTGACCTGGTTAGAGAATTGTTCGGCCAAGAAGCGATGAGCACGCCGGAGACCAAGCCGAGCACGATGACGAGAACGATGATGACCACGATGATGAGCACGGCGACGAGCACAGCGAGCACGCCGGTGAAGTTCAACGCCGGAGATGACTTGAAGGTTTGAACGCCGGTGAAGTTTGCCGCCAGAGGGTTTGAACGCCGACGACGTCGGATATGGACGAAATAGGCTGCCAGGAAATGACCGGAAGTCACCGGAAATTGATCGGAAATTCGCCGGAAACAGTTGCTTCGGCCGGCTGGAAAAAGAAATACAAATAAATTTATGATTTATGAGTTAGGATCAGAACTTGCTTTGATACCATGACAGAATGATTTGCCGTAATGAATTGTATTATTGATATCTGAATATATAGAGAGTGCAATAGAGGTGTAATAAGGAAAGAACTCTAATCAGAATAAATCATAATCTAATCAGGAGTCTGATTTATTCTAACTGTCTACCCTCCGACCACATGAAAAAGATAAATAAAAAAGAAAAAAAGAGAGAGATAGGAGGGGAAGCCCTCCCTTCCCCTACCCTACAATTTGGGTTTGTGGAAGTTGGCTTTGTGTTAGGGTTTTTACTTCGAAGCCTAGTTATAAAGGAGGGCATTGACGAGAGTCCTAGATGGGACCAAAGTGTACACCAACCAAGCTATCCCGCTTTTAAACATAGTGATTCAACTTTCCTTTCCAAACCTGCCAAATTAATGTGCCATCTAGCCTAATTATGATTATAAATTTCTAGCCAGACTAGGTTGTAACTACGTCACCCCAAAAAAAGAAGAGAAAAAAGGTACGTACGTACTAGACGCATTGGCGCCGGATCAGAACAATTAAACTTTTCATACGTTATGTCTAAATTAAACCTTATTGCATCAATGTCATATAAATCTATATATGTTAAGCATAAACTTTAAATCTCATTAATTTATCGAACAAGTGACCTTTTAATCAAAACAAAAGAATTTTTATAAAAAGTGGATAATTTTACTGATAACTTTTCCATATAATATTAAGTATCCAGAAGAGTAGAGAAGGTCTCCTTTTAAACTGAATCATAACTAGTGGAGTATCATTGCCCGTTGCGCGATATCATTAATTAAAATATTAAAATTATGTTTTATTTAAAATTTTAATGTCCAGCCATTATGAAAATTATATGAGTTATGAAGTGAAATAATTAATTTAGTTGGAAAACGTTAAATATTGAATACAATAAAATTTTATTAATTTATAATATTTCATTCAAATTATTTAAAAATTAATTATTTATATGTTGACATTCATTTTAAGAGGTTATAATAATTATATGTATATGTCTCGTTGCAATGAATAAAAATAAATATCAAATGACTTTATTAGTCTCAATAATTATAAAATGTATTCATTTAACAGTTAGTCAGATTAAAATAAGACTTTGTCATATATAAATAAATAAATAAATAAATATGTACAAATATTTCTATCAAAAGTACTCTATCATTGTATAAAAAATCTAAACATTTTGTTATTTCAGATTATGTGTTTCTTTGGATTTTCTTTAATACATATATATATAATGAGATATTTATGGTTTTAAATATATTTTTAGAAGTTATATATTTTGACAAGTAATGATTGATTATATATAGTAAAAAATTAAAATCAGTAACATATTATAATATTTGCATGTTAATAAGTAATGATTGATTATACATAGTAGAGAATTAAAACCAGTAACATATTATAGTATTGGTATATATGTTATTTTTAGACAATTTTTTGGGCTTAGGGTATTCAAAATGACTCAAATACCCCTAGTTGACAGACAGAAAACAAACAATATCTATTATAGGGTGCTTGGGAAAAATCTTATTTTATAATTTTTAAGATTGGATTATAATTATTTATAGGTTTAAATTCATTTGAAAAAAGTTTCATTATTATAGGTATCTCATTGTAATAAATAAAAATAAATAACATTCCCACTATTAATCATGCTAGTTATAAAATGAACTCGTATAACAGTTAGTCTATGTGAAACAAAACTTTGTGAAAAGAGTAACTGAAATAATATTTCAGAAAAATATTAATGCAAAGGGTGAAATTGGAAACACAATGATATATTAGCATTGAGATTTCATAACACCTTCTGTTTCTCAAGTTGTGGATAATGTGTTCTAACTGAATCTGATCTGTATGTCCTGAACGAGAAAATATTCGGATAACACATTTTTAATTGAAATTCGCAGTTTGATATTTTGTTTGGAAAATTATTTTTAAGAGATATTCACTTTTTTTATCAATGCCTTAAAAATGTTTGTTTTAGTTAAAAGTGAGTACTGTTATAGCACAATTTTGATCCACTACTCATTTTTTGCTGAGAGGTATCCTTTTAAGACATTAATTAAAAAATATGTAACTTTAAAAGGACAAATTCAAAATTTAGGTATTAAACTGTGAATTTCGATTAAATGTGGCCTGGGTACCATTTGGGAGTACTGTGGATTGAACGCCTGTATTCAAGTCAATTACAATTACAGAAAACAATATATATAATATTTACTCTACTACAAACTAAGGCTGATATAACACTTTGAAAGTGTTACATTAGGGGCTAATAATAATAAGTTGAATCTATTGCAACACTTTTGTAATTATTACCTTAGGTAATGTTGCATACCTAACACAATATTTTTAAAGGTTTAGGTAACATTTTTATAATTTAAATAACACTTTATAAGCTATTTTAACATTTAATAAGTGTTACAAGAAAATGATGAAAGCTCACTTTTAGTTTGGCACCGTAGATTAACGATGAGTTAAATCACTGCGCCAGTCAGCATGGCATATTCTTAAACACTCAAATAAAAGTCAAATGATCATTTTCCAGATTCCGCTTATATAAACTCACTCTGCACTGGAACTCTCACGGAATATTAAGTACAACGGAAGAAAATAACTTCTCGTTCCCGCAGAATGTGGAAGCTGAAAATTGCCCAAGGCGGTGACACGTGGCTGACAACCACCAACAATCATGTCGGCCGGCAGCATTGGGAGTTTGATGCTGGAGCCGGAACACCGGAAGAACGAGATCAAATTGAAAAAATGCGCCAGGAATTCACGAAGAACCGGTTCAAAACCAAACAAAGTGCCGATCTTTTGATGCGAATGCAGGTTTGTTCCGTTCATTCCCGTGAAACTATTAATTATTAAGGCGATTGTGAAAAAGAGTCACTGCAATTTAGTCTGAGACGGAGAGAGTACTAGCTTGAAACTGAAGTATTTGATTCTTTCTGAAATTTTAAACGCAAATCGTACAGTTAAGAAAGGAGAATGCGAGCAATATTACATGTCCGATCCCAGAAGCGGTTAAGATTAGAGAAACAGAGGATGTAACCGAGGAAGCAGTGACCGCGACTTTGAGAAGAGCCATCAGTTTCTATTCAAGTATTCAAGCTCATGATGGCCACTGGTCTGCTGAATCTGCTGGCCCTCTTTTCTTCTCACCGCCATTTGTAAGCCTTATACTCCTCGTCCTTAACTTGCACACTCTAATAAACATGTTTGACTTTAAATAACATTTCACTAGATTTATCTAAACAGACCTGAATTAAATATACCGGAATGCAATCAAACCTAACCCGGACCCGATTCAAAAATTTTACACCCAAATTGTACCGAAAATCGGAAAGACTTGATTCAAACCCGACCCAAAACTAGTGGAAAGAGGGGACATTAAGGACGATTTTACCATACCACAGAAGCCATATTTCAGGCGCTTTCTCCGGCTCCTCCTTTAACCGTAAAACGATTAAAGGCAGTTGGAAAAATGCCTTTAATTAGAATCTGAATTCAATTCCGAATTTGGAACCCATATCAGAGGTTCTAATATAATAATACTTCAAGGCATACAATTTTTTTTTGGTAGTGTTAATGACGCCTTGTGAAGTGTCCCTAGTCAGCATGTCACTAAAATATTGTGATGCGTTGAAGTATTATTATACCTTTTGTGACGCTTTAAAATGCAGTTCAATTTAGAAGTGTCGTTAAATTTTGTGATATGGATTCAGTTTAGTAAAATGTGGTCATCTCAAAAATATTTAGTGATACCTGAAGGTTGAACAAATATTGTGACATTTCCTTACCTGTCACAAAATATGAGTTACTACTGAAATCGTTTTTTAGTGAAAGAATACAGGAGCAACAACAAAGAATGCAACAATAAGCCTATATGATCCTATTTGTGCATAACCAGCAGATAATACTGTGGAATTGAAAACCTCATACTCAAACCTGAAATCATAAAACAAAAACCCCAACAAAGGCATGCCAATAAAAATGGTTCTACAATAGAACCTCCTTAATCGATATCTTTAAAGGTTGTTTTTCAAGAATCGTCTTTAAAATAAAGAGGAGAGTTGGGATAGTAGTTCCGCATTTGAAACCTTCTCATGAAGGTGGTTCCTAAAAAGATCAAGGAAACCACCTTTGATTGATGCCTTTAAAAGAATCATCTACACTAGTGTGATCTATATTTTCAAAACTACAAGAATGACACGCAAACCCGAACACACCCAATCAAGACTTGATACCCAACACACAAAATAATCTAATGAATCATAAACAAACCGATTGAATCTCACCCCAACCCAATTAAAGATACCCATTTACTAGGTCTAAAAATAAGGCACATTGAGAACCTAGTTCTTTTTTTGGTATTTAACTCCCATCTATCCGGTAAAATTATTAGATATCCAAGAACAATGGTGGAATTAGGATTTCTTTTCAGGTGGGGTTGGAGGAGGGACGGTGGTAGAGTGACGTTCGGAGTCTCCAGCCGGTGGTGGGACGTCGGCGGCGGCGCCTGGAGCAGAGCTGAGGTGGAGGAGATGCGTTTTTGGCAAAATTTGGGTCTTGCGTTTTTGGCCCAATACAAATACTCCAATTTTGATTTTTAATTTTTAATTTTTTTCTTCTGTACTAATCAAAATGACGTCGTTCGACTAGAGCCAAAACGACGTCATTTTGATGAATTATGGGCCAAAAAAAGAAGGCCTTCAGCGACCTTCTTCTCCGATTGCTTTTGGCCAGGAAGACAAAAACCGAAGTCGGAAAAGCGGATCTCCCGCCGGGAAGCGCAATTGACCAATACTACCATGGCGCCGGAATCTCAGGTAGGACTGGAGCCCTACCACGCGCCATGGTAGTTCCGCCCCAATACAAGAATATCATGAACGTGATATTTTCAGGAATAATTATGTAATTTAATGCTAAATTGTACATTTCATTTATTATGTATTTGGACTATTTAAATGTGTATCATGTACATAAATTATTAATCAATGGTAAATTGTACAGGTTATTACTTTATATATAACCGGAGCACTCAATGCAGTTTTATCACCGGAGCATCAAAGGGAGATGATTCGCTACATCTACAACCATCAGGTATTCATCACCTGAGAGTACTAAAGTCCTACTTTCCCACAACAGAAAGTCTCATTTATTACAATATATTGCAAAAGAGAATTCAATTATGAGATTGAGAAAGTATTTAAAAGCATGGCATTTAATATATACATTTGTATGCATAGAATGAAGATGGAGGTTGGGGAATACATATAGAGGGCCACAGTGCGATGCTTTGTTCATGTCTTTGCTACATTACGTTAAGAATACTGGGAGAAGGAACTGAAGACGGAGAAAATATGGCGCGTGGCCGGAAATGGATCCTTGATCACGGTGGCGCTGTTGGGATTCCGTCGTGGGGAAAGTTCTGGCTCACGGTATGGTACCTAACTGTACTGGAACAGTCTTTGGAGAATATGACTTGGTTATTAAAGTTAGTGTTTTGAAATAATACATCAATGGAGTCTAACAACATGATTATTTATATACCAAAATAAGTTTATACTAACTTGACTAAAATTGTGCACTTCAGTATGGGCAAGGAACCCTAAGCTTTTCTTCAATCGGAAGAAGGGTTTGACGGTGTATGATTGTGTGATTGTCATTGATTGATAATACATGCTCCTTCCGTTTTGTTATGTTTGGCACCATAGCTTTAAAAAAAAAATTTAAGTTAAAATGTGTGGGGATAATTGAGTGAAGAGAGTAAACTATTTAATACGTGCTAGAAAATAATTCATTTTTTGCCATAAAAGGAAATATATCAATCTTAACAAAACATATAAAAATGGTAACTATGCCAAATTTAAAAATTAGAGGGAGTACTCCCTCCATCCCACAAAAAATACTCCCTCTATCTCAACTGAATTTGCACCATCATCATTATCACATTGTTCAAATAACATGTTTGATCATTAATATGTTTACCTACGTATAATAACGGCAAATAGAAAGTTGATATTAAGAAACTACTTGTTATGAAGAATTGAACAATATCATGTACGATAATATTGTTGTCCATATAACTATTCAAATATGTGGTCAAACTTTGATAGAAAATAGTGTAAAAAAAGTAAGACTGCAAATTCAGTTGGGAGAGAGGGAGTAGTATATTTTATATTTTTGTGTGTCCCAACTAAAATGACATAATTTAAAAATTACCCACAATGACAAAGGATGTGTTAAATTATCACAATGCCGTCTTTAAGTTTAACAATTTTGAAACTGGACTCATCACTTTTTCAAAAACTCCCTACTTTTTCACAATTATTCTATACCAAAAGTAAATACCAATTTTTATGGGATGACTGAAATACATATGAGGGTTTATCTTTCATGTATGTTCTCTATGTATAGAGCAATGAAACACGCCAAAGATATGGTCACTACAAAAAAAAATCCAATTGTGATGCTTTTCCGGAGCATTCGTGACACTTAAAGGGCATCCCTATAATTAATAGTGACTCCTTGTAAAGTGTCTCTATGCAGCGTGTCACTAAAATATTGTAATGCATTGAACTATCGGTATATTTTTGTGATGTTTTAAGATGCAGTTGAATTTAGAAGTGTCATTAAATTAGTGACATGAATTGATATAGTAGTTCACTTTAGTGACATGTGCACACATCAAAAATATTTAGTGACTCTTGAAACTGGAGCAAATGTTGTGATATTTCCTTATCTATCACAAAATATGCATCACTATTGGATTTTATTTTTTAGTGGGAGAATTCTACCTTACCGAGTTTAAATTGTGACTTTATTTATTGTCTAATATTAGATTCTTGGAGTCTACGAGTGGGAAGGCTGCAATCCAATGCCACCTGAAATTTGGCTTGTCCCAAAATTCCTCCCTATTCATCCAGGAAAATTTATGTGCTACTGTCGATTGATTTATATGCCAATGTCTTATTTATACGGCAAACGATTCGTTGGAACCATCACTAGTTTGGTGCGGTCCTTAAGAGAAGAGCTATATACAAAACCATATCATCAGATCAATTGGAACAGAGCGCGAAACACTTGTGCAAAGGTCAGCTGCATTCTACCACATACGTTGAAAGTTTGAACTCATCTCTTGACGGTCTTTCTGTAAAGTATGAAAAAAGTTAAAATTTTAAACGGTAAGCTATAAGAAATGGAGAAAATGTTTTCGGTTTGCATTTATTGGGACATAAACTTATAACTACAGCACATTGTATAACAAATTTTTAATATTGTAATTAAATCTTTTTATCCCTCTTTTAGTCTAATTAAACTCTGTCTTTCCATTAAGATATGAAAAGATTGCCTTTCCAAAACTTTGCCAAAGTTTATCTAAAAATTAATAATTTTAAGTGCACGCATTTGACCAATTAAAACCACCTGCCTCATTTTTAAGCACCACAAATCAATATTTTCTTTGAAGTCACTTCTAAATTTATTGTATCAAACCTGTAATTACCCTGATACATAAACTCATGATATGCTTCTACATAAACATTTTCTTACTATTAGCACTACTACAAATTAGAGATATAGTAACACTTTTCTAGCAACACTTATTAATAAAAATGTTACAATATTTTATAATGTGTTACTTAAACCTTTGAAACATGTTACTTAAATCTTTAAAAGTCTACTTCACCTAAGGTTGTGCTTGTAAATTAAAAGTGTTGCAATAGATCCAACCAAACATTTTTAGTAACTAAAATGACACTTTTAAAGTGATATACTAACCTTTGTTTGTAATATAGGGTACTTAAAGGCCAAGATTCATTAGGGCTAGACTGTGGTTTTATTTTCGTATATTGATCGATTTTCATTCTTCAACTTCTCCTAGTATGGTTTTTACATTTATGCACAGTTTTCATTAATTTCTATGAACAAATAGGAGGATCTATATTACCCTCATCCTTTTGTCCAAGATCTGCTATGGGGATTCTTGCATAATTTCACGGAGCCGGTTCTTAAATGCTGGCCATTTTCGGGTGTAAGAGAAAGAGCTTTGCAGAAAGTTATGCAGCATGTGCATTATGAGGACAGGTGCAGCAGATACCTTTGTATGGGATGTTTGGAGAAGGTACAGTCTTTTGAACAAGAGTTAAATTTTAGAACAAAGAGAAAAGTGTTTTTATAAACCTGCATACTTCATATAAGTGTCAATATAACTTTTTGATAATTCAAAGTGCAAATATAACTCTACGTAGTTGATTTAAGTGTAATTTTACTCATTCTGGTAGTTTAAGGCCAAATTTGATTGAAAAGATAATTTTATACCTCTGAAAAAATTGCACAAAAATAAATAAGAAAGAAACTACATTTATGACCTTCAAAACCATATTCTTCTTTCTTCTCTACCACCTGTCACTGGACTCACCCTCACTACACGCATCATCATTTTCTTCTCATCATCGTCATTTAGATTTGAGAGCTTAGATGGATCGGTGGTGCCGGGGCTAGGTTTGTACTGGCACACAACTCCTTAGATCTCGAGTAGCGCAGTGGTGAGGGTGAGCAGCGCAGTGGTGACGGTGAGCAGCGATGTGGCTATGGATGTGGTGAGGGTGAGCAGCGCAGCGGTGAGGGTGAGCAACGCGGTGAAGTTTTCGGTGGGTGAGGGTGAGCAATGCGGAAAAGAGGGTGAGCAACGGCGGGTCTAAGGTTGAGGGTGGTGGCAGTGGGTGGTGAAGTGGTGGGCTTCATAGATTAAGGTTTCACGGATGCGGGGGTGGGGCTAGGGTTCGTGGCGGCGGGTGGTGGAGTGGCGGCTTCGCATGCTAGGGTTTCACGATGAGGCTGGGGTGTGGGTGGCAGTAGGATTGGGTTTCCCAATGGCGGTGGCAGGGCTAGCTGGAGGGGGGTGATGGTGGTCTGAGGACAAAATTGTCCCAACACTTTTAGGTTTTAATTAGGCCAAAGGGTATTTTAGTCATTTTATGTGCGGTCAACGCCGGAAATGGTGTCTTAGGGCTATATTGATAATTTCATCAACTAGTTAGGGTTATTTTTGCACTAAAAACTATCTGAGTGTTATATTGACACTTACTCAAGTAGGTAGTGTTATATTGGTATACACCCTAGGATAAATTAGTCTTAAACAGAACGGTTTAATTTCAGAGTATTTGATTGTTTATAGTGCATTGCTTGAAAGTCGTACTGCAACAGAAAAGGCCTATTAGCTTGTTAAAAAGTGTCTTAACAGATCTCTTTTGAGACGTTTCCATTCATAGAACGTTTCTAATTAAAAGTGTTTCATAAATGCCACGTTATTGCGAGTCCCTATAGATCTTGTGTCTCTATATTAAGTGACTCTATAAACAAGATATAGGGTTGCTTTTATACGTCCCATTATATTATGTCGCTTTTTATTGTTCTAGTTACATATGTATTGGGATGTTTGATTTATAAACATCAAAATATATATCTATTACAACACTTATAAATATTCTCATGAGTTTCAAGTAATTTATAAACGTAAAAATATACATCTATTTCGGCTAGGATCATGAATCCTATCGTAAATGCCTCCACATGAGTTTCAAGTAATTAAATATGAACTGGTCATCCATATTTTTAAAATATACATTTTAGTTTTCAAGCACAAATTCACAAAAAAAACACAACCTAAATAATGTTACATCATGACTAGGTTATTTTTGTTTTTTGTTTTTTAAAAACGTGACTTAGTTAATTGTGATCAGGCAACGTGAACAATTACATGCTTAAAGTTTATAAATTCATCAGTTATTTTTTTTGGATATATAAATTCAAAAATGATCCTAATTTTTTCTAAAAATACTGAAACAACCCCAAGTTTTTAAAAAGTGGTGCAATAACCATTAGTAATCGTCGTGTGTGCCAAAACAAGCATAAATATTTGTCGAATATTACCATTATGTTCAGTGATGTTAAAACCAATGTCAAAATTGTAGGGTCATTTTAGTACTTTCACGAGTTCAGAGTCATTTTAACACTTTAAAAAAACTTGGGGTTGTTTCCGCACTTTTTTAAAAAATTCATCTTCGTGCATTTCTCATTAATGTTTTAATTTTTTAATATAACTACTTACTTAATCACAAAATACTAAGTGAAGATGCGTTTCAATTTAATTAGATTCCTTATTATTAGGCAAAGTTTTGGGAAAGACCATCTTGCCATAGGTAATTATAGAAAGGTAAAAGTTTTAATTGCAATATTTAAAATTTACTATGCAATGTGCGGTAGTTTTAATTAAAAATATGATCCGATTAATGTAACCCAAAAATTTTATCTTAATTTCTTCTAATTTACCGTTTAAACCTTAGTCTTTCCATAATATGGAAAGACCGTCTTTCAAGAAACTGACTCTAATATATATTAATGGAATCATTTTATCTTATCACCAATTCTGCCGTGCCTTTGCATTAAATTTTATTGAAAAAGGTGTTTTTATAACCCTATCTATTTGATATAAGTGTCAATATAGCCTTTTGATAACTGAAAGTGCAGATATAACCCTAACTAGTTGATGTAAGTGCAGTTTTACCCATTTCGAGAGTTGAAGGCGGATTCAATGGAAAAGTCAATTTTACCCCTGGTTGAGAGAAAAATAGAGAAAGACCATAATGCCCTAAGGCTCATTAACTCCTCCTTTGCCTTCCATTCCCACTCCGGGGAGTTTGACTTTGTGGCAGCGCTTATTCCTGTTTTTGCAAACCCTAGTCTCAAAAAATCGACAATAAAGGGTAAATTTGTGGGACCATACTAGAAAGACCATACTAAAATTCAAGTGGGACCCATGGACAATAAAGGGTAAATTTGTCAACTAAAATTCAGATTCTAACACAAAGGATATTTTGGACATTTTACATACAGTCAATGTCGAAAAATGGAAGTCAATGTCAAAAATGAGGTCCGATGATTATATTGACACTTACATTAACTAGTTAGGATTATTTTTACACTAAAAATTATCAGAGTGTTATATTGGTATTTAGTGAACTGTATAATTGGTATATATCCCAATTTAATTTCGAGGTTTGAAAAGTTACCCAACATAAAGTTGTTGGTCTAAACCCTCGAAACAAAATGTTGTTGGTCTAAATGTAGGCTCTTTGTATGATGGCTTGCTGGGTGGAAGATCCAAATTCTGATGCATATAAACGCCACCTTGGCCGTATACCTGATTACTTTTGGATAGCTGAAGATGGCTTGAAAATCCAGGTAATTAAATGTTCTTTGCTCTTTTCTTTTGAGTATACAGTAACAATATTATGAGAATATCGCTTGACACGTGACTTATCTTTAACTTATGGACAGTTTACTTATACACTGCATATATTAATTTAAATATTAAATTTTAAATTCTATAAATATAATTTTCATACTCATGGGATACTATTTTTTTTAATGTTTTCACATTCAAATATGCATTATTACTTGTTATAATTTATAAAATATAATATTTTTTAAAAAAAATTAAAATTTAAGATAAAAATAACGTGAACCATAAATTTATAGATAGGCCACTTTTTCTAGAACTTCGACTAATTTTACATAACAGATTTAATGCAATGACTAATGAGTTACCACAGACATTTGGCAGCCAAACATGGGATACATCCCTTGCCATCCAGGCAATCGTAGCTAGTGATTTAAGTGAGGAATATGGTCCAACACTGGAGAAAGCTCATGAATTTATGAAAGCATCACAGGTACTAAGCAGTTCAGATCTTCAACTTATTTACTCCATTTTCTCCTTATAACATGTTCATTTTTGTTTTGGTCCAATGAAAAAACATTTAATTATTAATAAACTATTGTATAGTTAAAAATTATGAAAAGGAGTAAACATATTGACAAATGATAATAGGAGATTACATTGAGATTACAATATATTGATAAAATATAAAAGATTTTATTATGGTGAACTGATATCACATCAATGACACATCTTATCGATCATGAGGATTACAATATATAGGGTTACAAACTAAAGTTTAAAAGGAATAGGATTCTAAAGTCTATAAGAATTTACCATCTATAACTAATTTTATAAGGTAATTATCATTTATAACCTTTTTTTACAAGGAAGGGATTTCTATTTCCTTAACACCCTCCTTCAAGTTGGAGCATGATGAACAAGAGTGGCCAAATTGCGAAGAAGATTATGAAATTGCTAATCATTACAAAAAAAATCAGTAGCAATAGAAGTAGCAGCAACAACAGTAACAATATCAGCCAGTAGAGCAGCATTCAAATTCATTATCAGTAGTAGCAACAACATTGGATTCGGGATTTGACGTGTTAGAGATAGGTAGAAATCAGTCGAATATTACGTTGAAAAAGTTGTTCGACGGGGTGTGACAATAGATAGCAACGAGCTGCGGACGACATCAATAACAAAACAAAAATAAAATTAGGGTGGCGGTGACATAAATCCATAGTGAGCTACAACAGCATATAGCGGTGGGCAGCGGCGACAAGGACGTCACTCCGATCGGAATTAGGGTAGTAGGATTTTAGGGTTTTGGGATCTTTGGCTTTGATACCATGATAAAATATAAAAAAAATTATTATGGTGCAGTGATATCACATCAATGACACACCTCATCGATCATGAGGATTACAATATAATGGGCTACAAACTAAAGTCTAAGGAATAGGATTATAAAGTTTATAAGAAAATTAACATCTATAACTAATTCTATAAGGTAATTACTATTTATAACATTTACATGAAGAAAGGATTTCTATTTCCTTAACATATATCCTATATAAACATTATATTTAAGGATAACTACAATTATAAGTATTATATTAAAGGCCAATTTCCTCTCTCCTCCACCATCTCCAAACCCCATCCTGGAGCTACCTTGATCTACATAACGACGACACCATCATTATGCGGAGCGTGAAGCCCCTAATGGAACACACCGGTGTTATGAGTTGAAGGCGGACATGTAGGTGAACACGCAACAGTTCTCGCAGGAGCTCAAGACGGAGTTGTGGCGGTTCTCCTTGAGCCACGAGAATGCACCGAGCAAGAACCTTGTCGTGGCTTTGACGAGCTCTAGCTTGGAATCAGTAATTAGGAAAACATGACCTTAATACGAATTGGGAAAATGGAAATTGGGGAATCATAACTTGGGAATGAATTTGGGAATTTAGTACGGTATAGAAGACCTATCCAGTCCTACTTAGTTAAAGTTGAGCACGACAAGTGATAACTTTGCTGATTCTGAGTAGTTCGTCGAATCCTCGAAAGCTAAGAATGCTGCATCACCACGAGCGAAACAACTGTGGAAATAACGGAAAGCACAACTTGCCATGACACCCTGTACTGAACCGAGATAGAAGGGAGCGCATGAAACGGACCACGATCACACAATCGAAATCCTATAAATAAAGATTGCAAAACAACGGACAAAGTAATTAGAAACCTCTTACTCCCAAAATACACGAACAAGAACAATACTGACTTGAGCGTCAGAGCTTCCATCCCGAATCATCCCCATGGACATTTGTAAGTAATCGAAGAGGATGGGACTCGACGAGGCTGATTCCGTTATTTGAAGGTATTTCTCCCATTAAGAGGGTAAAACAAACATTTTACATTTAATTCATTTCTAATTTTAATTAGAGGGGTATTTTGGTCTTTTATATGAAATCAATGCATGAATATTTTGATCAGTATTTCAGGCTAGAACAGAGTTATATCAACAATTAAAAAAATGGAAATTAGGTCTGCGCATATGAAAAAAATGAAGGTTATATTAGCTCATTTTTCTATATATTTGCTGACTACTAACCTATACAACGTAAACCACACATCCAATTGACTACACTATGGACATCAAATTACAAACAATGTTGTATGTAAGCGGATCGAGAACAACCCTGCCCCACTGTACACTTTGATTTTAACTTGAAAAATATTTGATCTTTAATATCTTTTATTAAGGACAGTTAAAATTTATGAAAAAAATGATGAAATACATGTTATGATTAATCTAACAAGATATCATACAATATTATTTATACTTATATACTAATTCAATTTTAGGGTCAAAGTTAGGAAGTTTTTTTTAATGAATAGTTAAATTGGATGTTGAAATTGGATGGAGGAGTAATACATTTCCCCGACAATTATAGCGAGTGAATATCACAAACATATAAAAATTGAATTAACACAACTAAGATTTCACAAATTAAGTTTTGAATACGTATGTAACATTTCACAAAGTTTCAAACGTTCCTTAACCGATGAATCAG
Organism: Rubia yunnanensis; assembly: GCA_037428765.1. Taxonomy (NCBI): domain Eukaryota; kingdom Viridiplantae; phylum Streptophyta; class Magnoliopsida; order Gentianales; family Rubiaceae; genus Rubia; species Rubia yunnanensis. Next base: position 110,580,429 of record CM075065.1, on the reverse strand, counting down.
GTACAGGAGAATCCTGAAGCGAATTTCGTCGAAATGTATCGCCACATTTCGAAGGGAGCATGGACGTTCGCTATACAAGATCATGGTCTCCCAGTCTCCGATTGTACAGCTGAAGGATTGAAGGTAGAATTACTCTCCACTCGCTCTGTTCCAATCGAAGTTTTCTATTTTTTATTTTTGTCTGTTTCAATCATATATTTACATTTTAACTATTTATTTATTTGAGCTTAAATTTGTGGTTGAAATTTGCCCAACTCATTTCAATCATTCACCTTTAGCTAAAATTAATTAGGTCACATCAGTATGCATAAATAACCATATAAAAAAGTTATATGAACCTTTGGATGAGACGGAAGCACCATTATACTCAAACATATGATAAATATTTACGTGAAAACAAAAGATCAACATATAGAGGTAATAAACTAATTTATCCTGTATCAAACCACACTCTCCTTTTTTTTAGGTGGCACTCATATTGTCTCAAATGCCAGAAAAACTTGTTGGGAAAGGTATAGACGCTGGACGTTTATGTGATGCTATAAATATTATCCTATCCTTACAAGTAAGTACACGCTTTTTTCATATTATTACTCTGATTAGTATTAATTTTTTAATAGATGTTTATGATCATCATTCTAACTTTATCATGTGTATTAAGTATATATTTATATGGTTAGGAGTAATTTATTGGACCTTACTTAGATATGATTCAACGTATCTAAATCTTACTAATACTTGTGTAATCAAAGGAGTAAGGCATTTGTTTGAAAGTACCACACTATTGGTTGATAAAGTGTTTGTTTAATACATAACATCATAATGTGATACTAATTGGTTTTATAATAGAAGTACGTGATTCTTATATGGTATCAAAGTTAAAGTTTGGCCCGATCGGTCCAGTGGACGTATATTATAACTGATAGGCCTGTAACCCATTTTTTTCCACGTTTGCGCGCGATGAATAATGTCGCAGCACGTTAGGGGCATGTTTGAGAGTTTCATATTGGTAGTTGACAAAGTATTTGTTTAGTACTTCCTCTGTCCAATTTCAAGTTGCACAATTTGATTTTCAGTAGTTTACTAAAAAAAAGTTTAATACTTAATATTTTTTTATAAAAGATGATTAAAACTTAAGGTATCACTCAATAGTATTTATACTTATACACTAGTTCAATTTTACGGTCAAAGTTAAGAAGGTTTTACTAAATAAATAGTTAAATTGGAGCTTAAAATGAGACAGAGGGAGTATATACGATGAATCCATCTCTTGAAAGACGGTATTTCCATAAACCATTGAAAGACCAAGGTTTTAAGTGCAAATTATAACAAATGAAGATAAATTTTTGGGTTACATGAATTAGGTTATAAACTTTATAACTATTACATGTTGCGTAATAAAAATTTTAATATTGCAGCTAAGGTCGTTTACCTTTTATTATTATAATTAAACTCCGTCTTTCCACAAGTCTATGAAAAGACGATCTTTCCAAGATTTTGTCATATAAGATCATGTGTCACATCTACATATTACCAAATGATTTTATAATAGAATTCCGTGATTGATACATCATTTCTGCACCTTTATGTATGGTGTTGATGAATTTTCTCCTCATGTTTTGGAAGGCAAATACATTTCCCGTTAATTGGAAGTATATATATATATATATATATATATATATATATATATATATATATATATATATATATATATATATATGTTGTATACAAAATTCTTGTTTTAAACTATGTAATGGTTAGGTAAGATTTACTTTATAATTAATATAATTATTTGATAGGATGATTTGACTTTTGTTTATATATATTGCAACGAGTTTTTTAATAATATTTTTTAAAAAATTATGACATAGCTCTAAATATAAATAATTGTAATGTAACCTTAAAATTTATAAGAACGGGATTTTTTATTATTGGTCTATCTGACCCTCCTAGTTGAATAGGTCATATGTAATTTTTTAAATATCTATTCTTTTTTTAAGTAAAGCAGAATTCATAAATGATTTTTTACTTTCTCAATTATAGGTCATAGGTCATTTGTTTTTTTTTAACTTTCTCAATTTTTGTTTTTGAACATTGTACTTTCTCTTAACTTAAATAAGTAAAACATTTTTTAAAATAAATTTGTTTAAGAAATAAGTGTTTAATGCTTGAAATGTAGAGTAAAAATGGTGGATTTCCAGCATGGGAGCCTAATCGAGCTTATAGTTGGCTGGAGGTAATTATTTCAAATTTTTGTTTTGTATGAGTAATTATTTACATTAGTAGATTTACACTGTATAATATTCTCCCCTGAAAAAAATTTTATAATGCAAGATGTGTCAATGTTTAATTTAATTATTTCACGAGTGATTATTTTTCAAGACTTTACTCCACTCATATACTCCTTCTGTTTTGTTATTTATGTCACACTTCTTATAAATTGATGTTTTCTTTTCTTTGATACACTTTTTATTTTTGGCACTTCTTATAATTTAATTATACTTTTTACTTTCTACATTCAATTTCGTCCAATCATTTTCTTTACCTAAATCCAAATACCAAAACTTATGATGGTATAAATAGAAAAACGGAGGAAGTATGATTTCTTTCCCTTACTCAAACATTATTTATATGTGTAATTGTTAAAGTACGTGTTAATTATATTTAAAATATTATTTATTTTTTAAATGGCCACTGCAATATTTTGGTCATTGCTTGAAGTGGCACAATTTTATATTAAAAAATAGAGGTATGCTTAGTAGGGAAAAAATGCAAACATTTATTTTTAAAACTAAAAACCTTGATCTTATTACAATATAAAGAAAACAATTGATAAAAATAGTATATGAACAATATAGATAAGAAATATAATTTTAAATCATAAAAAAGGCGTTCTTCATTTATTAACATATTTCATTTTAATTGCTTATTCAAATTACTTAAATCGACTTCTTGCATAACCCCAGAAGATCAATCCCGTGGAGTTTCTTGAAGGTTGTATGCTCGAGGAAGAGTAAGACTTTTACCCAATCAATTTCATTTATTTCCTCAAATACTATATATACTACATGATAAATGACATTTAGCTTCGAGATTTAAAATTACAAAATCAAATATATGGTGGTATATGTTTATTTTTGTCTGGGTTAAATGCTTTTATAATCATACCTTTAGATTGAAAGTGTCATTATAATCCCGTAAAATTAAAAAGTGTCAACCTAATCCTAACTTTATAATGAAATGTGCTGATGTAACATTTAGTTCACATTTCGATGTTGACTCACCACTTAGGCTGTTGACCGGACCTGAAATGATGAACATGCCCTCGTCAACTTCACTTTAAAATTTTCCCCCAGTTTACCCCTCCTGTTGCCGCCAGCAACCACCACCCGCCACCATCCACCACCACCCTCTCTAGCACCAACACCACCCTCCACCCCCACCACCCTCCACCCCCACCTGCCACCCTCTCCCACCTTTTCCACCACCAGTGTGCTACTACCCACCTAAATCCTCCCGTCCCCTCTCCCCTCCTCCCCCTTGTCATGAGTCACCCTCTGAGGGGGTTAACCATGCTAGAGTGTCACGACTACCGCCAGTTTCCCACGCATGTTACACTCAACTTTGTTGCTCTCAGCACCAAGCCTTTAGAGGGGCATGGATGTATATGCAGCGGAAATACACACATGAGTTTAGATTAGAAGAAAGGCTGCACAAACAAGCAACAAATGCAATACAAGGCCCGACAACTGGGGAGAAAATGCTCATTTTCAGTATATTGCAAAAAGGTACCCTGATGTGGGTAGCTCAGTAATCCACACATATGGTGTACGAAATTAATTATAAGGATCAGGTACAAAGGCGAAAAAAGGTCAAAGAAAGCAAGACACGCAGACCTGGACCTTAAAGAAGGAAAATAACAAAATCTACTAGCTAAGTTTATTACAAGAAAAAGAGAATACTTCTGGGACAAGGAGCTAGGGACAAGGCTTCTTAGCCGTGAATTAACACTTAGTGTGCTGGCCTGGCGGGCGAGCGGATGTTGTGCACACGGGCGTTGGGCACGAACAACTAGGGCATTGTGCACAGCGTGTCGCGAGCTCATAGGGGGACATCACAGGTCATGAGTGGTTAGGCAGTAGGCACTGGATGACCTAGAGCCATGTGCGGCGCAGTTTAGGGATACCGGTTCGCAGACACACGTTGAGCGGCAAGGGATCGCAGCTTGGTTGTGGCGTGTATGAGGGCATGAGGTTGCATTGAGGTTGGGTGATAAGCCCTACCCCATAACATTCTCCCTCACTCAATTTGACGAACGTCCTCAGAGTCATTAATCCTCCAAGGTGCTTCGCTACCCACACTTGTCTTGTACATTTCTGCCTTCAGAATGGGGTTGATTCATTTGCTGGCGCTGGTGTACTCTAATATAGCCATGGTCCTCGGCTTCTTTTCAGTTCCGTATTGAACTGACTTGATTTTATAGCACCAACTCCTTGATCCACGACCGAAGGAATGTCCAACTCTGGATGTTGTCCGGTACGCATCATCATCCGTTCACAAATTTGCCTCATGCCTTGTGGAACAACAAGGGGTTGCTGATGTGAATGATGACTCGCATTTCCCCGTTGAGGTCTACAAGGTTTATCTTTTTTAAACGATTCAAAACGGGAAGCTTGATGGGGCACGCCAACCGGAAGTACATCTTTGGAATCCATATTTTATTGGAAAACGACGAATGCTTCACATGCTCTTTGCTCAACAAATCTTCATCTCACACAGCTGGGGAGCGACCCACAACATGCTCAATCTTTTGATTTCTTCACAAAGCTTTCCGAATCCATTAGGCAAACCCATTGCTGGTGTAGACCTTTCCAACCCTTCATTTATGTTCTCCCCACCGGGATCCGTTGAACCGCGGTCCTCATATTGTCTTATGCACATGATAAGCTACAAAGCCGAGAGTTTATACCTGGGTCATCTCTTTACAGTTTCTTTAACCATGCACAGATTGGTGCCTAAGACGTAAAGGCAATATCCATATGGGTGTACGACAATCCGTGCAACTCTCAGAAAATCATGCCGATGACTAAGCCAAAGTCATCCAGTTTAATGACTTAGAAATCTACTGTGGATTTCATGGTGCCAACCTACACCGAGCATCGCCTCGCAACACCTGTGACCGGTTAAGCTTCACTGTTAACAACCTTCATCCTGCCCATAGGTTTCTCCAACGTGGGCCCCAATCTTGATGCTTATGGCTCGGAGTCATACACATGGCTAGCTCCCGTATCATCCATCGCTCAGATAGGTTTTCCATTCACGTGCAAGCCTATATGCATCAATGCTACGTGTGCCTGTCGTACTGGTTTCACACAGACAATCTCCATTTTGTCAAGTTTAGGTGCGGCCTTCTCTGCTCTGCTCGACTGAGTCACAACTCTCTTTGCTCGCACTGCAACATGCACCTGGTCAATCTCAAGTTCCGTTAACGAATTCAATCACCCTGGCTCTATTGATCCCACCATGGAATTACACTGCAGACTCAATGCTCCCATGTAGCATGGTTATTCTTATTTGGGCCCAGATTCCTCAGTCGAATGCTCTTGAACTACCTCGCTGAGTGCCTCCCGGATTTGCCTTGAGTCCTCGTGCAGCATAGCAGTGATCCTCTGCTCTGTTGGACAATCAACAAGGGCATGATTCCCTCTGCACGTCCCACACACAAGTTGCTCCTTCCCAGTTTGTCCATCCCACCTTAGTTTGGACCCAAGTGAACTAGTTGCACTTGTACTGGGGCTTCCCCCATTACTTCCCACACCCGAATTGGCCCTGTAGCTATCTCCTCTGCTTGGACTAGGTCTAAAGTTACCTTGGGAGAACTCGCACCAGCACCATTTCCCACCTTGACAACATTAGAACCGTTCACCTCCCTATCAACTCTTTGCAATCCTCCCCCCATAGTCATTAAGACTTTCGACAAATGCCACCGCTTAGTTATAATCAGTGCAACGAGCTCTCCTTAGCTTGAGTCTAGCGCACGACTTCAATCCCTGGTTGAAGTTATGGATTTTTTACTCCTCCAGATAGTCAGGCAAGTTGAGCATACAAACCTGGAAAGATGATACTCCAGATAGTTAGGCAAGTTGAGCATACAAACCTGGAAAGACGACACGTATTCCCTTATATTGCCGGTTTGATCCAAGGTCCCGAGTCTCAACAACACATGTTCCTTCACGTTGGTGGCATGAATTGTTGCTTCACCTTGAGCTCCAATTTATCCCATCTGTCGATGCCAGGCATCCTCCTTTTACCTTTGCATCTTGGGATCGCCACCACACCATAATAGAGCCCTCCTGGTTCATCATGGCAGCAGTGACTTTCTTAGCTTTCGAGTCCATCTCGGTGGACTTAAAGTATTGCTCCAACTTGTACAAGTTATCAAGCTCTCTGTTGCGTCACGTGCCCCGATATATTTTTTAGGCTCAGGGATAATCCGTCTATGTATGACACGGACACCACTGCCACCACCCCCACCTTGGGATATGTTGGCCACAACTTGCATGGGTACGTTCCCGTCTTTGCCAAGCTGCTCAATATTGTCTCTCATCTCACCAGCGTCGGACTCGCGAGATGCCCAAGATTCTCTCAGCTCAGCGATCTTCTCATCCTGACGTGGTACCTTCGCATTGGCCACCTCGATGTCTCTACTGATAATGGAAACATCTGATTCCGCCTGATCCACTCGGTCAGCTAGCCTCCCGGACTCTTGTGCCTCACCCAAGAGAACTCTCTCATTGTTCTCCAACCGATCGGTCTTCTTCGACATAGTGATGGCCTTTCACTGTGCGCTCAAGGATTGCTTGAGCTCTGATACCAACTGTCATGAGTCACCCTCTGAGCAAAAGAAAATTTTTGACTACCTTTCACAAACCTTTTGAGCTTAATGCAGTTTAGCTCATCTCTAGTTTATCGAAATTTTGTACTATTTGATTTGTATATCAAACTTATTTAAATTTTCATATTTTTTTCTCGACATGGTAGACATGTGGAATGCACTGATTCCGCCCTTGGAGCATTAGTAATGTTTAAAAAGCACTATCCTGAACACAGAACAGAGGAAATAGAAGATTCCATCCAAAGAGCTGTTCAATATATTGAGAGCACACAAAAGCCAGATGGTTCATGGTACATATTTAATTCCCTCATGTGAATTTTATCAACTCCACCATTTCTTGGCTTGATATGGAAATGGATTTGGCATAGTATTGTTATCATTTAAAACATAAATTAAATACATATTCATGAGATTTTACATTTCATGGGATATAACTCACATTACTACAAATTAGAGCTATCATATTTTTTTTTTTGCAACACTTAGTAAATTGTAATAATAGCTAACAAAAATGTTACTTAAACCTTTGAAAAATGTTATATAATTATGGAAAAGTGTTGCGTTAGATCTAATACAACGTCACCTAAGGTAATCTTTGTAAAAGTGCCGCAATAGGTTCAACTTAATATTATTTGCAATGTGTTACATTAACCTTACTTTGTAGTAGTGAGTAAACAGTACACAAACTATACTGATGGAATACAATGCGATATGTATCCTCAGTTACAATATAATATACCTCTTATCTAGCAGAAGTAATAGAGATATAGTTGATTTATAATTACGATAAGAAAGGAATACCCTTTCTTATCATCTATATTTCTATTAAGAAGGCACCATCGAAACGTTATAACTTATAAAAGCCAAAATTCCTAGGTATTCGAACTGGGGAATATGCTATACATTTGGGGCTCGGTTTGCAGTCAGAGGGTTGGCTTTATGTGGCAGAAACTACCATAATTCTTCTGCACTGCGCAAAGCTTGCCAGTTTTTACTATCAAAGCAATTATCTGATGGTGGATGGGGTGAGAGTTATCTTTCCTGCTCAAACAAGGTAATTTGAAATTTGTATTAAATCTTTTCTTGAATTTAATTTCAATTTTTTTTAAATAATCCAAGTTTTCCGAAGCATCAAATTTAAGCTGTAATTTTTCTGCCTAATTGTTCAGGTATACACCAATCTAGACGGGAACCGATCAAATCTTGTACAGACTTCATGGGCTTTGTTAGCGTTAATTGATGCCGGACAAGTAGGTTATGGATACGCCTCTTTTTTTTCCTTTTAAATTTATTGTTTAATGAAGTGTCACTAACTTTAAAATAGTTTATAAAGTATACTTAGATCTTTGAAAAATATTATTTAAATTTTAAAAAGTGTTGGGTAAAATTTAATACAATATTATCTAAAGTAATACTTATAAAAATGTTTCAAGCTCCCCCTTAACATTTCTAGCACTTAAAGCAACACTTTCAACATGTTACATTAACCATAGTTTGTGGTACTGTGTAATCTAACTGTTGATGAGAATTTTCTTAATAGGCGGAAATCGATCCAACACCAATTCATCGCGGAATAAGAAGATTAATCAACTCACAAATGGATGACGGTGACTTTCCCCAACAGGTATTTATTTTGTTTATACTCCCTCGTTTCACTAAGAGTGACACATATGTCATATTTGGATGTTTTTTTAATGGCACATTTTCCATTTTTTAATGTCACATTTTCCTACAATCTCATTCACTCATTCTATTTTTTACTTTCTATACTCAATTTCCACCTCTCATTTTCTTTATATTAATCCAAGAGCCTAAACCTATTGTGTCACTCTTAGTAAAACGGAGGGAATACAAAAATCCCGCAGGTATATTTTTTACTAACCTTAGTCCCAGTAAAAATGATACTCCCCCATTTTATTTCAAACAGCAATTTAATTATTTATCTAGTCAAAACTTTTTAACTTTGACCATAAAATTGAATTATTGTATAGATATAAATACTATTGAATGATGCTTTATTAGATTCGTTGTAACATATAGTTTCAAAATATAAAATTTTTAGAAGTTTTAATTATGATTAATAAAAGATATTAAGGATCAAACATTTTCTGAGCCAACTGATGAAAGTCAAAGTGTGCAGGTTGAACTGAGACAAAGGGGGTACATTTTGACTTTCGAAAGTTAACTGAATCAATTTTTAATTATTAATATCTTTATTTATGTATGTAAAAATTTATTAAAAAATAATTTAAAAGTATATGATACGATGAACCTAACAACATATAATATAATAATAATCTTACATATTATAGAATTTAGTGGTCAAAATTGACTCAGTTTGACCTCCAAGAATTAAAATGTATCAAAGGTCAATGTATTTCAGTTTAACCTATTTCCAAACAAACGAAGCAGGAAATGTCTTACTCTTACTCCAAGGTTTCCTATTTAGTGAAAAATAATGCAACTTTCAATTAATTTTTTCAATATTTTGCCGTGCAGGAAATAACTGGAGTAATCTTTCGGAACAGTACCCTAAATTATGGGGCCTATAGGAACATTTATCCCATTTGGGCTTTGGGTGAATATAGGCGACGCGTTCTCCAAACACCCGCCCTCTCTTCCGCCCCTCCTGGAACCGTTGCTTTTTAATAACACATGGAGAAAAACATTTGTTGTTTGTTTTGTTATTTTTTTAAAGCTTATGTTATTGAATGAAAAGGGATATATTTATTGTTATTTTATTTCTCTTTTAAATTTTTACGTTATTGGATAAAGTTGAATATTATTTTCATTTATTAGATTAACATTCATCAGTGGGTGCCTATTAAAAATAATTTACCGTGTTGATGTCATACGATGTGATCATCAAGGACTGAAGTGCACATACTAATGAACGATAAAGCATGGGATTACCAAATATCTCGCTCGAAGAGCTAAGGAGCTGAGAATACGCCACTAAAGGAGTGACAGCAGGAACATCAGTCATACCAACACGAGGCAATATATCCTTGGTATATCTCGCTTGACTAAGGTATAAGACGTTTCAAGTCGGAACAACCTCCAACCTAAGAAATGTTGTAAGGTGCTAAGATTAGTAATCTTAAAACAATTATTCACACTATCAATAAGCTTATGAATGAGATCGCCATCATTTCCTTTAATAATGATATCAACAACATAAAACCAAGAGATAAGGTAAGGAGACTTCTTTTGCAAACACAAATAATGAAGTGTGGTGATGCGTCTTCAAAGACCGATCAGTTCTTGGGCTTGAGCTCCTCTCGAACCAACCTACAATAATACTGTCTCTGGGGGTTCCAGGGGTCAGCTCTCTGATGCCTAAGTCAGTCCAAGAGTCCAATATGATCAAGACGGAATGAATTATAAATAAATGCGTACCTTGTATTTATACTATGTGTCCTAAATAACGTCTTCCTTAATTATCGCCCTTAATTGGCCACGAATATGGTAATTATCTTAGAGTATTAAATAATACCCTAATTGGGGCGCCACATCTACAGCCCAATGCCCTTCTTGGGCTCAACCTTTATCAAGAGCCCCCAAAGGGTTGGAACAGTACAAGGGTCCTTCGAGACCTCGAATGCATGGGACAGTTCGAGGACTTCAAAGACTCGAAACAAACCTTGTACTTCGTTGCTCCTACCTTCGAGAGAGGGAATATGGTTTTCTAACTAACACTCAGCACTAGGATTTCAAAAGGCACGTGTGTGCTATACAACCGCGCGTGTCGCTGACCCCAAACGGCGTGTTTTCAGAAGGCAGAAGGCAAAAAAGCAGTTGAGTATTTCAGTAACTTTTTATAGTTCCAAGATTATTATTAAGCATTCCTCTGTTTCAGCCCCCATTATTATCCCTTAACCTCTCTGCCTTCTTTTAATTTTTCTCATTTGCATGAACTTCTCACAAGCACTCCTTTTCCCTTTTCCTCTCGACCAATATAATTTTATTCGCCTTTCTTCAAAAATCAGTAAGTGACTCCCTTTCTCTCCTTATTCTACTCTTTTTCTTTTCTCACCTTACAAACATGCCCCATTCTGATGAGGGTTCTTCCCTCGATGGATTTCCCAATGAGATTAGGGTAGGTGGAGCGGAGGTTAGTACGTCAAAGAGGGCTATTACTGACTCGGGATACACTCATTCCGAAGAATTCCCGTGGGACTCTGATGCCAGAGGAGGTGTGTCTGACCATATTACTAACAGTCCCGTGGAAGGGATGGTTTTCCCAGTAACTTATATACCTCTTCGAGGACCCGTTGAGAATTGGCCACCAGGCATGGGCAAGCCTTATATAAGGAGATCCCCTACTAGTTTCAAAATTGGCTTTTACCCTCCCCCGAATCCAGAACTCAAGGCCCTAGGGGAGGCAAACGCATCTCCAGAAAGCAAGGAAGTGTCCCTCAAGGCCATCGAGGAGAGGGGAATGCATCTTCATTGAGGGAGAGGATGTCCCTGGAAGAGGAGGAAGTGCCCTTGAAAGCACTGAAGGCATCTTCTGGAGCTAAATCTTTTCTTCAGAAGTAAGAGCAGATATATTGAGGGGTAAGGCTGAGGGTTTCCGGGAAGGAGCCCCCGACCCCAGTAACCAGCTAGAAAAGAGTTCCGATTGAGGAACTCTTGCGGCTCTTTATTTTTATAGTAAAAGATTAGTTCCTCAATCAGAAGTTGATCTTGTAAGTGAAATATGAACCACTGGTGATCTTCTGAGTTCAGAACTCAACGTAATATATATAAAAAAATTAAACGGGATTTTGATTAAATCCCCAATTGTTTCAAGAACATAGAACCCTAGCCCTTTTTCCCTCTTCAATTTTCTTAATCAAAATTTCTACAACTATGACAAGAAGTAGAGGCGGTAGGAGGATGCGCAACCGTGACAATGCATCGACAAGGAGCCACGAACCAGTTAAGTATTGGGGCGAGCCAAAATTTCTTTAACACTGAGGCGGGACAAAGGTATGTTGAATTCCTTCGTGTCCGTAAGTGTTCAAATCAAAAGATTGTTCCCGCTGATAGGTTTGGGGACTTATCCCTAGGGTATTTAGTGCGCTATTTCAAAAACCAACATATGGCTAATTGTTAACAATGGAGGAAAGGGTCCATACTGATGAAGTTGTCTAGTTTTATGCGAATTTGGGCAAAATTTTTAATAATAAGGACTTAACCCGGGTTAATGGCATTAATGTGACCGTCACAAAATATACCATAAATGTTGTTTTTATATTTACCCTACCTTAATCCCTCCAAGTTGCGTCCTGATACCCCTGATGGTTTGTTGGATATTTTTTCACTAGCAAAGATGGCCGCCGGTTACAGATTCCACATCGTTGGGCCCCGTTGAAATGGCTCGTAAGTACTTCTAGAGGGAAGAGTTGGGGGTGGGTAGGTGTGGCACTTATGATGTGGGGAAGTTATCAGTAGAGCAGCAGATTGTGTACGAGTGGATTTGCATGAATTTATTGTCGTCTGGTGGACATGCATGTGAGCCGACAATAGGAAACTTGATGGTTTTTTATTACATAATGGAGGGTATCCCAATTAACCCGGGCTACACAATTATAAACTATATGTTGAAGGTCGTGGTCGGGAAGAAGAATGATCTCCCCTATGAGGGACTTATAACAAGCTTGCTAAAGCAATTTGATGTCGTGCCACTTGATAGACCACTGCACATTGAGTACTATGACAAGAGTTGGTTCACACACAAGAAGTTGGAAATGGGGGATGACAACAAGTGGTAGATTGTTGGGGTGTTACATAATAGACTTGAATGTGCATAGTATTGGTTTATTCGATCCGGTCAAAAATTTGAACATCAACATATGCTTAGGTTGTTAACTATGAATGAAGCATCACATTTCGATGAAGTGTGTCAATTCTATAGCAACTTACATGTGGATGGGGTGGTTTTAGGACTAGGGTTGGTTGTTTCAACATTGATTTTAGTCCATGGATAATTAACAAACATTTGGATAGCCTATATAAAGGGCCCGAAGATGTGTATCCTAACAATGAAGAAGGGTCATTACATGATCTATACCATAGGGATAGTTGGCCTATTGAAAGTGACTATCCCTATGTTGACTCGGTTGAATGTAGCGCTAGATACTTTGGGCGTAACCCAGCTAGCCTAGGGAAACCCGAGAGTTTTAACGTGAAAACTTTCCCAGCAGACCAATGCATCATATACGAAATAATTGCTAGGAGTATTATACCAACATCTAGCCACCTCACCGAGCCTACGACTGTGCCCTCATGCTATTTTACTACATCATGGTGGGCAAGAGGTTTATTCCGGGAGCAGCAATTTTCAAGCATATACTATACATCGGTATGTCTAAATGGCTGATAAAAAGTCTCCCATATGAAAATTAATCACAATGATTTTGAAGGATGTTCAAGGCCCGCTTTCCACGGAGATGAAAAATCATGTAAGTGGTTTGACTAGGTATATTTTACAAAGAAGGGATAGGTTTTAATTGACCACAAGTGGGTTCACAAGCCAAGTGATGAGGGTGAGGCAGAGAAGAGGCCAAGAATTCAAGAAGGTTTGTTTACATTTGGAGTTTTTATTATTTAATGTTAAATATTTATAGAATGTGTACTAATGTTTACATTTCATGTTATGTAGAGGACGTGGTGGAGGAATCTGATTCCAGTTTCCTTAAGGGTTTCAAAGCATGCTACAGATGGATTTGTGGGGAAATTTTAGGCCTAAGGAAGCGTATATGGAAGTTGGAGCCTAGTCAGCATGTATAGAGCAAGCATCCATGCTTAAGCACTCCAATTCTATGTGAAGTTTGACTATTCAAGTATCTGATGTTTCATTCTAAGACATTATTCTAGCACTTTGAACTATTTTTAGAAACAATGATTATGTAAGGTTTAGAATCTTTAAATTCTATCATTATTGATGCGTGATTATGTTATGTTTCCATCTATTTCCAGTGATTATGCTTATGTCAAATAATGGAAGTGCTTTAGATTCAAAACATGCTACAAAATGGTTTTAACAATGGGAATGCCATTCCCCACGACTTGCCTCCAAATTTGGAAGCACGTCTCATCTTCAGTCCCAAAAAAGAAAACCATACATACCACATGGAATATGCTTTAAAAATGGGAATACCATTCCTATACGAATTTTTCTTCTTTGATTGTTTTTGCACTTTTGCCTTCTTGTAACTTTCCCTCATCCATCAACCCATATTCCTTCACCGTGGTCACTCCGACCAAGTAGCCCATGCACACTCGAATCATCTTCCTTAAGAAAAAAATTCTATTTTGTCCAATCCAATTTGAGTATGTCAACCAAAACCAATGAAATCTTCACATTTATACTCCTCGATGAAAGCTCTCTTGCCTTCGACAACAATCTCCCACCGTGGATCTATCAGATCTTTGACATAAAACACCTAATGAGCTTGTGAGGCCAATATGAAGGGAGATTTCTTCCAACCGACCCTGTTACGATCTACAAGTGTGAAACCCAATTCCTCATCCCGTCGACCGTTGTTCACATCTACCCATTGCCATTTGAAAACCAAAACTTTCACTATCACATAATCAAGTCCCCAAATTTCAATAATGGTTCCAAAGTGGCTATTACGGGCATACATGAGATTGTCATCGCTACCGCTAGCAACATGTAAAGCCTCAGGTATGAGGGTTACACCACTATTTTGTGATACACTCTTTTCATCCATAGATTTTGTCCTGAATGTAAATTAATTTAAGTCATAGGTCCCATGTAAAAAAACTGTGCCCGATGGTCTCTGTGCCAACCATTTAATAGTGGCAGGATGATTACTCTTTTCCACATGATCCTGTAGCCATGAAGTAAAAGTACGAGTGTGTTTTTGCAGAACACGTGCTTCGTTGAATTTAAGATTCGATAACCTAATAGATTCCATGAGGATCTAGATAGATGGGACAACATCATCATGATTCCGAAAGACATGAAGGTCGGCTACACACAAATCATTAGAACTAGGGTTTAACTACTTTCCCTGCCTAACACCTAGTCCGTCTAAATGCCCTTCATGCCTCAATTTTGGAATGCCTACTGAATCTACATCCTTTATATAATTTGTGCAAGATTCAATAACTTCCTCCACAATGTAACGCTGCGCAATGCTAGCATTGGGCCTATACCGGTTCTTGACAAAGTGTTTAAAAATTTTCATGTACCTCTCGGTAGGGGTACATCCTCCTTAGAAATATAGGCCCGCAAAGTTTGATCTCTCTCACTAAATGGACTATCAAGTGAACCAAAATATCAAAGAAAGAGGGGGGATTATATCTCCATCCGACATAGAACTTCAAATATCATTAACTGCACTCAATTAAACCTTGAAATTGTAATGGTTTTGGAACATATTGACATGAAGAACAAGATAGATTCGTGATGCACAATCTTAAATGAAATGGTAGGGACGACCGGATCGCGATATCATTCAATTCTTGCATCAGGTTGTGACAGACATGTGATTTTAAACCAACCAATTTCAAATCGGTCAAAGAAACACATGAACTAATATTTGATGAATAAGACGCTGGAACCTTTACACCACTGAGGGTCTTAAAATACGACTTCTTCTCCATCTCAGACATGGAATAACAAGAAGGAGGAAGATAACAATCATCACCATTTTGAACAGGACCCAAATCTTTCTTAATCTCCATTTCGACTAAGTCAAGACGAGCCGTCCAAACCATCCTTAGTTTTACCGGGTGTATTCAACAATGTCCCCACCAGCAAGTCACACACATTCTTCTCAATGTGCATCACATCCAAAAAATGTCTAATTTCCATGTGATTCCAATAAAGGAGTCTAAAAAATGTAGAGCATTTCTTCCAACTACCTTCACAAGCAGATTTCCTCATTTTTTCCCAAAATCATTAGGCAAATACTTCACTCTTTCAAAAACTTGAACACCAGTCAATCGGAAAGGTGGGCTTCTATGTTCCACTTTGTCGTTAAACCACTTCTTTGCATCACGCCATAGGTGACCATCTGGAAGAAACTGTCTGTGGCCAAGATAAGCCGTTTTACACTCATTTTTCAACTGAAAAAATGTTGTTTCCTTCTCATACACTGGACAAGCATAGTGTCCTTTCACCGAGTACCCTGACAATTTTCCATAAGCTGGAAACCCATTTATGGTACCAAACAACAAGGCGTTCAATTTGAAATCTTCTTTTGCACTTCATCATACACCTGTACCCTACTATTGAACAAGGTCACCAAATCATTCACTAACGGAGCGAGGTAAACATCAATGTCATCACTTGGTTGCTTGGGCCCAGGGATCATCATAGATAATAAAACATACTTCCTTTTCATTTCATTGTCAACTAAGATGGAAGATTATAAATCACCATCATAATAGGCCATGAGCTATGTGTGCTACTCATATTACCAAATGTATTCATTCTGTCTGTGGAAAGCCCTAGTCTCAAATGTCGCGGTTTAGCATTGAACTCAAGATACATAGTATCAATTTTCTTCCACCGTTCACCATCTGACACTAATCACGTCATCCCTCGGTCGTTCCCTTTTGGAGTTCCATCGTAACAACTTTCCATCTTCTTCAGAAGCAAACTACTTCTTCAACCAAGGAATAATAGGGAGATATCTTTAAAATTTAGCCGATGTCTTTTGCTTCTTAATCACTTCCACTTCAGCACTAACAGCAATTCCACCACGCTTTAACTTGTAACGGAATTCACCAGAAACATGACAATTGTCTAGGATCTCGTCCTCCTTACCTTAATATAACATACATTAGGACATGCATGATTTTTTTTTTCAATTCTAATCTCATTGGACATAGAATTCTTTTAATCGCATACGATTGGTCAGGCAAAAGATTTCCTTCCGGTAGCAAATCATGAATCTTCGTGATCCCCTTTTTAGTCCAATCGTATTTTGATTTCAAATTCATCAATTGCAAAGTTACGCTCAAAACCGAATGTCTGGAATTTTAAAAGGGAGTCTTTCTATCGTTAAGTAAAGCTTCAAGGACCTTAGGTTTACCATGAAAATCTCTAGCAACATCCTCCAGCATCTCCTCAAACCCCTCGTTCATAAAGGGATCATCTGATTCATTTCAAATAGGGTCATCCTCCATACATATTGCATCATCCCCGTGTCATACCCAAGAAATATAACTAGGTTGAAACCCTCGCATGATAAGATGTTCACGTAACTTCTTCCTGACCAAATATACGTCGTTTCTACAATCCTTACAGGGGCAACAGGCTTGCACCATGCCATTTTTGGAAGCGTGTTCAAAGGCAACCACAAGAAACGATTCTATCAACGGGAGGTAATTGGGTGATTTTCTCAAATCCCTACTAATCAATTGAATTCGATCCATAATCAATAACCTATATTTGAGTGAAATTAACAAATCCCATTTAAAAGGAAGAAGAAGATAAATTACCATTTAAGCAACAATCAATCACATTTAACCATTCACATCAACAATTATTTCTAAATTAGGTCTCAAAACATTCCAACCCAAGAATCAAAAGCCTAAAACTAGTGTAATTGAAATGTTCGTACCTTTTCCATAGATAAACTAATACATTTCTAGTTCTTCATGATACCCATTCTCCAAAATCTTTTTAGAATAAGGGGTTTCATGAAAAATGAAGTCAAAAACAACATTTTGTAAAATCATTGGAATTTAAGTTATGAGTTTGGAAGCAATGAGGAACTCCATAGGTACCAATCATATTAAGTTCCAAGTCCGGATCAAGCATCCAAATTAATGCCCGATTCAGGAACACTATGACTACAACATCCATAGATGTTCCGAATTCGTAACAGTCTTTCCCTGGTTGTTCCAGACTCGGAACGTCTTAAAAAATAAGGCAGTTTGGTAGAACCGCCTTCTATGAGACCCAATCAAAGATGGTTCAATGATGAACCTCCTTTATAGTGATTTCTAGAAGGCGGTTGTTGAAAAACCATCTTCTTCGTTTGGTGAACCACCTTCTTGCGGTTTCGGCTCCCGACTCATAGGGGTTCCTAATTCAGAACATCCCCAGGAAGGCGATTCCAAGAAAAAAAAATGAAGGAACCACCTTTGTTGGCTGTCTTTAATCAAGCAGCCTCCACTAGTGTGAACCCGCAACTGGAGATTTTTTTTATAGTCCGATAATTATTCTGAGTTCAAAATATATTCGGTTCTATTATAACAAAGAGCCGATTAATATTTCTGAAAGATGAACCCAATGATCAGCTCTCTAATAAAATACCCAATCTACTTTTGAGCTAGGGAATAATTTTGAGTGTGAAAATAAAGCGAGCAGTTTTTTACCCAAGACGGGCCGGAAATAGCAGTCGAGCTCGGAAGGTAAGTTTCCAAGTTTGGAAACATAGTCGGGCGTTTAGGTCGAATTTAGCCTACTTTTCAATTTCGGAAGGTTGTCCTGTCCAATTTGATTACCTGGCCGACCATCTTCCAGACTCGAAAGTTGTTCCGGACTCTTGGGTATCTACTCACATACATTCTCTTCCCTACTGATTTTAAATGCTTTGAAAACCATTACTATGCAATGAATTGTAGTTGATAATTGCTTTAATAGAAAAAAAAATAATGTCACAAGAATTAAAAATGATTCAAGTCAATACAATCATATTAAATTCTTGGTTGCAGCTAGGAAATTAAGAAATATCAGTACATAATAAATCTTCAAATAACACAATTCGAAGTAATACTTTGTGGTATATTTGATCACCAAAAAAATTAAAATTTTAAAGTATAGTGTTCTAAAAAAATAGCCTCAGTGTCTTTCTTGGCATTCTCTTCATTGTCCCCACCATTTTTCCCAGGCCCATCATTGTCGTCGTCATTGTCAGAGAACACCGGGTAAAAATTGGGAGTCTCATCATCTTCAGTCAAATCAAGCAGAAAACCCTGGCTTTCAATAAAAGTGACAGTTTTTGAAAACATAAAATAATGAAAAATGTTCCAAAGAATAAGAAAGTATAAAGAATATATGTACCATGAACCATCAGGTTCTTGTGTGTTCCCGATGCATTGATATGCTCTTTTAATACAGTTCTCTATTCCCTCTGTTCTGAGCTCTAGATACTAGTGCTCCTTAAAGAGAATTACTGATTCAAGGGCCGAAACAGTACATTCCACATGCCTAAAATATATAATACAAATATAAAAATAAATCAATTATGACTGTTTATGATAAATAACAACAAACCACTCCGTAAGAATAATCAAGCGTATCATGTAAAACTATCTGCTTGTATACAAAACCATACCAGAATAAAAGTAGAAATTTCAAATTAATTAAAATCTAAATTACGACAAAATTAATTTGCCAAGTATGCAGCGGAAGCATGACCTTTTTTTAAAAAAAAATTATATAAAGACTCATATTAATGGGGATGTATATAAAATTCCCAACATTGAAGAGACTTTGATAATTTTTGCAATATGGATGTTCAAGTTGGAACTTGAACTTAATTTATACACAAAAGTTGATAACAACAGCTAAAAAGGATCCTTTCTAAGCAAAAAGATTTACGAAGATATAAGGTAGGCACATTGCTCA
The DNA here is from genome assembly GCA_037428765.1 of Rubia yunnanensis. Taxonomy (NCBI): domain Eukaryota; kingdom Viridiplantae; phylum Streptophyta; class Magnoliopsida; order Gentianales; family Rubiaceae; genus Rubia; species Rubia yunnanensis. The sequence goes on along the minus strand of CM075065.1, from coordinate 110,560,930 downwards.
TAATGTACCACTAGCTTCGGAGCTTATTCATAAATACAAGTTAGGGAGTATGAAATCTAGTTGTGTTATAAAGGTAGATATAAGGAAAGAATTTGACACCATCAACTAGAAATTTATGTTTGAATGGTTAAATAGATTGAGGTTTTTTCACTTCTTAGATCATGGTTTTCTTATCCCTAAATGGTGTTTATACTGAATCATTCCTAGGGAGAACAGAGGAGAAATAGGGAGACCCTTTGTCACCCCTCTTATTTGTGATTGGAATAGAATTCTTGACTAGACTATTAACTAGAAAAGTCAGGAAGGGTAAGATTGGCTATCACCAAAGATGTGAGAGAGTGGGGATTCATAATATGTTATTTGCAGATGATTTGCTCATCTTTTGTGAATCTAATGAAATGTCAGTGGCAGGCATTCTGGAAGCTTTGAAGGAGTTCATAGAGATCTCAGGCTTAGCTTTGAGTGAGCAGAAATCCTTCGTGTATTTCTCAGCTATAGGAGAAGAGGAGATTGACAGTTTAGTGGAAATTCTGGGTATTAAATGGGAGGAGTTCCCTATGAAGTATCTAGGAATTCCACTTTCTACATTTGGATGTGACAGAAAATCACGTGAAATACTGATTGACAGAATCAGTAAAAGGCTGAATTCACGGGAGACAAAAAACTTATCATATGCTGGAAGGTCCCAATTAATCAACACTTTGTTGCTGAGTATAGAAGGCTTTTGGTCAGGGTTTTTTTAACTCACTGATAGTCTACATGAGGATATAGTGAAAAAATGTAGAACATTTCTATGGAACAAGAATGTTGAGAAGAGGTTCTTCACACCTCCTTCATGGGATGCTATGTGGTAGAGTAAAGAGCTTTGAGGAGTGGGCTTTAGGGATTCATCTTTATGGAATCAGGCTTCATTATGCAAACATATTTGGAGTATGTAGGAGAAGAAGGATCTACTCTGGATAAGATGGATTCAAACATACTACTCGAAGGAAAAATATCTTGGTTTGTATCAGGCACAGGTGGCACAAAGCTGGATATGGAAATGTATTAACATGTTGAAAGCAAGGATGAAGGATCAGCAGCACTGGTGTGTGAATACAAGGGGTAAATTCAGTATCACTGCTGCATATAACATCTTGAAAGAGGGGGGGGGGGGAGAAACTGATCCCATGGCTAAACTCATTGGGCACTCACAGCTCTTACCAATACACTGCTTCTTTCGGTGGATGCTTATGAAAATCAAGTTAGCCACAACAGATCGGTTGAGGATTTTTAACATAATCGATGCACATCAATTGTGTATTCTGTATAAAGAGGAGAAGGAAACAACCTTGCATCTATTCACTAAATGCAAGTACACAGGAAAAGTGATCAGGGGACTCAAACTGGCGCAGGTTACAGATTTGAGGAGCTTGAAGAAATTACTGATGGTGAATCTGGTATGGGAGAAAAAAAGATGATTAGAATGTATGTGTATGTACTGTATTTTTTCTGGGAAGAACGTAATGACAGGTTGTTTCAGGGACGAAAAAAGAAGAAAGAGGAGATAATCAGGAGAATAGGAGAGGAGATTTGCTGAGCTTGAGCATTAAGTATTAGGATTGGGATTGGGATTTGGATTTTGGGCTTATAAAACCTCTTCTATCAGTTGCTTAGGGCTGTGGTTTTTGGAAAAATATGGTCGAAAAACAGTGGCTTATGATAAAATGGACAATCCAAATGAAAAGGCCTCAATTCAAAGCTTTAATGTCGTTTGCTTGATTTTTTGTTAGCATCCTAGAGTGAGGGATCATACCATGTACTTTTTTTATATCGATTGGAATGAAAATCTTGTTTATCAAAACAAAAAAAGATTTACGAAGAGATTTTTTGGAAGTGTTTCCGATTGCCACACCTCCACCCCATGTGTTAATGTGGACGAATCGGCTAGACTTCCAACAAATCCCTTGGTAAATAAGTCAAGTTTTGATTGTGACAGAGGCAAAATCCAATGATTTGTTGTTCTTTAATCTGCAATCCCATTGCAGCATTCATCTTTGACATCTTAAACTCTAGCCTTTTGCTTTCACGAAGGAAAAGGAATGGTCGAGCCTTGATGTATCTGTTGGCTCACTTAGATATCATCATCATCAGCAGTAGAGGGTTGTGGCAGCATGCTCGGCTTCTTCAAAAAGTTTACTTGCAACTAGATTTCATAATCAGTAGCATCCATTCTGAGCATCTATTCTGAAGGAATGAGTTTTGTTCCTATTAGGTGAAATAAGTCTCTTAGTTCTATGATTCAAGTCTTGGAAGTTTAGAATTCTTTGGGCTGATGTAAGAGCAATGTTACTTTGGTAATCTGCCACCATATTTGCTTGCCTCTATATGTGTGTGATCTGAATATTTTCCATTTTGTGATTTAACTCCACAGCTAAAGGAAAGGATTTCCATGATGCTTTATTTGGATCAGAAATTTCTTTTAGAGCCAACATGCATTAAGTTTCCAAAGTGTCGGAGTTAAGGCTCTCTTTCATGGAAAATATCATGCCCTATTTCAAAGTAATTAGTCCTCCATGAAAGCTATCATGTGCCATAACTAGTTTTATCAAAGCCTTAATGAAAAATCCATCTCTGTCTCTAATTAATATACCAATACCACATTTTCCAGTAGGGTTTTTCTAGGCAGAATCTACATTAATTTTAAATTCTTTTCTAGGTTTAGGCCAGTGAAAACATCTAAGGCTAGGTTTGTGTGGCTTTCTTAGAAGAGGTACTAGTCCCAAATTCACCCAAATCATATCAGCTTGGGATTTATAGCAGGGAGGTTTTATGTAGAAAGTATTGAAAACCTATTTTTTAATTCTCTCAGTTATGGTCTGAACATCAGATTTTAAGTTTTCATGAATTAGGCTATTCCTTGCTTTCTAGACATTCCAACAGATAAAAAGGGGCAGAATAGTTATGATCTTATTATGCAAAGCAGATTCTCCCGTTAATGTCCAATAAAATACGAGTCTCTCAAAAATAGTGTCAAAATGTGGTGTTCTCACTCCAATAATAAGATCACAAGTATTCCATATAGTGGCAGCCAAGACACAATCATTAAAACAATGACTTATGGTATCTAGGTTAGCGCACATTTGGAATTTAGAGGCAAGTGACATATTGGAAAAAAAACAGAATATCATCAAAAGGTAAGGTAGCATTTGTAAGCTTCCACTTGAAAATTGAAAAGGAAAAAAAGTTGTATTAGAGGGTTCCAAACCTTATAAAGAATAATGGCTGACCTTGCTTCAGTTAGCATCTCATATGCAAAATTGAAGGTAAAAACACATGTGGTTGATGGCATCCAAATCATCCTAGCTATCATCTTTGTATGTGAGTATCTCTTGTTCCTGCATCATTGAGAATATATGGTTAGGAATATCTTGGAAAGCCTAAATCAAAGTAGATTTGTTCTACACAAACTGAGCAATGGTGATTTGAGGTGGCACTAAATTATAGATATCAATTGAGATCATGTCCTCAAGGGGACCAAATCCTGTCCAGTTAGAAGTAAACAAATTAGCTAGCCCCTTTCCACGGATGATTCTGGTGTGGTTTTCAGCTAAACAGTTAATAGCAAGGATCATTTTCCAAGTCTGTGATTTTCTATGACTATGATGAATTGACCACAGAAATTGTGCCCAAATGGTCTCTCCTTGCTGAAATTTCCTCCAAAGTTTGATTGAAAAAGTTCCGATTATGTCCTGTATATTCCTAACGCCCATTCCATTTTGATTTACAGGAAAACTCATATTTTTTAGACTCTTCCATATTTTTTTTCTACCTGTCTCAGTTTTCCCTCAGAAGAAAAGTGTTAGCTTTATTTATAGCAGGGTGATTACTGTTTTAGGTGGCACCATTACTGCCCAAAAATGTTGTGAGATATAGTACATTACCGATTTCACGAGAGTACACTACAATGTAAGCATGACCATTAACGTTTCTGTTTGAGGGTAATTCTATTAGAAAAAAACTAGAGGCACCTTTTAATATAAATTTAAAACTTAGAATCGATTGTTTCAAATGTCATTAATATATATATATATATATATGTTGGAAAATAATGGTTAAAATGTTGAAATTCGTCAACCTTTTGGGCTTCGTTTTGAGTGGGACCCAAATAGATTTTGGCCAGTGGATGTCATTTTTGGGTTCTCCTCCGCGAGTACTATAAAATTGACTATTTAAACTCTCAAAATGGATCAAGGGTGAATGAGATATGGATGTTTGAAATGTCATTCTTGAAAGAGAAAAATGGGCGGAAATTGGCCATGAGTAATTTTTCTCTGGACTGTCCGAAACGCGTATGGACCACGTGGAAGTCACTGGAAGGCCCAACCTTATAGTATATATGGAATCACTTGTGTAATTCTTAAGAGAGAAGAACGAAATACATCCATATTTTGTGAGATATCTTGTCTTAAATAAATATGCGGTTTACCATGTTTAATACACTGAAGAATATTTGTGCTAATGTTTCTTCCATTTCCAGCAGATTTGATTCGAGTATTCATGGAATGTCTCGGATTTGGTGAGTTGGTGATTCAAGAATATTCTTCTTTAATTATAGAAAATCAAAATATCACATTTCCATGATCGGTGTCTCTTAGAGCAGTATAAATAGAGCCTCTAAGTCAGTAAAAAAACTTGCACCATTCTCAAGTTCCTCATTTCTTCTAAACTTGAGTCTCACTTCTTTCTTTCTATGTCGGTGATAGTCGTTTGGGCCTTGCGTGAATCCCAGGTAACGCTTATGTGTTAATTATTACCTACTATGGTTTTACCCTAGGGAACGATGTCCATGACAGGACTCATTCGTTTCAAGGGCAGTGAGTGTTACTCGTGACTCCATCACTTTGTGATTACTTGAAAATGCAATTTATGCTTTGATTATTTGTAATTTAACCTTTGCAATTGTATGCATGAATAAAATATTATTATTCTTGCATACGTTAATTGCTCGTTCAATTTTTATTATTTAATTTTCGCATGGTATTATCAATGTGTGTGCTTAACAGTCTTGAAACGAATGATATTTTGTTGAATTATATTGATGCAAAAATTGCATGTCGAATTCTTGAAAGAAATTTGCATAAAATATTGGGTTCATACGCATGCTTAATTGAGTAGTCTTACATGGAAAATATACATTCCATGCCTTAATTTGGCAGTGTTGTTTACATTATGGAGATTGTATGTTTGGGAAAATATGCATGCTACATGTATGCATGCTAATGGTTAATATAAATGCAAAAATATGCATGCTAATGGGTTCGGTTATTTATGAAATACGCATGCTTATTTCGGCAGTGTTGTTCTTCCATGCATACATTAAATAATTGCAAAAATTTGCATGCTAATGGTTTTGGTTATTTACGAAATAATCATGTTGAGCAATTTGTTGTGAATATTGATTTGAAATATTTATGTTCCATATAAGATGTGTATATATATTTAATGATGAATAATTTTTGTATGTACATATTGAATGAATCCAAGAACCATGTCGAGCAATGACACTGCAAAGACTACCCCTGGGGTGATGCCTCTTGTGGCTGTTCCTCATGCTGAGAAACCCGAGAAGTTCAATAATGGTATGAACTTCAAGATGTGGCAATAGAATATGCTCTTCTACTTGTCCACTATGGGTTTGGAACGTTACATTGACGAAGATCGTCCAGTTGTGGATGAGAAAAACACTAAGGAAGCTCAAAATGCTTCAATGGAATGGAACTCTAAGGAGTATATCAATCGCAACTTCATTTTGAATAGCCTTCATGATACCATTTGGAATGTGTATCAGGTGTGGGTTGTCGGAAAGTTCCTCGACTACAAGATGGTTGATGCTAAGTTTGTGGTCAGTCAAGCTCAAGAGCTTTAAATGATGATCAATGAGCTAATAGCCAAGAAGATGACAATCTGCAAGACTCTCCAAGTTTATTGCATTATCGAGAAGCTGCCTCTAAATTAGAAGGACTTTAAGAGTTATCTGAAACACAAGCTAAAGGTGATGGCCATGAGGGATCTTATCCAAAAGCTTCGTGTTGAGGAGGATAACTACATCCCTGAAAAGAGGATGAATGGATCTGTGCCTATGCCAAGGGCCAATCTCGTGGAGGTTTGTGGGAGCTTCAAGTCGAAGAAGCCAAAGCCAGAGAAGGGATCCAAGTTGGGAGCTAAGGGTGGATTTTTGAAGAAGTCGAAGTTCACTGGCAAGTGCTACAACTGCAACCTCGTTGGCCACAAGTCCTCCGAGTGTAAGAAGTAAAACAATGCCAAGAAAGAGGCCAACATGGTTGAAAATCTTGCACGAGATGTGAACAACATCGATCTGTGTGTTGTGATTTGTGAAGTTAACGTGGTGGACTCCAATCTAAAGGAATGGTTGATTGACACTGGTGCTACTAAGCACATCTGCTATGTCAAGGAAGTGTTCTCAAACTTCAAGGCAATTGATGATGGAGAGACTATCTACATGGGAAACTCTGTAACTTCTATGGTGAAAGGGCATGGCACTGTGGTGCTGAAGATGATGTCTGGGAAGGAGTTTACTTTGAAGAATTTTTTGTATGTGCTAGACATTCGCAAGAACCTTGTGTCCGGTTCTGTGTTGATCAAGCATTGCTTTAGGCTAGTGTTTGAGTCTAATAAGTTAGTCTTGTCAAAGCTAGGTATGTTTGTAGGCCAAGGTTATGAGCTAGATAGTATGTTCAAGTTGAACACCATGGTTGTACCTCCTAAGAAAGATGAAATGAATGCTTCTTCTTCTTCTTACATGATTGAGTCTTCCAATTTATGGCATGGTAAACTAGGACACGTTAATTATGATTCAATAAGAAGATTAATTAACATGGAGAACATACCTAACATGAAAATTAATACAAATCATAAGTGTGAAACTTGTGTTGAAGCTAAGATGACTCAAACGTCTTTCAAACAAGTTAAACGAAACATGAAACCTCTTGAGTTGATACATACTGATATCTGTGATCTCAAGTTCGTGCAAACAAGAGGGGGTAACAAGTATTTCATCACCTTCGTGGATGATTGCACGAAATACCGTTATGTGTACTTGTTGAAAAGCAAAGATGAGGCAATTGAGAAATTCGTTCTCTACAAAATGGAAGTTAAAAATAAACTTGATAAGAAGATCAAGGTGATTAGAAGTGACTGTGGAGGTGAATATGTATAGCCATTTAGGGACTATTGTTCTGAACATGGCATTATTCACAAGGTCACTGCTCCCTGCTCGCCTCAATCTAATGGTGTGGCTGAACGTAAAAATCGCACTCTTAAAGAGATGATAAATGCGATGTTGATAAGTTCTGGGTTGCCACATAGCATGTTCGGGGAGGCTATTTTGATGGCCAACTATCTTTTGAATTAGATACCCCATAATGATGAGAAAACAACTCCTCATGAGTTGTGGAAAGGCACAAAGCCGTCCTTTACATACCAGCGAATGTGGGGGTTCCTTGCGAAGGTGTTGATCCCACCCCCAAAGAAGTTAAATATTGGACCTAAAACGGTTGATTGTATCTTTATAGGATATGCACATGAGAGTAGTGCTTATTGTTTCCTTGTACATGAATCTAATCATCCCGAGAATCACAAGAACACGATCATGGAATCAAGAAATACAAATTTCTTAGAGGATGTGTTCCCTACCAAGGAAAGGGCTAAATCATCGAAGAGAACCATTGAGTTACTAGACGAAAGTGTAGTAATTCTTGACGATGTCGAGGATCAAGAGGAGGAAGTGGATGAACCTAGACGAAGTAAATGGATTAGGACCAAAAAATCATTTGGTCCTGATTATCTAACATTTATGCTTGAAATCGGGCCACAAAGCTATAAAGAAGCTGTAAATTTGTCTGAGAGGCCTATGTGAAAAGAAGCGATTAAAAGCGAAATCGACTCGATTCTACAAAATTATACTTTGGAGCTAGTGAACTTACCTCCGAGGTGTAAACCACTGGGCTACAAATGGATCTTCAAGAAGAAGATGAGATCGGATGGCCCGATTGACAAGTATAAAGCCAGACTTGTAATCAGATGTTATAGACAAAAGGAATGTCTTGACTACTTTGATACTTATTCTCCAGTCATGAGAATAAGTTCCATTAGAATGATACTTGTTATCAGCACGTTCCGAAAGCTTGAATTTCATCAAATGGATGTGAATACGGCCTTCTTGAATGGAGATTTAGAGGAAGAAATCTACATGGAGCAACCTGAGGGGTTTACGGCTCCCGGTCAAGGAGGAAAAAGTTTGCAAGTTGGTCAAATCATTGTATGGTCTCAAACAAGCACCAAAGCAGTGTTATGAGAAGTTTGACTATGTCGTCCTTGCCAATGGTTTCAAAATCAACAAGTGTGATAAGTGCCTCTACGTGAAAGACATGGAAATGGATATGTAATCCTATGTTTATATGTAGATGACTTGCTCATTGTGGGTAGTAATGAAAAAATGATCAAATCTACCAAGGACATGTTGAATTCTTGTTTTGACATAAGGGATATGGGACTGGCGGATGTGATCTTAGGGATAAAGATCGTTCGAAGCTCTGATGGTATCACCTTAACCCCGTCTCATTATGTAAATAAAATTCTTGGGAAATTCAACAAGAATGACTCAGAGGTGGCGATGACTCTAATAGATCCGAATTAGCATCTACGAAAGAACAAATTGGAGGCTGTTAATCAGATGGAGTACTCGAGAGTCATTAGAAGACTGATGTACTTGATAAGTTGTACTAGACCAGACATTGCCTACACTGTAAGTAGGTTGAGTAGATACACGAGTAACCCCAGTATGACTCACTGGAAAGCGATAACTAGAGTACTGAGATATCTACGTTTTAATCATGATTATGGTCTACATTATACGAGTTATCCAACTGTAGTTGAAGGATATAGTGATGCAAACTTGATAAAAGATATAAAGATTCTGAAATCCACGGGTGGGTATGTATTTACACTAGGTGGAGGAGTAGTCTCATGGAATTCCTCTAAACAAATGGTTATTACTCGATCCACGATGGAATCCAAGTTTGTTGCCTTAGACAAGGAGGAGGCCGAATGTCTCCTTCAATTCGTAGAGGGCATTCCTAGATGGCCGAAGCCTATGCCAGCAATATGTATACATTGTGATAGTGTATCTGCTATTGGAAAGGCTCAGAATATGCTCTATAATGGGAAGTCTCGTCATATTCGACGGAGACATAGTTCCATAAGACAACTTCTCTCAACTGGAGTGATCACAATTGACTATGTAAGGTCAAAGGACAACATAGCCGACCCCTTCACTAAAGGGTTGAATCGAGAGGTAGTTGAAATATCATCAAGAGGAATGGGATTGAAGTCCATTAAATGATGGGTTACGTACGTGGACACCTAACCTAAGTGACTGGAGATCCCAAGATCTAGGTTCAAAGGAACAACTAAACTACAAAGACCTATCGAAATAACTGTGGGGGTTTCATACCTCTTGTTTTATTCCTACAATAAAGAAACAATGATGTGAATAGAGGTTAAGTATTAAATTGCTTTTAATGATTCATGGCATTGAGTGTGTAGTACTTAAAAGATCGCATAGTTTACGGAACTGCTCTTACGCCAAGAATCATCTATGTAAGTGAGAAGTGTGTCCTCTTTGAAAGGGAATTGTTGGGACACAATTCTTTAGAAACCTTATAGAACTAGGCGTGTGTCATGGCCTGATTAATGGACACAACCAAGGAAAGCGCAAGGGCTAGGAAAGATATCTGTGGGAAGTGCATTGTCGTTCACACAAGCGGTAGGGGAAGTTCAAGGACATCGCGTCTACTTCCTAACCAGTGGGCTAAGTATACTTTCTCAAGGGAAAGTTCAAAGGGTGACACCTACTTATCCTATGCAGCATCTATGACGTCGAAATGAATCTATTACCAAGTCAAACTCTGTATCTGACGTGATTGTTCTGATTCCTACATCAATATCTATTCATGTGGGGGATTGTTGGAAAATGATTGCTAAAAGGTTGAAATTTGTCAACCTTTGGGGCTTCGTTTTGAGTGGGACCCAAATAGATTTTGGGCCAGTGAATGTCATTTTTGGGTTCTTCTCCGCGAGTATTATAAAATTGACTATTCAAACTCTTAAAATGGATCAAGGTTGAATGTGATATGGATGTTTGAAATGTTACTCTTGAAAGAGAAAAAATGGGCAGAAATTGGCCACGAGTAATTTTTCTCTGGACTATCCAAAACGCATATGGACCGCGTAGAAGTTTTTGGAAGGCCCTACCGCATAGTATATATGGAATTGCTTGTGTGTAATCCTTAAGAGATAAGAACGAAATACTTCCATATTTTGTGAGATATCTTGTCTTAAATAAATATGCGGTTTACCATGTTTAATACACTGAAAAATATTTGTGCAAATGTTTCTTCCATTTCCAGCAGATTTGATTCGAGTATTCACGGAATGTCTCGGATTTGGTGAGTTGGTGATTGAAGAATATTCTTCTCTAATTACAGAAAATCAGAATATCTCGTTTCCATGATTAAGGTCTCTTAGAGCAATATAAATAGAGCCTCTAAGTCAGTCAGAAAACTTGCACCATTCTTAAGTTCCTCATTTCATCTAAACTTGAGTCTCACTTCTTTCTTCCTCTATCAGTGATATACGTTCGGGCCTTTCGAGAATCACAAGTAATGCTTATGTGTTAATTGTTACATGCGATGGTTTTATCCTGGGGAACGATGTCCACGACGAGACTAATTCGTTTCAAGGGCAGCGAGTGTTACTTGTGACTCCATCACTTTGTGATTACTTGAAAACGTGATTTATGCTTTGATTATTTTTAATTTAAAATTTTCGATTGTATGCATGAATGATGAATAAAAGATAATTATTCTTGTATATGTTATTTGTTTGTTCAATTTTTATTATTTAATTTTTTGCATGGTATTATCAATATGTATGCTCAACAATATATATATATATATATATATATATATATATATATATATATATATATTGTTGCGACAAACAACGAATATATAACCCGTAGAAGTAATCAACGATGAGTCTACTGGCAATTGACATGATTAAAACAAAATTAAAAAGTGCAAGAACACAAAATTTTACCTAAGTTCGATGTTTCCACCTACGTCCCGCAAGAATGATTCCACTAGATTACAAGGATTATAATCCACCTAGATTTCTCCTTTCTCTCAAACTTTCTCTCGAAGTGTTTTTCCCCTGGTGTGCTAAACCCTCTCTCGGCTCACTGTTCCCAGTACCCCGTAGCCTATTTATCCCCATGGCATCAAACTTTCTCTCAAAGTGTTTTTCCCCTGGTGTTTTAAACCCTCTCTCGGCTCACTGTTCCCAGTACCCGTAGCCTATTTATCCCCAAGGCAAACATAGAGTTATACACTTGGTCAAACTAGCACCCTTGACTTTTCTTTGAGCACACACGTTCCTTACCTAAGAAATGTCACTTACAAAGGACCCTGGGCTAACGGCCCAACTAATTTAAAGCCACAAACTCACAAGTCTCCACCCTGGCTTTAAGAAGAATCGGGTCCGAACAACAATCAACAACACCGAGAACCTCCATTGAACCATTCTTCACATCCACCTCTAGTAGCTCAATTCTGTGACGTTATTCAAGTTGCAACAATGTTGAAACTTGATCCTCATCACTGCCTTTGTAGCCATATCTGCCGGATTCTTGTTCGTGTGCACTTTCTCAACAACGGACCCCTCGGCAACCACATCTCGAATGAAATGTAGCTTTATGTCGATGTGCTTCGTCTTCTCATGATACATTTGGTTCTTGGTAAAGTGTATCACGTTTGCTTATCACAAAACACCTCCACCTCATTTTGCGCGATCCCAAGTTCACCGATCAACCCCTTTAACCAAAGACATTCCTTCACACCTTCCATAAGGGTGATGTGCTCAGCCTCCATTGTAGAAAGTGCAACCACCGGTTGTTATTGCGCCTTCCAACTCACCGCACAACCAAATAAGGTGAAAACATACCCGGTCAATGACCGCCTCTTGTCCAAGTCACCTGCAAAGTCCGCATCAACTTATCCTCTCAATTTAACCTAACCTCCATTCATCCATTTGTAGTGTAAGCCAACATTTGAAGTTTCATTCACAAAGCAAAGAACCCGCTTCGTTGCCTCCCAATGTTCTCTATCCGGGTTGGCCATAAATCAGCTCACAAGGCTAGCCACATATGCTAAATCCACTTGTGTGCACACCATGGCATACATTAGACTTCCAACGGCACTAGTATAAGGATTCCACTCCATGCTCGCTTAACCCTCCTTGATCTTTGGCGACAGCTTTGCAGAGAGTTTGAAATGAGCTGCCAAAGGTGTTTGAACCGCCTTTGCCACCGACATCTCGAACTTAGCAACCACCTTCCAAAGATAATCATATTGAGACACAAACAATTCACCGTGTCTCATATCCCGTGTGATTTCCATCCCCTAAATCTTCTTGGCTAGTCCCATGTATTTCATTTCAAACTCACTACTCAAGAGCCTTTCATGTCGCGAACCTCATTCTTGTCTTTCGACGCTATCAACATGCCATCCACATATAGCAGCAAGAATATTCCACAACCATTCACCCACTTGATATAAACACAACTATCATAATTACACTGAGAAAAACCATTTCGAACCATGAAATCATCAAACCTCAAGTACCATTGTCCAGGAGATTGTTTCAAACCATAGATAGATTTTCTACGAAGACATACCTTTTCCTCATCTCCAACCTTGATGAACCATTCCGGTTGAGCCATGTAGATCTGTTCCTCTAGATTTTTATGAAGAAAAGCCATCTTCACATCCGTTTGCTCAAGCTCTAAATCATATTGATTTTCCAAAGGAAGCAAAACCTGAATAGATGTGTGCTTTACCACGGGGGAGTAGATCTCATTGAAGTCGACCCCTTCTCTTTGTGTGAAGCCCTTAGCCACCAATCTCACCTTACACCTTGTGTTCTCAAACTCAACAATGCCTTTCTTTCGCTTGAACACTCATTTGCAAGCAACCACCCGTTAGTCTCTAGGCCTGTCCACTAGTTCCCACGTTTCATTCCTTCAAGTGATGCCATCGCATTCTCCATTGCACACTTCAAAGATTCACGATCTTTGCTTCTCATTGCCTCTAGATAAGATCTAGGTTCCAAGTTATCCAACTCCTCGGCGGAAACCAAAGCAAAAGCCACTAGATCGGAATAACTATACCTCTTTCGTGCTCCGGTCTCTCTCCTAGTTCGGTCCCTTGCCAAGTTGTATGATCCAAGCCCGTCATGACCCCTTTCACCTTAATCATTAACATCAACCTCCCTATCATCAATGTCGTCGTCTTCACCCTCCCGATCTTCACTACTCTTCCCTAATAGCTCCACCTCAATTTTGATCCTTTCTCTAGCAACCTCCTTGCTATGCTTGGCCTCTTGAGTTGCCATAGTCATGTAGTATTCAGACTCTCTAAAGATGACATCCCAACTATTGATTCACTTTGAAGCTCCACCTTCATTGTACCATAATTTCTAACCTTTCACACCTTCTGGGTATCCAAGAAACGTATACCTCTTTGCCCTAGGATCAAACTTGCCATGACGTTGGTGCATAAAAGCCACACAACCAAACACATGTAAGTTGTCAAGTTTCAGAGGTGAATCATTCCACACTTCTTCTGGCGTTTTACAATCCAAAGCCACCAAAGGACACCTATTGATCAAGTAAGCCGTCGTGTTAACGGCTACTCCCCAAAAAATCTTTGGCATACCGGCTTCGAACAACATGCATCTCACCCTCTCAAGAAGCGTCTGGTTCACCCTCTTGGCAAGGCCATTTTGTTGTGGAGTTCCTCGGACGGTCTATGCCTAACCATCTCCTCATCTTTAGCAATTCGGTTGAACTAATCACTCAAGAACACCAAACCATTTTCCGTCCAAAGCTTCTTGATCTTCCTCCCCATTTAGACCTCAATCATCTTTTTCCAATCCTTGAACTTTCCAAAATCCTCATCCTTGGATTTCAAGATGTACACCCAAACCTTACAAGAACAATCATCAATGAAAGTGATGAAATACTTACCTCCACCTTGAGTTGGCATCCTTGATGGCCCCCACAAATCCGAATGCACATAACTCAATGTATCCAAGTCACCTCTACGGAGTGTGCACACTTCACTCGTGTGGCCTTTCCATAAATACAATTCTCGCAAACCTCTGGGTTGCCAAGTTTATCTCCCCCAAACATCCCTAGCTTACTTAACTCCTTCAACCCTTTTTCACTTACATGACCAAGTCATTTGTGCCAAAGGCTTGCCAAAGAAGTCTCACGTGGCTCCGTAATAGCCACAACATCACCAACCACAGTGCTCCCTTGAAGAACATATAGGCCACGTTCTCTAATACCCCTCATGACCACAAATGCACCCTTGGTGACAACCAAGACATTCTTATCTCCTTTCCAACAAAAGCCATGTCGATCCAATGTACCAAGTGAAATCAAGTTCCTCCACAATTCCGGGACATGTCTCACCTCCGTCAATATTCGCTTTATCCCATCATGAGTCTTGATTCTCACTGAACCAATCCCCGCCACCTTAATGATTTATCGTTCCCAAGCAATACCTCACCCAAAGGTGCCTTTTCGTAGCTTTACAACCAACCTTCATTCGGTGTCATGTGGAATTAGCCACTGAGTCCATGATCCACCTTTTATCCTGGAATGAGGTCGACACTACAAGGACCTCGGAGTCCTCGTATCCATGGTCCACACCTTGGGCTACCACTACTTCACCATCTCGCCTCTTGGTCACTCCATCTCCTCGATTTGGAAAATCTTCTTTAAGTGTCCTTCTTCATGGCACATATAACACTTGATGATGAATTTCTTCGAGTTCCGAGACTTCGACCATGACTTCTTCTTGCCTTTGAAATATTTCTTTTCTAACCTCCCTTGGTGCATCACCAAGCTATCTCTGCTAGTAGACTCAATCTCCATCCATCTTTTGTGCTCCTTAGAATTTAATGCCCCAACAACCTCTTCGAGAGTAATCTCCTCTCTACCTTGTTGAAGGATGTTAACCATGTGCTCGTACGACCTTGGCAATGAATAAAGAAAAACCAATGCTTGATCTTCATCGTCATACTTCACATAAATGTTCTCCAAATCGACAATCAACTTGTTGAACTCGTTGAGATGCTCCATCAAATCCTTTCCTTCCATCATCTTGAATGTGAAAAATTGCGCCTCCAGAAACAACCGACCATCATGTAAAGTCACTCCAACTTCAACAATATCTTGGCCGCCGACGCAACACCGTATCACCTCCCACAACACCTTGTCACCGAGACTAATAATCAAAGCTCTTTCTAACACCTCCTCCTTCTTCACCTCATCCCATGTCGCCGAAAGCTTATCGGACCTGTTTAGAGCCTTCCCGAGACCCATGTTCCCAAGGTGAGCAAGCATATTCACTTTCCACAACCAAAAGTTATTTGTCCCATCAAACTTCTCAATATCGACTTTGGAAGTCACCGCCATCACAAAACATGCACAAGCTTGCAAGAGACAATTTATCAAACAACTTGTAGGCACACTATAAATAGCACAATTTTTCCACAAACAATGCTTTGATACCAACTTGTTGCAACAAACAACAAATATATAACGCGCGGAAGCAATCAACGATGAGTCTACTAGCAATTGACAAGATCAAAAGAAAATAAAAAAAGTGCAAGAACCAAGTTCGGTATTTCCACCTACATCCTGCAAGAATGGTTCCACTAGACTACAAGGATTGCAATCCACCTAAATTTCTCCGTTCTCTCAAGCTTTCTCTCAAAGTGGTGTTCTCAACCCTCTCCCGGCTCATTGTTCCCGGTACCCCGTAGCCTATTTATCCCCAAGGCAAACAAAGAGTTATACACTTGGTCAAACTAGCACCCTTGACATTTCTTTGAGCGCACACACACGCCTTACCAAAGAAATGTCACTTACAAAGGACCCTGGGCACGGCCCAACTAATTTAAAGCCACAAACTCACGCACCCACACACATATACATATATACACACATATACATATATACACACATATATATATATACACACATATACATATATACACACATATACATATATACACACATATACATATATACACACATATACATATATACATATATATATATATATATATATTATCTAATAGTTAACTTTAACAGTTATATTCAAGATTCAAAATAAAAATTAGAAAATTTTATGATTATTTTGCAGTTATTTTAACAACCTCTATGCTAGATTTATGTACTCCCTTCGTCCTATCTTAAATTACAGCCAAATCATTGCACACCATTGAGTAACATGTTTGACCGTTAATATAATTAGGTATGCATAATAACGACAAACAAAAAGTTACTTTTTAGAAACTACTTGTTACGACAAATTCAACAATATCACATACGATAATATTATGTCTCATATATATGTTCAAATATACGATTAAACTTTGATAGAGAATAGTGTCATAAATTAAGTAGGTAATTTAAGCTGAGACAGAGGGAGTATACAAAAATAAATTTGATTACTAGGCTCATAATTTTTAATTTTATTATACTAATTAATGTTAAAGTAAATTAAATTGTTTATAAATTATTACTAGTAACAATTGTACTGATTCAGTTAATTGAGATTTAAACTGAATTCTAATAAGTAGAGAAATAAAATGGTCTTATTTACAATTTTAATTTAATCCAAATCATTTTAATTCATTAAATTTTGATCTTATTTTTATTTTATTTTCATTGTATATAGATGTAATTTAATTTAATTAAAAACTAGCTTTAAACGGGATCTTACTCTGTCTCGATCAAAACGTCTGCATGGAACTCCATAGGCCGTGATGTCCTTTGTATGTAGTCCATTGAGTAGATCGAAACTCTCCCTGATTATCTACATAATATTACAAATCCTTTTCTTCTTCTAAAGCATATCCAAATCCCATAAATAAAGAAATTTTCCTTATCTCAAATATCACATAATATTCCATTAATCCAATTCTATAAATATAGGGATTTTTCATAACCCATTATGCTACTACTACACTCTAAATCAATATATTGCGGAATCTTCTTTCTTCCATAAACAAATGTTCACGCAATATTCTGTCATTGGTTAAAACCATTTAGGCTTCAGCTTTCTGTATGTTCCAACATGGAACGTTTTTCTTTTCAAAATTAGCTCACAAATGCCAACTAAATAAACAATGAAATCTTCATGACTTTACAATCTCCCCATTTGCCATTTTGTGGACCCAACCATTTTGGAATTAAGAGCACAAAGAAAAACTTTCAATCTAATGACATAAGTCTTCCAAAAATCCCCTTATGTTGGAACATATACAAAGCACTGAATATGAATTTAAAAGAATGCCACAGGAAAATCAGAAATCCAGAAATAAATTCATATTACAGAGCAGCAAAATAATTTCCAAAAATCTCCAAAATATTCTCCCCCCGGGGCAATGAATATGCCAATGGCAACAAAAACACAGAAATAACCACAAAATAGCAATAAAATCTGCTCCTCCTGAAACAAACATTTAATCTATGTTTGAACATTGATAGTGTAGAAACTACAGTCCTGTTCAGGAGCAGCAATCTGTGCTTCCAACTGAGCCTTTCCCCCCTCAATCTTAGCCTTCTCAACTTCTTGGGCTGCAATCTGTATTGCAATAGCTTTCAACCTTGCATTCATAGCCACCAGCTTGACTTTTTTTTTCTCATCACTAGAAGAAGTTTAAGTTGTGGCCTCGGGGTTCCAAGAGAGATCTTTTACATGCCACATCCCAAATGTCTTCCTGTTAGGCTTGAGAGATTCAATCTTAACAATCTCATCGTCAAGGTACTCCTTCACTCTCTCACTCTTGACTAAAGTAGAAATAAGACCTTGATAAATAAGAGCATGCTTGGCCTTGAGAGATATGGCTTGCCTTACAATGCTTTGTTGTATGAATAACCCCAAGTTGATGGGATTTTGTGTACCAATACAGTACATAAATTTAGCAATTTCTTTGGTTAGAGCAGTGGTATTAGTAGAAGGCATTGAGCAATTCACTGTAATTTGATTGAGACCAAAAGACCTAGCGGATAAACATGATGCTTGAGAATACCTTGTTGATGCCACTCAGTTTTAAAACCACCAGAAATCTCAGCTAGAATCTTGTCAGCTGTGACCTCCAGCTCTTTCGAAAAGAGTCCATCAAAATCTAGGGTTCTCGGCTCTAGCAATATGTTAATCTTCCTAGCAGAAAAGTCAATGTTCTTTCCTCTCACAAATACCCTACTGAACCATGGAGAGTTTTCCTCCAGATTTCAAGCCATTAGATTACAGTATATAACCTGCCCCAACCTGATTGTCATTAAAACATGAGCCAAGGGACTTACTGGGTCAAATATAGAGATTTATTATTCTGCACCCATTCTCACAGCTAAGCTACCAAGGGGTAGTAAGCGGAAAGTCCTGGGTTTGTCCACAAGGATGCTAGGACTTAAGTACTAGTTAGAAACACAATCTCGTGTGGGTCGTCAATCCGCTCGAGTGAAAGGAACAACTAATAATGCAACCATGCAAAATGGGGGGGGGGTTCTTCAACTAATAATTACAAAGCATGAAAGTGAAAAAAAACAAACAACTATGTAAACACATACTTGGGGGTATTTGTGTAACATGCTTGATAAATGACTTCTATCCTTTATTCATTTACACATGGAATTATAAACCTATCTTATGCTCATGTCACAAAGTGTAGAGATAGCCAGGTATTTCCCTTTGTCTGTCACACGTGGTACTTACCACAACGACCATATCTTATCGTCTCTATAATTTTAGGCAATGTGCTCTAGTCCTATGATGTTGCAGATTAATCCCTAATTCACTCACTCCCAAGGCCAACGCGCCCCCGCTTAGAGGAACAATACCCGCATAAAAGGGCATTGCCTCGCATAGGTCGCAATCGTTGGATATAGAGTAAGATGCATTACATACCTGGACACTCCGTGGATCTAAATCCCTAGGCCTAGAGAGGCAAAGGAAAAGAAACCTTGTGATGATTCTAGAGTCGGCACAACTCTAGTCGCTATATACAACATGCCAATCTATCGGGGCAAGCTATGGGCTATTCCCCCACCGACATTTACCGAATTTATCGGCCAACATGTGATTTTTATCAAGCACAACTATCAAATTGGAATCATGTTATAACACATATAAGGATTTTCTCTCAAAGGACATAAATGCACTCATCTCTCCAGTGTTCTATACCTACTCTACAATTCCAACACTTCCCGAGATCGCAATGAAGCCTAGCATGATTTAAAACTACCATACATGCATGAGTGCATCATAACAATGATATAGCATAAATCATAAATCTTATAAAACTCAAGTTCAAACACAAATATTGATAAGCATTAGGATAGGGAAATCTAAATCTCAAGAAGAAATTATCAAAGCATGAATACAAACATCCCCAAGCTATAAAGCTACTCTACAAGGTTAGATCCATGGAAAATATTAGGTTAGATTCCATGGATCTAGAAAATAAGATGAAAAGAAAAGGATAAGAAAAAAAAGATGCAAGGAGAAGAAGAACTCTCCTCTTCTTTCTCTCTAAACTAAAGAGAGAATCTACTCTACATTATGTCTACCTCTATTCTACTTAGGGTTTAGTAGAATAATATGGCTCCTATATATAGTAGTAGGAGATTGAGCCTAAAGATATGACCAAAATAGGACAACTTATGTCAAAACTCTAGTTACCCTTTCCCTTTAGCCACTGAATCTTTCTCGAATAAAATACTCAAAGCCGTGAATCTTCTGGAACTAAATTATAGTCCATTTTATAGAGCTCGGTAAGAAAAATATTTTGATATATGATCGAGGGAAATTGGATAAAAATTGAGAGAGTTATAGCCAAAACAGTCAGCCGCCAAGGTTTCACGGACATGCACAAATGACACAGTCCATGAAGCATTCATCGTCACAGGCCGTGGAAGTTTTCATGGACCACAAGTAGCATGTGTTTTTTTCTCATAAATCCTCTCACGGTCCGGGAAAGTTTTCACGACCCGGCTCCATAACTTGCCAAATTCTTCAACTCTTCATTTCCTTGCTTCACGGCCCGAGGCCTTTGCTTTGTGAAGGCCTCGTGCAGGTCTTCACGGATCTTCTGGTGTCTTTCATGTAGCACGGTCCGTGTGCTTTGTCATGGGCCACTGGTGCTTGACCATGGGCAGACTGTGACCGGCCGCTGGTGCTTCGTCGGCTGAAATTTGTTTGCTTGCTACGGGTAAACCGTTAGTCCGAATCGAGTGTTCTAGTAGCCAATTTTTTAGTACTCGAGAAGAAGAATCCAATGGAACCAGACTTGAAGTCTAATTATTCCTGGATCCTTCTAGGATTAAGGAAACACTCCTCGGACCAAGATTCATTATTTTCTCCTTTTTCCGCCTTGAACTCTGAAGCCGCCTATCTTTGGCTTCAATCTCCTTGTACCACATATTGATGTTAATGGACTTCATATTCTACCATTCTAATGTGAATTGGCTTCGTCTGTTCTATCATCTTTGCGAATAGCCTTCACATAAAATGTAACCAATAAGTACCCACAAGCGACCTACTAAAAATAATCACAAGGAAGCTTAAGGAGCCCATGGATACAAAATTTCCATTAGTACCATTTAAGTCTGCAAAACGCGGGATTTGGACAAGAAAATCAAAATGACCGTCTAAACCCCTTGTCACGTAAACCCAACTAATACTAGAAATCTTCCAACTAGATCTAACTATAAAGTATGCCAAATGCAATGGTTAATGCATGAAAAATGAAGCAGATCAGACTCCCCACACTTAAACCTTTACTTTTCCTCGAGTAAATCTAAGACAAGAAAAAGAATCAAGCAAAATGTAGCGGGAAAGCATAAGTTAACCAAGGCATTCAACTCATTCCAAGGTACCCTAGTTCCCCCAAAGAAGTGAAAATCCTCACAACTCTCACACTCCCCAAAGATCCTAAAGTAACCTATCCACCCAAACTAAAATGTTGAAAATGTATGCCAAAAAGATAAGTGTCAAGCCAGCTTACTTTTCCCAAAATGATCCCAAAACAATCAAAGAGTCGACTCCAAAAAAAATCCACCGTGGAAGCATGCATTCAACCTAGTTTTTTTTCCTCTCATTTTTCCTAGAAGCCCTTTTGGGTTTTCATCCTAGCTTTAACACACAAAGGGTACTCACTTCTCACCTTTTTCAACGTGGCCTCTCACTTTTTCCTAGACTCGTAAGTCTAGTTAGGCCAAGCCTTTCACTTTTACATAGGTATTTCGACATATCTGTGCTTTTTCGACCTATCTGGGCTTTTTCCAATGTTACCCAAGTTGCCCTTTTAGGTTTTCGACTTGTCTGGGTTTTTTTTAAAATTTTTTCAAAATGCTCTTAGAAGAGCTATTAACTACATAGAAACAA
This sequence comes from Rubia yunnanensis, assembly GCA_037428765.1. Lineage (NCBI taxonomy): Eukaryota > Viridiplantae > Streptophyta > Magnoliopsida > Gentianales > Rubiaceae > Rubia > Rubia yunnanensis. Next base: position 110,539,346 of record CM075065.1, on the reverse strand, counting down.
CTAAAAATCAGAAGTGCTATCTAGTCCCCTTCTCCACACTTAAAGCTTGCATTATCCACAATGCATATACAAAATCAAAGAACATATGTCGAGGGAAAGAAATAGGAAAGCACTTATAATGAAAAAGAACACTAAAATCTACCTTTGATGGAATAATCATGGAATGTAAACAACAAACTACCATCACCCTCAACATACCACCCATAACCTCTAATTATAAAAGATCAATCTAACCACTATTATGCACCACAAATCGAATAAGGAATTGAATCACAATGGAGAGTTACCTCTTAGTTCTCGATGTGTGTGTCTCAAGGGTTTTGAGGGTAGGTGGTTTTTGGGTTGTATTTTGGTGGTGGTAGGAAGAAATGGTCATTGGATGGTGTTGGAAAGTAGGGTATCTTCATGGGTCATACACGTCTACACGGCCCATGAACTTGGGGGTTTGGTTCTCCTACCTGTCTACCATTTTGAGTGTTACAAACCATGTATGTTTACATGGTCCATGAGTTGGACTCCCCGTTTGCTCACCATCCTCCAAGAATCATATGCTTCCTACAAAACAAACATGCACACCAAGTGTAATAGTGTCCCAAAAATAAAAATAAAAGCTACAAATAGGAAAACACACCAAAAATATCAAACTAATCTAATTTTTCAAAACTCGGGTTGCCTCCCGAGAAGCTCCGTATATTTAAGGTTGTTGGCACCACCCTAATGTTATCCATAAGTATGGGTTTGTACCTTGTCACCTTGGACAACCAAAACTTAAGAGGTGGGGGTAGGAATCTTCCAAGAGGAAGATATAGTGGATGAGGAGTCAACCTTAGAGGGAATAAGGGTTTGGAAGCTTAGCATATTCAATTGGCTTCCCTATGGTTTCCTCCGAGGCTTTCAAAAATGTGGGAGTAGGTTCAATAGGTGGAGGTAGGGATGAAAATATGTAATATGAAAAATTAAGTATAATTACCCCTTCCTCGACTTCTTCACTCTCAACGAACCATTCCGCATCCCCTTTAGATTCATCCATCAAAACTTCACATTCAACTAGGGATGGTTCATTTTTGGAATATTGGGTTTGAAGTTGGCTCACTCTATTCATCAAATTAAGTACTTGCCCTTCAACTTTCTCAATGGTTCAGAATAGTTGAGTTCCCAAATCACTAATCTCGCTAAGCACTTTTGATTGGAGTAAATCACTAGTCTTTGTCATAGTAGCTATAGCGTGCAAAATTTCTACACAATTCGATTTGGGAACCAATCCTAGGATTGGTTTTGAGGCATCGGGTAAGTTGGTGAAGTCCAACTCTCTAACCCAATGTGTTGGTTTCCCAATGTATTTCCATACCAAAAATTTGAGTTACCACTAAACCTCTAATTCGGAGAGTCGTGGTATGGGTAAAAACCTTGATCCCATCGGCCTTGGGAACCAACAACTCCAACCTCTCTCTCAATTTTTCTCATCCAAGAGCAAGACTTCATAGGGTGGTCGCAATGACATATCCTACAAAATCTCGCTCTTTGAGCCATTCTTCTTCCATACTCACTCAACCTTGGGCAACACTCTATAGGATGATCGTAATGACACACCCTACAAAGTGTCCTCCATTGAGTGCTTTCCCACATTTTTTTTCTTTTCTATTAAGCACCAAAAAGAACACACAAAATTTGGAATCGTAGTGCAAGAGTCCTCGGTTTTCACCAAGAACTCAAGCAATACCTACTCCAGAAAACAAAAACAAGAAAAAGATAAAGGCAATATTAACTACACTAACACGTTATACTAAACAAATACTTTAACTGAAAAGCATCCCCAGCAACGACACCAAAATTTAACCTTTCCCAACCCGGTTGGCGTTAAAACATGAGCTGAGGGACTTACAGGTCAAAGATAGAGATTTATAATTTTGCACTCATTCTCACTGCTAAGCTACCAAGGGGTAGTAAGTGGCAAGCCCTGAGTTTGTACACAAGTATGCTAGGGATCAAGTACTAGTTAGAAACATAACCTCGTGCGAGTCGTCAATCAACACGAATGAAAAGAACAGCTAGTAATGCAAACATGCAAGGGGTAGGGGGGTTGGTTTTCTTCAACTAATAACTACAAAGCACGAAAGTGAAATAAAACAAACAACTATATAAACAGGCACTTGGGGGTATTTGCATAACATGCTTGGTAAATTACTTCTATCCTCGATTCATTTACATATGGAGTTATAAACCTATCTTATGCTCATGTCACACAGTGTGGAGATAGCCAGGTGTTTCCCTCCATCTGTAAAATGTGGTACTTACCGCAATGCACATATCTCACCATCTTCATAATTTTAGGCAATGCGCTCTAGTCCTACGATGCCGCAGCCCATTCCCTAATCACTCACTCCCAAGGCCAACACGCCCCCGCTTAGAGGAACAATGCCCACCTAAAAGGGCATTGCCTCGCATAGGTCGCAACCATTGGATATGTAGTAAGATTCATTATGTTCCCAGAAACTCAATTATGGATCTCAATCCGTAGGCCTATAGAGACAAAGGAAAATACACCTTATGATGACTCTAGAGTCGACACAATTCTAGTCGCTACATACAACACGCTAATCTATTGGGGTAAGCTAGGGGGCATTCCCCCTTCGGCATTTTCCGAATGGACCGGCCAACATGTGATTTACATCAAGCACAACTATCTAGTTGGAATCATGATATAAAACATATAAGAATTTTCTCTGAAAGGACATGAATGCACTCATCTCCCCAGCGTTCTATACCTACTCCGCAATTCCAACACTTCCCAAGATTGCAATAAAGCCTAGCACAATTTTATAATACTATACCTTCATGAGTGCATCATAATAATGACATAGCATAAATCATAATTCTTAGAAAACACATGTTCAAACACAAATATTCATAAGCATTAGAGTAGGAAAATATTATATCCATGGAAAATAATAGGTTATATTTCATGGATCTAGAAAATAATATGAAAATAAAAAGATAAGAAAAAGAAGAAGGAAGGAGAAGAAGAATTCTCCTATTTCTTCTCTCTAAACTAGAGAAAGAATCTACTCTACATTATGTCTACCTCTATTCTACTTAGATTTTAGTAGAATACTAAGACTCCTATACATAGTAGTAGGATATTGGGCCTAACGATAGGCCCCAAAATAGGCCAACTTAGGTTAAAACTCTAGTCACCCTTTCCTTCTAGCCGCTGAACCTTTCTCCAATAAACTTTTAAAATCCGTGAATCTTTTGGAGCTGAATTATAATTAATTGGATAGATCTTGGAAATATAAAGAGTTTGATGTATGGTAGAGGTAATCGGATGAAAATTGAGAGAGTTATGGCCAAAACGATCAGTTGGCATGGTTTCACGGACCGACACGGATGCCATGGTCCATGAAGCTTTCATCATCATGGGCCATGGAATTTTTCACAGACCACAAGAAGCATGTGGTTTTTATAAAAAATTATCTCATGGTCCGTGAAGTTTTCACGGACCGGCTCCATACTTGGAAAAATTCTTCAACTGTTCATTTCATTGCTTCCCGGCCTGGGAACTTTGTCATGGCCTGAGGCCTTTGCTTCGTGAAGGTCTTGTGAAGGTCTTCACGTATCCTCTGGTGTCCTTCGTGTAGCATGGTCCATGTGCTTTGTCATGGGCTGCTAGTGCTTGACCATGGGCGGACCGTGACCGGCTACTTGTGCTTCGTCTATTGAACTTTGTTTGCTTTCTACGGGTGAACCGTTAGTCTGAATCGGGAGTTCTAGTAGTCAATTTTGTATTACTTAAGAAGATGAATCCAATGGAACCCGCCCTTAAGGATAATTCTTCCTGAATAGTTCTTGGACTGAGGCAACACTCCTCGACCACGATTCACCACTTTCTCCTTTGGCTGCCTTGAACTCCGAAGCCGCCTATCTTCGGCTTCAATCTCCTTCTACCATGCATTGATGTTTGTGGACTTTATCTTCCACCATTCTAATGTGAATGGCTTTTGCCTCTTCTACTTTCATTGAGAATGACCTTCACATAGAATGTAACCAATAAGTACCCACAGACGACTTACTAAAAATGATCACAAGGAAGATCAAGGAGCCCTTGGATACAAGATCTTCATCAGTACCAATTATGTCTACAAAACACGTGATTTAGACAAGAAAACCAAACATGGCCCTAAACCCCTTGTCACGTAAATTTAACTAATACTAGCAATCCTCCAACTAGAACTTACTAAAAAGTAAGCCAAATGCAATGGTTAAAGCATGAAAAATTAAGCAGATCAGTATACCTCACAGACCAGCTATTTATTATATTCACCATACAGAGTGCAACTATTTTGAGTCCTATCAAATCCACAGAATCTGAAAAACCACTTGGATTATATGTTACAAGTTCACTACCCTCTCATGAATGATCTTCCGTTGAGAAAATACCTCCCGCATCACCTCAAAGTCATTATCATAAAACATAGTAGTAGAGATGTCATTACTTACTGAAGGTGCAGGGAGTGTAGGTTTTTTCTTAGGAGGTGGAGCATATGACTCTTTCTTGCCCTTCTTGGCTGGCTGAGATAATTCAGGTGCAGGCTCCTTCCTCTTGGCATTTCTAACTCTGGTCTGGATGAACTCATCAAAGAATTAATCTCTAGAGTTGGTCAGGTTTAGTTCCTGTGTTGGAACATGCTCTATCTGCTTAGTCTCTTTAGTATCAATCTCAGTTTCTACTGCTGCTGCATCCTTTGTTCCGACATGCTCTAACTGCTCAAGCATAAGATCATCTCCTCTTGTCTCTCCTACCACTGAGTACTCCACATCATCATAGGCACTACCGGTATAATTATCAAACTGTTGATCTTGACCACTCATATCAGCATTTGTGCACCCTAATCTAGGCTCATCAGTATCCATCTCCATAGCAGCCTCCGACTCTGCTCTCTTTGTTGAAACATACCCAACGCTTCTCTCATCATTATTTTTAGTTGAGACAATCACCAGAGGCATAAATTCCCTTAGTTTCCCATCCCTCTTTACAACCTCAACATCATTGGGAACCAACTTCAATTTGTCAGTAGATTTGACCACTTCTAAACCCTCTATATCATCAATCTATATCTCCTCCATACAAGCATAGTTAGAACCCGTAGCATAGGAATAAACATGAAATGTGTCCTTACCATTATGCATGTCATACGCACCTCTCAACAATCTAGGGTTATAATTTTTTATGTCATCAAGTTCCCCTATGTCCCCAGTCGAGAGTTCTTCCACATCAACATCTAAGAACTTCCCTTCCAGTTTTTTTTACTGAGTTAAATCTATGGAAATTCTATTTGCTTTCATCCAATTGAAAAATTCATCCATAGTTTCAAAATCTCTACTATGCAAACAAAAATGAGGAGCATCGGGACCAGTTAACTTTTGATAGGGAGATTTTCCCTTGATCGGAGTTGCATCCTTCTTGGTTTTGCTGCTGAAGGTGACCTTTGGAAGGTGAAGGTTTTCTTGATTCTTGTGTTCGGCCATAGTTGCTTGCCAAGCTTGAGAGATTCTTCAAAAATAATTTCAAAGTGGAGAGAGTTTGTGTTTCAACACACCACAATTTTATGTTCGGTATACAACTCTCAATTTGGTGGAGAAATTCCAAATAAATCGGCAATAATCTCTCAGTAAAAATCCCAAAATTTGAAAAAAATTCCAAGGCACAATGTATATGGTATTCGAATAAGGAAGGAAGTTGGAGAGTTGGGAAAATTTGAACAAAGAGTTACTCTTCCCCTTTTTCATCTCATTTACCGTGCATCCCTTTTTCCCTTTCCAAGAGAAGCCATGATTATCTTTTCCTACTTGTCATCTTATGTCATTACACCTTGCACTTCCAACATAGCTTCAAACCTTATATTTTTTGTTCACTGTTTCTTCTTTCAATTTTTTTCCTGATTTTCTGTACACAAAATAAAGAAAAATATCTACCGCTAAATAAAAGGTTAAAGAAATACCTCAAATATGATAAACACCTAAGTGTTATCTGAGGAGGTCAAACATAGCAGTATCCAACGACTTTGTGAAAGTATCTGCAAATTGGTCAGATGTTGGAACATAGGAAACCAACACTTCCTTCCTTTCAACAAGATCTTGAACAAAATGGTGCCTTATATCAATGTGCTTTGTTCGATAATTATGTACTATATTTTTAGAATAATCAATAGAACTTGTGCTGTCACATAGAATCTTCAGAGGCCCCTGATGAATGTCATAATCTTTCAACATTTTTTTCATCCATAATAATTGTGCACAACAACTTCTAGCAACGAGATATTCAGTTTCAACAGTTGATAATGAGATCGAATTTTGTTTCTTACCATACCAAGATACTAGATTCGTGCCAGTGTAGAAACATTCACCAATGGTGCTTTTATGGCCATTTGCATTACTAGCCAATCAAAATCACCGTGCCCAATTAGATTAGATTCTTGGTTCTTAGAATACTAAATACCATACTCAGAAGTCTCACTAACATATTGAATAGTCCTTTTACCTACAGTCAAGTGAGACATGGACCCTGATGTGGGGGTTGTAGACATGTTTGCTTTTATCTTAAATTGATTGAAGTTATCCATACTTTTTGAGTCAGGTATAGATTTTCCTAAGTATTCATCCATAGATCTGATAACATTAAAATCCCATATTAAGCATAGTGGTGAATCTTTATGGTTTAGGATTTGTTTCCACAATTTATTCCTTTCTAAAATTTTATGCTTTGCATATATAAAGCCTGTGAAACATTCCTGCATTAAGAATTGGTTTTTAAACCTGGTTAATAATCCTCATTTGAACTGAATCATCCCACAGTATCCAAATTTTGCAGGTTGGATCTGAGAAGAAATGTTCAAAATTAGTTTAAAAGGATAATTTTTGGATGGAGTTAGTTTCTAGCATTGGCTCAATTATGGTAAGGATGCTAATTTTATGTCTTTTTAAAATATATTTTATCCTTGTTTATATGGAAGAATTTCCCACACCCCTTGCATTCCATACACATGTTCTCAGACCTATCATTGAGAAGATTTAGTATGTGCCGATGTTGAACGGATTAGGACCATTTTAGGGGTTTGAGTGTAAGACTTTTTATTGTATTTCCTAGTTTTATTGATTTGATCAGTTGTTTCCAGGTTCTCCAATATGTCTTCTGAATCCAGTAATTGATTGAAACGATTATGTGATTCTATCAATTCGGACTTAGTGTGTTCAAGATTTTCCACAGACATGGTTTCTTGGTTTGCAGCATTAGGGATAGGATTTCTATTAAGTTTGGAGTTGGAGGATAGGAGGGGGAAGTCCCCTCCATTTATTTCTATAAACCCTTCCTCCGTGGATTCTGTTTCTACCATGATGGGAACATTACCATTTGATTCTTGAGTTGGAAGTACTATTTTATTTGTGGTCATCTTTGAATTCCTGCCAATATGGTCATTTTGAGTCTTAGAAGGGTTTCTTTTTCCTAATTAAGAGTATGATCAACTGATTTAGGAGAATTTGTGATTAAGCTTTCATTAGTAGGTTCTTTAGGGGCCATATAATTATTAGCAGGTACAGTTTCTGCTGGTTTCATAGGCAACAAAACATTAGAGTCTAGAGCCATATGATCATTAGCAGGCATTTGCACAGCTGGTTTCACTGGCACTAAAGAATCCGAGGCTGGATGCTCAGGTATAGCATTTATATACACAACATTATTAGGAACAGATTCTAGAACACCTTGGATTGATAAGTCTACATAGCCAGCATTATCATTAGAAACTGAATCTCTAACTACATTCTTTTTCCTTGGAGCAATTTGGGGTTCAGTATCAACATGAGTATTATTCAAATTAGATGTCTACCTTAGGTTCACATAGCCATTAGATTGAGTGTTAGAGAATGGAACATGGGATCCTTGATCAAGGATTAAATCTTTAGAACTTGAACCGGTAACCTTGCCTTTCTCCTTGGATATTACCTGATCACTCTGAGGAGCAGTATTTGTATTGCTCTTGTTTTGTGCCTTATCTATTTATAATTTCTTAGTTTGCACTGACTGGTTAGTTTTGTTCCTATTAATAGGGATGAATACTTTGTCCTGTAGAGTTAAGCCAGAAGAGGATGGCTTTATATCATTGCCTGTAGTCCTTCTCTCTTCTTCTTTGGTATGAGCCACCTTACCTGTATTATTGTCTGTTGAACCAGATGGTCTCCAAGCATTAAGTGTGGTTAGATTTTGGTCATTCCTGCAAGAAGAGTTCAAGTGCCCTAGTTTGGGGCAGTTAGCACAATAATCTGGCATACCTTCGTATTCTAGGCATTGCCAGAAACCACTTTAGGTGTTTTATTTGTAACCGATCACAGTTTTCGGGCTCAAGAGGAATTTGGAGGAGAGTAAGAAGCATTTTGCAATTATGGCAAATGAAGCAGTCAAAATGGAGAGCAGAACCATAGCAGCTATTTTTGGAGATGATTTGGAAATATATTGAGTTAATTTAAGAAGATATTTTTGAAGATATTGTGGAGATATTTTAGATCTTATCTTTTAAGAATCAGAATTTAAATTGGAAAATGATTGTAATTGAGTTAGGGAGTGTTGCGTGCGTATATGTACGCAGATTCAAGACTGAACGAGGGAGTTAGTGTTTTAGTAGAAGTCTTAGTTTCATTACTTTGGGTCGAGTGAGCAGAGAAGGGAAAATTAGTTCTTCACTTGGTCTGAGTTTTATTCTACAGCAAATATTAGCTTTCATTGTTATCCGTGTTTTTGTTTTGCTCATATGCATAATTAATCACTTGGCTTGCTTGCTTTTCATTGATTTTTGTGCTACTAAGTAAGCACTCGACTGCTTGTTTCTTCATTCTTTAATTTTTGTATTCATGTTTGTATATTATATTAATTGTTTGTTTCATTTAATCATCATGAGTAGCTAATTCACATATCGGCAGAGAATATTAAATGCTAGTTTATAAATCGGGAGGCCTAATTGCATTCTAATTGATTCTTGCATGTTCTCGATTGTTCTTAGTTGAATTTTATTTGTAATATGTTTAGGCGTGATCAACTTAAATGTTTTTAGAATACTGCTATCTAATTTCCACCAATACGTAATTGTTAGATGGGATTAGTAAGTAGCATAATCTTGTGAAAAACAACTAACTAGCTAAGACTGTAATAGCAATATAGGAAATAATTGAGCGTGCGTTACTATTTGCTTTTACTTTGCTAATTGCTATATCGGGTTATTTTAATACTTAATGCTATCAAAATGTGTTCTGGTTTAGCGAATACTTTCTGGGAACATTTTGGTAAGGGAAACAGTCAATTAATCATAATTAGTTGATTGTCGATAAAGTAAGGAAGAATTGGAGGGGTTAGCGTACCTACTTCCCTATAACTTGTAGATGTGTAGGAATTGATTCATTATTGTGCCTGTGATCGATAATAACTAGCATGAGTTGTTGTTAGCCGATATAATTTATTTATATATTTATTTGTCATTTTTTAGAGTTGTCATTTGCATTTTTAGAGTCAGTAAAATCACTATATTTGAGGCGTGGTGGCATCACCAAAAATGTTTTCAAAATTAGTAGGAAAAATAATTATTGATTATTGCTTTTGCTCCTTGTGGGATCGACCCTGCTTACCATTGTACTAATTAGTATTGATTTGAATTTGCAGATTATTTGACGTGTTAAACAATGCTCACCACTTAATGAGAGAGACCCAATGGTCCCACTGGTGCTCAAACCTTCGGCTCTCTCAGGGGCTATTGGTAAGGGCCAAAGTCCAAACTCCCCCTCGGGTCGAAGGTCATGCCACCATTCTCTATTTTGGCCAAAGTCTATATAGTTACATTTGGTTGGGACGAAGCCCAACAACCAAAGGGAAGATCTCCATATCCGATCACATGCACCTTTTAATCACACTTATTTCCCACGTACAATGATTGTATACTGAATATATGATAACTCAACTATAGTAAGACACTTATTTCTACATGGAAAGCGCATATTGATCCTAGCATGACTGGGATATCTCTTAGGGATCAACCCATATAAATACCAAGATATTCATCCATTCTATTCATTCAACTTTTAATACTCAGGTCAAATACTTTTGGTCTGACTTTGACATCAGAGCTTCTTCCTCGGCCACCTTGGAGATTTTTATTTTTCAGGTTCGTCCCGTTGAAGTAATGTTCGACTACTAGATCGCTGTTCGACAAGCATCACCTTGAGATATGGTGGCTCATATTGAGGCTATCTGTATGCATATTAAGCATATTGGTTAGAAATAAATCAATTCTAATTTATTTATCTAAATTGAATTGCAAATTCAGACACTATCACAAGAACCCCCCTTTAGCACTGGTTTTTTCGCAAAAAAAAACCTGGTGCCTAAGTAACCGATGAAACGGTTTAACCGGTCGGAAAAAAACTGGTGCTAAATCCCTACTTTTAGCATCGGTTTTTTAGTTAGCACTGGTTTTTAAACCGGTGCTAAAATGTACCGCTATAGCACCGGTTTTTTGTTAGAGCCAGTTTTTAAACCGGTGCTTATTTTAGCACCGATTTTTTCGTTAGCACCGGTTGAAAAACCAGTGGTAATTTAGCACCAGTTTTTTTGTTTGCACCGGTTAAAACTGGTGCTAAAATTAGTACGACAAATAAAAAAAAATCTCTTCCTCTGAAAGCGGCAGCGCGCTGCAGATTTCAGAGGAAGAGAAAAGGACCTGAAACTAACAATTTAATAGGACATCAATTTAATAATAAAATTAACTTCACAAAATTGATAATACAGAAATAAAACCAAAAAAAGTTATGACACAAAATTATTAATCTATGAGACAAAACATTGCATCGGAGACCTTAAAGAAGAATCAATCTCACCACCACCGACACGAGACCCTCACCCCGGCACAACAGGAAACCCCATTCTCCGTGGTGTGGAAGTCCTGGTAGCTTTTGAGGTTCCAGAAACGGAGAGCTTCTACTAACAACTTAGAGCCCTCCAAAACTTCTGGAGCAAACTTCATCAGTGTCATATCTAGAGTATTCCTCCTCTACATCTAAATGAGCTTTCAGTTTCTTTTTCTGTACCACGGTCAGAAGAAGAGAGCTTGGACGTCTTATTTTCCTGGCTTTAACATTTGAACTTCCCTCCACAACTTAAACTGGAAACATTAAAGATGAAAAAGTTTAAAATAATCTGTACGAACTTGACTTGATGATAATTTAGTAATTAGCTGATGATTAACTAATCATTTATATCACTTTGTTTCATAAACGTGTCCAGATTCAAAAGGCGCACTTAAGTCACGAGCCCTGAAAACCTTAACCTGCAAAATGATCATGCATCTGAGTTAAAAATTTTACTAAGTAGGAAACTATACGTTGTCCAATACACCAAACAAATAAATTGTTATGTGCACTATTAGGATTTCCAGAAGCTTATTCAATAGATCACTGGAAACCAAGCCAGAAGCTTATACCAGAATAAAGACGTTCATATCAGTATATCAACCTTGAGTACTTAATGAAACTACATAACTCTATTTTTTTAGTCACACATTAACATTTGGTAAAGTAAAGCTCAAAATAATTCACCAAGATAAACACATATCTATCATATTCTTCCTATGTTGATTCATTACATTAATGAAATGACTGTAACAATCTTACTCACATAAATCATATGCTACAGAGCAAAAAAATGTTTAAAGTAAAATACAACATTAAAATGCCAAAGTGAAACATATCATCAAGCATCAACAGACACTTCATTTGACTGGGACTCAAAATAAGTTTGTTTTTCCCTCAAAAGTCATCGTTTAACTTGTAGCATTCAGAACAAATGGGCTAACAACCATGCATTTCACATGATATAACAAAGTTCATACAGTTTAGCAGTGACACAATCAGGAGTCTGCAACAATGTTTTCTTGCTACCAAGTCTTTTTGTGTTTCCCATATCCGTTGTTGAGTCCTAGAGAAATGCAAAGAAGCATCAGTAATCCAAAAACTCTGGAAATGCCAAAAACAAAACAAAGCTGTAATGAATAAATACCTCTGGCATGAAGATTACAACTTTATTGGGTGTCTGTTTATAGAATTCTTCACTATTAGCCTTTTGCAAACTCAAAAACTCGAAGGTGCATAGTATGTAAGATATGTAAGATGGGCGTACACAAACAGAAATGTAGAAATACATTATGCTTTGAAGAAGTAGGAGTCACAGATCTAGCAAACTGAATCACAGAAATCTGCATGGCTAGGCAAATTCCAAGATAAGGAATTTTATCTTCCCTTGCATATTTGGCATCCATTATCATTCATTTGACAGTGCGATCCACCACAATCCCTAAAACAAACACTTTAATGCTTTGTAGTTTAAATGAAAGGTTCTCATCCCCCGTTTAGCCGACAATATGTGCCAAGATTCAAGACAAAATTAATGAAATGCAAAATAAACAATGGCATTAAAATACACTCTACAAGACCGACATAAGAAATACATTTATCTCAACAATGTTCAAGCATACCAATGCTACCTTATCTCAACAATTAAAGAAAGGCTTCCTAAATTACAATATAAACAAAATAAAAAAGTTAAAGAATAAAACACAAATTTAGATCGCATACAGAATCCAAAATCAACACTTAAACCAAGAACAAGATGTGAGATATGTGGTGTGTATAAGACTTACAAATCCATGGAGAATCTATACGAATTGCCGCCGCTGCCCTAGCTCCGCCACCACCTACCCCTTCCCTAGCTCTGCCACCTCCTAGCTCTGCCATAGCTCCGCCACCAGCCACCAGAAAGAACCGTGCACCACCGCCCTAGCTCCACCACCTCCTAGCTCTACCCTAGCTACGCCAGAATTTTAGGCAACCAACCACCAGAAAGAACAGTGCGCCACTGCTGTCCTACCTCCGCCATCCCCTTGCTCTGCCTTAGCTCCGCCACTTCCTAGCTCCGCCAGAAACCCGATCCCCCACTGCACCATGCTGCTTTCCCACAACTGCTCTAGGTAGCATTAGTTCCACCGGTCCATCGCGCCACCGCTAACTCCTCTCCAATCGAACCACCTTCTCCCACACCAATCGAATCATCGTCGATTGTCAAGTAGTCGAGCAGCGGCGAGGAAAACGAAGAAAGAATTTGGGGAAGAAAGAAAATGGAGAATTGAGGACAGGGTGTCCTTTCTTATTTTTTATTTTTATTTATACATGGGTATAATAGTCATTTCACTTATTTCCGACAATTTTTATATTTGTATTTATATATACTAATTCAATTAAAGTTTGACCGCGGATTGGTTAAAGTCAACTTAATTATTATTGTTTATATATTGAAAATCAAGTAAGGTTTGACCGTTGATTAGTCAAAGTCAAACATTTCTATTAGTATTTATTATATACTAATTCAAATAAAGTTTGACCATTAATTAGTATTTTTATTGAGTTCGTCTCTTGAAAAACGGTCTTTCCATAAGTTAAGGAAATACCAAGGTTTAAAGTGTAAATTAGAAAAAATGAAGATAAAACTTTCGGGTTGTATGAACTGGGTTATAAATTTTATAATTACTACATGTTGCATACTAAAATTTTAATATTGAAACTAAGACCTTTTACCTTTTATTATTCCAATCAAACCCCGTCTTTCCATAAGCCTATGGAAAGACCGTCTTTCCATAAGCCTATGGAAAGACCGTCTTTCCCAAGACTTTGCCTTGTTTATTAATTGAAAGTCAAGTGAAGTTTGACCGTTGTTTAGACAAGTACAATCTAGTTATTAGTGTTTATAAATTGAGAGTTGAGTAAAGTTTGACCGTTAATTAGTTAAAGTCAACTCAGTCACTAGTATTTATATATAGAAAGTCAACTAAGGTTTGACTGTTGATTAGACAAAGGAAAACAATTTTTATTAGTATTTATCATATACTAATTAAAAAAAAGTTAGACCGTTAATTAATTAAAGTCAACTTTGTTAATAGTGTTTATATATTGAAGGGTAATATGCAAATATAACCCTATATATTTGAGAAAGTGCAAATATAACCCTATATGTTAGAGAAAGTGCAAATATAACCCTGAGATGTTTTTTAGTGCAAATATAACCCTAACGATTATACATATGTGCAAATATAACCCTAAAATCATTATTCCGGCATTGACTGGCCATTTCCGGCCATTGACCATCCAGAAATGACCAAATTGCCCTTCTAACATAATAGAAAATTTTAAAAGACAAAAATGCCCCCACCAATCTATCCCAGCCGCACCAGTCTCCACCATCGGTTGATCCAGTCCGCCGCGCCACTCCACCATGGCTGAATTTCCCATTGGCGGAGAACCAGATCAGCGCTAACACATCTCCACCAGCTATCAAAGCCACCCGCTTGAATTCCAACAACCCCATATTACATTCCGCAAGAAAAACACAAGAAGAACCAACATACGTTCAAGAAAACTCACTCCCATTTTGAAATGAGAGCAGCAGCGGACGAAAAAGAAGAATCTTCAAATTGAATAACCTGAGTAGTAGTATTTATATGCTGTTAATAATTTGCTTCGCCCGGAGAAAATGCCACTGGGAAAAGACCCTTGTTTAGCAGCAACGCCAGTGCCAGCGCCCCGTCGCTGGTTGACGCTAGCTCTGCCATCTGATTCTGCTTCTTCACCTCCACGGCACAACCATCCACGTGGATAACTTCCAGCTCCGGTAGCCACTCGACGTTACTGTCCCTCACAACTCTGTTTTCCCCCTTGGAAGAAATTCTGAACCTGTTGAACACGGATTTCACGACGATATTGCTCTTGACGGCGAAGTGGAGGCCGACGATTGACGCAGTTGAGATGGAGAAGTGGACTCCATGCACTACCTTACCGTACTTCTTCAACAGCTCCTTGAATCTTCCTCCCGCCATTGTTAAGATTTATGAGATTTTGCAGTTTCTGTGGAAAATTAAAATCTCTAATTTATGAATATGGTAACTAGGGCTTTCGTGTTCTTCGAAAGGGGTTTTAGACAGCGCACAAAAACTAAATATCACCTTCCGGTGGAACATCTCCCTGGCTCATCAGCTTCCAGTGTGGTACGGTCACCGGGCGATCTTCCCGCCGTCAGAGTGTTGGCGGTGGTCTAGGTGGTGGGCTCTGCACTGACGGTGCTGAACGGCTTTAGGACGGAGGCTATGGAAGTGGATTAGTATTTGCCTGGCCATCGTTGGTGGGGGAATAAGGGAGAGGAGGAAGAAGATTGGTGACTAGATTTTTTGGAGTTGGAGTGGAAGAAGAAGAAATGGAAGAAGAATAAGACGGGGAAGAAGAAGATTGAAGATGGCAAAAATGTCAAAATAATAGTTAGTTTTCTTTTTTCTTTTATTTTTGGAATGGGTAAAATAGTCTTTTTAATTAAATCCAACCACAGATTGCTGGAAAAGGTTATATTTGCACATAACCTAAATATGTAGGGTTATATTTGCACTTTTAATTATCACAGGGTTATATATGCACTTTCATCAATTATATAGGGTTATATTTGCACTTTTCTCTATATTGAAAGTCAAGTATAGTTTGACCGTCGTTTAGATAAAGTCAACCTAGTTATTAGTGTTTATAAATTAAAAGTCGAGTAAATTTTGACCGTTGATTAGTAGTCAGCTTAGTCACTAGTATTTCTATGTAGATAGAGAGAGTCATGTAACGTTTAACCGTTGTTTAGACAAAGTCAACCTAGTTATTAGTGTTTATAAATTGAGAGTCGAGTAAAGTTTGACCGTTGATTAGTTAAAGCCAACTTAGTCACTAGTACTTATATATAGAAAGTCAACTAAGCTTTGACTGTTGATTAGACAAAGTCAAACATTTTTATTAGTAATTCATCATATACTAATTCAAATAAAGTTTGATCGTTAATTAGTTAAAGTCAACTTTGTTATTAGTGTTTATATATTGAAAGTCAAGTATAGTTTGACCGTTGTTTCGACAAAGTCAATGTAGTTATTAGTGTTTATATATTGAGAGTCGAGTATAGTTTGACCGTTGTTTCGACAAAGTCAACGTAGTTATTAGTGTTTATATATTGAGAGTCGAGTAAAGTTTGACCATTGATTAGTTAAAGTCAGCTTTGTAATTAGTGTTTATATATTGAAAGTCAAGTAAGGTTTGACCATTGATTAGACAAAGTTAACCTAGTTATAAGTATATATTATATACTAATTCAAATAAAGTTTGACCGTTGATTAGTTAAACTCAACTTTGTTATTAGTGTTTATATATTGAAAGTTAAGTAAGGTTTGACCATTAACTAGACAAAGTCAACCTAGTTATTAGTATTTATTATATAGTAATTCCAATAAAGTTTGACCGTTAATTTGTTAAAGTCAACTTTGTTATTACTGTTTATTTATTGAAAGTCAAGTAAAGTTTTACCGTTGATTAGATAAAGTCAACCTAGTTATTAGTGTTTATATATTGAAAGTCGTGTAAATTTTGACCGTTGATTAGTATTTATAAATAGAAAGTCAACTAAGGTTTGATTGTTGATTGGATAAAGTCAAACAATTTTTATCAGTATTTATCATATACTAATTCAAATAAAGTTTGACCGGTAATTAGTTAAAGTAAACTTTGTTATTAGTGTTTATATATTGAAAGTCAAGTATAGTTTGACCTTCGATTAGTCAAATTCGACTTATTTATTAGTGTTTATATATTGAAATTAAACTAAAGTTTGACCGGTAACTTGTTAAAGTTTTATTTATGTATACTAAATCAATTAAGGGTTGAACGTTAATTAGCTAATGTAAATAAATTTTATTCTTATTTGTATATATTAGGCCAGTAAAGGTTGATCATTGATTAATTTAACTTAACTTAGTCATTAGTTAAAGTCAACAAAAGAAGTGAACAATTTTGAAAGTTAAAAAAAATAGCTTACACCTGCTGCACAGCTGCTCCCAACTCATGAAATTTCTGGGAAGATTATTTGAAATTTTTGCTGAATGGTTTTGAATTCTTTGGCGGAAAATTTGAACTTTAAAAAATTTTGACGAATATTTAGAAGTTTTTGGTGGAAAGATAGAATTTTTAATTTTTTGGGCGAATTCTTTGGCAGGAAAATTTTTTTGGCGGGAAAAATTTAAAACATTTTAGCACCGGTTTTTGGCACTGGTTTAAACCTGTGCTATTTTTTTATTTTTGGCACCGGTTTAAACTGGTGCTATTTTCTTAAAAAATCGGTGCTATTTTTTACTTTTTAGCATTGGTTGGAAAAAACCGGTGCTAATTTTTCCAAAACCGATGCTATTTAAATTTTTTTGGCTATTTCTTTGGTGGAAAAATGAATTTTGATAATTTTCAGCACCAATTTTACAAAATTGGTGCTATTGTTCACAAAAATCGGTGCTATTTTTTTTACTTAAACCAGTACTATTTTGAATTTTTTGGCAGGAAGATAGAATTTTACAAATATTTAGCACTGGTTTTTAAAAATTGGTACTAATATTTTCAAAACCGGTGCTATTTCAAAAATTTTGGCTATTTCTTTGGCAGGAAAATGAATTTATATAATTTTTAGCACCAATGCTATTGTTTACAAAACCGGTGCTATTGTTTACAAAAACTGGTGCTATTGTTTACAAAAACCGGTGCTAAGCTTTAGTTTTTAGCACCGGTTTTTAAAACCGGTGCTATGTTTTACAAAAATTTGTGCTAATTTTTTTTATTTTTAGCACTGGTGTTTAAAACTGGTGCTATTTTTAAACTAAAATAGGTGTTATTTTGAATTTTTGGGGGAAGATAGAATTTTACAAATATTTAGCACTGATTTTTAAAAATCGGTGCTATTTAAAAATTTTTGGCTATTTCTTTGGCCGGAAAATGAAATTTTCAAATTTTAGCACCGATTTTTAAAAACCGGTGTTAAAATTTTAAAAAACCCGTTGCTATGAAATTTTTAGAACCGATTTTAAGAACTGGTTCTTAAAAACCGGTGATAGAGGGGGGTCTCTGTGGTAGAGGCATTTTTTGAATGTTTTATTGGAAAATAAATACAATATTTTTATAATAATTAATAACAAAATATTATAACACGCCACATTGAAGTTTATTTTACGATACTTGAATTGGAAATTAAAGCTTTAATAATCTCTATTATCAATATTTTCTACCTACATCAAATAAAAGCTCAATAATAATTCACCTCTTAGTTCTTATATTTGTAGATGATGCTCTTGCTCTTAGTTCTTATATTTGTAGATGATGCCCTTGCTCTTAGTTCTTATATTTGTAGATGATGCTCTTGCTCTTAGTTCTAAACAAGTAGAGGGATGGCTATGGACAACTAAATTCATCGATCGTCCAAATGTTTTATATTTTGAACTTTATTTTGTTCTTAAAAATATGCCCTAGCTATCTCCAATTTCAATGCTAATATATCATTTTTAATAAATGCAAATATATCATTATGTTTCTAGTTTCACCCTTTGTAAAATATTATTTGAAATGCTCTTTTACTTTTATAATTTTTCAAAAATAATTATTAGTAAAACTCTCCACTTCTTTCATTTTTTGTTCATGTTTTTTGATTAATAGAGGTCCTTGAATGATAATTATAGCGTTAATATGATTTAAGGTTTATGCCTAACAAAAGTTGATGCCTAACATAAACTTCGGATCCCTCAGAGAGCTAAACATTTTGCATGGAGATTATGCAATGATTCTCCAGCCACGAGTGACAATCTTCGGACAAAGACTCCTCCAGTTTCCGCACAGTTGTTCGCTTTGCGGAGCAGTAAATGGTACAATATCTCATTTGTTCTTCACTTGCTCGTATGCAACCAAGGCGTGGGCTACTATTGGTTTCGGAAACATCATCATGGAGAACAGGAGAATCCGGGTGACAGATGGTTTGCAAAACTCTTGCTGCTGGAAGAAGTCAAAAGGCGTGAACAGATCTTTGAGGGGGAACATATTGGGGCAGATGTGTTGGACTAAAATACCATCCCGAGCTCTGGAACCGGGACTAAAATTTTAACACCACCGTGCGTATCATGCCACCAATGGCTTCCGCTTGCTTCTCCTCCAACCCAATGACGGCACACCCAACCTAGCGACAGATATTTTCCTCTCCAGCGGCAACTTTCTTCTCCTCCAATATATAGATCTGTAAATTTTAGATTGGTTAACATTTTCTTTGATTAAGTTTTTGGGTTTCTTTGAGATTTTGTGTATTGTTGAAGATGGTTGTTAAGAGTGTTGGGATCTGTTTGCTTGCTGTGTTTCTTTGGTTCAAGGCTACCGAATTTTTTCTATGGCAAGCGATTAAGGTTCCAAACTCGGAACTGGTTTCGGGTCCAATTAAAGGCAATTTTTTGAACCACCTTTGATCATTGACGATCAAAGGCAGAAGTGACTTCTCTGGTCCGATGGAACCGCCCTTGGTACGTATGTTTTCCACTAGTATACTTCTCGTCTCCATTGTGGAATCACTTCATAAAGTGACAAACCACCAAACACATGGCCTTTTCTGGATTCCGAGAAGTATAAATGTTGCAGCTCACTCATTAGCTAGCTATACTAAATTCTATAATCTCGAATTTGTGGTTTGGGATACTGTCCTGAGTTCTTTATGTCAAACGTTACTGGACTTATTCCAATACCTTGAAATGAAATCTTTTCCCTATAAAAAAAGGTTTATATATGCCTAACTGTGAAGAAATGTGGTCTTTACCCAATTATCCATGAACATTCACTTCTTTGGAGGATAGCAAAGACAATCATTCAAAGCATTAAATTGCAACACTATTCTCATCACATGCTTAACAAGTTGAAGCATTATTTCTTTGACTATTGGGGTTCAACTATCATGTTTTTTGGCAAGAACCAATTGGAAGTAATGTTCACAACCCATTTTTTAAGCAAGAAGGAGGATTTCTTGGGATATTGGGATAAGTTTTGTTTGAGAGCTCTTGGCCATTGGTGAGCTTGGAGCAGTATAAATGAAGGATAAACTTAGTAGTTCAAACACAACTCAAGCATAGCATTCCTTTGCTACTTTCTTTCTGCTCCCTTTAACTCTTCTTTGTAGTTGTAGAGCCCTCATATTTATATTTTTCCACATAATTCCTTCATAGGTGCTAGGCAAAGCCTTGTAATACTTTCTCCATGTATAGTAAAGCTTCCGGTCTCCTCCGGCCGTGGATGTAGGTCAACTTGACCGAACCACGTAAATCCTTGTGTCCATTATTTTCTTTATTTTCTTTACGTTGTCTTTGTTATCCATCATTTTGGGCTAACAGATATCTCGTGGGATTCATATTCCTAACAAATTGGTATTAGAGCCACATCTCATTTTTTATCTATTAGCCATCATGACGGTAACAAGGACTTCTATTTAAAAGTTTTGACCGGAGTGTAATCTTCGGTATGTGGCTACTCAAGATGGTAGCCATCCTAATCCAGGATGGATGTGAGCTAGCCCTTGAAGGAGTGGAGGAAAGGCCAGTGGACATGTCGCCGGAAGATTTTAGTGATCTAGACAAGAAGGCTAGATCGGCCATTATTTTAAATCTCTCTAACGAGGTTTTGCAGGAAGTTGCTAGTGAGAGAAATGCCAAAGGTATGTGAGATCAGTTGAAATCTACATACATGACGAAGACAATGGAGAATTGCCTCTATTTGAAACAAAATTTGTACATGTTGGAAATGGCGTAAGGTACATCTATACTCTCACATCTTGATAAATTTGATTCCATCATTTTGGATTTGGAGAATGTAGATGCTAAAGTTGATTAAGAAGATCAATCCATTTTATTGTTATGTTCCCTTCCCATGCCCTTTAAGTATTTTCGAGATACTATGATTTATGGGAAAGAGTCGGTCTCATACAACAGTATAAAATCTGCATTTAAATCTAAAGAGCAGATTGATAGGGACATTACGGGGGAATCGAGTGGAACTCATGCTGAGGGTTTGTTTGTGAGGGGTAGAGGTGAAAATAGAGATTCTGAAGGTGGTAGATCCAAAGGGAGCTCGAAGTCTAGATACAAAAATAAAATTTGCAACTATTGCAAGAAAAGGGGGCAAATTAAGGCTCATTGTTTTAAATGAAAAAAATAAAGAAAAATATAAAAATGAGCAGAATACCAGCAATGCTGGTGAAGCTAGTGTAGCAAAAGATGAGAGTGATGAAATAATATTTGTGGCCATGGATAATAAGTCAAGGTATTCTAGTGAGTGGCTCATAGATTCGGGTTGTTCTTACAACATGAGTTATGATAGGGGGTATTTTTCCACTTATGAAGAGTGGGATGGTGGAATTATTTTGATGGGTAATAATGCTCCTTGTAAGGTTGTTGGTAGGGGAAAAATTCAAATCAAAATGTACGATGGCATTATTAGGACACTCACTAATGTTAGGCATGTTCCTGACTTAAAGAAAAATTTCATCTCTCTGGGCACTCTTGATGTTCTCGAGTACAGATATTCAGGTGATGTTGGAATCCTGAAAATCTGTAAAGGTGCTCTTGTGCTAATGGAGGCTTGTAGAGTTGGCACTTTTTATGTTTTGCAGGGATCTACAGTAACTAGGGCAGTGGCTGTCTCAACTTCCTCGGATGAAGACATCACCAAATTGTGGTATATGAGGTTTGGACACATGGGTCAGAAAGGCTTAACATTGTTAAGCAAGAGAGGTCTACTTTGTGGTCAAAGTACTGGTAAGTTGGACTTTTGTGAACACTGTATTTTTGGAAAGCAGAAAAGAGTTATCTTTCATTCACCTGCAGTTCATAAAACAAAAGGTACTTTGGACTACATTCATTATGATCTTTGTGGGCCCTCTCGTGTTCCTTCTAAGGGTGGTGCAAGATATATACTTACTTTTATTGATGACTATTTAAAAAAAGTTTGGGTATATTTTGGAAGCTTAATAGTGACGCTTTCCTAACATTTAAACAATGGAAGACTTTGATTGAAAAACAGACTGGAAAACAAATTAAGTGACTGAGGACTTACAATGGGTTGGAATTTTGTGGAAATGAATTCAATGAGTTCTACAAAAATGAAGGAATAGCTCGACATCGTACTGTTAGAATGACGCCTCAACAGAATGGTATGGCAGAGCGGATGAATCGTACTCTTTTGGAAAGAGCTCGGTGCATGATCTCAAATGCCAAGTTGACATTAGACTTTTGGGCAGAAGCCATATCTACGGCTTGTCACATCGTCAACCGCTCTCCATGTGAACCTCTTCTTTTCAGGACTCCGAAGGAAGTTTGGTCAGGTACTCCTACTGATTACACTAATTTAAGAATATTTGGGTATCCAGCTTATATACATGTTAATGAGGGAAAGCTAGAGCCCAGGGCTAAGAAATGTATTTTCCTTGGTTATGCTTCAGGGGTGAAAGGATATAGATTGTGGTATCCTGATCCCAAATCTCCCAAATTTGTAATTAGTATAGTTTTTACATTTGATGAATCTTATATGTTATATCCTGGAAAGAGTCTTGTAATCCATGTGATTCATAAAAAGAGGATAGTTCACAAAAGCAGGTGGAGTTAGAGATTAGTGGTTCTTCTGGGAGAAACCCAACCCAATAACTGGTTGAAGAATCTGATCATGAACGTTCTGAAGATCAACCGGGAAATGAGGATTATTCCATTTCCAGAGATAGATCGAGACGTGACATTCGATCACCATTGAGGTAAGCAAATTTGGTTGCATATGCTTTATCAGTGGCACAGGAAACAGGTGGAAATGAGGAGCCTTCCACATATTCAGAGGCAGTTTCAGGTGTTAATTCAGACAAATGGTTGGTGGCTATGAACAAAGAAATGGAATCTTTACACAAGAATAGAACATGGTATCTTGTGGTGCCACCAAAAGGAAAGAAAATTGTTGGTTGCAAATTGGTTTTCAAGAGAAAGGAAGATACTTCAGGTGTTGATAATGCAAGGTACAAACCATGATTGGTCGCAAAGGGCTACAGTCAGGTACAAGGTGTAGATTTCAATGATGTTTTCTCACATGTTGTGAAACATAGCTTTATTCGTGACTTTGGTTGCCATGTATGATCTGGAGTTAGAACAGCTGGATGTCAAGACATCTTTCTTGCATGGTGAATTAGATGAACATATCTATATGAGTCAACCTAAAGGTTTTGAAGTTCAAGGTAAAGAAGACCGGGTTTGCTTGTTGAAGAAATCCTTGTATAGATTAAAGCAGTCTCCAAGACAATGGTATAAGAGGTTTGATTCATTTATGTTGGGTCATGGTTTCTCCCGGAGCATGTATGATAGTTGTGTTTACTTTCAAAAGTTACAAGATAGCTCATTCATTTATTTGCTATTATATGTTGATGACATGCTCATTACGGCTAAGATTCTTACAGAAATTCATGAGTTAAAGGCCTTGTTGAATAGTGAATTTGAGATGAAGGATTTGGGTGTAGATAAGAAGATTCTTGGCATTGAGATAAGAAGAGATCGAGGAGTTGGAAAGTTGTACCTGACCTAGGAGAGTTACCTTAAGAATTTTTTAGAGCGATTTGGCATGCATAATGCCAAACCAATTAGCACTCCTCTTGGTAGCCATTTCAGGCTATCTGCTGCCCAATCACCAAAAACAGAGGAAAAAGAAGATTATATGGCTAGAGCTCCTTTTCAAATGCAGTTGGGAGTATAATGTATGTAATGGTTTGTACTCACCCTGATATCTCACAATTTGTTAATGTTGGTTGCAGGTATATGGCCAATGCGGGCAAATCACATTGGCAAGCTGTGAAGTGGATTCTTAGATACTTAAAGGGTTATGTATTTTGCATTTGAGGTTGTGCAATTAGCTTGAAAGCTACTCTACAACATGTAGTTTCTTTATCTACTATTGAGGAAAAAATATATGGCAGCCATAGAGACAATCAAAGAAGTTTTATGATTGTGAGGTCTCTTCAGCGAATTAACTCTACAACAAAGGGTTACTACCATTCACTGTGATAGCAAAAGTAAAATTTACTTGACTAAAAATTAGATGTATCATGAGCGGATGAAGCATATTGATATTAAGTATCACTTCATTCGTGATACCATTGCACAGAAGAAGATCCTTGTTAAGAAAATCCATACAAAGGATAATCCTGCTTATATGTTCACGAAGGCTCTTGCCTATTTCAAGTTCAAACAGTGCTTGGACTTGATTGGTGTTCATTGTTGGTGATTCAGCCCATTAGGGCCATGCTGGAGGAGGGTGGGTAAGCTATGACTTTTGGGGTTCAGACCAAGGTGGAGATTTGTGAAGAAATGTGGTCTTCATCCAATTATCCACGAACATTCACTTCTTTGCAGGATAGCAAAGACAATCATTCAAAGCATTAAATTGTAACACTATTCTCATCCCATGCTTAGCAAGTTGAAGCATTATTTCTTTGACTATTGGGGTTCAACTATCATGGGTTTTTGGCAAGAACCATTTGGAAGTAATGTTCACAACCCATGCTTGAAGCAAGAAGGAGAATTTCTTCGGATAAGTTTTGTTTGGGAGCTCTTGGCCATTGGTGAACTTGGATTAGTATAAATAGGGGATGAACTTAGTAGTTCAAACACACATCAAGGATAACATTCCTTTGCTACTTGCTTTCTTCTCCCTTTAACTCTTCTTTGTAGTTGTAGAAGCCAAAGCCCTCATATTTATATTTTGCCACATAATTCCTTCATAGGTGGTAGGCAAAACTTTGTAATACTTTCTCCACGTATAGTGAAGCTTCTGGTCTCCTCCGGCCGTGGATGTAGGTCAACTTGACCGAACCACATAAATCCTTGTGTCCATTATTTCATTTATTTTGTTTATGTTTTTTTTGTTATCCATCTTGTCAGGCTCACAGATATCTCGTGTGATTCATATTCCTAACGCTAACATATTATGACATACTATGACATTGATGCAATATGGTTTATACCTTACATATTAAGTTTAATTGGTCTACGTAGTTCACTAACTATTCTGGCGAGAAATTTGTGAAATATAACAATGTCTAATCATAATTATGGTAGATGGCACATTAATTTGGCAGCTTGTGAAAGGAAAGCTGATTCATTATTGTTCCCTTTTATTTAATCGATAGGTTAGTGCACACTTTGGTCCCTGCTAGGGCCATCGTCCATGCCCTCTTTTATAACTAGGCTTTGAATTAGTGAAATTTTTCACTACATTGTTTTGGTAAACATTCTCTTCAACCACATGTTCTTTCATTTTTCCATGCTTCAAATTTAAGGTGCATATAGCTATAAGATTCAAGTCACACCCCTATTAAAAATTATAAATGTTAGTGCAATTTCTTGAAGGAACTACCCAACGTTATAAGACCATGTCATTGATTCTGTCGTGGTTTTTCAACTTGCAGGTGGTTGATGACGGTGAGATCGCAGTGGTTTCGGCTCCGGTGACGGGGTTCGTTGGTGGTGCAACGTTTGAGTGTTCTTCCCTAGATATTGAAATGGAAGAAGTTTCAGGATCCACTGGACTTCAATAGATTTAATCGTTGTGTCTTCTAGTTTAGTCCTAGAAGAGGATATTTATAGGTAATTTGTTGCTTATATGTATATACATATATATATATATATATATACATGTGAATGTTTGTGTAGGAGAATCGACATCTATAATTAAGTTATAATTCAATATTTTAGGTTAGTGTTGATTTTTTATAGGTTTTAAAATAAAACTTCATTACTATAAGAGACACTAGTGGAGAACATTATGTCAATGAGGGTTTAAGCGGCCTAAGGAAGGCAATTTTCACACATTATCTCTGGTACCGCCGCTGTTCTTACCACAATGCACGACGATGTATAATCGCCATGTTATAGTGAATACCACTATGTTGTTACCAATTCCCGCTTTTTATGTCGTCTAATTGTCTAGCTCTCAAAATTTCATCCTTTCGAAAATTAATACGGCATGTTGGGTATAGAGCTTAGTAGGGTAATATATTTGTTGGTGTGGTTCTGGACGTAGCAGTTGCGATATTTTAATTTATTTCAGTTTTGCTTTTTAAACCTTTTGTTGTCGACCAGATGTTAGTTATGATATCGGTTCTTTAGTTGGAATTTTTATTCATTTTCTAAATTTACGAATTTGAAGCTCTCTCCATCGCAATGTGGCTATAGGCACATGTTTGTCTCGAACTAACAGCATTTGCATAACACCTAGTGAGTGCATTACAACCAAACAAAATTGAAGAACAATATCTATAAGATCTGCTAGTTTACAAGAACTTACAATGAAACTCTTAGCATTGAAACTATATAACATAACTAATGTAAATGAACAAAAGCAAAATGGCATAACTGTTTTTGTAAGGGCCAATGCGAGATGGTTATCCTCTAACCTATTTTTCACCATTTTTATCATTTCCCCCTAAACTTGGAAGAGGGATTGGAGTGACCAACGGGTGACGCCGTCACCTTGTACACTAGGTTTTCGATCATACCTAACATAGACAACAAACAAAAGGATTCTTAAATTTAGTCAACATAACTAAGTTGCAAATAGATGGGCATGTGGCATCTGTCTAAAAGAAACTTTACCTCGCATTTTGTTTCTACTTCTCATAATCTTGTTGTGCCCAATGACAACTTGGTTTCGATATATCTTGTATTTCATCGTTGGTTTTTTCTTTGTAACTGCATCCTCAATTGGAATGAGTTCCACCTACACAAACCCAAGCAAATGCATTTCATATTTTTAACAACGAACACGAGCAAAAACGAAGGTCTAAGGTTTCTTACAAAATCTAAAATTTTCAGATAAGTTGTAAAA
Organism: Rubia yunnanensis; assembly: GCA_037428765.1. Lineage (NCBI taxonomy): Eukaryota > Viridiplantae > Streptophyta > Magnoliopsida > Gentianales > Rubiaceae > Rubia > Rubia yunnanensis. The sequence goes on along the minus strand of CM075065.1, from coordinate 110,512,496 downwards.
ATGAACTACTATGGCAAAGTAGAATAGCGACAATAGAAGCTATATTAACAAAGATAACTACAATAAATCATTAGTCCTTATTGACAATGTACAACAAAAAACTGCTTCTTCAAGTCCAAAACCTAAAGAGTTCAGAAATTACGTTGGAATGATATTTTGAATGTCCTCCCGCCATGATGAATCCATGTAATTGAAATGGTGGTTCACTGAGGAGAATGAAAATTTTAACCTAACCCTCCCACTCTATCAAAACAATTGTTCCTGCCCAAATTTGGTGTGTCATTCTACACCAAAAATAAATCGAGCTCTGAGCTAAAATTTTCACTTTGCGATTCTATGGTCGGTATGGGCAGACCGACCAGTATAGTTACCAGCAAATTCATTTTCCAAGAGATTGGCAAGACTTTTTCCTTAATCTTTAATCTGCGAATTTGTGACCAAAAGAACAAGATGAGGGTAAAAAACAATTGGGTAGAAATGAGAACAAGAAATTGCTACAGATTGCGAAAAGATTCAACTATGATGAGAAATTTCTAGTTCCTATCAATTCTGTACTGAATTTCTATCTTGATCCTTGATGCAAAGATGACTTTAAATGCACCCATGAAAATTGGTTTTAGTTGCAAGCAACCAATCTTTCCTCACCTAGTCGATAATCAGGAGGACGCCTCACTAACTATTTCTCTAACTAACATATAACCAAAGAGACACTCTATAGATTTAATATGCTAGCAGCATTAAGAATGAGAAAGACCCAATTCATAACCAACAAACTCTGACACGGTATTGTTAAATAAAGACTGTTTTTCCCTATTACTGATTGAACTGAAATTATAATTACGGATGATTGGTTCAATTGGTATTAAATTAACTAATTTGCTCTCAAATATTGGCCACCACTCAATAACATGAAAGAAATCAGAAACCTTATAATTAAGAATGACATATGCTAACATGCAATAAAAGGATAAAAACTAATTAGATCTCACGAGAATCGATGCTAGTAGTTCCTTGATCTTTACCCGAAAAGATTAATTTAGCTTGAATACATAATTGAATTAAAAATCAAAAGCATAAAAATAAATGATGAAATTTGTCTGAATAGAATTATGAAAAGCTCAAAAACGTGAATACAGTTTCTGTGCGAATGACTGTCTGGCCCAATGTGTGCGAATAGTATACTACGTATAAATGAAAAACCGAGTATGGAAAAATTACTACAACCAAAAGATAGACAAGTAATAAAATATTTATTTTCTTATCTATTTTAAATATAAAGAGCTAAACAAAATTATCTCTCCTAAAATTTAGGAGTCTTTCAATCAATCCAGATTCTTTTTTCAACTACATTTTGACTTGGCATAATTTAGCAAAATAATCCATCAATTTTTCCAACATCTCCATATTTTCCACCTCTTCCATCTCCAAGCAAAAATAGCAACTTCCTTAAAGTTTCCGGAATACTAGTCGGTATGGGCATACCGACCACAAACTGCAGCAACTTGATATTTCTGCCTCTAAATCTCTAAATTACAATAAGATTCCAAATAACATAACTATCCAAGGATTTACTCAACATTTCTGATCAATAACAACCCAAAACACATGTTAAAATAAAGCCCATCAGACGGCTTAAATCACATCGCCTAGAATTTGACATAAAGTCCGAGCCACTTTGGACACTAACGATTGTTTTGAGGCAGTGGCTGGTGACATGATTATTCATTTTATCTTGAAAATATATTAGGCGATCCAACTTAAGAAATTAGAAACATTTCGGAGCCCAGAACTTCATATATTGCCAAACCTTTCGGAATGGAATATGTGTTGAAAGAAATTAACATTACAAACAAAATATGGAACTCGTGAGTGCTTTTGAATTAGAAGATTTGTTGGACATGACCAAAAAAGAAAGAATCTTCTACTTGATATCGAAAGATTTACCCAAAACATTTGACCCTCGAACATATCACCATTTTTGCATCCAAATTCGATAATGTAAACAACCATATTATTCTAAACAAACTAACATTTACATAATTGCTTCCAAAAAGCCTAAACTATTAAAACATGTTTCTAGTTGGGAAGATTGGAAAAATTACAAAATAGAGCGGTTTCTATTTCACAATTACAAGCAGGGCAATCTGTGTGCTCAAATTTGTTATCCCAACACATTCTTCTGATATGGTGATTTGTAGCAGTACAAAAGGTTAGATGACAACAATTAATGAGTACTTTATTCCAAAACCAAATCCCTCTCACGGTTTTGAGCAACCATTGTTGACAACCAATAGTCTTCGGGGGATCCATTCCTTAATTCTTCAATTGAATCAAACTAAACCATCTTTAATGCTTCTGTTCACCTTCTAAAAATATTTTTTAAAACCTGCAACACGTAATAATCTCCTAGATGCCCTAAATGATGAGCTTTTTCTAGCGATTGGAAACCTTTGGTCGGACTTTCCTCCCCAAGATAATTCTGTTGAAAATGGATAAAAATTCAAGAATAAGTTACCAAAAAGTATTCAAGCACTAAATCTAACACATGAAAAATAACCACTCACAACCTGTACAATGCTTTCAAATTTTTAGCCATTTTGCATTTCCTGATGAAGTTGTCCAATCGGTTTTTTGGACGCCATGTAGTACGTGCAACACCTTCAAAAAGACACTTTTTATATTAAGCAGCATTTGGAAATATTGTTTAACTTATGGAAACTACATTATAAAAAAACAACACAAGTGACTAACATTCGAACCTTTATTTTGCCATCAAATGTTGGGATTAACACATAATAAAACATACTATAGTTTCTCCATCTGGAGGTTGAGCAATGAACATGGTGCAACTCTGAAAACAATAATATCATCTGGTAGCATTTCTAATGGTGTGTTCACTTGTCTTATTATCACTGTAAAAATTTTGGATGAAGATGAGGTTAAAATTTGGATGAATGTGATGGTAAAAATTCAGATGAATATGATGGTAAAAATTCAGATGAATAGGATTAAAGCGGGTTAGAAATGACAATTGAAATGAATATATATATATATATATATATATATATGTAAAAATGAAGGGTAATGATGATTCTTAGGGAGAGTCACTAGTGTAGGTGCCTCCGTTAAAAGCGGTTCCTTTGGATAATGGAAGTCACTTTGGGGGTGACTTCTATGGATGTGACTTCCATTTATGATGATAGAAGGCGGTTCCTAGAACCACCTTGTAATGCATCAACTGAAGGTGGTTCAAAACTGATTTCTAACTATGGGGTGGAACCACCTTCTATCTGTTCCGAGCTCGGAACAACCTGGTTGCCGCCGGACCGTGGCTCCTATTACGAACTCGTAACATGAGTCACACTGCCAGATCATTGAGGTTGTTATGGACTTGGAATGACCTTTAAACCATCTGATGCGTTAATGGGTTCTGGACTCGAGACGAAAGGATTTGTATCGGATATTTATATTTTTTATGAACTTAGAAGTCATGTGGTTTCCGAGATCTGATGTGTTTTCTAATCCGAGTCTGTGATGTTTTTGGTTTTGATAATTAGATGTTTTATTTTAGGTTCTACACTCGGAACAGTTTCCGGATCTTTTCATTCGAGTTCGTAACTTTTAATCTGGTCTTTGAAAATAAAATAAAAAAGCAACGATAAATGTTCCAATTTTTTAACACCATTAGGAAATTATGGTCAAAATGGTGCAATTTCATTGTAATCCAGCACTATGAAAGCCTCAAATACTAGGTCAAGATACAATAAAATAACTTTTCATTTTCACATTATCCATAAAAAATCTATAGACTACGCTAGGGCAGCAACAATCTACATATAGGAATAGAAATGTAACAAAATCTATTCCAATGACAATATCTTCATATATACTACCTACCTATACCACCGCTACCTTGGGATTTCAAATGGATTTGGAACGGGCATTGACAATATACCTTGTCAAGCAATTTCTTGCGATGTTCATATCAGTTTGTGAATACGGCTTCTCATCCTCTTTAAACATCTGTTAGTTTGGATCAGTGTTATTAATATGTGCAATAAAACTATAGCATTGAATCAATGGAATAAGACCTGATTCAAATCTTACATTATTGATTTCTAGAAAATCCATACGGATTTGTTAAAGACACTCTGCCGCATATAGCATTACGTAATACCTGCACTCCTAATTCTTTGCTTGTTTCTTGTACTATTGAATACAAAAGAATTAAATAATAATGGCAAACCTTTAGAGTTATAGACTCAAATTGAATTGTGAATATGAAAAAAAAGGTTCACCTTGATCTCGACTCTCTCCAAACCCTTTGTAGTATATTCGGTAAGAAAAGCAACAGAAGCATCCATAATCACAATAAATGACCCGAACGGTAGATAATGTAGAGAATCCATCCAATAAATGCGGTTCTTCTCCGGGAAAATAAATATTAATCTCCAATGGTCCCTTAAAGAATGCGATACATTAAAATTGATCCAAAAAATATGTTGTTTTAAGTAGATTTGATATTTGACCATTATCTCTCAACGTATGGGGAGACGAATATTTTTTATTTGTTCATCCAAGACTTTTGCGGATGTAGTCGACCCACTCTTTGACCGTGTTTCCAATTTCTTGTGTCATCGCCGGGCACAAATACCTTATCCATCTTTTCTCCCTTTGATGCGCAAATCAATATATGTACCTTTCAAATAGAATGAGAAAACTTTAATTGTAAAAATATTAAAGCTAATAAACTATTCATTCCAATTATGAAATTATATAGTACTTACAGTATGTATAAGGACATTATGGTTTGATTGACTAGGACACCTCCACAAGAATTTGAAGTCACTCTATGTGGCGATTATTTCTCTCTTTTGGCCAAATACACATTCATTGCCCAAAAATGTGTAGGTTGAGTTTACTTGGTGTCCGCCAATCAAATCATACAAGACTCTAACAAAGCGAGGTTATTCATTCAAAACTTGTGCCCTAGTGAATGCGGGCTTAGCCTTCTTCAGTGTTTTGCGAACAAATCCCGGCGCGAGTTTAGGCTTGGCCTTCAAATGACCATCCTTTGTAAGGTCCAAATAGATTAGGCAATGGGGGCATAGGAGAAAAAGTCCTTCGACGGTTCCCACGTGCTTAAATTGGCCATCAGGAATCGGCAATAGGGCATTGAGCACTAGTTGCTTCTCAAGTGAGACTCTACATATCCCATCTCGAACTGGAACGAAGTATTGTTGTCGCATTGACTCGTGCAAAATACCATCCGCATGATCAATGTACAACTCACACAAATGTGATGTCTACAATGAAAAAACAATAAGTAAGTGAAACAAATGAAGGTAAATCAAATTGTATTTGATTATAAATATAAAATTATAACCTTTTTTTTGCGGACATGATGGCTTGGTCAAAATTATTGACCGCATCCCCTTGCGGAGGTTGAATAGGTTTGTGGTTAACCTTTTCATCTCCCGGTGAGTGGCGTGATTCTCTAGAAGGCGGAGTCCAACCATGTGTTAAATTCGCTAAATTATTTGGTACGGGGAGACTAGTGTGTTCAATTAACTTACGGATCAAGATATCTTGTTGCTCGATCTTTTTGTCTCGTTTTAGCATTTCCTTCTGCAATACATGAACCCGAGATGATTTAGCCTTGTTGAATGATCCAAGAATTCTGAAAGCATCCCTTTGTGATAAGAATGATCCAACACCTCTTGCACGCCCTGGGTGATCGGGTTTTTCCGTAGCCTCGCTGATGATGTCATGCTTACCCGTGGAAATGAATCACCCTTCCCATTTTGCTTGCTTTAATTTAGTGTACACATGAGTGTTATATAAAACAATTCAGTTTATTATGTTGGATTTCAATTTAAAAATAGAAAAAAAATTACAGGTTCTTTCCACTCGGTTGGCAATTTCTTGCTCTGGTTCATTAGCATTTTCACCTTTACTTTGCTTTATGGATAATCAGGAATAGATCGCACTGGTCAATCTCTTCCTCATCCATGGGTATTACCGATGCTCTTGCCTCCTCCTCGGTCTTTCCCTTGCTAATTTCTATTTGGACATCCCTTTCAAATTGTTCCTTAATTAACAGTGGGGCCGTCAATTCATATCCACCGCGACTCTGACGATGAGGGATTTTTTTTCCTTTTAAAATTGGTGTTTTTACTCCTTATAACCTACATTTGTAGGCAATAGTATTTATTTAAATACAAATTAAATATATAGGGTCAAAATAAAAATAAGCAACATTTATTTGTGCTTACATTTTCATCATTCTCCAAAGCTCGCCTCTTGTGGATCTCCCAACTTTTGGGTTGAATATGTTAATAAATTAACCACAGATGATCCACCTTGTTACTATAAAATAGGAAATCTTGCGATAGGGTATATTTGTGCTCCCTCCAACTCTTCGCCATCGTGGCTATTGCCATTTTCCTTATCTCATTCATATCTGGGGCATTGAACTCAAACGATGTCATTCATATTTACATAAATTTGATTTATCGTATAACATTTTAGACCCAGAAGATTGTTAAAAGATTCATCAAGGATGTTTTTCAGAAGAGGATGGCTGCAGAACCTGATGAGAAGAGCCATCGTGGAGATATACTTGACCACGTCCTCCAAGACAGAGACACTAGAGAACACTATGGTGAAGACTTTGCAGACATATCCACTCAGTTTATGTTCGATCTGCTATTTGTGATCTTCGAATCCATCTCCACAATGTTGGCATTAGCGATGAAGCTACTTCATGATCATCCTACAGTTGTAGAAGAATTGATGGTAATTAACACACGTAAACACACATACTATATATAAATTTGTATTGTTAAAATTTATCTTAGAACGGAACATAACAGAAATATAAAAGTAGAATGAGTAGATGAAATTAATGAATCTTACCTATAAATGAAAGTGTTTCAAATATAAAAAAAACCAAAGAAAAAAAGTGTGCCGAATTCATAGAGATGTGTGTCTTACCACTTAACGACTTGTATTGTTTTTCTGTACAGGCCGAGCACAAGGCAATTCTGAAAAAGAGGGAGAATTCCCCATTAAGTTGGAGTGAATACAAATCCATGACATTTACCAGTCAGGTTATCAATGAAGTTCTGAGGTTGGGGAGCACCATTCCCGGGCTTTTCCGTCGAGCCATCAAAGACATCCCTGCAAATGGTACTGTACTTCCCCCTTATCAAATGAGTCTGTCTCCTATGAGACCGTCTCCTAGTTAGACTAGGGACTGAAGGCAAAATAGGAAAAGAGCAAATCAAATTTGGGGGCAAAAATACAATTAATTTGGACTTGGGGTAATAAATGAAAAATGCAAAAAACTTGGGAGACCAAACAAAAAAAAGAAATTTACCAAAAATGCGTCTTCCTCCTTAAATTTGGTTACTCCGGCGGCGCTGCCTCGCTCTCCACCAATGTCGCTTCGCTCTCCATCGTCGCCGCCTCGCCTCCTTGCTCTCTCCTTCGTCACCTCTTTGTCTCCTCACCTTCTCTGCTGTCGAATCCACTTCTTTTCCCCGAATCAACTTCACCACCATCGACCGGCTCTAATTCTCCAGCTCTCAACAAGCCTCAATTCGCAATCAGTGATAATCAATAAGCTCAAAATCTCAGCCGATGAATTTCTCTGATATCAATTTTAGAGTTTGCAACGTACTTCCAGCTTCAAATTGCTTCGCATCTGAGCTTAGGTTTTCAAATTTGGTTTTCCGGCATCGTCGTCTTCGTCGGAGGCTAAGGATTCAAATTTGATTCAATGGCGTCGTCCTCTTCGTTGGAGGTAAGGGATTTGTGAGTCGTCTTCAAATGCCAAATCTGGCGTCATCTCAAATTTGGCTAAATCCAGCGTCGTCGTCTTCAAATTTGACCAAATCTGGCGGGTCGGGTAATTTTCCAACGACTGTATAAGGAGGAATCAATTTCATAATTTCCTGACAAATTTCCATCGAATTTCCGATGAATTTTCAGCCGATCGAAGAAGGAATAGAGAAGATTCTGGCCGATCGAAGCTCCGGGTTGATTCCGGGGCAATCCATTTTGAAGAGTGGATCCAAATTAATTATTTTGGGTCTGCTTGTTTTTGCACTTGTGTTGGGCCTAACTTTTAAAACATCACTTTCAAATTTTAATTCTTCCTATAAAATTATTAAAACATCATTTATGCCTGATTGTTTAAGATTTGTTTTTAGTTGGGCCTAACTTTTAAAACTCTACCTTTAAATTATAATTCATCCTATTAAATTATTAAAACATCAAGGTTAAAAATTATTAAAACAGCAAGGTTAAACGTCAAATAGATAAGTTAAAATTTGAAAAATTAATAAAACAACATCCCATAGAAAACTAAAATAGACATAATGCTCAGTTCATCTAAAATTAGCTTGTCGGAATTTAAATATTATTTACTATTATATTGAGATGCTACACAGTTATGTTGTGATGGTTTTTTTATTTGATGTTGTATAAAATTACTGATGAAGATGTTTATGTAAACAAGATATTCACATGCTCCACTGCACTTATACATTCAAGTGTTGTTGCATTAAAATAACTTGTTAAACATCATTCATTACAAAAAAAGGTTCAAATGCCCTAAAAATTCGCTAACATAAAAATAGATGAAATTCAAATATATCTAAAATATCAACAACAATGTAGTGCCCCATCTCTAACAAATAAACCATTACTTTTAAAACATCATTCAAACAATACATCCCAAGCAATCAAATTCTATCCCCCCTCCCCCGACTTATTTCCCCTCATTGCACGCTTGTTCATGAACATGCCTTTTCTCTTGCTAGTTTTGAAGAGGATGACTCTTCTACTCCACAAACACCAAGATCAAAGGTCAGCTCCGGTCCTCCGTTCAAGGGAACATTTTTAGGATCATGATTCCTCATAGCATGTTTTTATTACCTCATCAATGGCATCGTAAAGCTCTACCTTGGAAAGTGTTCATGTGAAAAAAACATAAAACATCACAAACAGTAATAAAAACTCCAATGTCTGAAATTAAAACATCATAATAGAACACATAATATGACTGACAACTACATTGTGAAACATCAAATACAGTATTTAAAACATCAGTATCAAAATTTTAAAAAAAATCAATTAGTACACACTAAAATATCAAAAGAATGAAACAGAACATTAATTGCACACTTAAATATGAAAACACCACGAGCATCAAATATTGAAATTAAAACATCACACCAACACAGATAAAAGTACTTAAAACCTAAAGCATAAAACATCACACTATAAAATCATAAACATCAACAATAGTATGTAAAAAGCCAACGTACAATGGGCAATTCTTGTCATTAAGCAATGACTCTAGTACCTCAAGTTTACCATGAAATTCTCTAGTAGCATTCTTCACCATCTCATCATATCGATCATCAAAATCTAATTCAACCCCTTCCTTGATTCCAAAATCTCCACCTATATGCGTCGGTTGCTCCCCGTGCCATATCCAACATGCGTAACTTCTTTGGAAACCTTGAATTATGAGATGTTCACGCAACTTATTCCTCCCTAAATAAGCATCGTTCCTCCAATCCTTTAATCAAATTGGCCGGATGCATTTATTGCTAGTTTTTATAAGTTATGATATCGAAACTTTAATCGGACCTTAATAAATTCTAGTCAAAGATAGTCTCATATTGTTCCAGCTACGGAACTTTAAACCGACAGAGCCTACGAATTTGGAAGAAACGTTGTTCCTTCTATTATGATGCAAAATGACTAGTTCTAGATCCGGAACAACGTTCAGATCGTTGTTCCAAACTCGGAACCAGTCATGTTCAAATTCACCTCATCAGAACAGTCTTCCATCACCCACAATCAAAGGAGGTTATAATAAAACCGTCTTTAAATAGGCAATAACTGCCTTTAATTAATTGGGCAGTCCGATTCACAGAGGTTCCATGCTCGGAACCTCTTCTAGAAGATGGTTTTAAGGAATCATCGTGGAACTGCCTTCTAATGCTGTCTTTAATGAGACATCCTCCACTAGTGAGTTTTTACAAATTCTACCTAGGAATTTGAAACGCACCCCTTGGAAACCATTTCCATGGATGCACGCTAGGTGTTAATGTGCATGTAAGATGTAACTCATATTTTAAAATTTTGACACAGGTTCCAGTCTCGTGACTCAAGTCCGATAGAAGATCTGATTCGTTATAGTTCATTATGATGATGTTTAATTTAACCCCCGCATTTTCAAACTATACATTGCAGCGCTTTATCTTTCAACAGTGTAAAATGTACATGAATATATGGTAAATAAAATCAAACTAACGTCCAATGAAATTCCATAGCCATCCAATGATTTTCCGTCCTCTTGACCCAATCATCCGATATCTTAAAATATGACAGACGGCAGTTCCGAGCAATAAATTGTAAATGTTGTGCAACTGTGCCTCTAATAGCCAAAATAGCACTAGTGAAAAAGCCTCATGTTAGACTGACATATCGATGTGGAGGTGAATATGTAGACTGACATATCGATGTGGAGGTGAATATGTTAGACTGACATATCGATCAAGGTGATTAGAAGTGACTGTGGAGGTGAATATGTAGAGCCATTTAGGGACTATTGTTCTGAACATAGCATTATTCACAAGGTCACTGCCCCATACTCGTCTCAATCTAATGGTGTGGCTGAACGTAAAAATTGCACTCTTAAAGAGATGATAAATGCGATGTTGATAAGTTCTGGGTTTCCACAGAGCATGTTCGGGGAGGCTATTTTGACGGCCAACTATCTTTTGAATAAGATACCCCATAATGATGAGAAAACAACTCCTCATGAGTTATGGAAAGGCACAAAGCCGTCCTTTACATACCAGCGAATGTGGGGGTTCCTTGCGAAGGTGTTGATCCCACCCCCCAAGAAGTTAAATATTGGACCTAAAACGGTTGATTGTATCTTTATAGGATATGCACATGAGAGTAGTGCTAATTGCTTCCTTGTACATGAATCTAATCATCCCGAGAATCACAAGAACACGATCATGGAATCAAGAAATACAAATTTCTTAGAGGATGTGTTCCCTACCAAGGAAAGAGCTGAATCATCGAAGAGAACCATTGAGTTACTAGACGAAAGTGTAGTAATTCTTGACGATGTCGAGGATCAAGAGGAGGAAGGGGATGAACCTAGACGAAGTAAATGGATTAGGACCAAAAAATCATTTGGTCCTGATTATCTAACGTTTATGCTTGAAATTGGGCCACAAAGCTATAAAGAAGCTGTAAATTTGTCTGAGAGGCCTATGTGAAAAGAAGCGATTAAAAGCGAAATCGACTCGATTCTACAAAATCATACTTTGGAGCTAGTGAACTTACCTCCGAGGTGTAAACCACTGGGCTACAAATGGATCTTCAAGAAGAAGATGAGATCGGATGGCCCGATTGACAAGTATAAAGCCAGACTTGTAATCAAAGGTTATAGACAAAAGGAATGTCTTGACTACTTTGATACTTATTCTCCAGTCATGAGAATAAGTTCCATTAGAATGATACTTGTTATCAGCGCATTCCGAAAGCTTGAAGTTCATCAAATAGATGTGAATACGGCCTTCTTGAATGGAGATTTAGAGGAAGAAATCTACATGGAGCAACCTGAGGAGTTTACGGCTCCCGGTCAAGGAGGAAAAAGTTTGCAAGTTGGTGAAATCATTGTATGGTCTCAAACAAGAACCAAAACAGTGTTATGAGAAGTTTGACTATGTCGTCCTTGCCAATGGTTTCAAAATCAATAAGTGTGATAAGTGCCTCTACGTGAAAGACATGGAAATGGATATGTAATCCTATGTTTATATGTAGATGACTTGCTCATTGTAGGTAGTAATGAAAAAATGATCAAATCTACCAAGGACATGTTGAATTCTTGTTTTGACATAAGGGATATGGGACTGGCGGATGTGATCTTAGGGATAAAGATCGTTCGAAGCTCTGATGGTATCACCTTAACCCAGTCTCATTATGTAGATAAAATTCTTGGGAAATTCAACAAGAAGGACTCAGAGGTGGCGATGACTCCAATAGATCCGAATTAGCATCTACGAAAGAACAAATTGGAGGCTGTTAATTAGGTGGAGTACTCGAGAGTCATTGGGAGACTGATTTACTTGATAAGTTGTACTAGACCAGACATTGCCTACACTGTAAGTAGGTTGAGTAGATACACGAGTAACCCCAGTATGACTCACTGGAAAGCGATAACTAGAGTACTGAGATATCTACATTTTACTCATGATTATGGTCTACATTATACGAGTTATCCAACTGTAGTTGAAGGATATAGTGATGCAAACTTGATAAAAGATATAAAGATTATGAAATCCACGGGTGGGTATGTATTTACACTAGGTGGAGGAGTAGTCTCATGGAATTCCTCTAAACAAATGGTTATTACTCGATCCACGATGGAATCCAAGTTTGTTGCCTTAGACAAGGAGGGTGAGGAGGCCGAATGTCTCCTTCAATTCGTAGAGGGCATTCCTAGATGGCCGAAGCCTATGCCAGCAATATGTATACATTGTGATAGTGTATTTGCTATTGGAAAGTCTCAGAATATGCTCTATAATGGGAAGTCTCGTCATATTCGATGGAGACAGAGTTCCATAAGACAACTTCTCTCAACTGGAGTGATCACAATTGACTATGTAAGGTCAAAGGATAACATAGCCGATCCCTTGACTAAAGGTTTGAATCGAGAAGTAGTTGAAATATCATCAAGAGGAATGGGATTGAAGTCCATTAAATGATGGGTTACGTACGTGGACACCTAACCTAAGTGACTGGAGATCCCAAGATCTAGGCCATCGCAATCACTGTGGGGGTTTCATACCTCTTGTATTATTCCTACAATAAAGAAACAATGATGTGAATAGAGGTTAAGTATTAAATTGCTTTTAATGATTCATGGCATTGAGTGTTTAGTACTTAAAAGATCGCATAGTTTACGGAACTGCTCTTACGCCAAGAATCATCTATGTAAGTGAGAAGTGTGTCCTCTTTGAAAGGGAATTGTTGGGACACAATTCTTTAGAAACCTTATAGAACTAGGCGTGTGCCATGGCCTGATTAATGGACACAACCAAGGAAAGCGCAAGAGCTAGGAAAGATGTCTGTAGGAAGTGCATTGTCGTTCACACAAGCGGTAGGGGAAGTTCAAGGACATCGCGTCTACTTCCTAACCAGTGGGCTAAGTATACTTTCTCAAGGGAAAGTTCAAAGGGTGACACCTACTTATCCTATGCAGCATCTATGATGTCGAAATGAATCTATTACCATGTCAAACTCTGTATCTGACGTGATTGTTCTGATTCTTACATCAATATCAATTCATGTGGGGGATTGTTGGAAAATGATTGCTAAAAGGTTGAAATTTGTCAACATTTTGGGCTTCGTTTTGAGTGGGACCCAAATAGATTTTGGGCCAGTGAATGTCATTTTTGGGTTCTTCTCCGCGAGTACTATAAAATCGACTATTCAAACTCTCAAAATGGATCAAGGTTGAATGTGATATGGATGTTTGAAATGTCACTCTTGAAAGAGAAAAAATGGGCGGAAATTGGCCACGAGTAATTTTTCTCTGGACTATCCAAAACGCATATGGACCGCGTAGAAGTTTTTGGAAGGCCCTACCGCATAGTATATATGGAATTGCTTGTGTGTAATTCTTAAGAGATAAGAACGGAATACTTCCATATTCTGTGAGATATCTTGTTTTAAATAAATATGCGGTTTACCATGTTTAATACACTGAAAAATATTTGTGCAAATATTTCTTCCATTTCCAGCAGATTTGATTCGAGTATTCATGGAATATCTCGAATTTGGTGAGTTGGTGATTGAAGAATATTCTTCTCTAATTACAGAAAATCAGAATATCCCATTTCCATGATTAAGGTCTCTTAGAGCAGTATAAATAGAGCCTCTAAGTCAGTCAGAAAACTTGCACCATTCTTAAGTTCCTCATTTCTTCTAAACTTGAGTCTCACTTCTTTCTTCCTCTATCGGTGATATACGTTCGGGCCTTTCGAGAATCACAAGTAATGCTTATGTGTTAATTGTTACCTGCGATGGTTTTACCCTGGGGAACGATGTCCACGACGAGACTAATTCGTTTCAAGGGCAGCGAGTGTTACTTGTGACTCTATCACTTTGTGATTACTTGAAAACGTGATTTATGCTTTGATTATTTTTAATTTAAAATTTTCGATTGTATGCATGAATGATGAATAAAAGATAATTATTCTTGTATATGTTATTTGTTTGTTCAATTTTTATTATTTAATTGTTTGCATGGTATTATCAATATGCATGCTCAACAATATATATATATATATATATATATATATATATATATATATATATATATTGTTGCGACAAACAACGAATATATAACCCGCAGAAGTAATCAACGATGAGTCTACTAGCAATTGACATGATTAAAAGAAAATTAAAAAGTGCAAGAACACGAAATTTTACCTAAGTTCGATGTTTCCACCTACGTCCTACAAGAATGATTCCACTAGATTACAAGGATTATAATCCACCTAGATTTCTCCTTTCTCTCAAACTTTCTCTCGAAGTGTTTTTCCCCTGGTGTTCTAAACCCTCTCTCGGCTCACTGTTCCCAGTACCCCGTAGCCTATTTATCCCCATGGCATCAAACTTTCTCTCAAAGTGTTTTTCCCCTGGTGTTTTAAACCCTCTCTCGGCTCACTGTTCCCAGTACCCCGTAGCCTATTTATCCCCAAGGCAAACATAGAGTTATACACTTGGTCAAACTAGCACCCTTGACTTTTCTTTGAGCACACACGTTCCTTACCTAAGAAATGTCACTTACAAAGGACCCTGGGCTAACGGCCCAACTAATTTAAAGCCACAAACTCACAAATCTCCACCCTGGCTTTAAGAAGAATCGGGCCCGAACAACAATCAACAACACCGAGAACCTCCATTGAACCATTCTTCACATCCACCTCTAGTAGCTCAATTCTGTGACGTTATTCAAGTCGCAACAATGTTGAAACTTGATCCTCGTCACTGCCTTTGTAGCCATATCTGCCGGATTCTTGTTCGTGTGCACTTTCTCAACAACAACGGACCCCTCGGCGACCACATTTCGAATGAAGTGTAGCTTTATGTCGATGTGCTTTGTCTTCTCATGATACATTTGGTTCTTGGTAAAGTGTATCACGTTTGCTTATCACAAAACACCTCCACCTCATTTTGCGCGATCCCAAGTTCACCGATCAACCCCTTTAACCAAAGACATTCCTTCACACCTTCCATAAGGGTGATGTGCTCAGCCTCCATTGTAGAAAGTGCAACCACCGGTTGTTATTGCGCCTTCCAACTCACCGCACAACCAAATAAGGTGAAAACCTACCCGGTCAATGACCGCCTCTTGTCCAAGTCACCTGCAAAGTCCGCATCAACTTATCCTCTCAATTTAACCTAACCTCTATTCACCCATTTGTAGTGTAAGCCAACATTTGAAGTTCCATTCACAAAGCAAAGAACCCGCTTCGTTGCCTCCCAATGTTCTCTATCCGGGTTGGCCATAAATCAGCTCACAAGGCTAGCCACATATGCTAAATCCACTTGTGTGCACACCATGGCATACATTAGACTTCCAACGGCACTAGCATAAGGATTCCACTCCATGCTCGCTTAACCCTCCTTGATCTTTGGCGACAGCTTTGCAGAGAGTTTGAAATGAGCTGCCAAAGGTGTTTGAACCGCCTTTGCCACCGACATCTCGAACTTAGCAACCACCTTCCAAAGATAATCATATTGAGACACAAACAATTCACCGTGTCTCATATCCCGTGTGATTTCCATCCCCTAAATCTTCTTGGCTAGTCCCATGTCTTTCATTTCAAACTCACTACTCAAGAGCCTTTCATGTCGCAAACCTCATTCTTGTCTTTCGACGCTATCAACATGCCATCCACATATAGCAACAAGAATATTCCACAACCATTCACCCACTTGATATAAACACAACTATCATAATTACACTGAGAAAAACCATTTCAAACCATGAAATCATCAAACTTCAAGTACCATTGTCCAGGAGATTGTTTCAAACCATAGATAGATTTTCTACAAAGACATACCTTTTCCTCATCTCCAACCTTGATAAACCCTTCCGGTTGAGCCATGTAGATCCGCTCCTCTAGATTTTTATGAAGAAAAGCCATCTTCACATCCGTTTGCTCAAGCTCTAAATCATATTGATTTTCCAAAGGAAGCAAAACCTGAATAGATGTGTGCTTTACCACGGGGAAGTAGATCTCATTGAAGTCGACCCCTTCTCTTTGTGTGAAGCCCTTAGCCACCAATCTCACCTTACACCTTGTCTTCTCAAACTCAACAATGCCTTCCTTTCGTTTGAACACCCATTTGCAAGCAACCACCCGTTGGTCTCTAGGCTTGTCCACTAGTTCCCACGTTTCATTCCTTCAAGTGATGCCATCGCATTCTCCATTGCACACTTCAAAGATTCACGATCTTTGCTTCTCATTGCCTCTAGATAAGATCTAGGTTCCAATTTATCCAACTCCTCGGCGGAAACCAAAGCAAAGCCACTAGATCGGAATAGCTATACCTCTTTCGTGCTCCAGTCTCTCTCCTAGTTCGGTCCCTTGCCAAGTTGTATGATCCAAGCCTGTCATGACCCCTTTCACCTTAATCATTAACATCAACCTCCCTATCATCAATGTCGTCGTCTTCACCCTCCCGATCTTCACTACTCTTCCCCAATAGCTCCACCTTAATTTTGATCCTTTCTCTAGCAACCTCCTTGCTATGCTTGGCCTCTTGAGTTGCCATAGTCATGTAGTATTCAGACTCTCTAAAGATGACATCCCAACTATTGATTCACTTTGAAGCTCCACCTTCATTGTACCATAATTTCCAACCTTTCACACCTTCTGGGTATCCAAGAAACGTATACCTCTTTGCCCTAGGATCAAACTTGCCATCACGTTGGTGCATAAAAGCGACACAACCAAACACATGTAAGTTGTCAAGTTTCAGAGGTGAATCACTCCACACTTCTTCTGGCGTTTTACAATCCAAAGCCACCAAAGGACACCTATTGATCAAGTAAGCCTTCGTGTTAATGGCTACTCCCCAAAAAATCTTTGGCATACCGGCTTCGAACAACATGCATCTCACCCTCTCAGGAAGCGTCTGGTTCACCCTCTTGGCATGGCCATTTTGTTGTGGAGTTCCTCGGACGGTCTATGCCTAACCATCTCCTCATCTTTAGCAATTCGGTTGAACTAATCACTCAAGAACACCAAACCATTTTCCATCCAAAGCTTCTTGACCTTCCTCCCCATTTAGACCTCAATCATCTTCTTCCAATCCTTGAACTTTCCAAAAGCCTCATCCTTGGATTTCAAGATGTACACCCAAACCTTACAAGAACAATCATCAATGAAAGTGATGAAATACTTACCTCCACCTTGAGTTGGCATCCTTTATGGCCCCCACAAATTCGAATGCACATAACTCAATGTATCCAAGTAACCTCTACGGAGTGTGCACACTTCACTCGTGTGGCCTTTCCATAAATACAATTCTCACAAACCTCCGGGTTGCCAAGTTTATCTCCCCCAAACATCCCTAGCTTACATAACTCCTTCAACCCTTTTTCACTTACATGACCAAGTCATTTGTGCCAAAGGCTTGCCAAAGAAGTCTCACGTGGCTCCGTAATAGCCACCACATCACCAACCACCGTGCTCCCTTGAAGAACATATAGGCCACGTTCTCTAATACCCCTCATGACCACAAGTGCACCCTTGGTGACAACCAAGACATTCTTATCTCCTTTCCAACAAAAGCCATGTTGATCCAATGCACCAAGTGAAATCAAGTTCCTCCACAATTCCGGGACATGTCTCACCTCCGTCAATATTCGCTTTATCCCATCATGAGTCTTGATTCTCACTGAACCAATCCCCGCCACCTTAATGATTTATCGTTCCCAAGCAATACCTCACCCAAAGGTGCCTTTTCGTAGCTTTACAACCAACCTTCATTCGGTGTCATGTGGAATTAGCAACTGAGTCCATGATCCACCTTTTATCCTGGAATGAGGTTGACACTACAAGGACCTCGGAGTCCTCGAATCCATGGTCCACACCTTGGGCTACCACTACTTCACCATCTCGCCTCTTGGTCACTCCATCTCCTCGATTTGGAAAATTCTTCTTTAAGTGTCCTTCTTCATGGCACGTATAACAATTGATGATGAATTTCTTTGAGTTCCGAGACTTCGACCGTGACTTCTTCTTGCCTTTGAAATATTTCTTTTCTGACCTCCCTTGGTGCATCACCAAGCTATCTCTGCTAGTAGACTCAATCTCCATCCATCTTTTGTGCTCCTTAGAATTTAATGCCCCAACAACCTCTTCGAGAGTAATCTCCTCTCTACCTTGTTGAAGGATGTTAACCATGTGCTCGTACGACCTTGGCAATGAATAAAGCAAAACCAATGCTTGATCTTCATCGTCATACTTCACATAAATGTTCTCCAAATCGACAATCAACTTGTTGAACTCGTTGAGATGCTCCATCAAATCCTTTCCTTCCATCATCTTGAATGTGAAAAATTGCGCCTCCAAAAACAACCGACCATCATGTAAAGTCACTCCAACTTCAACAATATCTCGGCTGCCGACGCAACACCATATCACCTCCCGCAACACCTTGTCACCGAGACTAATAATCAAAGCTCTTTCTAACACCTCCTCCTTCTTCACCTCATCCCATGTCGCCGAAAGCTTATCGGACCTGTTTAGAGCCTTCCCGAGACCCATGTTCCCAAGGTGAGCAAGCATATTCACTTTCCACAACCAAAAGTTATTTGTGCCATCAAACTTCTCAATATCGACTTTGGAAGTCACCGCCATCACAAAACATGCACAAGCTTGCAAGAGACAATTTATCAAACACCTTGTAGGCACACTATAAATAGCACAATTTTTCCACAAACAATGCTTTGATACCAACTTGTTGCAACAAACAACAATATATAACGTGCGGAAGCAATCAACGATGAGTCTACTAGCAATTGACAAGATCAAAAGAAAATAAAAAAAGTGCAAGAACCAAGTTCGGTGTTTCCACCTACATCCTGCAAGAATGGTTCCACTAGACTACAAGGATTGCAATCCACCTAAATTTCTCCATTCTCTCAAGCTTTCTCTCAAAGTGGTGTTCTCAACCCTCTCCCGGCTCATTGTTCCCGGTACCCCGTAGCCTATTTATCCCCAAGGCAAACAAAGAGTTATACACTTGGTCAAACTAGCACCCTTGACATTTCTTTGAGCGCACACACACGCCTTACCAAAGAAATGTCACTTACAAAGGACCCTGGGCACGGCCCAACTAATTTAAAGCCACAAACTCACGCACCCACACACATATACATATATACACATACATATACACATATAACAGATATATATATACATATACACATATACATATATACACATACATATACACATATACATATATACACATACATATACACATATACATATATACACATACATATATATATACATATATACACATATATATACATATATACATATATATATATATAAATATATATATACATATATAAATATATATATATATACATATATATATATATGTATAAATATATATATATATATATATGTATAAATATATATATATATATATATAATAGTTAACTTTAACAGTTATATTCAAGATTCAAAATAAAAATTAGAAAATTTTATGATTATTTTGCAGTTATTTTAACAACCTCTATGCTAGATTAATGTACTCCCTTCGTCGTCCTACCTTAAGTTACACCCTAATCATTGCACACCATTGAGTAACATGTTTGACCGTTAATATAATTAGGTATGTATAATAACGGCAAACAAAAAGTTACTTTCTAGAAACTACTTGTTACGACAAATTCAACAATATCACATACGATAATATTATGTCTCATATATCTGTTCAAATATACGATCAAACTTTGATAGAGAATAGTGTAATAAATTAAGTAGGTAATTTAAGCTGAGACAGAGGGAGTATACAAAAATAAATTTGATTACTAGGCTCATAATTTTTAATTTTATTATACTAATTAATGTTAAAGTAAATTAAATTGTTTATAAATTATTACTAGTAACAATTGTATTGATTCAGTTAATTGAGATTTAAACTGAATTCTAATAATAGAGAAATAAAATGGTCTTATTTACAATTTTAATTTAATCCAAATCATTTTAATTCATTAAATTTTGATCTTATTTTTATTTTATTTTCATTGTATATAGATGTATTTTAATTTAATTAAAAACTAGCTTTAAACGGGATCTTACTCTGTCTCGATCAAAACGTCTGCATGGAACTCCATAGGCCGTGATGTCCTTTGTATGTAGTCCATTGAGTAGATCGAAACTCTCCCTGATTATCTACATAATATTACAAATCCTTTTCTTCTTCTAAAGCATATCCAAATCCCATAAATAAAGAAATTTTCCTTATCTCAAATATCACATAATATTCCATTAATCCAATTCTATAAATATAGGAATTTTTCACAACCCATTATGCTACTACTACACTCTAAATCAATATATTGCGGAATCTTCTTTCTTCCATAAACAAATGTTCACGCAATATTCTGTCATTGGTTAAAACCATTTAGGCTTCAGCTTTCTGTATGTTCCAACATGGAACGTTTTTCTTTTCAAAATTAGCTCACAAATGCCAACTAAATAAACAATGAAATCTTCATGACTTTTCAATCTCCTAATTTGCCATTTTGTGGACCCAACCATTTTGGAATTAAGAGCACAAAGAAAAACTTTCAATCTAATGACATAAGTCTTCCAAAAATCCCCTTATGTTGGAACATATACAAAGCACTGAATATGAATTTAAAAGAATGCCACAGGAAAATCAGAAATCCATAAATAAATTCATATTACAGAGCAGCAAAATAATTTCCCAAAATCTCCAAAATATTCTCCCCCGGGGCAATGAATATGCCAAAGGCAACAAAAAGAAATAACCACAAAATTGCAATAAAATCTGCTCCTCCTGAAACAAACATTTAATCTATGTTTGAACATTGATAGTGTAGAAACTACAGTCCTGTTCAGGATCAGCAATCTGTGCTTCCAACTGAGCCTTTTCCCCCTCAATCTTAGCCTTCTCAACTTCTTGGGCTGCAATCTGTATTGCAATAGCTTTCAACCTTGCATTCATAGCCACCAGCTTGACTTTTTTTTCTCATCACTAGAAGAAGTTTAAGTTGTGGCCTCAGGGTTCCAAGGGAGATCTTTTACATGCCACATCCCAAATGTCTTCCTGTTAGGCTTGAGAGATTCAATCTTAACAATCTCATCGTCAAGGTACTCCTTCACTCACTCACTCTTGACTAAAGTAGAAATAAGACCTTGATAAATAAGAGCATGCTTGGCCTTGAGAGATATGGCTTGCCTTACAATGCTTTGTTGTATGAATAACCCCAAGTTGATGGGATTCTGTGTACCAATACAGTACATAAATTTAGCAATTTCTTTGGTTAGAGCAGTGGTATTAGTAGAAGGCATTGAGCAATTCACTGTAATTTGATTGAGACCAAAAAACCTAGTGGATAAACATGATGCTTGAGAATACCTTGTTGATGGCCATTCAGTTTTAAAACCACCAGAAATCTCAGCTAGAATCTGGTCATCTGTGACCTCCAGCTCTTTAGAAAAGAGTCCATCAAAATCTAGGGTTCTCAGCTCTAGCAATATGTTAATCTTCCTAGCAGAAAAGTCAATGTTCTTTCCTCTCACAAATACCCTACTGAACCATGGAGAGTTTTCCTCCAGATTTCAAGCCATTAGATTACAGTATATAACCTGCCCGGCCTGGTTGTCATTAAAACATGAGCCAAGGGACTTACGGGGTCAAATATAGAGATTTATTATTCTGCACCCGTTCTCACTGCTAAGCTACCAAGGGGTAGTAAGCGGAAAGTCCTGGGTTTGTCCACAAGGATACTAGGACTCAAGTACTAGTTAGAAACACAATCTCGTGTGGGTCGTCAATCCGCTCGAGTGAAAGGAACAACTAATAATGCAACCATGCAAAATGGGGGGGGGGGGTTTCTTCAACTAATAATTACAAAGCATGAAAGTGAAATAAAACAAACAACTATATAAACACATACTTGGGGGTATTTGTGTAACATGCTTGATAAATGACTTCTATCCTTTATTCATTTACACATGGAATTATAAACCTATCTTATACTCATGTCACAAAGTGTAGAGATAGCCAGGTATTTCCCTTCGTCTGTCACACGTGGTACTTACCACAACGACCATATCTTATCGTCTCTATAATTTTAGGCAATGTGCTCTAGTCCTACGATGTTGCAGATTAATCCCTAATTCACTCACTCCCAAGGCCAACGCGCCCCTGCTTAGAGGAACAATACCCGCCTAAAAGGGCATTGCCTCGCATAGGTCGCAATCGTTGGATATAGAGTAAGATGCATTACATACCTAGACACTCTGTGGATCTAAATCCCTAGGCCTAGAGAGGCAAAGAAAAAGAAACCTTGTGATGATTCTAGAGTCGGCACAACTCTAGCGCTATATACAACATTCCAATCTAACGGGGCAAGCTATGGGCTATTCCCCCACCGACATTTACCAAATTGATCGGCCAACATGTGATTTTTATCAAGCACAGCTATCAAATTGGAATCATGTTATAACACATATAAGGATTTTCTCTCAAAGGACATGAATGCACTCATCTCTCCAGTGTTCTATACCTACTCCACAATTCCAACACTTCCCGAGATCGCAATGAAGCCTAGCATGATTTAAAATTACCATACATGCATGAGTGCATCATAACAATGATATAGCATAAATCATAAATCTTATAAAACACAAGTTCAAACACAAATATTGATAAGCATTAGGATAGGGAAATCTAAATCTCAAGAAGAAATTATCAAAGCATGAATACAAACATCCCCAAGCTATAAAGCTACTCTACAAAGGTTAGATCCATGGAAAATATTAGGTTAGATTCCATGGATCTAGAAAATAAGATGAAAAGAAAAGCATAAGAAAAAAAAGAAGCAAGGAGAAGAAGAACTCTCCTCTTCTTTCTCTCTAAACTAGAGAGAGAATCTACTCTACATTATGTCTACCTCTATTCTACTTAGGGTTTAGTAGAATAATATGACTCCTATATATAGTAGTAGGAGATTGGGCCTAAAGATATGACCAAAATAGGACAACTTATGTCAAAACTCTAGTCACCCTTTCCCTTTAGCCACTGAATCTTTCTCGAATAAAATACTCAAAGCCGTGAATCTTCTGGAACTAAATTATAGTCCATTTTATAGAGCTTGGTAAGAAAAATATTTTGATATATGATAGAGGGAAATTGGATAAAAATTGAGAGAGTTATAGCCAAAACAATCAGCCGCCACGGTTTCACGGACATGCACGAATGACACAGTCCATGAAGCATTCATCGTCACAGGCCGTGGAAGTTTTCATGGACCACAAGTAGCATGTGTTTTTTTCTCATAGATCCTCTCACGGTCCGGGAAAGTTTTCACGGCCCAGCTCCATAACTTGCCAAATTCTTCAACTCTTCATTTCCTTGCTTCACGGCCCGAGGCCTTTGCTTCGTGAAGGCCTCGTGCAGGTCTTCACGGATCTTCTGGTGTCTTTCATGTAGCACGGTCCGTGTACTTTGTCATGGGCCACTGGTGCTTGACCATGGGTAGACTGTGACCGGCCGCTGGTGCTTCGTCGGCTGAAATTTGTTTGCTTGCTACGGGTAAACCGTTAGTCCGAATCGAGTGTTCTAGTAGCCGATTTTGTAGTACTCGAGAAGACGAATCCAATGGAATCAGTCTTGAAGTCTAATTATTCCTGGATCTTTCTAGGATTAAGGCAACACTCCTCGGACCAAGATTCATTATTTTCTCCTTCTTCCGCCTTGAACTCTGAAGCCGCCTATCTTTGGCTTCAATCTCCTTGTACCACATATTGATGTTAATGGACTTCATATTCTACCATTCTAATGTGAATTGGCTTCGCCTGTTCTATCATCCTTGCAAATAGCCTTCACATAAAATGTAACCAATAAGTACCCACAAGCGACCTACTAAAAATGATCACAAGGAAGCTTAAGGAGCCCATGGATACAAGATTTCCATTAGTACAATTTAAGTCTGCAAAACGCGGGATTTGGACAAGAAAATCAAAATGACCGTCTAAACCCCTTGTCACGTAAACCCAACTAATACTAGAAATCTTCCAACTAGATCTAACTATAAAGTATGCCAAATGCAATGGTTAATGCATGCAAAATGAAGCAGATCAGACTCCCCACACTTAAACCTTTACTTTTCCTCGAGTAAATCTAAGACAAGAAAAAGAATCAAGCAAAATGTAGCGGGAAAGCATAACTTAACCAAGGCATTCAACTCATTCCAAGCTACCCTAGTTCCCCCAAAGAAGTGAAAATCCTCACAGCTCTCACACTCCCCGAAGATCCTAAAGTAACCTATCCACCCAAACTAAAATGTTGAAAATGTATGCCAAGAAGATAAGTGTCAAGCCAGCTTACTTTTCCCAAAATGATCCCAAAACAATCAAAGAGTCGACTCCAAAAAAAATCCACTGCGGAAGCATGCATTCAACCTAGTTTTTTTTTTCTCTCATTTTTCCTAGAAACCCTTTTGGGTTTTCATCCTAGCTTTAACACACAAAGGGTACTCACTTCTCACCTTTTTCAACGTGGCCTCTCACTTTTGCCTAGACTCGTAAGTCTAGTTAGGCCAAGCCTTTCACTTTTACATAGGTCTTTCGACCTATCTGGGATTTTTCGACTTATCTGGGCTTTTTTTTAGCACTGGTGTTTAAAACTGGTGCTATTTTTAAACTAAAATAGGTGTTATTTTGAATTTTTGGGGGGAAGATAGAATTTTACAAATATTTAGCACTAGTTTTTAAAAATCGGTGCTATTTAAAAAATTTTGGCTATTTCTTTGGCCGGAAAATGAAAATTTCAAATTTTAGCACCGATTTTTAAAAACCGTTGTTAAAATTTTTAAAAACCCGTTGCTATGAAATTTTTAGCACCGGTTTTAAAAACTGGTTCTTAAAAACCGGTGATAGAGGGGGGTCTCTGTGGTAGAGGCATTTTTTGAATGTTTTATTGGAAAATAAATACAATATTTTTATAATAATTAACAACAAAATATTATAACACGCCACATTGAAGTTTATTTTACGATACTTGAATTGGAAATTAAAGCTTTAATAATCTCTATTATCAATATTTTCTACCTACATCAAATAAAAGCTCAATAATAATTCACCTCTTAGTTCTTATATTTGTAGATGATGCTCTTGCTCTTAGTTCTTATATTTGTAGATGATGCTCCTTCTCTTAGTTCTTATATTTGTAGATGATGCTCTTGCTCTTAGTTCTAAACAAGTAGAGGGATGGCTATGGACAACTAAATTCATCGATCGTCCAAATGTTTTATATTTTGAACTTTATTTTGTTCTTAAAAATATGCCCTAGCTATCTCCAATTTCAATGCTAATATATCATTTTTAATAAATGCAAATATATCATTATGTTTCTAGTTTCACCCTTTGTAAAATATTATTTGAAATGCTCTTTTACTTTTATAATTTTTCAAAAATAATTATTAGTAAAACTCTCCACTTCTTTCATTTTTTGTTCATGTTTTTTGATTAATAGAGGTCCTTGAATGATAATTATAGCGTTAATATGATTTAAGGTTTATGCCTAACAAAAGTTGATGCCTAACATAAACTTCGGATCCCTCAGAGAGCTAAACATTTTGCATGGAGATTATGCAATGATTCTCCAGCCACGAGTGACAATCTTCGGACAAAGACTCCTCCAGTTTCCGCACAGTTGTTCGCTTTGCGGAGCAGTAAATGGTACAATATCTCATTTGTTCTTCACTTGCTCGTATGCAACCAAGGCGTGGGCTACTATTGGTTTCGGAAACATCATCATGGAGAACAGGAGAATCCGGGTGACAGATGGTTTGCAAAACTCTTGCTGCTGGAAGAAGTCAAAAGGCGTGAACAGATCTTTGAGGGGGAACATATTGGGGCAGATGTGTTGGACTAAAATACCATCCCGAGCTCTGGAACCGGGACTAAAATTTTAACACCACCGTGCGTATCATGCCACCAATGGCTTCCGCTTGCTTCTCCTCCAACCCAATGACGGCACACCCAACCTAGCGACAGATATTTTCCTCTCCAGCGGCAACTTTCTTCTCCTCCAATATATAGATCTGTAAATTTTAGATTGGTTAACATTTTCTTTGATTAAGTTTTTGGGTTTCTTTGAGATTTTGTGTATTGTTGAAGATGGTTGTTAAGAGTGTTGGGATCTGTTTGCTTGCTGTGTTTCTTTGGTTCAAGGCTACCGAATTTTTTCTATGGCAAGCGATTAAGGTTCCAAACTCGGAACTGGTTTCGGGTCCAATTAAAGGCAATTTTTTGAACCACCTTTGATCATTGACGATCAAAGGCAGAAGTGACTTCTCTGGTCCGATGGAACCGCCCTTGGTACGTATGTTTTCCACTAGTATACTTCTCGTCTCCATTGTGGAATCACTTCATAAAGTGACAAACCACCAAACACATGGCCTTTTCTGGATTCCGAGAAGTATAAATGTTGCAGCTCACTCATTAGCTAGCTATACTAAATTCTATAATCTCGAATTTGTGGTTTGGGATACTGTCCTGAGTTCTTTATGTCAAACGTTACTGGACTTATTCCAATACCTTGAAATGAAATCTTTTCCCTATAAAAAAAGGTTTATATATGCCTAACTGTGAAGAAATGTGGTCTTTACCCAATTATCCATGAACATTCACTTCTTTGGAGGATAGCAAAGACAATCATTCAAAGCATTAAATTGCAACACTATTCTCATCACATGCTTAACAAGTTGAAGCATTATTTCTTTGACTATTGGGGTTCAACTATCATGTTTTTTGGCAAGAACCAATTGGAAGTAATGTTCACAACCCATTTTTTAAGCAAGAAGGAGGATTTCTTGGGATATTGGGATAAGTTTTGTTTGAGAGCTCTTGGCCATTGGTGAGCTTGGAGCAGTATAAATGAAGGATAAACTTAGTAGTTCAAACACAACTCAAGCATAGCATTCCTTTGCTACTTTCTTTCTGCTCCCTTTAACTCTTCTTTGTAGTTGTAGAGCCCTCATATTTATATTTTTCCACATAATTCCTTCATAGGTGCTAGGCAAAGCCTTGTAATACTTTCTCCATGTATAGTAAAGCTTCCGGTCTCCTCCGGCCATGGATGTAGGTCAACTTGACCGAACCACGTAAATCCTTGTGTCCATTATTTTCTTTATTTTCTTTACGTTGTCTTTGTTATCCATCATTTTGGGCTAACAGATATCTCGTGGGATTCATATTCCTAACAAATTGGTATTAGAGCCACATCTCATGTTTTATCTATTAGCCATCATGACGGTAACAAGGACTTCTATTTAAAAGTTTTGACAGGAGTGTAATCTTCGGTATGTGGCTACTCAAGATGGTAGCCATCCTAATCCAGGATGGATGTGAGCTAGCCCTTGAAGGAGTGGAGGAAAGGCCAGTGGACATGTCGCCGGAAGATTTTAGTGATCTAGACAAGAAGGCTAGATCGGCCATTATTTTAAATCTCTCTAACGAGGTTTTGCAGGAAGTTGCTAGTGAGAGAAATGCCAAAGGTATGTGAGATCAGTTGAAATCTACATACATGACGAAGACAATGGAGAATTGCCTCTATTTGAAACAAAATTTGTACATGTTGGAAATGGCGTAAGGTACATCTATACTCTTACATCTTGATAAATTTGATTCCATCATTTTGGATTTGGAGAATGTAGATGCTAAAGTTGATTAAGAAGATCAATCCATTTTATTGTTATGTTCCCTTCCCATGCCCTTTAAGTATTTTCGAGATACTATGATTTATGGGAAAGAGTCGGTCTCATACAACAGTATAAAATCTGCATTTAAATCTAAAGAGCAGATTGATAGGGACATTACGAGGGAATCGAGTGGAACTCATGCTGAGGGTTTGTTTGTGAGGGGTAGAGGTGAAAATAGAGATTCTGAAGGTGGTAGATCCAAAGGGAGCTCGAAGTCTAGATACAAAAATAAAATTTGCAACTATTGCAAGAAAAGGGGGCAAATTAAGGCTCATTGTTTTAAATGAAAAAAAATAAAGAAAAATATAAAAATGAGCAGAATACCAGCAATGCTGGTGAAGCTAGTGTAGCAGAAGATGAGAGTGATGAAATAATATTTGTGGCCATGGATAATAAGTCAAGGTATTCTAGTGAGTGGCTCACAGATTCGGGTTGTTCTTACAACATGAGTTATGATAGGGGGTATTTTTCCACTTATGAAGAGTGGGATGGTGGAATTATTTTGATGGGTAATAATGCTCCTTGTAAGGTTGTTGGTAGGGGAAAAATTCAAATCAAAATGTACGATGGCATTATTAGGACACTCACTAATGTTAGGCATGTTCCTGACTTAAAGAAAAATTTCATCTCTCTGGGCACTCTTGATGTTCTCGGGTACAGATATTCAGGTGATGTTGGAATCCTGAAAATCTGTAAAGGTGCTCTTGTGCTAATGGAGGCTTGTAGAGTTGGCACTTTTTATGTTTTGCAGGGATCTACAGTAACTAGGGCAGTGGCTGTCTCAACTTCCTCGGATGAAGACATCACCAAATTGTGGTATATGAGGTTTGGACACATGGGTCAGAAAGGCTTAACATTGTTAAGCAAGAGAGGTCTACTTTGTGGTCAAAGTACTGGTAAGTTGGACTTTTGTGAACACTGTATTTTTGGAAAGCAGAAAAGAGTTATCTTTCATTCACCTGCAGTTCATAAAACAAATGGTACTTTGGACTACATTCATTATGATCTTTGTGGGCCCTCTCGTGTTCCTTCTAAGGGTGGTGCAAGATATATGCTTACTTTTATTGATGACTATTTAAAAAAAGTTTGGGTATATTTTGTGAAGCTTAAAAGTGACGCTTTCCTAACATTTAAACAATGGAAGACTTTGATTGAAAAACAGACTGGAAAATAAATTAAGTGACTGAGGACTTACAATGGGTTGGAATTTTGTGGAAATGAATTCAATGAGTTCTACAAAAATGAAGGAATAGCTCGACATCGTACTGTTAGAATGACGCCTCAACAGAATGGTATGGCAGAGCGGATGAATCGTACTCTTTTGGAAAGAGCTCGGTGCATGATCTCAAATGCCAAGTTGACATTAGACTTTTGGGCAGAAGCCATATCTACGGCTTGTCACATCGTCAACCGCTCTCCATGTGAACCTCTTCTTTTCAGGACTCCGAAGGAAGTTTGGTCAGGTACTCCTACTGATTACACTAATTTAAGAATATTTGGGTATCCAGCTTATATACATGTTAATGAGGGAAAGCTAGAGCCCAGGGCTAAGAAATGTATTTTCCTTGGTTATGCTTCTGGGGTGAAAGGATATAGATTGTGGTATCCTGATCCCAAATCTCCCAAATTTGTAATTAGTATAGTTTTTACATTTGATGAATCTTATATGTTATATCCTGGAAAGAGTCTTGTAATCCATGTGATTCATAAAAAGAGGATAGTTCACAAAAGCAGGTGGAGTTAGAGATTGGTGGTTCTTCTGGGAGAAACCCAACCCAATAACTGGTTGAAGAATCTGATCATGAACGTTCTGAAGATCAACCGGGAAATGAGGATTATTCCATTTCCAGAGATAGATCGAGACGTGACATTCGATCACCATTGAGGTAAGCAAATTTGGTTGCATATGCTTTATCAGTGGCACAGGAAACAGGTGGAGATGAGGAGCCTTCCACATATTCAGAGGCAGTTTCAGGTGTTAATTCAGACAAATGGTTGGTGGCTATGAACAAAGAAATGGAATCTTTACACAAGAATAGAACATGGTATCTTGTGGTGCCACCAAAAGGAAAGAAAATTGTTGGTTGCAAATTGGTTTTCAAGAGAAAGGAAGATACTTCAGGTGTTGATAATGCAAGGTACAAACCATGATTGGTCGCAAAGGGCTACAGTCAGGTACAAGGTGTAGATTTCAATGATGTTTTCTCACATGTTGTGAAACATAGCTTTATTCGTGACTTTGGTTGCCATGTATGATCTGGAGTTAGAACAGCTGGATGTCAAGACATCTTTCTTGCATGGTGAATTAGATGAACATATCTATATGAGTCAACCTAAAGGTTTTGAAGTTCAAGGTAAAGAAGACCGGGTTTGCTTGTTGAAGAAATTCTTGTATAGATTAAAGCAGTCTCCAAGACAATGGTATAAGAGGTTTGATTCATTTATGTTGGGTCATGGTTTCTCCCGGAGCATGTATGATAGTTGTGTTTACTTTCAAAAGTTACAAGATAGCTCATTCATTTATTTGCTATTATATGTTGATGACATGCTCATTACGGCTAAGATTCTTACAGAAATTCATGAGTTAAAGGCCTTGTTGAATAGTGAATTTGAGATGAAGGATTTGGGTGCAGATAAGAAGATTCTTGGCATTGAGATAAGAAGAGATCGAGGAGTTGGAAAGTTGTACCTGACCTAGGAGAGTTACCTTAAGAATTTTTTGGAGCGATTTGGCATGCATAATGCCAAACCAATTAGCACTCCTCTTGGTAGCCATTTCAGGCTATCTGCTGCCCAATCACCAAAAACAGAGGAAAAAGAAGATTATATGGCTAGAGCTCCTTTTCAAATGCAGTTGGGAGTATAATGTATGTAATGGTTTGTACTCACCCTGATATCTCACAATTTGTTAATGTTGGTTGCAGGTATATGGCCAATGCGGGCAAATCACATTGGCAAGCTGTGAAGTGGATTCTTAGATACTTAAAGGGTTATGTATTTTGCATTTGAGGTTGTGCAATTAGCTTGAAAGCTACTCTACAACATGTAGTTTCTTTATCTACTATTGAGGAAAAAATATATGGCAGTCATAGAGACAATCAAAGAAGTTTTATGATTGAGAGGTCTCTTCAGCGAATTAACTCTACAACAAAGGGTTACTACCATTCACTGTGATAGCAAAAGTAAAATTTACTTGACTAAAAATTAGATGTATCATGAGCGGATGAAGCATATTGATATTAAGTATCACTTCATTCGTGATACCATTGCACAGAAGAAGATCCTTGTTAAGAAAATCCATACAAAGGATAATCCTGCTTATATGTTCACGAAGGCTCTTTCCTATTTCAAGTTCAAACAGTGCTTGGACTTGATTGGTGTTCATTGTTGGTGATTCAGCCCATTAGGGCCATGCTGGAGGAGGGTGGGTAAGCTATGACTTTTGGGGTTCAGACCAAGGTGGAGATTTGTGAAGAAATGTGGTCTTCATCCAATTATCCACGAACATTCACTTCTTTGCAGGATAGCAAAGACAATCATTCAAAGCATTAAATTGTAACACTATTCTCATCCCATGCTTAGCAAGTTGAAGCATTATTTCTTTGACTATTGGGGTTCAACTATCATGGGTTTTTGGCAAGAACCATTTGGAAGTAATGTTCACAACCCATGCTTGAAGCAAGAAGGAGAATTTCTTCGGATAAGTTTTGTTTGGGAGCTCTTGGCCATTGGTGAACTTGGATTAGTATAAATAGGGGATGAACTTAGTAGTTTAAACACACATCAAGGATAACATTCCTTTGCTACTTGCTTTCTTCTCCCTTTAACTCTCCTTTGTAGTTGTAGAAGCCAAAGCCCTCATATTTATATTTTGCCACATAATTCCTTCATAGGTGGTAGGCAAAACTTTGTAATACTTTCTCCACGTATAGTGAAGCTTCTGGTCTCCTCCGGCCGTGGATGTAGGTCAACTTGACCGAACCACGTAAATCCTTGTGTCCATTATTTCATTTATTTTGTTTATGTTTTCTTTGTTATCCATCTTGTCAGGCTCACAGATATCTCGTGTGATTCATATTCCTAACGCTAACATATTATGACATACTATGACATTGATGCAATATGGTTTATACCTTACATATTAAGTTTAATTGGTCTACGTAGTTCACTAACTATTCTGGCGAGAAATTTGTGAAATATAACAATGTCTAATCATAATTATGGTAGATGGCACATTAATTTGGCAGCTTGTGAAAGGAAAGCCGATTCATTATTGTTCCCTTTTATTTAATCGATAGGTTAGTGCACACTTTGGTCCCTGCTAGGGCCATCGTCCATGCCCTCTTTTATAACTAGGCTTTGAATTAGTGAAATTTTTCACTACATTGTTTTGGTAAACATTCTCTTCAACCACATGTTCTTTCATTTTTCCATGCTTCAAATT
The DNA here is from genome assembly GCA_037428765.1 of Rubia yunnanensis. Lineage (NCBI taxonomy): Eukaryota > Viridiplantae > Streptophyta > Magnoliopsida > Gentianales > Rubiaceae > Rubia > Rubia yunnanensis. Next base: position 110,479,953 of record CM075065.1, on the reverse strand, counting down.
TAAGGTGCATATAGCTATAAGATTCAAGTCACACCCCTATTAAAAATTATAAATGTTAGTGCAATTTCTTGAAGGAACTACCCAACGTTATAAGACCATGTCATTGATTCTGTCGTGGTTTTTTAACTTGCAGGTGGTTGATGACGGTGAGATCGCAGTGGTTTCGGCTCCGGTGACGGGGTTCGTTGGTGGTGCAACGTTTGAGTGTTCTTCCCTAGATATTGAAATGGAAGAAGTTTCAGGATCCACTGGACTTCAATAGATTTAATCGTAGTGTCTTCTAGTTTAGTCCTAGAAGAGGATATTTATAGGTAATTTGTTGCTTATATGTATATACATATATATATATATATACATGTGAATGTTTGTGTAGGAGAATCGACATCTATAATTAAGTTATAATTCAATATTTTAGGTTAGTGTTGATTTTTATAGGTTTTAAAATAAAACTTCATTACTATAAGAGACACTAGTGGAGAACATTATGTCAATGAGGGTTTAAGCGGCCTAAGGAAGGCAATTTTCACACATTATCTCTGGTACCGCCGCTGTTCTTACCACAATGCACGACGATGTATAATCGCCATGTTATAGTGAATACCACTATGTTGTTACCAATTCCCGCTTTTTATGTCGTCTAATTGTCTAGCTCTCAAAATTTCATCCTTTCGAAAATTAATACGGCATGTTGGGTATAGAGCTTAGTAGGGTAATATATTTGTTGGTGTGGTTCTGGAAGTAGCAGTTGCGATATTTTAATTTATTTCAGTTTTGCTTTTTAAACCTTTTGTTGTCGACCAGATGTTAGTTTTGATATCGGTTCTTTAGTTGAAATTTTTATTCATTTTCTAAATTTACGAATTTGAAGCTCTCTCCATCGCAATGTGGCTATAGGCACATGTTTGTCTCGAACTAACAGCATTTGCATAACACCTAGTGAGTGCATTACAACCAAACAAAATTGAAGAACAATATCTATAAGATCTGCTAGTTTACAAGAACTTACAATGAAACTCTTAGCATTGAAACTACATAACATAACTAATGTAAATGAACAAAAGCAAAATGGTATAACTGTTTTTGTAAGGGCCAATGCGAGATGGTTATCCTCTAACCTATTTTTCACCATTTTTATCATTTCCCCCTAAACTTGGAAGAGGGATTGGAGTGACCAACGGGTGACGCCGTCACCTTGTACACTAGGTTTCCGATCATACCTAACATAGACAACAAACAAAAGGATTCTTAAATTTAGTCAACATAACTAAGTTGCAAATAGATGGGCATGTGGCATCTGTCTAAAAGAAACTTTACCTCGCATTTTGTTTCTACTTTTCATAATCTTGTTGTGCCCAATGACAACTTGGTTTCGATATATCTTGTATTTCATCGTTGGTTTTTTCTTTGTAACTGCATCCTCAATTGGAATGAGTTCCACCTACACAAACCCAAGCAAATGCATTTCATATTTTTAACAACGAACACGAGCAAAAACGAAGGTCTAAGGTTTCTTACAAAATCTAAAATTTTCAGATAAGTTGTAAAAATGAACTACTATGGCAAAGTAGAATAGCGACAATAGAAGCTATATTAACAAAGATAACTACAATAAATCATCAGTCCTTATTGACAATGTACAACAAAAAACTGCTTCTTCAAGTCCAAAACCTAAAGAGTTCAGAAATTACGTTGGAATGGTATTTTGAATGTCCTCCCGCCATGATGAATCCATGTAATTGAAATGGTGGTTCACTGAGGAGAATGAAAATTTTAACCTAACCCTCCCACTCTATCAAAACAATTGTTCCTGCCCAAATTTGGTGTGTCATTTTACACCAAAAATAAATCGAGCTCTGAGCTAAAATTTTCGCTTTGCGATTCTATGGTCGGTATGGGCAGACCGACCAGTATAGTTACCAGCAAATTCATTTTCCAAGAGATTGGCAAGACTTTTTCCTTAATCTTTAATCTGCGAATTTGTGACCAAAAGAACAAGATGAGGGTAAAAAACAATTGGGTAGAAATGAGAACAAGAAATTGCTACAGATTGCGAAAAGATTCAACTATGATGAGAAATTTCTAGTTCCTATCAATTCTGTACTGAATTTCTATCTTGATCCTTGATGCAAAGATGACTTTAAATGCACCCATGAAAATTGGTTTTAGTTGCAAGCAACCAATCTTTCCTCACCTAGTCGATAATCAGGAGGACGCCTCACTAACTATTTCTCTAACTAACATATAACCAAAGAGACACTATATAGATTTAATATGCTAGCAGCATTAAGAATGAGAAAGACCCAATTCATAACCAACAAACTCTGACACGGTATTGTTAAATAAAGACTGTTTTTCCCTATTACTGATTGAACTGAAATTATAATTACGGATGATTGGTTCAATTGGTATTAAATTAACTAATTTGCTCTCAAATATTGGCCACCACTCAATAACATGAAAGAAATCAGAAACCTTATAATTAAGAATGACATATGCTAACATGCAATAAAAGGATAAAAACTAATTAGATCTCACGAGAATCGATGCTAGTAGTTCCTTGATCTTTACCCGAAAAGATTAATTTAGCTTGAATACATAATTGAATTAAAAATCAAAAGCATAAAAATAAATGATGAAATTTGTCTGAATAGAATTCTGAAAAGCTCAAAAACGTGAATACAGTTTCTGTGCGAATGACTGTCTGGCCCAATGTGTGCGAATAGTATACTACGTATAAATGAAAAACCGAGTATGGAAAAATTACTACAACCAAAAGATAGACAAGTAATAAAATATTTATTTCCTTTTCTATTTTAAATATAAAGAGCTAAACAAAATTATCTCTCCTAAAATTTAGGAGTCTTTCAATCAATTCAGATTCTTTTTTCAACTACATTTTGACTTGGCATAATTTAGCAAAATAATCCATCAATTTTTCCAACATCTCCATATTTTCCACCTCTTCCATCTCCAAGCAAAAATAGCAACTTCCTTAATGTTTCCAGAATACTAGTCGGTATGGGCATACCGACCAGAAACTGCAGCAACTTGATAATTCTGCCTCTAAATCTCTAAATTACAATAAGATTCCAAATAACATAACTATCCAAGGATTTACTCAACATTTCTGATCAATAACAACCCAAAACACATGTTAAAATAAAGCCCATCAGACGGCTTAAATCACATCGCCTAGAATTTGACATAAAGTCCGAGCCACTTTGGACACCAACGATTGTTTTGAGGCAGGGGCTGGTGACATGATTATTCATTTTATCTTGAAAATATATTAGGCGATCCAACTTAAGAAATTAGAAACATTTCGGAGCCCAGAACTTCATATATTGCCAAACCTTTCGGAATGGAATATGTGTTGAAAGAAATTAACATTACAAACAAAATATGGAACTCGTGAGTGCTTTTGAATTAGAAGATTTGTTGGACATGACCAAACAAGAAAGAATCTTCTACTTGATATCGAAAGATTTACCCAAAACATTTGACCCTCGAACATATCACCATTTTTGCATCCAAATTCGATAATGTAAACAACCATATTATTCTAAACAAACTAACATTTACATAATTGCTTCCAAAAAGCCTAAACTATTAAAACATGTTTCTAGTTGGGAAGATTGGAAAAATTACAAAATAGAGCGGTTTCTATTTCACAATTACAAGCAGGGCAATCTGTGTGCTCAAATTTGTTATCCCAACACATTCTTCTGATATGGTGATTTGTAGCAGTACAAAAGGTTAGATGACAACAATTAATGAGTACTTTATTCCAAAACCAAATCCCTCTCACGGTTTTGAGCAACCATTGTTGACAACCAATAGTCTTCGGGGGATCCATTCCTTAATTCTTCAATTGAATCAAACTAAACCATCTTTAATGCTTCTGTTCACCTTCTAAAAATATTTTTTAAAACCTGCAACACGTAATAATCTCCTAGATGCCCTAAATGATGAGCTTTTTCTAGCGATTGGAAACCTTTGGTCGGACTTTCCTCCCCAAGATAATTCTGTTGAAAATGGATAAAAATTCAAGAATAAGTTACCAAAAAGTATTCATGCACTAAATCTAGCACATGAAAAATAACCACTCACAACCTGTACAATGCTTTCAAATTTTTAGCCATTTTGCATTTCCTGATGAAGTTGTCCAATCGGTTTTTTGGACGCCATGTAGTATGTGCAACACCTTCAAAAAGACACTTTTTATATTAAGCAGCATTTGGAAATATTGTTTAACTTATGGAAACTACATTATAAAAAAACAACACAAGTGACTAACATTCGAACCTTTATTTTGCCATCAAATGTTGGGATTAACACATAATAAAACATACTATAGTTTCTCCATCTGGAGGTTGAGCAATGAACATGGTGCAACTCGGAAAAGTATAGAAACAATAATATCATCTGGTAGCATTTCTAATGGTGTGTTCACTTGTCTTATTATCACTGTAAAAATTTTGGATAAAGATGAGGTTAAAATTTGGATGAATATGATGGTAAAAATTCAGATGAATATGATGGTAAAAATTCAGATGAATAGGATTAAAGCGGGTTAGAAATGACAATTGAAATGAATATATATATATATATGTAAAAATGAAGGGTAATGATGATTCTTAGGGAGAGTCACTAGTGTAGGTGCCTCCGTTAAAAGCGGTTCCTTTGGATAATGGAAGTCACTTTGGGGGTGACTTTTATGGACGTGACTTCCATTTATGATGATAGAAGGTGGTTCCTAGAACCACCTTGTAATGCATCAACTGAAGGTGGTTCAAAACTGCTTTCTAACTATGGGGTGGAACCACCTTCTATCTGTTCCGAGCTCGGAACAACCTGGTTGCCGCCGGACCGTGGCTCCTATTACGAACTCGTAACATGAGTCACACTGCCAGATCATTGAGGTTGTTATGGACTTGGAATAACCTTTAAACCATCTGATGCGTTAATGGGTTCTGGACTCGAGACGAAAGGATTTGTATCGGATATTTATATTTTTTATGAACTTGGAAGTCATGTGGTTTCCGAGATCTGATGTGTTTTCTAATCCGAGTCTGTGATGTTTTTGGTTTTGATAATTAGATGTTTTATTTTAGGTTCTACACTCGGAACAGTTTCCGGATCTTTTCATTCGAGTTCGTAACTTTTAATCTGGTCTTTAAAAATAAAATAAAGAAGCAACGATAAATGTTCCAATTTTTTAACACCATTAGGAAATTATGGTCAAAATGGTGCAATTTCATTGTAATCTAGCGCTATGAAAGCCTCAAATACTAGGTCAAGATACAATAAAATAACTTTTCATTTCCACATTATCCATAAAAAATCTATAGACTACGCTAGGGCAGCAACAATCTACATATAGGAATAGAAATGTAACAAAATCTATTCCAATGACAATATCTTCATATATACTACCTACCTATACCACCGCTACCTTGGGATTTCAAATGGATTTGGAACGGGCATTGACAATATACCTTGTCAAGCAATTTCTTGCGATGTTCATATCAGTTTGTGAATACGGCTTCTCATCCTCTTTAAACATCTGTTAGTTTGGATAAGTGTTATTAATATGTGCAATAAAACTATAGCATTGAATCAATGGAATAAGACCTGATTCAAATCTTACATTATTGATTTCTAGAAAATCCATACGGATTTGTTAAAGACACTCTGCCGCATATAGCATTACGTAATACCCGCACTCCTAATTCTTTGCTTGTTTCTTGTACTATTGAATACAAAAGAATTAAATAATAATGGCAAACCTTTAGAGTTATAGACTCAAATTGAATTGTGAATATGAAAAAAAAGGTTCACCTTGATCTCGACTCTCTCCAAACCCTTTGTAGTATATTCGGTAAGAAAAGCAACAGAAGCATCCATAATCACAATAAATGACCCGAACGGTAGATAATGTAGAGAATCCATCCAATAAATGCGGTTCTTCTCCGGGAAATAAATATTAATCTCCAATGGTCCCTTAAAGAATGCGATACATTAAAATTGATCCAAAAAATATGTTGTTTTAAGTAGATTTGATATTTGACCATTATCTCTCAATGTATGGAGAGACGAATATTTTTTATTTATTCATCCAAGACTTTTACGGATGTAGTCGACCCACTCTTTGACCGTGTTTCCAATTTCTTGTGTCATCGCCGGGCACAAATACCTTATCCATCTTTTCTCCCTTTGATGCGCAAATCAATATATGTACCTTTCAAATAGAATGAGAAAACTTTAATTGTAAAAATATTAAAGCTAATAAACTATTCATTCCAATTATGAAATTATATAGTACTTACAGTATGTATAAGGACATTATGGTTTGATTGACTAGGACACCTCCACAAGAATTTGAAGTCACTCTATGTGGCGATTATTTCTCTCTTTTGGCCAAATACACATTCATTGCCCAAAAATGTGTAGGTTGAGTTTACTTGGTGTCCGCTAATCAAATCATACAAGACTCTAACAAAGCGAGGTTATTCATCCAAAACTTGTGCCCTAGTGAATGCGGGCTTAGCCTTCTTCAGTGTTTTGCGAACAAATCCCGGCGCCAGTTTAGGCTTGGCCTTCAAATGACCATCCTTTGTAAGGTCCAAATAGATTAGGCAATGGGGGCATAGGAGAAAAAGTCCTTCGACGGTTCCCACGTGCTTAAATTGGCCATCAGGAATCGGCAATAGGGCATTGAGCACTAGTTGCTTCTCAAGTGAGACTCTACATATCCCATCTCGAACTGGAACGAAGTATTGTTGTCGCATTGACTCGTGCAAAATACCATCCGCATGATCAATGTACAACTCACACAAATGTGATGTCTACAATGAAAAAACAATAAGTAAGTGAAACAAATGAAGGTAAATCAAATTGTATTTGATTATAAATATAAAATTATAACCTTTTTTTTGCGGACATGATGGCTTGGTCAAAATTATTGACCGCATCCCCTTGCGGAGGTTGAATAGGTTTGTGGTTAACCTTTTCATCTCCCGGTGAGTGGCGTGATTCTCTAGAAGGCGGAGTCCAACCATGTGTTAAATTCGCTAAATTATTTGGTACGGGGAGACTAGTGTGTTCAATTAACTTGCGGATCAAGATATCTTGTTGCTCGATCTTTTTGTCTCATTTTAGCATTTCCTTCTGCAATACATGAACCCGAGATGATTTAGCCTTGTTGAATGATCCACGAATTCTGAAAGCATCCCTTTGTGATAAGAATGATCCAACACCTCTTGCACGCCCTGGGTGATCGGGTTTTTCCGTAGCCTCGCTGATGATGTCATGCTTACCCGTGGAAATGAATCACCCTTCCCATTTTGCTTGCTTTCATTTAGTGTACACATGAGTGTTATATAAAAAAATTCAGTTTATTATGTTGGATTTCAATTTAAAAATAGAAAAAAAATTACAGGTTCTTTCCACTCGGTTGCCAATTTCTTGCTCTGGTTCATTAGCATTTTCACCTTTACTTTGTTTTATGGATAATCAGGAATAGATCGCACTGGTCAATCTCTTCCTCATCCATGGGTATTACCGATGCTCTTGCCTCCTCCTCGGTCTTTCCCTTGCTAATTTCTATTTGGACATCCCTTTCAAATTGTTCCTTAATTAACAGTGGGGCCGTCAATTCATATCCACCGCGACTCTGACGATGAGGGATTTTTTTTCCTTTTAAAATTGGTGTTTTTACTCATCATAACCTACATTTGTAGGCAATAGTATTTATTTAAATACAAATTAAATATATAGGGTCAAAATAAAAATAAGCAACATTTATTTGTGCTTACATTTTCATCATTCTCCAAAGCTCGCCTCTTGTGGATCTCCCAACTTTTGGGTTGAATATGTTAATAAATTAACCACAGATGATCCACCTTGTTACTATAAAATAGGAAATCTTGCGATAGGGTATATTTGTGCTCCCTCCAACTCTTCGCCATCGTGGCTATTGCCATTTTCCTTATCTCATTCATATCTGGGGCATTGAACTCAAACGATGTCATTCATATTTACATAAATTTGATTTATCGTAAAACATTTTAGACCCAGAAGATTGTTAAAAGATTCATCAAGGATGTTTTTCAAAAGAGGATGGCTGCAGAACCTGATGAGAAGAGCCATCGTGGAGATATACTTGACCACGTCCTCCAAGACAGAGACACTAGAGAACACTATGGTGAAGACTTTGCAGACAGATCCACTCAGTTTATGTTCGATCTGCTATTTGTGATCTTCGAATCCATCTCCACAATGTTGGCATTAGCGATGAAGCTACTTCATGATCATCCTACAGTTGTAGAAGAAATGATGGTAATTAACACACGTAAACACACATACTATATATAAATTTGTATTGTTAAAATTTATCTTAGAACGGAACATAACAGAAATATAAAAGTAGAATGAGTAGATGAAATTAATGAATCTTACCTATAAATGAAAGTGTTTCAAATATAAAAAAAACCAAAGAAAAAAAGTGTGCCGAATTCATAGAGATGTGTGTCTTACCACTTAACGACTTGTATTGTTTTTCTGTACAGGCCGAGCACAAGGCAATTCTGAAAAGGAGGGAGACGGTGGATTCCCCATTAAGTTGGAGTGAATACAAATCCATGACATTTACCAGTCAGGTTATCAATGAAGTTCTGAGGTTGGGGAGCACCATTCCCGGGCTTTTCCGTCGAGCCATCAAAGACATCCCTGCAAATGGTACTGTACTTCCCCCTTATCAAATGAGTCTGTCTCCTATGAGACCGTCTCATAGTTAGACTAGGGACTAAAGGCAAAATAGGAAAAGTGCAAATCAAATTTGGGGGCAAAAATACAATTAATTTGGACTTGGGGTAATAAATGAAAAATGCAAAAAACTTGGGAGACCAAACAAAAAAAAAAGAAATTTACCAAAAATGCGTCTTCCTCTTTAAATTTGGTTACTCCGGCGGCGCTGCCTCGCTCTCCACCAACGTCGCCTCGCTCTCCATCGTCGCCGCCTCACCTCCTTGCTTTCTCCTTCGTCACCTCTTTGTCTCCTCACCTTCTCTGCTGTCGAATCCACTTCTTTTCCTCGAATCAACTTCACCACCATCGACCGGCTCTAATTCTCCGGCTCTCAACAAGCCTCAATTCGCAATCGGTGATAATCAATAAGCTTAAAATCTCAGCCGATGAATTTCTCTGATATCAATTTTTGAGTTTGCAACGTACTTCCAGCTTCAAATCGCTTCTCATCTGAGCTTAGGTTTTCAAATTTGGTTTTCCGGCATCGTCGTCTTCGTCAGAGGCTAAGGATTCAAATTTGATTCAATGGTGTCGTCCTCTTCGTCGGAGGTTAGGGATTTGTGAGTCGTCTTCAAATGCCAAATCTGGCGTCATCTCAAATTTGGCTAAATCCAGCGTCGTCGTTGACCAAATCTGGCGGGTCGGGTAATTTTCCAACGACTGTATAAGGAGGAATCAATTTCATAATTTCTTGACAATTTCCATCGAATTGCCGATGAATTTTCAGCCGATCGAAGAAGGAATAGAGAAGATTCTGGCCGATCGAAGCTCCGGGTTGATTCCAGGGCAATCCATTTTGAAGAGTGGATCCAAATTAATTATTTTGGGCCTGCTTGTTTTTGCACTTGTGTTGGGCCTAATTTTTAAAACATCACTTTCAAATTTTAATTCTTCCTATAAAATTATTAAAACATCATTTATGCCTGATTGTTTAAGATTTGTTTATAGTTGGGCCTAACTTTTAAAACTCTACCTTTAAATTATAATTCATCCTATTAAATTATTAAAACATCAAGGTTAAAAATTATTAAAACAGCAAGGTTAAACGTCAAATAGATAAGTTAAAATTTCAAAAATTAATAAAACAACATCCCATAGAAAACTAAAATAGACATAATGCTCAGTTCATCTAAAATTAGCTTGTCGGGATTTAAATATTATTTACTATTATATTGAGATGCTACACAGTTATGTTGTGATGGTTTTTTTTATTTGATGTTGTATAAAATTACTGATGAAGATGTTTATGTAAACAAGATATTCACATGCTCCACTGCACTTATACATTCAAGTGTTGTTGCATTAAAATAACTTGTTAAACATCATTCATTACAAAAAAAGGTTCAAATGCCCTAAAAATTCGCTAACATAAAAATAGATGAAATTCAAATATATCTAAAATATCAACAACAATGTAGTGCCCCATCTCTAACAAATAAACCATTACTTTTAAAACATCATTCAAACAATACATCCCAAGCAATCAAATTCTATCCCCCCTCCCCCGACTTATTTCCCCTCATTGTACGCTTGTTCATGAACATGCCTTTTCTCTTGCTAGTTTTGAAGATGATGACTCTTCTACTCCACAAACACCAAGATCAAAGGTCAGCTCCGGTCCTCCGTTCAAGGGAACATTTTCAGGATCATGATTCCTCATAGCATGTTTTTATTACCTCATCAATGGCATCGTAAAGCTCTACCTTGGAAAGTGTTCATGTGAAAAAAACATAAAACATCACAAACAGTAATAAAAACTCCAAAGTCTGAAATTAAAACATCATAATAGAACACATAATATGACTGACAACTACATTGTGAAACATCAAATACAGTATTTAAAACATCAGTATCAAAATTTTAAAAAAATCAATTAGTACACACTAAAATATCAAAAGAATGAAACAGAACATTAATTACACACTTAAATATGAAAACACCACGAGCATCAAATATTGAAATTAAAACATCACACCAACATAGATAAAAGTACTTAAAACCTAAAGCATAAAACATCACACTATAAAATCATAAACATCAACAATAGTATGTAAAAAGCCAACGTACAATGGGAAATTCTTGTCATTAAGCAATGACTCTAGTACCTCAAGTTTACCATGAAATTCTCTAGTAACATCCTTCACCATCTCATCATATCGATCATCAAAATCTAATTCAACCCCTTCCTTGATTCCAAAATCTCCACCTATATGCGTCGGTTGCTCCCTGTGCCATATCCAACATGCGTAACTTCTTTGGAAACCTTGAATTATGAGATGTTCACGCAACTTATTCCTCCCTAAATAAGCATCGTTCCTCCAATCCTTTAATCAAATTGGCCGGATGCATTTATTGCTAGTTTTTATAAGTTCTGATATCGAAACTTTAATCGGACCTTAATAAATTCTAGTCAAAGATAGTCTCATATTGTTCCAGCTACGGAACTTTAAACCGACAGAGCCTACGAATTTGGAAGAAACGTTGTTCCTTCTATTATGATGCAAAATGACTAGTTCTAGATCCGGAACAACGTTCGGATCGTTGTTCCAAACTCGGAACCAGTCATGTTCAAATTCACCTCATCAGAACAGTCTTCCATCACCCACAATCAAAAGAGGTTATAATAAAACCGTCTTTAAATAGGCAATAACTGCCTTTAATTAATTGGGCAGTCCGATTCACAGAGGTTCTGTGCTCGGAACCTCTTCTAGAAGACAGTTTTAAGGAATCATCGTGGAACTGCCTTCTAATGCTGTCTTTAATGAGGCATCCTCCACTAGTGAGTTTTTACACAAATTCTACCTAGGAATTTGAAACGCACCCCTTGGAAACCATTTCCATGGATGCACGCTAGGTGTTAATGTGCATGTAAGATGTAACTCATATTTTAAAATTTTGACACAGGTTCCAGTCTCGTGACTCAAGTCCGATAGAAGATCTGATTCGTTATAGTTCATTATGATGATGTTTAATTTAACCCCCGCATTTTCAAACTATACATTGCAGCGCTTTATCTTTCAACAGTGTAAAATGTACATGAATATATGGTAAATAAAGTCAAACTAATGTCCAATGAAATTCCATAGCCATCCAATGATTTTCCGTCCTCTCGACCCGATCATCCGATATCTGAACATATGACAGACGGCAGTTCCGAGCAATAAATTGTAAACGTTGCGCAACTGTGCCTCTAATAGCCAAAATAGCACTAGTGAAAAAGCCTCATGTTAGAGTGACATATCGATTAGCCAAAATTGCACAAGTGAGAAGGCCTCCCGTTTCAATAACTTTTCGGGTCAAGTTATAATTGTTTATACATTGCAATACATTTTAAAAGTTTTTCAAAGTAAAAGAAACTTGGTTGCAATAGATAAATTAAACATCAAATCACCGTAGTTACTTTAAACATCATCTATTGATTGGTTAACAAAAAAGAAACTTTGTGTAACTATAATATATCTGATATATATATATATATATATATATATTAGAGTCTAGGTGAACTCAGGGAACATGATCTTATTGATTGATTCAACACTTTTTTGTGTTGTCCACGTTTGAACGATGAGATGAATAATTTGTGTTTACGTCAGAGCGCTAAGATGAATAATCTCGATGCACGTGAAGGTATGTGTTGAAGTCTATCAATATTTATTATGAACTCAATATACAAGGTCGTGTATCACCTCTATTTGAAATCAAATGAATTTTAAATAGAGACACGTGACTCTAATAATTTTAAACCACTATTAGCGATATAAGGACATCCATAATAAAGGGAATTTAAGGAGTGTCTTAAAAATAAAAATAAATCATAAAATAATAATTATTAAACCAAATTTTATTAATAGATGAGGTTTTATGTTATATAAGACTTATACCTCACTAACTCTAATATATATATATATATATATATATATATATATATTAAAATAGCTAATAATCAATGACAAGTTGTTTGCGTTGGTTAATTATTTAATGAGCAATTGCTCTTATATTGAGATATATTAGCATATTATGTGATATTCTATATTTTTTTCTTCCAAAATAAGGATTAGATTAGATTCATTTTCCTTTTCTGCTTCTGTATAATATCCCTAACTTTTGCAAAATACATTTATAACTTTAACTTTTGGCTGAATGAGCCAATATAACTCTGTAATCTTAGAAAGTACCAATACCCTAACTAATTAATATTGTATTTATTGATTCGTTTCTTGATTATGCCTTTGGTCGGGAGGAGAGGATACTTTGTCCATGCAAAAGATGCTTGTGTCATGAACGGTTTGATGATCGCGGGCTTGTTAGATTTCACTTGCTAAAGAACGGATTTGACGAAGGTTACATTGTATGTACATTTCATGGAGAGGTTGAGCAACGACATAATGGTGGTGGGTTTGACAAGGTATATGGAAACAAATGTACCGTTGATGCTATGTTCGATGACATTGTAAGAGATTTTCAGGGGAAGCCTAAAATGTTGAGTGCTTTGCTCGACGAAAAAGAGAAACCATTGTATCCGGGATGTAAAAGTAAGGATACCATTATCTCCTTTTTTATGGAGGTTTTCAATTTGAAAGCTACAAGTTCTTGGAGTGATACAAGTGTGAATTCACTCCTAAAGCTTCTAAAGGATAAGTTTCCGGAAGGGAATGGAATACCAAAAAACTTTTATGAGGCTAGGAAAATATTGTGTCCACTCGGTTTGGAATACAAGAAAATACACGCATGTCCTAATGATTGTGTGTTGTATGACGATGATTTGAAAGATGCGATTGAATGTCACGTGTGCAAACATTCAAGATATAATTTTGTCACCGGTTTTGTTTCTAATAACCGGTGTAAGTTTAGCACCGGTCAATAAACCAGTGCTAAAAGTGATAAAAACCGGTGTTAACCTTACACCCATTTTTAAACCGGTGCTAAAAATAAAAAGAACCGGTTCGAAATTAGCACCGGTCAAAAACCCAGTGCTAAAAAACCATTAAACCGGTGAATTTGAAAATTTTGGCACCGGTTTTTAAAACCGGTGCTAAAAAATTATAAAAACCGGTGCTAAATTGGCATCGGTTTTAAAACCGGTGCTAGAAATGAAACAAAACTGGCGAAATGTGAATATATGGTCCCAGTTTTAAAAACCGGTGCTAAAAACATAATAAAACCGGTGTTAAAATATTTCCGGGAAAAGAAGCGGGAAAAATGGCACCGGTTGATTTAGCTCCGGTTCAAAACCGGTGCTAATGGGGAAAATGGCACCGGTTTTATAAACTATTCACAAAAACCGATGCTAAATGGAGCATTTAATGCTACGAACTACCCCTCGAAAATTAGATCTGAAATTGTGGTTCCCTTCTCTCTTCATTGATGGAAGGATTTTTGGATGGTGAGCAATAACCCAAAGCAATGAAGACCAATGGATGTAAGTTTTCCTTCGCTTTTTTGAATTTCATTCAAAGAGTAGTTATAATAACCATTAATGCATGCATGGAGAGAGTTTATTTGTACTCATTAATGGTTTCTATGCTTGAAGTTTATTTAGTATCATGTTGTGAGAGTGTAAATGATTGTGGATGTAAATATGGTTGTGTTTGGTAGATGCATGGTATATATATCAGTATATGTTACCACTAATTTAGATAATACAAAGATAGCAACTCCAAAATTATTAAAATGGAATGAAATAACTATAATAGCTGAAAGACCATTAAGCATACATATGCACATACGTACACATGATGACACTTTTAGTATTGTGTAGCAAATTGATTGTGTTTAATTTTATTATGTTTGAACAATGAATATTAGTGTAATAATTTTATTATTTTGTTTAGATACAATGGACCGAGAATCGATGCTTGCGTGGAGGAAAAAAATGGTTGGCTATCCAAGTGTAGCTAGAGGGAGTGGTGAACATATTGTATTTATTGATTCGTTTCTTGATTATGCCTTTGGTCGGGAGGAGAGGATACTTTGTCCATGCAAAAGATGCTTGTGTCATGAACGGTTTGATGATTGCGGGCTTGTTAGATTTCACTTGCTAAAGAACGGATTTGACGGAGGTTACATTGTATGTACATTTCATGGAGAGGTTGAGCAACGACATAATGGTGGTGGGTTTGACAAGGTATATGGAAACAAGTGTACCGTTGATGCTATGTTCGATGACATTGTAAGAGATTTTCAGGGGAAGCCTAAAATGTTGAGTGCTTTGCTCGACGAAAAAGAGAAACCATTGTATCCGGGATGTAAAAGTAAGGATACCATTATCTCCTTTTTTATGGAGGTTTTCAATTTGAAAGCTACAAGTTCTTGGAGTGCTACAAGTTCTTGGAGTGATACAAGTGTGAATTCACTCCTAAAGCTTCTAAAGGATAAGTTTCCGGAAGGGAATGGAATACCAAAAAATTTTACGAGGTTAGGTAAATATTGTGTCCATTCGGTTCGGAATACAAGAAAATACACCCATGTCCTAATGATTGTGTGTTGTATGACGATGATTTGAAAGACGCGGTTGAATGTCACGTGTGCAACCATTCAAGATATAAGGGTGTGAGGAATGATGATGATGGGTCTTTGGCTAAGAAGAAGAAGAAGGTCCCATTGAAGTGTATGTGGTGTCTTCCTTTAATTCCTAGGTTGAAGAGGTTATTTATGAATTCAAAAGATGCAAAGAACTTACGATGGCATGGAGTGTGGGAAAGACCAATGGACGACAAGATAAGACATACGATAGACAGTGAACAATGGAGAAATTTTGACAAGCGATATCTTTTATTTGGTTTAGAAGTTAGAAATTTACACCTTGCATTGTGTACTGATGGGATGTATCCTTTTGAGCGACACATGAAAGTATTCAAGGGATACGTGAAATGTATGAGTCGGCCGGATGCTAGTATTATTGAGAGGTATGTCACTGAAGAAGTAATTGAATTTTTCTCTACCTTTTTGGAGGAACATAGAAAATTTGTGGTGCCCCTAAATCGACATGTTGGAAGGAAGGTGGGCAAACTGAGGTCAAGGGGAATGTTATTTACTCCATTGAATAGTGATATGATGTCAATTCATTTGTATTTCTTGAGGAACTGTAGGGAGACTACTGCTTATATGACTGAGCACCTTAATTCGATCACAGAGTCTCATCCCACATGGCCCCCAAATAAAGTTCAGTTGGAGCACAATGACAAGTTTGTGAATTGGTTATATGATCGATGCAATGTAGGTGATTACGACCCAAAAATTAGAGCATTTACAACGAAGCATAACCACACGGTTTTGAGGTATTCCAGATATGAAATTAATGGTTTCTCTTTTGCTACTAGGGACAAAGATTTAAAGAGCACAACACAAAATAGTTGGGTAGACATTGAGTCGGAGACAATGTGGCAAGCAAGTAAGAAAGACAATAAATCTGTCCTAGCTGTGATGTTGTTTTATGGAGTTATTGATGAGATTTGAGAGCTTGACTATGGAGAATTCAAGAATACAGTTTTCAAGTGCCTGTGGTTTGATAACACAACTGGAGTTCGAAGTGATGACCCAATGGGATTTACCCTTGTTGACCATAGTCGTGAAGCATATGAAAATGATCAGTTTATCTTGGCTGAACAAGAAAGACTAGTATTCTACGTTAATTATTCGTGCAATGTAGGTTGGTCTGTTGTGTTACAAGGTAAGAAATACTCTTTCCGTGATGAAATTGATTTTGAAGTTACAACTGAAAGGTTAGAGTACCCCTCTATTTCCCCCCAACTTATTAACGACGGGATTGAGGCGGGAGCAATACGGAGGAAACACAGAGATGGAATTTGGATAGATGAAGATGGCCAAGAAATTGGAGACTTTCAATCGAAAAAAAGGAAGATGGTTGAAGACTAGCGGGTGAAGAGTAATGAATTTGAGAAAAACATTATGTATTTTTATAGTATGTTGTGTTTTGTACCATTGTTAACTATTGTACAAATGTTGTAATTGGAACCTATTTTGGTGAAGCTTAGACCAAATAAACCTCAATTTGTTATGGTAGCGGCTGCCAGTTGCAGCGCGCTGCAGCTCTTTCACACAAGTTTAGGAAATTTTGAATACTTCCAATCCAAATTAAATCAAACAAAATTTTGACTACTTTACAAGCCTAGAAATTTCAACTTCCACAATCAAATCAAATAATTAGTAGCAACACAGTAGCACCATATGTTATGGGAATTAAAATACTGATAAAGCAGAGTTCCATATAAACCAAGCATAATAAAGAACTTGAGAAAATCAAGATGTGAGTACAATGAAGTTAGTCAATCCCCGTGCGAGCTGTCCTCCCTAGCGTTAGAAGATGGCGAATCTAAAGTAGGAATTGGACCCAATTCCTTGATTCTCTCACCATACATGGCTGTAAGGATCTTCCCAACATGATCAGTCCATCGCACTAAGTGATCAACCTTCACTTTCAGCGCTGCCATTTCCCCATTCAAATTCTCCTTAGACAATTTACTTATTGCCAGCATTGATGACACAACAATTTTATTCTTCTTCAAGAATGTTATAAGGTTGATGGGGCATGAGTGTGAAGTCATCATCTTTAAATTTGCAACGTGCTTCCACGCATAAGGCAGTGATGAGGGAGGAGAAGCCTATACAGTTGTGGGCATTGACACAATCCCAAATGTATGCCAATATCGTACCCCCAACATTGATGCTCAAGTTCCTCTGGATCATGTACAGCAGCAACATCCAGGAACGATGAACCTCACTATTCATTTTGACTGGCAGCAACAATGAAACTATACCACACATTCATGTCCTCACTCGATTATTTATTATCAATGCTGGACCATTCTGCTAGTAGATTCTGGATAACTTCATCCCCTTCATCACATATTTCTCTTACAATCTGTTCCCAAGAAGCTTGTTCAACAACTTTTTCCCCGTCTTAGTACGAACTTGTAGATTTTTGTGGGATCTTGTAGAACCGGTTGATCATATCCGCATCAAGCTCTACACACTGACCACGGAAGAAAATGGATGCTGAATTCTCGTACTTCATGAGGGACAAGAACTCGTATCCAAGGGTCTTGTTCGCACGAATGAGTTGTGCGATGAAGCCTTCCTACCCGTGCTCGTTCACATATTCCTTGTAAGGCCTTTCCATTCTCAAACCTCTCTCCAGAATGAGGCCACAAGTGATGAAATCCTTGCACACTCATTGCCTCATGACAGTCCGCCTCTGTCATCGATATTGCGGAGTTCCCTTGAACCAACTGAAACCTAATGGCTCACACCTCTACAATGCCTACTCTGGTTTTTTTCCTTGAGTCTTGGCTCTTGGTCAATTTCTTGGGTGCACTTATTTTGGGTACCATACCTGGTAAAAAGAAAGTTGTACGGTACACGGAAAATAACAACAAAATGTTATCTCAAGTAAACACATCCAGGAAGAATGTCATCACATGGAAAATCAATGTCGTCACATGCACAAAAGATTGGAAAATGTCACAAATTTCACACCGTGGTTGTGATCACCCTTCACAACACCTAAAAGATAATGAAAGGTATGAGGATTTGCATCTAGATGTCAGCACATGGATAAATTTTCAACCAGATGTGAGCTGAGTTCTTGTAACATAAAATAGGCATAGAACTATATTTCCATCAACATATTTAACCAGGATTCGCATAAAACATATGCTTAGAGATGTATGAAGAATAGAGGTATATAATTGTTCCTTGAAGTTAGGCATATAACCAATTTAACAAACATACGCATAGAACTATATTCGCATAGAACATAGGCATAGCATACAGTGGTAATAACTCCCGCATTTCCAAAACAAAATTAGAATTAGGTTTCTTCCCAATTAGGTTTTTCATTAAATCAAACAATCAGCATACCCGAAATGGTGACAATCCCTATGCAACCAAAAATGAAAGGGTATGCACTTACCTAGCTTGATGGATGGTGTATAGACGATTGACGGTAGACTGACGAAGGTCGGAGCTTTGCTGCATTGGAATGAAAGGAGCTTGGCGGAGGGAGCAGGGACAGCGGAGGGAGCGGGGACGACAGAGGGAGCGGGAATGCCAAAAGGAGCGGGGATGGCAGAGGGAGCGTGGATGGAGCTTGCCGGTGGAGGGAGCGGGAGACAGTGAAGGAGCAGGGAATGTGGAGGGAGCTTTACGGAGGAAAGGTGTTAGGGTATTGGGTAGAATTGTCCACACAGATGGGCTAAATTTTACAGACACATGGGATGTATTTTACACACACATGGGCTGAATTTTACACACATGGGCTGAAAGGTAGGAGGCTCGATGGTAGGGGGAGCTCGAGGGGGTCAATGGTTTGAGGTTCTCGAGGGGGTTGATGGGCTCAAGTGGCTTGAGGGGCTCGATGGTAGGAGGGATCAAGGACCTCGATGGTTCGAGGTGCTCAAGGAGCTCGATGGATCTTGGGCTAGAGGGGCTAGAGTGGCTCGATGGGCTCGAGCACTTGAGGGGCTCGACTGTTCAAGGGGATCGAGGGGCTCGATGGTAGGAGGGATCGAGGACCTTGATGGCTCGAGGGGGTCGATGGTTCGAGGTGCTCGATGGGGTCGATGGCTCTTAGGCTCGAGGGGCTCGAGTGGGAAGAGGGGCTCGAGTGGCTCGATAGGCTTGAGGGGCTCAATGGTAAGAGGGATCGAGAACTTCGATGGCTCAAGGGGGTCGAGGGTTCGAGGTGCTCGATGGCTCTTGGGCTCGAGGGGCTCGAGTGGCTCGAGTGGCTCGAGTGGCTCGATGGGCTTGAGCACTCGAGGGGCTCGATGGTAGGAGGAGCTCGAGGGGGTCAATGGTTCGAGATGCTCGAGGGGGTTGATGGGCTCAAGTGGCTCGAGGGGCTCGATGGTAGGAGGGATCGAGGACCTCGATGGTTCGAGGTGCTCAAGAAGCTCGATGGATCTTGGGCTCTAGGGGCTAGAGTGGCTCGATGGGCTCGAGCACTTGAAGGGTTCGACTGTTCAGGGGGATCGAGGGGCTCGATGGTAGGAGGGATCGAGGACCTCGATGGCTTGAGGGGGTTGATGGTTCGAGGTGCTCGATGGGGTCGATGGCTCTTAGGCTCGAGGGGCTCGAGTGGCTTGATGGGCTTGAGCACTCGAGGGCCTCAAGTGGGAAGAGGGGCTCGAGTGGCTCGATAGGCTTGAGGGGCTCAATGGTAAGAGGGATTGAGAACTTCGATGGCTCAAGGGGGTCGATGGTTCGAGGTGCTCGATGGCTCTTGGGCTCTTGGGCTCTTGGGCTCGAGTGGCTCGAGTGGATCGATGGGCTCGAGCACTCGAGGGGCTCGATGGTAGGAGGAGCTCGAGGGGGTCAATGGTTCGAGGTGCTCGAGGGGGTTGATGGGCTCGAGCACTCGAGGGTCTCGATGGGCTCGAGGGTTCGATGGTTTAGGCTCTTAGGGTCTTGGTTCGACGTTGTTACAGTAAATCAGGATTGATTTGATTGATTCTAGTTAAGTCTTGTTGAACAAGCCAGAGTCCTTGTGTATTCTATTTCTTCCTAACATCAATACACCACCACTTTCGGGCTCGAGGGCTCAGGTTGAAATTGTCTGAAATCTGAGGCCTAATTTCCAAAAGAATATATACAGTACAATAAGGGAACATAATATGAGTAGAAATCTGGCTTAGTCAACATGACTTACCCTGAATTAATCAAGATCAAAGGCTTGTTCCCCTCGAAATTATATCAATGTTCTATATAAACTAGTTAATTATATATGATCGTGTTCAATACAAATAAGGCTTGTTCAAACCCTAGTCCATTACTTGATATCCCATACGGTTATACACAGGTCGAATAGAGTCAGTGAGCATTCCATGTACACTGGTTAATCGACTATAACTTAATTGGCAAACCGGATACACTAGTGACATGCAATCGTACAATACAGTCTTCCTCAAATACATAAACATGTTTGAATTGACTCATACTAATTCATGGTTAAACTCTATTTCAATGGTCGTTCTCTGTATACAAGTAATAGTATGAAACACTAAATACACGATTCTAGATAGAAGCATCTATTGTAATTAAACAGTCTCTAGAACTTAATTTCTTGTTTTGAATATTATTTTAAATTGTGTGCCTAACTCAACACAAAGTAGTAAAAAAATCTCATGAAAATGAGCAAGTTGGCCAACAAAGGAACATGACAAATTGAACTCCAAATTGACCTAACAAAGCAGCAAGAATGGTCAAAAGAAACTCCCAATTGGCCCAACAAAGCACCATTTAGCTTCCCTCCCAAATTTTCCCTCTTCCCTCCATAACCTTATCCCAAAACTTGAGCTGATTTTCCTAGCACTTCTACCGATTTTCCGAACACTTCTACTAATTTCCCTCTTCCCAGTTCCCACCGATTTCCCTCTTCCCTCTTCCCTCTTCCCTCTTCCCTCTTCCCTCTTCCCTCTTCCCTCTTCCCTCTTCCCTCTTCCCTTTCCCACCGATTTTCCCTCTTCCCTCTTCCCCCTCATTTGTTAATCTTCCCTCTTCCCTCCCTACTTCCCATTCTCGTTGCTCAGAATTTTGGTTGAGTAAAGTGGCCATTTAGCCGGCCGGTGTCAAAAAACATTGCCGACAGTGATTGGTTTTTGGGTAAGTCATCAAGAACTCGTTAAATAGGTCGTAGTTTGCTATTTTCCCGGGTTTAATGAATAGATATATATGGGTGTTGATCTATTAGATTGTGAGTTTGTGTTTATTTGTTGGGTTATTAGTGCGGGTAGTTGTTCATGTGAATAGATGATTCGTGTTGCTAATAATTTCAGTGTGGGTAGTTGTTCATGTGCATAGATGATTCGTATTGCTAATAATTTTAGACTTCTTGCATACTTTATTTTTGTCCCCATCTGAAATTTTTGGATATTATGTTGATAGGTCGTTTTAAGATTTCAATTTTTTGATTGACTCATACAAGCGCGGGTGAAAGGCTAAGCCGAGGAAGAAATTGTTTGACTCCAGTACTAACGTCGTAGAAGACAATTG
This sequence comes from Rubia yunnanensis, assembly GCA_037428765.1. Classification (NCBI taxonomy): domain Eukaryota; kingdom Viridiplantae; phylum Streptophyta; class Magnoliopsida; order Gentianales; family Rubiaceae; genus Rubia; species Rubia yunnanensis. The sequence goes on along the minus strand of CM075065.1, from coordinate 110,458,134 downwards.
TGTTACCCCTACAAAAGATGACAATTGTGATGCCAATAAGGAGGAAGTGGATGATGCACCAAAATCATGCTCGGGATCGGATAACTCGGGGAAGGAAGAAGAAACTATATTAAAAGATGACATTAGTGGGAGCTTTGACAAGTTTGAGATTAAAGAGTAATGCAAGCGTACAAGCACCGCCATGTGCAAGTCCGTGTTGCTAGCAAAGCAAAAGAAGCCCCTTAAAATATTCTTCGATGATGACTTTGAACCATTGGTTATGCGCAGCCAGTGGTCGATGTATGTTGGCTATGCCTTCCAACGAAGAATCCGCTTTGGCACATGGCATAATTGGAAATCAGTCACATACCATGTAAAGAAAAATGCATGGGAAGACATTCTCGTAAGTGTGTTCTAATTCTCCATTTTAATTTGTTCAGTTCAACTTCATTACATTTTACACTAACATTGCGTATCTTTGTCCACTAGATTAGCTGGGATATACAAACCAAAATGACATTCAATGAGATGAATAAGTTCCGAAATAAATGGAAAATTTACGTAGGTGAAAAGTGGAGGAATCAGAAGGCAAAGGTGGCTCACAAGTATATCGCGCAAAAAAAAAACCAGGTTCTTGTGCATGGACAGATTATCGATGGATGGACAAAAAGGAATGGGAGCTATTTGTGAAACAAAGATCAACCCCTAAATTCAAGGTTATTCCTTCGATATATATTATGTCTAGTCATTAGTTTGTGAGCATTTTACAAATCGATGAACATGTAGGCAATAAGTGACGCAGCAAAAGTAAACGCCTCACATAAGGAGTACATCCATCACACGGGTAGTGGAGGGAATTGTAAGCTTGCTATAAAACTCGAGAAGAGGAAAAGAAGGGCTAAAATGATGAGCTTATAGATGAAGGTCAAAGTGTAGAAGAAGCAGAGGCTTTAGTTCAAATCATAGATTTCAAACCAGACCGCTCGGAGGTGTTCGTAGAGCTAACTGGGATAAGAAATTATCGACCTACACCAACGACTGCGTTAAAATAGCAGCCCCGACTATTGTGAGCCAAATTCATAATTGATTCTATATCTATTAAAATTATCAGATAGAATGCATAGTAATGGCTTACATGTGCTTTTTTTAGTAGAAAAACATTTTGGATAAGAAGCGGAAGGGAGAGTTGGTGATACAAGGAAAAGAAGATATTCTCATTCAAGCAATGGGTAAGAAGGATTATGGTGGTCGTTGGAGAGGTTGCCCCACAACGGCCAAGGTGAACGAGGCCCTACCACATTTTGCTGTGAGCTATTATGCATACTCTCGATGTGGGAGTACAAACATAAAAAATTCTGAAGAAATCTCAAATTCAAACAAACTACCAATCGATGTCATCAAGCTCAACGAGAGATTTGTTGCCTTATTTGAGGCCCAAACAAATTGGCTGGCTGGATAATTGGGTAAAGCTATTCCCCCGCACTTGGATGGCCGCAATTTCCTTGATACATTTTCCAACCACCTGAATAAGGACAAACCGGGTATTCATTCCTTCTGCATCTGGATGTAGTGACCCACAAGGAACCGTTGCGAATGACAAGGTATTCTATACCATGAACCTCGTCGTTAGCTGCTTTCTTGCTCTGTGAATGTTAGTTTCTGGATTTCAATTTCCTGTCAAATTGTTTTTTTTGGCTTTTAGACATTTTATTCCAAACAACATGCTGAAAGCTACAGAGCGTTACAGCCTTCAGCAGCTACATATACAATTCATTTCTTATTATAGTCAACTTTCCGGGCCGATTACATCTTCAACAACCCTTGGTCCCCCTAATAAGATTGATTACATTCATGACATAATTTAATTGTCATTACTTAATAACACTTACTTATTGTCCAATTGCTGTTTTTACCCCTTTTTTGAATTTTGATCTCATAAAGGAAAAAAGTGCTGCTTATATGTTTTGAACCATAATGGAGAAAGGGATGTAGCTGCATTTGGTATCTTGTTTCCGAAGGATAAGTAAACGGACTTACCCAACAAGTGGGAGCGAGTAAAGCTTCGTTGACCTGTGATCATTCTCAAGGCACCTTTGCCAATTGAACACGGAGAATTTGAGTTTGTCACTGAGCTCATTGGATATAACATTTATAGCTGGGAAATCTGATAAGTGGCATTGGGCAACATGATGATGAGGTGTGATAATTGTATTCTTATTCTCATCCTATCATATATATCTTTGTAGATATTACTAAAACATAATTTCTTGTTCAACTGCTTACGTAGAAGAACGAGCAACAATCGCCTCGGAAACAATTGGTAGTTGATGAAGATGGAAGTCTTGAAATAAACCTCACACCAAAAACTAACATGGAGATTGAAGAGGTTAAACAAATAATTATACTTAGCTATGACATGCAGATACATATTAACACACTTTCCCTTACAGGAGGCAGTGGCTCAGGAAGATACTTCGAATGAGGAGGTGGTTGCTCGATCAGTAAAAGGAGAGGTCAAACATACCCCCACAATTTTTCATTCCGAAATATTTTTTGAAATGCCTGACTAATATTTTACCCATTAGCAAGTACCAAAATAGAATACTACATCGACGAAGAATGGGCAACCCAATCCTCCCATGTCGGTTTCTTACCATTACATTTTTGTGAGAACTCATTTTAGCCTTTACAAAATGATCCACTATTGAATTATATACATATACTGCTCAACTAACATTATTAGATTCTCAATGTAATTAGGGGGTCACGAAAGACAAAGAATGCATCGCTGTTGTTCAATAGATTAATGATGTTTTATGGCTATCTACAGAAATATGTGGACTTAACAAAGTCTTCCGCATCAATTTCAATGCGGAGGTGTTTGGATCAGAAGAAGTCTACACAGCCATATTTACTGACAAGCTAAAACTGTTCATTAATAGCTTGGATGTAGAAAATGAAATGGAGTAGATCATTGGGTGCCAACTTGATATATGGTCACCGTAAGAATTGCATAGTTACATTATTTATAGATGTATCATTATATTTGTTTCACTTACAATATTATTTTGCCAGATACCTATGTGATGGGGTGGTTGATCGAGGCCACGTCCAGTTTATTTCGGCCGGTTCAAATTCAATACCTCAAAAGGCAAATCAGAGGGTCGAACTTACTGCCGACAAGGTTTCAACTATCATGTGCCGCACTCAAGCAAGGATGTACGTCTTCGCGTACAATCGAGAATGAGTTTTATTCTTTTTTGTGTTGTTTGACCCAGCCGCATAGAAGCAATAGTAACCATATGCTGTGGAATTTTTAAAAAATATATTAAAAGTATTTTGGTGTTTCTTTTTTTTTATGAAAGCCATTGGTTTTGCTCGTCTTCGTACCGGAAATCGATCGAGTATATTGCATCGACTTGATGACTGGGGGAATTAGCAAACATAATAGGCTATGCCTTAAATTGATTAATTTTTAAGTGGAACACATTTTTATCATTTCTTCTACTTTAATATTTTACAAAATTGTTAGTTCCTGTCAACGTGTTCTTGTAGGTGTCTCACTTTCTTTGCTCGATTATTTACAATTATTGTTAATTATCGGTACAATGACATTCATTGTTCTATTCATTACTTTCGTTCATCATTGCATGTAGGAAAAAATTAGACCTGATTAAACTTTTATGTGTGATCCCCAATTACTAAAAATATATTTTCACATATTGATATAAATATATTTTCATCGATTGTAGGGTTGCAAAAAAAATATCGACGGTTCAATTCTGATCTAAATACATCCTACCCTTTGAACTACAATGGAATGTCATAAATCAATGTACGTATTATCCCGTAACATCACATTTCCTCTGTCATTTTTATGTTCGTAATCATTTCAGCAAATTCTCTTTCATATCAGCACAAGATACAAAGTATTACTTGGGAATGTGGATACCATTGCATGTATTACATGGAAAAAATTGTTAAGGACATGAATGCCATTGACATTATTCCAGTACATTTTTCTATATTATTTTTTTTTTGTATTTGTTAGTCTCTCACATATATATCCTTTTCTAACATGCAATTTAATACCTTGTTTCAGCAATTTCCAGAAGACTACACTCCTCTGGGGAGCGATGTACTGAGGAGCATTGCTCTGAAATAGGTTTGTATTTTTGCAAAATGTACTCTGCCAAAATGCATAGCTCAATTGAATGTCATAAGGGACTTGCCTCCATCATTGGATAGTAGTTAGTATTATCTCTTATAAGAAAGGTAATTGTCCTTCACTTTTGATACTCGTCATCTCCATGATGAGGGGGAGGGGGCTTCCAATATTTTATGTAGGCCACTAAGAACCACGTTTCATGCACTTCTTTCGCTAGTCTAAAATTTTAGTCGATGAAATTCAATTTTTTTTCTACCTACTTGTTGTCTATGTGTGCTGATTGTTGTATTTATTGGGAATTGATGTTCGGTATTTGTGCTTTTTTTTATTGGTGCATCGATTTAAGTAATCTACGCACAAATAATTATCGGTGCCATCTATGAAAAAGAACCCACCGGTTTGGAAAACAACCGTAAATATGAAACTGGCTGCGTGAAGATGGACTGAAAGAGCGGCAGCGCGCCGCAGCTTCCAGCGACCAGATTAGTCCCACATTTAACACTGGTTTTCAGTAAAATAATAACCTGATACGAATTAGGTTTCTTTATTTATTTTTATTTATTAGGATTTTTAGAAGATAACACTATACTCTTTTTCCCATTGAGTTTTTTTAATGAGGTAGTGTGATCATTTATTTTATTTTAGAATAAGGCTCATTAATTCTGCCATGTTGGCCTTCGAAGAATTAATGTTTCGGTCATGCATTTATTTTAGGTGTTAGAATATTCAGTTCTGATTTGATTAGAATTAGATTTGGTAAGATTAGATAAGACAATATTCATTTAAGATTACTTCCAAGAATATAGTCATTTATTTTATGTAGTCTAGTTAAATATGGTTTTAGCTTCTTAAAGCTGCCATAATCCTTTCAGTTTCTTATTTGTATTTTTTTTAAGACCATACCTATGTACTATAAATAGGGGTAGTTTTCAACATTATTTTTACCTTACAACTTTTCATCAATGAAATATACAACCTTTTGAGTTCATACTCTTTGCTTGCAAGCTATTCCATTGTTGCTTAACCCTGAGGGCTAGTTAAGTGTCAATAAACCTTGTAATCTGATCCTGAGGGCTAGTTAGAGAGGGAGTCAAAATTGAGTGTACCCCGAGGGCTAGACCTTGAATTTCGTGTAGCATTGAAGGGTTTGCGAGTTCCCTTGTTTTGTCAAAAATCTTAATTCCGAAATCCAGCTTCTTCGCAAGGGGATTCATATCATAACCGGTGCTACCCTATCATATAATTAGCACCGATTTTAAAACCGGTGCTATAAAATTACCGGTGATAACAATACATGTATATCACCGGTTTTAGAACCGGTTCTAAAACATAACCGGTGCAAAAACTACAATTTTAGCATCGGCAATAAAACCGGTGCTACAATATAAACCGGTGCTAAAAATACACTTTTAGCACCTGTTTCAAAACCGGTGCAAGAAAATAAACTGGTGTCAACAATACGTGCATAGCAATGGTTTTAAAACCGGTGCTAAAAAATAATCGGTGCTAACAATACACGTTTAGCACCGGTTATAACATAACACCGGTGCTACAAAATAAAACGGATCTACAAATACACTTTTAGCACCGGTTTTAAAATCGGTGCTAATAATAACCAGTGCTAGACCGGTGCTAAACATACACTTTTAGCACCAATTTTTAAACTGGTGCAAAAAATAACTGGTGCTAAAATTAAAATTTTAGCACCGATTTTATAACCGGTGCTACTATGACACAATTTTTACACCGGTTTTTTTAGCACCGGTTATAAAAAACCGGTGCTATTTCTGTAAATATTAGCACCGGTTTTTTTAACTGGTGCTAAAAAAATCGGTGCTAGCTGTAGCGATTTAGCACCAATTGTTTTTTCAATCGGTGCAATCGTTTCAACGGTTACTTAGTTAACGATTTTTCCCCAAAAATAACCGGTGCTACAACATAAAAAAATCGATGCTAGAGGGTGGTCTCTGTGGTAGTGCTCGCCCGATCAAGATTGGAGAAAGAAATCTAAAAACACATGGTAAAGTTGTAAATTGCCCATAGTCAGTGAGATTATTTTACACTATTACTACAAGATACATTTGCACTTAACAGAGATACAAGATACAATTTTTTTAAAAAAAACATAATCATAAATAGAAAACTCTAAAATGCTTATATTCTCAATTCTTTAGTGAATAGTACGGCCATTACCCCAAATTAGTTATGATTCCATTTTGGGCGACCTATCGATGTAGTTAAATGAAGACATCAAATTACTGTCCAAGTCAAGTAAAAGACGATGATCCACTCATAAAGATACTCCTTTGACTTAGTTCTTTTAAGTCATTATGGCTAATGGCCGACCTGACCTTTTAAATTTAAGATACTACAAAAAGGTGTGCTTTCATATATACTAGTTATTGGATTGTTACCAAGAAAACATGAGAACTAACATTATTTAATTTATAATATATATATATATATATATATATATATATATATATATATATATATCCTAATTAAAGAGTAGTGTGGTATGTTTTAGCTTATGGCATATGTATCTTTGAATGAGTATTGCTAACCTTTAAAATACTCATGTAGAAATGAAGTGAAAATTTTACCATTTAACCTTTAAAAGAACCAGAAAAGTTTATCACTATAAAAAGAAAAAAAAAAGTTAGAATTCAATTTTTTTTGGTGCAATTTTTACAATTAGTTTTGCCAATTTGTCCATTAGTTTTGGTGCAATAAGCGGAATTTATTTGTCCATTTTCTATCAATTTAATATAATCAAAGGGTAAATATAAGGAAATGCAACTTTTCCTAAATTAGTTTATGGAATGATTTTTAATTGTATCTTTTAAGTTAAACACAACATTTTTAATTCAAATATTATATATTATATGTTAAACCATAACTAGTGGAGTATGATCATGCGTTGCACGATATTATTAATTAAAATATTGAGATTAAGTTTTATTTAAAACTTTAAAGTTTAGTCATCTAAGGAAAATTATATTAGTTATGAAGTGAAATAATTAATTTAGTTAGAAATAGTTAAATATTGAATACAGTAAAAATTAATTATTTTTTTATAATAATTCATTCAAATTATTTAAAAATTTATTATTTGTATGTTGATATTCATTTTAAAAGGTTATCATAATTATATGTATCTCATTGCAATAAATAAAAGTAAATGTCAAATGACCTTATTGGTCTAACTTATTATAAAATGTTCTCATTTAACAATTAGTCGGTCTAAAACAAGACTTTGTCATACATTAATAAATAAATAATATGCATACAAATTTCTATCAAAAGTACTAAAATCTATTAGTGAAACATGGATGCCGACTGTGCGGGCAAAACAAACATACAAACGGTGTGATCTTCACGGCGACCATGAAATGTGGAAGGAGGAAGCCACGGAAGAAGGTGGCTCCGACTACGGCGGAGTAGAGTAGACCAATACGGGAGGAGCTGATGGGGTTGATTTTACCATATATTTTGGGCTGATTATTGAGTTAAATGATTTATTAAATGCTTGGATATTTATGTTATTCGTAATGTTCTTGCAGTTTAAAGATTTAGATGCTGAATTGGCAAGTTGGTGCAGTTTATGGTCATTAATGCTTGGAGATGGAAGAGGAAATAATAATGGAGATATTTGGTGCTGAATTATGGCAATTACAAATGTAGTTGGAGAAGAATCAGATTTATTGGAAGACTCCTAATTGTTAGGAGAGAATATTGGGATTACCTTTTAGAGTTCTAATTAGATAAGGAAAGACATATTTTATTCCTTATCTATCTTTTGGTTGTAGTAATATTTTTGGAGACTTAGGTTAATATATACGCATAGCGTACGGCCAAGAAAGACAGAGACGGATTTGCGTACGACAGTCCATTTGCGCAGACAGTATTTTGCGATTTGGGTTTTCCAGTATTTTTATTCAGACAATTTTCATCATTTATTTTTATGCTTTTGATTGTTAATTCAATTATGTATTCTAGCTAAATTCTTCTTTTCCGGTAAAGATCAAGGAAGTACTGGCGTCGATTCTCGTGAGATCTAATTAGTTCTTATACTTTGATTGCATGCTTGCATCTGCTGTTCTTGATTATAATGATTATAATTGCTTTCATGTTATTGAGTAGTGGCCAATATTTGATAGCATGTTAGTTAATTTAATGCCAATTGAACCAATCATCCGTAATTGTGATTTCAGTTCAATAAGTGGTAGGGAACAACAGTCTTAATTTAACATTCCGGCGTCCGAGTCTGTTGGTTATGAATTGGGTCTTTCTCATTCTTAATGCTGCTAGCATATTAAATCTATAGAGCGTCTCTTAGGTTATATGTTAGTTAGAGAAATAGTTGGTGAGGCGTCCTCCTGATTATCGACAAGGTAAGGAAAGATTGGTTGCTTGCAACTATAACCAATTTGTGTGCATGCATTTAAAGTCATCTTTGCATCAAGGATCGAGATAGAAAGCCAGTATGGAATTGATCGAAACCGGATCTTCTCATCATAGTTGAATTATTTCGCAATCTGTAACAATTTCTCATTCATGTTTTTACTCGATTTTTAGTTTCTCTTATTCACAACCCTCATCTGGTTCTTTTGGTTACAAATTTGCAGATTAAAGATTAAAGAAAAGGTCTCACCAATCTCTTGGGAAACGAACCTGCTCGCAGCTATACTGGTCGGTATGCCCATACCGACCACAGAATCCTGAACTGAAAATTCAGCTTGGAGCTTGATTTATTTTTGGTGTAAAACGACACACCAAATTTTGGCGCCGTTGCCGGGGATTGGTTTTAAGCAGTATTTTTTCTTTTAATTCTTTAGTTTATTTTCACTTTTTCTTGGTTTATGCCTCGTTCTTCTCGTACAGGAGAATTGATCTTCACTCCAGAGATTGAGAAACTTGCACGAAGTCTAACGAAGCAGACAAAAGCCTTGAAAGGACCTTCCTCGTCTGAATCAACCGCCACTGAAACCCATTTCAACATGGCTGACGAACAAAGACGTGAGGAGGAACCACCAGCCCAGCGTATAAGAGACATGGGACGCTACAGACACAATCGTCCTCTGTGCATTGTCCTTCCCAACATCAACCGCAACTCCGAGATTAAACCAGGTTTCATACAAGTATTACCTAAATTTGGTGATATGCCAGGTGAGAGTGCTCATAACCATCTTGATGAATTTGACCTCGTCTGTGCAACTCTTAGACCACAAGGTTTTTCGGAAGATCATATTAAACTACTCACCTTTACACACACATTGCAGGGAAAAGCCCGTGAATGGCTTTTTGAACTCCCACCCGGTTCAATTCGAACCTGGGAAGATTTGGAGGAGAAATTTTTACAAAAGTTTTTTCCCGAGTCTAGAGCAGCTAATTTGAGATCTGCAATAAGTGGTATTAGACAAAAGAAGGGAGAGAGTCTTGCGAGTTATTGGGATAGATTTAATCAATTGTGTCGCAAGTGTCCTAACCATGGTTTTACTGAGTATCAGCTCATCACTAATTATTTTTATGGCGGTATGTCCTCTATTGACAGGAAGATTTTTGACGCAGCTTGTGGAGGAAATGTGCTGAACAAAACCATGGATGAAGCAAAAGAGATCATCCTTGATATGGTCACTCATGAGTATGATGAAGATGATGATAGATCTAGACCAGTCAAGGTAGCCGGTAACTCACATTTGGATGAGAAGCTAGATGCTCTCACTTCAATTGTAAAAGATCTAGCCATGAAGAGTGCTGGAGGAGCCAAGTGCGAAATTTGCTCGCACATGGGACACTACACGGATTCTTGCCCTACTCTTCAAGATCCTCAGACCGAACAAGCCTTCTTTGGATTTGAAGATAACCCACAAAGGCCGAGACGGAACGATCCATTTTCAGATACATACAATCCAGGATGGAGGAATCATCCAAACTTCAGATGGAATCAAAAGGGCCCGGGAATGTATGCTCCGAAACAAGCACAAGTTGGTCGTGAAGCAAATCCAGCAACAGAAGATCAGAGGGTCACCATGAATGAAGTTCTTAAAACAATGGCCCAAAGCAGCGAAGTGGTGCAAAATTTAGCCAAAAACACAAATGCTTTCCAGCAAGAGACGAGGGCTGCTATAGGGAACATTGAGCAACAAATGACTCAACTGGCTGCGGAGGTAAACAAGTTGAAGTTCAACTCTGGGAGGTTACCATCCCAGACGGAACCGAACCCTAGGGAGAATGCAAGTGCAGTCACACTAAGAAATGGGAAGATATTGGATGATTCTGTGCCAGAAGAAGTTCATAAGGAAAAAGGCAATCATGAAGAAGCCGAAGAGAGTAAAAATGAGTCCTCAAAGGTAAACCCTGAACCTATGACATCTATTTCTAACCCAAATGTCGCTCCACCTTTCCCATCCAGATTAGCTCGTAACAAGAAGGAAGATGATGAGAAAGAGATTTTGGAGGTTTTCAAGAAGGTAGAGATAAATTTGCCCTTGATTGAAGCTATTAAGCAGGTTCCCAGGTACGCAAAATTTCTTAAAGAGCTTTGTTCAAAGAAGATGAAGTATGGGAAAGATGCTAAAATTAGGGTGGGGGAAAATGTTTCTGCTGTCATTCAACGTAAGTTGCCACAAAAATGTAAGGACCCAGGAATGTTTTCTATTCCATGCATAATTGGCACAAAAGCTGTTGAAAAAGCCATGTTAGATCTAGGTGCATCTATTAATGTCATGCCTTTATCTGTGTATAATGACTTGCAATTAGGACCATTGAAAGAAACTCGTGTGATAATCCAATTAGCTGATAGGTCCAATGCATACCCTGAGGGAATGATAGAGGATGTACTTGTGAAAGTAAATGAATTAATGTTTCCTGTGGATTTCTACATTGTTGATATGGATGACTCATTCTCTGCAAATAGATCCTTAATTCTTCTAGGAAGACCATTCATGAAAACGGCGAAAGCCAAAATTGATGTTGATAAGGGAATCCTTAGTCTTGAGTTTGATGGAGATGTAGTTTCTTTCAATATTTTTGATGCCATGAAACATGTAGATGATCCTGAATCCATGTTTACCCTTGATGTAATTGACCCGTTGGTTGATGAATATATAGAGAGATACTCCAGGGACGACAAGTTGGAACAGGTCATTTTCAATGGATGGGTTGACAAGAATATGATGGACGGTATAGACGAAACATTTTGTGAAGTCATCATGCAGCTTTACTCCACCAAAGAATACAGCTCCCAGCCACTTTTGGGCGGAATGCCCATACCGCCCGTTTTCTGCTCAGAAACTCAGAAATACAGCTCCCAGCCACTTTTGGGCGGAATGCCCATACCGCCCGTTTTCTGCTCAGAAACTCAGAAATACAGCTCCCAGCCACTTTTGGGCGGAATGCCCATACCGCCCGTTTTCTGCTCAGAAACTCAGAAATACAGCTCCCAGCCACTTTTGGGCGGAATGCCCATACCGCCCGTTTTCTGCTCAGAAACTCAGAAATACAGCTCCCAGCCACTTTTGGGCGGAATGCCCATACCGCCCGTTTTCTGCTCAGAAACTCAGAAATACAGCTCCCAGCCACTTTTGGGCGGAATGCCCATACCGCCCACATCCAGTCCAGAAGTTTACCATATCTCACAACCTACATCAGTCGGGATGATCATTCCACCTACTCCTGAACACACCCTTCCTTCGATTGAGAAAGCACAAAAGCTGGAGCTGAAAACTTTACCTGAACATCTCAAGTACGCTTTCTTAGGGGAGAACGAGACTTTCCCAGTCATCATCAGTAAGGACCTGAGCATGGAGCAAGAAGATAAACTGGTAAGACTTTTGAGGACACACAAATCTGCAATAGGATGGACGCTGGCAGACATAAAAGGTATTAGTCCTTCTATCTGTATGCATCGCATTTTACTTGAGCATGATAACAAACCTTCTAGAGATCCTCAGCGAAAGTTGAACCCAGTTATGAAAGAAGTTGTGCATAAAGAAATCCTTAAATTGTTAGAATTAGGGATAATCTACCCTATATCTGATAGTGCATGGGTAAGTCCAGTGCATGTGGTACCTAAGAAGTCCGGGTTTCAATTGGTTAAAAATGATAACAATGAGCTAATACCCATGAGACTTCAAACTGGTTGGCGTATGTGTATAGACTATCGAAAGTTGAATAACGCTACTAGGAAAGACCATTTTCCCTTGCCCTTTATTGATGAGATGCTTGAAAGATTAGCTGGGAAATTATATTTTTGTTTCCTTGATGGCTATTCTGGTTATTTTCAAATCTATGTGGCTCAGGAAGACCAGGAAAAAACAACTTTTACATGTCCATTTGGAACTTTTGCTTATCGTCGCATGCCTTTTGGTCTTTGTAACGCTCCAGGAACATTTCAAAGGTGTATGATGAGCATTTTTTCTGACATGCTTGAAAGTTGTATTGAAATTTTCATGGATGATTTTACTGTACATGGTGACTCATATGATCAATGTCTTGATAATCTTGATAGAGTTTTGCAAAGATGCACTGATACTAACCTTGTTTTGAACTATGAGAAATGTCACTTTATGGTCAGAGAAGGCATTGTACTTGGACATGTGATCTCCGAAAGGGGGATAGAGGTTGATAAGGGTAAGCTTGATTCAATTACGAAGATACCTTACCCTACTAATGTGAAAGAGATTCGTGCTTTCTTAGGGCATGCAGGTTTCTACAGGCGTTTCATCAAAGATTTTTCAAAGGTCTCTCAACCCCTAACAAGGTTGTTACATCAAGACGTGTCATTCAACTTTGATGACAAGTGCCAGGAAGCTTTCGACCTCTTGAAGAAGAAGTTGACATCAGCCCCCATAATACAACCACCAAAATGGGGAGAGCCATTTGAGATCATGTGTGATGCGAGCGACTTTGCTGTGGGAGCAGTGCTTGGGCAAAAGAATGGGAGAGAGAGTCATGTCATCTATTATGCCTCGAAAACTCTTAACCCTGCCCAATGCAACTACACAACAACTGAAAAAGAACTTCTAGCTGTGGTTTTTGCTTGTGAAAAATTTCGATCATACTTGATTGGTTCTAAAGTTGTTGTTTATTCTGATCATGCAGCACTTAAGTACTTACTCTCGAAGAAGGAATCTAAGCCTAGACTCATACGATGGATCCTTCTACTACAAGAATTTGCCCTGGAGATCAAAGATAAAAAGGGCGCTGAAAATAAAGTGGCGGATCACTTGAGTAGGCTGCAGTCAAACTCAGTCGGTATGCCCATACTGGATGAATTTCCAGATGAGCAATTGTTCACTTTTAAAGGTAAGACCCCATGGTATGCTGATTTGGTAAATTTCTTAACCGCTGGAATTTTTCCCAAAGGCATGGAGACAGCTCGGAAAAACAAATTAAGGAGTCAAGCCAAGTACTTTATATGGGATGATCCGTACCTATGGAAAATCTGTTCTGATCAAATTATTAGACGATGCATCCCTGAAGAGGAGGTTCATTCCATCTTAGAGTACTGTCATGCCCTTGCTTGTGGTGGCCATTTTGGACCTAGAAGGACAGCTAGAAAGGTTCTTGATACTGGTTTCTACTGGGAAACCATTTTCAGGGATTCTTTTCAGTTTTGTAAGAATTGTGATCGTTGCCAACGCACAGGTAATATTTCTTCCCGGAATGAAATGCCCCAAACACCTATTCTGGTATGTGAAATTTTTGATATTTGGGGAATAGATTTTATGGGACCTTTCCCGAGCTCTTTCGGAAACCTATACATTATATTGGCTGTTGATTATGTCTCGAAATGGGTAGAAGCAAAAGCTACCAGGACTAATGATTCTAAAGTGGTTGTAGGTTTTCTTAAGTCTAACATCTTCCATAGATTTGGTGTACCACGAGCCATTATCAGTGACCAGGGATCTCATTTCATCAATAAGACCCTTGAGGCTCTTCTCAAGAAGTATGGGGTACATCATCGAGTGGCCACAGTTTATCACCCACAGTCAAATGGACAAGCCGAAGTTTCAAATCGCGAGATAAAGAACATTTTGGAGAAAACGGTGAATCCAAACAGGAAAGACTGGAGTTCACGACTGGATGATGCTCTATGGGCATATCGCACAGCATACAAGGCTCCAATTGGAATGTCCCCGTACAGACTTATATTCGGTAAACAGTGTCACCTTCCAGTGGAGTTAGCTCACAAGGCGTATTGGGCTGTCAAACAAATTTGCATGGATCCGAATGTTGTGGGACAAGAGAGAAAATATCAACTGCAAGAGTTAGAGGAAGCACGACTGGAATCCTATGATAGTGCTTGTTTCTACAAAGAGCGTACTAAGTTTCTCCATGACAAACATATTAGAAGGAAGCATTTCGAGGTAGGCCAGAAGGTGCTACTTTTCAATGCCAGGCTTAAGTTAATGCCCGGGAAGTTGAAGTCAAGATGGATGGGTCCTTATGTGGTCATCAATGTTAGTTCTCATGGGATGGTGGAAATTAGAAGCGTAGACACTCATAAGACATTCAAGGTGAATGGACAGTTATTGAAGTCATACCACGAGGGGATGGAGTTTCCCACAGTCGAGGGAATAACACTAGCATTACCCACATCTGCCTGATCTAAGCAAGCCGGCTGAGTCTAGCCTAAGACGTTAAATAAGGGCGCTGCTTGGGAGGCAACCCAAGATTATTTTTTTATTATTATTTATTTTATTATTATTTTCGAAATTAAAAAAAAAAAAAAAAAGCATGTGATTTTTTTTCCAACTATTTTTAACCTAATGTGATGAATCTATATTGCAGGTTGGCAGAAAAAAATAAAATCAGTGGAAGGAGGATTCTGAAAGCTTATATTTCAGATTTTGGAGATGATTTACAATGAAGAATAAAGGATGGAGGACTTTTGTGCAAATTCCTAAACTAATAAACCCTACCCCAACCACATTCTAATTCAAGAGTTGTTTTCTTCTTCCTACTTTACAAAACCAGAGCTCTGTTCTCCATTTTCCTTACGAAAAAAAAAAAAACAAACACAATTAGAATTTCTTTTCTTCTCTTCTTTGGCCACTAGCAGATCTCGCCCAGCCGCTACCGCCGATCACGCCCAGCCGCTACCGCCGATCGTCCCCAGTTGCCCGCCCGCCGGTATTGAGCTGCGGCCGCCAGCAAGTCCAGCCGCTTGTCCACCGGAGTCCAGCCGTGCGCCACCAGCGAGTTCCGCCAGCGAAGTCCAGAGCTTCAGCGCTAGGCTACTCTCCGTTCGCGAGCCACCACTCGCCGACGAGTTCGGGCCCTGCCACTAGTTAACCACCTGTGAGCCGCCGTGACGTTATCTCCGACGACCAGCTCCGGTGAGTTTTTCAATTGCCACAGCCATGGGAAGAAAATTTGTTTTGAAATCCAGAGGCCCGAGCAAGATTTCCTCTCCACCAAAAGAAACGAAGAAACGCCGACAACCTCCTCCAGAGCCGGAGCAGCCAATCCGGCGGAAAAGTACAGCACCACCTTCCAAGCGTAAAAAGAATATTCCGGAGCCCGAGAAATCTCCGACCCCGGAACCTGAGTCTGACGGAGGCATTGGAGAGGATGCTGAAACTACGCAGCCCGGAGGTACAGTCCAGCCATTATCCGACGATGAAAAGCGTCGCAGGTACTCTCTTCTCCAAGATAGACCTATCGTGGAATGGTATGAATTTGATTGGCGAACGTTGCGAAAGTTAGAGGTTAAACTTGAAGTTGAGCAATTTTTTTCTAATATTGGTTGGAATGCATTGTTGTGCGTTACTGATCCTGTGTGTCGGAAATTATGTTTAGAATTTTATAGCTCTTTCGTTTGCCAGGACTTAACGAAAACAGTTGATGTCATGAGCCCTAATTTTGTTACTTTTGATCTTGGGGGACAGACTTGGACAAAATCAATTTCTGATCTAGTTGTTTTATTGGGTTTTGAAACCCCTGAGAGTATATCTTCTGATGCGTATCTTTCTTATATAACTGTACCTGACCCTAAGTATGCTAAATCGGTGAACAATGAGTGGAGTATTCTTTCTTCTGAAACCGCCCATATTAAAAACATGTCAAAGAGTACTTCGATTAAAGATGGTGCTTTGAGACTTTGTCATCGTTATTTGGCTTATAACTTGTTTGGTAGGGTGGATGGTGCGAATGTTGTCACCCAAACTGAAGTGTCTTTGTTGTTTAAAATGTGGAGAGAACGGAAAGTGAACTTTGGTTATTGGCTCCTTAAACAGTTCAAGTTTAATTGTACTCATATGAAAGGGAAATTGGCCCTAGGAGCATTAATAACCAAACTTGCTAAGCGTCTAGGTGTGTTTCAGGAGTCTAATCTTCTTTATGGGTTGCAACCTAGTCGGATTGACATGCCTGCTTTAGAGAGAATGAGATTAGTATATCTTGACACTGCTTCCGGGCAGTATAAGTTGTTTGAGCCAGGGGTTTTACCCCCGAGCAGAGCCTCCACTTCTGTTGCAGGTACTTCATCTGCGGGAAGGACCCATAGTGGACTTGGGGCAGCAGCACCGCAATGGGCGGTTAACCTGTCCAATCAAGTCAAAGACCTCCATGACCAGCAAAGACAGCTTCAAGAGCAACTACAGAACATTGATGAAAAGATCCAAGGATTGGTGCAGAAAGTTTCAGCCCAAAGTAACCCAACACACCCACACTGACCGGGATGCACTGGTTGACCTCAAGGCTAATTAGCCGCCCAGGGAGAATTTTTTTTTTTTTCTTATTTTTCATTATTTGTTGAATTTAAGTACATTTGTAGAGTAAGTGCATGACATCATATTTTCTACATCATTTGCATATGTTACCTCTCTCTTACACAATGAGGACATTGTGTCGTCTAAGTGTGGGGTGAGGGGGTAATATCATTAGTTTGTTTTTCATAAAAAGTTTTTTCTTTCTTTCATGAAAAAAAAAAAATACAGAAAATCATGAAAAATACAAAAAGATTTTCATTTTTTTCATCATTTGAGTAAAAAAAACAGCAGCCTTGAATTGGAAATTTGAATGGTTAGAGTTAAAATTTGGTTTGTGGTAAGATTGAATATTGTTTCCCTTTGTGAAGGAAATCATTGATTCCTTATATGCATTTTAGGATGATGAATGTGCAATAAGTCATTTTGCTCTAAAACTAGATATATTGTGAGGATTTGAACCTTAAAAGAGCAAAAAGCCGAGAAAAAATATAGGCATATTAAAAAAATGATGATATTAAGTAGCTCTTTATCTCTTTGTTGAGTGATCATATTTTGATATTCATTGCTTGGTTTGTGCCATGATTTCGAGACTGTTTTTGATACATGAGTATGAAAATGATAGAGGCACTTAGGAATGAGCCCTACTTAGCTTCTACTATATACTTCCTTCCTTACATTGATCCCCTAGTTTGCCCCGTTGAAGCCAGAAAACTCTTTCTTTGGTATTTAGTCACTAAATATTTAGCCAAGAGCCTTAGCCTTTTCTTAACCCTCTGAGAATATGTTAGTGATTTATTATTGCTTGTGATGTGGATTAGAATTGTATGGTGGGTTAGATATGGTTGAGATTTTGTGCTAATACATGTGGAACATAGAGTATTTTGGACGTATATTCATTTGGAAGGTTCATGTATAGTTTTTGCATGATATTATTGATCTTGTATGCCCAGAAAATGCTTGTAAGTGCTGCTGTCCAGAAAAAAAAATGTTGAAAAAAAAAGAAAAAAAAAAGAGAAAAAAAAGAAAATAAAAGAAGAAAGAAAAAATCAGTTCTGAAAAAAAAAAGAAAAAAAATCTGGTCAGTAGCATATTGGGCTGAAAATTTTTGGTAGCAATAAGGGTATGGTTTAGTGCTTGGTGGTGGTGATTATACTTCGTTGTGTTTTAATGTTTCATATTCATTCGAAGTATGAAAATAGAGGAGCATGAGGTGATAATGGATTGCTTGCATATTCTCAGATTTTTAGCCTCGTATTCCCTTTATCCCACCTTTCTGACCCTAGCCCCGTTACAACCTTGATAAAGACCTCATTGATTTGTACTCAAGTGTTCAATTACTACGGTGGAGATAGTGGTATATACAAACCTGTTGTGATGAGTATTGAATATGATTTGTGTGAATGACCTGATTATGAATTTGAGAGATATTGAGTGATCTTGGTGAGGCTGGATTTTATTGCATGTTTTGACTAGAATGTGAGGATGATGTGATTTTATAAGCAAAGGGGAATGGTTTGTGGTATGAAGGTTGATTGTGTTTTGACTCTACTATGACGGTTTTTGATTTGAGGGCTGCTGTAGTGTTTTAATTTGAGTCTCACGTTTACATTTATGTTTTGCATTTGCATATGCTCGAGGGCTAGCATTATCTAAGTGTGGGGTATTTTGATGGGGTTGATTTTACCATATATTTTGGGCTGATTATTGAGTTAAATGATTTATTAAATGCTTGGATATTTATGTTATTCGTAATGTTCTTGCAGTTTAAAGATTTAGATGCTGAATTGGCAAGTTGGTGCAGTTTATGGTCATTAATGCTTGGAGATGGAAGAGGAAATAATAATGGAGATATTTGGTGCTGAATTATGGCAATTACAAATGTAGTTGGAGAAGAATCAGATTTATTGGAAGACTCCTAATTGTTAGGAGAGAATATTGGGATTACCTTTTAGAGTTCTAATTAGATAAGGAAAGACATATTTTATTCCTTATCTATCTTTTGGTTGTAGTAATATTTTTGGAGACTTAGGTTAATATATACGCATAGCGTACGGCCAAGAAAGACAGAGACAGATTTGCGTACGACAGTCCATTTGCGCAGACAGTATTTTGCGATTTGGGTTTTCCAGTATTTTTATTCAGACAATTTTCATCATTTATTTTTATGCTTTTGATTGTTAATTCAATTATGTATTCTAGCTAAATTCTTCTTTTCCGGTAAAGATCAAGGAAGTACTGGCGTCGATTCTCGTGAGATCTAATTAGTTCTTATACTTTGATTGCATGCTTGCATCTGCTGTTCTTGATTATAATGATTATAATTGCTTTCATGTTATTGAGTAGTGGCCAATATTTGATAGCATGTTAGTTAATTTAATGCCAATTGAACCAATCATCCGTAATTGTGATTTCAGTTCAATAAGTGGTAGGGAACAACAGTCTTAATTTAACATTCCGGCGTCCGAGTCTGTTGGTTATGAATTGGGTCTTTCTCATTCTTAATGCTGCTAGCATATTAAATCTATAGAGCGTCTCTTAGGTTATATGTTAGTTAGAGAAATAGTTGGTGAGGCGTCCTCCTGATTATCGACAAGGTAAGGAAAGATTGGTTGCTTGCAACTATAACCAATTTGTGTGCATGCATTTAAAGTCATCTTTGCATCAAGGATCGAGATAGAAAGCCAGTATGGAATTGATCGAAACCGGATCTTCTCATCATAGTTGAATTATTTCGCAATCTGTAACAATTTCTCATTCATGTTTTTACTCGATTTTTAGTTTCTCTTATTCACAACCCTCATCTGGTTCTTTTGGTTACAAATTTGCAGATTAAAGATTAAAGAAAAGGTCTCACCAATCTCTTGGGAAACGAACCTGCTCGCAGCTATACTGGTCGGTATGCCCATACCGACCACAGAATCCTGAACTGAAAATTCAGCTTGGAGCTTGATTTATTTTTGGTGTAAAACGACACACCAGGAGCATATTGAGGCTACCGGTCCGAGGGAGGAAGAGGACAAAGAGCTATCGGGGGAGAACACTGGGGCGGTGGAAGCTACGGTGGAGGTAAACTCTATTCCCCCAACTAATAAGGGCAAAAAGAGGGGATGTTATGGGTAGACATTATCAGTGGAAATAGTTCAGAAAAATGGGATGAAGATCGATTATGTAGCTCCTACGGTAATAGAGGGGGAAATTGAGGTAGAGATTGAAATGGAGGATGTGAAGGATGTATTAGACTACTGGAAGAACTCTCTGATTATGTACGTCTTTGGTGGAAATTTGAAGATGAATGCTGTGAAAAGGTATGTAATGAAATTCTGGTCGTTTACCAGTGCACCGGAGATACTGTACAATGACGAGGGTTACTCAATCCTCTGTCTAAAATCTGAGAAGGATGGGGATGAAGTTTTGAGGAGGGGGCCGTACACGATCTATGGCATGGCCATGTTCCTGCATTTATGGAAGCTCAATTTTTAACTGAAGAGTGATATGGTGCGAATCCAGCCTGTCTGGGTGAAGCTACCGAACTTACCAATACATCTTTGGGGAGTAAATAGCTTAGGGAAGATTGGAAGTGTGGTGGGAAAGCCACTGTTCACTGACGAATGCACTGCAAACAAGCTGCGGGTATCATATGCACGGATTTTGGTGGAAGTTGATATTTCACAGCAGATTAGGGAGGTTGTAACAATCAGGGATGTTGAAGGAAACAAAATCCAACAACCAATTGAAATTGAAAGGAGGCCATTATTCTGTGACAAATGTCAAATGGGAGGGCATAAGTGTAACAATGAGGTCCAAGTATGGCAGGAAAAGAAAAGAACCTTATGGAATGTTTGTAGAAAGGCAGATAGGCTATGGATACGCTGGCTCCATGCGTATTACATAAAGATAGGGATGGACTGAGTATTAAGATCCCAGCTAATGCATCCTGGATTATCAAAAGTCTGGGAAAATGCAAGGACAGAGTACTAAGCTTGGAGGCATGGCAGAAGCAGAAAGGACTTAAAAAGCTCACTATCAGGAGTGTTTATGAGGAGCTGAAGCAGGGGCAACTAGAAATGATTTGGAGAAAATTACTCTACAACAACTATGCAAGGCCACGAGCAAAATTTACTCTTTGGATGTGCTGTTTTCATAGATTGGCTACGAAAGACAGATTGGCCAAGTTCAGCATAGGCACAGATAGAAAGTACAGTTTCTGCGGAAGGGAGGAAACGATACAGCATCTGTTTTTTGCTTGCCCTAAAATGAAGAAAACCTGGAGGGATTTGCTGTGATGGCTTAAAATAGCGAGAGAACCTGGTTCGTGGGATGAGGAGATAGCATGACTGGTGTAAAAGTGTCGAGGCAAGGGAAGGAAAGTCCAGCTCTTGAAGATGGAAGCAGCAGAAACAATCTACTGGACTTGGAAGAGGAGAAATGAAGTGTGCTTCCATAAATAGGAGAACAAAAACATTGTAAGTAAAATCATAGAGTGTGTGGTATATAGTGCTTGGGTTAAACCAAAGTTGAAAGCGTTATGTGCTCAGTTTATGGTAGATTTTGACTGATATAGGGCCTTTGTAATACGGGGCTGTGCATATTTGAAAAGAAATGGAAGTTTTACAGAGTTCCAAAAAAAAAGTACTAAAGTCCGCCTCTTGAAAGACGGTCTTTCCATAAGTTATGGAAAGACCAAGGTTTAAAATGCAAATTAAAAGAAATGAATATAAATTTTTTGGGTTGTATGAATCGGGTTATAAACTTTATAACTACTACACGTTGCATAATAAATTTTTAATATTGCAACTAAGACCTTTTACCTTTTATTATTCTAATTAAACCACGTCTTTCCATAAGCCCATGGTAAGACGGTCTTTCTGAAGACTTTACCAAAGTACTATATCATTGTATAAAAAAAATCTGAACATTTTGTTATTTCAGATTATGTGTTTCTTTCGATTTTCTTTAGTGATATATATATATGGTACAATAAGATATTTATCAAGTTATGATCAATTATGTATAGTAAAGAATTAAAACCAGTAACAAATTATAATATTAGTATGTTAACAAGTTATGATTGATTATATATACTCCCTTTGTCCCAACTAAATTTGCACCCTCATTTTTATCGTGTTGTTCAAGAAACGTGTTTGACCGTTAATATGTTTACCTATGTATAATAATGGTAAATAAAAAAGTTGATATTAAGAAACTACTAGTTTCAACGAATTGAACAATATCATATACGATAATATTGTTGTTCATATAGCTATTCAAAAATGTGGTCAAACTTTAATAGAGAATAGTGTCAAAAAAAAAAAAGAGTGCAAATTCATCAAGGACAAAGGGAGTAATAAAGAATTAAAATCAGTAACATATTATAAAGTATGTTATTTTTAGACAACTTGGATTTAGGGTAGTCAAAATGACTTCAATATCCCTAGTTGATAGCACCATCCAAAAGCAAACAATTTCCATTATATGATGATTTGGATAAATTATGTACCAATGATAAAATACAAGAAATATTATGTAGAAAGTAAAAGAGTTTAGTTGAAATTTAAGTATCAAATTAAAATGTATAGTGTTCAACTTAAAAATTAAAGAATTTAAATTAAAAATATAATGACTACTTTATAACTTAAAACCCATTATTCATAATATTTTCTCATAATTGAAACCTAGTTGGACTATGCTTGTGGAGTATCATGGCGCGTTACACGATATCATTAATTAAAATATTAAAATTAAGTTTTATTAAAAATTTGAAAGATTGATCATTTTAAAAAAATTATATGAGTTATAAAGTGAAATAATTAATTTAGTTGGAAAACTCTAAATATTGAATACAATAAATTTGATTAATTTATAATACTTCATTCAAATTATTTAAAAAGTAATTATTTATATGTTGACATTCATTTTAAAAGGTTATCATAATTATATGTATATATCTTATGAGTCCGTCTCTTGAAAGATGGTCTATCCATAAGTCATGGAAAGACCAAGGTTTAAAGTGTAAATTAGAAGAAATGAAGACAATTTTCGGATAGCATGAGCCGGGTTATAAAATTTATAACTACTACACGTTGCATAATAAAAAATGAAAATAATGAACTTCATTATTACCCAAACTCATATGTACAATCCTCTTTTTCCTCTCCTCCTAATCTGCCAAAACCATAGAGTCTGCTATTCTTTAAAGTAGATTTACACACCCACAGGTGTACCCCAGTGGTTGGGAGATTTGTGGACCCCAGTGGTTGGGAGATGGGTGGGTAAGCCAATGATCCCAGGTTCGATACTCGGCAGCGGCAGTGTGGGGAGCTCTTGCTTTGCAAGGCTCCCTTGTACGCACCGAGTCCATACCAAACACATTGGTCCTGGTGCTAGGCTACCGTGATTTACCTCTCACACGTTGGCCGGGGTGTCGGTTGGTATGGACCGCTGAGGGCGAGCGGATCTTCGCCTTTAAAGTAGATTTACTCCATGCTCTCAACACTATACATTCAAGTGTACAATTAATACCCACCAAATCCGTATGAAGTGTACCAAAACAAGCCTCATTACGCCAATTCCAGATCTCTTATATTGTTTCTGTAGCCGCCAATTTCAACAACTGACTCTTCCAGCCTTTACCCTTCTTGTTCCGGGTGAGCCATTCCATTTCTTCAGTCCATCCTCCAGGGCTTTTGCCTCTTCTGATCCATCTCAGCACAGCACCCCATACCGCCTTTGGTTTCTCCCATTCAAACAACAAATGCTCCAACGTTTTCATTCTATCGCAGAATACAGACCGCTGCTCCACTGATATGCCAAACTTCACTAATCTATCCTTAGTTGCAAGCCTTCTATGGCAAGCCAACCATAGAATAAATTTGGCTCTCGGTCTAGCTACATTTTTGTACATCAACGTTCTCCAAGGCACTGTCTCCAGCTCCTCGTTTAACCCTTTATATACCTCTCTCATCCCAAATTGGTTTTTGTCATGTTGTTTGTTCCATTCCACCAATCCTTCTACCTTGTCTCTGCATTTCACTATGCTTTTCAGAAACTAAGAGGCATCCCGGGGAAACTTTGTGTTCATAATATCACCATTCACATAGTAACTATGAACCTATCCAATCCACGTACGATCAGACTTTCGACAAAGATTCCACAATATCTTCAACAGAATGGCCTCCCTCCAGTCCAGTAAAGATATCACTTTCAAAAATCCCCGTGTTCTTATCCGTGAACACTCTATCCCAAGAGATTGGAGCCTTCCTAGTTATTTCATCACCTCCACTCTAAAGGTAGGATCGACAAAGGGCTTCTATGTGCTTTAGAACAGCCTTGGGTAAAGGGAAACAATTCATCCAGTAATTAGCAATAAAGAACAGTACACTTTTGACATGTGCATAAGTGAGTAATCTGGAACTCCAATTCCTCAGCTTCCCAGAGAAATTGCTATGTTTGTGGCTACAATAGCCACAAACGGCAACTTCTTATGGAGGACGCATTATGGTAATGCGTCCTCTCCTTTTTCTTTTCTTTTTTTTTCCATTTTCCGGTCAAAAATGTCATGCGGCGCACTGCGTCGCGACAAGTGGCGAGGACGCATTAAGCCATTTTAAATTTTTTTTTTAATTTCTGGTCAAATTTCCGGTCAAAAATTTCTGGTCAAAAATTTCTGGTCAAATTTTTTTAAAATTTATATATTTATATATATGTATATATTTATATATTTATATTTATATATATATTTATTTATTTATATTTGTATATATATTTTTATATATATGTATGTACATCCACACATTTACATGTATGTACATCCACACATTTACATGTATGTACTTATGGAAAGACCAAGGTTTAAAGTGTAAATTAGAAGAAATTAAGATAAAATTTTCGGGTTGCATGAACCGGGTTATATATTTTATAACTACTACATGTTGCATACTAAATTTTTAATGTTGCAACTAAGACCTTTTACCTTTTATTATTCGAATTAAACCCCGTCTTTCCATAAGCCTATGGAAAGACCGTCTTTCCCAAGACTTTGCCTATATATATATATATATATATATATATATATATATATATATATATATATATATATATATATATATATATCTTTATTTATATTTATTTTTATATATATATATATATTTATATTTATATATATTTTTATATTTATATATATGTATTTATTTATATTTATATATATCTTATATATATGTTTATTTATGTTTATTTATATATATATATCTTTATTTATATTTATATTTATTTTTATATTTATATATATCTTCATTTATATTTATATATATGTTAATATATATATATATATATATATATCTTTATTTATATTTTTTTATATATATATATTTATATTTATATTTATATTTATATATATGTATATATTTTTATTTATATATATCTTTATTTATATTTATATTTATATATATTTATTTATTTATTTATTTATTTATATATATATATATATGTATGTACATCCACACATTTACGTGTGTGTACATCCACACATTTACGTGTGTGTACATCCACACATTTACGTGTATACATCCACACATTTACGTGTGTGTACATCCACATATTTGCATATTTATATATATATATATATATATTTATATATTTATATATTTGTATATATATCTTTATTTATATTTATATTTATATTTATGTATATTTATATATAAACTCTTATATATATATGTATATATTTATATATATATATATATATATTCATATATATATATCTTTATTTATATTTATATTTATATATATTTATATATTTATATATATGTATATATTTATATATATATATTTATATATATACATATATATCTTTATTTATATTTATATTTGTATTTATATATATATATATATATTTATATTTATAATTATATTTATATTGATATATGTGTGTACATCCACACATTTACATGTGTGTACATATTTATATATATTTATATATTTATATATATATATATATATTCATATATATATATATATATTTATTTATATTTATGTATATATTTATATATATCTGTATATATATATTTTACATATATTTATCCGTATATGTATATATTTTTATATATTTTTTTTTATATTTATTTATATTTATATTTATATATTTATATTTATATATTTATATTTATATTTATATATATGTATATATTTATGTTTCAAAATAGAGTCCTCTAAATAATTTCCAAAAAAAAATAATTTCAAAAAAACAATTCACCTGTTCCGAGGAGTCGTTTCAAAAATGAGTGCTACGAAAATCATTTCGGAAAAAATAAAATAATGCCACATTAGAAAAATAAAATAAAATAATGCCACATGAGTCCTCTAATTGATTTTAGAAATAATAAAATAAATCCTAACTATTTTCGAAAACAAAAAAAAATTGGAACAAACTTCCGGAAACAAAGAGGGAGAGAATTAAAAAGAGAGAATTCTGAAAAAATAAAAAAAAGGGGAGGACGCATTATGGAAATGCGTCCTCAACCCTCTGCTTCCGAAATCAAAAGCAGCCACAAATTGGTCTACTTTTCTACTTTATGCAACAACAATGAGTCCTCTAAATTCTTCCGTCAAAAACCAAATTATTGCCAGGTCCATGGCTCGTTTCAAAAACGATTCCTCCAAATACTTTCATAAAAACAATTCGCCGGATCTGAAGAGTCAATCCCCAACACGAGTGCTACAAAAATCATTTCGGGAAAAATAAAGTAATGCTAAATCAGGCATTATTTTATTTTATAAACGAGTCCTCCAACTGATGCTAAAAATAAAATCGTTTCCAAAACGAGTCCTCTAATCGATTTCAGAAACAATAAAATAAAGGCTACCTATTTCCGGACAAAAAAAATGCCCAGCCATGTTGCATTAAAAACCAAACAAAAATTGTACCATTTTCGGACACAAAAACAGGCTGGATTCTGAAAACAAAAAAGGGGAGGACGCATTATGGAAATGCGTCCTCAACCCTCCACTTCCAAATCCAGAAGCTGCCACAAATTGGACCAATGTTCTACTGTACACAACACAAAAATCATGCACTCAGCTTCCCAGTTACCTTCTCAATCAAAGGTTGACACATCAGAAGGGATATTTTCCTACTCCCTAGTGGAACTCCCAGATATTTAAAATACAAAGAGCCCTCTTCAAACCCTGTAATCCTCAGGATTTCTGATCTGACCTCCTCCGCTGCGGCCCCAAAATACACTTTGCACTTTCTTTTTTTTACTGCCTACCTTGTTGATCCTGCAAAAACATTTTAAGCTTTCATTAGAGCCTCCACTGACCCAACATCTCCCCTGGACATTAGGAGGACATCATTTGCAAAGCTCAGGTTAATCATTTGGACTTCCTCGCATCTGGCATGAAATATGAACACAGGACTGTCCCTCAAAGTTTTCAAACACCTGCTCATGTATTCCATAATCAGGACAAAGAGGAGAGGAGAAATGGGGTCCCCTTGTCTTAGCCACCTTTTAGCCTCCACAAAGTCAGTGATTCTGCCATTCACCATATACCTATCAAAAACCATTGTCACACAGGTCATAACCTAATGAAGAACTTCCCAGGTATTCCCAACTCAACTAGAATCAATATCAAGGCCTCCCAATAAATTGTGTCATAAGCCTTATGTATATCCATCTGGATTACCCTCATTTTCTATTATACCCTCTAATAATCTCATATGCCATCCTCACCTGATCATGGATATTCCTCCCTATCATAAATGCATCCTGGTCAACATTTACTACCTCCCCAATCACCTTTCTCCGTCTAGTAGTGAGAAGTTTAGAGATAACCTTATAGACGGTAGTGCAACATGATACATGCCTCAAATCTTTAATTGCTTTAGCAGCTGGAGTCTTTTGAATTATAGTCACTAGAGTACAGTTCATGGCTCTATACAACTTCCCATTCTCAAAAAAAATAATCATTCACGGCTAGCATCAAATCTTCTTTAATCACCTCCCAATTTACTTTAAAGAATTTAGCAGGAAAGGCATCAATACCTGGAGCTTTGATATTTCCAATGCTCTTCAAAGCCTGAAATACCTCCTGTTCTCCCACTGCTTCTATCAAACTTTTTTGCCCTTCCATGCTCAGGATTCTGCTCTTCCTAAGAACTGTGACATCCACTCTTCAAAGTTTCTTCTGTGAGATGGATCTATTAGCCATCTCATTCTTCAAAACACCAGTTGCAGAATTTTTAGCTTTAGCATTGGCATGGAAATACAAGTTATTTCCATCTCCCAATCGGATCCAATCCACTTTAGACCTTTGCTTTGCTATTTTTTCATCTATTACACTCCATTTGGAAACCTCTTCAATACAATGGATCACCCTCATAATCATCTCCTTATCCACCCTGTTATTACCCAACTCCCTTTGTGCCTCACACAGTTGTTCCCTAGCCTCCACCAGCTTTTGTTATGCACCTGGCAACCGTTTAATGTGCATCTGCAATTCTGATGATTGATAATTATGTTGTTTATTTTATTGGAATTAACTATGATTTTACGAGATTAATGTGCACTTTAGATGTTTTATTTGTAACCGATCACAGTTTTTGGGCTCAAAAGGAATTTGGAGGACAGTAAGGAGTATTGGGCAATTATGGCAAATGATGCAGTCAAATGGAGAGTAGAACCGTAGCAGATATTTGGAGCTGATTTGGGTTGATTTAAGAAGATATTTGTGGAGATATCTTTGGAGATAATGTGGAGATTTAATTAAATGTTATCTCTTCAAATTAAAATTCAAATTTGGAAAGATTTATGTTTTCTTTGGAAGAGTCTAATATGGACATGATTTGTTATTGCTGCGTATATATATTACCCACGTAAGACAGAGAAGGCAGCTTTTGTTTTTACGCCACTTCGCACCAAGTAGTAGTGAAGACTTTTTCTTTCTTTTAAGATGTAATCATTCTCCACCAGAGATTTTTACCATAGGCCATTGAAATATTTTTGGTTGAATTCGTTACCTATCCTCGTTTTTCATGCGTAGAATTAATCACAGGGACATTGTTTTGCTTCATTATATCCAGCGTAAGTTCTTGTTTGGTTTGAATTATGTGTTTACATAATTATTTGGTTTGATTTCCAGTGCGCAATGATTTTGTAGTTTAGGCTTAGTAGTTATGTTTTTTTAATATTAGCTGTTTATTTAGTTTAATTATTATGAGTAGATAATTCATACATCGGCAGAGAATAACAAATACATGTTTTTGATTTTTTTTGGTTGAATTTTATTTCTAACATGTTTAAGCCTGATAAACTTAAATGTTTTTAGAATACTGCTATCTAATTTCTGCCAATTCGTAATTTTTGGATGGAATTAGTAAGTAGCACAGTCTTGTGAAAAACAGCTAACTAGCTAAGACTGTAATAGCAAGATAGGGAATAATTGTGTGTGCGTTACTATTTGGTTTTACTTTGGTAATTGCTATATCGGATTCTTTTAATACTTAATGCTATCAAAATGTGTTCTAGTTTAGTGAATACTTTATGGGGACATTTTGGTAAAGGAAACAGTTAATTAATCATAATTAGTTGACTGTCGATAAAGTAAGAAAGAATGGGGGGTGTTAAGCGTACCTATTTCCCTATAACCGGCAGATGTGTAGGAATTGATTCATTATTGCGCCTATGATCAATAATAACTAGCATGAGCTATTCTTAGCCGATATCATTCATTTATATATTTATTTCTCATTTTTAGAGTTATCATTTGTATTGTTAGTGTTAGTAAAATTACTTTATTTGAGACGTGGTGGCATTACAAAAAAGGTTTTCAAAATTAGTAGGAAAAATAATTATTGATTATTGCTTTTGCTCCTCGTGGGATCGACCCTACTTACCGTTGTACTGTTTAGTATTAATCTGAATCTGTAGGTTATTTGGCGAGTTAAACGACGCTCACCAAATTAGCGCCGCTGCTGGGGAGCAGTAAGTCAATTATTTTTAATTTTTTTCTACTAATATGTGTGTTAGTGTGCTTGGTTTATGAGCAGATCATCCAGGCCAAATTTAATATTCGACCCGAAAGTTGAGAAAACAGCCAAGCAGAACAGAAAGCGAACAAAGGTGCGAAAAGCAGTTTTTGTCGAGACCCTTCAGTTTGGCAAAACTAAACCCGTCACGATTTCAACAACTACCTCTGATTTGGGAACTGACATCAAGATGGATGGAGCTGACCAAAATCTGAATCCTGGGCAGAAACCAAACAATCCATACATGTGGGAATTTACTGGTCATAGTGACGATGACCCCCCACTCCTATTCAGCTGCCAGAGACCGAAAATCCTATTGAAATCAAGCTAGCATTCCTGAACGTACTTCCAAAGTTCCACGGGAGAAGCACTGAAGACCCTTACAATTTTCTGAGCAAATTTGGCAAGATTTGTAAGGTTCATAAGAAGCCATCCACCATGACATAAGATCAATTCAAATTGGTGGCCTTCCCATTCAGTTTGACAGGAGCAGCAAATCAGGGGTTTTCGAGCTTGCTCCCCAACTACGTTGCGGCATGGGAATAATTGAAGTAATTATTCTTGGAGTACTAATTTCTAGCCACAAGAACAGATGCCTTGAAGAAGGAGATCATAAGCATCAAGCAGGAGTATGATGAACCATTGAGTATGTATTGGCTCAGGTTCAGGAAGTTGGTGGATAGTTTCCCTAATCACTGAATGACGGAAGGCCAGTTGCTTCAATGCTTCTACCAAGGGATAACATCCAGCAACAAAGACTTGGTGAACTCTTCCAATAGTGGAGGATTTTCTCACCTTCGAGTTAATGAAGCTAGAGAGATCATCAAGAGTTTGGTGGACTTGAAGAAAGACTATGATCAGCAGGAAGTACGAATCTTGAAGAAGGTGGCACAGACATCCACTCCCGAAAAAGATGAGATCGAGGAAAGGATGGAAAGAATGGAGAAAATTCTATCCAAGGTCGCTGACAAGGTTGCGTATGTACAAGAAGGGTCTTGCGATACGTGTGGAGCAGGCAACTATACGACGTCGCAATGCATTCTTAGTATGGGAGAGATACATGTTCAAGCAAATACTATGGGAAGGTGAACCATATCCCCAAAATTTCAATTTAAAGTATAGGGATCACCCTAACTTCCAGTGGAGAGAACAAGGTCCCCCTCCGCAGCAGCCTCAACATTATCAATGACCCTATGTTCCACCAATGCAACGAGAAGCTCAGGTTTTTCCCCAGCCCCAGCAAGGAGGTCAAGAGAAATATATGAATGAAAAGATGGATATGTTGATGGAAATAATGGTGAAGCATTCCAAGAAGACCGAATCAACCTTGGAGGAGCATGCATGACAAATTGCCCATCTGTTAAATTCTCTGAATGAACCTAGGATGAAGCAGCCTGGATTGCCATCTCAGGTCCAATTGAACCCTCGTGAGATGGTAAATCAGGTCACACTCAGAAGTGGAAAGGTAGTTGGTGCGTTACCATTGAAATCTGCAAGCAAGGAAGTGAAGAAGTTCACTGACGGAGGGTCCGGTTTGTCCAAACTGAACCCTACAGCAGAAATTTAGAATCAATAAATGGAGGAAAAATGCGACAAAACCACAGTAAAATCTTAGAATCTTGAGCATACTGAGACCAAAGATAAAGGTAAATCCAAGGTACCAGCTGAGGTAAGTAAGAGGTTGAGTTTACATGATCCTTCACTGAAAATTTTACCTCCTTTCCCTCGTAGATTAGAAAAGAAAATGGAAGAGCCTATGGATTTTGTATTAATTTTTGGAAAAATGGAGATTAATCTTCCGTTCTTGCAGGCAATAAGGTTGCCACCAATAAGCAAGTTCTTGAAAGATTTTATTGCATGAAAGCCCAAGGATTCAAGCAAGATCATGATGAGTGAATCTGTGTCAGTCGTGGTCCAAAGGAAAATGCCTCAAAAGTACAAGGACCCAGGTATGTTTTCCTTACCTTATTACATTGGAGATAAGAAGATTGATGCTTCCATGTGTGATTTAGGAGCTTCGATTAATGTTATGCCATTATCTGTGTATCGAACTTTGAATGGAGCTGAAATGGTAGACACTAGAGTGGTAATTCAATTAACAGATAAATCGTGTGTATGTCCTGAAGGGTTGTTGGAAAATGTGCTTATGCGAGTCAATAACTTTGTGTACCCCGGATATTTTTATGTGGTAAAAATGAATCATACTAATGATAAGGGAACACAAGGGGTATTGTTGGGTCGTCCATTCTTGAAAACAAAAAAACACTATTATTAATGTTGGTGATTGAACTATTTCTCTTGATTATTTTGGTGATAAGTACACATTCAACATTAATAAACCCATAAAGAAACCTATTGATGCTGAGAATGTGTTTTCCATCAATCATACTGACCCTCTTGTCCAAGATTCTCTTGAGAATAAAATTCTGCAGGATATGATGAAAATTCCAGAAGAGGTAGATGTTCAAGTCTCAAGTGATAAGGAAATCCGCAAAATGTTGTGTTCAGTTTACTCTCAGAAAGTGGTGCCCAGAACTGAAGTAAACCACGGAGGGCCCAGCCCCACTCAATCCATGTCGGATGTTCAGAAAAATTTTGAAGGGCGCACCGGGTCCAGTTTGGTCAAACCGGACCCTTCCGCCAGACTAGTCTCACTGGATGTGAAGGCCTCAAATTAGGAGTTGAAGCCATTACCACCCGACTCCAGTGTGGTGATGATACTTTTCCAGGGGATATTGAGATGCTCAAGTGTGAGGAAGAAATTCCTCTACACACCACCCTGCTAAATTGACGGCATCCATAGTCTGGCCTAAGACTATAAACAAGGGCGCTAATTGGGAGAGTTAAAGTACTTGAATTTGCACCATGGAGAATTCACACCTTTGGAGAGCTGAGACTCACAGGGTTCCGTTTGGAAAAACTGGAGGTCTGCAATAGAACCTGATTCGGATACAACGCTCTCTTCTTGTTGGAAATTCCTCCGAACCCCTCCCAATAAGTTCCCCCATCCCTGATCTTTTTTCTTCTGAATTTATTTTTAGGTGATTTTGTTCTTTCTTACATTTTTACTGAGCTTGCTTGAGGGAAAGCAAGGTTTAAGTGTGAGGAGGATTATATGTTTATGTGTTAGTGTCATTTAATTAAAATACAAAAAGATTTTTGATTTTTTTAGTCGAGTCAAATTCAGCATACTATTCTTGATATTATTGTTTCTTGATGGACTGAACTTGGTAGTGATAAAGCTCTTGTGTGATATATTTGGCTACTTGATACACTTCTAAAATTACTTGGTAAATGTGTCCAATATAATTGGTGTAAATTGGCCTAGATGATACTTGGAATGGCGAAAAAAGACAAGTAATTGAACATTTTAGCCCAATAAAAGTGAGGTTTGAGCTAGAGTAGAGCAGTCTCTACATCAATTTTTTTTAGAGTCATGGCATTACTTGAATTATTTGGTGTGAAAATAATGAAAGGCATTAGGATTTAACCCCACAGCGTATATTGCTTACCGTACATCAACCTTAGTGAACCCCTTGAAGCCTTGGCCTTTTTCTTTGTTTGAGCCACAGAAAAATGAAGCCAAGGCCTATTTGTATCCCCTCTTTTGTGTCCCTTATATATGCATGCTTGTGATTATGATAGATTTCTCAGATTATTTGCTGCTGATGTGCTTTAAGAAATATCAGTGAGCACCTTGATTTTGATGTATGAAGTGATCATGTGGTACGAAATTCAAAAGTACAATAGAATGCTAATAAAAAGGGTGATTTGGTGCTGGAAATTCAGTAAAGGAGGGCAGATGTGCTCAGAAAAAAGAAGGAAAAAATGATGGAAAATTTGAAAAAAATAGAGAAAAAAAAGAAAAAATCCAGCACCAACACTTGGAAATTACAGTCAGTTTTGTGCAGAATTTTCACTTATGATGGCTGAAAATTATTTCTTTGATTGAGGAATTTTTGGGCTGAAATGAGCATGCATGTATATTTATATTTTTAGCTTAGAATCCTTAGGACCTTACCTCGTTTTTATTCCCCCGAGCCCCGTTACAACCTTGAATAAAGACCTTTCTGATTTGCATTGAATGATTGGAGTATTGCCATGTGAAATTCATATATTTGATTAACTGTCCCTTACATCTAGAGCGAGAATGTGTGAAACGTGAGAAAATGTTTGATGCTTGTCTGATTTTGACTAAGTTGAGAGCTAGTTTGCTTTGATTTGAGGATGAGTTTACCAATGTCATTTGAAAGGTGTGAGAGTGTCAAATGTGTTATACATGAGCCTTTGTTATTAGTAAGGTAAAGTTTGTCAATGGATCAAGAAATCAAGGATTGGTATGTTGAGTTTGATTGTTTGTTGGGTTGTAGTTAGTGTCTTTTATTTTCTTTTAAGTCTTTCTTAGAGTTATTAGGGATACTTGGAACTTTTGTGATAAAAACATGATTTGATTCTCATTACATACTTCAGGGCAAGCATGACTCAAGTGAGAGGATATTTGATGTGTGTTAATTATGTTACTTATTTTATTAGGGTTAATTGTGATTTTACGTGATTAATGTGCACTTTAGGTGTTTAATTTGTCACAGATCACACTTGTTGGGCTTAAGATAAATTAGGAGGAAATGGTGAGAAGTATTAAAATTATGGCAAATGAAACAGTCAAATGGAGAGCAGAACTGTAGAAGCAATATTGGAGCTGATTTGAAAATATATTGGGCTGATTTAAAAAGATATTTGTGGAGATATCCTTGGAGATAGATTGGAGATTTAATTAGAGTTTATCTCTTCAAATCAGATTCAAATTTGAAAGGGATTATATTTTATTTGGAAGAGTCCAATATGAACATGATTTGTAATTGATGTGTGCGTGTGTATATATATATGTAGACGTAGACTTCCAGGGGTGTATTCGGAATTTCGGATACAGAGTTGATGAGGACTTCTTTTCTTTAGCTTTTAGTTTTCATTCCAGACGTTTTCATTCCAGACGTAGAATTAAGTTTTCCGTAGTTTCTGGTTTATCATTATTTCGGATAGAGAGCAAGGCAACAGTTTTAGTTTTTCATTATTGTTCCTGAGAGTTGATTAATTATAGAATCATCTTTATTTCCAAGGGTTCAGTTTTTCAAAAATAATTTCGGTGACCAGTTTTGCAATCGCCATTACAGTTTGCTTTCTTTATTCTATTTATCAATTAATCATGTCTTGTTATGTTATTTATTTATTTAGTTTAATTATCATTGGTAGCTAATTTATATATCGGCATGGAATAACAAGTGTTAATTATAAGGCAAAGTCTTGGGAAAGACGGTCTTTCCATAGACTTATGGAAAGACGGGGTTTAATTTGAATAATAAAAGGTAAAAGGTCTTAGTTGCAACATTAAAAATTTAATATGCAACATGTGGTAGTTATAAAATTTATACTTTGAACCCTGGTCTTTCCATGACTTATGGAAAGACCGTCTTTCAAGAGACGCACTCTAATTATAAATAGTGAGGCCTAATTTCATTATAATTGATTCTTGCATATTCTTGATTGTTCTTGGTTGAATTTTATTTCTAATATGTTTAAGCATGATCAACTTAAATATTTTTAGAATACTGCTATCTAATTTCCACTAATACGTAATTGTTGGACGAGATTAGTAAGTAGCACAGTCTTGTGAAAAACAGCTAACTAGCTAAGACCCTAATAGCAAAATAGGGAATAATTGAGTGTACATTACTATTTACTTTTACTTTGGTAATTGCTATATCGGGTTCTTTTAATACTTAATGCTATCAAAATGTGTTCTGGTTTAGTAAATACTTTCTGGGGACATTTTGGTAAAGAAAACAATTAATTAACCATAATTAGTTGACTGTCGATAAAGTAAGAAAGAATTGGGGGGGTGGGGTAAGCGTACCTACTTCCCTATAACCGGTAGATGTGTAGGAATTGATTCATTATTGCGCCTATGATCGATAATAACTAGCATGAGTTATTCTTAACCGATATCATTCATTTATATATTTATTTCTCATTTTTAGAGTTATCATTTTGGTTTTTAATGTTAGTAAAATCACTATATTTGAGGTGTGGTGGCATCTAAAAAAAAGGTTTTCAAAATTAGTAGGAAAAATAATTATTGATTATTTCTTTTGTTCCTCGTGGGATCAGCGTTGTACTGATTAGTATTAATCTGAATCTGCAGGTTATTTGGTGAGTTAAACGACGCTCACCAAATTCCCTTTGTAATCTTCCAAGTTTTCTCCAAATTATGAACATAGGTCTTCCCACCACTGGCTCCCTCCAGCTCCTCTGAATCACCTCCAACACCATTTCATCTTCTAGTAACAGTTGATGAATCTAAATTGACTTGGGTTCTTCTTCAGCCCAGTGCCAAACTGTACTCTAAGCAAGGCATGATCTGAAATGCTAGGTTCCATAACCTCCAGTTTTACATTAGAGAATTTCTTAAACAAGGCAGAACTAGCCTTGCCCGGTCTATTCTCGAGTATATCACCCCCTCCACATGTCTATTGACCATGTGAAGTGTTCTCCAGTACTCTCACATTCAAAAAGACCGAACCTAATCAGAATTTGCTCCAGGTCCCAGAATTCAGCAACTTGTACTTCATTTCCTCCCACTCTGTCATTGAGGCTCAGAACATTGTTAAAATCTCCCATGATTAACCAAGCTCCCTGCACCTGATTCCGTAAATTTTCAATATCCCTCCATAATCTCTTTCTCAATTTTAATAGATTCCCTACATACACTGCAGTCAGCCAAACAATCAAGTCCCCCTTTCCTATCCACCACTTCACAATGCACCAGGTGATCAATACTCTTGATATTCTTAACCTCCAAGAACTTTGGGTCCCATAAGATTTATATTCACCCATTAACATGTGACTCAAAGTTGTCCTCAAACTTCCATTTCAGCCCTAGAATTCTTCTCAGTTCCCCTATTTTTTCTCTTTTTTCACTCTAGTCTCAACTAAAATAGCTATTTTGGTTTTCAACATATTGAGGCCAGAGCTAATCTCTCTGCATTTAGTTGTTTTATGCATCCCCCTTATGTTCCATGATATTATCATGGAACATGGTCGTAGGCACTGGTATCCTGTCAAACCCCCAGGCACTACCTTCCTTTACTGCTACATCCTTCATTATTGCCATTTCTCTTCATTGGTGTTGCATTTAGGCCAGCTCCTGCAGTTTCTCTGCCTTAACTTCTTGGATCAACCACTGTTCACTAAGATTTTCCTAGTTGATCAACACTGCGCTCTTCACTCCTAACCTCTTTCTGAGGGTCCTTCATCTTAGGTTCCATATTTGTACTGGTTTCCCCGACACCCCCTTTCCCTTGCATTTAAGCCTCTCCTATGAGACACTATCATAATACAGGGGTTTCCACTCCGAATCAATAGCCTGTTTAATCAACTGCCCATTCACATCTTTGATATTCAATGCCTCAAGTATTTTCTGAGTGATATCAACTCCTTCCTGTATCTGAGCATACGATACCCATAGTTTTCTCATAGTACACTCATCCGAAAATAAAGGTTTCCCAATACCACTCCCAATTTTCCCCAAACTCTTCGGCTCCCATAGGTGCAGTGGAAGACTAGGTAGCTTAACCCAAATAGGTAAGGTTTTAACCATGTCCTTCGTCATAGAAAACCCAGGCTTCCACAAATGTAAGAAAATAGCCATGTTGAAAATTGTATAAAGCCCCCTCTTCATCACTTCATCCCTATCAATTTTAGACATAAATCTCAAAATAAAGTACTCCTCCTCATTATACAGCATCTCAGGCAAACTTACAAATGACCAAAACTTCATCATAGAGTTCTTCAAAACATTCATCGATAAATCCCCTCCAATCACATAAAAGAATTGAAGCCTTTTCCCAGTATTTCAGCTCCAATTCAACATCCCCGGGTTCAATTTCCACCTCAATTTCACCATTAATCATTTCAGGCGCAGATCGTACCTCTTCCAGCTCTGTAATTGGATTTGGTTGAAGCAAGTCCTCCTCCGCATCTGACTCCTACCGATATGGATCATCTTCACTTGATTGTTCATCCTCCTGGTTGGTCTCCACCACACTCACCTGTGACTTCACACCCCCACCCTTTGCCGTCGAGACCACCTTGCATTTTGGCCGGCCTCGGCCGCATACCATGGTTGCGCATGATCTACACGTTGATTGTGTGAAATTGCTCACACAAAGAAGATAGAAAAGTTTTTGGAAGTTGAAAAGGGGGTATTTATTTTTATAAATAAATTTTTAGTATTGTAACTAAGACCCTGTACCTTTTACACCCGTCTTTTCATAAACATATGAAAAGACCATCGTTCCCAAGAGTTTGCCATATCTCATTGCAATGAACAAATATAAATATCAAATAACCTTATTAGTCTCACTAATTATAAAATGTTCCCATTTAACAGTTAGTCAGTCTCAAATAAGACTTTGTTATATATAAATAAATAAATATGTATACATATTTCTATCCCAAGTACTCTATCATTGTATAAAAAAAATCTAAACATTTTGTTATTTCAGATTATGTGTTTCTTTGGATTTTCTCTTTAAAAAATAAAGAGATGTTTATGGTTTTAAATATATCTTTAGAAGTTATATATTTTAACAAGCTATGATTGATTATATAGAGCAAAGAATTAAGATGCGCAACATATTATAATATTTACATGTTAATAAGTTATGATTGATCATACATAGTCAAGAATTAAAACAAGTAACATATTATAATATTGGTATATATGTTATTTTTAGACAGTTTTTTGGATTTAGGTAATCAAAATAACTCAAATAACTCCAATTAACAGACAGAAAGCAAACAATATCTATTATATGGTGATTGTGATAAAGAAAAGTTGATCGGAAAGCCTTCATCAATGATCCAAGACAAGATACCCCTTTGTCACAAGCCTACAGTTTAATTTTCTTGGACGGTTCACCAAAACTCTTTGATCGTTCTGTATATACAACTGTTTTGAAATATTTATGCATTTTTTTAACTGAAAACATCCGAGGGTGGGGGTTGATATATTGGTACCCCAAGCCAAAAAGGAGCGAGCCAGAGTCATCATAGTAGTTTTTACAAAAGGCAACATCATTGCTTCCAAAAGAATGGTCAGTTACTATTATCTATGAGTCTATATATGTGCAAAATCTAGAAAGAAGGTAGTTGCGATTCCAAAGTAACGAACCTCCACACCAAGTGTTAATTCATTACTTTTGCCAGGCAACTACCAGTCAGTCAAATCAGTAAGCCAATGGGTATAAAGTCCATTTGGAGCATGATGGATCATTGATCATATGAACTGCCTGTAACGAGTCAGATTCAAGAATGAGGTTTAGATATCTAGGAATATAGATTTGACAAGCCAGAAGGATTGCCTTTATTTTAGCTTCCAGTAGCATTTCAAAGGGAGTGCGACCATTGAGATGTTTCATTGGTGTCCGGTTAATCAGATAAGCAGTAATAAGAACACATTCTCCCCAAAACTCAATTGGAAGACTGGCTTGAAACCGTAAGGCACACGTCATGTTGAGTATATGGCGATGCTTTCATTCAACTCGAGCATTCTGCTGTGGTGGATCAACCACAGATGTCTCAAAAATGATCCCAGATATAGCAAAATGTGATCTCAAAGGCAAAAATTGAGTCTCGTTGTCAGCCCGAACACGTAGTACAGTTCGGCTCCATTGATTCTTAACCAGGGCACAAAATTCCAAAAATCTAGGAGCTACTTCTGACTTAGCCAATAATAAATAAACTCAAACATCTCGGGAATAATCATCAACTATTGTAAAAAAAAAAATGTACCACTAGAATATGGTGTTCTATAAGGACCCCAAATATTACAATGGATTAATTCAAACAATGCAGCAACATTTGTAAAACTTAATGGAAAACTATGTCTAGTCTGTTTTGCTCTATAATATACAGAGCAAGGTATACTAGTATTATTTGTGCTAAAATCAAGAGTAGGTATAGAAGACAACACCGTAGATGATGGATGACCAAAACTGCCATAAATCAGATGAAGAAACGGAAGAAACTGTCGGAATAGACGGTAGGATATGAGGACGAATGCGAGTATCCAACTAACGAAGCCAATAACCCCCCCCCCTGCTGTTCACCCACACCAATCAAAGTCCTTACTATTTTTCTGTAAAATGCAATAATTTTCAGTAAATAAGGCTAGACATTTTAAGGCAGATAACAATCTAGAGCATGCTAATAAATTACATCGCAAAGTAGGTATGTAGAGCACATGAGTAAGGGTGACATCACCAAAACAAATAGAACCATATTGTGTAGTAGACGAAACAGATCCATCAGGAAGTATAGCATTCACATAATTGATAGCAGTAGTAATATCAGTAAGAGAACCCTTGTCACCAGTCATGTGATATGAGGCTCTCGAATCAAGAATCCAGGGTAAAGTAGACTTACCTGACCCATGGCCAGATAATGAATTAAACTTATTAAATAAATGTATGGTTGTACTCCATTGGTCGTCAGAAAGAGCATGACTGAAATCAGATCGGGTAGGGGTGCCAGAGAAGACGGCCGTCGCA
Organism: Rubia yunnanensis; assembly: GCA_037428765.1. Lineage (NCBI taxonomy): Eukaryota > Viridiplantae > Streptophyta > Magnoliopsida > Gentianales > Rubiaceae > Rubia > Rubia yunnanensis. The sequence continues at coordinate 110,417,643 of CM075065.1, read as the reverse complement.
AACCCTTGCGGCGATGTCACTACACCAGACAAAATAGCCATAACACAATTTATTTTGTTTGATAAACAAATAAAATAAATTATCAAACAAAATAAATTACATCCAAGTAGATACAAGAACCAATCAGATGCAGAAACCAAGCAAATGAGTGTGTGTCCCTGTATCAGGGCGTGAAAACACGCGCTGCTGGAAGGAGGGCGCATTTTAACTCAACCGCGTGTGACTTCACGCACCTTTGATCGTTGTGCGCGTGAATCTCACGCGAGCCTTCCTTCCTGAGCGAAACGGCAAATGTCGGTCAACTGATTTGCTGGCGGCGGTCTCAACCAATTTCCTGGGAGCGGCTGGTATTGGTAATCACTGTCAACTGAGTTGCTAGTGGCGGCAATCGACGAACGGACGACGGCAATTGGCGAGCTCCTCGGTCTGGCAGAGATCGGCGGCGGGCAGCGTTAGAACGAGCTCGTCGGAGACTGAGGCTCGGGGGGGCAAAGCTGAGGCTCAGCGGCGGCGGGAACAAAGCTCGGATTGGCACGCGGGGTTGGAGCTCGCTTATCGGAGACTAAGGCTCGGGGTGCAAAGCTGAGGCTCAGCGGCGGCGGGAACAAAGCTCGGATTGGCAAGCGGGGTTAGAGCTCGCTCACCGGAGACTGAGCGGGGAACGGAGATTTTTTTTAAGGGTAACAACAACTCGGATCGGCGGCGCATCACGCACGGACGATAGTGGTAGTGTTTACGGGAAATTTAAGATGGAAAATTTAGGTTCTTAGGCTCTGATACCATAAAGAAAATAAGGATAATGATATAATTTTATTAATGACCTCAGGGTACATTATATAGTAGTACAAAATATATATACAAGGTAGAAAAAGAAAATCAAACCTAATGGTAATTAGAAATAATATTTATATTCCTTCACCGAAGAAGTACATAGGAGAAATAACAAAACTCAGAATATATAATAGAATAGAAGAAGATGAAGTGGAAGCGCATTTCAAGTTTGTTTTTCCTAGATGCATGTCACAAACTAATTTGTCTGGCACTAAAGTGGCCATATTCAAGTCATAATCATCAGCAGATAGTTGACACCAAGCCATCAGAATTGGACTTCAAACCAAAATTCCTTTTTCCCACATGAGTCTCATTTAAGGAATTATACCATACTCGGAATATCATGAGTATGATATCTCCATAAATAAATATACATTTAAAATTTTTAGAATTTCGATAAGTATATGTGCGTTTGAAACTAATTAATTATGTATTTTATGTTTTGTACTTGTATAGGCAAAGTTTTGAGAAAGATCGATGGAGTTTAATTACAATAATAAAAGGTTAAATGTCTTAGTTGCAATATTACAAATTTATTATGCAACGTATAATGGTTATAAAGTTTATAACCTGATTCATGCAACCCAAAAATTTTATCTTCACTTCTTCTAATTTAAACTTTAAACCTTGATTTTTACATGGCTTATAGAAAGACCGTCTTTCAAGAGACGGACTCATTTGTATATTATAAAAATGCATATTATATACTCTATTTATACATTTATTAGTTATGTAAATTGTTATTATATATGAGAAGGTCTTCTGTTACATAGAATAAAGGGCAAACCAATCATAGAAAAATTCAATTTTAAGGTTGGATTATAATTATTTATATGTTGAGATTCATTTTCAATAGATTTTTATAATTATAAATATCTCATTTGCAATGAATAAAAATAAATAATCAAATTACCTTATTAATATAAAATGATCCCGGTCTAACGCATACTCAATCTAAAAGAATACTTTGTGGATATAATACATTAACACGGGGGTGGAGGTGTGATGATTGGAAACATTTCCAAAATTCTCCTTTGTTAAACGATTAGAAACGGTCGCATTTTTGCTCTTTTATCTCCCCCAACGCCCACAATTAATATGAGTTTTTTTAAAATAGTAGTTATAAAGTTTATGACCCGATTAATGCAACCCAAAAATTTTATCTTTATTTCTTCCAATTTGTAGTTTAAACCTTGGTATTTCCGTAGCTTATGAAAAGACCATTTTTCTAGAGTTGCAATCTATAAACAAAGTGATATTACTTATTGAATAAATACATAAGTTATATGGAGAAAGGGAAAACTGTATAGAATTTGGTAAAAACTGATTAACTAATTATAATATCCGGAATCAGGTGTGTAGAATTCTATTGATAGAAACATATCTATTTATACAAGTTGTACTTCAACTAATTGATCCTAACTCTCTGGGATCATGGATTGCGTCTGACTAACTAATCCTATTGAATAGGTCGTATAGCTGACTAAGTTTACTAAATATACAAAACTAATATTTAAAACTAATATTTATTCTACACCCCCCCTCAAGTTGAAGTCGGGGGAGAAATGTCGAGCACACCCAACTTGGAAATAATGTTTTGAAAGATATCTGCACCAAGAGGCTTGGTAAAAATATCAGCAAGTTGATCAGATGAACGTAAGTAGCTGGTGGAGATTAGGCCGGATATCATCTTTTCGCGGACGAAGTGATAATCAAGTTCAATATGCTTCGTACGTTCGTGGAAAACAGGGTTACTGGCAATGTGAAGAGCAGCTTGGTTGTCACAGTAAACTCGTATAGGTTGTCGAGGAGGAAATCCAAGGTCAGAGAGAAGATAATAAAGCTATTGTGCTTCAGCAGTGAGAGTAGCAAGAGAGCGATATTCAGCTTCAGCGGAAGAGCGGGAAACTGTAGGTTGCTTCCTTGTTTTCCATGAAATAGGACTAGAACCAAGCATGGTGATGTATCCCGTGGTAGAGCGACGAGTAGTGGGGCAACCAGCCCAATCAGAATCAGCAAAACCAACGAGAGAAAGAGAACTATTTGATGAAAGTAGTATTCCCTTACCAACAGACCCTTTAAGGTAGCGGAGAACACGATTTGCCGCATCAAGATGGGTAGAATATGGATTTTGCATGAATTGACTTAGAGTATTAATGGCATATTGAATGTCAGGACGTGTGACCGTCAGATAGAGAAGACGACCCACGAGGCATCGATAAATAGATGGATCAGGAAGGGGTGTACCTTCATTGGGAAGTAAATGAAGATTTTGTTCCATAGGAAAAGGAGAAGAGCGAGAACCCAGCTGTCCGGAATCAGAAAGAATATCGAGAGCGTATTTACGTTGACATAAAAAATACCTTGTTTGGAACGTGAGACTTCAATACCAAGGAAGTAACGAAGAGTGCCAAGATCTTTACTAGAAAAGGAACTAGCAAGAAATTGTTTAGTCTCATTAATGATGGACAAATTATTACCAGTAACGATGATATCATCAACGTAAACAAGAACAAATACAGAGATATTGTCTTTGATATATGTGAATAGACTATAATCTGCAGTCGATTGATGGAAACCACGTGATTTAAGAGTAGAAGAAAATTTATAAAACCATTGTCGAGAGGCTTGTTTAAGGCCATAAATGGATTTATGTAATTTACAAACAAGATTACTATTCTTATGATGAAAACTGGGAGGGAGCTTCATATAGACTTCTTCATGAAGGTCACCTTGGAGAAAGGCATTATTGATATCAAGTTGATGAAGGGTCCAACCGCGAATTGCAGCAATTGAGAGAAAAAGATGTACAGTGACGAGTTTGGCAACAGGTGCAAACGTGTCGTGATAATCAATTCCTTCAATTTGATTATAACCCTTTGCAACAAGACGGGCTTTATAACGCTCGATTGAGCCATCAGAATGGTATTTTATTTTGTAGACCCATTTACATCCAATGGATGTTTTCCAGGAGGTAAATGGCATAAAGACCAAGTACGATTAGTTTCGAGAGCATGAATTTCAGAGGACATAGCATCTCGCCAATGAGGAGATTTAACTGCCTTGGAATAAGTTTTTGGTTCTGTGTGATCAATTATTTTGGATATAAAATCACGATGAGTAGAACTTAAAGTGCTTAAAGAGAAGTGTTTGGCGAGAGGATGTGGAGTAGACAAAGAGACATTGGTGCAAAAAAAATGATTATAACGAGACGGACGACGACGATCTCGCACAGGACGGTCAGGCCTGGAAGGAGTAGAATCAGAAGTGATAGGCGCAGGAGAAGATGGTGGACCCGGAGCTGGAATGGAGTCAACATTAGTCGCAGGAGATGGCGACGGACTTGAAATAGGTTCCAAAATAGTATCAGTAAAATCATCATTTAAAGGGGTGATACTAATTGGAATAGGAGGTGAAGAACTAGATGAGGATGTAGTAGAAACATTGCTATAAGGAAATATGGATTCATGAAAAATGACATCGTGAGAGACATAAATTCGACGAGTAGAAATATCATAAACTTTATATCCTTTTTGACCAAAAAGGATAGCCAATGAATATACCAGGCTTAGCACGCTGGTCAAATTTATGTCGTATATACATATTTTTGGCAAAACATAAACAACCGAATACTCGTAGTGATGAATACGATGGAGATGTGCCAAACAATACTTTATGAGGAGATTTAAAGTGAAGAATCTTTGTGGGTAATTTGTTAATCAAGAAGGCAGCAGTAAGAATGCATTCACCCCAAAATGAAAGAGGTAAATGACTTTGAAAACGTAAGGCTCGAGCAACATCCAGAAGATGACGATGCTTACGTTCAACGATCCCATTTTGTTGGGGTGTTCCAACACAACTACTTTGATGAATGATTCCATGAGTTTGACACCAAGTTTGAAATTTGGTGCAGAGAAATTCAGCTCCATTGTCTGAACGAATGACTTGGAGTTGAGGAAGAAAAATTCCACCACTTCCGGTGTTGATTTTGGAGATGTCGCCATTGAATTGACGATTAATATGAGAGAAATATTGGGTTATCATATGAAAAAATTCAGACTTTGTTTTCATGAGATATATCCAAGTACAACGTGAATAATCATCTACAATAGTTAAAAAATAACGAGATCCATTTGTAGAAGGAACGGAAAAAGGCCCCCAAATGTCTACATGGATTAACTCAAAGCATTTTATAGAGTGAGAAGTACTTGTTGGAAATAATTGACGAGATTGTTTAGCTTGAGGGCAAACATCACAAGTGAAGTGTTTATTCGAAACAATATCAGAAAATTTGCTTACAAGAAATTGAAAATGAGAATTGCCTGGATGACCAAGGCGTGAATGCCATAAATCAAAACTATTACATTGACGGAAAAAAATGCTTTATTTGAATAAGCAGGAACATCATCTAGATAATAGAGGCTATTTTGCATACTACCCCGACCAATCTTCATCTTCGAGGAAAGGCCCTGCTAAATGAGCCGAGTGATCAGTTGGAGGATCATTTGCCAAGAGGGCCATCAGCTTGTTGTATTGATCAGGAGTGAAGGATGGAGTTGGTGTTGTAGTTGGCTGATTCAGAGCTGCCATGTGCTTAATTGGTGTTGCAGAACACTTTCCGTTGCCGCCGTCAGGGTATCCATGCAGCTGGAAGCAAGTGGCTTGAGTATGGCTATGACGTTGGCAGTGATTACAGAAAGGACGTGAACGCTTTCCAGTGTTGCGGAAAGGAGTAGCAGCATCCATGGCATTGTTGCGGTTGTTCCATGTTGAGTTTCTTGAAGTGTGGAGGGCAGCAGAGTCCACGACTGGAGCATGTATGTCAAGCTCTTGTTGTTTCTCCTCTTGACGAACCAAGTTATAAATCCGTTGAACGGATGGAAAAGGCTCCATAAGGAGAATCTGACGACGAACCGAGGAGAAGCTATCATGAAGTCCTTGTAGAAACTCCATAGCTCGATCTTGATTCATTTGATCCATGATAGATTTTGAGTTGGCACAAATACATGGAGAGATGACGACAATGCTGTTTAATTCATCCCAAATAGATTTCAACTGAGTAAAGTATGATGAAACAGTCATGCCTTCTTGTTTCAAAGATGAGATTGACTTCTTAAGTTGATAGATCTTTGGTGCATTGGATTGAGAGAAACGATCTTTAAGATCATTCCATATTTGAGCAGCAGTCTCAGAATATAGAATACTAGGGCGAATTTCAGGCGAAACAGAATTGAGAATCCAACTGCTCACCAAGTCATTGCAGCGTTCAAAATTCTGAATATCAGCTTGAGTGCTGGGTTTAGACATGGTTCCATCAACAAAACCATATTTGTTTTTGGCTCTTAAAGCCATAGTGATTGCTCGACTCCATGTTGTATAATTATCACCCGTTAGGAGAGGCATAACGAGGACAGTGGATGGACTCTCAGAGTGATGAATATCATAGAGTTTGGATGAGTTGTTTGGAATAGTAGAATCCGGATTAGGATTTGGAATGGTACGATCCGGATTGGGATTTGGATTGATAGGCTCATTAGGGTTGAGTCCCTCGGCCATGATGATGATTGAGAATTGACAGGAAATAGATTGAGCAGAATATTGTAGAGAGAATTAATCAAGCTCTGATACCATATAGAATTTGGTAAAAACTGATTAACTAATTATAATATCCGGAATTAGGTGTGTAGAATTCTATTGATAGAAACGTATCTATTTATACAAATTGTACTTCAACTAATTGATCCTAACTCTCTGGGATCATGAATTGCGTCTGACTAACTAATCCTATTGAATATGTCGTATAGCTGACTAAGTTTACTAAATATACAAAACTAATATTTAAAACTAATATTTATTCTACAAACTGAAAATAAACATGAGTACACAAACTATAAAAAAAATGTACTCCCTCTGTTCCAATTCAAGGTTCACCTTTTGACTTTTAACATATCATTCATTAAGGGTAATTAAAAGTTATAAAATTAATATTTTAAAAATATATATTATAATCTAACAATAAATTACACACAAACATTTATACTTTTATATTTGAATTAAAAAAGTAACAAAATTTTGCCTAACCAAATAGTTAAATTGCACCTTTAATTAAGACAGAGGAGTACATAGGAAAAGTAACAAACAACTGAGAATATAATAGAATAGAAGAAGATGAAGTGGAAGCGCCTTTTTCCCTTATTCACAAGTTTGTTTTTCCTAGATACATGTCACAATCTAATTTGTCCATATTCAAGTCATATTAATCAGCGGATACCAAGCCATCAGAATTGGACTTCAAACCAAACTTCCTTTTTCCCACATGATTCTCATTTATGGAATTATACCATACTCGGAATATCATGAGTATGATATCTCCATTTATAGATATACATTTAAAATTTTTAGAATTTCCGTAAGTATATGTGCGATTGAAACTAATTAATTATGTATTTTATGTTTTGTATTTGTATAGGAAAAGTTTTGAGAAAGACCGGCGGAGTTTAATTAGAATAATAGAAGGTTAAATGTTTTTGTTGTAATATTACAAATTTATTATGCAACGTATAATGGTTATAAAGTTTATAATCCGATTCATGCAACTCAAAAATTTTATCTTCATTTCTTCTAATTTAAACTTTAAACCTTGGTTTTTACATGGCTTATATAAAGACCGTCTTCAAGACACAGACTCATTTGTATATTATAAAAATGTATATTATATACTCTATTTATACATTTCTTAGTTATGTAAATTGTTATTATATATGAGAAGGTCTTCTGTTACGTTGAATAAAGGTCAGATCAATCATAAAAAAATTCAATTTTAAGGTTGGATTATAATTATTTATATGTTGAGATTCATTTTCAATAGATTTTCATACTTATAAATATCTCATTTGCAATGAATAGAAATAAATAATCAAATTACCTTATTAATATAAAATGATCCAATCTAACGTATACTCCATCTAAAGGAATACTTTGTGGATATAATACATGTACATGTATAGTGAGTACACATTTAGAACCACTAAAACCAAAACTTATTACCGGAGATATGGAACCTAAGAACCTAAGGATGCCCTATAAGAATTGCTCATGCAAATGCCCCTATATAAACATCATTCCCCCCAAGGAACTCCTCAATCCAAACCCGTACAAAAACCATAGTGCAAAAGAGCATCAAAACAAGAAAACCCTAACAAAATGGATTTCTTCTACATTTCACTTCTTAGCATCTTTCTAGCCTTTGCATCCATTTCACTCTTCTACAAGAAGAAGTCATCGTCGTCATCTCCCTCCGGCCGCCTCCCTCCGGGAAGGACTGGATTTCCGGTGATTGGAGAAAGCTACGAGTTCCTCTCAACTGGCTGGAAGGGCTACCCGGAAAAGTTCGTATTCGATCGGATGACGAAGTACTCATCCCAAGTCTTCAAGACTCATTTGCTTGGGGAGAAAGCAGCTGTTTTTTGTGGGGCTTCGGGTAACAAGTTCTTGTTTTCGAATGAAAACAAGCTTGTGCAATCATGGTGGCCTAGTTCTGTGGACAAAGTATTCCCATCTTCTAGCCAAACATCATCGAAAGAAGAGGCTATCAAGATGAGAAAAATGCTCCCAAACTTCCTCAAGCCAGAAGCCCTACAAAGATACATTGGGATAATGGATCACATTGCACAAAGGCATTTTTCATCTGGTTGGGAAAATAAGGATCAAGTTGAGGTTTTCCCACTGTGCAAAAACTACACCTTTTGGCTTGCTTCCAGGTTAGTGACAAATCTTTGTCCACCGTTTGTTACACCTACAATTGATTCCACTGCGTAAGGTTCCTACGTTCCATTTTCGTCTGTCCAACCAAAGGTTTATGTTTCCTTATCTGGGTTGAAACCCCAGCATGCATAAATGCTCATGCAAAAAGGTTATATGAACCTCATGTTGGAACGGAGGGAGTATTTAGTGTGGTTAACGAAAAATGTTTTTACTCCCTTTAGTTCATATTTAATGCTGTTAATAGAAGTTCTAACTTCATCACTGTGCCAGGTTGTTTGTTTCAGTTGAGGATCCGAATGAAGTTGCCAAGTTGCTTGAGCCATTCAACGTTTTGGCATCTGGCCTGATTTCGGTCCCGATCGATTTTCCGGGAACACCTTTTAACAAGGCCATTAAGGCTTCAAATCAGATTAGAAAGCAACTTTTGGCAATCATTAAGCAGCGGAAAATTGATTTGGCTGAAGGAAAAGCTTCAAATACTCAAGATATCATGTCTCATATGTTGACTTTAAGTGATGAAAATGGGAAGTTCATGAATGAATTGGATGTTGCTGACAAGATTCTAGGGTTGCTGGTTGGAGGTCATGATACTGCTAGCTCTGCATGTACCTTCATTGTCAAGTATCTTGCAGAATTGCCTGAGATCTATGAAGGGGTCTATAAGGGTGAGTCTCTTAATATTCGACCTCTATTAATTTATAAATATTATTTTCTGAAAATAAACTATTCACAAATTCTTATTTTACGCAAACTAACATTTAGATGAATCATTTTATAATTGAAGTAACTAATATAATGGGTGAATATGATGCTTGTTTATATATGTTGCAATGAGGTTTATATACTCTTCAAAAACCTCTTAAAATGTATCACAATGTATATATAATCATAATCTAACCGTTAATCCGTATAACATGAGACTTTTTCGAAATTATTTTGAGATTTTCGTCACATAGTTGTTTGTAACATGAGATCTGTGAAAGAGCTAAAAATCTGGTACAAAGAATAATATATTATGTTTATTACGTTTTCCAGAGAATTTTCGGAAGGATAATTTGGGTAGAAATTTCAAATTTTAATATTCCATTATTGAATCAGGCATGAACACATTTGGCAATTTAATCTCTTGAACATTCTCACGTACAAGAATTTCCCATTTGTTTGATGACAAAGAATAATCAATTCCAATTTGGCGCCATTCTCGTTTAAATTTATTCTTTGTCGTTACTTGAATTCTCCATCTCCGGTAACATTCTATTCTGCCGGCTAAAATATTTCCGTATTTAGTCACCTTTTCAAACTTTTCTGCTTGCCACTCTCATAGCACTAGCGAGTCAAAAAGGGCCTGCTTTAATGCGGCCACTCTTTGTTGTGATATTTTCACGTTTTAATCCATTCACTAATTAGCAAGAAAAACGTTTGTCTTTATTTTGAAAAGTATATGTATCAATTATAATGGTATTCTATTTTTTTATAGAGAAAAACTCGTATCAAACTGTCTAACCATAATTTATGCGGAAACAACGAACTAGGTATCATTTTAAAAATTACATAAAATACTTCATGTCATTTATTTCTCTTGTATTATTTCAAGTTGCAATTTAATTGCTCAATCTGTCTCAATTCAAGCTGCAATTTAACTATTCATTTAGTCAAAACTTTCTTACTTTGACTCTAAAATTGTATCGATATATATATATATATATATATATATATATATATATATATATGTATGTATGTATAAACACTAGTGTGCAATACATCATTAGATTCGTTATAACATATGTTTTCAAAATATCAATTTTTCAAAACTTTTAATTACCCTTAATGAAAGATATTAAGGATCAAGTATTTTTCAAGTCAACTGTTAAAAGTCAAAATGTGAAACTTGAATTGGGACGGAATGAGTATTCATTTAGTCAAAACTTATTAAAATTGACTCTAAAATTGAATTGATATATCAATATAAGTACTATTGTGTGATACATTATTAGATTTGTTATAACATATATTTTCAAAATATCAACGTTTCACAAGTTTTAGTTATTCTTAATGAAAATATTAAGACTCAAATATTTTTCGAGTTAACTGCTGAAAATTAAATTATAAAACTTGAAATGATATAGAGTAGTTATTATCTTTAAATAATTATAAATAGACCTCCTGTCACATAAAAAACAAAAGGTGAAACCGTCTCTCAAATTTTTGTATTATTGGCATATATGATCATTTTCTTAACCCTATTTTTTTAAATGTCTTTACAGAGCAAATGGAAATTGCCAAAACAAAAGGTCCGGGTGAGCTATTAAACTGGGAAGACATCCAAAAAATGAAATATTCATGGAATGTAGCATGTGAAGTTCTTAGACTAGCACCGCCTCTACAAGGAGCATTTAGGGAAGCCCTAAACGACTTCATCTTCAATGGCTTTTCAATCCCTAAAGGCTGGAAAATCTACTGGAGTGCGAACTCAACTCATCGGAGCCCCCAATGCTTCCCGGAGCCGATGAAATTCGACCCCTCTAGGTTCGAGGGGTCGGGTCCCGCCCCATATACATTTGTGCCGTTTGGAGGAGGTCCGAGAATGTGCCCCGGAAAAGAGTATGCCCGGCTCGAAATCCTGGTTTTCATGCATAACTTGGTGAAGAGGTTCAAGTGGGAGAAAATAATTGCTGATGAGAAAATTGTTGTTGATCCTATGCCTATTCCAGCTAAAGGACTTCCAGTTCGTCTCTTTGCGCACTAGGGCTTCCAAATTTTACAATTTCACAATAATATTCGGCTGCAATTTATTTGATATTCTTTACTTCTGATGTATAAGTATAATTTGAATTAGAGCTCAAAGTTATTATAATCGCGTTTTCAATATATAGTTAGTTTCTGATTTGATATTACTTTTAGCCTTTTTGGTCTTGAACGAATGATCCCTTTTTTTTATTTAAAAGTTCAAAACATCCACAAGTGGTGAATGTGAGAGATTAATCGGCGTCTCCTAACCCATAATAACCAAAAATAATACAATTCTCTGAAAATAATCACTTACAGGTAATTGGAAAAAATGTCCAGCAGCGATTGCAGTGAAATTGATATTCAATTTAACTGGTTTCTAACAATGTAGAGATTCAATAAAAAATGTAATATCGCCATCGAATATTAACTCACTTCTCGCGAAAACTATGACCACTTGGTAGAGAGTAGCGTATCACACATCAATCACTTCGCCAAATAGGGATCTTCAAGAACTTTAACACCACATGATCCAAAGCACGATCTATATATGTTCAAACTGTAAACACCTTGAGAAACACAGATCTGACAGCATTCAAATAAATGGAAAACCTAATACAAAAACACGAGTGCACAACCAGATCGAGAATAAAACATCGACTCAAACAATTAAATCGAGTGATCATCACGAACACAACAATCTAATCTATGAGGTCGAAAAACAATACTAATGTATGGAGACAAATTCATACTTATTCAATAACATAAACACTTAAAGAATATCAATTGAAAATTTAATGTTTTCCCATCTCCCCCTGATGGTAAAGGATGGGGAAAATAAGATTGATCAGAAAAGTATGGTACCAAAAATGATACAATGATAGTCTTGAGTTTGATCTAGTTTTGTATCCTAATTAATGCCTATCTATTGTAGTTGTGATGGTCCATTTTGATACCTTCCACCCTTGTTTAATTCAGACTCAAGCCAGATATCCAATAAGACCAAGCTAACTATAAGAGTATGCAGATTCATGAAGGCTGCATATCTATGTTCATGCCATAATTAACCACCAACAGTTATGCTCCTTGGGGCTTTTCAAATTTTAGAATCAACTGCATGCATCCTCTGCTTAATGGAAAATCAGACTCTGATAAGACTCAGTATAAGTAATAAAAGACCGAAGTAACAAGACTACATCATTATTCACTTCATGTAACTACACTACTGCAAACTAGAGCTATCGTAACACTTCCCTAGCAACATCTTATTAAAATGTTACAATAGCTTATAAAGTGTTGCTTAAACCTTTGAAAAGTGTTGCCTAAATCTTGAAAAGTGTTACGTTAGATCTATGCAACATCACCTAAGGTAATACTTGTAAAACTGTTGCAATAGGTCTAACTTAGTATTATTAGCATCTAAAGCAACACTATCAACATGTTACATTAGCCTTAATTTGTAGTAGTGCTAATTTCCGGTCAAGGGTAATTCAGAAAGAATTCAGATGACTGCATCTTAAGAATTCATTCTAAACAAAAACTGATAATTTTATTAAGGGGGGATATGAGGGAGCACATAATGTGAAGATCAGTCTCTGATAAGACTCCGTACCAAAAGACAGAAGTAACAAGGACACTTTATCACTTTTTATCGCTTCATGTAACTAACTTCCAGAAAAGGCTAATTCAGAATTCATAGGACCGCACGTTAAGAACTCGGAAAGAATTCAGTCAAGACAAAACTGATTCTTTCAATCAGGGAAGACATGAGAGAGCACATAACTTACATATGGATTCTATTTGCATCCAATTACCACCTAATCTAGTTTTATTTAATGCTAAGTGGATTGCAAGAATATCTAAATGCGTGATTTATAAAATAAGTAATAACTGAGTAGGATTTTACATAATTCCTTTGTCTATCCCTAACTATATCAGCAAGACTAGCTTGATGAGTATTATTTATTGCAGAAAATCATGGTAATAATCTGTGTTGTATTCTTGAATTCATAATATATTATATAGTAGTACAGGATACCTATACAAGCTAGGAAAAGGTAATAGGAATACAATTACATCTACAATTATGGTAAGAATATAATTATAATTCCTTAACACTCCTCCTCAAGTTGGAGCATGGAGATCGGAAATGCCCAACTTACCAAGTAAAGAATGGAACTGGTTACGTCCGAGAGCTTTAGTGAACAAATCCGCAGGTTGGTCTGTCGTACGGATATGTTGAGTAATGAGTGCGCCAGATTGAAAAAGATATAGGACAAAATGACAATCAACTTCAATGTGCTTTGTGCGTTCATGAAAAACCGGTGTGAAGAGCGGATTGACTGTCACAAAACAATTGCATAGGAGAGGAGTGCAAAACCCCCAAGTCCTTCAGTAAAGAATTAAGCCATAACAACTCACATCAGGTAACTTCCATAGCCCGATACTCTGCTTCAGTAGATGATCGAGAAACAATAGGTTGCTTCTTAGTTTTCTAGGAAACCGGAGAATCACCAATCATAACAAAATAACCAGATAGAGAACGCCTAGTAATCGGGCATGTAGCCCAATCCGAATCACAATAAGCAGTCAATTGTAAAGTACTACGAGAAGAGAGAAATAAACCTTGATCAGGATGACTCTTCAGGTAGTGCAACACAAGAACAGCAGCTTGCCAGTGAGGAACACAAGGAGACTTCATGAATTGCGAAAGAGTATGAACTAAATAACTGAGTTCATGACGAGTAATAGTCAGGTATAACAGACGCCTAACCAAGTATCGATACTGCTCTGGGTCATGGTAGGCTGGACCTTCAACACATGCCAAATCATGTTGTTGCTCCATCAAAAAATTAATTGGTTTGGAAGTAGATAAACCCGTATCGGATAAGATATCCAAAGCATATTTCCTTTGCAAAAGAAACATCCCCTCCAGTCTTTTAGCAATCTCTATGCCCAAAAAATACTTAAGCAGACCAAGATCCTTCATGTGAAAACAAGAACCCAAGTATTTCTTGAACTCAGAGATGAGCGAAGAAGAACTACCAGCAACAACCAAATCGTCCACGTAAACCAGAACATGTAAAGAAACTGATCCACGAGAAAAACAAACAAAGAGTAATCGGCCTTACTCTGTACAAATCCAAATGCTCGTAATACTTGAGCCAGTTTAGCAAACCAATTTCTTAGAGCCTGACGAAGACCATAAAGAGACTTCTAAAGGCGAAAGACCTGACCATGCGATACAGCGTAGCCAGGTGGAGGACGTATGAACACTTCCTCATGCAAATCACCATGCAGGAAGGCATTATGGACATCCATCTGATGCAGGTCCCAATGACGGATAACTGCAATGGACAGGAACAAATGAACAGAACTCATCTTCGCAACCGGAGCAAAAGCCTCAGTGTAATCAATTCCTTCAACCTGGCGATTCCCAAGAACTACTAAACGTGCCTTATGACGTTCAATAGTACCATCTGACCGAAACTTTGTTCGGCATACTCATTTGCACCCAATTGCCTTCTTATGCACAGGCAAGGGAGCCAAAGTCCATGTCTGATTGCGCTCTAGCGTTGTAATTTCCTCAGCCATAGCATCTCGCCAATGAGAATGACAGGAAGCCTCGGAGTAAGTAGTGGGATCTGCCCTAGATGTTACAGCACCCAAAAGTCTAGAATGCATACTAGAAAAATTATTACAATTTACATAATCAGTAAGAGGAAATTGATGACACATGAGGGAACGTAGTCGAAGGGGGGGGGGGGGGTCTTCAGTAGTAAGAGCACAAGCATAATCACCACAATCGTAATCTGCCAAGTACGATGGCAAACAACGAGATCAAACACTCTGTCTGGTAAGTGGCAACTCAGCAGCGGAACTATCCAGTAATAGAGAAATCGGTAACGTAGATACCGAGGATGTAGTATCGGCAGTGACTGGCGGATAATGATCGACAGCGGACGGTGAAGGTTGGTCGGTGGCGGCCGGCATGGAGGGACCGGCGTCAGACGGTGGAGAATGGCTGGTGGATGCCGGCGGTAACTGGCCGATGACAATCGACGGTGACTAGCCGACGATTGTCGGTGGTGTCTAGCCGGTGGTAACCGGCGGAGATTGGCCGGCGGTGACTGGCTGGCGGCGAGCGGCGGAGACTGGCCGGCAGTGACCGACGGAGTCTGGCCGGTGGCGACCGGCGGTGACTAGCCGGCGGCGGACGGCAGCGACTGACTGGAGGTGGACGGCGTTGATCGATTGATGGCATACGGCAACAGCTGGCCGTCGGCAGACGGTGGAGAGCCTATGGCGACCGGCAGCATTGGATCGACAGCGATTGGTTGAATAAAAAATTTGTGCGGCTCTGGCATGAAGGAGAAGGAATTCGGCGGTGATGTGATGGTGCCGCCAGGTTCATTAGATAAAGTAGATGTCGGAGTTGCAGAGTACGGGAACTTATCTTCAATGAAATTGGCATCCCGACAGTTAACGATCACACGGGATTCCAAGTCAAAAAGGCGATAGCCTTTCTTTCCGGCAGGGTAACCAAGAAACAGACACCACCGACTTCGAGGTGCAAACTTGTCACGATATCTGTGAACATGAACAACAAAACACAAGCACCCAAAAACTCTTAATGATGAATAATTTGGAGCTTGCCCATAGAGCAACTGAAAGGGAGTACGACCGTTGAGATGCTGAGTCGGTGTTCGGTTGATCAGGTAGGCAGCAGTAAGAACACATTCTCCCCAAAATTCAATAGGAAGACTGGCTGGGAACCGTAAAGCACACGCCACATTGAGTAAATGCCGATGCTTTCTTTCAACTCGACCATTCTGTTGTGGTCTATCAACCATGGATGTTTAAAAAATGATCCCAGATGCAGTAAAGTGAGATCGCAGAGGCAAAAACTCAATGCCGTTATCAACCCAAACTCGTTGAATTGTTCGGCCCCACTGGTTCTTCACTAAGGCACTAAATTCTAAAAATCTAGAAGCTACTTCAAATTTAGCTACTAATAAATAAACCCAAACAGCTTGGGAATAATCATCTACTATAGTCAAAAAATAAAATGCACCACTAGAAAATGGTGTTCTATAAGGTCCCCAAACATTACAATGAATTAATTGAAACAATGCAGTAGCATTTGTATAACTTAATTGAAAACTATGTCTAGTCTGTTTTGCTCTATAACATATAGAGCAGGGTATAGAATGTTTATTAATGCTATAAGAAATAGAAGACAAAATCTTGGAAGATGGATGACCAAAATGCCGATGCCATAAGTCAGAAGAAGATACTGAAGCAACTGTAGGAAGAGACTGAAGGACAGGACGATGAACACGAGCACCCAGCAGAAGAAACCAAAACACCCCCCCCCTTTCTGTTCACCCACGCCAATCACTTTCCTCGTACTGATTATCTGTAAAATGCAATAATTTTCAGTAAACAAAGCTAGACAGTTCAGGGTAGATAACAATCTAGAGCATGACAGTAAGTTGCATCGCAATGTAGGTATATATAAAACATGAGGCAGAGTAACACCACCAAAGAAAATAGATTTACATTGAGTAGTTGATGACACCGAGCCATCAGGCAGAACAACATTCACATAATCAATAGTAGTAGTAAGATCAGTAAAAGAACATTTGTCACCAGTCATGTGATATGAGGCTCCCGAACCAAGTATTCATGGTAAAGTAGGCTTACCAGACTCATTGCCACTAAGAGAATTAAACTGATTAAACAAGTGCATAGTCGTGTTCCATTGGTCATCGGACAGAGCAGGGCCAAAATCGGAACGTGTAGGGACACTGCCAGAAAAAGCTGCCGCCACTAGACTAGGTGGCGACGTGGCTGCTCTGGAAAATGGTGGCGGGAGGAAGCGTCGCGGCAGTGCCTTCGGGACCGTCGGCGGTGGCTAACGTCCGAGAAGTTGGCACCGGTTTCTTGCTGGTACTGACTTTATCCTTCAACTCTTTGAACCAGTCTGGTACACCCTGTAACTGGAAATAGGTATCTTTATCATAAACTTTGCGACGACAAAGGGTACAAACAAGATTCTTGCGGTCGGCTGCAGAAAGAACAACTGGTGAAGAACTTGCAGGTGGTGAACGTCGGGCAGCATACGCTGTGGAGTTAGAAGAAGGCTCACGAGCTCGAATGACAGCTCTATGATTCTCCTCCTGAACAACAAGGGCATACACTTTCATGACAGATGGCATTGGATCAATGCTCATGATGTGTGATCGGAAGGTGTGAAAACCTTCGTCGAGGCCAGAGATGAATTGGTAGATCATATTCTTCTCTCTTTCTTGGAAGACTTTCGCAGCAAGATTGCAGTGGCATAATGCCTTGCACTCTTCACAGGCACAAACCAGGGGAGGTCGCATGCAGTGATAATCTACAAACAACTTCTTCAGTTTGGAAAAGTAAATGTCGATGGGCTGACCGTTTTGCCTGCAACTCTGAATGGCTTCTTGCGACTGCAAAACCTTCATACCATCGGCCAGAATAAATCGTGACTTCAGGTCATCCCACAGATCCTTAACTGTGGCAAACGAACTTGTAGAAGATCTCAAGACCAGATCCAGGGTTTGCAAAAATCTAGCAGACAAGAGTAGCATTAACCCCAGGCCAATCAGCAGCATCAGGATGACCATCATGGGGTTTGGTAATGGATCCATCAATGAACCCAATCTTGTGCTTAGCAAGGAATGCGCGACAAACCGCATCAGACCATTCAATATAATTTTTCTGACCTTTCAGCATGTTCGGTATGAGTTGTAAACCTGGACCATCGCCTGAACCAATAAAGTAAGGATCAGCCGACATACGACCAATAAGTAAATTAGGCCGAGGGCCAGATTGCAACTGCAACTGCTGAAGTAAAGCTGTCACATCATAACCACTCATATCCTGAAGCTTCGAAGCCTCAGATGCATTAAAACTAGTATGTTCTTCTGATCCAGACATTGTGGTAAATCAAGTACAGATCAGGAGCAGGTACAACTACCAGCGATGGATCGGATTGACAGAACACTCCGGCGCAAACGAGCGGCAGCGCATGAGGAGTTCGGTTGTGCAGTGGAACGAAGGCAAGCGGCGGTTGGCGAATGACGCGCAGCGGCGGAACCGGCGGACGGCAAGTGACGACTGCAACGGCTTGGTGCGGTGGCAGCAACCAGCGGCGCATGATGGTGCAGCGGCGGCACGTGATGAACGACCGGTGGCGGCTCAAAATTGTAGAGCAGCGGAAAATTTTCTATTTAAGGTTTCAGGATTTTAGGCTCTGATTCCATGTAGAAAATAAGGGTAATAATCTGTGTTGTATTCATGAATTCAGGATACATTATATAGTAGTACATGATACCTATACAAGCTAGGAAAAGGTAATAGGAATACAATTACATCTACAATTATGGTAACAATATAATTCTAATTCCTTAACATTTATCCATGTAGATTAATTTTGAAATCTGCTGATGGCTTTGGCCATGTTATGAGTTCTACTTTATTTGGCCTTTTCCTCCTGAACAGCTGTGCACAACCGTTTTTAGTCGAGAATTTATCCTCTTCCTTCTTCTCGACTTGCTGTTACTGCCACTATCCCATGCTATATTGCAAAGGAGATACTAATTCAAGTGAACTAGTTAGGCAACATCGTGCGTTGTGCGGTGAACTTGATAACAAAATATAAAAATACTATAGAAATGTTGCTACAATATAGGAATGCTAAAAGAGTTGTAATTGAAGCTACAAATGTACCAAGTTTACATGTAATAGAAGCTCATAATTAACTCGAGCTATCAACTAAAGCAACGTACCATTCTCATGTAGGAATAGTTAAAAATTTCACAGTAGAAGGTACTGATGATATTTTAATAAGCATTGTTTACATATCTGATTACATAATTAGAATATTCCAACTATAAACGCATGTATGTTACCTACATGTTTTTAGTGATCCAACTTTGCAAAAGAGATGTTACAGGGAAAGGGGGCCAAAGTGAATTATCCAATATACCCTGAACGACCATTGTGTCACCCAAGGGGTTTGGAGGATTTCTTTTTTTTATATATAAAATATATATATACATATATACATATATATAATATTATTATTATAGTTTACTGGGAGATAATATATATAATAATAATATATAATAATATAAGATAAGAATAAAGAGTAGAAGAAACTGTGCAAAAAGATATGAAAGGAAAAAAGGAACCCAATAGAGTAGGGCTAACTTTAGAGTGAAGAGTACCATTTCTATATTTTTTGGAAAGGGTTTGGATGGAACCCTGTCCACTCGAACCCTGTCCACTCGAACCATCTCCACTTGAACCATCTCCACTTGAACCCTCTCTGCTCGAACCTCTCCACTTGAGCCTCTCCACCTAAACCCTCTCCACTGAGGTGAGTGTTTTCATCACCTTAACACGAATCGAAATAAAATGATTATATATATATATCTGATGCCACCACAGAGTACTTCTCGAACCCTCTCCTTGAACCTCACCTCTCAAACCAGTACCTCTTGAAACAGTACCTCTCGAACTAGTACCACTCGAACCCTCCACTAAAATCGTCACCTCCCGAATCCTTCGCTAGAACCTTCACATCTTGAACCAAAGAGTACCTCTTGAACCCTCCTCCCGAACCTCACCTCTCGAACCAGTACCTCTCAAACCAGTACCACTCAAACCCTTCACTCGAACTCTCACATTTTGAACCCTCCACCGGAACCTTCACCTCTCGAACCTCCACTGGAACCTTCACCTGTCAAAAACCAGTACCTCTCGAACCAGTACCACTCGAACCCTCCACTCGAACTCCTCACCTTTCGAACCCTCCACTTGAACCTTCACCTCTAGAACCCTCATCTCGAACCTCACCTCTCGAACCCCTCCACTGAAACCTTCACCTCTCAAACCAGAGAGTACCTCTCGAACCCTCCTCTCGAACTTCACCTCTCGAACCCTTCCACTGGAACCTCCCCTCTCGAACCCTCCTCTCAAACCTCACCTCTCCAACCCCTCCACTAGATACTTCACCTCTCGAACTAGAGAGTACCTCTCGAACCCTCCTCTCAAACCTCACCTCTCCAACCCCTCCACTAGAACCTTCACCTCTCAAACCAGAGAGTATTTCTTGAACCCTCCTCTCAAACCTCACCTCTCCAACAAGTACCTCTCGAACCAGTACCACTCGAACTCTCACCTTTCGAACCCTCCGCTGGAATCTTCACCTCTCGAACCTCCACTGGAACTTTCACCTCTCGAATCCTCCTCTTGAAACGTCACCTCTCGAAACCTCTTCTTGAACCTCACCACTCGAACCAGAGAGTAACTCTTGAACTTGTACCTCTCGAACCAGTACCACTCGAACCCTCCACTCAAACTCTGACCTCTCGAACCCACCACTGGAACCTTCATCTCTCGAACCAGTACCACTCGAACCTCCACGTGGATTCTCCACTGGAACCTTCACCTCTTGAACCCTCCACTGGAACCTTCACCTCTCGAATCCTCCTCTTGAACCTCACCACTCTAACCATAGAGTACCTCTCAAACCCTCATCTCGAACCTCACCTCTTGAACCCCTCCACTGGAACCTTCACCTAGAACCAGAGAGTACCTCTCAAACCCTCCTCTCGAATGTCACCTCTCCAACCAGTACCTCTCAAACAAGTACAGCTCGAACCCTCCACTCGAACTCTCCACTCGAACTCTCACCTCTCGAACCCTCCACTGGAACCTTCACCTCTTGAACTCTCCACTCGAACCATGTCCTCTCGAACCAGTATCACTCGAACAAGCACCACTTGAACTCTCCACCATCCACTGGAACTTTCACCTCTCGAACCTCCACTGGAACCTTCACCTCTCGAATCTTCCACTGGAACCTTCACCTCTCGGACCCACCCCCTGGAACCTTCACCTCTCGAACCCTCCACTGGAACCTTCACCTCTCGAACCCTCCACTGGAACCTTAACATCTCGAACCCTCCACTGGAACCTTCACCTCTCGAATGTCTCCACTTGAACCCTCTCCAGTCTCACCTCTCCACTTAAACCTTTCCACCCGAACCCTGTCCACTTGAACATCTCCAATCGAACTCTGTCCACTCGAACCTCTCCAATCGAACCCTCTTAACTCGAATCCTCTCCACTCAAACGTCTCCACTCAAACATCTCCAATTGAACCCTCTCCACTCTCACCTCTCCACTTGAACTTCTCCACCCGAACCCTCTCCACTTGAACCTCTACACTCAAACCTCTCCACTCAAACCCTCTCCACTCGAACATCTCCACTTGAACCATCTCCACTCCAACGTCATCACTCGAACCTCTCCACTTGAACCTCTTCACCCGAACCCTCTCCACTCGAACCCTCTCCACTGAGGTGAGTGTTTGCATCGCCTTAACACAAATCGAATTAAAATGATTATATATATATATATATATATATATATATATATATATATAATGCCATCAGAGAGTACCTCTGGAACCCCCCTCTTGAACCCCACCTCTCAAAGCACTACCTCTCGAACCTCCAATGGAACCTTCACCTCTAGAACTGTCAACTGGAAAATTTTACCACAAACCGTCTCCACTCAAACCATCTCCACTCGAACCTCTCCACTCGAACCTCTCCACTCGAACCTCTCCACTCGAACCTCTCCACTCGAACCTCTCCACTCGAACCTCTCCACTCGAACCTCTCCACTCGAACCTCTCCACTCGAACCTCTCCACTCGAACCTCTCTACTTGAACCTCTCCACCCGAACCCTGTCCACTTTAACCTGTCCACTCGAGCCCTGTCCACTCGAATCCTCTTCACTAGAACATCTCCACTTGAACCCTCTCCACTCTCACCTCTCGACTTGAACCTCTCCACCCGAACCCTGTCCACTTGAACCTCTCCACTCGAACCCTGTCTACTTGAACCTCTCCACTCGAACCATCTCCACTTGAACCCTCTCCATTAGAACGTCTCCACTTGAACCATCTCCACTTTTTGGTCTCCACTTGAACCTCTCCATTTGAGCCTCTCCACTCAAACCTCTCCACTTGAACCTCTCCACCTGAACCCTCTCTATTCAAACCCTCTTCACTGAGGTGAGTGTTTGCATCGCCTTAACACGAATCGAATTAAAATGATTATATTATATTTTTATTTGTATATATATGATTCCACCAGAGAGTTCCTCTCGAACCCTTCTCTTGAACCTCACCTCTCGAAGCAGTACCTCTCCAACCTCCACTGGAACCTTCACCTCTGGAACTCTCTACTGGAAAATCTTACCACAAACCGTCTCCACTAGAACCATCCACTTGAACCTCTCCACTTGAACCCTGTACTCAAACCTCCCCACTTGAACCTCTCCACTCGAACCCTCTCCACTCGAACCATCTATGCTCGAATCTCTCCACTTGAACCTTCTCCACTCGAACCTTCTCCACTCAAACCTTCTCCACTTGAACCCTCTCCACTCAAACTTTCTCCACCCTCAGCCTCAGCACCACCCTCAGGTAAAAAAGTGATCTAAAATGACAAGAAAAAAAACTTCGTAAATTCTGGATCTCCAAGCCTAGAGCTCAAAATGGTGATACATAAAGTGATGGGTAATCAGTAAATTGAGCGCAGATGACACGCAGCCTGATTTTAGGGACTCGTCCGAAGTAATAACGAGAAGGACAGTGAAGGCAAAAACTTTTACTCAAAAAAGACTGCCCAGACACAAACATCCCTCATCTAACTCCCAGAAGTAGCTCCGCCGTCCGCCGTAGCTCCACCACCTTCTGCCGTAGCTCCACCACCTTCTGCCACAGCTTCGCCGCACCATCACACGCATCTTCGTTGTGCACCATCCTCTTCGGCGGAGCTCCAGAAGAGCATATGCATCTCTGCTGGCATTCCAGATCCGGCTGTGTCTTCGTTGGCGTTCCACCATTGCATTGATGCCATGTCTGTTTCTCTGTCACTGCATTAATGCATCTCTGCTGCGGCACCATCCTATTCATTGGAGCTCTAGAAGTGGCCCTCCGCTGCATTTCACGCATCTTCACCGGCATTCTAGATCCGGTCGCGTCTTCACCGGCGTTCCACCACCACTGGAGCTCCTGCCCTGTGTCCCTAAATTATTGCCCCCTCCGATTTTTTTTGGAACTCAACCATGGGTTCTGGTCAGCTCCAGTTTTGCCATGGTATCTAAGATACGAATTTAAATGATATATTATTTTTTAAATGGCCAAAATGACATCATTTTGGGCAGGCACTTGACTAACACCTGTAGACGCACATGGTTAGGCAGCCATGTGCATCTATAGGTGTCTGCAAAATTACCTTTCTACCCCTAACGACGATTTGTGTGAACCATGGGGTTGGGAGGATTTAAATTATTGAGAACCTTGAGATAAAAGGAATAGTGCCAAAAGTTAGCAAAAAGCTGACAAAAAGGTGTTATGATATGATGAAAAGCTAACTAGAGTTAACTGTCAACAGTTAGCCGCAATAAATACTTAAATAAAATTACAAGGCCATTTAAAATTAAACTTTCTTCGTAAGTAAAATTTTTGGAGCCAAATTTGGAAAAATAAATAAACTTTTTATCGTGCTCTAGATTGCTTTCTGCATTATAATGTTTAGCTTTACATACTGAAAATTATTGCATATGACATAAAATCAGTACTAGGATTGTGATTGGCATGGGTGAACAATGGGGGAGGGGCAGGGGAAGAGGGGTGTTATTGGCTTCGTCAGTTGGATGACCGAGTTCGACCGTCTCTTTCAAAGCCAGTTTTGACCGTTGCTTTAGTTTCTACATCTTTCACTTGATTTATGGCATTAGCATTTTGGACATCCATCCTCCACGGTGTTGTCTTATGTTCTTACTCTTAATTTTATCATAAATAAAACTGTTGCTCCTTTCTCCGTGTGTCATTGATTTGAATATCAAATGCTTTGATGCTACTTTAAATGCTTTGATTGATCGTCTTTATGATGAAAAATTGAAGAAGCAGTCATCATCGACATCTTGTATTTATGTTTCAAGACCGTCAAAGAACTGAAGAAATAATGAGGAACATTATACTCTTTTTCCCATAGGGTTTTTATTGAGGTAGTGTGATCACTGTAAAATATTTTAAAATTATTTCATTTTTTATTTTAGGTTGTAGAGCTTGACCATGTGGGCTTTGCAAAGCTTATTTTCGAATCAAGTTCATTAGGGTTTAAAAAATATGGAGTGCAATTCTAATTAGATTTAGATTTGGTAAAATTAGATAAGGTGTGTCTGGGAAGGTATTCGGCCAAGTGTGTCTATGATTCGGCCATGTGTGTCTATTTTAGGTATTTTAGTTAGATATAGTTTTAGCTTCTTAAAGCTGCCATAAGTCGATTCAATTTCAAGTTGTGATTAGGGTTTGGGGCAACACTAACCCTATAAATAGAGAGGCCTTGTCTACGAATTTCTCACATTTTATCAATCAAATATACAAACCTTTGACTTCATACTTTGTTGCTTGCAAACTATTCCATTGCTGCTTAACCCCGAGGGCTAGTTAAGTACCGATAAACTGGTGAATTGATCCCGCGAGCTAGTTAGTGAGCAAGTCGAGATTGAGAGCATCCCGAGGGCTAGGTTCTTGAATTTCGTACAATCAAGTGAGGGTTTGCAGATCCAGAGTCTCCGCAAGGAGATTTATATCAATTGGTATCAGAGCAAAGCGAAAGATCTACTGGCGGCCAAAAATATCATAGGGGTTTTGGGTTTTGTATTTAATTATTTTCAATTTTTTTATTTATAAACTCTTTCTTGTTATATTGCAACTTTTTTTTATTTGATCTTTCTTACCAGGAGGATTGAATCTATAGTCAAAGGACGACGAAGGGTCCAAGAGTTAGAATACTTCGGTATTACTATCTGCCCTCACCTTCATCAATCGAATCAGGAGTGCGTCGAAGGGTCTGAGCATTAACAAGAATTATCCGCCTTCACCTCCCAGTCAGTTTCAGAGTTGTTAGGTAGCTTATACAGTTTATATGTTTGTGATTTTTTTTGTCCACTCTTCTGAAAACTATTGCATGCTCATAATCCTACTTGTTTTATTTATCGTTCTTTGATTCCGTGATCTTGAATTGTTCTTTGATTCTTGATTACACCTATTTCAAGAAAAAATAGAGTCTTGTGTCGTTTTCTAGATATAGTGTCATATTCTTGATCCTTACGATCTTGAATACCTCTAAGTTTATTTGAATCGAGAGGAAGTTGTTGTAGTTTTCTTATTCCAAGTTTTATATAGGCTTAATTTGTTCCAATTTTTTTTTCGAAAAAACACAGCAGATTGTTGGGTTTTAAAATCGAGATCCAAGGTTTAAAATCAAAAAATTTGGGGCCAATTTGTAATTTTTGAATGTTTGGGGGAAGATTTGCAATTTCTAAAAATTTTGGGAATTGTGCTCGAAAAGTTTTGCTTGGAGAATAAGATTCTGATTGTGAGTGTTATATAGTGTGGAAGATACAATTTGTGGCTTAAAATAAATAAATAAAAAATAAATTCAATTTGAAAGAGGAAAAGAAAAGTCAAAATGCTAATCAGAACAGGAAAAATAAAAAAAAGAGCCAATTGAGAGGATGTTTTATCTGAATTTTTGACTGGGGGGGCAAGTAATTCATTAAAATCCTTTACCACAAGGGATATGAGTTTGAGTTCCTAATCCAATTTGATTTCCGAAAAGTTACTTTAATTTTTTAAACGTATTTATCGCCTATATAAAACATTCTTATTTTGATCATAGCTTCTTCATTACTGTTTCTATTCGTGCCATTCAAATTGTGTTTTGTTCCTTATTCTCTGTAAAATTTGGAATTTTAGATCATAGAGCCTAATTTTTGGTTTATATATTTTTAATTTTCGAAATAAGTTCTGCAGTACTCATCTTCATATTTTGCTTTGAATTACGGTGAATTGATCAATTTCCCTTTCATCAACCTTTGCCTTCTGA
The DNA here is from genome assembly GCA_037428765.1 of Rubia yunnanensis. Classification (NCBI taxonomy): domain Eukaryota; kingdom Viridiplantae; phylum Streptophyta; class Magnoliopsida; order Gentianales; family Rubiaceae; genus Rubia; species Rubia yunnanensis. The sequence goes on along the minus strand of CM075065.1, from coordinate 110,391,306 downwards.
GTTGTGAGTATTATACACTTGGTGAATGACCTTACTAAACAAATGGGAAGGGGGGACATTTATTACTAATTAGTTGTTTCTTCTTAGCGGGGATGGCGGACGATCCGTTCATCGCATCATTTGTTGGTAGTCCCAACAATAAAACTAACATGAATGCCATGAATGTTATAAATTTCATAATGAGCAAGGTTCAGATATTGTCTAGGAAGGTAGATGAGTTGGCCAATCCTACGCCACCTCGTTCTGCAAGACAAGTTGAATTTGCCTGTGACATCAAAGGCATGAAGTATGATATTCCTAGATTTGATGGTCAACACAATCCTGCAAAATACTTGGATTGGGAGAGGAAAATTGAGAACCTATTTGATCTTAACAACTACACTGAGAAAGAGAAGATCAAGGTCACATGGTATTCTTTTACACATTATGCCACATAATGGTGGGAGAATTTGAAAGAATCAAGATAGCTTGTTGTAAAAACTCTATCTCCACCTAGGAGAGATTGAAAACCAAGCTTCGATTATATCATGTTCCACGGACATATTTGATGGAACAACATTCGTATCTCAGCAATATGAAGCAAGACAACCGTAGTGTAGATGAATACTATCAAGATCTTGAATTAGCAATGAAAAGAGTTGGTATGAGAGAAGATTATGCCTACATAAAGAATTCATTTATTGAAGGTTTAAAAGAAAATCTGCATGTTCCGATTAAGATTCGGTAATATGTTTCCATGCAAGATTTATTTTTCAAGGCCAGGTTGGTTGAGTCGACATTAAGGCCTAGAGGAAGCTCTAATTTTGGCTATGACATTCAAAGACAAGTCTCTGATTTCATAAGCCCAAATTCGACCAGGGGTGGTAGCAATTCAAACATGGGTGGCTGAGGAAACCTTAATTCGACCGAAACCTACTCAAATCCACCATTTGAACCCACTGTTCTAAGAATGATTGCAACTAATCTGTCACCTAGCCAAAATGCAGGTAAATTAATTTCTACTTCATCAAATACATTTCTTCTAACACTCATACATGTTTTCAAAGTAATGAGTGAGGACATGTTCACAATAACTGTCCCAATGAACGAATTATGAAAACAATGAAGGAGGAAGAAGATGATGATATGCCTGCATGGTATGACAATGAAGAAGAATAGGTAGATGATGAGATCCTCATTGATGATTGATGAGAGCAAACACCTGAAACACAAGAAGTTTTCACATGAAAAATGACAAAGAACAATTTTGGGCCGAGCCTTTTTCCACAGAAGTTGCCAAAATTATTAACCCGTAAGGAGAAAGTGATGAGTGTTATATTGTGTTCATATTTCGTGGGATTATTATGATTTTATTGAGATATAATTTGCACTTTAAGGTGTTTTTGGTGCAGGAATTCATTGATTGCGGAGAATTGAGAGGGAGCTATACATTGTACTCTTTTTCCCTTAACCAACGGTTTTTTCCCACTGGGTTTTCCAGGTTAAGGTTTTTAATGAGGCGATGTGCTCCAATGGAAAATGTTCTTATTTTATAAGACATTTTTCCAGGGATGAAGGAAGAGAGGCAAAAGCAGAATTGCTGATGTTATGGGGTGAAAAGTGAATTATTGAAGACATGTGGAAATAAATATATTCACTGCCCATATTGATAAGGATTGTATTATCTCCTTCCATTTAAAATTCCTTAATTGTAGGAATTAGTTATTTAAAATTAGAATAGATATTATTTTATTTCCTTATTTCTTCCATAAGAAGAAAAGTAATTAGAAGTTGATTTGGATTTGGTTTTGGTTTGGTGTATATAAATATACACGGCCGGGAGGAGAGTTTGTAATTTTGGAGGAGACATACTATTTATTACGGAGACGGAACAATATTCATGGAGGAGTTGAAGTTTTGTTTTCGTAGCTTTGGTTTCATCATTCCGTAAGCTTAATTATTTAGTTTCCGTAAGCTTAATTATTTAGTTAGTTAATTAATTTATTATTTTGATTATGATTTATTATTATATTATTTATTTGTTTAGTTTAATTATTATGAGTAGCTAATTTATATATCGGCATGGAATAACAAGCATTAGTTTATGAATCGTGAGGCCTAATTGTTTTATAATTGATTCTTATGTGTTCTTGATTGTTCTTGGTTAAATTTATTTCTGATGTGTTTAAGCCTGATCAACTTGAATATTATTGGGATAATGTTATTTAATTCCACCAATACGTAATCGTTGGAAAGGGTTAGTAAGTAGCGAGATCTTGTGAAAAACAGCTAACTAGCTAAGACTGTAATAGCAAGATGGGGAACAATTAAGTGTGCGTTACTACTTGTGAATACTTGGGTAATTGCTATATCAGGTTCTTTTCATTCTTAATGCTATCGAGGTGTGTATCTGGTTCAGCGAATACTTTCCGGAGGCATCTTGGTAAGAGTAACGATTGGTTAATTATAATTAGTCAGTTGTCGACAAGGTAAGAAAGAATTGAGAGGGTTTAGCAAATACTTGCCGTCTTATAACTGATAGATGCATATGAATTGATTTATCTTTGCGCCTATGATCGATGTTTAACTAATGTAAGTTATTCCGAGCCGATTACCTTATTCATATATTTTATAGACAATTATATATTTTAGTTTGCATTAATATTTTATATTAGTTAGTTGCATTATTAGTTGTTAGATAAATCTAAAAATTAAGGCGTGGTTGCTAAACCAAACCCTGTTGGTAGTTTGAATTTGATAGAAATTATACCATTCCTCGTGGGATCGACTCTGCTTACTACTGTGCTAATCTCATCTATAGAGTTTGCAGATTATTTTGGTGAGTGAAACGACGTTCACCAAAATTCTGATAAAAAAGAATGTCAATTCTGACAAAAAGACAGTAAATGTCGCCATACAAAAGTTCCAGGTCGATCCTAAGGCAGGTAACAGAGGTAAGTCGCATAATGATTTTTAAAAGTCGCATAAAGTCTCGTCTTCACATCTTAGTCCTTTACTTTCTATTTATATGATAAGGCATGAACTATCTACTGACTATAGTAAATCGTTTTATGCTTCAATAAGAGATGTGAATCGAGCTTTGACTAATCATTCTTTTTTTCTTATATTGTCCTTTAAAAAAAAGTTATATGCCAAAGAAGATATTCCTATAAATTTGCTATCACGGTTTCTTAAGTTGTTATAGGAATTCGAGAATGTCTTTATAAACTTTTCGATCCGAGGGGGAATTATACGAATATAAAATGCTTTGATGCTACTTTAAATCCTTTGATTGATCGCCTTTATGATGAAGAATTGAAGAAGGAGTCATCATCGACATCTTGGATTTATTGTTCAAGACTGTCGAAAACTGAAGACATCATAAAGAACACAATACTTTTTTTCCCATTGGATTTTTATTGAGGTAGTGCGATCATTATAAAATATTTTAAAATTATTTAATTTTGGATTTTAGACTGTAGAGCTCGGCCATGTGTCCTTTGAAGAGGTTATTTTTGAATCCAGTCTATTAGGGTTTCAAACATATTGAGTTTATTCTGATTAGACTTAGATTCTGTATGATTAGATAAGGAAATATTCATCCAAGGTGTGTCTTGGAAGGTATTTGTCTGTGCGTGTCTATGATTCGAGCGTGTGTGTCTATTTTAGGCATTTTAGTTAGATATGATTTTAGCTTCTTAAAACTGCCATAAGTCGAATCAATTTCCAGTTCTGATTGTGGTTTGAGGCGAGATCTAACCCTATAAATAGAGGGACCTTGTCCACGAATTTATCACCTTTTTATCAATCAAATATATAACCTTTGAGTTCATACTCTATTGCTTACGAGCTATTCCATTCTTGGTTAACCCTAATGGCTAGTTAAGTACCGATAACCTTGTGAGCTGATCATGTGGCCTAATTATTGAGCAAGTCGAGATTCGGAGCATCCCGAGGGCTAGGTTCTTGAATTTTTTGCGATCAAGTGAGGGTTTCCAGATCCCTGCATTTGGTCAAAGACTTTAATTCTGCAATCCAGAGTCTTAAAAGGAGAATTATATTAGTTATAGAGCAAAGCAGACTAGACATAGTTTTTCTTTAAGTTCTTCAAGTGCTAGTTCTTTGTTTGAATTATTACATTATGATGTTTGGGGGCCTTATAGCTCACATTTTTCTAATGGAGCTTTTTATTTCTTAACAATTCTTGATGATTATTCCCGAGCTGTTAGGGTTTATTTATTAGTGGATAAGACAGACGCGGCTTCTAGATTTATAGAATTTTGTGCTTTGGTGAAGAATCAGGTTAGTCGCACAGTTCATTGTGTCTGTGCTAACAATGGTACGGAGTTTCTTCCTCGATGATATTATTTTTCTAAGTCCAGTATATTTTTTGAGACTTCTATGGTTGACACACCATAGTAGAATGGTCGCATTGAGCGCTAACATCGCCATCTGTTAAATGTTTCTCAGGTTTTTTGCTTTCATGCTAATCTGCCGATTGAATTTTGGGGAGAATGTGTTCTTACTGCTGCATTTTTATTAACTAAACACCAACAAAGCACCTTAATGGCTGAACGCCATTTGAGGTTGTTCACGAACATACTCCAAACTATAAGATTCTTTGTGTCTGTGATTTGCCTCTCACCCAGATTTTGGGACAAGTTCGCTCCATGAGTCAATGATGCATTTTCCTTGGTAATCCGGTTTGCAAGAAATGTAATCATATGTATGATTTGAAATCCTGCAACTTGTTCAACAATTGTGATGCTTATTTTTATAAATCCATGTCCATATGTCCTCTGTTCCTACTCAGACTACACAATCACAAACCGATGCTTGATTTGGAGACTCCCTACCTCCGGCTTCCATCCTTGCGCCGCCTCAGCTCATGGAGCCAACCAGCAATGAAGCCACCTCGCCGCCGGTCACCGAAGCCAAAAGACTATTTATGACCACAGCTCATAAGTTAGACGCAGCTTCTAGATTTATAGAATTTTGTGCTTTGGTGAAGAATCAGGTCAGTCGTACAGTTCATTGTGTCTTTGCTAACAATGGTATGGAGTTTCTTCCTCGATGATATTATTTTTCTAAATCCAGTATATTTTTTGAGACTTCTATGGTTGACACACCATAGTAGAATGGTCACATTGAGAGTTAACATTGTCATCTGTTAAATGTTTCTCGAGCTTTTTGCTTTCATGCTAATCTGCCGATTGAATTTTGGGGAGAATGTGTTCTTACTGCTGCATTTTTATTAACCAAACACCAACAAATCACCTTAATGGCCAAAGGCCATTTGAGGTTGTTCACGAACGTACTCCAAACTACAAGATTCTTTGTGTTTGTGAATTGCCTCTCACCCAGATTTCGGGACAAGTTCGCTTCCATGAGTCAATGATGCATTTTCCTTGGTAATCCGGTTTGCAAGAAATGTAATCATATGTATGATTTGGAATCCTGCAACTTCTTCAACAATTATGATGCTTATTTTTATAAATCCATTTTCATATGTCCTCTGTTTCGGCTCAGACTACACAGTCACAAACCGAGGCTTGATTTAGCGACTCCCTACCTCCGACCTCCATCCTTGCGCCGCCTCAGCTCATGGAGCCAATCAGCAATGAAGCCACCTCGCCGCTGGTCACCGAAGCCAAAAAACTATCTATGACCACAGCTCATAAGTCAGACACAGCTTCTAGATTTATAGAATTTTGTGCTTTGGTGAAGAATCCGATCAGTCGCACAGTTCATTATGTCTGTGCTAACAATGGTACGGAGTTTCTTCCTTGATGATATTATTTTTCTAAATCCAGTATATTTTTTGAGACTTCAATGGTTGACACACCATAGTACAATGGTCGCATTGAGCGCTAACATCGTCATCTGTTAAATGTTTCTCGGGCTTTTTGCTTTCATGCTAATCTGCCGATTGAATTTTGGGGAGAATGTGTTCTTACTGCTGCATTTTTATTAACCAAACACCAACAAAGCACCTTAATGGTCGAATGCCATTTGAGGTTGTTCACGAACGTACTCCGAACTACAAGATTCTTTGTGTCTCTTATTTGCCTCTCACCCAGATTTTGGGACAAGTTCGCTCCCTTGAGTCAACGATGCATTTTCCTTGGTAATCCGGTTTGCAAGAAATGTAATCAAATTTATGATTTGAAATCTTGCAACTTCTTCTACAGTTATGATGCTTATTTTTATAAATCCATGTTCATATGTCCTCTGTTCCTGCTTAGACTACATAGTCACAACCCGATGCTTGATTTGGCGACTCCCTACCTCCGGCCTCCATCATTGCGTTGCCTCAGGTCATGGAGCCAACCAGCAATGAAGCCACCTCGCCGCCGGTCACCGAAGCCGAAAAACTATCTATGACCACAACTCAACTCATGTCGTCGCCTACGATCGCGGTGCCCTCGCTGCCAGCCTTGACCGCAGCTCATATGTCACCGTCGTCCATGGTCGCGGCTCCTATGCCGCTAGCTGCCGTGGCTCATGTGCCGTCGCCTGACGTGGCTCCTCCAACGCGGACCGGTGTTCTCCACTCCTGCAGGACAAAGGCAATTGCACCAGTAAAACACCTCATTTGCACCGATATTTTGGCCCTCTAAAATACCAGTGCTATGTATAACTGTGTACAATAGAAAGTTATAGGCACTGGTATACTGTATCAGTGCTAATGGGGTGTTTTAGCACCGGAATAGTATACCGGTGCCTTTAAATTCTCATGGTACACCGCTATACTTACGCACCGGTATTTCAGAGGGCAAAAATACCGGTGCAAATGAGGTGTTTACCGGTCCAATTTCCCTGGGTGATCAATAAATAAAATGAACACAAGTTTTACCAGTGCTCATTTTTAATTAAAATTTAGAAATCAAAATATTTATTAGAACACAAAAAATGCACTGAAATATATTTCAAAAACCTGAATTGAATTCAATGAATACTCAACACTACTATTAAACAGAGGTAGTTAAAGCTAACTTGTATCAATCCACACAAATATTTTTAAAAAGTGCTTATAACCAAGGTAGCTACATCGATTACAAAAAGTAAATTGCTTCGTAGCAAGCAGTGTTCGAGAAAGTCAGAGACTTGCTTCTATCTTGATCTCCCTATCCATCCTACTTACTGAAAAGTTGACAAAATTTAAAGGAGTAACACCTTGATATAAAATTAAGAGGAGTTAGTCAAAATCCCCACACACAAAATATATCCAGACTACAAATAAGAAAGACTTACTGCTGAAAAGCTCGCCATGAAATAATTGAAGCTTTTAAAAATGTTTGACTCATATTGATAACTGATGAACCCTACAAATCAGAAATGTTTGAAGCGGTGAAATTTCCGAAAAATAATCATACTAATAAAATATAAACCCGCGGGAGTTTTTCTCTTGCCAAAGAGGAGAATTATGTTGATGGTTGACGCAACTTCTGCTAAAGCATCACTAGACCTCAACAAAAAACAAAAATGAATTCCTTTCTTTTCCTGCTTTCTTCACAGTGTTGTGTATTATACAAGTAGGTGGATCAATCAGCCAGTAACTTATGATGTAATAGTAAATTAGGCATTAAACAAACGCTTAAAGCTACAAAAAAAATAAGGCTTTCCAAAGAGCCTGTTTGAACCATGTAACATAATAGCATGGGAAAACCCCAAACATAGATGGGATAAACTCCATTTTGAGGGTAGATTAAGGGATAAACTCAACCACATTACATTGCAAGTTATACCCTCTGAAACCAGCGCATCTAAGTTATTTAAACTCAGCAAAATAACCAAGTAAACATCACCAATCAAATGGAATTCTGAAGGCAAGAGGAATTGGATAGAAAAATAAGAAATGACCTTAGATTTAGAGATGATCTTGACAGCAAGAGGCATGTCTTTGAGTTCACCCTTCTTTCCCTTAGCAATGCACAATATTTCAGACTAATTAGAATCAAATACCATAACATAGGAACATCTGAGAATGCATTTATTATACTGTCAACTGACCAAAAATGCCAATGACATCAATGTCTGGGAATTCGGTAAGGAGGAAGTTAAGAACGTTCTGAACACCTTTGGAAACCATGCACATCCCCATGGCGTCTTTAATGCTGCAGTTAAACCTGATGTAAAGATTATTGCTAGAAATGGAACACGGAATACCCTAAAGCTTACCAAATCTGCTAGACATGTGAAATCATCCTCATACATTGTTTATCAGTAAAAGTAAAACCACTTGATTGAGAAAAAGAAATTGTGATCAGAAACTCACTTGTTGAACATGAGGGAGATGGTTTCGAAATTGAGAGGATCCTCCAAGAAAAACTTCAAAAGAGTGGCCCTTTTGGCTGTAGGGGAGCCTGACCACTGGAGCTCTGGTCATCCCATCTCTGAGGAGAATGTTAGTGGCCCCACGGAGGCGTAAATGGCCTTGCATTCCCTGTTCATTCTGGCTACCAAGCATCCCTCTATGGTGGCCATGGGCACGGAGTATTTGTAACTGTTCATCAGCAGTGGCCCCGCGATTCTCACCGGAACCTAGACGTAGACGACGAGAATCTCGAAGCACTACCCTAGAATGGAATTGTAGTCGAACCCCTCCAGAGGCATCCTGGTGAGAGATCTCTCGGTGATCCTCCGCACAGCCTCCCACCGAATCAATGCCACCTTGAAGCAATCGACGATGATGGATTCGAGCAAGTGCGACGGTGTACGACCCAAAACAGCAGTGTTTATGAGCTCCTCGCTCTCATCGTCCAGGTCCATTTCCACGTGCTGGCGCTCCATCAGAATCGGGGAGGGGGTGGGGGGATAATGAGGTGGGAATAGAATTAGGGTTTCAGATATTATATAAAGCAATAATTTTTAATGGTTGAGATTAAAGCATCAAAAGAAATAAATGGTTCAGATGAAACCAAGTTGTGCCTTTTTTTAAGTACCTAGCACCAGTATAAATTAGGCAATACCAGTGCAAACATGCATGAAAAGAAGTTGCTTTGGGTTGCTTTAAATAACTTTTTTTTTCTTTCTTTTTGGAACCTGAGAGCAAACCAGTGAGATTTTTTCTAAGTACCTAGCACCGGTACAAATACCACAATACCGGTGCCTATGTATATGAAAAGCGGCTGCTTAGGGCAGCTTTAAATGACTTTTTTTCTTTTCACGAATTTTTTTCTAAGTACCTAGCACCAGTACAAATACCGGTGCCTAAGTAGCAAATACCGGTGCCTAAGTAACAAATACCGGTGCTAACTTAAATATTTCAAAATTTTAATCAATCCTTCCAAAAATTTTTAATGAAATTTTGGTAAATTCATTTTCCCGCCATAACTTGGAGGTGGCGAATCACAAAACTGAAGATACCAATACACAATTATATAAGATGCGATTGTTTGTTCAAAATTTGGGCTACAATGGGTGAACTAAAGCGCCTCTAACATATTTATAAAAAATTATGCTATGGCCCAAAAATTCATTACGACATTATCTTTCTCTAAAAAATACACGATTTTTATTATTCTTTCATAAATATATAAATAGAAAATCTTTTATTTTTTGGTAAAATGTTGGAAAGTGCTAGTACATGATATTATAGAATAACTTAGAGTTGATTACTTAGAAGTAAGAAAGGGAAATCGGAAAGGATTATGGATATGTTCTTGTGCCCGATTGTTGATAAATATTCTATTACGGACTTAGAAAATATAATGGGGGTGTATAGGGTAGCATCACATTCGAGCAGATTTCAATTTGGAGTAACGAGTAAAGTTTTTACTTTTTGCACTTAGCTTCTTCCAAGAAAGTTGGAGTTGTCGAATAAAAAAATTGGCGACACCAAAATGCAATTCAATAACATATGATTGCAAATTTGAGATTTGGGCATGTATGGGTGAACGAAAAACCAGCATTGATTACTTCTACACAATCTTGAAAAATTACACTATGGTCCAAATTTGTGTTATCCTATCATCCATTGCTTAAAAATATATGATTTTTGTTATTCTTACCAAAATATAGAAATAATAAATAAATATTTTTTTGGCGAAATGTTGGAAAGCGCTAGTGCATGTTCTACAGTAACTTAGAGTTGATTACTTACAATTGCATTTAACACAGTTCTAGCACTGGTATATGTCATTTATCCCTATACCATAGCTGAAAAATTACCCACCCAGACACATTTCCTTCTTAGGCACCGGTATCTAGCACTGGGAATCTGAGAACCGGTGTTCAAACCCATCGGTATTTTGGATTATTGTCCCATTACCGGTGCATATGTTCTCTATAGCACTGGTATTGCCCTACCACCAATAAATAAATACCAGTGCCGATGTACCTATTTTCTAGTAGTGCTCATGGCTCTTCCACCGATGATTACCTTAACTGATCAGTCTTTTGCTCAACCTAAGTCTTCTGAGCTCTCTATTCGTCACGGTACTTGTGATCATGAATCTCTTGCTTATCTGAATGATTGTGTCTACTCCATTACATCTGCTAAACCCCCATACTGCTATGCTCACTTCTGTGACTTTTCTATCCTTAGGTATTCTCTATCCTTTAACTGATTATGAAAATTTCAATAGATGCTCTATTTTGTAATCTAGATTTTTGGGTGTAGTATCTTCTAGTGCAGATTTTACCACTTATTCGGTGGCATTAAAGCATGCTCATTGGAGTGATGCTATGGCTGATGAGTTTTGCGCTCTTGAACATAATGAAACTTGGACACTGGTTTTACTTCCTTCGGATAAGACTGTTATTGGATATAAATGGGTGTATTGTACCAAGTTCAAGTCTGATGGCATTATTGAAAGACAAATGGATCGTTTGGTGGTTCTGGGAAATTGTGATATTGACAGAACTTTCTTCACTGAATTTTGTGCTACTGTTGTAAAGATGATCTCGGTTTGACTATTTTTGTTTATTGTAGTTATCAGTGGTTGGGAACTTCATCAAATTGATATTCATAATGCTTTTTAGCATGGCAATATTCACGAGGAAGTCTTTATGAGAACTCCTCTTGGCTACTTTGCACCCCCCGGGCTCGTTTGCAAACTTCAAAAATCTCTTTACGGTTTGCGACAGGCTCCTCGCAGTTGGTTTGCCAAGTTGGCTATTGCTCTTTGAGCTTTTGACTTTATTTAGAGCAATACTGATTACTCTATTTTCATCTACTAAAGTGATTCGATTTCATTGTTTGTTATATTTTATGTGGATAATTTGGTGAGTGATAGTAGTTCTTCGTCGCTTCTCTCTAAATTTATGAAATACTTGAGTTCTTGTTTTCACATGAAGGAAATAGGTGCTCTTAAGTTTTTCTCTGGCATAGAAATTGCTAGAAGATCGGATGAGATATTTATTTCTTAGAGAAAATATGCTCTTGATATTTTCTCTGATACTAGTTTATTGGCTGCTAAACCAACTAATTTTCCAATAGAGCCAGAACATGATCTAGCGTGCCTAGATCATGTTGTGGCTCCATTGGAAAATCAGTTGGTTTAGCAGCCACTTTACCATGATCTAGCGTGCCTAGAGGGGCCACTTTACCATGATCCTGAACAGTATCACCGACTTGTTGGTCACTCATTTACCTTATTATTACTCGTTCAGATCTCAGTTATTTTGTACATACGCTTGCTTTGTTCATGTAGTCTCCTAGTGTTCCTCATTTGGCATGTTTCTCTACGAGTTCTTCACTACTTGAAGAGTCATCTTGGTCAATGTCCTTTTCTCTCTTCTCGTAGTTCATTACAGTTAACTGCTTATTGTGATACTGACTAGGCTGCATGTCTAATAACACGACGATCTCTTTCTAGTTATTTTGTGATGCTTAGTGATTCTCCAGTTTCATGGAAGACGAAAAAAACAACCTACAGTTTCTCGTTCTTCTGCTGAAGCTGAGTATCGTGCTATGGTTGTGACTTGTTTGAGTTATTGTGACTTAATTCTTTACTTCGAGACTTAGGAGATGCGCATTCTGCACCCATGCATCTCTTTTACGACAGCCAGTCTGTTGTTCATATTGCAACTAATCTCGTCTTCCATGAACGAACAAAGCATATTGAAGTTGATTGTCATTTTGTTTGTGATCTTGTGCAGTCCGGTGTCATTGTTACCCATTAATATATACGTACTTTCTTATCAGCCATCAGATCTCTTTACGAAGCTCTTGGTGTACTCAATTTCATATTTCACTTGCAAGTTGGGCATTCTTGACCTTCAAGAGGAGTGTTAAGGAATAGAATATTTTTTAAATATTAATTCTGTATAAATTAGAATCTTTTTCCTTTTATGACTTTGTATAGGTCTCTTGTTTCTCCATAAATTTTAACTCAAATCATGAATATAATATCAACTTTATTTTTAACAAATACATACAACTTCGTATAATTTGTAGAGCCAGCAACATGAAGGTTGATTTTTCGAACAATATACTAAAACATTGTAACAAGCAAATTTTGAGAGCAATATTATGATACAGCCATAAACATTAAGTACCATAATCAATATCTTGGAGATCTTCATTTTATCTGTATAACAATCTAGGAAAAATAATGCAAGGTTAATTACATACTATGCGTTTATGAAGAACTTGAGGATCGGAAGCCGATTATTTGCTCTTTTTTGAGATGTTAAAGTAAAGTCCATCAGGAAACTTCAATATTGGAGCTCTCACAATTCTTCCATTCTTTAGCATTGTAAACCTGACAACCAAAAGAAAAACAATTATTCGATACCATTGTAAACCTAGATTTGGAGTTCAGTATTATCGTAACCGGCCCTTTTATATATAGGTTAGGAAACAAGTACTCCCCCTGTTTCTCTTTGTTTAACATTATAATGGTGAAACCACAAAAAAAATCACAAAAATGGTTTCTTTCAATTTAATACAATAAAACTCTAAATCTCTCTATTCCATCTCACCAAAAGCAACTAAAAAATAAACCACTCTATTTTTACCTCCATAATAGTAGAAACCACTTAATGGATCCCACTTGATTTTCTCTATCCTACTTATTAATTTTATCCTTAATATTAATTTAAATAATTTTTCCCCCCAAAAAAAAATTGAAAGGTAAAAGGTCTTAGTTGCAACATTAAAATTTTAGTATGCAACAAGTAATAGTTATAAAATTCATAACTCGGTTCATGCAACCCGAAAATTTTATCTTAATTTCTTCTAATTTACACTTTAAACCTTGGTCTTTCCATGACTTATGGAAAGACCGTCTTTCAAGAGATGAACTCGGTATTAAAATGGCAAAGCGTCAAAAGTAGGCAAATAAAGGAAGTATTTAGGAATTTTTTTTTGTAAAGTATTGGAAAATATCGTCTTTTCATATTCTTATGGAAAGACGATGTTTAATTAGAATAATAAAAGGTAAAATATTTTAGTTGTAATATTAAAAATTTATTATCCAACATGTTATATATATAAAGTCCAACACAATTCATGTAACCCAAATATTTTATCTTAATTTCTTCTTATTTGGACTTTAAACCTTGGTCTTTCCATGACTTATGGAAAGAAAGTCTTACAAGAGACAGACTCTTTTTTTTCTCAATTTAATTACAATATAATTCATATTAGTTATTTGTTAAAGAGTCCGTCTCTTAAAAGACGATTTTTTCGGAAAGATCAAGTTTTAAATGGAAAATTAGAAGAAATGACGATAATTTTTTTGGGTTGCATTAATCGGGTCATAAACTTATAACTACAGCATGTTGATTAATAAAATTTTAAAATTATAACTAGAACATTTTACATTTTTATTGTTCTAACTAAAACTCTTCTTTCCATAAACCAATGGAAAAATGATTTTTTTAAAAACATTTCCTTAGTCAAATTTAATTCAATTCAAATAAATTTAATACTATTTAATTCACCACCATGAATAAACAATTTAGGACCTTAATACAATGGTCGGACTCTATGATACTAGAGCAATATATACTATCCTTTTAATGTATTGATGACGCTAATTAGGGGTGGCAACTAGAGGCATGGTTGTGCTTGGGACGGGGACTGTTTATGTGCCCAGTGTGAAGGTCATTGGGTGTGTCCTTGGTGGTGGTGTCTTGTGTTAAAAGTTGGTTGTGATGGGCTTGTACCAATTGTTGGAACAGGACCCTTAACTATATATATATATATATATATATATATATATATATATATATATTTCAAACGTAAAACACACCCACGAAAGCCATGGGAAAAATCCCATACCACGCATGGGAAACTATATTTTGATGAGGTAAAAAACTTTAATATGTATATATATATGTATATATATGTATGTATGTATGTATGTATGTATATATGCATATATGTATATATGTATGTATGTATATATGCATATATGTATATCTATATATATATATATGTGTGTTTCTAATTCTTGAAGAATACAAATGGAGCTTATAGAATCTAATTCTATTTAACTAACTATCCTACAAATATCCTACCACTAACCCACACTTCCCAATAACTAACAACTCTAATTAAAACAAATACCAAGTCCTACATTCTGGCCTCAATAACACGATTAGAATTATTGCTTTGACTGAGCAACAAATTTAACTTTAACTAGGATTAATTCAAACTGCAGTAAAGCAGTAAATAACAACTAGATTAACCAACATTCACTTCCTTGATTTGGTTGTTATTCATACACGCCACCAAGTTGAAGCCGCCTCCTTATCACCGAATGAGTATTTCATCGGGGACTCCAAGTTTCTATTGTCATCTCCTTTTCACTGAGAAGACATAGTGTTTACGGTCACTCCCACACTTCCTTTTCGATCTCCTTTTCACAGAGGAGATAGAGTGTTTTCGGACACTCTATGAATGACAATCTCCTTATCACTGAGGAGAATGAGTGATTCTTCGGACACTCCATGTTTCGTCATCTCCTTTTTATTGAGGAAAATGAGTGATTTCGGACACTCCATGTTTCGTCATCCCCTTTTTACTGAGGAGATTAAGTGATTTCGGACACTCCCTAAATTATGGATGCCCTACCCACTTAATCTTTCCTGAAGTCGGACCTCTCAGACACAACTCTATCTCAGACAACTTGAGCTCTCAGACATGGCTTTCCACATGTTGCCTTGGTGTTGAAGTTGTGATTGCTAAGCATTCGTCAGATATGAGTGAATTACACTGATCTCTCACGTTTTCCTTCTTCTTCCTTGCTCTAATACCAATTGTTGGAACACGGCCCTTACCTATATATATTGATTTCAAATGTAAAACACACCCACAAAAGCCATGGGAAAAAACACATACCACGCATGGGAAACTATATTTTGATGGGGTAAAGAAATTTTAATATATATGTATATGTATATATATGTATATTATATATATATATATATATGTATCTGATTCTTGAAGAATACAAATGGAGCTGATATAATCTAGTTCTAATTAACTAACTATCCTACAAATATGCTACCACTAACCCACACTCCCCACTGACTAACAACTCTAATTAAAATAAATACCAAATCCTACATTCTAGCCACAATAACACGATCATATTTATTGCTTTTACTGAGCAACAAATTTAACTTTAACTAGGTTATATGAATCCCCTTGCAAAAAAGATGCATTGCGGAATTAAGATCTTTGACAAAACAAGGGAACTCGCAAACCCTTAGTGTGCCGCCAGAAATTCAGGTGTCTAGTCCTCGGGGTACACCTAATCTCGACTTGCTCTCTAACTAGCCCTCATGATCAGATTACAAGGTTTATTGATACTTAACTAGCCACCGGGGTTAAGCAACAATGGAATAGCTCGCAAGCAAAGAGTGTGAACTCAACAGGTTGTATATTTTATTGATAAAAGTGTGTGGTAAAATAATGTTGAAAACCACCCCTATTCATAGTACATAGGTATGGTCTTCAAAAATACAAACAAGAAACTGAAAAGTATTATGGCAGCTTTAAAGAGCTAAAACCATATATAACTAGACCACCTAAAATAAATGTACATATGGACGAATTCAATCAAGATAAATATTGGATGAATATTGCCTTATCTAATCTTACCAAATATAATTCTAATCAAATTAAAATAGAATATTCTAAGCTCTAAAATAAAGCATGGCCGAAACATTAATTCTTCCAAGACCAATATGGCTGAATTAATGGGTCTTAATATAAAATAAAATAAAATAAATTATCACAATACCTCATTAAAAAACCAAGTGGAAAAAAGAGTATAGTGTTATCTTCTAAAAACCATAATTAATAAAAATAAATAAATAAAACCTAATTCGTATCACTAGGATTAATTCAAACTACAGTAAAACAGTAAATAACAACTAGATTAACCAACATTCACTCCCTTCATCTGGTTGTTATTCATACACGCCACCAAGTTGAAGCCGAGAATGAGTATTTCATCAGACACTCCAAGCTTCTATTGTCGTCTCCTTTTCACTGAGAAGACATAGTGTTTATGCGCATTCCCACACTTTCTTTTTGATCTCCTTCTTCACAGAGGAGATATAGTGTTTTCGGACACTCTATGAATGACAGTCTCCTTATCACTGAGGAGAATGAGTGATTCTTCGGACACTCCATGTTTCGTCATCTCCTTTTACTAAGGAGAATGAGTGATTTTAGACAATCCATGTTTCGTCATCTCCTTTTTACAGAGGAGATTGAGTGATTTTGGACACCCCCTGAATTATGGATGCTCTACCCACTTAATCTTTCCTGATGTCGGAGCTCTCGAAGACAACTCTATCTCGGATACCTTGAGCTCTCAGACATGCCTTCCCACGTGTTGCCTTGGTGTTGAAGTTGTGATTTCTGAGCATTCGTCAGATATGCGAGAATTACACCGATCTCTCACGTTTGCCTTCTTCTGCCTTACTTTGATACCAATTGTTGGAACGAGACCTTTAACTATATATATTTATTTAAAACGTAAAACACACCCACAAAAGCCATGGGAAAAAACACATACCACGCATGGGAAACTACATTTTGATGAGGTAAAGAAATTTATATGTGTGTGTATCTGATTCTTGAAGAATACAAATGGAGCTTATATAATCTAATTCTAATTAACTAACTATCCTACAAATATGATACCACTAACCCACACTCCCCACTAACTAACAACTCTAATTAAAACAAATACCAAATCCTACATTCTAGCCACAATAACACGATCAGATTTATTAATTTCACTGAGCAATAAATTTAACTTTAACTAGGACTTATTCAAACAACAGTAAAACAATAAATAACAACTAAACCAAAACAATGAGAGCTGCTATTTTAATTGAACACAAGAAAATAACATGACAATTGCTGCAGTATAGAGAAGTACGAGCTTAACTAACAAATCACCCCCTTACACTCGTTCAACCATTGATTCGAACTACACCAAGCTTTTGTTGCATCTTGATGAACTTGTTTTGAACCAATTCCTTTTCTAGAGTGTCTGCAAGCTGCCCATCGGTCCAACATGTTCGACTTCCATCTTGCTGGTCCCAACGCACTCCTGAATGAAATGGAATTTGGTGTCGATGTGCTTGCTTCTTTCATGATGCACCGAATTCTTGATAAGTTCAACAGCCGACTTGTTATCAACCATTATTTTTAAATTCATCGCCCCTATCAAATCTCCAATGAATTGACTAAGGTAAACAACTTGGCAAGCCACGATTGCTGCTGCAACATGTTCAGCTTCACAAGAGGACAATGCAGCAATATCTTATTTCTGCGACGTCCATGTAACAATGCTGCTCCCGATGAAGAAAGCTATCCCGGTGGTGCTATTTCCATCATCGATGTTTCCGGCGAGATCACTATCACTGTAGCCAACAAATGCTACTTTTCTTGAAACTGACTTATAACAGCATCCATAATTCAAAGTACCTTGAATGTACCTGAGAATTTGTTTGATTGCAGCCCAATGTTGTGAAATTGGTGCCTCCATATAATGACTTGCAATCCCCACCGCATGAGCAATATATGGCCATGTATAAACCTAATATCGAAGGCTGCCAATAATGTTTCAATACTTCGTTGCATCCACAGCTGCGCTCACATCATTCTTGCTCAAACAAAGTCCATTCTACATCGACATATGACAAGGGTTGTAGCCACTCATTCCGGTGAGCGCCAATATCTTCGTCGCGTATGCTCCCTAACACATATTGATTTCGCCATTTCCTTGGAACACCTCAATTCCCAAATAATAACTAAGTAGACTAAGATCACTCATCTTAAACACCTACTACATTTGTGCCTTAAAATCTACAATGTCCTGAACACTTATACCTGTGATAATTAGGTCGTCCATATAGACACCCACAAGAAAGAATGAATGAGCATTACCTCTCCAAAAAATGGCATGCTCGAGCTGACTTCTTGTGAAACCAAATGACACGAGAGAGAAATTCAGCTTTGAGTTGCATGCTCTCGGTGCTTGTTGATGTCCGTACAGTGCCTTGCATAGCCTTAGAACCTTGCCATCATTTTTCATCGACAAAACCCGGTGACTGCTGGACATATACTTTCTCCACACGATATCCATTCAAGAATGCTGACTTCATATCGATATGGTGCACCTGCCACTTTCCATGCACAGCTAATGCGAGCAGTAGTCACACTGTCTCCATTCTCGCCACGGGAGCAAAAAATTCCTCAAAATTCACCCCCTATCACTGCGCGTACCCATTTGCGACGAGTCTCGCCTTGTATTTTACCACGTTGCCAGTGGGATCCTTGTTTATTTTGAAGACCCACTGGAGTCTGATGGTGCGGTGACCGTCCAGAAGTGATGCAAACTCCCACATTTTGTTGTCAATGATCGACTCCATCTCATCCTTCACTGCATTCCTTCAAGACACATCTAAGAGTGCTTCTTCCACGCTCGCCGGCTCCTTCGCGATTAAGAGACAATGGCCTATTTCTTCCACGTTGGTGATCTTATTTGTGGCATTGTAGATGTCCGTAATTCACCAATATCGTCGAGGTATTGAATCGGAGCTCAGGTTATCATCATGTGTAGGTGGCGTAGCCCACTGAATCTATGTCAGCATAGCTGCTGGTGTTCGTTGTTCGACTTCAGGTGTGATCTCAGCTCATGTACCGACATGTGTGAGGCACCTATTGTTTCCGCACCGGTTTTTGTTGAGTAAACCACTGTGAATGTGGTTGGTTCTGTTGTTATCTCCAAGCTCGAAGTCTCCTAATTCCAGGCATGACCCTCCTCAAAGACAACGTCTCTCATCACATACATTCGCTTCTCTACCGGGTCATAAAATTGGTAAGCCTTTGTACCATCTTTGTATCCTGTGAACACCCCCAACGTTGAGCGATCTAGAAGCTTGGGCATTCCAGGCCTGAGTCTCTTGACATGTGTGACACATCTGAAGGTTCTCAGATGGTGCACACTAGGCTTCTTCTTGCACCAAGCTTTGTAAGGTGTCATGCCATTAAGACTCCTTGTCGGCGCACAGTTGAGAAGATACACAACAGTCTTTATTGTCTCTCCCCAAAATATTCTGGGCATCGTCATCGACTTCATAAGACAATGAGCCATTTCAACCATTGTTTGATTTTTCCGCTCTACAGCACCATTTTTTTGTGACGAGTAAGGTGTTGCAGTGTTATGCTTGATGCCATTTTGCTTCCACAAACTCACTAGAGTTGAACTCATCGCCGCGATCGAAATGAAATGCAAGCAATTTGCATTCACGTTCTGCTTCAACCACCGCCTTGATTTTCTTGAAGCACTGAAATGCCTCATCTTTTGTATTGAGCAATTCAATCCACATAAATCGACTAAAATCATCGAATATGAGTAGAAAGTACCTTTTACCCCCTGTGGTCATTGGCATGATTAGGCCACACAAGTCGTTGTGCACCAACTCCAAAGGCCGTTGTGAACGAAATGTCAAGGCTTACAGAAATGGAGTTCTGTGATGCTTCCCAAGTGCACATCTATCACAAAGTTCTTCCATATGGTCTATGTAGGGAATGCCCCGTACCATCTCCTTCTGCGAAAGGTTGTGTAGAGCACGAAAATGTACAGGCCCAAACCGAGCATGCCACAGCTAAGCAACGTCATTATTTTGCATCATCAAACTCACCAGTGCCACAAGGTTTAGGCTCAAAGTTTAGAGCCGGTTGCATGTGCGTGATACCCATGTAAGCACCTTGCATGTTCGATTAAGGATACAGAGCACCCCACCTTCTATAACAATCTTGCATCCATTTTCATCGAGCTGCCTGGGTGAAATAATGTTGCTCCGCAAGCTTGGAATGTAGTACATGTCAGAGAGAATGCGATGGTTGCCAGTGAGACACTGAAACATGATTGTGCCTTTGCCACATATGTTCACTACCGAGTTATCGCCAAATCACACATTGCTATGTACTGTTACGTTGAGGCTCCTAAATGATTTCTTATCGCCGATCATATAACTACTAGCGCCAGTATTGAGATACCATACACCTTCAGTTGCAACCAAAGGCACCACCTTCTCCTCGTTCAAGTACACCGCCAGAGGTAAGTCGTCAACACCTTGTGCCAACGTCCCAATCTGCACCATAAGTAATACTGGTTAATCATCTACCTCCGCCTCCATGTGAGTAAGATTCCCATGTTCTTGTTGCTCCCGATCACGCTTTACTTTGCCACACTCCTTAACCCAATGGCCGGCGATACCGCAATAGTTACACTTTTCTTTCTTGCTTTCATTTTTGCCACCATTGCTTGACCTTGCCTTATCCCCGGATGAAGACTTTGCTTTTGCTAGAGCATTACCTTGCTTGTTTCCATTGTCGAGCGAGCCATATCAGTGTTGTTGCTGTCGTGCTTGCCACTCCTCCTCCATGAAAAGTTGATGACCTCCTCCAGGTGCAGCGTCATCAAGTTTGTTGCGCTTCTCCATAGCTAGAATTCGGCCTGTGAGCTCTTCGATGGACAAAATATTGAGATCCACGAGTGACTCAATTTCCATTGCCATCTGCTTGTATTTTTATGGCACACTTCAAAGGATTTTGAGCATCGCCTTATGCTCGTCCACTAGATCACCTAACACCTTGAGATCATTAACGATTGCTGTGAGTTGGATCCCAAAAGACTCCACTCCTTTGTCATCATTCAATGCAAGATTCTCAAACTTCATCCGAAGAGTTTGTGCCTTGGCCTCTCGGATGTGTTCAACACCTACTCGCATGACCTGAGTGTATCCTAGGCCTCTTTTGCAGTCAGTTTCCTTAACTCCAAGGGTACTCACCAACTCCAGCTGGACTGCTCGAAGAAGTGCCGACATTTCCCGCCGATCATCACGTTGATCACCTGGACAATCCTCGATCACCTCCTACAAGCCCTATGCTTGAAGTTGTACCATCATTAGGATCACCCAATCTGCATACTTAGTTCGAGTGAGAGTTGGATAGTGCGCCGCTCCATTACTCTCCCTTATAACCCGCTCCACTATAGGTGTCTCACTTTCTCTGTTGAGTTTCGGCCATTCTGATGGTTCATGTGAAGTTGCCCCCTTATTTTTTTGTCTCCTGCTTCTGCTCCTATTCCTCGTCCTTCCATTTTGCCGAAGCGGATTGAACACCAAATGACTACAGAGGTCTGGATCAAACACCACACACTCTAATACCACTTGTTGGGACTGCCAAGGCCACAACAACCAATATTAGAATGATATTGTCCATTTTGGGCCAAGTCCGCAGGGTTTTTTTGGGTGCAACCCCAAAAGCCTCATACTAATGTGGTGGGACTCTAGCTTATGTAGTGAAGAATCACTCTTTCAACTTCCAATGTGGGAATTGGGTTAAGCACACCCAACAATTTACTCCCTCCCACCCACTTATTTTTACAGTTTTTCTCTTTGCACATTCCAAGACACATATTTGACCGTTAATATCTTTACTTATGTATAATAGCGGAAAATAAAATTTTAATACTTAAAACTACTTATTACGATGATTTAAACAATATCATATTGTAAATTCTAGATTTATCTAGTTGGCAATTTGTGGAAATTATGCAAATATGGTATTATTGAGTTGCAACATCAAAGAAGGAATTTTGGTGAAATAAGGAAAGGTTGAAGACTGAATTTCAGAAGGATAAATCTCGTCCAAGTTGTGTTTGAGTTGGAGAGTATATCAGTTCCTATATATGTCGGATTAGATTAATGTTATGGAATTGGAATATTCAGTTATGGCTAGGATATGGATGAGATATTCTAATTCCTTAGTTAAAGGGATTAGATTTCGTAATTCTTATCTTTAAGAGATTTTATTGTAATCAGAATATTAAGTGGAGAAGGAATTACATTTGCACAAGACTGCATGCGTAAGCTTTCCATGTTGAAACATATGGAAAGCTGAAGACATCATATTTACGCTAGGAAGATTTACGGAAAAAGAAGACAGAATATTATGGTATTTGTGAGTTATGGAATCTAAATATTCTGCTATATATTAGCCGTATAGAAGCGTAGTTGATTTATGGAAAATCCCTACAAATATGGAGTTGATATTATCGAATATATGGTAGATATTGTGATAAGGAAAATTCCTTTATTTATGGGATTTGGATATGCTTCAAAAGAAGATAAGGAATAGAAATATTATGGAGATAATTATTCTGCATTAATCTCACTGACTTAATAGAAAAA
This sequence comes from Rubia yunnanensis, assembly GCA_037428765.1. Classification (NCBI taxonomy): domain Eukaryota; kingdom Viridiplantae; phylum Streptophyta; class Magnoliopsida; order Gentianales; family Rubiaceae; genus Rubia; species Rubia yunnanensis. The sequence continues at coordinate 110,368,644 of CM075065.1, read as the reverse complement.
AATTTGCATACAAATTTTTTATCTTTCGAGAATTGCAAAGAGCCAGAATTCTATGTTCCAACATACGAACCTGCTGTTCAAAGTTCAGAATTGTATACCTTAATTCCCCGGGAGGAGGAGATCCAACATCGATGAGTTTCGAGGCCAGGGGGAGTTTGATCAAGGTGGATCGGTAGCTAGGGGAGCTAGCAGAATTCACACATTATAGTTAGTAAAGATAAGTATTCTGTATGATGTACTTTGTACTGTATCATTCTGTTTAGTGGATTCATTTTGATCTGGGTCAGGCCCCACAGATGTAGGTGGATTTCACCGATCTGCATAACCAAGTCTTGTGTCGTTATGCTTTACTTTATTGCATACTTGGTTAGATAGGTTATGTTGGAACATAGTAATGATAATTGAATTAATCAGGTAAAGCCAAATTTCAATTGGTATCAGAGCGAGGTCACTTATTTGTACCTTGGTTGTGTCAACAAAAGTGTGATCCAGTTTTACCAATGGCAACCTGAGAAGGAGCTTCTGTGTCTCGGTCACCACTATTGGAAGGAATAAATTACAACTACTAGAAGGATCGCATGTGAGTGTTTATAAATTCACTAGATGAACTGGCATAGTGATTTGTTGAAACTGAATGGAATCCTCCGATTGAAGATTTCAAAACTAGCTCAAAGAAGAAAGAAGGAGAATCGAGTTCAAAGAAGTAGAAACTCAAGGACAAGTCTACTTGGTCTCCAGATGAACTGAAGGCGTCATTGGAAAATTCAAAGGCGTTGAATGCTATCTTCACAGCGGTAGATGAAAATCTGTTTAAACTCATCCCAACATACAACTAGGCAAAGAAAGCTTGGGATATCTTGCAGACCGTTCATGAAGGAACAAGTCGTGTACGTAAATCCAAACTACAGATGTTGGCTACAAAGTTTTAGGAACTGAAGATGGAGGAGGATGATACAATTTCTATATTCAATGGGAAACTCAGAAATAACTCCAATATGGCGTATCAACTTAGGAAAGTTTACAAGGAAGCAAAATTGGTGAAAAGGACTTTGAGATCTCTTCCTAAAAGATTTGCTATGAAAGTAGCAGCAATAGAAGAAGAGAAAGATATAGCCACCATGACCTTAGATGAACTAATGGGATCACTACAGACCTATGAGATGACAATGCAACAGCCTGCAAAGAAAGTCCAGAAGGAGTTGGCCTTCAAATCCTCTTCATCAAGGGTCATCCATGAATCTGATAGTGATGGTGGAATTGAAGAACTTACTCCTATCACCAAGAGTTTCTCAAAAATGCTAAAGAAGGTGGTAAACAAGAATTCACGGGAAAGATCTGGTGGAAATAAACCTCGTCCTCAAGATTTTGGTAATCGTGGAACTCGTATGGAACAAGGAAGTCAGCAATTCTCTAGAAACCAAAGTGGTGAAGGAAGGCAGTCTGAATGAATTCAATGTCGAGTATGTGGAGGATACGGCCACATTCAGGCTGAATGTGCTAGTACCCTAAAGAAGCAATGAAAATCATATATCACCTCATGGAGTGAAGATGATAAAAAAGACGAAGAGGAACTTATAAGAAATTATGTGGAATTTGGAGCAAAATTTTATGGTGGATCAGATGAGGTATGTTCCAACATGTCAGAGAAAGACAAAGATGTATGTCCCAACACAGGTTCTGATAACATGTCCAGTGAGGATGACGGACAAGTTGTAAGTGATGAAGAGATCTACACTTCATATGAGAAAATGTATGACATGTGGCTTAAAGTTGTTGACACAAATAAATCGTTGAAGGAAGAGAAAAATCATCTGGCTGAGAAGGAAAAGGGGTTGCGAGCTCTAGTTGGTGAACTCAGAAGAGAGATTGAAGAGTTAAATTTGAATCTAAATTCAACAACTAAGAGAGCTGAGATGGCCGAAACAGCTATTAACACTGGAAAAGCGAAACTTTATGACATTCTTACCATGGGAAAAAACTTTGGAGATCGACATGGAATCGGGTTTGACAGTTCATCAGGTAGCAAGGTTAGTCTCAAGTCGAAGGTTTAAGAGGTAAAAAGAAAGTTTATCAAGACCCATAAAAGGAAACCTCTCATCTGTAGCTACTGCATGTATCAAGGTCATACAGAGGAACAATGCCAAAAACTGCTCAGAGATATTATGACAAGGCGATAACTCCCAGTATGTTCCAACATATACGATGTTCAGCAATCAAGAATGGTCAGAAAGGTATGGGTTATTAAATGCACGAGTACTTGCCTTATTGCTCACACATCTCTTATTGCACATTCTAGAGACTCATGGTACTCTGATAGTGGTTGGTCTTGCCACGTGACTGGAACTCAGGAATTACTGACAAACATCCAGCCATATGATGGTGGTTTTGTTATATTTGGCAATGGGAAGAAAAGTCGAGTGGTTGGAAAAGGTGAGCTGCATATTGAAGGATTCCCCATATTCACTGGTGTTTTGTTGGTGAAAGATCTAAAGGCTAATCTCCTAAGTATCAGCCAGCTATGTGATGATAATATGACCGTGGAATTCCATAAGGAAAAGTGCATAGTGAAACATGGCAACAATAAAGAGCTTACTGGTATTCGGTCATCAGACAAATGTTACTTATCGGAACAAGAAGTGAACTGCTACAGTGTCAAATGTGATGAAGTATATCGTATGGCTGACCATGTTCCAACAATTTCTCAGATCAGGGATATAATGATGTTGGAACATTAGATGAGACAGATTTTAAAGATGAAACTGGTGACTCTTATATCTTCAACAATGTTGGAACATCATCCTCTCTAGAACTCTCCCATGTTTCAACATCAGTGCAGGCTGAATCAAGCAGAAGAAGGACTCGATCGATCCCTCAAATTAATTATAGGGAATTTGCTGGCCTACAATGGTTTCTCTCCCTTATCGAACCTAGTGATAATAAAGCAAAATTAGTTGCTTAGGACTACACTCAGGATGAAGGAGTTAATTTTGATGGGACATTCGCATTGGTTGCTAGCTTAGAATCTATTCGCATTCTCCTTGTTATGGCGTGCACTATGAATTGTATGATGTACCAAAAAGCTGTCAAGAGTGCTCCCTTACATGGTGTGGTTAATGAGGAAGTATATCATCGATTCAAGAAGGCTTTGTATGGATCAAAACAAGCACCAAGGGCGTGGTATAAGCGACTCACTACCTTTCCTATTCAGAAAGGTTCTCGTCGAGGGGGAGAAGATCACACCTTACTTGTTTTTCGAGAATCATCAAATACACTTATTGCTCAAATATATATTAATGATATGATCTTTGGGTCTACTTCACCATTCTTGGTACAAGATTTTGTGATTTTGATGCAAGCTTAATTGAAGATGAGTATGGTGGGAGTATATGTAAGATTTCAGGATGATCTTAAGGAATCTCACTTGAATGAAGTCAAAAGGATAATTCGGGTTAAGATAAAAGTTGTGGTAGTCTATGTTCCAACATCGAGACCATTTGCAGATATTTTCACAAAGCCGTTGGACACTGCTACGGTTGAGCTCCTCAGAAAACACTTAGGTGGTTTTCAGATTTGAGGTATTTCTTTAAAGCTTTTATTTAGCTGTAGGTTTTTATTTTTTTCAGAAAATTTGAAAAATAAAAAATTGAATAGGAGAAAAAAATGGAGGCGTAGTTAGACATGTTGGAAGTTGGTGTTGAAGATATTATGGTGATTTATGGGATGCATATATCAGAGAGATTGCTCTTCCCGGTATTCTGGTTTAGGATGATGAGGAGTTTGGAAGGCAGTGATGTTGTTCATGATCCAACACAGAGTATGGAGAGAGGTTAAGAAGATGTGGGCATGGAAATAAATGAGACTAGTGTAATTAGACAATCAGATGCTCAAGCATCAGTAAATGTGGCTGGAGAAGATCATGATCTGGATGGTGATCAAGTCTGTGTTCCAACACCAGACATGGAAATAGGGGGAGAAAGTACTAATGAAGTGAAGGAAGCTGAGTAGGTGATGTTCCAACACAAGGTGAGCAGATTATTGAAGGCATTACTGATTAGACTGCAGAATCAGTGAAATAAGAAGCACAGTCACCAAGAAGAAGATTAAATCAGAAGGAGGACATCGTTCAAGAGCAGCTCCCTTAATCAAGGATGCACTCAATTCTTCATTCTTTGATGCGGAAAACCATGAGAGATATGCTATTGTGTGTGAGAGGAGGATTTTAGTCGAAAGGACAACTGGTCTGGGTGTATATGAGGAGTGTGGGTTTATAGCCTATCTGGACTATTTAGGTCTCATGACTGCTGCCTCAATCTATAAGGAGTACAATCGAGATATTGTAGAAGAATTCTATGGGAGGCAACATTGATCCAGATTCTGAGTGGTACAAAAGAGTTTACATCAGAGGCAAGATAATTAGATTCTGGCAGAAGTTACTGGAGGATTTCAGCCTCAGTGACCACTCAAGGGAACGTTCTTTCATCTAGCTTGACTACCAGGTTTGTGGCCATTAATGTGAAGATTTGGAGGTAGAAAGGACCAGATTAGATGTGGCACATATAGCTGCTCCTGAAGAGGTTTAAAGGTTCGGCTGTGGCTATGTTCCAACATAGGCCAGATATTTGCTTCAGGGGGAGCTACATTTATTGGTTATTTTTGTTTTCCGTGTCTATTGCGTTTAGCATGCTTATGGTCCCAATGGGGAGATGTTTTAGATTTCTTGGATGACTATATTGGGTTGATATTCCAACATGCTTATTGTTCCTGGATGTTGAAGGAATCCGGAATTCAGAGGGAGACGTTATGTTTATATGTTCCAACATCCGGAATGGTTTTCAAGGTTGATGTATGTATTTGCATAAGCTCTTGTGATGAAATGCCAAAAGGTGATTGGTCCACAAAATGCCAAAGGGGGAGATTGTAAAGTCCAGATTTATCTAGTTGGTAATTTATGGAAATTATACAAATATGGTATTATTGAGTTGCAACATCAAAGAAGGAATTTTGGTGAAATAAGGGAAGGTTGAAGACTGAATCCGAGAAGGATACATCTCGTCCAAGTTGTATTCGAGTTGGAGAATATATCAGTTCCTATATATGTGGGATTAGATTAATGTTACGGAATTGAAATATTCAGTTGTGGTTAGGATATGGATGAGATATTCTAATTCCTTACTTAAAGGGATTAGATTTGGTAATTCTTATCTCCAAGAGATTTTTTGTAATCTGAATATTATGTAGAGAAGGATTTACATTTGCACAAGACTGCATGCGTAAGAAGACTTTCCATGTTGAAACATATGGAAAGCTGAACACAACATATTTACGCCAGAAAAATTTAAGGAAAAAGAAGACATAATATTATGTTATTTGTGAGTTATGGAATTTGAATATTCTACTATATATTAGGCATATAGAAGCATAGTTGATTTATGGAAAATCCCTACAAATATGGAGTTGATATTATCGAATATATGGGAGATATTGTGATAAGGAAAATCCCTTTATTTATGGGATTTGAATATGCTTCAAAAGTAGATAAGGAATAGGAGTATTATGAAGATAATTATAGAGAGTTCTGATCTGCTCATGGACTATATATTGAGGACATTATGGCTGCATTGATCTCACAGACTTAATAGAAAAATCTGCATACAGATTTTTTATCTTTCGAGAATTGCAAAGAGCCAGAATTCTATGTTCCAACATACGAACCTGCTGTTCAGAGTTCAGAATCGTATACCTTAATTTCTCGGGAGGAGGAGATCCAGTGTCGACGAGTTTCGAGGTCAGAGGGAGTCTGATCAAGGCGGATCGGTAGCTAGGGGAGCTAGCAGAATTCACACATAATAGTTAGTAAAGATAAGTATTATGTATGATGTACTTTGTACTGTATCTTTCGATTCATTCTGAACTGGGTCAGACCCCACAGATGTAGGTGGATTTCACCGAACTGCGTAACCAAGTCTTGTGTCTTTATGCTTTACTTTATTGCATACTTGGTTAGATAGGTTATGTTGGAACACAGTAGTAATAATTGAATTAATTGGGTAAAATCAAATTTCATATATACGATAATATTATTGTTCATATATCTATTCAAAATGCGGTCAAATTTTGATAGAGAATAGTGTATAAAAAACAAAAATGCAAAAATAAGTGCGACGGATGGAGTAAAAACTATCATTGCTATGGAAAACTGTTTTTCCCAATACTATACCACATCAATAATAAGTAAGATGGATTTAGATTGCAAGTTAAGTAGGACGAATTCATTTTAAGAGACATGTTTGCTACTAACTCCGTCCCAACTGAATCTACACACTTTTTGGTCAACTTTCTCAAAGCATGTTTGACCATAATTTTCAACTAGTATATAGACACCAATATCATCATGTGAGATATTGCTAGATACCCTGCATGATGTATTTTCTAAATATCAAATTTTAACATACCGTTAATATACGTAACTAAAGTTAGCGTTGGTCAAACATGACCTGATAAATTTAACCAAAAAGTGTGCACATTCGTCTGGGACAGAGTAATAGAAAACCAAGTACCTGTATTTTGTGACCATGACATGAAAGAAAGTAACCAGAAAAGCCTTGCCATATTCTTCCCCTGTACATTGCCTCACCCCGGACCCAAATGGCAGAAAGCATTTGGACACATCTGCTTCAATGTTCTGTGTAATTAGACTACTACAAATTAGAGCGTTTTCGTAACACTTTTTTTACAACACTTATAAATGATGGTTAGATTATTACTATAAATAAGTATTACAATAACTTGAAAGTATTACTTAAATCTTAAAGTGTTACTTAAACCTTTTAAAAGTATTACCTAAAATTTGAAAAGTCTTCCCTAAATTTTGAAAGTCTTGCATTAGATCTAATGGAACATCACTTAAGTTAATACTTGTAAAAGTGTTGCAATAGGCTCAACTTAGTATATTATCACCTAAAATAACACTTTCAAAGTGTTACATTAGCCTTATTTTGTTGTAGTGTGATATGTAGCAATGCAACATTACATGGATAAGTTAAATGATTATGATTTCATAAAAAATGAAGAAGATATTTATACCAATATCTACCAAAAATAACTGTGGTAAGATTACCACATGAAAAATCACACAAAACTCTCATTCTATTCTTTAAAAAGAAATAGAAGAAATTATGCTGTTACAGACCTTCCAGCGCCAGGGATTGAATGAAAGTGGATCCTCAAATAGGTTAGAATCCGTATGCGCAACTGAAGTGGCAATGACAATTCCCCACCCTTGGGGAATAATATATCCTGTTGATAAAATTATTGGAGCTAATTACTTGTTCCTTGGGTTAATATATGGAGTCCGTATTCTGTGAAAATCATATTTTCATAAAATATTGAACAGTGCGATATAATATTCTTTAAATTAGATAATTTCTCTGTCCGTTCCTAACTTGTAAGAACGTTTTTTTTTTCCATTTAAAGTTGTTAACATTTATCATATATTTGAATAGATATATGAACAATGATATAATCATGCGAGATATTGTTAGATTTATTGTAACATGTAGTTTCTAAATATCAATTTCTGATAAATTGTTATTATCCTTAGTTACGTTACAGTTGAACACGTTTATTAGAGACCATGAAAAAGTAAAGTGACTCCTTATTTGGAGTATCGTACCATTTGCAGGGATGTCTTTTAGGGCTCGTCGGATAAGCCCTGGAGTAGTGTTCACAAGCCTCAGAACTTCATTGATAACCTGACTCGTAAATGTCATGGATTTGTATTCACTCCAACTTATTGGGGAATCTACCTTCTCCCTCCTTTTCAGGATTTCCTCCTGCTCAGCCTGTACAGAAAAAATTACACCTTCTTCAAATTATGTATATGTCATTTGAAAAATTTTCAAAATTAATTTTCAAAAATATATATGTGTGGGTCAATTACTTCTAATTCTTCCATAACTGCAGGATGATCATCAAGTGGCTTCAATGCCAGCGCCAACGGGGTCGGTTTCTGCGATGGTAAATAGCAGACCGAACAGAAAATCAACAACCAGAGCTACATTCATATGTTGTTGAGTGGCAATGTCATGGACGAGGTGGTCAAGTAAATCTCTGCAATGCGTATTCTCCTCAAGCACTGCTGCAGCCAGCCTCTCGTGAACGGCATCCTTAATCAGTCTTTTCACTTTCTTCTCGATCTGGCAAGTCATATGACAAATTATTCAATGTATGCTCGGGAACTGATCAAAGAGATTGCGACACAAATGTAAACATTCCGTTCATCAGTTCATATACAGTGATACAGAAGTGCCTTATTTGAAAAGAATGGAGGCGAGGAGTACCTGCCGACACTTGTGATACGTGGTACCAGGAATGTTTAAGGGGAAGGACATTAGCCTTGTATAAAATCTCTGAACATTTCACCCAGATTGAATGGTGCAATTTCAAGGTTGAATTTCAGTTTCACCTAAATTCTGAACCTTAATGCCAAGTTGTTTAACAGTTTGGTGTTGGAACACCAAGATTAGTTTGGTTTTAAACGCAAAACTAAACACGCAGTGCACACACAACTTGTTTACGCAGTTCGGTGCAAATACACCTACGTCTGCGGGGCCTTGCCCAGATCAGAAACCATTCACTAGAAAGCAGTCTTTAGTACAAGAAGCTTAACTTAAATACTAATCCATTGCTAACCTATAGAGTGAATGTTGTGAGCTCCCCTCACTGTCGATCCTACGCCGTTGAACCCTCACGATCAACACGTCTCCCTGGATCTCCTCCTCCCGAGGAATTAAGACTTCCTTGTTTCTGATCTTTAAGAACTTGGTCGGTTGATTTACGAACCTCCAAAACAAACACGGCAGATCGCTCCAAAGTTCTCAACGTAGAGAATAGTCGTGGAAGCGTCGATGATTGCGTTGTAATCTTCTTCACTTTATCTCATCGCAATCCTGCCTTCAATAGACTTCTTTCCTTGTCGAACTTCTACCCCAAATAGACTTCTAGTCTAAGGAAAGATCTAATACAAATCTGGTATTTTAAATGAACAATCCTGTTATCAATAGGACTTGTTCCATAATTAACTACTTAACCAATTCCTAACTATTACAGGAATATTCGTTTACCAGAATTAGATGACCACGAAATCAATCAATTATCTTCATAATATTCTGATCAGATCGCACAATTATATCCCATAATATACTCCTTAAATCGTGGACATCAACAACGCAGCTGCTGGAAACTGCTGGACAGCAGTGGTGTTCAAACACCATATCACCAGGATTCACTCAGTGGTGTTCAAACACCAGATTACCACTATTCACAATATGCCATACATAAGTCCAACTCCGGAGGACTTTACAATCTCCCCCTTGGCATATTGGTGAATTCATACCACATTAGCATAAACACAATAGAACACCAGAAAACCAAGCAGCATAATAACTGTAGAATACCAGAATACCAGATTGCACAATCAGCACAAATTACCATAAAATCAGCTAGCAATTCAAAAATTTCAAAAAATCCCAAATTCTCCCCCTGAATTCATTAATATGACAAGAACACCAAAAAAATCAATCAGGCCAAACTATCGTCCGATTCATCCGAAGTACCAACATGTGATCCGTCTTGAGCTTCTGCCAATAAAGCTTCTCTTTCAGCCTCCAAGTCTGCAATCTCCCCCTGAATCTTTGCAATACTAGCCTGATGACGACTTAGTAGTTCATGACACGCAACTGCCCTTGCCTCAATCGCTTTCAGCCGAGCTGCTCCTCTATCCAAGCCAGTAGTCGCCGGAGGTGTCCAGGGTAGATCCTTCACTATCCGACCGCTCAACGTCCTGAGTGTTGGTCGTAAAGCCTGAGTAGAGATTATCTCATCTGTTTCTCTTGCACCTGCTCCTCCTTTCAGCAGTATCATGGAAATAATACACGGATGGACAAGTGATTCCTTCCTAGTTTTACGAGCACAATCCAGAATGTCATTAAATATGAGTCTGCCCAAATCCACTCGTTGCCTCGCACCAAGACTATACAGCAGCGTTGCCATTTCTTTTGTAACCATGGTGCTGTTCACTGAAGGAATCCAGTTATGCACCGCAACCATATATAGACAGTAGTACCTGGAAGTCAGGTTCGAAGCTGGTATTTGTTGTCTCCCAGCAAGTGGCCAACTAGTTTCCACTCCTCCTGTCAACTCAACTGCAACCTCATCAAAATTTTCTGGAGCTTGGTGTTGAAACACCGATTGAGAGTTCTTGAAACTGCCATGCTGCAAACACCTATTTACAGCCTCAGGAGAAAAAGCAATGATTTTACCTCTCACATAGACTCTGTGATACCATCCAGAGTCTTCATCTTCAGATTCTTCCTTCAAATTTGAATAAAATTCCAGTACCATTTGTTTGTTGAACTCTGCAAAGCAGGTGGCAGCTCTAAACACCTTAAGGTATTTGAGAAAAGCAGTAAATCCACAATCTTCAAATTTCTTAGCATCAGCCGGTCTCTCGGCTAGGATTTTCCTTCCACTGATGAATTCATACTTGTCTTGAACATCATTGTCATACCATTCACTGCTAATGGCTTTACTGACCTCAGGTGCAGGCAGTACTTTGGGCTTTATTTTCTCTGCAGAGTTCTTCTTCCTTTCTGCCCTCAATCTCTTCAGCTTCTGTCCAATAGGTTCGTCACTATCATAACTTTCAGCTGTGCCCCTGTCTCTGCATCGTTTTGATCTCCGAATTTTCTTACTTGCTGAGGCCACAGTCTCTTCAACAATCTCAGGCATCTGAGGTAAAGATCTGGCGTCAGATGCAATTGGTGTTTCAACACCATCTTGCTGCCTTCTCCTCTTAAGTCCCTGAGCTGGACTTTTCTTCAGTGGTGTTTCAACATCACTCCCAAACATCTCAGCAATTTTCTGCTCCTCAGTCAGATCTTCTCCTGGTGTTGGAACACCAGAACCCAGCACTGCAGTATCGTCTTCCACATCAGTGCTAAACATATTCACTTCTTCTGATTTCTCCTTTTCAAGCCTTTCAGCATTTTCATTCTCATCTTCAGCTACAGTTCCAACAGTATTCTTCTCTGAATCTACTCCCACATCTTCATCACCTTCTTTCTCAGAACCTGATCCAAGAAATGCTGCCAGAGCCTCCTCGGATCTCATAAATGTTGCCAGAGCCTCATCCAGCGAAGAAGCATCTCCTGGTTCATTCATCGGATTTTCCTCTGTATCAACTTTCTCAGCACACCCTTCTTCTTCTTCACTGTCACTAATCTCCAAAACCGGAACAGGCAAATTTCTGAGTGACTCTTGAGTCTGATTCAGGGACTCATCAACACAAACCATCTCCATAGCTACATCAGTGGATTTCACCACTTTTATCCAGGGCTGAATCACAGCATCATCACCCAATTGTCTGAGAATAGGCCTGTGCAGGGACCCTATCCGTGTATAGATAGTAAAATATTGGCCTAATTCATCTCCAACTTTATACTGTTCACCGAAATCTACTCCAACTAGTTTGGCATTATAGTCACTAATTTCCTTAATTTCTCCTATACCACCAGTCAACAATTCCTCAAGCTTAAATTTGTTAATCTTGCCACGCAAATGTTCATACTTTCTAAGGTCTACATAACCCCTGTTTTGCACCATCCACTCTATGAAATCAAGAACAGAGCTAAAATACATTCCATCATAGACGAAAGAATGGTCAAACCTAGCTTTCCGTCTCTGAACTTTTCCACCCCACTTGGCTAGTGTCTGCACTCGATCTCCACACAGCTCGTCCACATTCGCATCCACATCGAGCTCTTCAAATCGCGGATTCTCCGGCACCCGCACCTTGACAAATTCTCGGACCATCTTCTTGAACTTGGAGCTCGCCATTGTTGCAGGGTTTTGAGTGGGTTACAAAAAGTGAGGGTTCGGCAACTATTTCTGATGAACAGGGAGTTGTGAGCTATGAGGAAGATGAACAGTCGAGTGTTTGAGTTTGTGTGGGAATCAATTTGTCACTTTCTCCTTTTTCCCCCCTTTTTCCGAAACCCAAAAGACCTTCTCGTTTCCTTTCCTTCTGAATTCAAGCCTAGGCCCAATAAGTTTTCTTTCGGCCCAGCCGTTTTTTCTCCCTCTGAAGTCCTCGGTGTTTAAACACCACTCCACAAATTTTTGGTATTTTTGGTTTTTCATTTTTCATTTTCACCATATTAACTAAGAAACAAAGCAACAATAAATAATACAATAGAAAGTACAGATCAGAGTACCTCACATTCGACAGACACCCAAGTGTTGCCTGAGTACTTCAAACGTCTCACCATCCAGAGGTTTTGTAAAGATATCGGCAAGTTGTTCAGCTGTTGGCACATACTGGACTGTAACTTCTTCTTTTTCAACCAAGTCCCTAATAAAATGATGACGAATATCAATGTGCTTCGTCCTCGAATGTTGCACAGGATTCCTGGAAATATCAATAGCGCTTTTATTATCACACAGCACTGTCAGACTTACATCATCAAACCCATAATCTCTCATCATCTGCTTCATCCACAAAAGTTGTGCACAACAACTCCCAGCAGCTAAATACTCTGCTTCAGCCGTAGACAAAGATATTGAGTTCTGCTTTTTGCTATACCAGCTGACTAGATTCGGTCCAGCAAAGAAACATCCACCTGTAGTACTCTTACGATCATCAGCATTCCCAGCCCAGTCTGAATCACTGAATCCTACTAACTGTGAATCCTTGTTTCGAGAAAACCATACTCCATACTCCACTGTTCCACTGATATACCGAATAATCCTCTTCACTGCCGACATATGTGATTCCTTTGGATCTGCTTGATAGCGAGCACAAATACCAACACTCAAACAAATGTCTGGTCTACTTGCTGTTAAGTACAGCAGGCTCCCAATCATACTCCTGTACATTTTCTGATCAACACTTTGTCCATGCTCATCTTTTGTCAATTTATCAGTAGTAGCCATTGGAGTGCGTATAGCTTTTGCGCTTGTAAGACCAAATCTCTTGATCAAGTTTTCAGCATACTTCTGTTGATTGATGAAGAGACCATTCTTCTCCTGAATAACTTGCAATCCCAGAAAATATGACAGTTTCCCTACCATGCTCATTTCGAATTCATTAGTCATTAAATCAACAAACTCCTTTAACAGGACTGAAGAGGTGGATCCAAACACAATATCATCTACATAAATCTGTGCAATCAGAATGTTTGAACCTCTGTGTAGTACGAACAGAGTCCGATCTACTCCCCCTCGACGATAGCCTTTTTTAATCAGAAAGGTTGTCAGTCGCTCATACCATGCCCGGGGGGCCTGCTTGAGGCCATATAGTGCCTTATTCAACCGATAGACATAATCAGGAAACTGTGGATCTTCAAACCCTTTAGGTTGCTCCACATACACCTCCTCCTTTACGACCCCATTCAAGAATGCACTCTTGACATCCATCTGGAAAAGAGTAAAGTCCAGAATGCACGACACAGCCAACAACAGTCTGATTGACTCCAATCTGGCTACAGGTGCAAAAGTCTCATCAAAATCTATTCCTTCGACTTGCGTGTATCCTTGAGCAACTAGGCGTGTTTTATTCCTTGTGATATTACCATCAGCATCAGATTTATTTTTGAAAATCCACTTGGTACCGATCACATTGACATTTGCAGGTCGTTGAGTAAGAACCCAAACATTGTTTCTTTCGAATTGCTGTAATTCTTCTTGCATGGCAGAAATCCAATATTCATCGAGCAAAGCCTCTTTATAATTCTTCGGCTCCGTGAGTGATATGAAACAAGATAATCCTGCCAATTCCCTGTAATTTACACGAGGTTGATCCCGAAGTTGAATTTGTCTGGACGGACGCTGTTCCGATTCAGGTGTCTCGGTTTCTGGTGTTTCAACACCAGTTGACGATGTTGGTGTTTCAACACCGGTAGGGAACACTGGTTCCAGCACTTCACCTTCTCCAACTCTGTCATCCTCAGAATCATCTACCACCACATTAATAGATTCCATGACCGTTCCAGTACGTTGATTAAGCACTCGGTATGCTCGACTGGTGGGAGAATATCCCAAGAATATCCCGACATCACTTCTAGATTCAAACTTAGCTAACGGCTCACGATCTTTTAGAATATAACACTTACTGCCAAAAACATGGAAATACGACACATCAGGTTTCTTCCCTTTCCAAATCTCATACGGTGTCTTCTCAGTAAATGGACGCAAATATACTCTGTTGATGGTGTAGCATGCTGTATGAAGTGCCTCAGCCCAGTATTTAGAATGAATTTTCTTTTCGGCTAACATTGCTCTGGCCATTTCCTGCAGTGTTCGATTCTTCCTTTCAACGATACCATTTTGTTGCGGTGTGATGGGAGCAGAGAACTCGTGGTGTATACCGAGTGTCTTACAGATGTCATTAAACCTAGAGTTTTCAAACTCCTTTCCATGATCACTTCTGATACGGGCAATTCTTGCCTGAGTAGATCCCTTTTCTACGTGTAATTTGTACACCAAGGTCTCGAAAACTTCAGCTGCCTCTGACTTCTCTTTGAGAAAAGATACCCAAGTATACCTCGAGAAGTCGTCCACACACACAAAAATGTACTTCTTCCCTGCAACACTGGGTGTATTGATCGGCCCCATTAAGTCCATATGTAGAAGCTCCAACAGTCTTGATGTTGAAACATCATGAACAGCGTGATGTGGGATCCGAATTTGCTTTCCCTCTTTACATGAGCCACACACAACCTCCTTGCTTTCACCGATTTCAGGAATACCTCTGACTGCATTCAGTCTGGAAATACGTGCCAGAGATTTGTAATTTATATGTCCCAATTTTCTGTGCCATAGAGTGCTGTCTTCCTTCTTCGAGCTCAAGCATGTCACATCTTGATCGAGCAAATAACAATTATCTATTGACCTTGTTCCAGTGAATACTCCAGTCCCATGGTTAACAATACATTTTCCTTTGTCAAAGTTAACTGTCATATCATCGTCACATAGATGGCTGATGCTCAATAGATTAGCCTTCAGACCTTCCACAAGCAATACATCTTGAAACACAGGGAGTCCTTTAATCGCCAACTCACCCTTGCCAATTATTCTGCTCCGTTTTCCATCACCAAATTTAACATGTCCACCAAATCCAGGTTTGAATTTTTGCAAGAATTCAGGAACTCCAGTCATGTGCCTTGAGCACGCACTATCAAAATACCACGAGGTTCCTGTATGTGCTCCAAAACATACAAAACTAGAAAAACACACATTGCGAGATTTTGGAACCCATACCTGGCGTACTGGTCGAATGACTTGTTGCGGATTCAGATTAACCCATGCGTTGAGAGATCCAGTTTTGTATCCTCCAGTGTTGAATTTGTGCGTTTTATGTTCCAAGTTGGTGTTGAAACCTCGAACTGGACTGGTGTTGAAACATCGATATGGGTTGGTGTGCATGCCTCGATATTCTGTGTTGAGAGACAGGGTTCTCATCAGTCTAAAACATCTGTTTGTCACATGGCCTTGAACTCCACAGTATCCGCATCGTCTGACTCTTTTTGTTGAACCATGCTTCTCAATTATTCTCGGAGCTGATGCATTTTGATCTGTCTGATGATTTCCTTCTTTCACTGTCCTTTCATAGCCAATGCCAAATTTGCTCGTCTGTCCCATCCTTAGACACTCTTCGAGTTTAGCTTTCCCAGTATTGAGGCGTCTAATGGATTGTTCTGCCTCCTCTGCTCGTTGCACCACTACAGCAAATTCCTTCTTGAGTTTTTCCAGATCTCGAGTCGCCTCTTCCTTTTCACATGCATATGCTTTAGCATTCTCACTTAGCTTCTTGTTTTCAGCCTTGAGTTCCTTGTTTTCATCTGCCACTTTTAACCACATTTTGTACATTTCCATGCTTTCTTTGCGAATGTCTTCATCACTAACGCTTCTATTTTCTTCATCTGAGCTACAAATCTCTTCTTCGTTCAGCACACTGAGACTTTCTTTACAGAAGTTGTCTACCTCCACCATTGACACCCCGAAAGCAACATGATTTGTATACTCATCTTCATCCTTAATATCATCTCCTCCATCATCATCACTCCAGGTTGTGGCATATGACTTTCCTTGTCTTTTTAGTGTATTGGCACACTCAGCTTGTATGTGTCCAAAACCTTCACACTCTCTGCACTGGATTCTTCTATTCAGGTTCGGATTTACTGATTTGAATTTTGGTGTTTCAACACCAGTAAATTGACCAAATCGTGGAGTGGAGTTTGCATTCGGATTTTTGCTCCCACTTGACTTTTCTTGTGGTTTCCTGCTCATCTTCTTCATAAATCTGGAGAAATTCCTGGTTATGTTTGCAATTTCATCTGTCTCTTCATTATCTGTAGAATAATCAACCTTTCCAGTGTTTGTGCTTGAAAACGCCAATTCTTTCTTCCCCGTTTTAGTTTGCAACATCTCCATTTCATACGATTCCAGAGATCCCATAAGTTCATCAAGTGTCATTGTTCCTGTCCTTCCATTTTCATTTATTGCCGTGACCTTCATGTTGAACCGTGGAGGTAATGCCCTCAATACTTTCCTTACAAGTTTTTGATCTTTGTACTTTTTGCCAAACTGAAACGCCTTGTTTGCAATATCTCGGACTCGTCCATTAAACTCGGAGATAGTTTCATCTTCACGCATCTTCAACTCTTCAAATTTGGTCGTGTAATACTGCAGCTTTGACTCTCTTACAGAGCTTGTTCCCTCATGGTAAATTTGTAACACATCCCATGCTTCCTTTGCAGTCTCACAGTTCGAAATCATTTTAAACTGATCTTCATCCACAGCCGTAAAGATGGCATTCAATGCTTTTGAGTTGGACACGTGCGCCTTATGCTCCTCGGTGGAATACCTAGAGAATGGTTTAGTGGCAGTGGAGCTTGATCCTTCAGTTGTGTCACTAGCAGGTGGAGTGTATTGATTTATGACATAGTTCCAAGCTTGATCATCTAGAGCTCCAATGAATACTTTCATACGAGCCTTCCAGTAAGCATAATTTCCTTGTTCCAGCAATGGTGGTCGCGTGACTGATGCCCCCTCCTTTGGTGCCATGGTGAAACCTGATCTCACTCTCCCTGTATAGGGGTCAGCAAGTGCCTTGCTCTGATACCAATTGAATTTCAGTTTCACCTAAATTCTGAACCTTAATGCCAAGTTGTTTAACAGTTTGGTGTTGGAACACCAAGATTAGTTTGGTTTTAAACGCAAAACTAAACACGCAGTGCACACACAACTTGTTTACGCAGTTCGGTGCAAATACACCTACGTCTGCGGGGCCTTGCCCAGATCAGAAACCATTCACTAGAAAGCAGTCTTTAGTACAAGAAGCTTAACTTAAATACTAATCCATTGCTAACCTATAGAGTGAATGTTGTGAGCTCCCCTCACTGTCGATCCTACGCCGTTGAACCCTCACGATCAACACGTCTCCCTGGATCTCCTCCTCCCGAGGAATTAAGACTTCCTTGTTTCTGATCTTTAAGAACTTGGTCGGTTGATTTACGAACCTCCAAAACAAACACGGCAGATCGCTCCAAAGTTCTCAACGTAGAGAATAGTCGTGGAAGCGTCGATGATTGCGTTGTAATCTTCTTCACTTTATCTCATCGCAATCCTGCCTTCAATAGACTTCTTTCCTTGTCGAACTTCTACCCCAAATAGACTTCTAGTCTAAGGAAAGATCTAATACAAATCTGGTATTTTAAATGAACAATCCTGTTATCAATAGGACTTGTTCCATAATTAACTACTTAACCAATTCCTAACTATTACAGGAATATTCGTTTACCAGAATTAGATGACCACGAAATCAATCAATTATCTTCATAATATTCTGATCAGATCGCACAATTATATCCCATAATATACTCCTTAAATCGTGGACATCAACAACGCAGCTGCTGGAAACTGCTGGACAGCAGTGGTGTTCAAACACCATATCACCAGGATTCACTCAGTGGTGTTCAAACACCAGATTACCACTATTCACAATATGCCATACATAAGTCCAACTCCGGAGGACTTTACAAAGGTCGCCACTGAAAAATTGTTGCATCCCAAGGGTAATTATCATCTGCAGTTCAGGAGGGACAGAAAAAGAATATGTAACATGAGTATTTGAAGGAAAAATGTCAGATGTTCAGGAGCATAACATAAAGGGACAAAATACTCATATTAGATCGTCTTACCATAGTTCATAGTGGGACGAGAGATTAGGTAAGTTTTAAAAATTACACAAAGTATTTAATGTCGCTCGTCTTTATGTAACTGTACTTAAACTTTCGTCTCACCGTATGCATGCAGTTGAATGGCAGATATCTAACTTTCAGAACACATAAAGATTAAGCTGAAATTAAATGACCATTTGAACGGTCTATAGTTTCTGAACTGTAATAAACCCTCCTTTCACTTCAACAGATTCCTGGCTTGACCATTTGCTAAGGGTTTGGTTAGCCGTTTCTTCCACCTGGGAAAGCAACTTTTCTTTTATGAGATCTACACCGAAGTGATGCAATACAAACTTGCGGAAATGTTTTTCCAGAAACTGGTTAGCCAATATTGTTTCACTGAATGTGTCCAGTGGCCATGGCTCCATTAGATCCCCCTCCCCGCGAAGAAGAAACCGATTCAACTCAGGTCTGCAGAGATGATGGCATGCCTGCCTGCTATATTTGTTCGAAAAATCGGACCATACCTGAAATGGTTTATTGGCTAGATGATGAGCAAATTATTGATTAGTTACTTTCAAAAGAAATTAAGTGGGTGGATCCCATTTTATTAATTATTGAATGATGAGAACAGAGTGTCATATTTGGTGCTTAGGGCCCTTGTGGCAATAAAGCATTTTAGATAGAAAGATAAGGTGTTTAATAGGCATGGATTGATTTGAATTAAATTATATTGAGTTGAAATGACACCGCTACAAATTAATGCTAATGTAACACTTTGAGAGTATTGGTTTAGGTGCTAAAAATACTAATTTGGACCTATTGCAGCACTTTTATAAGTATTATTATAGGTGATTTTGCATTAGATCTAACACAATACTTTTTAATATTTAGGTATAATTTTTTACAAAGGTTTAAGGCAAAGTCTTAGGAAAGACGGTCTTTCCATATGCTTATGGAAAGACGGGGTTTGATTAGAATAATAAAAGGTAAAAGGTCTTAGTTGCAATATTAAAATTTTAGTATGAAACATGTAGTAGTTATAAAATTTATAACCCGGTTCATGCAACCCAAAAATTTTATCTTAATTTCTTCTAATTTACACTTTAAACCTTGGTCTTTCCATAACTTATGGAAAGACCGTCTTTCAAGAGACGGACTCAAGGTTTAATTAACACTTTATAAGTTATTGTAACATTTTAATAACTGTTACTAGACCAGTGTTACGTTAACTCTAATTTGTAGCAGCGTGAGCTGAAATTGATTAAACTTAACTGATGCGAATAGAAATGAACCAAGCATAACTAAAACTGAATAATTCTCCTGAACTAGATTTGATTAAATATGACTAAATTTTACTAAACAACCTGAAGTGGATGGAATTTATCCGAACTAAACTATATTTAAACAATATGAACTAAATTGAGGTGAAATACATTTAAATTGAAAATTACAAGCCCGAAAGCTAATTAAAATATGTCTCTCGAGATACTCACATAAACAACCTTATCGGCCTTTGTGGGTAGAGAAAAGATCTGTGTACTTTTCATATATCATTCCAAAATTTACTTTCAAGTGGAATAGATTGGGTACTGTTGTTTGGTACTTGTTCGGAAGGAAACCAAATCTATTTACTCACTCTATACCTCATCAAACTACATCCTTACTTTCTACGGGTCAAATTTTATAGATTTTAAAGAAAAATACTTTTATAAATCTGCGTAGTTGACATAAATGCCAAATAACTTTCTAGTGTTCAAAAGTGTCAATATAACCCGAGATAATCAGTGAGAGTGCCAATATAATCCTTTCCGATAACTTGTAGCTGGAATTTTGTAAAAATACATTGTTTTCCCTGCCGAAAAAATAAAAATACAAAGAATAGGAAATGACGTTATTATCATTAGAGTTATTAATACCCCTAATATTGTTGCTGCAGTGCTACCAGAACACTGCCGAACCACCACCGGACCACTGTTGTACCGTTGTCGTAACAGGTTGGGTTATATCAGTACATTATGAAAATTAGTTGGGTTAAATCAGCACATTCCTAAAACTTATAGTGTTATATCATCGCATTCGTAAAAAGTGTAGGGTTATATCAGCACATACTATAAAATACAAGGGTTGTGATAATATTTTGTTTATTTTGTTGTGTTTAGTCCAGATTGATGAATGGATGCCCTTTGGTGTTGTGTGTAGTTGTTATTTGGATGTGTTCTTCGACATAGGGTTTTTAATGATGATGAGTTTTGAAATGAGGGTACGATATGTTATAATGGTGTTTAATACGAATGATGTCATGATACGTGTATAAGATATTGTTATGATGTGATGATGGTGTGTTTGATGATGTGGTTGCCCGTTAAGGCAAAGCGAGTACCACACACTTAACTTTTATAATATGTGATAATATAACCTTACACTTTTACGAATGTGCTGATATAACCCTGTTTTAGGAATGTGTTGATGTAATCCTGTCCGTTTTCATAATGTGCTGATATAACTCTATCAGTTTTCATAATGTGCTTATATAACCCTACCTGTTACGGCGGCGATGCAACAGTGGTCCTACGGTGGTCTGGCGGCAGTCTGTCGAACTATAAGGTTAAAATTATCCACTCAATTTCAGATTTTTCCCCAAAGGGTATCTGGTCAATTTACATAAAATCAACGCCAAAAATTTGAAGTCAATGCCAGAAATGAGGTCTAAGGGTTATATTGGCACTTCCATTAAGTAGTTAGAGTTATTTTTGCACTAAAAATTATCTAAAGGTTAAATTGAAACTTACTCAAGTAGGTAGGGTCATATTGGTATATACCCCTAAATTTTAACTAATACTCCGTATATAGTAAAAATACCATGTGAGATCTTATTAAATTTATCTTAATACCAACTTTTTATGCGGCACTATTATACTATATATTTAGAGACATTAACAATCAAACATGAATTTTGAAGACCGTGAAAAATTGAGGGTGCGGCTTTAACCAGAGGGAGTATGATTAACTTTCTGAAGATTCTTTCAATTCCTACAGATGGTTAAATTTTCTACCTTCTGATTCTGCTCTTCAGAAAAGGACTAGGTCCAGAGAAGCACTTGGGCGAACTAGGTGGAGGGCTTCACCAATGAATGGAAATCCGGAAGAACCAGGAGGTAGTACTCCTCTGCACTTGGGATTCCTCCATCTGTAAATACACCCACTAACCACAGCTACTGCTACTGTGAATATTATAGCACAAAGGCCCCCCATTTTCTGGTAAAACATGATGATGGAAAACGGTACTGTATCCAATTCCATTAACGCCTATCTCAAGATATTCTTACTTAGAAGACAAATCTGAGACTGGCGGTATGTCTTAAGGAAAGAGAGCTCGAAGAATTGCTGTGAAGTTGTGTAGGGTGGAGTTTCAATTTATAGAGAAGTTTTATGTTTGATCACTATGGTCCCTACTTCCATACTCATTCAATCTTAGCTACAGATTAGACCAATCTTAGAAAGACTAAAAGAAATAATGTATTGGTCCTCATAAATTCATTAACAAAAGAATATAAATTGAAATATTCTATTAGCTGTACATTAGTTGTACAGATTAGCAGTATATTTGGTTTCCTAGTTTATGGTTATTGTATATTGATAGGACTTTAATTGTAAGCTATTTATAGTCAATGAGAAGAGAGGAACAGGCAAGGATTATGCAATCCAACATGGTATCAGAGCTAATTGCGTAAACCCTTCAACCTTCAAATTTTTTTCTGCTTCCCCCATAGCTACGGCAAGGGAACAGTACCTTCCTCTCTTCTTTTTTGTTTGCTACGGCAACCCTCCCCATGGCTATCATCAATAACAACGACACCGCGGACTCCGGCTCCACCTCGTCGCCGCCGAAACCCTCCCTTCATCCCGTTTTCACAGTCACCAACATCCAGAACAAGGTTCGTGTCTTGGATGGCACCAAGGTCACATACGGGTTCGCCTCTTCAAGCTCCACGCCAAAGGATACAACGTTCTTGCTCACATTGATGGCACACCACCTCCTTCCCCGGGCGATGCCTCCTATGCCGCTTGGTGTGAAATCGACGCCCACGTTCTTCAATGGATCTACGGAACACTGACGGACGATCTTCTCTCTCGTGTGCTTGAGGACGACTCCACCACTCATGCCGCTTGGACTCGCGTCCAGAACATCTTCCTCAACAATATGGGCGCCCGTGCAGCGGCCCTAGAACACGAATTTAACAACCTCAAACTGGTTTCTATGCCGTCCCTTGAGGCTTATTGCCAGCGCCTCCGCGAGCTGGCCGGACAATTGAAAGATGTTGATGCCGCGGTGAATGATCAACGACTGGTCCTTCAGTTGGTTCGCGGCCTACCGCCAGAATTCGACACGGTTGCCTCTTACGTTCACCAGACCATGCCCTCGTTCGAAACTGCCCGGAGCATGCTCGAGTTGTAGCAGCATCGCCGAGCCGGACGTGAAGAACCCGCGGCTGCCATGGTTGTGCCAACACAGCGGGCACCGGTTCTGCCTGAGACCCAACCGCACGCTGCCGGATCTGGACAGCGTCACGGTCGCTTCCGTGGAGGCGGCTATCGCGGAGGCAACCGGCACCGAGGTCGTCGAAATCAGTCCGTCGCCTCCTGGGGTTCCCCGCCGCCTTGGGTGTCCCAGTGGAGTCCTCCCCCGGTGCCATACCCCACTGCACCAGGCTGGTCGTCCGCATGGCAGCCCTGGCCTCCGGCGTTTTCACGACAGCAGCCGCTACCGCCCACCGCTCGGCCGATGTCACCTCGTCCCAGGTTCGGCCAGGCCAACCTCGCTCAATTTGAGCCTCCTCAGCCGACTTCCTTCGGCCAAGCTTTCCAGGCGGGTTCTCTTCCGCCGGGTGGTGATCAGCAATGGTACATGGATTCGGGCGCCACGTCTCACATAACCGCCAATTCAGGTACTATTAATTTTCCATCAAATGCAAGCAATATTCGTTCTATACTTGTTGGTAATGGCAATAGTATTCCGGTTCATGGTTCTGGCTCATCCACCCTCCCTACCCCTTCCCGAACACTTCACCTTACCAATATTTTACATACCCCGCAAATTGTCAAAAACCTAATCTCTGTCCGCCAATTTACCAAAGACAATTTTGTTTCTGTAGAATTTGACCCATATGGTTTCTCTGTGAAGGATTTTCAGAATGGGGGGATCCTTTTGCGGAGCAATAGTGCCAGCGACTTATACCCATTATCTCCACTCCCGCCATCGAGTCACGGTTCTCCGAGTTCGGCTCAGTCATTCGCTGCCCTTGCTCCAAGTCTCTGGCACTCCCGCCTTGGCCACCCTGGTGAATCTATCCTTCGTCATTTGAATTCCATTTCTCGCATTTGTGTTAATAAAGAGCCTAGCTCTAGTGTTTGCAATTCGTGTCAAATCAGTAAACATAAGCGATTACCATTTTCTGATTCTACTTCTAGCACTGTTGCTCCCTTTGATATTATTCATAGTGACTTATGGACATCGCCACTCTTGAGTAAAAGCAATTATAAATATTATTTGGTTTTCATTGACAACTTTACTCAGTTTGTGTGGGTTTATCCCCTCAAATTTAAGTCCGAGGTGTTCTCCAAGTTTGTACAATTTCATGCCTTTGTTCACACTCAATTTCAGCGGTCCATAAAATCTTTTCAATGTGATCTTGGTCGGGAATTTGACAACTCCTCCTTTCATGACTTTGCCGCGAAACATGGTCTTGTTTTCAGATTTTCTTGCCCACAAACCTCCTCCCAAAATGGTAAAGCGGAACGGATGATCCGGCGCTTAAATGAAATCATGTTATCTCTCCTCTACCATGCGTCCCTTCCTCCCACATTTTGGGTAGAAGCATTACACACAGCTGCCCACCTCCACAACATTCTGCCAACCAAAATCCTCCGATTTAGATCTCCTTCCTCCGTCCTCTACCTCAAAGAACCATCTTATGACCATCTGCGAGTTTTCGGGTGTGCTTGCTACCCCAATCTCTCCGCCAAAATTCCTCATAAACTTGCCCCTCGGTCTACTCGATGTGTTTTCCTTGGTTATCCATCCAATTTTAGGGGGTATCGCTGTCTGGATGTCTCTACAGGCAAGGTCATTCTGTCTCGTCATGTTACATTCGATGAGTCTGTCTTTCCATTCTCTGAATCCATCCCTGTAACCCCATCTGCTTACCAATTCCTTGATCCGGACTTTGATCCCATTTCCCCCGTATTCCTTGACTCCATTTTCTCTCCCGATCGCAACCCTACTCCCACCCGAGCCACCACGGCCCATCCACCACCAGCGCCAGTCCCCACTATGCCCGGTCAGGACCTCGGCCATGCAACTGACCATGGTCAGCCCCCACCTTCACTACCCGGCACGGCTTCCCCTCCCCACACTCCCATTCGGCCTCCCTCACCAAGCCCTCCATGCCCTCCGCCTGCACCACGTCCCTCCCACACCATGACCACCCGTGCCATGAACGGCATCTTCAAACCCCGAGCCCTGATCTCCACAACCACCGCCTCCCTCTCGTCACTTCCCAAATCCCCTCATCTTGCCTTACAGGACCCGAACTGGAATGCTGCCATGCAGGACGAATATCGCGCTTTGATGGATAATGATACGTGGGATTTGGTTCCTCGCCCTATCGATGCCCCTGTCATTCGGTGCATGTGGCTCTACCGTCACAAGTTCCACTCTGATGGCTCGCTACTGCGGTACAAGGCCAGGCTCGTGGTCAACGGGAAAACTCAACAGGTTGGTGTTGACTGTGACGAAACATTTAGCCCTGTGGTTAAACCTACCACTATCCGCACGGTTCTAAGCTTGGCTGTTTCTCGGTCTTGGCCTATTCATCAACTCGATGTGAAGAATGCCTTCCTTCATGGTGACCTGCAGGAGACGGTTTATATGCACCAGCCCCCTGGCTTTGTCAACCGGTCGGTGCCTCAGCATATTTGTCGACTTTGGAAATCACTCTATGGTCTCAAGCAGGCACCCCGGGCATGGTTCCAGCGATTTGCCACATTTGTGTTGTCCAGAGGGTTCAAGAGCAGTGTGTCTGATAATTCTCTATTCATTTTGTCTCGTGGTGGCCACCTGGCGTATCTGCTTTTATATGTTGATGATATTGTCCTCACCGCCTCCAGCACCACCCTTCTGCTTGACATCAATTCTGAGCTGTCTCATGAGTTCGCTATGTCCGACCTTGGTGCTCTTCATCATTTTTTAGGCATTTCAGTTGATCGCACCTCCACGGGTTTGGTCTTATCTCAGCGCCAGTATGCTCAGGAGATTCTCGGTCGGGCTTCTATGTCATCTTGCAATTCGTCGGCCACGCCGATTAACACTGGTGCCAAACTTAGCGCCACTGCTGGAGAACTTCTTGCCGACCCTAGTCTGTACCGGTCTCTTGCTGGTGCCCTCCAATATTTGACTATTACGCGCCCTGACATCTCCTATGCTGTTCAGTGGGTTTGTTTGTTTATGCACGCACATCGGGAGCCTCACATGCAGATGATCAAGCGCATTTTGCGATATATCAAGGGTACTCTTGATCATGGGCTTCACTTGACCAAGTCTCGGTCCGACTCTCTCACTGCTTACACTGATGCGGATTGGGCTGGCTGTCCGGATTCTCGACGCTCCACTTCCGGCTACTGTGTTTTTCTTGGTGACAACCTGGTTTCTTGGTCTTCCAAACGCCAAGCGACTATTTCCCGGTCCAGTGCGGAGGCGGAATACAGAGGTGTGGCCAATGCTGTTGCTGAAACTAGTTGGCTCCAAAATCTCCTCCTTGAGTTACAAGTTCCTCTTCGGCATGCCACACTGGTGTACTGTGATAACATTTCTGCTGTGTATCTTTCCAGCAATCCGGTCCAGCATCAGCGCACCAAGCATGTTGAGTTTGACATCCATTTTGTCCGCGAGAAAGTTCAGATTAGCTCGGTGCGTGTACTTCATGTTCCTGCTGCCTATCAATATGCGGACATCTTTACCAAGGGACTTCCGCGTCACTTGTTTCTTCGTTTTCGATCCAGCCTGAGCGTCCGTCCTCCTCCCGCTCCGACTGAGAGGGTGTATTAGCTGTACATTAGTTGTACAGATTAGCAGTATATTTGGTTTCCTAGTTTATGGTTATTGTATATTGATAGGACTCTAATTGTAAGCTATTTATAGTCAATGAGAAGAGAGGAACAGGCAAGGATTATGCAATCCAACATATTCCATGACTTTATTGACTATAATGGGGAAAAAGAAGTGACTCCTTTTTTTATAAAAATTATTTTAATTAAATGCAGTGTGAGTTGCTATAGATAGAGTTATTAGAGTACTCTCTCATTTAATATATTTTTCATATCTTTTAAAAAAAATACTTTTAAAGTATATTTATTGTGAAAATAATTATTCTCTCCATCCAACCTTAAATTACATATAATATTTTCACGGTGTTCAAGAAATATGTTTAATCATTAATATATTTACGGAAATAAAAAGGCTATTTTTTAGAAATTATGTGTTATGACGAATCCAACAATATTCCATACGATAATAGTATTGCTTATATATCTATTCAAATACGCGATCAAAGTTTAATAAAAAAATAGTATCAAATAGTGAAGAAAATAAGGGTAATAATTGTTCAGGATACATTATATAGTAGTACAGGATACTTATACAAGCTAGGAAAAGGTAACATAATACAATTACATCTATAATTATGGTAAGAATACAAATCCAATTCTAATTCCTTAACATTCCTCTTCAAGTTGGAGCATGAGGATCGAAAATGCCCAACTTGCCAAGTAAAGAATGGAACTGGTTATGTCTGAGAGCTTTAGTGAACAAATCCACTGGTTGGTCTGTCGTACGGATATGTTGAGTAACAATAGCGCCAGATTTGACAAGATCTCGGACAAAATGACAATCAACTTCAACGTGCTTCGTGCATTCATGAAAAATCGGGTTGGCTGCTATGTGGAGAGCAGATTGAATGTCACAAAACAATTTCATAGGAAAAGAGTGAGAAACCCCTAAGTCCTTCAGTAAGGACCTAAGTCATAACAACTCACAGCAGGTAACTGCCATAGCACGATACTCTGCTTCAGCAGAAGATCGAGAAACAGTAGGTTGCTTCTTAGTCTTCCAGGAAATCGGAGAATTACCAATCATAACAAAATAACCAGATAAAGAATGCCTAGTAATTGGACAGGTGGGCCAATCTGAATCACAATAAGCAGTCAATTATGGAGTTCTACGGGAAGAAAGAAATAAACCTTGACCAGGATGACTCTTCAGGTAGTGCAACACATGAACCGCAGCTTCCCAGTGAGGAACACAAGGAGACTTCATGAATTGCGCAAGAGTATGAACTGAATAACTAAGTTCAGGACGAGTAATAGTCAGATATATCAGGCGCCCAACCAAACGGCGATACTGCTCCGGGTCATGGTAGGCTGGACCTTCAACACGTGCCAAATCATGTTGTTGCTCCATCGGAAAATCAATTGGTTTGGAAGCAGATAAACCTGTATCAGATAGGATGTCTAAAGCATATTTCCTTTGCGAGAGAAACATCCCCTCCGGTCTTCTAGCAATCTCTATACCCAAAATATACTTAAGCAAACCAAGGTCATTCATGTGAAAACAAGAACCCAAGTATTTCTTGAACTCAGAGATGAGTGAAGAAAAACTACCAACAATAACCAAATCATCCACATAAACCAGAACATGTAAAGAAACTGTTCCACGAAAATAGTCAAATAAAGAGTAATCGGCCTTACTCTGAAAAAAACCAAAACATAAAGCTTGAGACAGTTTAGCAAACCAATTTCAAGGAGCCTGACGAAGACCATAAAGAGATTTCGGAAGGCGACAAACCTGACCTGGAGGTACAACATAGCCAGGCGTAGGACGCATGAACACTTCCTCATGCAAATCACCATGAAGGAAGGCATTATGAACATCTATCTGATGTAGTTCCCAACCTTTTATAACAGTAACAGACAGGAACAATCTAACAGAACTCATCTTCGCAACTGGAGCAAATGTCTCAGTGTAATCAATTCCTTCAACCTAGCGAATTCCAAGAACCACTAGGCATGCCTTGTGACGTTCAATACTGCCATCTGAACGAAACTTCATCATTCCCATTTGCACCCAATAGCCTTCTTATGCGCAGGCAAAGGAGACAAAGTCTATGTCTGATTTAGCTCAAGGGCAGTAAGTTCCTCAACCATAGCATCTCGCCAATGAGAATGACGGGAAGCCTCAGAGTAAGTAGGGGGATCTACACTAGAAGTTACAGCACCCAAAAATCTAGAATGCATACTAGAAAAATTATCACAATTAACATAATCAGTAAGAGGATAGAGAACACCTGAGGAAAGTGATGACGCGTGAAGGAACGTAGTCGAAGGGGGGGTCTTCAGTAGTAAGAGCACAAGCATGATCTTCACAGTCGTAATCTGCCAAGTATGATGGAGGACGATGAGATTAAACACTCTGTCTGGTAGATGGAAACTCAGCAGCGAAACTGTCCGGTACCAGAGAAGTCGGTAAAATATACCGAAGATGTAGCATTGGCGGCGACTGGCGGAGAATAACCGGCAGCGGACGGTGAAGGTTGGCTGGCAGCGGCCAGCGTGACGGTACTGGCATCGGGCGGCAGAGGACTCACTGGCGTTGACCATCATTGACCGGTCGATATTGACCAGCATTGACTGGACGGCGATGACCAGCGTTGACTGGCATTGACTGGCCGGCGTTGACTGGCATTGACTGGCCGGCGTTGACTGATCGACGTTGACTGCCCGGCGGTGACTGGCAAGACAGTAATCAGTGGCAACTGGCCACCGGTGGTCGGTGGAAGGCCTACGGCGATCGGCGGCGGTGGATCGGCAGTGGAAGGCTGAACAAAAACTCCGTACGGCTCCGGCAAGAAGGAGGAGGAATCTGGCTGTGGTGTGGTGGCGCCGTCAGGTTCATCGGATAAAGCAGATGTCGGAGTTGCAGAGTACGAGAACTGGTCTTCAAAGAAATCAGCATCCCGACTGTTAAAGATCACTCGGGATTCTAAGTCAAAAAGGCGATAGCCTTTCTTTCCGGTAGGGTAACCAAGAAACAGACACTGCCGACTTCGTGGTGCAAACTTGTCACAATATCTGGGAACATGAGCAGCAAAACACAAGCATCCAAAAACCCTTAAGGATGAAGAATTTGGAGCTTGCCCATAAAGCAACTCAAAGGGAGTACGACCGTTGAGATGCTGAGTCGGTGTTTGGTTGATCAGGTAGGCAGCAGTAAGAACACATTCTCCCCAAAATTCAATAGGAAGATTGGCTTGGAACCGTATAGCACGCGCCACATTGAGTAAATGTTGATGCTTTCTTTCAACCCGACCATTCTGTTGTGGTGTGTCAACCATAGATGTCTCAAAGATGATTCCAGATGCAGCAAAATGAGATCGCAAAGGCAGAAATTCAGTCCCATTATCAGCCCGAACACGTTTTATGGTTTGGCCCCACTGGTTCTTCACTAAGGCACTAAATTCTAAAAATCTAGAGGCTCTTTCAGACTTAGCGACTAATAAATAAACCCAAACAGCTCGGGAATAATCATCGACTATCGTCAAAAAATAAAATGCACCACTAGAGGATGGAGTTCGATAAGGTCCCCAAACATCACAATAGACTAATTCAAATAATATAGTAGCATTTGTAGAACTCAATGGAAAAAAACTATGTCTAGTCTGTTTTGCTCTATAACATACAGAGAAGGGTATAGTAGTATTATTTGTGCTAAAATCAAGAGTTGGAATAGAAGACAACACCGTAGATGATGGATGACCAAAACGTTGATGCCATAAATCAGATGAAGAAACCGAACCAACTGTCGGAATAGACTGCAGGATAGGAGGACGGATGTGAGTATCAAATAGACGAAGCCAATAAACCCCCCCCCCCCTTTCTGTTCACCCACGCCAATCACAATCCCCGTACTGATTTTCTGTAAAATGCAATAATTTTCAGTAAACAAGGCTAGACATTTTAAGGCAGATAACAGTCTAAAGCATGATAATAAATTGCATCGCAAAGTAGGTATGTAGAGCACATTAGTAAGGGTGACATCACCAAAATAAATAGACCCATATTGTGTAGCAGACGACACAGATCCATCAGGCAGTATAACATTCACAGTATTGGTAGCAGTAGTAATATCAGTAAGAGAACCTTTGTCACCAATCATGTGATATGAGGCTCCCGAATCAAGAATCCAAGGTAAAGTAGACTTACCTGACCTATGGTCAGATAACGAATCAAACTGATTAAATAAATGTATGGTCGTACTCCATTGATCGTCAGACAGAGCGGGACCAAAATCAGATCGTGTAGGTAAGCCAGAGGAAGCGGCCACCGCAAACCCTTGCGGCGACGTCACTACGTCGGCGAAAAGAGCCATAAAACAAATGGCAAGAGCAATTAAATTAAGAGAAGGGAGAACATTTGCTGAACCAAAGCCAAAAGAGGAAATTAACGCGCACCTACTGTGTGGCGCGTGCAGTTCACGCGTTGTGAAGTGATAACTGCGCGTCTGGTGCACCTGCGCGTGGACTCACGCGCGTCTGAAAGGTCGAGCACGTGAATCTCACGCGCGTCTCACGTCGCCGGAGCCGATGGAACCCAACCAGAGTCAAGAGCGGAGTAGAGCTATTCGCCAGAGTGGTGAGTAGACGGGACGGATCGGAGCAAGAACTAGCCAGACTGATTCGGGAGCTCGTCGGTCGGAGAAGAGCAGGCCGGATAAAAGTGAAGGAAGATGGGAGCGGGAGCAGGTCGACAGACGGAGTCGGGAGCAGAAGTAGGTGCAGGCCGGTGGAGCGGGAGCAGAGCCGGCGGCGAAAGAAGAACGGCAGCGTGGTGGTGAGCAGGACCGGCGGCGGGCTGAAGAAGAAGATTTTTTTTTGCAAAAGAAAGGTAGTCTTGATCGGCGGCGCGTGGAAGTCACGCACTGACGACGGCGGAAAATTTCGACCGGTATTTTAGGTTTTCAAGATTTTAGGCTCTGATACCATGAAGAAAATAAGGGTAATAATTGTGTGTCTGTATTCATGAATTCAGGATACATTATATAGTAGTACATGATACCTATACAAGCTAGGAAAAGGTAACAGAATACAATTACATCTATAATTATGGTAAAAATACAAATCCAATTCCAATTCCTTAACAAATAGTAAGTGAGCAATTTCTATTGAATTTAAAACATCAAGTAAACAACGGTAAACAAAAAGTTACTTTTCAGAAACTATTTGTTACGACGAATCCAATCATATAACTTATGATAACATTGTTTTTTATATATCTATTCAAATATGCGGTCAAAGTTGGAGAGTGAATAGTGGCATAAAGTGAAATGTGCAGTTTAACCTGGGACGGAGGGAGTACCAAATTTAATGTTTCATTTCCAATACTTGATTTTTCAACCAAACCTTATAATATTGTCATATTTGTTTTTGAGTGGGTCTCCTGACAGGTGGCTTGTCCATAAGCTTATGGACAGGCCACTAATTTCTTACCTTATACACTGCATTTCTTAAATTACATACAAAATTTAAAATTTTTGAAATATTTTTTTATATCATATATTTTTATATTTTCACCTTCAAATACATATTATTACTTGTTTTAACTTATAAAAAGAAATATTTAAATTTTATAAAAAAATTACAATATTTAAGGTAAATGCCCCTGAGGACTTCCATAAGATTATGGAAACGCCGCCTTTCCTGAGACTTTCCCTTTGTTTTTTTACTAAAATCATATATTTAAATGTTAAATATTAATCTTTTAAGGTAGCTCTTGTGTTTACATGTTAAATTTTTTATACATACATTTTGATACAAGTTAGTGATATACAATTATTTTAAGTTAATTTATACTTTCATTTTGATTGATGTGTTAGTTTTTCAGTACGTCATTTTAAAAATTAATATTGATATTTCTTTTCTCCAAATATTATATTTTTGTTTAATGTATCTTTGATATTTCAACGGCAAAAATTTGTTTTTTTTTCCATTTTGTTTGATACTGGTGTTTTGTTCTTTTCTAATATCATTGTCACATTTTGGTGCACAATTTGATGTTTTAAAATTCACTTGTATTTTTATTTGATGTTACCTATTTTAATTATATATTATTTATTTTATATATTTTGTTTTTAACTATTCTTATTTGATATATATTTTAGTTTTTTTATGCTTAAATATTTTTATGTGTGTTTTTGGTGTTTTTATTATTTTAATTTGATGTGTATCTTTTAATATATATATATATATATATATATATATATATATATTGATGTCTAAGTATTTTAAATTTTGATATGTATTTTAGTGCATTTATATGATGTTTTCACTATTTTTTTAGATGTCTATATTTAAATTGTTTTTGATAATTAACTATTTCAACTTGACATATATTTTAGTGTTACAAAAATTAAATATTTATTCATTTTAATTTAGTTTATTTTTAATACTTTTATTTAAACATACCATTTTTTTGTGGGGTGGGTGAGTATTTATTTTAATTTATTTTTTATTACCATTTTAATTTGATGAATTATTATTTAGACATGAATTTTAAGAATCAGGCCTAACACAAAATAAGACCCAAAAAGTCAGGTCCAAAACTAAACCCAATTTCAACCTGGAAATTAGATAATTTACAAGTATTATACATGGATGAAGTACTAAATAGAATTTATGGGAACTTTGGGGGAATAAGGAGGGGCCAGGGTTTAAATAACATTTTTTAGGTGTTGGGGACAAATATTTCAGGAATTAATAAATTCGGGTAGTAAGAATCTTGCTAGTAAAGAATTCAGGTTGAAGAAATTTGCGGGAAAATGTTTCTTTCCATTTCTGTGCAATGGGCCATTTTTATAGTTTGATTTGACATTTCATTTCTATTACTTAATGTTACAACCCAAGGCTATGATGTTTATTCAAAATAATATTTTTAATAGAATTGTATGTTTTAGAGTTAAATTTTGATCTTTCTTTTTAGAAAAAGTAAACCTTGTAATCCCTTCGGCCATGTTTAACTTGCACACAATCTTATTTTCATTCAATTGTTTTCTACTTCGACCATGTATTTGATCAATATATGAGCAATGATATTATCATATGAGATACTGTTAGACTTGTTGCAACATGTAGTTTATAAGTATCAATTTTGTATGCATCGTTATTGTAGAGTCCTCGGGAGTTGGACTTATTTATGGCATATTGCGAATTCTAGTGAATAGGTGTTTTAACACCGATATTCAGGATTTCCGAACAAAGGTTTCTGTCCACGAATTATGGAGCATATCATGGAGTATATTTATGCGATCAAATCAGAATATTGTGAAGAATATTATCTTATTTCGTGGCAGTCTAATTCTGGTAAACAAATATTCCTGTAATATTTAGGAATTGATTAAGTAGTTGATTTATGGTACAAGTCCTATTGATGAAGGATTGT
This sequence comes from Rubia yunnanensis, assembly GCA_037428765.1. NCBI lineage: Eukaryota > Viridiplantae > Streptophyta > Magnoliopsida > Gentianales > Rubiaceae > Rubia > Rubia yunnanensis. Next base: position 110,334,862 of record CM075065.1, on the reverse strand, counting down.
CCATTTAAGTACCAGATTAGAATTAGATCTTTCCTTAGTTTAGAAGTCTATCTATGGTAGAGTTAGACAAGGAAAGAGGTTGACAGAAGGCAGGATTGCGCAGGATATAAATAGAGAAAGAAGAAACGCAATCAGTGACGTGACCAAGATCTATTCTCTACGTGAGAACTTTGGAGCGATCTGCCTGTGGTGTTTTGGAGGAGTGTTTATTCATCCGACCAAGGGCGTGGAGATCAGAAACAAGGAAGTCTTAATTCCTCGGGAGGAGGAGATCCAGGGAGACGTGTTGATCGTGAGGGTTCAACGACGTAGGATCGACAGTGAGGGGATCTCACAACATTCACTCTGTAGGTTAGCAATGGATTAGTATTTAAGTTAAGCTTCTTGTACTAAAGACTGCTTTCTAGTGAATGGTTTCTGATCTGGGCAAGGCCCCGCAGATGTATGTGTGTTTACACCGAACTGCGTAAACAAGTTGTGTGTCACTGCGTATTTTACTTTGTGTTTTAACACCAAACGCTAGACAACTTGTTAAAGTATAACATTAGGTGGAACGGAATTTCAATTGGTATCAGAGCAAGGCACTTGCTGACCCCTATACAGGGAGAGTGAGATCAGGTTTCACCATGGCACCAAAGGAGGGGGCGTCAGTCACGCGACCACCGTTGCTGGAACAAGGAAATTATGCTTACTGGAAGGCACGTATGAAAGTGTTCATTGGAGCTGTAGATGATCAAGCTTGGAACTATGTCATAAATCAATACACTCCACCTGCTAGTGACGCAACTGAAGGATCAAGCTCCACTGCCCCTAAACCATTCTCTAGATATTCCACCGAGGAGCATAAAGCACACGTGTCCAACTCAAAAGCATTGAATGCCATCTTTACGGCTGTAGACGAAGATCAGTTTAAGATGATTTCAAACTGTGAGACTGCTAAGGAAGCGTGGGATGTGTTACAGACGTACCATGAGGGAACAAGCTCTATAAGAGAATCAAAGCTGCAGTATTACACGTCAAAATTTGAAGAACTAAAGATGCGTGAAAATGAGACCATTTCTGAGTTCAATGGACGAGTCCGAGATATTGCAAACAAAGCTTTTCAGTTTGGTAAAAAGTACAAAGACCAAAAGCTTGTCAGGAAAGTGTTAAGAGCTTTACCTCCACGGTTCAACATGAAGGTTACAGCAATTAATGAGAATGGAAGGATAGCGACAATGACTCTTGATGAACTTATGGGATCACTGGAATCTTATGAGATGGAGATGCTACAAACAAAAGCTGGAAAGAAAGAGATGGCTTTTTCGAGCAGAACTTCTGAAAAAATGGAAGATCATTCAGATAATGAAGAGTTCGACGAAATTGCAAACTTAACCAGGAACTTCTCCAGATTTATGAAGAAGATGGGGAGGAAGCCACAAGAGAAGTAAGGTGGTAACAAATATCCAACCACAAATTCCACTCCAAGATTTGGCCAAGCAATTGGTGTTGAAACACCAAAGTTTAAGTCGAAAAATCCAAACCTGAACAGAAAAGTCCAGTGTAGAGAGTGTGAAGGTTTTGGGCACATACAAGCTGAGTGTGCAAATACGCTTAAAAGGCAAGGAAAATCATATACCACAACCTGGAGTGACGATGACGTAGGAGACGAGTGTAAGGATGGAGAGGAGTACACCAATCATGTTGCTTTCGGCGTGTCAGTGGCGGAGTTAGAAGATTCCTTCGAGGGAGGTCTCAGTATGATGCATGATGAGGAAAGCGGTTCCTCAGATGAAGAAACCAGGAGTATTAGTGATGACGACATTCGCAAGGAAAGCATGGAAATGTACAAGATGTGGTTAAAAATAGCGGATGAAAACAAAATGCTCAAGTCTGAGAACAAGAGACTAAGTGACGAAGCTAAAATAAAGGAAGCTGAAAAAGAAAAGGCAATCGGGGAACTGGAAAGCTTCAAAAAGGAATTTTCTGGAATGGTGCAACGAGCAGAGGCAGCAGAACAATCTATTAAACGACTCAATACTAGAAAGGCTAAGCTCGAAGATTGTCTAAAAATGGGACAGACGACCAAATATGGAATTGGGTATGAAGGATCTATATCGGCGAATTCATGGAGTAACACGGGAGATCAAGGTGCGCAAGCCCCAAGAAAAATTGAGAGAAATTTCCCTATCACAAGGATCAGACGATACGGATACTGTGGAGTGCAAGGACATGTGAGAAATAAATGCTTTCAGCTGCTTTGGACATTATCTTTCAACCCAGCAGGTCGGAGTTTCAACACCGAGATAAGGTATGATAAAAGGCACTGGTACAATACTGGTGGATACAAAACCAAATTTCTGAACACACGTGATAACCAAAGCCCACATCACATGGCTCGACCAACACGCCAGGTATGGATTCGAAAAACTCAGGATGTATGTTTTTCAAGTTTTGTTTGCTTTGGGGCACATACAGGGAACTCTTGGTATTTTGATAGTGCATGTTCAAGACATATGACTGGAGTACCTGAATTCCTGCGAAAATTTAAACCCGGATTTGGAGGACATGTGAGATTTGGAGATGGGAAACGCAGTAGAATAATCGGCAAAGGTGAGCTATCCATCAAAGGGCTACCGGTGTTCCAAGATGTGTTACTCGTGGAAGGTCTGAAGGCAAACTTATTGAGCATTAGCCATCTATGTGACAATGAAATGAGTGTGTTCTTTGACAAGGAGAAATGTGTAGTAAGTCATGGTACTGGTAAATTCACTGGATCGAGATCAATGGATAACTGTTATCTACTTGACCAAGTCGTCACCTGTTTGAGTTCAAAGAAGGAAGTCAGTACTCTGTGGCACAGAAAATTGGGGCACATAAATTATAAATCCTTAGCACGAATTTCCAGACTAAAGGCAGTCAGAGGTATTCCCGAAATCAGTGACAACAGGGAGGTTGTATGCGGGTCATGTAAAGAAGGTAAGCAGATCCGGATTCCACACCATGCAGTACACGATGTTTCAACGTCACGACTTTTGGAACTACTGCATATGGATTTAATGGGACCGGTAAACACTCCCAGTGTAGCAGGAAAGAAGTATATTTTCGTATGTGTAGACGATTTCTCGAGGTATACGTGGGTATCATTTCTAAAGGAGAAGTCAGAGGCTGCTGATGTATTCAAGAACTTGGTTCACAGACTACATGTAGAAAAAGGAACCAACCATGTACGAATCGCACGAATCAGGAGTGATCATGGAGAAGAATTCGAAAAACTCAAAATTTCAGGATATTTGCGAGACACTTGGAATACACCATGAGTTCTCTGCTCCCATAACTCCCCAACAAAAGGGCATAGTAGAAAGGAAGAATCGAACGTTGCAGGAAATGGCAAGAGCAATGTTAGCCGAGAAAAAGATTCATGCTAGATATTGGGCTGAGGCAGTACATACAGCATGTTACACTGTCAACAGAGTATATCTGCGCCCGTTTACAGAGAAGACACCATATGAGATCTGGAAAGGGAAGAAACCGGATGTGTCATATTTCCACGTCTTTGGGAGTAAGTGCTATATTCTGAAAGACCGAGAACCCTTAGCCAAATTTGAGTCCAGGAGTGACATTGGTACGTTCTTGGGGTACTCTCCCACAAGTCGAGCTTTTTGAGTTCTTAACCATCGGTCTGGAGTCGTTATGGAGTCTATTAACGTGGTTGTTGACGACTCAGAAGAAGAGTTTTTGGGAGAAGGCGATATTGGTATTGAAACACAAAATTTTGATTCAGGAAATTCTACTGGTGTTGAAACACCAACACCGTCAACCGGTATTGAAACTCCGGAAACTGTAACACATGACTCTGACCAGAGTCCGGCCAGACACATGCACTTGAGGGATAAACCGCGTGTAAATTACAGAGAATTGGTAGGACTATCATGTTTCATCTCTCTCACTGAGCCAAAAAATTACAAAGATGCGCTTCTCGATGAATATTGGGTTTCGGCAATGCAAGAAGAACTGCAGCAATTCGAGAGAAACAATGTTCGGTATCTTACCCCCCGACCGGATAATGTGAATGTGATCGGAACCAAGTGGATCTTTAAGAACAAATCTAATGCTGAGGGTAACATCACAAGAAATAAAGCGCGATTAGTTGCTCAAGGGTACACTCAAGTTGAAGGGGTTGACTTTGATGAAACTTTTGCACCAGTAGCCAGATTAGAGTCGATCAGACTGATGTTGGCAGTGTCATGTATTCTGGATTTTCAACTTCATCAGATGGATGTCAAAAGTGCGTTCCTGAATGGCCTCGTAAAGGAGGAAGTTTACGTGGAACAGCCTAAGGGATTTGAAGATCCACATCTTCCTGACCATGTCTATCGATTGAATAAAGCACTGTACGGACTCAAGCAGGCACCTCGTGCATGGTATGAGCGACTGACTACCTTTCTGATTCAGAAAGGATATCGTTGAGGGGGAGTGGACCGTACACTATTCATGCTGCGTAGGGGGACAAATATTCTCATTGCTCAAATCTATGTGGATGATATTGTTTTCGGATCTACCTCTTCAGTATTGGTGAAGGAGTTTGTTAACTTAATGACTCAGGAGTTCGAAATGGGCATGGTATGAAAATTGTCATATTTTCTGGGATTACAGGTTACTCAGGAGAAGAATGGTATTTTCATCAATCAACAGAAATATGCTGAAAACTTGATCAAGAGATTCGAACTTACAAGTGCAAAAGCAGTACGCACTTCAATGGCTACCACCGACAAGCTTACAAAAGATGAACTGGGTCAAAGTGTGGATCAAAAATTGTACAGGAGCATGATTGGCAGTCTGTTGTACTTAACTGCAAGCAGACCAGACATCTGTCTGAGTGTTGGTATTTGTGCTCGCTATCAAGTTAATCCAAAGGAGTCACATCTGTCAGCTGTAAAGAGGATTATTCGGTATATAAGTGGAACAGTGGAGTATGGAGTATGGTTTTCTCGAAACAAGGATTCGCAGTTGGTAGGTTTCAGTGATTCTGACTGGGCCGGAAATGCTGATGATCGTAAGAGTACCACTGGTGGATGCTTCTTTGCTGGATCAAATCTTGTTAGTTGGTACAGTAAAAAGCAGAATTCTATATCATTATCTACGGCTGAAGCAGAATACTTAGCTGCCGGGAGTTGTTGTGCGCAGTTATTATGGATGAAGCAGATGATGAGAGATTATGGGTTCAATGATGTAAGTTTGACAGTCTTATGTGATAATAAAAGCGCCATTGATATTTCCAGGAATCCTGTGCAACACTCTAGAACAAAGCACATCGATATCCGACATCATTTTATCAGAGACTTGGTTGAAAAAGGAGAAGTCTCAGTCCAGTATGTACCCACAGCAGAACAACTGGCTGATATCTTTACAAAACCTCTGGATGGTGAGACGTTTGAAGGCCTCAGACAGCACTTGGGTGTCTGTCGAATGTAAGGTACTCTGATTTGTACTTTCTATTGTATTATTTACTGTTGTGTTGTTTCTTTTATAATATGGTGAAAAAGAAAAAAAATAGAAAAATAAAAAATATCAAATATATGTGGAGTGGTGTTTAAACACCGAGGGAAATTAGAAAGAAGGGAATCAGATGGGACAGAAAAATTATACTGATGGGCCTAGGTGTACAATTGTTGTACTCAGAAAGAAGGAAAAGTAGAGTGGCTTTACGGTTTTCGAAAAAGGTAAGTGATAGTGACAAGTGGTTGGTTCCCACACAAATTCAACTTCCTCAACTGTTCATCTTCTCTAACCAAGCTCCCGCAAGTATCCTGTTCAGACTGATTTTTTTTATCCCACAAAACCGCACATTCCAAACAAAGCCCAGGGAACAATGGTGAATTTTACCCACAAAAGATGGTTTGGGGGTTTCTCAAGTGTGAAGATTCCAGAGAATCCTCGGGTCGAGGAACTTGACTCCGATACAGAAGTGGGAGAGCGTGCAGAAGGCCGAGAACAGACTATAGTTCAGTGGGATAAAAGATACCGCCGCCGCCCTAAGCCAAGGTTTGACCATTCGTTTGTTCGTGATGGTGTTTATTTTTCCTCTGTTTTGGAATTTGTTACTTGGATGGTACAAAACAAAGGTTATGTTAACCTTAGAAAGTATAAGAGTTTGCATGGAATGTTGAATGGGTTCAAGTTGGAAGATCTGTTAACCGGGGCAATTGGTGAAATCCAGGAAATTAGCAAATTTCATGCCTCACTAATTGGAGTCAACTTTGGTGAGCAGTATAAAGTGGGAGAAGATATAGATCAGTATTTTACAATTTACACTCGAATAGGATCCTTGCACAGGCCTGTCATTAGATGCCTGGATTATAATGTCGTGATTCAGCCCTGGATAAAAGTGGTAAAATCCACTGATTCTGCTATGGCTGGTAACACAGAGATAGGCTGTTTTGATGAACCCCTGTTTCAGATTCAAGAAGTACTGAGACTATTGCCTATTCCTGTTATAGACATTAGTGATAGTGAAGAGGAGGCAGGGTGTGCAGGTGGAACTGATGAGGCTGAGATATTTTCGAGGGTAAATGAACCAGAGAGTGCCTCTGTACTGAGTGAATCTGCACTGAATGAAGCCCTATCAGAGTTGTTTAGGTCTGAGTCTGCCCTATCAGAGTTTTTGAGGTCTAATTCTGAGAAGGAAGATGGTGAAAGAATTGCTGTGGAGAGAGCAGGTGGGGCTGATGTGCCAAGTACTGGTAGTCCAACACCAGATGTGATTCCTGCAGAGAGGGAGCAAACTCCTGAGGGTCGTGGTATTGGTGTTGAAACACCACCAGAGACAAGTACAGCCCAGGGACTCAAGAGTAAAAGAAAGAAGGTCGGTGTTAAAACACCACCTGAGTCTGGAGACAAATCTGAGACTGCCAGGGAAAGATTGGTCTCTGACTCCAAGAGAGTTCGAAGATCAAAGAGGAGCAGACACATTAGTACAACTGACAGTGAAGACAGTGATGAACCTATTGGGCAGAAAATGAGGAAATTGCGTGCAGAACGGCTGAAGAAATCTGCTGAGCAAATGAAGACCAAGTCACTACTTGCACCAGAGGTCAGTAAGGCTATTTGCAATGAATTTTATGATGATGCGAGCCAGGAAAGAATGGAGTTCATCAGTGGGAGAAGGATACTAGCAGAGAGGCCAGCAGATGCTGAGAAGTACTAAGAATGTGGCTTTACTGATTATTTACAATACCTCAAAGTACTCAAAGCTGCCACTTGTTTTACCGAGTACAATAAACAGATGGTGATGGAGTTTTACTCGAATCTGAAGGAGGACTATGAAAATGAAGATTCCCATTGGTTTCACCGAGTGTACGTGCGTGGGGAAGTATTTGAGTTCTCCCCTGAGGCTGTGAACACGTGAGGGAAGGGTGAAAAGAACCCTATTTAGGGAGTGCAATAGAGAACCTGAGATCCGATGCGAACAATCAGTCGAAGGGGCGGAGCTTAGAGCCTTTACTTTCTATTAGTAAAGCGCACTCACTCTAACGGCGTACCTTTTGCATGATGGGTCAGCGAGGAAATGGGAAGAGCGGCTTAAGCCATTAGGTGTAGGCGCTTTCCAGAGGTAAAATCTTCTAGTTCTTCCTATTTGACCCGAAACCGATCGATCTAGCCATGAGCAGGTTGAAGAGAGCTCTAACAGGCCTTGGAGGACCGAACCCACGTATGTGGCAAAATACGGGGATGACTTGTGGCTAGGGGTGAAAGGCCAACCAAACTGTATGCAGCGTGGAAATTCCAGAAATGTCCAGACGGTGTTCCAACACCAGATGCCAGAGAACTTTGATGATGTGGCAGTTGAGTTAACTGGTGGGGTGGAAAGAACTTGGCCTCTGACGGGCAGACAGCAGATTCCTGCATCAAATCTTACATCCAGATATTACTGTCTGTATATGGTAGCTGTTCACAACTGGATCCCTTCGGTGAACAATACGTGTGTGACCAAAGAAATGGCAACTCTTCTCTATAGTCTGGGAGCAAGGCATAGAGTTAATCTGAGAAGGCTTGTATTCAATGATGTTTTGGACTGTGCTCGGAAGACTAGGAAGGAAGCCCTAGTACATCCCTGTGTCATCTCCATGGTTCTGCAAAAAGGAGGTGCAGCTGCAAGAGAATCTGATGAAGTGGTTGCTACTCAAGCCTTACGGCCTACACTCAGAACTTTGAGCGGACGTATTGTGAAGGATCTACCCTGGATGCCTCCAGCACAAGCATGCTCGGATGAAGGAGGAGCTCGATTGAGAGCCATTGAGGTGAGAGCAGCTGTTTGTCAAGAGCGTCTTGGACGTCATCAAGCTGCCATAATAAAGATTCAGGGGGAGTTAGCTGCTCTGGATGCTGAGTGAGGAGACTTGTTGGCAGCAACTCAGACTGAAAATAGGAGTGCTTCGGACAGTGCTGGGTCAGATGACAGTTTGGAATAATTAGTTTTCTTGGTTGTTTCTTGATTTTTCTTGACATATTGCTAAATTCATGGGGAGAATTTTGAATGATTTTGTGTTTGAATGATTCTGATTTGGTTTTGATTGATTTTTGTTCGGTCTGAATGTTTGGGCAATTGTGCCATCTGGGTGTTATGATTATTTGTGCTGATGAATTCACCAATATGCCAAGGGGGAGATTGTAGAGTCCTCGGGAGTTGGACTTATTTATGGCATATTGCGAATTCTGGTGATCTGGTGTTTTAACACCGATATTCAGGATTTCCGAACAAAGGTTTCTGTCCACGAATTATGGAGCATATCATGGAGTATATTTATGCGATCAAATCAGAATATTGTGAAGAATATTATCTTATTTCGTGGCAGTCTAATTCTGGTAAACAAATATTCCTGTAATATTTAGGAATTGATTAAGTAGTTGATTTATGGTACAAGTCCTATTGATGAAGGATTGTCCATTTAAGTACTAGATTAGGACTAGATCTTTCCTTAGTTTAGAAGTCTATCTATGGTATAGTTAGACAAGGAAAGAGGTTGACAAAAGGCAGGATTGCGCAGGATATAAATAGAGAAAGAAGAAACGCAATCAGTGACGCGACCAAGATCTATTCTCTACGTGAGAACTTTGGAGCGATCTGCCTGTGGTGTTTTGGAGGAGTGTTTATTCATCCGACCAAGGGCGTGGAGATCAGAAACAAGGAAGTCTTAATTCCTCGGGAGGAGAAGATCCAGGGAGACGTGTTGATCGTGAGGGTTCGACAGTGAGGGGATCTCACAACATTCACTCTGTAGGTTAGCAATGGATTAGTATTTAAGTTAAGCTTCTTGTACTAAAGACTGCTTTCTAGTGAATGGTTTCTGATCTGGGCAAGGCCCCGCAGATGTAGGTGTGTTTACACCGAACTGCGTAAACAAGTTGTGTGTCACTGCGTATTTTACTTTGTGTTTTAACATCAAACGCTAGACAACTTGTTAAAGTATAACATTAGGTGGAACCCTCACGATCAACACGTCTCCCTGGATCTCCTCCTCCCGAGGAATTAAGACTTCCTTGTTTCTGATCTCCACGCCCTTGGTCGGATGAATAAACACTCCTCCAAAACACCACAGGCAGATTGCTCCAAAGTTCTCACGTAGAGAATAGATCTTGGTCGCGTCACTGATTGCGTTTCTTCTTTCTCTATTTATATCCTGCGCAATCCTTCCTTCTGTCAACCTCTTTCCTTGTCTAACTCTACCATAGATAGACTTCTAAACTAAGGAAAGATCTAATTCTAATCTGGTACTTAAATGGACAATCCTTCATCAATAGGACTTGTACCATAAATCAACTACTTAATCAATTCCTAAATATTACATGAATATTTGTTTACTAGAATTAGACTGCCACGAAATAAGATAATATTCTTCACAATATTCTGATTTGATTTCATAAATATACTCCATGATATGCTCCATAATTCGTGGACAGAAACCTTTGTTCGGAAATCCTGAATATCGGTGTTAAAACACCAGATCACCAGAATTCGCAATATGCCATAAATAAGTCCAACTCCCGAGGACTCTACAATCTCCCCCTTGGCATATTGGTGAATTCATCAGCACAAATAATCATAACACCCAGATGGCACAATTGCCCAAACATTCAGACCGAACAAAAATCAATCAAAACCAAATCAGAATCATTCAAACACAAAATCATTCAAAAGTTATTATACTTAATTGCACATATATAGTCAAACACAATTATTGGAGATCATGAAAAAAAAATTTTACAAGTTAAAGAGGGACATAGGGAGTATTTGAATGTTAAAATTTTGAGACTTTACACTTTATGACACTAAAGTTATAGTTATTGATATTTTACTATCATAGTTTTCAAAATTTTAATTTTAGTTTTGTAGAATGTCCTTTTGACATAAATATTGATGTTTCTTTCCTTTTGAATATTATACTTTTGTATAATGAATGCATCAATATATATTGATATGGATCCCCTTACGAATATTCAGTAACAAGATATTCTCGCCTAACCTAATCATAACTGCACAAACTGTTTACTAACTAGCCCGCAAGATTAGCTCACATATTTGAAAGATATAATCGCTCACTAACTATCCCGCATGATTAGTTTATAGATTTGAAGGATATTGATAGTTTAATTAACCCACGGGATTAAGTAACAATGAAACGCTCGCAAGTAAAGAGTAATAACTCAATATATACTGTATAAAATGTCAAAAGGTTATTAAAATGTTGAAAATCATCCCCTATTTATAGTACATAGGTATAACCTTCAAGAATACTTAGACAAGGATTTGGTAATTCATGTCAGAAACTGGAATGACTTATGACAACTTTAAGAAAATAAAATCATATCTAGCAAAAATACCTAATATAAATCGAAATGATGACCATATTCATCCAAGTAAATCAATCCAAATATTGGTTGAATTCTTGAATAAATATGCCGAATCTATACTTACCAAATCTAATTCAATCAAATCAAAACTAAATATTCTGAACCCTAAAATTAAGCATAGTCGAAATTAAACTCTTACAACGCCAACATGGCCGAGTTTAATGAGCTTTATTCATAAAAATAAAAATAAAATAAAATGATTGCACTACCTCACTAAAAAACCTAGTGAAAAAAAGAGTACAATGTTATCCTCCTAAAACCCAAATCTGATAAATAAATTTAGAAACCCTAATTTGCATCATTTAATTGTGTGAATTGATTATATGAATTTTAATACTGATATTTTATTTTTCTCTCTCGGTATTAGTGTCACGGTTTTATATGCACTTTAATGTTTAAAAATTAAAGTGTATTTTGATATTTTTATTTGATGTTTAAATATTTTTATTTAATTTAATTGATTTTTAATTATTTTATATTGATTCGGTTCTAATATTTATTTGATGTTTACCTATTTTATTTTAATATAATACAAATTTTAATGTTTTCTTTTTGTGTGTAATAAATTTAACACTCAAGTGCTAAAATAACACTATATTTAGGTTAAAAGTGTCATTATATACCATGAAAAATGAGATAGCGCCAAAATAACTGTAACTTATTGATATATGTACCAATCTAATCCAGTGCGCCGTTGACTTCAATTGTCAATGAAAATTTTGGCCAGAATTGAATAAAATGACTATTTTACCCTTGAATTAATAAAAGAAAAAAAAATTAAAACACAAAAAACCCCATTTCTTCACTGGGAGTATCGGAGTAGAAAAAGTTAAAACATAATAATAAGAACTGCTGTTAGCAGCAGTGGCGCCGGTGTGGTGGCGGCGCGGGAGGAAGTCCTTGACGGTATAGACGAGGGTGCAGGCATACGATGTCGATGAATCTGCTGAGACAGAGCTGTGCGGCGGCAGCGGGATGAGGAGCGAAGGAGTCGTGTGGTGGTGACAAGGCTGACGCGCTGATAGTTGTAGTTTTTTTTTTCTATAATGTTTGGTATTTTTTATTTTTCGGGTGAGATTTAGATGATAGGTTGATGTTTGTAGTGTATTTTTTTTCTCATTTTGATGTTTTTCATTTTCCGGATGAGTTTTAAGTGATAAGAGTTGATGTTTGTAACTTTTGGATGATATAAGTTGAAATTTGTTGTTTTTTTATAAATGATAATTTAACTTTTATTGATGTTTTATGATTTATAGTTTATAGTTTTGAGTTGGTAATTTGTTAGTTGTGGTCGATGTTTTTCAATTTTTTGTTGATATTTTATTTGATTTTTTGATATATTTTTTGCTCCAGTTTTTAGTTGATATTTTTCTAGTTGTAGGTGATTTTTTAAAATTTTTGGCTAGATGATCATATTAATTTTTTGCAATTTTAAGATTTTTTTTTTTCAGATTGCAGCTGGAGGAAAAATGATGGAAAAAATTGGAGAAAAGTCCCTGAAAAAATATTGGAGCTAGGTCCCTAGAAAAATATTGGAGATAGGTCCCTAGAAATTTATTAGAGATACATCCCTAAAGTAATAATAGAGTTAGAATTGCATAAAAATCTGTGCCTACATTTTAGGTTGCCTAACAGGAGTACCGTCTCGAAAAAAATAGCAAGAAATAAATTTAAAAAGAGGCCGTTTACTGAAAAACTAAAATCAACCTTTATAATAAGGATTTTTTTTTAACCCGCTGAAAATATGTATTTTTTTAACAGAAAAAATTTATATGTAGAAGAATAATATATGTGGGGGTGAAGGACTAATCATAATATGACAAGTGTCAAATAAAATGAGATGAAACTAAATGAGGGGAAGAAATTAATTTTTAAAAATTATTTTCCACCTAATTTCGTTTGACACTGACCATATTATGATTAAAATTACCTAGCTCATCCAACATATATTATTGCCCTACATATAAACTTTAGTAATTTTTTAATATGGTGACTGAAATTCTTATTTGACCAAAGTACAATGACTAACAGTAGAATTTACTCAAATTTCTTCAATTATGTAAATTTGTTAAGCTTTGCTGTATTTCAAACACTTTCCTAATTGAAGCGGGACAAATGCTCCATGCACGTTGGCGGATTCCTTCTGATCACTTCGTCGGAGGAATTCCGCATTACAGAAAAAAAATTTCTTATAATATTCTACACAGCTGTATGCCTGAAACAATGAAACAGTCACAACATATAAAAATTGTCAATTATAAGGTATGATTGTGTGAAGGATGGAGGAATAATGCAGAGTTCACCCAACATCTACCCTCACACCTTGCCAACCACATTGGTTCATTAACTATTCACACATATTATTACAAAAATTTATTTAAGAATTTTATTCATTTTGTAAAGTCTAGATTTATCTAATTCGCAATTTGTGAAAATTATGCAAATATGGTATTATTGAGTTGCAACATCAAAGAAGGAATTTTGGTGAAATAAGGAAATGTTGAAGACTGAATCCGAGAAGGATACATTTAGTCCAAGTTGTATTGGAGTTGGAGAATATATCAGTTCCTATATATGTGGGATTGGATTAATGTTATGGAATTGGAGATGGAATAAACGTCATGTGAATATACGGATGAGCATATTTACGCCAAGATGTTTACGGGAAAAAAAGACAGAATATTATGGTATTTGTGATTTATGGAAATCTGAATATTCTGCTATATATTAGGCGTATGGAAACATAGTTGATTTATGGAAAATCTCTATAAATATGGAGTTGTTATTATCGAATATATGGAGATATTGAGATAAGGAAAATCATTTTATTTATGTGATTTGGATATGCTTCAAGAAGCAGATTTGGAATAGGAATATTGTGGAGATAATCATGGAGAATTCAGATATGCTCATGGACTATATATAGAGGACAAACACGGCTGCATTATTTACGAATTTAATAGAAAAATTTGCATACATATTTTGATCTTCCGAGAAGTGCAAAGAGCCAGAATTCAATGTTCCAACATACATAACCTGCTGTTCAAAGTTCAGAATCATATGCCTTAATTTCTCGGGAGGAGGAGATCCAGCGTCGACGAGTTTCGAGGTCAGAGGGAGTCTGATCAAGGCGGATCAGTAGCAAAAGGAGCTTGCAGGATTCACGTTATAGTTAGATAAGATAAGTATAATTGTATGGTGTACTTTGTATTGTATCTTTCTAATTAATGAAATCATTCTGAACTGGGTCAGCTCCCGCAGATGTAGGTGGATTTCACCGAATTGCGTAAACAAGTCTTGTGTATGTATGCTTTACTTTATTACATACTTGGTTAGATAAGTTATGTTGGAACACAATAGTTATAATTGAATTAATTAGGTAAAACCAAATTTCACATTTGTTTAAAATGAAGTAGTATATAATGGCCAAACATAATATGCATTTAATTAATATAACTTTTTTCCCAAAATATTCTTTTTCCATATGAGGAGTTTAAATGAAGGGAGCCTTACTATAAGTTATTATTTATATTTAGCATTATCCGTATCTTGTGCTTTTGCGTTTTCCTATGAGACAAGGAAAACAATCAGTTCGCTGTATTTGCTTTTGCTTTTATTTTTTCATTTCTTTTATGTTTGGTTATTTTATAGTTTTCGATTCATGCTCACAAGGTGTTTGATAATTTGCCTTGTAAATAATAAAAGAGCAATATATTGGATAAGTGACATTCCCATAATTTACCATATCAGTTTAAAAAATATTTATTGAAATATAAAATTATCCAATGAATTTATATGTAATAATGATTATTGTATTAAACATTCATTTATATGTATTCAAAAGTGTAGATATATTGCTCAAATGTGATAATGATTATTGCTCAAATTCTCGTCAACACCCAGTCAATTTCTGTGCAATTTTGGTCCTTTGCTATGGTTTATTTGGGCCCTATATATCGGGAAAATTGCTCCACTAATTGGATTGCGGACAAGGTGTTGTTTCAGGCCAGTTTGAATGGTCCTAACCGTCATTCTTCGTCGAATCAGTGGATCTTTGATTCAGGTGCTACATCTCATATCACTGCTCACACCAGTCATCTTGATCAGGTACAACGTTATCGTTGTTCTGATTCTATTCTTGTTGGAAATGGTGAATCATTATCTATTTCTCACATCAGCCAATGTCATTTATCTGGTTTCTCTGTTAATGATGTCCTTGTGGTCCCTAAGATAACTAGAAGTTTATTGTCCATTAGTAAGCTTACTCGTGATCTACCTGTCCGTGTTATATTTGATGCCGACACATTTTCCATTAAGCACAAGCTTACCGGGACAATAATTGGTAAATGTCGTCATAGGTCTGGTCTTTATTTTCTTCAGACCGGTGATTCCAGTTTTTTAGGCAAACTACGCTCTACAAAGCTTCATGCTTCTTTTGAGCAGTGACACTCTCGCCTCGGACATATGTCTCATGATACTATCAGTTATTGAATCGACGGGGCCTTATTTCTGTCACTTCTGCTATGCATGCACCTTTCAGTTGCTCTCCTTGTCAGATGGCCAAGAGTATCTGTTTTCCCTTTTCCACTAGTGACAAGCGCGCTATTGGTTTATTGGATAAAGTACATTGTGATTTGTGGGGACCAGCTCCTGTTTTATCTGTCGGTGGTTTCTCTTATTATGCCGTTTTCATTGATGATTTTTTGCGATTCACATGGTTTCTTCCGATGCGGCATAAGTCGGATTTCTATGACACATTTATCCAGTTTCAGAATTTTGTTGAGAATCAGTTTTCTGCTAGGGTTAAAAATTTTCAGACCGATGGTGGCACCGAGTTTACTAATCACCGACTTCAGGCTCATCTCATATCATGTGGCATTCATCATCAGATGTCCTCACCATATACACCTGCTCATAATGGCCGGGATGAGCGGAAGCATCGTCACATCACAGAGACTGGTCTTGCCATGTTTTTTCACTCTTATGTGCCGCACTATTATTGGGTGGAAGCTTTCTCCTCTGCGGTTTACATTATTAACCATATGCCTAGTTCAGTTCTGAGTGGCAAATCACCTTTTGAGGTTTTTTTTGGTCACGTGCCTGACTATACCCCCTTTCACCCATTTGGTTGCCGTGCATGTCCATGTCTGCGTGCCACTGCTACTGATAAGTTTGCACCCCGATCCATTCCCTGTGTTTTTATTGGCTATAGCCCTCGTCACAAGGGCTTCCAGTGTCTCGACCCGACTTCTGGGCGCATCTATATCTCTCGCCACATTCGTATTGATGAAACTTTCTTCCCTTATGTCTCATCTTCCACGGACAGTCGTTCGATTTCAGATCTGGAGATTTCATCATTTTTTTATGGAATTGTTAGTTCATCGATTGGGGCCACCACGCCTGTGCCTCTGTATGTGCCTGTTCCAGCTGCCCCTCCTTCACCACCATCCTCCATCTGGACGGCCGACCTGGACCCGGCTCCTCGGCAAACACCCACCACATCTCAGCCGCTGGCCATCGCTCCTCAGCCATCGTCTCAGCCACCGGCCACCACGTCTCAGCCAGTATCGGCTATTCTTTCTCCGGTGACTTCCGATGGCCACTCTCCGATCAGCGCAACTCGATCTTCCTCGGTGTCATCAGCTAGTTCGACTCCTCAAGCTTCGCCGCCCCAGCTTCGTACTCACCGGATGGTCACTCGGTCTTCTACTGGTGCCATTCAGCACCGGGATTATTCAGATATTATTGTTTATGGTCTCACTGCCGCACTCCTCTCTCAGACAGAGCCCATTGATTATTGCTCTGCCCTTCATGATCCAGCCTGGGTTTCAGCCATGGATGATGAGATGGCTGCTCTTTGTGGTCTCAAACTTGGGATTTGGTGCCTCGACCTTCGAATGTAAACAGTGTTGGCTCCAAATGGGTCTATAGGCTCAAGTATTGACCAGATGGCACTATTGAGCGTCACAAAGCTAGACTTGTGGCGCAGGGTTTCTCGCAGATTCTGGGTTTTGATTTTGACCACACTTTCAGCCCTGTGGTCAAAGCCTCCACTGTTAGGACGGTTCTCGCCATAGCCACCATGCGTTCCTGGCCACTTCATCAGTTGGATGTCAAGAACGTTTTCCTTAATGGTGTTCTTGATGTTCCAGTCTACATGAAGCAGCCCGATGGTTATCAGAATTCTGTTCATCCAGACTATGTTTGTCGTTTGCGAAAGGCCATTTATGGTCTTAAGCAGGCTCCCCGGGCTTGGTTCCAGCGTTTCATCAGTTATCTGACACAGATTGGTTTTCGGTGCAGCTCAGCTGATACTTCTTTATTTGTCATTTCAAGAGGGTCGTCCTTACTGTACCTACTTGTGTATGTGGACGATATCATTCTTACAGGCAATGACTCGACTCTTCTTCGCCAGTTCATTGATCGGACACACAGAGAGTTTGCGATCAAGGATCTTGGTGCTCTTCATTACTTTCTTGGTCTTGAAGTTTCGCCTACCTCCTCGGGATTACTGCTTGGCCAAGCAAAGTATGCTCGGGATATTTTGAATCGGGCCGGTATGTCTGACGTGGTACCTATTTCTACTCCATTTGTCGCTGGTTCTCAGCTTCACAACTCTACTAGTCCTCCATTTTGGGATCCTACACTTTATCGTTCTCTTGTTGGTGCTCTCCAGTATCTCACCATCTCTCGCCCGGATTTGGCATTCTCAGTCAACAGGTGAGTCAGTATCTTCAGGATCCTAGAGATGACCATTTTGCTGCCGTGACTCGGAGTTTGTGGTATGTTCGTGGCACTCTTCCTTTTGGTCTCTGGTTTTGTTCTGCTAGTACTCCTGATGTGTTAGGATACTCTGATGCTGATTGGGCTCGCTGTATGGAGACTCATCGGTCCGCTTATGTGCGGTGTTTCTTGGTGGGAATCTGGTTTCTTGGAGTGCCAAGAAACAGCCCACTGTTTCTCACTCTAACACTGAGTCTGAATACTGTGCTCACGCCAACACTGCCTCAGAAGTGGTCTGGCTCACTCATTTGCTTCGTGATCTTCGGGTTCCACTTTCTGGTTCTCCACTGTTGTTATGCGACAATAATAGTTCTATCTTCTTGGCTCAGAATCCAGTGGCGCACAAGCGGGCGAAGCACATCGAAATTGACTACCATTTTGTTCGTGAGTTGGTGACATCCGGAAACCTGCGCATTGCTCATGTTCAAACTTTTCTTCAGATTGCGGACATTTTCACAAAGGGGCTCTCTCGTCCACTGTTCGAGTTCTTCAGGTCCAAGCTGTGCGTCGACCAGTATCCGACGCTCCGCTTAAGGGGGGTGTTTGAATAAATCAGACTCCTGATTTGATTATGATTTATTATGATTAGAGTTCTTTCCTTATTACACCTCTATTGTACTCTCTATATATTCAGATATTAATAATACAATTCATTACGGCAAATCATTCTTTCAGTTGCTTAACCCCGAGGGCTAGTTAAGTACCAATAAACCTTGTAATCTGATCCTGAGGGCTAGTTAGAGAGCAAGTCGAAGTTAGGCGTACCCCGAGGGCTAGACTCCTGAATTTCGTGTGAGATAGTGCGGGTTTGCAGATCCCTTCACTAGATCAAAGATATTAATTCCGCAAATCGTGAGTCTTCGCAATGAGATTCATATCAGTTGATATCAAAGCAAAGAGAAAAATCGTGAGTCTTCGCGAGATAGTGCGGGTTTAAAAAAAATCAAAAACAAAATTTCATACAGCTTCCGCCGCCACATCTTCACCAACCATAGTTCCAATCACCATTGTACCGCTTATCTCTGACGATCCCGCCGCTGTACGGCCAGTCTCTTCTCCATCTCCGACTGCTCCATAGCGCTCTCCACCATCGACGAATCCACCTCCACAGTGTTCTCCTCCGACTGCTCCAGTTCTCAGATCAGCATCTTCGACCGACCTCCAGCTCCACAAAGTCTACTCGTGGACCTCTGTTACTAATCTTCTCCGCCTCCAAAGACCACCGTTTATATTGCCATCAGTTTTAGGAGGAAACACTGCTGTCGTCCGATCGAATTCGCCGCCGTTGAAGCCGTCGACCCTGGAATTCTCGTCGTCCGCCCCACATCGATCTTCAACTCTGACAAATCTGGCTCTTCCACCGGCTATCTTACTCGGTCTCCGTTCAAGTTCCTAGTTTAACGCAGAAGGAAACTCCGATGAAGAAAGGATCAGAAAGTAGTTCCAGCATGCGAGGAAGACACTCAGCGCGTGTTCTTCACGCGCTCACTCACAAAAGGTGCATCGGACCCACGCGTAGGACACTTTTGAAGCGCGTGTCCTTCACGCGCGAAACAGCCAGCCCACCTCTCCATCTTGCGTCTGTTATTTATCTCGTGAGTTAGTTGTTTGATCGTGATACATTGAATATATCGTGAGTTCTCGCCAGGTCTCATTGTCTCACGAGTTAGTGCCACTTCAGCCTCCCAGTCAGCACATAGTCACTGCCTAGTCAGCGTCAAGTCACCGTTTATATTCAAACATTTTTTCCTTCAGTGAACCACTGCTAGATTTATTCATAGGCGTCATTTTTTTGTTCATTCGCCAGATTGTCGATGCCTATGAAATTCCTAACGCCGGTATCGCTCTTCCAGCACTAACATATCAGTGCCTATATACCTTTTTCTAGTAGTGTAACACTACCCGACCTGACCCGAGAAACATTACAGAACCATGTGAATTGCATTTACCTGATCCAACCCGACAAACAGGCTTCGGCATTTTTCAATCCAAACACATTTTGACCCGACCTGATCCGACTAACAGACTTCAACCCATTTCAACTCGAACCCATTTCGACCCAACCCGACCCGTCAAATAGATTTCAAACTGTTTCAACTCGAACCTGTTTCGATCTGACCCGACTAACAAATTTTGACCTGTTTTAACGCAAACATGTCTTGATCCGACCTGACCCGACAAACATATTTTGACTCGTTTCAACCCGACCTATTTCAATCCAAACTTGCTTAACCCGAACCCGAAGCTAACCCAAATAACCGAATTAATAGCTCTAATGTCACATGTAGGCCGATCGACCTTCTCTTTAAGTGATATCATACGAATGTTATTCAACTTACGAACCAAATTTGATTTTTTTTTCTCATAAAATTAACATCTCCCTAACGTTATTCAATCCCTAGTATTATTGGTCTCTCTCTTCATTTTTTTCCCCAAAAAAACTATTATTGATCTCTTCATAATCAATCAATCAATCAAAAGTTACAATTATTTCTATCCTCAACTTGTATGAATATTAGTCAATTCCTCGATCAACACGAGACCCTTATAATGTCATGCTATATCTTGTTCAGCTGTCACCGATTCACAGTAAAAGGTCAACTCTATGTTTTATTTATTGGATATATTAAGATATTTTGTAATTATTTTATAAAATTTGATTAGATTTAGATAAATATGTTTAGATAAATTAGATTCCCCTTCCGTATGTTACTAGTGGCATTAACCTGTTGGCACATGGTCTCTTGTCCTTTGCCCTATATATAGGGGATTCTTATGACAAATAAGATCATCCAATTAGATTTTAAGATCATCCAATTGTATTTTATGTGGTATCAAAGTTCAGGTTGAGTTATTGGGCCAATGTTAGAATCCCCATTTAATTGAGCCTTATTTTGGATCGTGGAGTGTTCAATGTTTGCATCTGAGGGGACATGTTGAAATAGTCTCACATCGATTTGTTACAAACTAAATGACACATATAAAGTCATAGGGTCACCTCTAGTTAGTACCAATTGATTTTAAAATGAAAACTCAAGATACCTTAAAATTGAACATATATGGTATTAGAGCATATTACATAAATATAATGGGAAATGAATATTACAAAATCTAATCAAATCTTATAAATGAATACAAAATATAATAGAGAAACATGTATATATAACACTACCTAATTCACATAAGTGCAAATATAACCTTTTGATAATTGAAAGTGCAAATATAACTCCAGATAGTTTATGTAAGTGCAATTTTACCCATTCCTGCAGATTTAGGCCGGAATTCAATGAAAAAGATAATTTTACCCCTCTGAAAAAACAAAATATTTTTTGAAATGACTATAATGCCTCCAAACCCTAATTTTCCTCCTTCCTTCTCTGCCACTTCTCTCATTTTCTTTGTTGGCTCTATTTTCTCTGTTCTCTCATTTTGATGCGGGTGTTTGTTGGCTCTGGCGCCACTCTGTCATTCTAGTGGCGCCACCTCGTTTTCCTATCATTTTCGGGGCCACTGTGTCATTCTACCATTTCCACCCTATTCCTACCTTTGTTGGTTGCGTTTTCCTATCATCTCCTACTTCTTTCTAGCGACAGGCGCCACCCATCTGTTCGCCGCTCGCTTCTCTTCTTCGGCGAGCTTCGCCGCTGTTTCAGATTTGGTCGCAAGCTCCGTCCTCTTTATCCTCCATTCGCCGTTGTTTCAGAGAAGGTTGCAAGCTTCGTCTGTTCGCCACTGTTTCAGAGGAGATCGCAAGCTCCGTCCTCTTCTCCGTCCGTTCGGAGGTGGTGCCACTGGAATGCGAGCTGGGGTGGGGTGGCGCGCTGGGTGAGATGCGGGGGTAGGGTGGCGCCACTAGGTAAGATGCGGGCTGGGAGGCGTGTTTAGCTGGAGGCTCGTACATTTGGTCGGAGGCACATCTAGTCTAGCCGGAGGCGCGTTTGGTTGAGTTGTGGTGGTGTTTCATCGAGCTCCAGCGGCGCGGCGGAATGACGGAGACCTAGAGCAGCATAGGTGGTAGAGTTGTAGTGGTGACAAAGGAGGTGGTGGGACAGTGGTGGAGGTGGTAGAACACCAACGAGCAAAGGGCATATTTGTCTTTTTAAAATTTGTATTAGGGTTAAAGGCATTTTGGTCATTTTTGGTTTGTCAATGGCCGGAAATGACCAGTCAATGCCTAGATATAATCTTTAGAGTTATATTTGCACTTATGTAAAGTAGTTAGGGTTATTTTTGTATTTTGAATTATTTCAAAGTTATATGTGCACTTACTGAAATATATCGGGTTATATTTGTATATATATCTCAATATAATAATATATCCAATAGTATTCATCACAACCTTTGCATGCAGATAGTCATTTATCCCGTCTCTCCAGTCATGTTTAAGAGGAGATTCGAAGATAAGTCATTTAATGTACGCAAATGATTGCATCTATTCACGGCGTGCATGTACTTAACCGTGGATGATATAGCAAAGACATTAGATCTATATGCCAGATTCTTGGGACAAAATTTGAATTTTCAGAAGTGTGCGATGGTTTTTAGTCTTAATACTTTCCCAGGTTTGCAACAATATGCAAGGTACACACTAAATGTGCATAGCCAACAATTTGATGGAAAATATCTGGGAGTCAATGTCAATTTCACAATAAACAAGGCTCGGATTTTCCAGAATCTAATAAATTGGTTTTATCAAAGACTTAACTCTTGGAAAGCAAAACTACTCTCTCTCCCAGGTAGGATAACTTTGGCAAAAGATGTGCTAGCCTCAGCAGTGATATATCCTTTGGGCGTATTCAAAATACCAAAACAGATTATGGAAAAGTTAGATAAGATGGTGGCACAATTTATATGAGGAGGAGAGATAGAGGGTAGATTTATACACTGGAGATCATGGATTTTATCTGCAGATCAAAGCAAGAAGGTGGTTTAGGTATGAGATATATGGAAGGAATGAATCAGGATTTAATGGGGAAGCATGTATGGAATATGGTTAAGGGTTCATATACTCTAATCCGTAGGGTTTACAAGGCTAAGAATGTAGACATTCTAACTGTTAGACAAAAAAGGTTATGAATCCTGGGGATGGAAATCAATACTATGGGCTAGAAACCTTATCTCAGGTCATCTAGCATGGCAAGTTATATCAAGTAAAGATATAAAGTTGCAAGATCAGTGGATCCCAAATCATTCAAACCCCCTAGTTGATAACCCTCCGGTAGTGACACATATGAATCTCAAAGTCAAGGATTTAATTCAAAGTGATGAAAACTAGAGAATGCCTCTAGTTAGGGCCATCTTCCCAGCTCACACAGTACCACACATTATGTCCATTAGAACATCAGGAAATCAACTGGAGAATGACATTCCCCTCTGGTGTCAAAACATAGATGGAAACTAAACAGTAAAAAAGGCCTATCATTTGGCAATTGGAGAAATTGATCGCCAAAATCACATCCCATGTCAACAACAACCGAGTTCTTCTCAGACACAGGATATGAATAAATTCTGGAACTTGAAGATTCCCCAAAAGCTTGCAGTATTTATATGGAGATTAATCAATAGAGCCTTACCTACAAAAGTCAATCTCCAGAAGAGAAATACTATTGCATACAATATTTTCTCAAGATGTTCTCAACCAATGGAGGATGAATCTCATATTTTCCTCAAATGTGAAGATTCAAAGAGAATCTGGAGAGCCTTGTCCTAGGATTTGACTTCAATCGAGATCAGGCTCTTGAGATCGCTTCATGGTTTATACAATAGACTACTTTGGCCCCCGACAAGGAGGCTATTCAGTTTTCCATATGTAACCTTTGGGAAATATGGAAACAGAGAAATGCTAAAAGCATGAACGATGAATTGAAGCATCAAACCATATGTTGGGAAGAAGCAAGAAACCTTAACACTTTGATCCAAATATCTCTATCTTGGCATCTTCGGTAAGAGCCATAAGCTAATGGCATCTTGGCATCTTTGGTTTTTGTTTCTTGAAAACCCTAAATGTTCTTTAATTGCATGTGTTCGACTTAATCATTGTGATTTTTGGACTTCTTCCCCCATTTTGTCTTGAAACAAATTTGTTTACTAGCTTTGTTGCCTTTGTTGATGATTACTCGATCTTTACTGAGTTATATGCTATTCATTGAAAACCTGACTCCATTGATGTGTACCTTCAATTTGAGATATTTGTGGAAAATCAATTTCTGCCCGTATTAAGGGAGAAATTGCTATGTTTGTGGCTACAGTAGCCACAAACGGCAACTGAATATGGAGGACGCATTTCGGAAATGCGTCCTCCCATTTTTCCTTTTTTTTCATTATTTGGTCGAAAAGGGATGGTCCAAAATGTCAGGCGCCACGTGGCCGAATGGGGACGCGCCACGTGGCAGAGGACGCATTATGGTAATGCGTCCTCCCTGGCAGCGTTTTTTTTTTTGAAAATTTTGGTCTAAAATGTCAGGCGCCACGTGGCCGAATGGGGACGCGCCACGTGGCAGAGGACGCATTATGGTAATGCGTCCTCCCTGGCCGCGTTTTTTTTTTTTGAAAATTTTGGTCCAAAATGTCAGGCGCCACGTGGCCGAATGGGGACGCGCCACGTGGCAGAGGACGCATTATGGTAATGCGTCCTCCCTGGCAGCGTTTTTTTTTTTTGAAAATTTTGGTCCAAAATATCAGGCGCCACGTGGCCGAATGGAGACGCGCCACGTGGCAGAGGACGCATTATGGTAATGCGTCCTCTCATCCGGAGGCGCCACATGTCGGTCATTTTTTTTAACCCAGATCCGGCCCTTTCCTTTAAATCCCCAGGCCACGTGTCGGCCAGGGGAGTTGCCACGTCATCGCGGCTGCATGTGAACCATTTTGGTCAATTGTGGAATTTTTGGTCGAATGGCATGCTGCCACGTGGCAATTGCGTCAGAAATTTTGTGTTTAAAGCACCCGAATTGCTCTTCTTCTCCAGCCTTGTCCATCTTCTTCAGCCTTCCTTCCTCTCATTTCTCCCACCGAATTGCTCTTCTTCTCCAGCCTTGTCCATCTTCTTCAGCCTTCCTTCCTCTCATTTCCCCCACTGTAAGTCACATTTTCGCCAGTGTTCGGGTGCTTTCACCTTTTTCAGCTGCACTTTTTCTCCGCTGCACTCGTTCTCCAGTATTGCTCTGCCGGTGTTCCTCCATTTTTATCTGCAGTTCGAGTTTTGTTCGTGATCCGGTATTTTCCTTTTTTCCGCTGAATATGTGTTTGTTTTTTTTGTTAATTGCTACTGATTTGTTAATCGGATTTCGGTTGCAGAGATCGTGTCGTTGACCCGTTTATTGACCTGACGTTGACTGCGTATCTTGACACCGTTGACCCCGTCGAACCGCCGTTGGCCCGTTGACCCGCCGTTGACCCGCGTTGAACGACGTTGACCCGCATTGACCGCGTTGACCGTGTTGACCCCGTCGAACCGCCGTTGCCCCGTTGACCCACCGTTGACCCGCATTGAACGACATTGACCCACGTTGACCCACGTTGACCACGTTGACCGACGTTGACCGACGTTGACCCGTAAGTCTCAGAACCCCTCCCACTCTGTTATCCTTTATGTAGTAGGTATTTGCGGCCTATAGAATTATACGAACGTGTTCCGACATTATGTGAGTGTCGCACATTGCCGATCGTCGGTCAGTTGTTGCCGTTTGGGTTCAATTATAATCTGTTGATATGCTGGAGTAATTTAGTTAATTTAATTGTATGTGTATGATTGTGTTGTCTGATTGTGTGTACATTTCATGATTGAGCTTGGTTCGTTGCGTTGTGAGTTATGTGTTACATGTTTGTGTGTTGCAATTCTGCGATGTTTTTGGCAGTGTATATGTATAGAGGGGGCCAGATTAAGTTTGATTTGGGTGTGGGGGTTTATTATGATCCTCCAATGCCGGAGCGAGTTACGACTCTCGAGCGGAGGCTGAACTACTTGGAATTGTTTGATTTAATTGTAACGAGACTGGCCATTGTGAGGGAGAGTTGTTCGTTGAAAATGTATTACCGGTGTCCCGAGCTGATCGGTTCGGCGGTATACTATCGATGTTATCCTGTGGAAGATGATGCGTCCACCACGTTCTTCTTCAACGTTGTTGATCGAATGGCATTGTCCTCTGCGGATTTTTACATTATTACGGAACAGTTGCCAATCGCTAATTACGGGGCGCGGGGAAGCACGTTCATGTCATTGCTGAGCAACGTGCAGAACTCCGCCGCTGTGCCCAGTATACCACCACCTGTTCGTAGCTGGGGTCGTGAATTTGGTGAGTCCAGCCAACCTGGACAGTATGCCCACGTGGATTGTGCCGAGCCGTCCACAAGTGGTGGTAGAGCCGTGGTAGACTATGGCGAGCAGAATGTCTTCTGCAATGATTTTGTGGGTGCCGTTAGCAACCGTGATGCTCGGCATGATAGTAGCGAGGATGACGGCTCGGCACCTGGACTTGATGGTGGAACCGAGGATGATCGTTCCTTGTCAACCGATTCGAACCCCGGGGACGAGGAAGAGCAATTGGTGTGCACGAACAATGTACCGACGTCGTTTCATATTCTGGCAAACCCGGATACACAGGCCTACTACAGAGATTATGGGGGCCCCGATGAGGATAGTTATGACCCTACCCATTTTGGGTCCGGCGTTTCTACCTATGTCCAGGAGACTGGTAAAGTGAACATGGGTATGCGATTTCAGACAAAGCCGCAGTTGGTCGAAGCTATTTCTCGGTGGAGTTCTATGATGAACAGGGAACACAGGGTTGTGGAGAGCAGTTCTCGCACATGGTATGCGAAATGCAAGGACGTCGTCGAAGGAACTGGGAATTGTGTTTGGGTTTGCAGAGCTTCGAAAAAGGCTTCGCATGGTATGTGGCAGATCACCAAATGGGCTAGTAGCCATGGGTGTGTCGGGGCTGGTCGATCCACGGGTAACGTGAATCTGACGTCGGTGATGATCGCCCGTTCAATCCGCCACCACATTGATGTTAACCCTTCGTACACGGTGAAAGATGTGCGAGCTCAAGTGAATGATGAGTTCAACGTCACGATCTCCTACAAGAAGGCCTGGTATGCTCGGCAGAAGGCAATTGACATGGTATTTGGAACGTGGGAGGATTCTTTTGAACAGCTCCCGACTTTTATGGATGAACTTGTAAGGGCTAATCCGACCACCGTTGTTGATTGGGCTGGCGTACCTGACAGAATACACGGTCCCGGGTGTATGAAATTTAAATTTGTGTTCTGGGCATTCGGTCAGGCAATTGCAGCCTTCCGCCACTGCAGGCCAGTGATCAGCATCGACGGCACTCATTTGAGAGGTGCGTACAAGTCGACAATGCTGGTCGCCGTGACCCACGATGCAAATGATTACATCCTCCCTATCGCTTACGGAATTGTCGACGAGGAATCGAATGAAAGCTGGAACTGGTTCATGGGGAGATTGCGTCTTCACGTTGTTGGAGGTGATAGCAGACCAATCTGTGTCATATCAGATAGGCACGCAGGACTTGTAAATGCGATGACAAATATGGAGGAGTAGATGGAGCCAGCCGGATACCACCGGATTTGCTTGCGGCATTTTCAGTCAAACTTCTTATCACATGATCGCGGGAAGTTCAAGAATGCGCTCATGAAGTCTCTGGTGTGGCAGCTCGGTAGTGCCAGGCGCGAGAGCAGGTGGAGGGAGTACAAGGAGGAGCTGGAGAGTATGGATCCGTCCGCTTGGGCTTGGCTGGAACGGCAAGATAGGAGTAGGTGGTGTCTTGCCTTCGATGATGGTGATCGGCGGTGGGGAATTTTGACAACGAATCTGTTGGAGAGCTTCAACAACTGCTTACGGCGCGCACGCCACCTTCCAATAACAGCGTGTGTCAAAGCAACGTTCGAGCGAACGGTTGAAATGTTTGCACAGAGGCTTACGGACGCTACGGATTGGAGGTACGCTGTCAGTTAATTGCATTTTCAGATTTACCGGTATGCCGGTTCGCTGCTTATGAGATATTGCCCGTCTGTCCAGGTCCGTGTTCCCGTAGAGGATCTGGAAAAAGTTCCAGAAGCAGGATCCATTGGCACAGGGACATATCGTCACCCTGTTCGGGCACGCGTCGCAGACATACAGGGTTGTGGCGAGGAACATCGACGGGAGCATTAGTGAACGACAGTACACGATCAAATACCGTAGCAGGGAGTGCACTTGTCGCGAATGGCAAATATTTCGTTTCCCTTGTTCCCATGCCCTGGCCGTTTGTCGCCATAGGAGTGACGATCCTGCTAGTCTGTGTGACCGGGTGTATCACACGACCACATATGTCCAACAATACAGTCAGGGGTTCATGCCCGTGCGAGATCCATCACTCTGGCAGTGTGCCAGTTGGAGGTTGATTCCGGATGTAGAAAAGTTTCGCAACAGGAGGCGTGGACAGTTTGCGGAGAGGCGGATAAGGAATCAGATGGATGACAGGGTGGCGGGTGAAACCAGGGGCAATCGTAGGCGTGGTCGTGCTTAGTATCGTGGTGTCATACGGTGTCTGTAATAGAACCTCCATCTTTCACTTGGTTTGCATTGTACATGCGTAGTCTGTCGTTCGTAGTCTGATGTAGTATTCCTTGTACTAAATGATATATGTGGCAGATTTTGTTGTATTACTTATGTTTGGCAAATATGTGTTACATTACGCAGTGTTACTTTTATCTGTGTTATTCTTCCACAAAAAAACATCTAACTTGGGTTGGTATTTGCGCACAGGTAACACCATGTACCATCCAGGACCGATTGAGGAGGACTTGTTGTACCTACACCAGGAGCACCGTGCTCGTGCCCTATACAATGGCACTCTAGAGGACGAGGCACTGCAGGTGCGTCGGTGCGACGGGGCATGCTGGACCGACCAACCGCCAGAACAGGTTATGCGGTATGTTCGTGACGCCGGATTTCAGGGACTCCTGGACTCTGCCGCAATACAGATTGACCACTCCCTCATCACCGCCCTAGTGGAGCGTTGGCGCCCAGAGACGCACACGTTTCACCTACCAATGGGGGAGGCCATGGTCACCTTGCAGGATATAGGGGTCCTGTGGGGTCTACCGATCGATGGCATCCCAGTAACAGGGGTTGACACCGTCAGGCGTCCAGACGAGTGGCAGCTCATCTGCACAGACTACCTGGGAGCTACACCAGACCTCACTTGTATCAGGGGGGGCCGCATTAAGGCCAGGTGGTTGGGAACGCTACTACACAGTCCGTTCCCCGATGATGCCACTGATGTACAATGCCAACAGCGGGCTAGGGTTTTCCTTCTGCTGCTTCTTGGGAGAATGCTGATGTCCGACACGTCCGGCCACCTCATCTCGTTGCTCTACTTATCCGCACTTACGGATTTGGGTGCAGTCCATCGGTACAGTTGGGGGAGTTCGATTCTTGCATGCTTGTACAGGTCGTTGTGTGACGCGGCAATCCCACAATCTAAATCCATATCCGGGCCACTTGTATTGTTACAGGTAAAATTGTTGGTCAACATAGCCGTTCGTACATACCGTGCTTAACATTAACGGGCATTTCTATTGCATTTACTGGCAGCTGTGGGCATGGGAACGCATACCATCCATCCGTCCGGCTGGGGCACTACCGGTGACAGTGACGATGAGTGCTCTTGGATCCCGGTACTTGTCTGATCCCTCAATATGCGGTATTCATAAGTCCACATGCAATTCCATAGTTCGGCTAATTTGTGTCACTCGGTTCCTCATAGGTGGAGGGCACGTTACGATTGTTCACAATCGCCAATGCACGTTCTCAAAGTATACCGAGATCAACTGACGTCTCTCACCCATAATCAGGTATAGGAATAATTGGATTTTGATTTCTAGACTTCGCACGGAAATTGGTTTCCTATACCTAACGGCAACACTTGCATCTTGTCTCAGTTCATCTGGCAGCCATATGCGGAGGACGTCCTGCAGCAACTCCCGCAGTATTGTACGGATGGTAGAAACAATTGGCTGCTTTGCGTCGACCTCATCTGCTGGCATGCCGTGGAGTTCCATCATGCGCATCGTGTTCTCAGGCAGTTCGGCCTGATTCAGCCAATACCCACCCAGTTGGTCAGTAGGGATGAGTACAACTTGGTCCACACTAGAGACCGTCGCGGAAGGTCGGGCATGGATTGGCGCGTCGAGCTCAGAAGATATCTCGACACTTGGGAACATCGGTCCAACCGACAATTACCCCCACTGGAGAGTGCGGATCCATACCTACCCACCCGTGATTACTTGGATGGTACTTCCGCAAGACGGTGTCCTTCATTGATCAACCAGGGCGGCCTGTAACAGCTGTTGAGGGTTTCCACGGGGACGGTGCAACCGCCGAGTACTTGGTATGTCCTAAATTTCAAATATTGTCAAGAAAGAATACAACAAAGCTCCTCAAAATTATATATCTGACATATTCATCTCGATTCCGTAGTTGCAGGGAATGACACAGTTGCATGGCATGTCAGACATTAATCTGGATAGTTGGCCCCCACATTGTGCGGACGTCATAAGGGGGATGCATCATGTTATCACACGTAGTCTACAACATGCGCATCAGCCCTCCAGGCCGCAGCATTATCAATCGTTCGTGCACTGTGAGGAACCGCTCCCTGGTGTCAGATATACTGACCTCAGAACCCACCGTCAGGCCCCACCTGGTCGGCAAGGAGGTCGGAGGCCTCGTGCTAGGGGGCATGCGGAACACATTGGTCCATCACAAGCGGGCCCCTCACATGCGAGTCCACCCATTTGTGGACCATCAGCCGGGGAACCCTCACAGTACAACATGGATGCATCAGATTACAATACATATGTCACTCCAGCATCCAGTCATCGGTACATGTCCCATATCGATCCATCACATACAGGTACTATTCCATATGCCTACTGTGATTCCAACGAGGAAGCGGGATACGAAATGGAGGAGGACATACCAGCGGGAGCTCCACGTGAGGAAGAACATGTACCCGCACAGACGGTTGTACCACGGCGAACATCCAGGACCATACGTCCTCCCCCGTGTGGAACGGGTGGAAAGCTTTGCAGAGACCATCGATAGGACAGTACATGCTATTCACCACTAATTGGCATTACATTTCACTCGTGCTGTTCTACACTGTACATTCATACTAACTAGTATCCATTCTAACTATGCAACACTCCGTTCCTGCACCGACATTCAAGACTACTCAAAAAGATTCGAACAACGAGACCCAAAATCATCTTTTGACTATTTTCCAAATTTTCATCGAACAAACAAAAGTCTGCTTATGCGCAATCTTTATTTATATTTATATATGTATATATTTATATTTATATTATCTTTATTTATATTTATATACATAAAGTTACATATATATATGTATGTACATCCGCACATTCACGTGTGTGCATATTTATATATTTACATATATATATATATTTATATATTTGTATATTTAAATATTTGTATACATATCTTTATTTACATTCATATTTATATTTACGTATATTTATATATATGTATATATTTATATATATATTAATATATATATATATATCTTTATTTATATTCATATTTATATATAATTTTATTTTTATATATATGTATGTATTTATGTATATATATATTTATATATATATATATGTATATATATATATACATATATATCTTTATTTATATTTATATTTATATTTATATTTATATTTGTATTTGTATTTATATATATATATGTACATATTTATATTTATTTTATATTTATAATTATATTCATAATTATATTTATATTTATATATGTGCGTACATCCACACATTTACGCGTGCGTACATCCACACATTTACGCGTGCGTACATCCACACATTTACGCGTGCGTACATCCACACATTTACGCGTGCGTACATCCACACAATTACGCGTGCGTACATCCACACATTTACGCGTGCGTACATCCACACATTTACGCGTGCGTACATCCACACATTTACGCGTGTATACATATTTATATATATTTATATATTTATATATTTGTAATAGGCAAAGTCTTGGGAAAGACGGTCTTTCCATATGCTTATGGAAAGACGGGGTTTAATTCGAATAATAAAAGGTAAAAGGTTTTAGTTGCAACATTAAAAATTTAGTATGCAACATGTAGTAGTTATAAAATTTATAACCCGGTTCATACAACCCGAAAATTTTATCTTAATTTCTTCTAATTTACACTTTAAACCTTGGTCTTTCCATGACTTATGGAAAGACCGTCTTTCAAGAGACGCACTCTTTGTAATATATATATATATAATTATTTATATTTACGTATATATTTATACATATATCCGTATATATATATTTTTTATATATTTATCCGTATATTTAAATTCTTCAGTAAAAAATCGAACTATTGCCAGGTCTGAGGGCTCCTTTCAAAAACGATTCCTCCAAATACTTTCAAAAAAACAATTCGCCGGATCTGAGGAGTCGCTCCCCAGAACGAGTGCTAAATTGCGTTAAAAAATTTCGGAAGAAGAAAAAATTCGGAAGAAGAAAAAAATTTCGGAAGAAGAAAAAATTTCGGAAGAAGAACAAAATTCGGAAGAAGAAAAAATTTCGGAAGAAGAAAAAATTTCGGAAGAAGAACAAAATTCGGAAGAAGAAAAAAAACAAATAGAAGGGACCCAGCACCGGAAAAAAACAAAAAGGGGAAGGAGGTGGAAATTAAAAAAGGGGAGGACGCATTATGGAAATGCGTCCTCAACCCTTTGCTTCCAAATTCAGAGTGTACCATAATGTGGACCAAAATTCCACTTTGCACGATAGTAAAATCATGCACTCCGTATTAAGGTCTTTCCAGAATGATTATGTCTCTATATTCCTTAATACTCATTTCCCTCTAGAGGTATTCATCATAAGTGTTTTTGTCCTTATACACTGAATGAAATGGATGTGTTGAGCACAAACATCGCCACATTCTGAGAATGGGCCTTACTACGCTCTTCAATGTGCACTCACCTCTTTCTTACTGGGACAATGCCTTTGCAACTGTTGTTTACTCTCGCATCCCAAAAGGTTATTTGGTTGTCAAATCTATTCTTTTGTTGGCCCTATGATGAGCATAAATCATCTCCTTGTAATATTACATGTGTGTTCATCGGTTACAACTCACAATAAAAAGGTTTTCTATGTTTGGATCCTACCGCTGGACGTGTCTACATTAACTTGAAGAATTTAGCTTACCATTCAGCACTACTGTTGAGCAAGTCCATTTTGCATCGCCTTAATTCAAACAGCTGGCAAACAATGGGTATAAGGGGGCATATCTAATTATATTTGTGAGGGACATAAACATACTTGAACATGTTTTATTTAGTAATATTTAAAATATACTTGACCGATCTTATTAAAAATTATATAAAAATTATGCCTCTTTATTAATTTTATGACTTAATGAAAATTTTCCAGAAAGTTAAAAAACCAATCACTTATTCTGGTAGATTGGATGAGAATAAAATTGATGTTGATGCACTTAGTGAGATCCGAATACAAGGATCCTCAAAAAAGAAAAAGAAAAACAGATACGAGACTTTTGTATTGCAAACACCTCACACACAATGAGAAAATGGCATCACACCATTATTCTTATAGACGAAGTAAGAGAAGAATTGGAAACATTACATAACTCCATGAGCATCCATAACCATAACAGTCTGTTCAAGAGATTGTTTTACTCTTAAACTGAATATGAGTGATAATATGGGACTTAATTATAACGAGTGACGATCTGAATTTGCGTGGCGGTAGAGACGAATTGGAAGTCCCTCAGCAGAAGATGCTACAAAATCATAGACCAGTTTTTCATCGGGATTCACTTTTTCCCATCTGAATTTAGTCACCACATAATGTAGAAAAGTGAGAATTTCGAGCTTCACAATCTGATTTCCTGGGCACATGCGTAAGCCTGACCCAAAGGGAATAAATGTGTAAGGTTTTGGACCTTCCCCATCGAACCTTGACGGGTTAAACTTCTCAGGATCTGGAAAATAGTTAGGATTCATGTGTGTAGACTGTGAAAGCCAAAAAATCTGTAAAATTAACCCCACAGAAGTTAGCAAATATATATTTACAACTTTCTTTGCTGTAAAACCATATCTTAAACAACCGTGTGTACTTAACCTGAAAAGAAGATGTATATACTAACCTTCCACCCTTTTGGAATTGTGTATCCTTTGTAAGTAAAATCAGCCAGAACCTCTTTAAAACCGCCGACCCCGGGTGAATATAATCGCAGTACTTCGCGCACAACATTCCATGAATACTTCATCTTTGCAAAGTCTGCCCACTCAATGCCCTCTCCGGGATTCTTGGAATTTGCTATTTCTCTTTGTTCTTCACCCATCATCAAATTAGCAGTATGATAATGAGAATTCATTTGCGAAAAGAAGATACAAAACCATTACTGCCTAAGAGAGATGGTTATTAAGAGCATCTTCAACGGTGGCGTTTTTGGACTTGCTTGTAAAATTTTAAAAAATCGCTTCTCCTTACCTTGGAGAACAGAAGCATACACCTGACGATCCTCGGCTAGATGCTTCATGAGCATGGTAATAGTGGTCTGGGAAGTCAAATAGCCAGCCTCCAGCAAAGCTGCCAAATCACTAGCTACGTCCTCTACCTTCATCAACTCACCACTCTCATCTTTTGCCGAAAGCATGTCAGTAATGAAATCCTTCTTTGGGGTACCATTCAGAATCTGCATCTTCCTCTCCTTGACAATAGCTTCAAACCGCATACGCATAGCCTTAGCGCCTCTTACACCGCGGTTGTATTTTGTCCCCGGAAGATTGATGGGAACTGCAAGCAATGCATCTTCGATCCCTTCGATCTGCTCGTTGATGATTTCGATTACTGCTACGTCGGTGATGCCTAAGAACATGCTGCATCCCAAAGCCAAAGAGTACCTCCTTGCCGCATCAGCTGTTTTGACGATCACCTAACCACACATTTGATATGAAATCACCTGAATTAATTTCTAGTAGTGTTGATTGGCTAAAATTGATTGAAATCTAGTCGAATATACCTGGCCATCCTTGGTGCAGGTCCAGTATGCATCAAGATGTTGTTTCATTACAGTGTCCATCACGCTAACGCAATCTTGAAGACCACTAACTCTGAGGATCCGTGGGAGCAGAACGTCGCGCAAAGCTTTTCCGTGCACGCCAGGAATGGGTTGATTGCTGGACTTTGGAAAGAAATCTCCCAACCGACTAGGAAACCATACCTGTGTCGGAGATCAACGAACAAAAGTGAGCATATGCAGAAAATTGAATAGTACTCCACTCATGAAAATCAGAAAATTTTGGGTTTTCTGTAGTGATAAAATTCAGATTTGAAGAAGAAATTCATTAACTTGGACTTATATCATCATTTTGAAAAAAAAAAAGATAGGAAAAATATACATCACTTGAACTTAAATGACTATACCTCAAACAACTTCCCCTCGTTAGAGAATAAAAATTGGTTGTCTTCGGCGCTGGATATTACCGCCATCGGCTCCCCAATCAGTGATGTTCTGAAAATATTGGATGAATATTTGCTCATTCGATCTGAGATGAATTCGAACTGAACCCCTTTTCGAATTTTGAGGTAAAGACTCAAAGTTTCGCCGATAAATGGAAGCCCTGATGTCCCTGGCGGAAGCCTTACACTCTTGTTTCCCACCTTAAGCATTTGAACATAGAGATATATCAATGGAATCAGAAACAATAGACAGAACAACAATTCTGAGGGTTCCATATCTAATATTTGACACAGGTACAAGATATAGAAAATGAAGGGACTTGGTGAACTATGTTTTGCTTTAGACTTTGCCAGTTATATACACATTCGCCCGAGCCTCGTACTATTTTTTAATGTTTTTTAAGGCCTTCGGACTTTGTGTGATTAGGAGGTAATCATACATTGCTTAATCTTGATTAATTTTACTCTTGAAAATGTTGTCCACGACGAATTGAATTCGTGACTCCATTTTTTGGTGTTCGCAGGAAACATACATATGTAAAAGGTTTTAATTATAGTTCATAACTGCAAAGTACTGGGAAACAATATCTCGTTGAATTAGAATTATAAAAAAAGTAAAAAGTTTTATTTGCAATACAAAAAATTTATTATGCAACGATTAGTAGTTATACGTTAATAACCCGATTGATGCAATTTAAATTTTTTTTATGATTTCTTCTAATTTGCCGTTCAAAGCTTGGTATTTCCAGCTTTTGGAAAGATCGTCTTTCAAGACACAAACTCTTCAGTTGTATACATGAATAATTAATAAAAAAAATTTATTTTTCAATGTTTGTTAGTATTATAGTTATTTATATTTCGCTTTTTGATTGCTTTCAGTTGATTTTCGCATGACCTACTCCATCCGTCACAAGATTATTGGTCTGTTTTACTTTTTCAAAGTCAAACTTGATAAAATTTGATTTTAAATATAAATTAATATATGTATAAAAAAATGTCATGTAAGATATTGTTTGATTCATCTTAACATCTATTTCTAAATATCAATTTTGATACAGAAATGTTATATGTAGCTAGAGACATTGATAGTCAAACTTAATCATTGAATAGCGTAAAAAAATAAATATATTAATAATTATGGAACGGGGAGAGTATATAATTTGCACAACCCTTCATTTCTGCATTTCAAAAGATTACAAATATTTGAGGAACAGAAATATAATACTGTCATAAGAAGCACGATCCCAATTGTTGTGCGGAATACCCGAGAAAGAACAAGCAAAGAAAATAAAGCAAAAAAAACAAGACACCAACATTTTACGTGGTTCACCAATTGGCTACATCTACGGCCGATCAAGATCGGATTCCACTAGAGAGAAAGGCCAGAATTACAGATTTCCTACTCTCTACCAATCCTATCTCTTACAGGTTACAATAAAAGACGAGACACTATATATATAGTCCTCTCCACCTTAAACCCTAACGACTTTGGGCTCAGAAACAATCTGTCGAAGCGGCTAATACGTATTCAAGGCATACCAACACCAATCATTGATAAAATCTGGCACAAGCAGGAGCAAATTAACAAGTAAAATACTTTTTTTCTAGCCTCGCATTTCGACGCCCATACACAAAGACGAGGATCGCAATTTAATTACGAAAATGAATTGAAGAAAATGTTGTCGGGTTGAACAACGAGGTGGAAAAAGTAATAAGGCAACGACCACCAAACATCGCCCGACGGTCTCGCAACGAAACGATAGATTAAATGGTTAAGAATGTATCATGGAGTTTTAAATAAAAATTTTAAAAGTTTAGCAGCTGTGCAATTTAATTAATTTACATTTAATTTTAAGTATAAATATCAATATTTCCTATACTTCTCCTATTATTTTCCGATATTTTCTCTCTCCTTTCATTTCTTCTCTATCACAACTGCCTCCTCCTTCTCTCTCCTCTCCATTTCTTTTCAATTTTTCTTCAATTTAACCGCTCATTTTGTCCATTTTCTTCCATATTTCTTGCGCATGGAAGAACGTAGGGACTAGATGAATGCAAACAGTGGTTTGCGATGAAGCAGAGAAGATGCGCTTCACTTTCCGGCTGCCGAACACTATACAACCTTTGTTTCGTGTTTATCTTCAAAGGTAATGTCTTAACTCAGTTTTTTATGCTTTTTTGTTTTGTTTTTTGTTGCTTTTTTTGGTTCATGTGATTTTCTAGGGTTTATGTTGTTCATTGTGTTAATATTTCGGGATTTATCTATTTTTTGTGTTTAGTGAGTTGTTATTACGAATTTGTGCTAATATTTGTGTTAGTGCTGCTTCTTAGTTGTCTAAGAATATTTGCATCACTGCTGCTGCAATGGAGAAGAAAGGAGGATTTGTCAGTTTTCTTAATTTTCAACAGTGATGTTTTAGGTAAAGGTATTGATGTTTCTCGTCTTCACCTTGATGTTTCATGTTTTAGGCTTTATGTATTGTAATCTGTGTTGGTGTGATGTTATAATTTCAGTGTTTGATACTTGTGGTGTTTTCATGCTTAAGTGTGCAATTGATGTTCAGTTTTGATTGTGTGTGATATTTTAGGGGTTTGTTACGATTTGTGCTACTTTTTGTGTTATTGTTGATGTTTCTTAGATGTCTAAGAATGCTTGCCCACTGTTGCCCGCAGTGGAGAAGGAAAGATGATCTGTAAAGAAATTTATTTTGCAGATGTGATGTTTTAAATTTTGTTGTTGATGTCTAAGGTTTTATGTTTGATCTTTCATGTTTAGGTTTTAAGTACTGTAATATATGTTGGTGTGATGATTCAATTTCAGTATTGGTGTTTGTAGTGTTTTAAGTGTGCAATTGATGTTCTGTTTTGTTGTTTTGATTGTTCAATTTTGATGTTCAACCTTTCATGCTTATGCTTATGTGTTTTAATTTAAGTATTTTATGTTTGTAACGTTTTAAGCGTGCAATTGATGTTCGTTTTTGTTGTTTTGATTGTGTGTGTGATATCTTAGGGTTTTGTTACTATTTGTGCTAATTTTTGTGTTATTGTCGTTGTTTCTTAGATGTCTAAGAGCACTTGCCAACTGTTGCTGCATTTGAAAATGAAGTAGGAACTATAAGTTTTTTTTTCCAGCAGTGATGTTTGAGATACAATTATTGATGTTTTTGGTTTTATATTGGAGCTTTCATGTTTAAGTTCTAAGTATTTTTTATGTGTGTTGGTATAATGTTATAATTTCAATGTTTGATGCTTGTTGAGTTTTCATATTTAAGTATGCAACCGATGTTCAGTTTTATTTTTTTGATATTTTAGTGTGTACTGTTTGATGTTTTTAAATTTTGAGATTAATGTTTTAAATACT
Organism: Rubia yunnanensis; assembly: GCA_037428765.1. NCBI lineage: Eukaryota > Viridiplantae > Streptophyta > Magnoliopsida > Gentianales > Rubiaceae > Rubia > Rubia yunnanensis. The sequence continues at coordinate 110,296,282 of CM075065.1, read as the reverse complement.
GTGTTTGATTTTCTCAATATAGTTGTCAATGATATTATGTACGCTATTGTGATGTTTTAATTTCAGATATTGATGTTTTAATTGTATGTGATCTTTTATATTATTTCACAGGAATACTTTCCATGTCTGAGCTCTACGATGCAATTGATGAGTTAATTAAAAAAAAGACAATGAGGAACCATGGTCTTGAAGATGTTCCCTTGAACATAGAATTGTAGTCGACGTTTGATCTTTGCATTGATAGAGCATGAGAGTCGCCCTCTTCAAAACAAACAAGAGAAGACAAGTTTGTGAAAAAGCCAACGGCGAAGGGAAACAAGTTGGGAAAAAATAGATTTTGATTGTTTAGGATGTGTTTGACAATAATTTTTCAGTTATGATGGTTGATTGTTAGTGTTAGTATTGAGGCACTTGATTGGAATTGATGTTTTACCTTGATTTGAATTTTTCTAGTTTTTATGTTTGCAGATTTTTAGGGCATTTGAATCCTTTTGTAATAAATTATATTTGATGGTTCAATAGTTATGTCGATTGACATTTTCACATGCTAACGTAAAACTTCAAATTAAAGTTTCCCACTTTTATATGCTAATTTTATATGTATTTGTACGTTGTGACATTGATGATTCAGTGAATACCTTCGATTTTGAGTTGTTAGTGTATGATGTTTAATCAAATTCTCATCAGTACTTGTGTAAAACAAACAAAAAAAAAGAATTTGATGTTTTATTACTTTAATTTGATGTGAATATATTTTAGTGTATTTACTTGATGTTTAACTATCTTTATTTTATCTATATATTTAGAATTTATTTGATGTTTAATTATAATTTAGTGTACTTTTTTGTATTTTAGTTTGATGTATAACTATTTTAGTGTATTTATTTGATGGTTTAGAGTTTTAAGGCAAAATCTTGGGAAAGACGGTCTTTCCATAGGTTTATGGAAATACGAGGTTTAATTAGAATAATAAAAGATAAAATGTCTTAGTTGCAATATTAAAATTTTAGTAAATTTTATAACCCGGCTCATGCAACCCAAAAGTTTTATCTTCATTTCTTCTAGTTTACACTTTAAACCTTGGTGTTTCCATAACTTATGGAAATACTGTCTTTCAAGAGACGGACTGGTAGAGTTTTTAATTGATGTTGTTTAATTTTAAATTGATGTGAAATTAAATAGATGTAAATTATATGGATATCGGCCCAACAACAATTTTATGTTTTTAGTTCAAATGAAATGATTTCGACCCATTCTTTTTTGTTTGTTTCGACCCATTCCCTTCACCGGATTCCAACCTTGACGTCGATCGGATTCCCTTCACCAAAAATCGCTTGCGACGCTGCCGTTGACGTCGCTATCCACTGGAAACCAATCGGGACGCTGCCGACGAAGATTCCCTCGCAACCAACATCTGCAAACCTGGGTTTTGGCCCGATGATTCAATCTGAATTCAACCAGCGACATTTCTTCTCCCTTTCATTAGAGAATTTCTCCCCGGTGCGACTAGATCCGATGTTAATATCCCGTGAATTCATCGCCTTGATGCCTGAACTTCTACCCTCTTTATTCCCGACCTAATTCCGACAGAGTCCCGATTGTCTCCGCCAAAATATCACCGGCGAATTCTCCGATAGGAATCCTTTTTCTGAGAAATCCATCGCGACCGAGCAATTATCCGACCATGCAAGCCGTCAGCCATCACTGGCGAACCAGAGAACCGAGAAGACCAGAGTCCGAGCGGCAGATTCTTAGGGTTCCGATGCCGGCGACGAGCTTCAAGCGGAGAGGAAAAAGTATTTCTTAACATTTGCGATTCAGTCACTTCAAAGCTTCTTTTAAATATAACCCCAAAAACAAAATAATAGTAATTTAACCCATAAATTTGATTTGCTCCTATTTCATAGTTCTATAATCCCTAATTAGTCCTTGTTCATGCCGTAAGATGGACTTGCAGGAGACCGACTCAACATCAAATACATTTACTAGAAAATTCGAACAAAATTTATTTGTATTTTGATTCCAAATATAAAAACTTCGTCTCCTATTTCTACATTATTTGCAATTAGTCCTCAGTAGTATTCTAATAAGAGAATCTTGTAGGAGACAACCTCAAGAGAGTAGGATTGCAATTTATTAATTTTTTAAAATAATTAAAATTTCATACTCCGTATGCTGGTTTTTCATAAACAAATTAAATTAAATATTTTCTTTTCACTTCTTCAAATAAAATATATATTTTTCTCAAACATCTAATAAAAGAGAATGGGAGGAAAAGTCTTAAATTTATTGAGATGTATTGTGATTTATTAGGATCATTTTCTTTTGAGCTAGTAGCCTTTGGTCTCTTATACAATGCTATATGTAGAAGCCTTTCATGATGAATAAAATCAACTGTTCATATTTATATGGTATCAGAGTTAAAATCCTGAAAAAATATTATAATCCTAAAACCCAAAAATTACCTTCGCCTCCAGTTTTGCCAACCAATAGCCGATGTTGAAACTACCAGTTTGACCGGCGAAAACACTAGTTCCGATGTTAAAGAAGCAGTTGCCACCAGCACAGCGGTCGATCTCGCCGCCATGCAGGATAAAGTTGTTGCCGCAGCTAATGTAGTAGCTGCCACCAAAGCCCCCCAATGCCGATTAGATTCGTGCCAAAACCACTGCCGCTAACGCCTCCTCACGACTTCTTACCTCTTTGTTTTCCTTCATGCTTCAGATTACCCTACTCATATAATTTTTACAGTGATTATGAAAGGCGACATTTACCAGGAATGGATTTCAACCATTCACAATGCTTTCTGTGGAAGGCGAAAGCTAGGGTTCTTGGATGGATCCAGTACTAGTCTGGATGTTACTTCTTTGGATCATGAAAATTGGTTCATTGTTAACTCAACTTATTGGATGGATTCTTCAAACCATTGAGCCATCTCTTCGGTTATCCATCACTTATCACGATACCACTAAAGAAATTTGGGATGATCTTGCTCAACACTTTTCGATTGGTAGTAGTCCCTGACTTATGCATAGTTGCCCTGATCTTGAAAATTGCCACTAGAGCGGACAACAAATTGCTACTTATTATAGGAGATGCAAGAAATTGTGGGATGGTTTGAGCACTCATCTTTGACCATGTGTTTGTAATTGCAAGAATTGTACCCGCTAATATGGCCATTGATCGTGAGAATGAAATTGCTCATCAATTTCTCATTGTTTTGGATGAGAGTTACATCAAATTTTTCGTTCGAACATCATGCCTCAAAAACCGTTGCTTCCTCTTATTCGCAGTTACACCTAAGTAGTTCACGAGAAGCATCACAAGATCATCATAGATTCTCGTAATTTTTAGATTGACTCAATGGCGCTTGCTACTCCAGCCCAACATAGCCCCTCAGGTGTCAATTCTTCCCAAAGTCAAGCTGATCGTAAGAATCTGTTGTGCACTCACATAATGTTAACACTTTGATATGAATCCCCTTGCGAAGAATCTGGATTGCAGAATTAAGATCTTTGACAAAACAAGGGAACTCACAAACCCTTCAATGCCGCACAAAATTCAAGTTCTAGCCCTTGGGGGTACACTCAATTTTGACTCGCTCTCTAACTAGCCCTGAGGATCAGATTACAAGGTTTATGATACTTAACTAGCCTCCGGGGTTAAGCAACAATGGAATAACTCACAAGCAAATAGTATGAACTCAAAATGTTGTATTTTGATTGATAAATGTGGTGTTAGGTAAAAATAATGTTGAAAACCACCCCTATTTATAGTACATAGGTATGGTCTTCAAAAATACAAAAAAGAAATGGAAAAGGATTATGACAGCTTTAAGAAGCTAAAATCATATTTAACTAGACTGCCTAAAATAAATGACTATATTCTTCAAGATAAATCTTGAATGAGCGTTGCCTTATCTAATCATACAAAATCTAATTATAATCAAATCAGAACTGAATATTCTAAACCCTAAAATAAAGCATAGCCGAAAGAAAACTCTTCTACGCCAATATGGCAGAGTTAATGTTCCTTATTATAAAATAAAATAAATTTCAAATGATCACAATACCTTATTAAAAAATCCAGTAGGGAAAAAGAGTATAGTGTTATCTTCTAAAAATTATTATTAATAAAAATAAATAAAGAAAATCTAATTCGTATCATTCCCTCCGAGGTCAAAAAGTTTTTCCCTAGAAACGTGAACAATCTTAAAAAATAAAAGGAGATAAACGTCCCATGCCATCCCTGCAAAATTCTGCTAATAAACTGTGATTGTACGCGAACTAGGGAGTGACTGGATGCTGATGTGGGTCTTAACTCGCAAGACAAGAACTACTGGCGAGAAAATCAAATAACCCGTGAGAACTTGATAAAACCGCGATAATTTTGTGAACTCTTGATATAATGGTTGACTTACGATATGAAGATATAGATCAAGAGCTGAGCGCATGAGATAGATGTGCCTCAACTGTCTCGTGCATGGTATTCACATGCCCGGTTGGTGGCACTCGCGTTTGTGCCACACGCCGATTGTCTTCTTTGTTGAACTGCTTGCTGAAATTCTTTTAGTCGGACTATATCTTCACCGGAGCTAAAGCTCACTCCTGAAGAGCCTAGAGACGACCGAGAGTACAAAGGCAGCAGGCCCAATTAGTGTTGACGTGAATTAGTGGTGATCAAGGGTGGAACAATTGATACGGATTAAAATTGTGAATCGGTGCTTTAAGATCCATGGTTTTCCGGATTGGTACACCGAAGGATGTGGATCAGAGAATGGACAGAAATAGCTGCAGCAACCTAGGAAATGAAATGCATCACCGCTCACCCATCAGGTGCAGCCACTAATGCGACTCAGACTGCCATTGCCTCTAATATGACGACTCCCGTCGATCACCCTTGATCGATTGGTGGTGGGCCCCACTTTGTCCGATGCCCAGTGGAATTCGAATTTGAATTTAATTTCTAAATTACATAAACCCATTGACAATATATCAGGTAAGTCTTCTTTTCCTTGGATTCTTAATTCTGAAGCTTCCTATCATATGACCGATGACAAGGATCTTCGGCGTGATATTACCTCTGCTGGATACATTGATGTTATTTTGCCTATGGAACTATATAGACTATTGTACATGAAGGCACTCCACATCTTGGGAATATTGTTTTGCCTCATGTTTTACTCATCCACGAATAACATTGCAATTTATTAGTTTTTGCCAAGTTACTTTCTACCCTTAACTGTCTAGCCGTTTTTAGCAAAAATATATGCATATTACAAAACATTAGCTCGAGGACAGTGATTGGTGTGGGTGAACAGCAGGGTGGAGTATATTTGCTTTGCCTGCTCAAACAGTTTTTGGCTCCGTTGCACTTACCGGTTGTTTCTCTTGTCTCCAAGTCATCTGTTTCTGCGAGCCTTTGGTCATCAATGATTTGGTCATCTTTCCACTTCAGTGTTGTCTTCTATTTCTTTTAATCAAGAAATTCATTTAGATTTACTGTCCCTTTCTCTGTCTTTCATCGAGCAAAACAATCTAGGAATAGTTTTCCTTTAAGTTCAAATAAAACTACTCAATCTTTCAAGTTAGTTCATTGTGATGTTTGGGTGCCTTACAACACACATTTAACTAGTGGAGCTTTTTATTTATTAACTATTGTTGATGACCACTCTAGAGCCTTTTGGGTTTATCTACTTGTTTCTAAATAAGAACTTGCTACCAGATTCATGGAATTTTGTGCTCTTATCGCTTGGTAATTGAGACACCATATTTTTAAAGTTCGAGCAGACAATAGCACTGCATTTTTACTCCTACGGTCTTACTTTGATGAAACAAAATTTTGTTTGATACTTCTTCTATTGATACTGTTGGTATGCCTTGAATATGTATTAGCTGCTTTGACAGGTTAGTACGGGGATCTCATTGCCCTGTCAGCGAGTCGAGGGGTCCAGGGGGGCAGAGTCGCCCCCGGTCCGACGGTATAGCTTGTCTCTTTATTGGACTGCTGTTGATTTGGGCCGAATTGTGTTTTGGCCCAATTTGTTAGGGTTTAGTGGAGACATCATATAAAGTGTCTCTCTCCTCTCTGTAAACATTAATTCTGATATAGTGAATCCGTCTCCCGTGGATGTAGCCAAATTGGTGAACCACGTAAATCTTGTGTCTTGTTATTTTCGTTCATATTTTCTGTTCTTTCTCCATTCCGTACAACAAACTGGTATCAGAGCGGGGCTGATCGGGGAGAATGATGTCTAGGTTGAACGTGAAGATCGACAAGTTTACTGGGAGAAACAGTTTCAGTTTATGGCAGATCAAGATACGAGCTTTGCTGAAACAACAAGGTTTGTGGACTCCGCTGATGAAGGATTTCGCGAGCAGTTCTGGCGATGTGGTGGGTCTGGAAGAAAAGGCACACTCGACGATTATGCTGTGTCTCGCGGACGAAATCATCACTGAGGTCTCAGATCAGGAAACTGCTGCACAACTGTGGCTGAAGTTGGAGAGTTTGTATATGATGAAATCTCTAACCAAGCTGCTTCTGAAACAATGCCTCTTCAGTCTCCGAATGCAGGAAGGTACGCAACTCAGAGACCATCTAGAGCAATTGAATACTTTGTTATTAGAATTTCGAAATATAGATGTGAAAATTGAAGATGAAGATGCTGCTTTGATTTTGCTAGTGTCTTTACCGCTTTCGTATGAGAATTTTGTTCAGTCATTTATTGTTGGTAAAGATTCCGTGTCTCTGGAGGAAGTTAGATCCTCTCTCCATAGTAGAGAGTTGCGACATAAGGCAAACGGTACAGGTACAGAAAGTCAGGCCTCTGGCTTGTTTGCTAGTGACGGAAACACAAAGGGAAAGGGAACCGGCAGTAAGAAGAAGGGCAAGAAGTCATCTTCAAAGGGTCCCAAGGCCAATGATGTTTGTAACTACTGTAAGGAGAAGAGGGTTATTATGAGCAGGGACGTTGTCTTTGATGAAAATTCTTTGCTTAGATCTATGGTGAAGCTCACAGTTGTGCTAGAAACTAGTGGAGTTGATAAACAGGTGGAGCTTGATGTCACTCAAGGTGAAAATAGATTGGAACAATTTGAGGTGGATCAAGAGCCACAGACAGAATCTGAGATACCGGAATCTCCACCACCAGATCCTCAACCATCAGGAGCTACAGTCTGCAGTTTAGCTCGGGACCGACCCAGGAGGGTTGGAGTTGGGGCGCCCAAGAGATATAGGTTTGAGGATATGGTGGGTTATGCACGACAGGTTGCTGAGGAGGTGGATACTCATGAGCCATCCACCTACAGAGAAGCTGTTTCAGGTACTGATGCTGACAAATGGTTTGTAGCAATGGGAGATGAGATGGAGTCCCTCCAGAAGAATCAGACATGGGATTTGGTTCAACAGCCTCAAGGGAGAAAGGTTATCACTTGCAAATGGGTTTTCAAGAAAAAGGAAGGGATATCACCTACAGAGGGAGTCAAGTACAAGGCTAGAGTTGTTGCTAGAGGTTTCAGTCAGAGAGAGGGAGTAGATTACAATGAGATTTTCTCACCAGTGGTCAGACACACTTCCATCAGGGTGTTGCTAGTTATAGTGACACATCAGGATTTGGAGCTTGAACAACTTGATGTGAAGATCGCTTTTCTACATGGAGAGTTGGAGGAAGAGATATACATGACTCAGCCGGATGGTTTCCAAGTTCCTGGCAAGGAAAAATATGTTTGCAAGTTGAAGAAGTCCTTATATGGGCTTAAGCAGCTCCGAGGCAGTGGTACAAGAGATTTGACAGCTACATGCTTGAGTTGGGCTACACAAGGAGTTCATATGATTGTTGTGTCTACTACAGCAAGTTGAGAGATGAGTCATTCATTTATCTGGTGCTTTATGTAGATGACATGTTGATAGCCTCAAAGAGTAAGCATGAGGTTCAGAAGTTGAAAGGACATCTTAGTGCTGAGTTTGAGATGAAGGATCTGGGTGCAGCTCGGAAGATACTAGGAATGGAGATTCTTAGGGATCGAAGTCAGCGGAAGCTTTTCTTGTTACAGAAAGGCTACATTCAGAAAGTGATGGCTAGGTTTGGCATGTCTACAGCGAAGCCTATAGACACTCCTAGTGCTGCAAATATCCATCTCACCACCATGTTTGCTCCTCAGTCAGACGAGGAGAAAGAGTATATGTCTCGGGTTCCTTATGCCAGCGTGGTGGGGAGTTTGATGTAGCTATGGTTTGCACGAGGCCAGATTTAGCACAGGCAGTCAGTGTTGTGAGCAGGTTCATGGAGCAACCGGGAAAGGAACATTGGCAAGCTGTGAAGAGGATTTTCAGGTATCTTAGAGGTACGTCTGATGTGGGTCTCATTTATGGAGGTGATACCAAGTGCTTAGTTACAGGCTACTCTGATTCTGATTTATGCTGGTGATGTTGACACGAGAAGATCGATGACTGGTTATGTATTCACTTTGGGAGGTTCTGTGGTTAGTTGGAAGGCGACTTTGCAACCTACAGTGACATTTTCTACTACGGAAGCAGAGTACATGGCTCTGACAGAGGCTGCAAAGGAGGGAATATGGCTGAAAGGGCTGGTTAGTGATCTTGGTCTACATCATGATCAGGCTACTGTGTATTGTGACAGCTTGAGTGCAATCTGCCTAGCCAAAGACCAGGTCCATCATGAGAGGACCAAGCATATTGATGTCAGATATCATTTCCTGAGGAGTGAGAGGAGAATCAGGGTGAAGAAAGTGGGAACTGCTGACAACCCCGCTGATATGTTCACCAAACCTATTCCACATAGCAAGTTTCAACATTGTTTGGACTTGCTGAACATCAGAGCTGATTAGGTGCTCTATGGGCAGTCCCGGGAGTGGAGGGATAAGTCTGTTCATCTGGCACTGTAATGGTGCATCTGGAGTTTCTGCTTTGAGGATTCAAGTCAAGGTGGAGATTTGTTGGTATGCCTTGAATACGTATTAGCTGCTTCGACAGGTTAGTACGGGGATCTCGCTCATTGTGATGTTTGGGTGCCTTACAACACACATTTAACTAGTGGAGCTTTTTATTTATTAACTATTGTTGATGACCACTCTAGAGCCTTTTGGGTTTATCTACTTGTTTCTAAATAAGAACTTGCTACCAGATTCATGGAATTTTGTGCTCTTATCGCATGGTAATTGAGACACCATATTTTTAAAGTTCGAGCAGACAATAGCACTACATTTTTACTACTATGGTCTTACTTTGATGAAACAAAATTTTGTTTGATACTTCTTCTATTGATACTATTGGTATGCCTTGAATATGTATTAGGTTCTTTGACAGGTTAGTACGGGGATCTCACTGCCCGGTCAGCGAGTCGGGGGGTCCAGGGGGGCGGAGCGCACCCTGGCCTGGGGGTCCAGGGGGGCGGAGTCGCCCACGGTCCGACGGTATAGCTTGTCTCTTTATTGGACTGCTGTTGATTTGGGCCGAATTGTGTTTTGGCCCAGCTTGTTAGGGTTTAGTGGAGACAGCATATAAAGTGTCTCTCTCCTCTCTGTAAACATTAATTCTGATATAGTGAATCCGTCTCCCATGGATGTAGCCAAATTGGTGAACCACGTAAATCTTATGTCTTGTTATTTTCGTTCATATTTTCTGTTCTTTCTCCATTCCGCACAACAGATACACCTCAGCAGCTGATCGTGTTGAGCCTAAGCGTCGACATCTTCTTAAACTTGCTCATGCTCTTCGGCTTATCAGATCAACCACACTCCTACTCCACTGCTTAACTGAAAAAACTCCTTATCAATTACTCATGTTCGTGAACCAAAATTTCACTCCTCTAGGTGTTTGGTTGTCTATGCTTTGCTGCTCAAGTTCCTCAACTTCAAGATAAATTTCTATCTCGAAGTTGCTGATGTGTCCTTCTTGGTTATTCTACAGGTAAAAAGGCATGGCATGTTTATCATCTAGATTCTCGATATTTGTTCAACGACCGTGATGTTGTGTTTTATGAAAACTAGTTTCCCTTTGCCCATGTTTTTTATTTGGATCCCAAGCTCAAGCTCCTGAATAATGCCATCTTGTAATCTGCACCACCATACCCATTGCTGATTCTTCTTTCCAATGTCGAACTCACACCGAGTCTCCATTCGCTATGTTGCTTGTCACCAATTGCAGCCATACCGCTTGTCGCCGATCAACCGATGTGTGTCGACCGGTTCTCGTCCGCTACTCCTAGCACCACGTCGAAGCTGCTATCATCCGATTGTTGTGTTATCACTGATCAGAGATGCCATCGTCTTATAGGCGCGTTGTCACTAATCCCGCCACCTTTTTTGAACTTCCAGTCTCGAAATCCCACGAGGTCAAACTGCTAGCTATTGTTACCTTGGACGAGAAGAATTTTGAGCCTAAGTTTGAGATGACGCCTGTATTTCTTCGACAGAGTTTGCATGCTCGTCGTCTACCTGCTAATTTATAAGATTATGTCTAATTGGCCATCTCCAAAAATAACCCCTATTGCTGCACAATCCTTTCCACATTCGTCAGTGTTCTCAGGTATTACTTATCCTATTGATGATTATGTATCATGTGATAAATTTTTAGTTTCAAACTCTATATTTTTGGGTGTAGTGACTTCTAGCACATATCCTTCTTCATTCACTAAAGTCTCTCGCTTTGAGCATCGGCAAGTAGCAATGCTGGAGGAAATTGATGCTCTTTAAACGTAATAACACTTGTGTTATATCCCCTCTCTCACCTAGTAAGTCTGCTATTGGTTGTAAGTAGCTCTTTCATACTAAATACAAGTCGGAGGGTTCTATTGAGCGTTAAAAATCTCATCTTTTTGTTCTCAAAAATCATTAAATTGAGGGGACAGACTATACTGAAACTTTTGCTCGTGTTGCTAGGAGGAGTTATGTTTAAATATTTCTTTCTATGTTGTAATTAAGATATCCATCAGTTGGATGTTCATAATGCATTTTTACATAGCAACCTTGAGGAGGAGGTGTACATGCGCTCTATTCTGGGTTATATTTGTTGTGCGGAATGGAGAAAGAACAGAAAATATGAACGAAAATAACAAGACACAAGATTTACGTGGTTCACCAAATTTTGGCTACATCCACGGGAGACGGATTCACTATATCAGAATTAATGTTTACAGAGAGAAGAGAGACACTTTATATGCTGTCCCCACTAAACCCTAACAAACTGGGCCAAAACACAATTCGGCCCAAATCAACAGCAGTCCAATAAAGAGACAAGCTATACCGTCGGACCGGGGACGACTCTGCCCCCCGGACCAACCTATCAAAGCAGCTAATACGTATTCAAGGCATACCAACAAATCTCCACCTTGACTTGAATCCTCAAAGCAGAAACTCCAGACGCACCATTACAGTGCCAGATGAACAGACTTCTCCCTCCACTCCCGGGACTGCCCATAGAGCACCTAATCAGCTCTGATGTTCAGCAAGTCCAAACAATGTTGAAACTTTCTATGTGGAATAGGTTTGGTGAACATATCAGCGGGGTTGTCAGCAGTTCCCACTTTCTTCACCCTGATTCTCCTCTCACTCCTTAGGAAATGATATCTAACATCAATATGCTTGGTCCTCTCATGATGGACCTGGTCCTTGGCTAGGCAGATTGCACTCAAGCTGTCACAATACACAGTAGCCTGATCATGATGTAGACCAAGATCACTAACCAGCCCTATCAGCCATATTCCCTCCTTTGCAGCCTCTGTCAGAGCCATGTACTCTGCTTCCGTAGTAGAAAATGTCACTGTAGGTTGCAAAGTCGCCTTCCAACTAACCACAGAACCTCCCAAAGTGAATACATAACCAGTCATCGATCTCCTCGTGTCAACATCACCAGCATAATCAGAATCAGAGTAGCCTGTAACTAAGCACTCGGTATCACCTCCATAAATGAGACCCACATCAGACGTACCTCTAAGATACCTGAAAATCCTCTTCACAGCTTGCCAATGTTCCTTTCCCGGTTGCCCCATGAACCTGCTCACAACACTGACTGATTGTGCTAAATCTGGCCTCGTGCAAACCATAGCATACATCAAACTCCCCACCACGCTGGCATAAGGAACCCGAGACATATACTCTTTCTCCTCGTCTGACTGAGGAGAAAACATGGTGGTGAGATGGATATTTGCAGCACTAGGAGTGTCTATAGGCTTCACTGTAGACATGCCAAGCCTAGCCAACACTTTCTGAATGTAGCCTTTCTGTGACAAGAAAAGCTTCCGCTGACTTCGATCCCTAAGAATCTCCATTCCTAGTATCTTTCGAGCTGCACCCAGATCCTTCATCTCAAACTCAGTACTAAGAAGTCCTTTCAACTTCTGAACCTCATGCTTACTCTTTGAGGCTATCAACATGTCATCTACATAAAGCACCAGTTAAATGAATGACTCATCTCTCAACTTGCTGTAGTAGACACAACAATCAGATGAATTCCTTGTGTAGCCCAACTCAAGCATGTAGCTGTCAAATCTCTTGTACCACTGCCTCGGAGACTGCTTAAGCCCATATAAGGACTTCTTCAACTTGCAAACATATTTTTCCTTGCCAGGAACTTGGAAACCATCTGGCTGAGTCATGTATATCTCTTCTTCCAACTCTCCATGTAGAAAAGCGGTCTTCACATCAAGTTGTTCAAGCTCCAAATCCTGATGTGTCACTATAACTAGCAACACCCTCATGGAAGTGTGTCTGGCCACTGGTGAGAAAATCTCATTGTAATCTACTCCCTCTCTCTGACTGAAACCTCTAGCAACAACTCTAGCCTTGTACTTGACTCCCTCTGTAGGTGATATCCCTTCCTTTTTCTTGAAAACCCATTTGCAAGTGATAACCTTTCTCCCTTGAGGCTGTTGAACCAAATCCCATATCTGATTCTTCTGGAGGGACTCCATCTCATCTCCCATTGCTACAAACCATTTGTCAGCATCAGTACCTGAAACAGCTTCTCTGTAGGTGGATGGCTCATGAGTATCCACCTCCTCAGCAAACTGTAGTGCATAACCCACCATATCCTCAAACCCATATCTCTTGGGCGCCCCAACTCCAACCCTCCTGGGTCGGTCCCGAGCTAAACTGCGGACTGTAGCTCCTGATGGTTGAGGATCTGGTGGTGGAGATTCTGGTATCTCAGATTCTGTCTGTGGCTCTTGATCCACCTCAAATTGTTCCAATCTATTTTCACCTTGAGTGACTTCAAGCTCCACTTGTTTATCAACTCCACTAGTTTCTGGCACAACTGTGGGCTTCACCATAGATCTAAGCAAAGAATTTTCATCAAAGACAATGTCCCTGCTCAGAATAACCCTCTTCTCAGATGGAGACAATATCCTGGAGCCTTTAACTCCATCTCCATAACCCACAAAGACACCCTTCTTGGCTCGGGGCTCTAACTTACCATCACTAAAATGATAATAAGATGTACAACAAAAAAATTTTAACTTGGAGTAATGAACAACTTTACCTTACCACAACTCCATAGGTATTTTGCACTCTATACCCATGTGAGGCCCGCGGTTGATCAAGTAACAAGCTGTACTCACCGCCTCTGCCCAGAATCTCCTTTCCAATCCAGCATTAGAGAGCATGCACCTCGCTCTCGCCAGCAATGTCTGATTCATCCGCTCAGCTACGCCATTCTGCTGTGGCGTATTCCTGACTGTATGATGACGGGCAATCCCTTCATCTCTACAAAACTGATCAAACTCAGACGAGCAGAATTCCAGCCCGTTATCAGTTTGAAGCCTCTTGATCTTCTTCCCGGTCTGATTCTCCACCAAAGCTTTCCACTCCTTAAACTTCGAGAAAGCTTCACTCTTATGTTTCATCATGATAACCCAAGTCATCCTTGAGTAATCATCAATCAGAGAAACAAAGTACCTGTGACCTCCCAATGACTCAACTCGGGAAGGTCCCCAACAATCAGAATGAATGTAATCCAATGTGCCCTTTGTTCTATGAATCGCCTTAGGAAACTTGCTGCGGTGATGCTTCCCAAAAACACAATGCTCACAGAAGTCCAAGCTCTTGACCTTGTGGCCACCGAGAAGATCATACTTCGACAGAATCTGCATCCCTCTTTCACCCATGTGACCAAGCCTCATCTGCCATAACTTAGTCATATCATCCTGGTGAACCTCCAAAGATGCAACATTAATAGAATCCATAACCGTGGAACCTTGTAGAAAATACAAAGTACCATGCAGAACACCTTTCAGAGCCAACCTAGAACCTTTGCAGACACACAGAACTCCATCACTCCCTGAGTAGATGAAACCCTTTCTATCCAACGTAGGAAGAGAAATCAGATTCTTTGTCATCAATGGAACATGCCTGACATCATTCAAAGTACAGAAACTACCATCATGCGTCCTGATTTTGATTGAACCAATCCCAATTACCTTGCACGCAACACCATTTTCCGTAGTAACGATGCCCTCAGCTTACTCATAAGTTGAGAAATAATCTCTCCTTGGTCATATATGGTAAGATGCCCCAGAATCAAGAAACCACGCATTAGGATGATTATTTTTCCCAGTAGCAGCTAGAGCAAAATCATCTTCAGAACTGAAATCCCCTTCAGCCACAGCAGCAGTACCAGATATACTCCCAGATTTACTAGCCTTCTTCGGACACTCCTTTTTCCAATGCCCCTTCTCCTTAAAGTAGTTACAAACATCATTTTCCTTGGGACCCTTTGAAGATGACTTCTTGCCCTTCTTCTTACCGCCGGTTCCCTTGCCCTTTATGTTTCCGCCACTAGCAAACAAGCTAAAGGCCTGACTTTCTGTACCTGTACTGTTTGCCTTATGTCGCAACTCTCTACTATGGAGAGAGGATCTAACTTCCTCCAGAGACACGGAATCTTTACCAACAATAAATGACTGAACAAAATTCTCATACAAAAGCGGTAAAGACACTAGCAAAATCAAAGCAGCATCTTCATCATCAATTTTCACATCTATATTTCGCAATTCTAATAACAAAGTATTCAATTGCTCTAGATGGTCTCTGAGTTGCGTACCTTCCTGCATTCAGAGACCGAAGAGGCGTTATTTCAGAAGCAGCTTGTTGGTTAGAGATTTCGTCATATACAAACTCTCCAACTTCAGCCACAGTTGTGCAGCAATCTCCTGATCTGAGACCTCAGTGATGATTTCGTCCGCGAGACACAGCATAATAGTCGAGTGTGCCTTTTCTTCTAGACCCACCACATCGCCAGAACTGCTCGCGAAATCCTTCGTCAGCGGAGTCTACAGCCCTTGTTGTTTCAGCAAAGCTCGCATCTTGATCTGCCATAAACTGAATCTGTTTCTCCCAGTAAACTTGTCGATCTTCACGTTCAACCCAGACATCTTTCTCCCCGATCAGCCCCGATCTGATGAGCCCAGAATCCGATACACCCACTATGGATCTCACCGGAAAAAGAAACTGCTCTGATACCAGTTTGTTATGCGGAATGGAGAAAGAACAGAAAATATGAACGAAAATAACAAGACACAAGATTTACGTGGTTCACCAAATTTTGGTTACATCCACGGGAGACGGATTCACTATATCAGAATTAATGTTTACAGAGAGAAGAGAGACACTTTATATGCTGTCTCCAGTAAACCCTAACAAACTGGGCCAAAACACAATTCGGCCCAAATCAACAGCAGTCCAATAAAGAGACAAGCTATACCGTCGGACTGGGGGCGACTCCACCCCCCGGACCCCAACGAGACCCCCGTACCAACCTGTCGAAGCGGCTAATACATATTCAAGGCATACCAACAATATGTTTTCAGCTTTTATTTTTATTTGTAAGCTTCAGATATATTTATATGATCTTTGTCAAACTCCTCGCAATTAATTAGTGAAACTGGTGGATGCTCTTGATCTGTTTGGCTTTGTACAAAGTAAGGTAGATTAATCTTTTTTTTGATATACTTGAAACTTCAATTTCTCTCATGTGCTGGTTTATGTTGATGATTTTATTATTGTTGGTGTGTTGTCTGCTCTCATGAATGAATTCAAGTTATACTTGGGTTCTTGCTTTCATCTGAAGAGCCTTGGTCCTCTTAAGTAATTTCTTAGAATTGAGATTGCTCGTAGTTCGGAGGGGATGTTTCTTTCTCAACACAAATATTCTCTTGATATTTTGTTTGATACTGGTCAATTAGCAGCCAAGCAAAAAGATTTTTCAATTTAAAACACCATGATTTGGCTTTTGCGATAGGCCCCCATTTGAGGATCATACGCACTATCATTGCCTGATTGAGAGACTGATTTATCTCACCATTGCTCGAACTAAATTAAGTTATTTTGTGCACACACTTGCTCAGTATATGCAGGAGTCACATATTACTCATTGGCATACTGTTGTACGAGTTCTTCATTATTTGAAAAATCATCCAGGTTAGGGGGACTTTTTGTTTCTACTAAGAGTTTTTTTGCGTTTAACTGCTTATTGTGATTCAGATTGGGTTACATGTTTAATCACTTGGCGGTCTATGTGTCAATATTTTGTGATTCTTGGTGAGTCGCATGTATCTTAGAAGATTAAGAAGCAACCTACAGTTTCTTGCTCCACCGTCGAATTAGAATACCACACAATGGTTGTCGTTTGTTGTGAGTTAATTTGGCTTAAGTATCTTCTTCGTACTCTTAGTGTTGGTCATTTTTCTCCGATGATCCTTTGTTATGATAGTCAGACAGTTATTCACAGTGCGGATAATCATGTTTTTCATAAGTGTAAGAAACATATTGAATTTTATTGTCATTTTATTCGGGATCTTATTCAATCTGTGAAGTTGTCACTCATCATATCGGCACCTCAAGTTAACTAGCAGACATCTTTACCAAAGCACTTGATCGTCAGCAGTTTTATTTACTTTTTCTCAATTTAGGCGGTTTGGACTTTCGCGCTCCAACTTGAGAAGGAGTATTGGGATAAAAATTGATAAATTAGGATATTTTGTAAATATTTTATAATATTCTTTTCCTGCTAGATTAAGGTATAGAAACTAATGTAGGAATGGCTCCTTTATCATACCACGTAAGGCATATTTCAGGTGTCTTCTCTGGCTCTAACTCTAATCGTACAACGATTAAAGGCGGTTGAAAAACTGCCTTTTATTGGATCTGAATTAGGTTCCGAATTCGGAACTTGTATCAAAGGGTCTAAAATAGTGCTATTGGAAACCAATATCCGTTTCTGGTAGTCTTTAAGTGAGGCAAGAGACAAAAAATATAGAAAAACTGCAGCTTCAACAATCTCTACTAAAAAACTAAAAAACTTCAACATACAATAATCTTCAACAGTTCGGACGCCGAGCTTTCTCAGGTCCCAACCGTTGGGACAGCCTCAACGAGGCTTCTTATTGGTGACAGAGTTATGGAGAGGTAGATCATTGAGGCATCGACAAGCTTCAAATGGTGACAAAGCTGAGAGTCGGCGCATCAGTGATTATGAAGAGGGAGCGGCAGATCTCTTGTGAAGACAGAAGGAAGGAGCAGAAATACTAAGGAGAGACATCTATTGACTCTTTTGTGGGAAAAAATATCTAAGGGAGAAAATAAACGTTAAAATTTATATAGCTGAGCCAATAGTCCAATAAAGGCAACTCATTAAAGATGGTTCTATAATAGAACCACCTTTAATCGATGTCCATTATAGGCGGTTACGTCTTTAATCAGTTTTGAACAGGCTTTAAAATGAATGGGGCCTTGGGATAGTAGTTCCGAATTCCTAACCTCCTCACGAAAGCGATTCCCAGAAAATCAAAGAAATCGTCTTTGATTGCTTCTTTAATTAGTCATTCTCCACTAGTGAGATTACTCCTATTATAATATGATTAGATTAGAGTATTCTATCTTTTGGCCTTTAATTTCTTGTATAACATCCGATGCATAGAGGTCTTTTACGGTGAGTAAACTCAAACCGTTCATGTATTACAAAATTGAATGAGTGCATAGCTAGGTTGGGACATAATCATTGGATTTGCAAGAAAAACAATTCAGTAGAAAGTTCTCATAAAGTCAAGGTGAAACAGAATTATGAATTATTTTCTATCAAATTATTTGCACGACACCAGCATTAATTTAGTAGATTGCTATATCACGCCCTGTATTTTACTATCCACGCCCTAATACGTATAAATACACGTATTAGTATTTTGAAAATAAAAAATAAAATTTGGAAGAAGTAGTATAAATTCTCCATTTCTCTCATTTCTCTCCCATTTTCTCTCCATTTCCGTTTCCATTTCTCTCATTCTCTCCATTTCCTTCTCTCCATCTCCTTCTCCCATTTCCGCCGCCGCCGACCGCCGCCGACCGCCGCGCCGCCGCCGACCGCCGCCGCCGACCGGAAAACGTAAGTTTTGGACGAAATTTTTAAAATTTTCGTGCAAATTATATGGATGTTGCCGGAATTTTGCCAATCTATTCGAATTTTGTTGAACTTGTTGGAATTGTTAGAATTGGGGTTTGTTAGAATTTTGGTAAATGTGGAATGGATGTTGGGTTGGTGGTGAGTATTGGCCGGAGGTGGCCTTGGCCGGCGGAATAGTAAGGGGTAGGGGAAGGAGAAGGGGAAGGAGAAGGGGAAGGAGGAGGGGAAGGAGAAGGGGAAGGGGTAGGGGAAGGAGAAGGGGAAGGAGAAGGGGAAGGAGGAGGAGAAGGTGAAGGGGAGGAGCTGGCGGGCGGAGGTGGTGCCGGTCAGCCGGCGGCGGAGGCGGCCGGCGGCGGAGGAGGCGGCCGGCGGCGGTGGAGGCGGCCGGCGGTGGTGGAGGCGGCCGGCGGCGGAGGGTGGAGGGAGGAGGAAGATGAGGGGTTTGGTTGTAAATATAAGAAAATAGGAGGCTTTAATCTTATATTAATTTCTCTCATAAGATAATAGGAAATTAAAAAGTAGAATAATTTGCAAAA
The DNA here is from genome assembly GCA_037428765.1 of Rubia yunnanensis. Classification (NCBI taxonomy): domain Eukaryota; kingdom Viridiplantae; phylum Streptophyta; class Magnoliopsida; order Gentianales; family Rubiaceae; genus Rubia; species Rubia yunnanensis. The sequence continues at coordinate 110,277,335 of CM075065.1, read as the reverse complement.
ATCTGATATTAGGAATTTAATCAATTTTGGAATTAAAATGAAGAAATTGTTATTTTTAGAAATTGTTTAGTTTAAATTTGGAAATGATAACTATTTTCGTAATTTGGAAAGTATATGTACCATAATAGAGTATAGTCTTATTTAGATTAACTTTATGAAAATCTAGTTTATCAATCCGATGAAAACAATTGTGTAGTAAATGCTTATGATATGTTTTGACAATTGTTTCTTTGAATGTTAATACTAGTGTTATGTGCTTAAAAATTCAGATTATTTAGTAATGTGATTTCCAATTTGCAATTTAAAAAAATGTGTAGTTCGTTGTATGGGATTGTAAGAGAATTAATTTGCTGTTTGGAGTGGGGTTTGTTTTTATGTTAAATTGAAATTATGCACAGTTTGAAAATATTAGTTTACACGTTGTTGAAATGTATGTTAATTTATTTTATCATATCAGTTTAAATCAATTGTTGTTATACTAATTACATATCTTGTGTTGTAGATGAGCACTGCTGGTCAACCTGACGGCCATGGTCGTTCAATACGACGAAGAGGTGTTAGTGCCTCGGCGAGACAGGCGAGAGGCCACGTGGTCGAGGATGAACAGTCGCCTCCGCCGCAGGAGTGTGATGTAGGAGCTGAGCGGCCTTCTCCACGGCGCGATCATGCATTCGATCCCATGCCAACATGGGACGGTCCGGAGCTTAACATTCTCGTGTCCGGTGGAATCCGTGATGATAGTGATTGGCAGTCGATGTATGACTTGCCGGCAGAAAGCAGCCCACTCGATGCCGAACCTGGGACGAGTGTGCCATTGGATGCTGGATTCGAACGGTATGCTGGTGGAGGAGCCAGGCACACCGTTAGGAATAGAGCTGGTCGATTCACGCAATCATCTGGTGGATCGTGCAATGCCGGTGAGACTGGCATCGGAAGGGCACCGAGGAACAGGAGGAAGCGACACGCCGATGAGACGTGGCTAGTGCGGGGACCGATGGCTGGTGGCCCACAAGATGACCTCGTGATACCAAGCTTCGGAGGACACGTCGCTGTCGACGTTTGGAATGGTGTAGAGCGAGGTGTGCTGAGATGACATGCTCGGTCGCCGCTATGCAAGCAGCTAGTCACTACGCTCCCTGACCTGAGCGATGTTGTACAGGCCCGGATACGTGCGACCGGGTTAGCCCACCTTCCTGCGATTATGTTCCAGTTCCTTGACATGGCATTGATATCCGCTTTTGTTGAGAGGTGGCAGCCGGACACGAACACATTTCACATGCCTTTCGGGGAGATGACCATCCTGATGCACGACATAGAGATGATTCTTGGCATTCCTATCGTGGGTGGCGCTGTTGCGCTGAAGCATGCGCTGAACTATTTGGGAAAGACGTGGAGTCCTTCGTCGTGGAAGACTGGAACGGGGGTAACATAGATGGCCAATCATTGATGGCGAGGTGTGTAGCGGCGGGTCAGAGCGATAACTTCCAATTTATGTGCTACATGTTGACCCTGTTTTCATCAACGCTTTTCGTGGATAAAACTGGGAATAAGGTTAGAGCCAACCTTCTACCTCTACTTGATTCGCAGTTGTCCTGGGGCTCTGCGACATTGGCCAGTTTGTATCTACAGTTGGGAATTGCGTCCCGGTCCAAGGCGCGCGGCCTATGCGGCTGTTGCACGCTGCTGCAAGCATGGATATACGAGTACTTTCCAATGTTTCGGCCGAGGCTGACTACACTGCCAGCTCTTCCAGGACGCGCCAACCGGTGGCACACAGGGGATAAAATGGGGAGGGATACCGGGAGGCTGGCTACCATCCGGCGTCAGGTGGATGCCTTACAGCCCGACCAGGTATGAATTCCATGCTTTTACTCTTATTCTAATAGTAGTGGGTAGATCAGATTCCATAGGAATGTTACATTTCTGTGAAACACGCGCAGGTGGATTGGTTGCCATATGGACTGGACGTGGTTAGGGCTGCTAGGGGGAGGACTCACTACCGCGGCGTGATTCGATATCTCGAAGTAATGGAGGCATACATGCCAGATCGCGTTGTGCGCCAATTTGGTCTCGTACAGGGTATACCGCAGAGTCTTATGATTGTGTCAGAGCCTTGTTCCCGGCCCGCTGATCCAGCCAGCTATTCGGTGACCTATCCAGGGATGCTGCAGCTGACCCTATGGCATATGGCACACGCTTGGCACGACGGTCAGCTTGCCGAGTTCCCGATTGCCACAAGTCCATCAGAGTGTACCTCAGATTATGAGGAGTGGTACGCGACTCATTCACACCCATTGATCGCGAATCCTGAACTTGCTGCCACGAGTGGACGGGATAGGACACATCATCAGTTATCGGTAAGTTTTCTCAAACTGTTTGCTTTGAGTAATTGTATTACATTTGATTGTTCCGGTATTGAAAAATGTGTTTCCTGTGCATCAGATGCTGAGTGACATGATGAGCGACTTGGATCCGTTTGACTCGACAACCGTTGATGGACTCGGCGACCCGTGCATGAAGGAGTTGTTGACTACTTGGATCGGTCGTCGCGATGAGTATCGCAGGCTCGGTTATGGACCCATTCCCTAGGCGACTTTTTGGTTATGTATGTACCGACTGTTTGCCCACAGTTTGCTCATTTATGTAATCGCAATTGTTTGTGCATGTCAAATTTATAAGTCATCGCTTTTTGCAACGGTAACGCTTTCAGACTAATTGTAACGCTTCGATAATAATTGTAAGGGTTGCGTACATGCCGAAATGTTTCACTGGGTACAATAGTTAATTACTCTCATTGTATGCTTTGGTCCAAGCCCTTATCCTCCTACGAAAGGGTAACTCCCAACCGACGACATCAGACTTCCTCAATGTGGTCCATAGATTAACCACGGGGGGCATGGGACAGTTTTCCTTCACATGTATCCGGACGAAATAGCTTGCACTGCGTACGTATACAATGTGTAGCTCCCTCCTTGTTCCATCCTCGCCCCCACCTGCCCTCAATGGAAGGACTGTACAGCAATAGTCTGCCGACCCATTCTCTAAAATGTAATATAAAACTACAACCGTGTTGTAGTAGGTGGCGACAGGAAACATGTCTGCAATGACCGTGAACCAATGCTCTGGATCACACGGACCTTTGGTGTGGTGTATACGGGCTCTAGCTAATTCAACGTTGTCTTTCGAACCGTATATGGGAACATAGTCAGGCCAATGAGTTGATATCTCGTTAAACACTGCCCGACGCGCTCCAGACCATTCACCTTCACCGTCTACATGGAACGCATCAGCAACGCATCTGAAGCCACAGTTTCCATCACTCACGACATCGTTCCAGCCTTCGATGTAACGCCGGACAATGTGGGGGACACTTTCGAGGAACGGGAATGTCGCTGTAGGAGAAAACAGTAAGATTAATTTCTTTGTAAGAAATTTAATTCAATAGGAAGAATGGTGTTTGTACTTACCGTGCCGGCTACCGCTCCGTGATGTGGTGCGCCCCGGGGACCTTGAGCTACGCCCGTATCGCCTGTTCACGTGCTCGTGGTAGCTCGGTGAACGTCGGGTTGATCTTGATCGGGGGACCTGCTCGCTTGGTCTCCCACGTGCACTAGTACAATTGTCCGGCTCGCCAATGCCGCTGTCCTCCGGACGCAACTGCTCATCTATGTAGCTTGAAACTTGTCGGCGGACCGAAGGGTCGCTGCGTGCCAGCTCCTCCAACTGAGTGTTGAACCGTGACTGATCCTGTTCAGCCCTCGAAATTTTTTCCATGCTCCGCACGAGATCACCTAATGCCAGGCTCTTAAACAGCGGATGAATGTCGTCCAAGTACAAGGGGATTCCTTGTGCAACTGCCCTCGCCATGACGCATGCACACGGTATTCCGTGAGTCGAGCGCAGTACACAACCACAGTATGCGTATACCTGTGCTCCGAGTGCATCAATCCTCCCGGACTCGACCGTCAATTTATCCAGACAGTATTTGGACACATTGTTGATCAAGTTGTTGAAAAGGGCCCTACGGTGCAATCTTCCAGTGCACGTTCTTGATTTCTCCAGGTTGGCCTTGATCATAGTAATTTGCGCGGCTATCTGCAGGTCGACACGCCTCCATATCGTATCCAGTGAACCAGTTGACGTTTGTAACCACCCTTTCAATGACGAGTGTGCACTTTTGACCCTGCATGTAGTTGTGTTCCCGAAATGCAGAAATCTGTTCGTCCATGCCCGCACAAATTTCTCCTTATGGGGGTTGAGCCACGTAGTCTCAGCGTAACTAATAACAGCTTCGCTCCAAGACCATCCAATCCTCATGTCCACCAAGGCGGCTTCGTACTCTGAAACGGTGGACGCATTGCAAACCCGGAACCATGCACCATTCTTGAAGGCTGCCCCGTTCCTCTTATTCCCTGTCAACACAGTAACACGTGCCTCCACATCCTTGTTAATATGCCAGGTGCAGAGCAAATGATTCGATTCTGGAAACACAGTCCGAAGTGGCCTAATCAGTCCCATCTCTCGATCGGTGACCACAACCTCAGGGAACGGTCCATCCACAAGCAAGTTCTTGAGTGCGTTCAGCACCCACTCATAGGTATCTGCCATTTCTTCAACGACAATTGCGTAGGCAATATGGAAATTTGTGTTGCAAGGAGACATCCCAACCATCTCAATGAATGGCATGCCGTAGCGATTAGTCTTGTACGTTGAGTCGATGGCCACAACCCACGGAAACGTGCGAAATGCGACAACAGCATCGGGATGAGCCATGAATAAATGAGTCAAAGTACCATCAAGTGCTGAGCGGTGACTAGTGACATACCCTTTCGAGGTGGCAAGATGTAAACAATTCTCCGCTGTGTTGCGCCCGCCTCGCCTTTCTGTTACATATGCCGATCTCTCATTGTACACTTGCCTAATGGTCTGATGCAGGTCTGAAAACGAATTACTGAGGCTGGCGTTGATATGCCTGGGGGCTGTTTCTGAATCTGTCAAATCTCTAATCATTTGTTTTGCGTCCGCATGGAGCTTGCAGCTCTGTCTGTGACCCTCAGCGTACACTGAGAAAGGGTGGTTGTGCATCCCTCGTCTAGGATCCTTGCACGGCAATACATTCCAACCGTCCCCCGTGCTACTCTCTTTCAAGACAATCGTGAATGAGCAGTCACAACTTCTAGTCGAAGTGTTACTCCGTCGGACTACATCGGGATCGCTCGTATCGATAACCTTATCTTTTCGGCCCCGATTGCAAATGCAATATAACCTCAGGGGACCATTCCTATTCTTTTTGTAGGACCCCGCGACAAGTTCAAATCCCACTTGCAGAGCAATCCGTTGCAGGTAGGAGTAAGCCTCGGCGTGACTTGGAAACACATTTGAGGTGGCAAATGGAGAGTATCCATTCCGCTCTGCAGCAGCTTCACATGACTGATTGTCATCCTTAAACAGCAATAAACATCAAGTAATTAGTTACACTCAACTGCTATACCAACAACAATGACGTCGTCAATTAACGTTCAAACAAATGAATTGTTTAAAAAAAACATACAATAAAGTAAAAATTATATTGGAGGAAATAAATTTAGGCTCACACTTACAACGTTACATAAATAACTTTTACAAACCAAGAAGTGCATTGCTTGATTTTTAATTATCGTAAGAAACATATATTGAAATATGAACAAATAAAGATAAAATTACAGTTAAAACATTAAAACATATATTTAAATGTGAAAACATAAAGATAAAATTAAATTAGAAGAAATAACATTACAATTATAAAATTCCCGTACATGAATTAACTCCCTAAACTGAAATTACATTCATCCATTTCAAATTGTCCTACTTACGGACTTAATGGTGCACTGCTCCATTTCTTATTAACAGCTAAAACTTACATGTAATTGTAAAAAAAAAAGTGATAATAATAGGAGATAAATTATTGTAGATAAATTAACAACAACATTACGTAACAAAATTAACAACAAAATTAACAACAAAATTAACGTTACTGCTATTAATAGGAGATAAATTCGTAGGAGATAAATGTGCAATAATTTTTACGTAACAATTAATAAATTAAAACACAAAGACGAGCATAAATTTCTACTGCAAAAATTAATAAATTTAACTATTACTTATGGACAGAAAACTAATTAGTAAAATTACCTCCGAAGACATGAAATTTCTAACACCCTTGTTTGGAGTAAAAATTTGGAGAGTAAAAGAGTAACAATTTCGAGTTCCTCACATTTTTAGAAACACTTTTATAGTATTAGAAATTACTAGTTGGGGAGAGGAAGCCCCTCTGGCTCGCGCCCAGGCCACGGCGAGCGGAGGCAAGTCCGGCTCGCGCCCGTGGCATGGCGAGCGGAGCCCGTCCAGCTCGTGCCAAGGGCACGGCGAGCGGAGGCCCGTCCGGCTCACGCCAAGGGCACGGGGAGCGGAGGCCCGTCCGGCTCGCGCCCAAGGCACGGCGAGCGGCGCCCGTCCGGCTCGTGCCCAAGGCACGGCGAGCGGCGCCCGTCCGGCTCGCGCCCAAGGCACGGCGAGCGGCGCCCGTCCGGCTCGCGCCCAAGGCACGGCGAGCGGCGCCCGTCCGGCTCGCGCCCAAGGCACGGCGAGCGGCGCCCGTCTGGCTCGCGCCAGGGTCACGGCGAGCGGAGGTCGCTCCGGCTCGCGCCAGGGTCACGGCGAGCGGAGGCCGCTCCGGCTCGCGCCCGGTCCGCTGCGAACGGACCGGCGGCCGGTCGCGGCCAGGCCGTCGCGAACCGGAGCCTCCGGCGGCGCTCGGCGGTGGAGCCGGGAAGCATCGGCGCTACCGCGGCGCCCGGCATCGGCGGCGGTGGTCGGCGGTGGTCGGCGGGATCGACGGTGGTCGGCGGCGGTCGGCGGCGTCTGGCAGTGGTCGGCGGCATCCGGCGGTGGTCGGCGGCGCCAGGCGGTGGTCGGCAGTGGACGGCGGCGGCCGGGGGCGGTTTCCCTTCTCCCATTTACCATTTTCCAATTTAAAATCTTCCAAATACAATATATTTTTAAATGTATATTATATATATACAGTATAAATACAGGGCATAAATAGTAAAATACAGGGCGTGAAATAGCAACACCCTTAATTTAATATTGCTAGCCAACATGATGCACCCACCAGCATGGTCCATAAAATATTACCCCCGATTGTTATCCTTTTCTTATACGTTACTGTAACAAAGTTAATATTTTAGCTAAAATAATTAAATATAAAAAAAGAAAAAAATAAATATTGGTTTAATAGAGATGTAAATTAATTATAATCAGGAATAGCCATTCTGATTTGTTTTGTGTATATCCTATGTCATATTTGTTTAGGTCTTGTATACCATTTGTACTCACTATATATATATATATATATAGTGAGTACAAATGGTATACAAGACCTAAACAAATATGAAACAAGATATACACAAAATCAATCATATATATATATATATATATATCAATACACACAGCCACAATTATTTGTGGGTTTTACATTCTATCATGGCATCAAGCACGTTTCTCTAAATATTCTTTGGGTTTTCCCACAAATTTCCATACGTTTTCTTCACATTATCCGATCGTAGGCTGCGCCCACCCGCCTTCAACCGCCGATCTCCCGCTGCAACCTCTTCTCGTCAGTTTTTGCTGATCGGATCGTTCTCCGCCGCCGCATGCGCTGCCATGCACCCCCAACCATCGATCGCACGCGCCGCCATCGTGATCTCACGCACCGCCGATTGGTCTGCTCTCCAGTGCTGCGGTCTAGTTTTTTTTTCCGTTGCTACTCCATCCTTTCACATTAGTTAATCAGACGTCCACTGTCATTCACAAGCTTGTTGTGTGTTTGGTGCGATTTGATTTCTCTCTTGTGTTTGGATCTGTTCCTGCTTTCCTGATGACGTCAGTTACGCTTCCATCATTGATCAACTGCATCACCACCAAGCTTGATGGTCCAACTATGCTCATTGGTGTACTCAGGTTACTTATGTTCTTTATACTATCAATTTGATTGGTTTTGTTGATGGATCTGCCAAGTGCCCTGATCTCCCTGTGAGCTTGACTCCCAAAGAAACTGATGACAAGGCTTCCGAGGAGGACAAAGCTCGTGATGCTTGGGTCTAGCAAGATCAACTAGTCAAGACTGCTCTTTTCTCATCCTCGTTACCAGCTGCAATGTCAGTGGTTAACGGTATGGTCACTACTCATCAGGTATGGGATGCTTTAGCTACAAAATACATGAACAATTCTCGTTCTCGTCGCCTTTTTCTTTGTGATCGTCTGTACGATGTTCGTCAAGATGATGATTCTGTTCAGGATTATTATTCTTGCTTTAAGGACATTATTAATGAATTGCGTGTGCTCAAATATCCTCTCCATGATAAGGATGAGACTGTTATTTTTTGTCGTAGTTTAACCAAACACTTCTCTGAGTTTTCCAATTCTGTCATATTGAGAGATTCTTTACCACATTTATACTCTATTGTTGCTGATGCTGAGGCTTTGGAGTTTTATCTCAAAGCTTGTTCGTCAACTTCGGACCTGCACTTGCTGCTTTTTCTGCTAGTCAACAGGTGTCTGGAATAGCTAACCTCGACGGGAAGGTGAGAGGTCATCGTCGTACCTCTCAAAGTTACATTTATAAGCCCTTTATGCTTACTAAATACAATTAAGTAGATAGTGGAAAATTGGGGTCGTCCACGAATAAGAGGGATTTTCTTAAGCGTTTAAACATATAAGGTTTATATTAGGCTAGAAGTAGATATATATATATATAGATATATAAAATCAAGTAAATGGGGGGTTTTGGCTTGTTTTGGTCCCAAGTTATGAAATTAAGAGACAAACTAACTAGAATAGTTTAGTAACTATGCTAATCATCAAACAAACTAAGAAAAAGGGGTAAAAACTACAAAAGGGGGCAATTGATATCCACTTCCAAACCTCATGTAGATCACTGAACCATTCACTCATTCTATCACATTTATTACCAATGGGGAATGTTATCACTTCCCATTCTAAGATCAACATTCATTCCTTCTTAATAGTAATTTACAAAGACAAACAACGACCATTTGCAAACCTCATTATCAATCACTCTAGGCAAACCACACCATAGGGGTATTTCATCAACGACATTTCACACGAAGAACCATAGATTTGATAACAACAAGCCTTCTACCAAAGACATAGCCATTTAACCAAACATAGCATTCACTAGGCTAAACCTAGAACAAACCACATTCAAGGTTCAAACTTTCATTGCATCTATAGGATAAATATGAGAACAATCCACATTAACATACTTATCTAGCAAGAATCACAACACATTATGCACGAGAAATTCTAAGTTCATGTTCTTATTTTCGTGCCAAAGAGCTAAGTAATTCGTCACTTTCCTAACACCTCAGCACTCCAATCCTACAAACACTTCCTATTCTCAAACAACCCATGGCATAAATTAAGTAAAATATAGCATTAAGAACACATGAATAATAAATAACAAAGGCTTCAAGAATGAGTAAAACAATATATTCACTACTTTAACTACTTGTTGTGAAGATAAATCTTCTATCCTTCTTAGATAGTAGTTTGCAAGAGTGAATTCAACATCTCTTACCAAACCTCACCAATGACTCCCTCAGTCGAAACACGACTAAAAGTATCCCATTGAAGGCATTGAGCACAAAGAATCAACAAGCTTGGAAACACTTATAAACACTACACAGGGTCTAAGCATTTAACTATTTCATGCATTTACACAAGATTAGTCAAGAATGATCGACATTCATAGACTTATCTCATTTTCTACCTAAAACAAACATGACAACAAGTTCAACATCATCGCATCCATCTAGCAATTATCAACACATCAATATCATTTAGAAGCTCTAACTCATGCTCTTGGATTCCACATTAAAAGAGGGGAAAATTAGCTACTTTCTCCCAAACCTGATAAGCAATCATACAAGAAATTCATATACTCAAACTTCCAACAACATTAATGCCATTAAAAATCCATATTCAAAGCTCAATAAATGCATAGTAGAAAAATCAATAAATAGATAGATATGATTCTCAAGATATTAGGAAGGAAGTCTCAATCAATTACTCCCAAGTACAAAACTAAGCTAGGTAATCAAAACCCATAATATAGAACAAATATCTATAAAGAAAGAAAAAGAAATGGAAGAAAATGGTGAAAAACTAGGGTTTTGTAGCCCCAAAGTTGGGCTTGGGAAAATGGGGAAGAAAAGGGGCTATTTATAGCCCAAGTTGGTAAAAAAGAAGGTCAAAATGCACCAGGCGTCGCCCAGGAAAATATGGCGTCGCACGGGCGAAAATGGCGTCACCCGGGCGGAAATGGCCTCGCCCGGGTGGAAATGACCTCGCCCGGGTGGTGGGGGTTTCAACCCAAAATTCAGATCCATCTGCCCGAGCCAGCTACAATTCGCAGCTTCTTGTTTTGCTTCCCACTGGTGAACCGTTGATCCATTTTGGGAGTTCTTGTAGTCAATTTTATAGTGCTCAAAACGAAGAATCAAATGACACCAACCGTGTAGGTCGATTCTTCTTAGATAATATTAAGAACTTTGTCTAAACTTCTGGGTGACAATTCATCCGCTTCTCTGCCTTCCTTCTTCGACCCTTCTATCTTCTACCACGTTTTGGCACATAGCCTTCACTAAACCACTCCAAAGGGCTCACAGGACATCTAAAAATGAAGCTCACAAAATGGAATCTAGATGCTCGTAAGGACCAAAAATCAATCAGACTAAACATAGGTTACAAAATGAAGGATTTAGAAATAAAAAATGAAAATGGTCATGTAAACCCCTCATCATGTAAACCTACGTAAATCTAAAATATGAGAAAAAAATATGAGAAACGATATGTTAAATGCTTTGTAAAATTAATGAATTTGATGTCTCATCAGGAGGCCGTGGAAGCAGGCAAGGAGGGGGGAGAGGCTGCGGCCGTGGCCGTGGTGGCGGTCAAAATCCGTCACTGGCCGGCGCCCCTCCAACCGCTTTAGGTGGCTATGGCAGTGGACCTTTGCTGCCAGTGGTGTCATCGTCCCAATCATCTTGATGAATTCTTCTATAAGCTTTCTCATGTTGGTTGCGATGATATTGCAAATACCGCAGACACAGCTCAACCTCAGTATTATAAGCAAAACAATGCAACTTTGGATTGGTACATGGACCCTGGTGCTACCAATCACATGACTACTTCTACATCCACACTAGATAGCGTCACTCCTTATAATGGTAATCATTGTGTTTATTTTGGTAATTGTGCCATTTTTCACATTTCCCATATTGGCAATTCTTCGATTTCTGATTCTCTTACTTTATCTGATGTCTTGGTTGTTCCTCACATCACTAAGAATTTATTATCTATTGCCAAGTTAACCAAAAATCTAAATGTTTTTGTTTGTTTTGATGAAAATGTTTTTACTATTCTATACAAGGTTACCAAGGAGATCGTGGGCCGAGGACACAGTGAAGAAGGTCTTTACATTTAAGACTATGGTGGTTCTGCTTTAGTTTATTTTGTTAATGCAAATAAATCCAAAGCCTCATTTGAGCTATGGCACAGTCGTTTAGGACATGTTCCTTTTCATGTAATTTCTTCTTTCAATAAGACTGGTAGTTTGTCAGTTACTAGTTTGCCTCCTAAGCCTCGTTTATGTTCTTCTTGTGAGATGGCTAAAGACAAGTGTCTTTCCTTTACTGATAATTTAAAATGTGCACCACGCATACATGATTTAGTTCATTTTGATCGCTGGGAACCCTCACTTGTTGTCTCTCGTGACGGGTACCTTTATTATGTCATTTTTATTGACGATTTCTCTTGGTTTACTTGGTTATTTCCTCTACGACGAAAGTCTGATTTTGTGGAGGCATATATGCAATTTGAAGCTCTTGTTTAGAATCAGTTTTCCACCACCATCAAGGTATTTCAGAGTGATGGTGAAACTGAGCTTGTAAATCATCGCATGTGGATACATTTTGCATCTAAGGGCATTCATCACCAGCTTTCCCATCCTTACACTCCTGAGCAAAATGGTCGTGCAATAGGAAGCATCGTCACATCATTGAGACAGGTTTGTTGATGCTCTTTCATTTTGTCCTTCATCATTCCTTTTGGTATGATGCATTCTCTACGGCTCTCTACATCATCAACCGACTGCCTACCCTAGTTTTATCTGGTCAATCTCCACTTTCTGCTATTTTTGGTACTACACCTGACTACTCCAATTTTCATCCATTTGGTTGCCAAGTTTTCCCTTACCTGAGGGCCTATGCTGCGTATAAACTTGCACCTCGTAGTATGGGAAGTATATTTTTGGGATATAGTTCTCAGTACAAGGGTTATCGATGTCTTGATCCTTTCAGAAAGTGGGAATACATCACTCGCCATACTCTTTTTGAAGAGTTGTTTTTTCTGGTTACCCGTAGTGGTACAAATACAGATTTTTCATCACTGGATGTTTCCACTTTTTTCGAGCCCTTGTCGGCTCCATCAGAAGTGTTTGAGACATTCTCTTTAGCACAACCACCCATTATTTAGGAAATTTCAAATTTTCCACTTGTACCTGAAGCTCAGGGTTCTTTAGAAAATTGCCTTTGTTTTCCACAGGATGACCAAAAACGTGTTCAAAATAGCTAGCGCCACCAGCATAGCTGACGATGCCACCGCCACTGACTTACGCACGGGCCACTCCAGCCGCGTGTGTATGCAATGAGCCACCCACATTGTTGTCGGCGTCTTCAATGACTTCACCGGATGCTCTTGCTTCCCTAGTGCCGCCATCGGCGCTGCCTGCTTGGCCATCGCTGATCGTCTCAGGATCCTTTCTCATTACCTCGGTTAACTTACTATACTCGTAATCTGCACCTTTACCAGTTTCGGGTCTCTCCTCTCGGTATCTGATGACCACTCACCTGCGCTCTAGTTCTCTACGGTACAAGGATTTTTCTAAATATGATATTTCTGGTTTACTGAGTGCTTTATTTTCTAAGACCGAGCCTCAGAGTCATCGCTCAGCTGTCAAGGATCCTTAATGGGTTACTGCTATGGACTCAGAGATGGATGCTTTATGCACTAAACAAACATGGGAGCTGGTTCCTCGTCCTTCCCATGCAAATGTTGTTGGTTCAAAATGGGTTTACCGGTTGAAATATAAATCTAATGGCTCCCTTGACCGGCACAAAGCGAGGTTAGTTGCTCATGGTTTTTTGAAATTACCTGGTTTTGATTTTTATCATGCTTTTATTCCAGTGGTGAAGACCTCTACTGTTTGTAATGTTTTATCCATTGCTGTTCATCACAATTGGCCATTACGACAACTTGATGTGAAAAATGCTTTTTAAATGGCATTTTGAAGTATCAAGTTTACATGGAGCAGCCTACTGGATACAAAGATCCTATGCATTGTGCTTATGTTTATCGTCTACGCAAGGCCATTTATGGTTTGAAGCAAGCTCCACGTGTTTGGTTTTAGGATTCCAGTTCTTTTTTTACTGGCCTGGGCTTTGTATGCAGTTCTTCAGATACCTCCTTATTTGTTTTCTCACAGGGTGCCTCTTTACTCTACTTATTGGTTTATGTTGATGACATTATTCTTACTGGGAATGATTGTCATCTCATTCGTAAGTTTAATGATCGGGTTAATTAGAAATTAATGCTACCAATCTTGGGACACTATAGTATTTTTTGGGATTGGAGGTTGTTCGTACTTCCGATGGCTTATTCCTTGGTTAAGCCAGGTATGCCAGGGACATTTTACTGCGAACTGGCATGCAAGACTCTGCGCATGTTGTCATCTCATTTGTGGATTTTTTACAACTTTCTAGCTATTCCTGTAAGCCGTTCGGAAACCCCACACTTTATCGTTCATTGGTTGGTGTGCTACAGTATCTATCGATCACATGTCTCGACTTGTCCTATGTTGTGAATGCGGTAAGTCAATATATGCAGGCTCCTACTGATGACCATTACCAAGATGTCACTTGAAATTTGTGCTATATTTGTGGTACACTCCACTATGGTCACCAATTTTTCACAAACTCCCCCGCTTTACCAGTTTTGGGCTACTCTGATGCTGATTGGGATCGTTGTTTAGAGACTCGTAGGTCTACATATGGTTATGCCATTTTCCTTGGTGGAAACCTGGTTTCCCGGAGTGCTAAGAAGCAGCCTACTATTTCTCGTTCTAGTTCAGAATCAGAGTACCGTGCTATGGCAAATACTGCTGCAAAGTTAGCTTGGTTGATGAATCTTCTTCAGGACTTATGTGTGACATCGCGCACCCCGCCCATTTTTCTGTGTGATATTAATAGTGCTCTCTTCCTGGCTCAGAATCCAGTTTCTCATAAGGGAGCTAAGCACATTGATATTGACTATCATTTTGTTCGTGAGATGGTGTCTTCTGGAAAGCTCAGGGTTGCTCATGTTTCTACGGACTTGCAGCTTGCTGACATCTGTATGAAGGGTCTACCCATCTTCAGTTGGAGTTTCTACGTCCCAAACTTTGCGTTACGACTACTCATCACTTGGGGGGAGGGGGGTTAATAGAGATGTAAATCAATTAGAATTATGATAAGAAAGGAATACCATTTCTGATTGGTTTTGTGTATATCTTGTTCCATATATTTTTAGGTCTTGTATACCCTTTGTACTCACTATATATATATATATATCAATACACATAGCCACAATTATTTGTGGGTTTTACATTCTATCATGGTCTTTTGTAAAAGATATAATATATGCTTCAATATCTCTTTCTTGATCGAATTTATGTTTGTATAAGAATATATAGTTTCTTCGTAAGTTTATATTCTTATTCTGTATTTTAGGTATTTTATTTTTAAATATAAAGAAGGAAAAGTCTTAAGAAAAACTATTTCTTAGTACGCATATGTGATAGAGATATAGTTGATTTAGAATCAGGATAAGAAAGGAATGCCCTTTTTGATTGGTTTAGCATATATCATGTTCCATATTTGTTTAGGTCTTGTATACCATTTGTACTCACTATATATGTATATATATATATATATATATATCAATGCACACAACCACAATCCTTTGTGGATTTTACATTCAATCATGGTATCAGTCAGGTCTCTCTAAAATTCTTGGCTTTTATCTTGCTTTTCGAACCATAAACAAAATTTCCGACCATTTCGATCCGTCGCCTCCCACCATCGTCTTCTGCTGCCGCTCAGTCATCAGTCTTCTTCAGGTTTTCCAGCGCTTATTTTTTTCTCTGGCGAGTCTCCTGCCGCCGCCTGCTGAAGCCTCCATCTGCTCAGTCCGGACGATCGTTGAATGCCGACCGCAAGCCCATGCTGTGCAATCGGTCCGATCCGCCCAACAATTTCTATTGTTTTCTAGCGAAGTCAGTCAGCAAATTTTGAGTGTTCTTCTTAGATCCGCCTGACCTCCATTGTCTTCGGCGTTCGCTACACCTGTCTTTTCCAATATTAGCATGTAGTTCTCAGTTTTTTTCTCCGTGTGGTGGTCTAGCCTCCACACCAAGCACGTGCACTTGCGCGGCCTCCACATTAAGCATGTGCTTCCTATGCACTAAGAAAGCTTCTTGCATTTGCCATTTTCTCACGAGTTGATCCATTATCTTGCGAGTCTGGTAATTTCCAGTTAGCGCTTTGTCAGCATCTTGTCAATGCCTAGGCAACACCAATTTATATATTGAAAAAAAATGTATTTATCTTGTATTATGGATTCTTCTAATCAACCATGTTGTCAATGATGTTATATTTTGAGTTATGTTTGTTCTTCTTGTTCTAAAATGCACGATGAATGGTACTAGTTGCAGTGTCAGTGGTGTAAGAAATTTGGTCATACTAGCTCTATGTGTTCTCATTTGGTCTCTTGAACCTCATTGTATGCTCTTATGCACTTTCACTAGATTGTGGCGCGACCAACCTCATGACTTCTTCTCAGTTCACTCTTGAACGCGTGACTCGTTATTCTGGTAATACTCGTGTTATTGTTGGTAATGGTTCTGCTCTTAACATTACCCATATTGGTCATTCAAGTCTCTAATTCATTATCATTGTCTAATTTTTTGGTGGTTCCACAAATCAGTACAAAATTGTTGTCTATTAGCAAGTTGACTTGGGATATGAATGTTGTTATTTATTTTGATGATTCTTCTTTCACTATTTCAAACAAGATGTTATTGGTAAAGGCCATCTTGATAGTGCTTATATGTTTTGGATATGGTGGTGCTTCTTTATCTGCTTTTGTTGTATTGAGTGCTTCTAAAGCATCCTTTGAACTTTGGCAAAGTAGATTGGGTAATGTGCATCACAACATCATTTCATCTTTGAGCAAGTCTGGATGTTTGTCAATTACTAGTTTGCTACCTAAGCCTCATTTATGTCCTGCTTGTGAGATGACTAAAGGCAAGCATCTTTCTATTAGTGATAATTTAAAATGCACACCACACATACTTGATTTAGTTCATTGTGATCTTTGGGGTCCCTTACCTGTTATCTCTCGAGCTGGCTTTGTGGAGGCTAACATGCATTTTAAGGCTCTTGTTGGGAACCCATTTTCTACCACCATTAAAGTATTTCAGAGTAATGGTGTAACCAAGTTTCCAAATCATCGCACGCGATCACATTTTACGTCTAATGACATTCATCATCAGCTTTCTTGTCCTAACACTCCAGAGCAAAATGGTCGTGCAGAGCAGAAGCATCGTCACATCACTGACACATGATTGTCAATGCTCTTTCATTCCGGCCTTCGTCATTCATTTTGGTATGATGCTTTTTCTAAAATAGTCTACATCATTACATGCTACCATTGCAGGTTTTATCTGGTTAGTCTCCGCTATCTGTTATTTTTGGTACGACTCCTGACTACTCCAATTTTCATCCATTTGGCTGTTAAGCTTTTCATATTTATACCCTTATGATGCACATAAGTTAGCAATTCAGAGTATGTCTTGTATATTTTTGGGTTAGAGTTGCATTACAAGGGTTATCGATGTCTTGATCCTCTCACGAAAAAGGAGTACATCACTCACCATACTCGGTTTGATAAGTCATTTTTTCCTGCTACCCCTACTGGCTTTGTTACAGATTTATCATTACTGGATGTTTCTGCTTTTTTTTAGCCTTCTTCAGTTCCATCGAAGGTTTTTGGGCCATCTTCTTCGGCACAATCACCCATTGTTTTGGAAAATTTAAAATTTTCAACCGTATATAAAGCTCAGGGTTCTTAAGAAAATTGCGTTTGTTTGCCACAAGGTGACTGGCAGCATGATCAATAACAGAAATCGCCGTCAACATAGCCACCGCCACAGCCGTCAACTTATACGCCAACCACCCCAGCCGCATGTGCGCTCCACGTGCCACTCCATTAGCCACCGGCGTCTTCTCCGACAGCCCCGATCGACCCTGCTCCTTCAGTGCCGCCATTATTGTTATCTGCCAGGTCACTGCCATCTTCCTTAGGATCCATGCTCGAAGCCTCGGCATCCATGCCATTCTCAGGATCCGCGCCTTTGTCGGTTGCAGGTCCCTCTTCCCAGCATCTAATGTGTACTCGTTTGCGCACTGGTTCTCTATGGTACAAGATTTTTTCTCATGATATTTCTAGTTTACTGAGTGCTTTATTTTCTAAGACCGATCTCTAGAATCATCGTTCGACTGTCAAGGATCCTGAATGGGTTGCTGCTATGGACTCAGAGATAGATGACTTACACACTCAATAGATGCGTGAGTTAGTTCATTGACCTTCAAATGCAAATGTTGTTCAAATTGGGTTTATCGGTTAGAGTATAAATCTGATTGCTCCCCTGACCGGAACAAAGAAAGGTTAGTTGCTCAGGGTTTTTTGCAATTGCCTGGCTTTGATTATGACTATACATTTAGTCTAGTTGTGAAGGCTTGTACTGTTCATACTATTTTATCTATAACTATTCACCGCAATTGACCATTGCGACTGCTTGATGTAAAAAATGCATTTTTAAATGGCATTCTTGACTCTCCAGTTTACATGGAGCAGTCTGCTAGATACAAAGACCCAATGTAGCTTGATTATGTTTGTTACCTATGCAAGGCCATCTATGGTTTGAATCAAGCTCCTCATGCTTGGTTTCAATGTTTCAGTTCTTTTTTTATTGGTCTAGGCTTTGTATGCAGTTCCTCTGATACCTCCTTCTTTATTTTCTCACAGGGTGCTTCCTTGCTTTATTTGTTGGTTTTATGTTGCTGACATTATTCTTACCAGAAATATTTGGATCTTTTTTTAAAGTTTATTGATTGGGTTAATAAGAAATTTAAGATTACCGATCTTGGTACTCTACAGTATTTTATGTGTTTGGAGGTTGTTCATACTTCTAACGGCTTATTCCTTGGTCAAGCCATATATGCCAAGGACATTTTACTGCGAACTGGGATGCAGGATTCTGCGCCAGTTGCCATCCCAGTTGCCATCACATTTTTGCAATTGTCAAGATTTTCAGATAAGCCATTAGGAAACCCCACTCTTTATCGATCTTTTGTTGGTGCACTACATTATTTGTTGATCACACATCCTAACTTATCCTATACTGTGAATACGGTCAGTTAGTATTTGCAAGCTCCTACTGATGACCAATATCGAGCTGTCACTCGTATTTTGCACTATGTGCGTGATACACTCCACTATGGGTTTCAGTTTCATGCATATTCTTCTGTTTTACAAGTTCTGGGTGACTCTGATGCTGATTGGTCTCGTTGTATAGAGACTTGTATTTCTACATATGGTTAGGCCATTTTCCTTGGTGGCAACCTGGTTTCATGGAGTGCTAAGAAACAGCCTACAGTTTCTCGTTCTAGTTCAAAATTAGAGTACCATGCTATAGCTAATACTGCTCTGGAGCTAGCTTGGTTGATGTATCTTCTTCAGAATTTATGTGTGACGATGTGTGACCCACTTATTTTGCTGTGTGATAATAATAGTGCTATCTTTTCTGGCTCCAAATCCAGTTTCTCATAAGAGGGCTAAGCACATTGATATTGACTATCATTTTTTACATGAAACAATGTCTTCTGCCAAGCTCAAGGTTGCTTATGTTTCTACAGACCTGTAGCTTGCTGGCATCTTTACAAAGAGTCTACCCCGTTCTCAATTTGAGTTTCTACATTCCAAGCTTTGCATTGCGACAAGTTCTACGCTTCGCTTAAGGAGGAGGTGGGGGGGGGGTAATAGAGATATAGTTGATTTAGAATCAGGATAAGAAAGGACTACCCTTTCTGATTGGTTTTTTATATATCGTGTTCCATATTTTTTTAGGTCTTGTATACCCTTTGCACTCACTATATATGTATATATATCAATACAAACAACCACAGTCATTTGTTGGTTTTACATTCTATCAATATGGAAAGATGGGGATGAATTATAATTATAAAATGGTAAAATATTTTAGTTGCAATATTAAAATTTTATTATATAACATGCAGTAGTTATAAGTTTATGACCCAATTAATGCAATCCAAAAATTTTATCTTAATTTCTTCTAGTTTACAGTTTAAACCTTGGTCTTTCCATAAGTTATGGAAAGACTATCTTTCAAAAGATGAACTCTATACATAAATTGAAAATGAAGGCGGTTTAATTTAATTTGGATTTGATTTTCTTTTATCTTTTATTATACACAAAGTCTTATTCTAGGCAGCCTAAACTTTAGGCAGGGGCTTATTCGGTAATTAATATAAATTTGAAATTGGAATGAGGTTTTTTAAAATTTTCTAATAAATTCAGGGACCTACTGTGACATTATAAAAATGCTATATATATATCACACACAAAAAATCAGAATTTTCATTTTTCTTTCCCCCTCTTCCTCCGGTCTGAAACCGCCTCTTTCCCATGGTTACCATCGGATTTTGCCCGATTTTCACCGAATTCCACTGCCTCTGGCAATAGCTCACCAAAATCTCATCGGAATCAACCGCCATGCAACCCCAGGCTCTTCAATTCTCTCGCCTTTCTTCTTTTGCCACTACTCAGATCGAGATTGAAGCTTCGCTGGAGATCAAAATCAGAGCTTTGCTGGAGATCAAGATCGAAGCTTTGAGATCGATAAATGTTTCGATGAGGCTGATTTGAACGGTGATGAGGCTGATTCGAATGGCAACGAGGCTAGGTTTTCAGATTCGAACGATGACGAGGCAAGATTTTCAAATTGAAATGGCGATGAGGCTAGGGTTTTCAGATCGGTGATTGATAGCGAGTAAAGCAAAGCAACAGTGAGGCGATGACAAGTCGAGCAAGGAAACAGTGAAGCAACAGCGGGGCGAGAATGATAACGGTGAAGCGACGACAATGTGAGCCAAGTGAGGTGAGGAAGGCGACGACACTTGAGATCCACACGCATTGTGGAGAAGAAGATATGCGTATGCAGCCACACGCAAGACTGGTTGACAGCGGATAGAAGCGATGTCAGTGAACGCTGGTGGTGGAAAACGGCTGAGCGCTCATGAGAGATGAGGTTTACTTTTGTGTTTTATTTCATTCAAAGATATTCTGAGGTTTATTAATTTATTGACTGAACTCATGATCAATAAATTTCCTTCGGTGTAGTGGTTATTGCTCTGGATAATGATGTTAGAGGTCTTGAGCTTGAGTCTTGCTGAGGTATACTTTTGTGCTTTATTTTATTCAAAGATATGTTGAGGTTTATTTATATTTTGACTGAGTTCATGATCAATAAATGTTTTTTTGTGTGTAGTGGCTATTACTCTTGTTTATGATGTTTGAGGTCTACTGTTCGAGTCTTGCTATAACCTTTATTTTTGAAGAAATTATGTTCTGTATTTACATTTTGAGTTTTAATATTATTTGACTGATTCTAGGTTGAATAAGAGTCTTTGGTGTTGTGGTTATTGCTTTAGGCTTTGAGGTTAGAGACCAGGGTTTAAATCCCATCGAGTTTTTTTTTTGTTTTTGAAGAATTTATTCTTGAAGTACTATAGGTTTTTGTTGATGTTTTTAGTTTTTTTCCTATTATTTTGATTATTTTCATTATTCGGGTAAGATTTAATTGATATGAGTTGAGGTTCTGTAGTTTTTTTGGGTGATATGGATTGATATTTGTAGTTTTTTTAAAATATTTCTCATGTTTATGTTTTTCATTTTCCAGCTGAGGTTTTGATAACAAGAGTTGATGTTTGTTGTTTCTTTTTTCTTATGTTGATGTTTTTAAATTTTTTGGATGAGGTTCAGGTGTTAGGAGTTGATATTTGTAGTATTTTTTAAAAAAATCCATTGATTTTCAGAGTGAATAATTTATACTCTCTTGAGGAACCGTAGTTTTTTTGTTGATGTTTTTAGTTTTGTGGAAGAGTTTTAGGTGATAGGGGTTGATGTTTGTAGGATTTTTGATGATATGGTTGCATTTTTGTGGTGTTTTTTTCCTTATCTTGACGTTTTTCATTTTTTATTAGTGCGTCATGTAGGTGGTAGGTGCTTATTATATAACTTGTGTGTATTATGAAAACAAACTGGTGCTTAAAGTATAACTATTAAGTGCTTAAATAGTTGCTTGTTAGTGCTTCAGTCGTTGCTTGTAAGTTCTTCAATCGTTGCTTGTTAGGAGTTGATGTTTGTAGCTTTTTTGATGATATGGTTGAATTTTTGTAGTTTTTTTTCCTGATGATGATGTTTTTCATTTTTTTGTTAGTGCTTCATATGTACGTTGTAGGTGCTTATTTTATAACGTGTGTGTTATGAAAACAAATTGGTGCTTAGAATACGACTTGTAAGTGCTTCAATCGTTGCTTGTAAGTGCTTCAATCGTTTCTTGTTAGGAGTTGATGTTTGTAGCTTTGTTAATGATATGGTTGATTTTTTGTAGTATTTTTTTTCTTTTGTTGACGTTTTTCAGTTTTTATTAGTGCTTCAAATGTAGGTTGTAGGTGCTTATTTTATAACTTGTAAGTGTTTCAATCGTTGCTTGTTAGGAGTTGATGTTTATAGTTTTTTTTTCAAAAAATGATAATTTAGCTTTGTTGAGATTTTTATGATTTTCTGTTTATTTTTTGTTAGTCGTAGTCGACGTTTTTTTCTTCAATTTTTTTGTTGATTTTTATTTATTTTCAATATTCTTTTTACTTCTTTATTTGATTTTTTAAATATTTTTTGCTGCAGTTTGTTGGTTGATGTTTTATAATTTTTGTTTGATGTTCTGCAATTTTTTGCTGATGTTGCTACATTTTTTTGCTGTAGTTTTTGCTGCAGTTTTTAATTAATGTTTTGAATTTATTAAAAAAATTTGACTTTTTTGCAGATTGCAGGTGGCTGGAAAATGATGGGAAAAAAATTGGACGAAAAAACCCTGGAAATTTATTAGCGATAGGTCCCTGTAAAATAATTAGAGATACACCCATTTAAAATTATTAGAGATAGGTCATTGGAGCTAGAATATTATTGGAATTGTAGAAAAACCTACCTAAAGTTAAGGCTGCCTCACAGAAGAATATCCCTTTATAATAACAAAATATTATAAATAGATGTTGTGGTATTTTTATATAAATATATTAAAAGTATAAAATATTAATTTAAATTCTAAGTAGTTGCATAATATTTTGTTTAGGGTTTAGGTTTAGATAAATATCTTGAGATTTGAATCTCTGTTCTATATTTTACTAGTCAATATGTTTTCCTTTTCCATATAGGATTTAGTTATTTAGCTTTCACCTGTTCCTGTTGGCCTTTGGTCTTTGTATCTGTCCTATATATAGGAGCCTTCTATTATCCATATAATCATGCAATTATATAGCTTACGGGTCGGTAGGATGCCGCGATGTGTGGAGAAATTAGCGGTGGCACGTGATGGACTAGAGTGACGCATGAGGCAGATACGCATCGCGTACATGGTTGAAAAATTAACAAATGGGATCAGTGTCTGCACCAACCCAGTGGAGGCAGTGCTAATTTGCAATCTGGTGGTCAAGGCACCGAGCTATAGCAAGACGGCGGCAGCGTGTGTGTTGCATGCGCGGTCAGCGGTGGCAGCTGTAGGTCATAGACGACAGCGAACTCTGATACCATGTAGAAAATAACGCTGTAATTTTGCAATTGTATTCACGATCTAAGGTATATTATATAGTGTTACAAAAGACCTACTCCCTTTGTCCCAAGGGATTCTGCAGAAATAGAAACCTTATCTTTTATTTTCAATGACCTAAAATGACTATATTACCCTTGTCTTCTTTAACCTTCCAAAGTCCTTATTCCCGCAGCCTCACATTCGCTTCCTCCACCATCACAATTCCACCAATCACCCGACTTCCTTTTCTCCAACTCGTTTTCCCTAATTTTTCTCTACAAACCATGAAAACTCTGCTTAGTACAAACCCAAGTATCACACATATTTCATGGGATCATACATACCAAATTCACCACCGAAGGTTCAACAGAACCTTAATGATTAACCATCAAAACAGGCCTCACCTGATTAGGTTTCTAGTGGAGGCAAAGGGCTTCAACACAATGTCGAATAAGGCCTTTCGGCGAAGAGATGGAAAATAACAAAAAATGAGTGCCGACAGCGGCAATAGCGACAAAGAGATTCTAAATGTGGTGCCGGGGAGGATCATTTCGAAAATATTGATGTACGTCGGAGCACCACTGGCGACTGGAATTGGTCTGCTGAAGGTGTTCGGGGCGGCTAAGGATTGAGGTTTGAGGGATGAGCCTTACTGGCTGCGCCTCCTCCTTCGATATGGCCCTCTGCGCAACCCAAAGCCCCCCCTTCTCCTTCAATCGCTCGTCATCGTCAATCTCAACTGTGCAGGAACAACGGTGAGGAGGATTGAGGATATGGGGATTAGATTGTCTGAGCGGCGAGGATTAGGAATAAGAGAGGCAGGTGGGTGCAGTAGGGTTTAGGTTTTATAGGAGTAAGTATGCCTTTTGTTAGGTTATAGTTTTTACTAAAAATGGAAAGTGTGCAGATTTGTTACACACACAAAAAAGGAAAGTGTGCAGATTCGATTGGGATAGAGGGAGTAAAAGAAAAGGAAAAGGAAACTATTCTAACTACAAAGTAATGTTCACAAAAGAATGCTTTTACTTAATTGAAGTGAAGATAAACTTTCAACAAAAAAATGTTTGATTTTTTTATTTGTAACCTTGTAATTTTTTTTTTCTAAAATTTGAATCTCAAAGGTAAAGTGTTGGGATAGACCGTCTTTCCATAAGGTTATGGAAAGACAGAGTTTAATTAGAATAATAAAAAGGTAAAAAATTTTTGTTAAAATATTAAAAATTTATTATGCAAAGTGCAGCAATTATAAAGTCTATAACTCGATTAATGCAACCCGAATTAATCTTTATTTCTTCAAATTTGTAATTTAAACCTTTGTAGAGACAGACTCAATCTCAAATCTCCTAATTTATTTTTAACAATTGTTATTATATATACATGTATCTATTATATACGGAGTACTGTGCGACTTCTAATCAAATTTTTATACAATATCATTTTGATCCTCGTAACAAAATCCTGATTCCACCCGTCTCCAAACTTAACTGATTTTTAAGAAGTCAGATCAGAACCAAAATTAAAGTAATCTTGTTTTAGAAAAAGGGATATGTTTTAATAACCTTCAACCAGCATAAGCAATAAAATTTTACGGCAAAACAAGGAATTCTCTTCCATCCTTAAACTCGTTGAATTTGTGAAAAAGAGAGGTAATTGATAGAGGTTAAGCCCGGGAAGGCCTATGTTGAAGATGTGGTGGTACAGTTAGGAGAATATTTAATATCCTAACATAATTACCACATTCAAGGATAATTAAGGGCGATAATTAAAGAGAGCGTTATTTAAGACATGGATGATAAGTACAAGGTATGCATTTAGTTATCATTCATTCTGTCTTAATTATATTAGACGCTTGGACTAACTTAGGCATCAGAGTGCCGGCCCCTGGAACCCCCAGGGACAGTTTTATTGTAGGGTATTTCGAGAAGAACTCAAGCCCACGAACGAGTCGGTTGCTGGAAACGCATCAGGTGGCACCGTCTGTGGGGACAAATAAGTCGGATCAAGGGCTTTGAGAGTTTATGTCCACGGTTGTTCGAAGGAGTGAAAGGTCGAGGTTAACATGTACGAAGGCTAGATCTCCGCCAAAATTAACAACGGAGAATTCAGGAGTAGGAAACGATGCTCATGTCGAGGACATCAAAATGGCTAACTTTCAAACGTCAGGAATGGAGTTGCGTGCAGAGCCTGTTACAGGCGTAAGCCACGAAGGGGGCAAACCTCAGTGGTATTTGGCGCAAATACCCTGGCACCAATCCAGAACGATGTGCCGGGGCCCTCGAGGATGCTGGAAATAACGGGAGAGTAAGAACAAGGAAACCCCGATTCCTTGCTTGAAGGGGTAGCCGATCTGAGGGATGGAAGATTTACGGAGGTTTCGGGAGATTCATATGGAAGCCTACGGCCAGCACGGGCAAGGAAATCAGAATGCGGGGAGGGCAACCCTGAATCAAGATGTAGAACGAGCAGCTCAGGTCCTAGGTGCGGCTGGCTATCGAGTCACCTCTCCTCCAAGGGATGACAGGGTCACACATGGGGTATTACCATCCTCACCTTTGGGAATAACTACTACGGGGTGGGCCTCTCAACCTCCAATAGCTTATCCTTATCACGCATATGCTGGAGAACCATTACAAGCTAAGCCTCAGCTTCTATTCATGGTTATTCCCAGGGTCCAGTATATTCGTTGTCTCCGCTAGCCCCATCTGCTTCTACCGTCAACCCTGCCAGTCTTGGAGCAGAATATAGAGTGATGGCCTCTTCTGCCATGCAAGAATATGGAAGTATGGGAATTAGTCAGGGGCTTTACAATCCCTATTTCCAACCACCACCGCCACCAGCATATCCGAGCCTCGGACAACCTTGGATGAACCACTGATACAGAGTGACTCAAGCTCCTTATAAGCCACAGTTGGCCAGTCATGAAGGGGGGATGAACCTGCCAGATGGCAAGCGAATCATTAAGAAAGGAATTGGATAGATTGATCGGACCCTTGGGTAAGGCTGCAGGGTTACCTTTCAGCTCGGTGATCACCGGGGTTCGATGGCCAATAGAGGTGAAGCCTCCAAAAGGTTTTCCGATTTACAGTTGTGAGACTTACCCTCAAGAGTTCATCCAGACGTTCCTGGGCTTGATAACTTCGAGGGATTTTGATGAGAAATGGACATTCAATCTATTAAGTTGCTACCTACGGGGAAAAGCACATGAGTGGCTCAATAAGTTGCCAAGAGACTCGCTCTTATTGTACCGAGACTTCAGCGGAGCATGGTTGAGCCAGTACGCACAGAAGAACAAGTTTACCAAAACTTTGTTAGAACTCTACCAGACGAAGCAAAAGACAGGGAAAAGCATGGAAGCCTTCTATCATCGGTATGTGGGCGAGAGCCTGGGAGTGATAGGAACAATGGAAAATGAGGTAATCCAGGGGTACCTTCTGGGGATGCATGACTTAGAATTATACAAGAAGCTGAGTACTAACACCCCCAAGACTTTACAAAAACTCCAGGAGGTTGTAGAGAAGTACTCGAAGGTACAACAGACAACTAGAAGGAAAAGAGATATCCTTACAGAGAAAATGGGAAGAAATGGAGAGTATAGAGAAAAGAGGCCGGTCTAACCCATAAGAACACCATTAGAGAAATACACTCCATTTCCACGAACGCTCGGAGGGAAATCCCCTGCCCATATCCTATGTATACATAGAGGGTTGTTCCAAGCACCCCTACCTTACAGTGTTCACACAACTCGGTCGCGGCCCTGAGGGAAATAAATCGGTATTGTTATCATCACAGGGATTACAACCATATAATAAATGATTGCATGCAGTTTAGGATGAAGATCGATAGGTGTGAGTGGGAAGGACAATTTTGAGGGCAAGGACACAGGAACTAGGCTGCCCCTTCGAGGCCCCGAATGAACCAATGGTAGCCTTATAGAATAAAAAATCAAAACAACATGGGTAGAGGAGATAGAAGGCCTCGAGAATAGGTGATTCGAGACAGGGGGTAGGAAGGAAGGCAGGATAGACCCTAGGAACAACATGGGGGAAATTAGATAACCAAAATAGGGAAAACCCACCCATTTAAAGGGTAATTAATATCCTCAATGGCATGGTGGGAGAGAGATCTTCGAATGTTGTGATAACAGAAGAGGCTCGAAGGGTCCCTATGGAAGAGCCCAGTCACAAGAGATTTTGACTGGACGATACGGTCACTTTCTTGAAAGTGGATGTCGTACTAGACCAAACACCTCATCCAAATCATATCGTAATTTCACCCATCATTGGAATTTCTTTGATGAGAAGGGTATTCATTGATGACAAAAGAGGGGTAGAAGTGATGTTTACTGAGTGTTTTGACCAGTTGGACATAGGGCACGACAACTTGAAAAAGTCGGCCTCCCCTTTATCCGGATTCATGGGAAACTTGATATTCCCCATAGGAGAGATAACCTCCATTTTTGTAGTGGATGGAGACAAAGGGGTGACTATCAGGTTAGGTTTTTCGGTTGTGGATGTCTCTTCCCCTTATAATGTGATTTTAGGAAGGTTATGGATGTACTAGGCTCAGGCGATCTTGTCACCTCATCACCTGGTGATGAAGTTCCTGACTGAGAAAGGGATGGCATCCATTCGAGGAAATCAAACTATGGCTAAAAAATGTAACCTTACAATGGTACGGGAAGCGATAAGGCAAATGGATGTAGCGCTGGTACATACAGATATGGGATTGGCTGATACAATACTGATGCCTATTCCGGATATGAGGTCAGTAGTTGTTGGGAAGCTAATTCCCAAAGATGTCAAGGAGAGACTGAGAGACTTGTTGGGAGAATATGGAGACATGTTCTCGTGGATACCTCTGACCTAACGGGAGTACCTTTGAGTCTCACACTACATAGGCTGAACATTGACCCCTCGATTACTAGTGAAGCAGAAGAGAATGGTGTTTGCTCCTGAAAGAGCTGAAGCAATTAAAGAAGAGGTGGAGAAGTTGTTGAGAGTATACGTCATCGAGGAGGTGTTCTACCCCGACTGGATCGCTAACCTAGTTATGGTTCCAAAGCATGATAGAGCTTGGAGAATGTGTATAGACTTTATTGATTTGAATAAATGCTGCCCTAAAGATAGTTACCCATCGTGCCAATCGACAAGCTAGTGAAAGCCATCAATGGATATCAGATTTTGGCATTCTTTGACGTGTATAAGGGGCATCACCAAATCCTCATGGTGGAGGAAGACAAGGAAAAAACATCATCTATTACGGATGTAGGCACGTATTGCTATAAGAAGATGCTCTTTGGCATAAAAATGCTGGGGTTACTTACCAGAGGTTGGTTGATAGACTGTTCAGGGCACATATAGGGAAGAACTGGAAATAAATGTGGATGACTTGGTTGTCAAAAGTAAAAGTTATGAAGAATTCTTAAAACATCTGGAGGAAGCATTCATTAGGCTTTGAGTGGCTAATTTGAAGTTGAACCCGTCTAAATGTGTTAGAGAGAGGGATTGATGGTCTTAGGGGAAGTTTTTCGGATTCATGGTCTTAGAGAGAGGGATTGATGCAAACATGGAAAAGTTCAAAGCTTTGAAGACAATGAAAACCCCACAATCAATAAATGAGGTAAAAAAGCTTACAGGGTCACTAGCAGCATTGAGCAGGATCCTATCGAATGGGGTGGAGAAGCAGTTACCCTTCTTCGATGTCCTTCGAAGGGAAAAGGAATTTGAGTGGAATGTCAAGTGCGATGAGGCATTCAAGCAGTTGAAGGAACACATGGGGACACTCCCTACCTTGATGAAACCAGATAAGGATGAGTCGCTATACTTGTATATTTCTGCTTTGCTATTGGCAATCAGCAGAGCCCTAGTTAAAAAAAGGAAAAGGTTCAGCATCCGATTTACTTTTTAAGTCGTGCCTTACAAGGGCCGAAGATATGGTATACTGTTCTCGAGAGGTTGATTCTAGCACTTGTACAGCAGCCTAAGACCCTACTTCCAGGGACACAAAATAGTGGTGCTCACAAACCATCCCATTCGATAGATTCTGCTGAGGTCAGAGACTTCAGGAAGAATGATGAAGTGTGCAGTGGAATTGGGAGAGCATAATATCTAATATCAACCTTGAGTTGAAATTAAGGGACATGCACTGGAAAACTTCATAGTGGAAACTATAGAGCCTCTCGAGATATGTTTGGATCCCATTCGAAAGGTGGGACCGAGCCAAAAAGAGGTATGGAAGTAGTATGTGGATGGTTCATCACATTCCGGAGAAAGTGGAAATGGGGTTCTGTTAACTAGCCCCAATGGCAGAGATTACCCGTATGCATTAAACTTCGCATTCAAAACAACTAATAATGAGGCTGATTATGAAGCACTGATCACTGGATTGCGTCTTGCAAGGGAGCTGCAGGTGGTGGAATTGGAGGTTTTCAAAGACTCCCAAATTGTGGTTCAATATGTGAATGGAGAATACGAGGCTAGAGAGCGTAACTTGCAAAGATACCTCGAGGTAGTGAAAAACCTATTAAAAACTTTCAAATCTTACACTTTAATGCATGTTCCAAGGGAAAACAATCATAAAGCAGATGCTCTAAGAAAACTCGCTTCTTCAGATTTGGGAACCCAATCCCAGAAGCAACTACTCATGGAAACTTTGAGCATACGAAGTTTCAAGGAACCTGTGGTTATGGTGGTAAGCGGATAACTCCTAGATGAAACCGTTCGTGGCATAACTTCGAGAGGGTGTCCTGCCAGACAATGAAGTGGATGCCAGAAATATATAAGGTTGAAAGCTCCAATGTATGTGTTGCAGGAAGAAGTGTTGTACAGAAGGGGTCATTTGCAGCCATTACTTCAATGTGTTAAAACTCTTGAGGCTGATTATCTATCAAGGGAAGTCCACAAGGGGGTATGCGACAGCCACCAAGGAGCTAGATCCATGGCGAGGAGGCTTATTCGAGCGGGATTTTACTGGCCGACAATGTTCAAGGATGCGAATCGATACATTCAAGCTTGCCACCAATGTCAGACACATACCCCTATAACACATGTTCCTCAGGAAGAGATGGGAAGCATCTATATTTCGTGGCCATTTGACAAGTGGGGGATCAATCTGGTGGGCCCTTTTCTAGAAGCGCCAGAAAAATTCAGATACTTAATAGTGGTCATTGAATATTTCATGAAGTGGGTAGAGGATGAGCCTCTGACAAACATAAGAGGAAAAATAGTCATCTCTTTTTGCTGGACGAACATTGTGTCCAATTTTGGTATCCCAGGGATGATCATTACGGACAACGAAAAATAGTTTGCTCAAGATCCCTTCAAGAAGTGATGCGAGGAATATCAGATCAAGCAAAAAGTAACATCAGTTTACCACCCCAAGCTAATGGACAGGTGGAAGTGACCTACAAAACGATAGTAAATGGAATACGAGCACACCTCAAGGGGGGCGGAAAGTAATTGGATATGGGAATTACCCAATGCGTTGTGGGCGTATCAGACAGCTAAGTCATCCAATACTGGTGAAATGCCTTATAGCCTAGTATATGGGTCGAAGACGGTAATCCCTGCAGAAATAGGTGTTCCTAGCCCAAGGATGATGGCTACTGTAGATGAGACAATCAATCTGCAGAACCAATGTCTGGACTTGGATATGGTGGAGGAGAATAGAGAGTAAGATTCTTTACTTGACAGAAGGGTAAAGAATATACCATGATAGAAAGGTAAAGAAGGTGTTGTTTAATCCAGGGGACTTCGTAATGAGGAAAAATGAGAAAAGAAGAAAGGAACCTGAAGGGAAGTTAGCTGCTAATTAGGAAGGACTTTATAAGGTGATTAAATTGAACCCAAGAGGAAGCTATGTTCTCAAAGAGATAAATGGTGTTCAAGTGCCAAAGAGGTGGAACATTACCAACCTGAGATAGTACTACCAGCTATGATGAGTGGTTGCTTTTAAGCAGCACTCTAGCTGATGTTCGACCAGGTTGCTTTAAAGCGGCGCTCTAGATGCTATATCTGACCATGAATGATGTTCGTGTTGTTTCTCTAAAGTAGCACTCTAGATGATATTTGAGTGGTATGCTCTAAAGCGGCACTCTAGTTAATATTCGAGTGGTTTTCTCTAAAGTGGCACTCTAGTTGATGTTTGAGTGGTTTGCTCTAAAGCGTCACTCTAGTAGATGTTTGAGTTGTTTGCTCTAAAGTTGGACTCTGGATGATGTTTGAGTGGTTTTCTCTGAAGTGGCACTTTAGATGATGTTCGAGTGGTTTACTATAAAGCGGCACTTTAGATGATGTTCGAGTAGTTTGCTCTAAAGCGGCACTCTAGTTGATGTTCGAGCGAGTTGCTATTAAGCGGCGCTCTAGATGATTTTTCCAACTATGGCTGAGGTTCGGGTGGTATGCTTTAAGCGGCACTCAAGGGTTACTTTTGTAATATTGGAATGATGAACTAGTGGACAAGATTGGCAGGATGTATGTGGAAACACCGAACCTGGATAAAATGCTCGTGTCTCTGAACTTTTTAATTCCTACTTAGCAAAGATATTCATACTATGATAGCTTAAATAAGTTGTGCGTGGCATTTATATTCGAGGGGTAAAATATTTGAGGGAGTATAGGCCTGAGCAACGTGAATCCTGATACAATATCTTAAATAAACCCGATCTATTTTTTCTAAGAGTGAGAGTAAAAACAGGCTATTTATTCAAACTTCATCTATTATCATAATTACAATTTTGATGCTAAAAATTACATGAACTTATTCGTCTGAATGTATTCATCTAGTTGGAGGAAACCCTGCCCGAAATGAATCTTTGGTGGAAATAGGTTTTCCTAGCCCCTTCACCTTTGCTTCTATTTCTTCGAGCACTACAAGCTTTATACCAAACTTTCTCTGAATATCCTTCATTTGTTCTTCCACAGGATATTCAGGAGGATCAAAGGGAGCAATGGTCACACACCTCTTCTTTGTAGATGGTTTGAATGGGCCCTTCGAGAAAGATCTAACACTCTTGCAGCATTTTGTGGAGGATCCCTCGGTAACTTTTCTCGAGGGGGCAAGATGCTTGTCAGCTTCTTTAATGGAAGATTTCTTTAACTGAGGAGCAGACCGATAACTCTAGGGGGTGAATCCCTTTATCTTCAGCTCCGCCAACCAATCAAGATTAAGGTCAAAGGCCTTTTTGCCGAGGAGTTCGATTCTCACTGACGTTAACTTCATCTATCCAGTATAGAGCAACTGTGAGTAGAAATTTTGGAAGCTGATCGTTGCTGATTAAATATGAGGAAGGAATGTCATGAGAAAGCATATGTGGATGAAGGCTTACTTCGTGTGCAACAATTTCTTCTTCAAAATCAGTGATATGCCCCTCCACTTCCTTGGCCTGTACCTTCTAGGCCTCGATCTCCCCTGCGAGTCATGTGTTCTCAGACAAGAGGGATTCTACCAAAGAACCATCTTTAACCAGCGGGCTCCTTCGAGGGATTGTATGAGGTTTGCTTGGAGAATGGGGGTTCTCGCTAGCTATCTTCCAAGCGAGAAGTTCTTCTTCAAGGATAGTTATTTTGCGCTGAGCTAATAGATGTTGCTCTATGAGTACATCTCTTTGGGCCACTAGCCTGCAATTTTCACCCATACAACCAATAAGGCTCCCTTCCACTATTGGAAGCCTAGTCGCGGTATCAATGCATGACTTCAGTGAACCAAATTTTAAATACATTTGATGCATCAGCTCTTCGAAGCCTCTATCTGCAGGATCACGACCTTCAACCACCTCTAAAGGATAGGTGCCATTAAATTCTTTGCTCAGGAAATCCCTAACAAACCCCTTAAAGGTTGGATGGTCTTTAGACTGCTATAGCTTCATCTCAGCTTTGAGTTGGTGGAGCTTTTCCTTCGAGGATTCCTTCTCTCGATTACAATAAGATAAATCCCATGTGGCCTTTAATAGCTATTTGTGTGTCTCACTCAACTCTTTTTGAGCACTCGAAAGCTCCTCACAAGTGCCTTCTAACACTCTCTTCAATGAATTAAACTACGAAAAGAGCACAAATGAAAAATTCACCCACTCATAAAAAAGGCAAAAGATAAATTCTTATATTGAAGTTTCAAAAGATTAAAAAAAGTTACTATTGGGGGCCCTAATTGGCAAAGTTACAATCAAGGACAAACCCTAGTATCATCTTCTTTTGAGGTGGATGCAATCATTTCTTCCACATGATTGGATGCTTAATTCTTCTAGGGAGAGGCGTTCGTGGCCTCTGGAAGGGGGATAAATCGAATCCTCTCAATAGTGAAGAATTGTTCTTTGGACTTAATGAAATCCATTAGGGTAAAGCGAAGGCCTTCATTCTTGATTTCTTCATCCTAGTTTGCATCTAGAGTGGCTTCGAGCTTTGGGTTGACTAGATCGTCCACCTGCTTAGCAAGATCTTCAGACATGAAGGCAGACACTTTCGCTACAGCCGAGTTGTTTGGCCACCCCCAACAGATCTATAAATAGTTGAAGCGGCTCAGAGTTTTTAAAAAGTTTGTGTATAAATTCCTCGAGCAGTTAAACCTGCGAGGCTGGATCTTCACCAGTCTGAACCCTCTTCTCAAGGGTATCCTTCTCTAGCATCCATTCACGCCTCTCAGCATCAACACTCCACCTCTCCTCTTCCGGAATTTTATGTTTTTCCTCGAGGAATAATTTTTTTCCTCAAGCGCCCTATTCTTCTCCTCGAATACTCACTTCAACTCGGAAATTTCAGCATCTTGTTTGCTAAGATTTTCCTCGAGGGAGCCATGACTCGAAGCACAAGAAAGGGCAAAAGCTGCCATCTTCTCAGTGGCCTTATGGAAAATTTGGGAGACCTAGCAAAATAGTTCATCTTAGATGAAAACTTCAGGCTTAGAGGCCATCCTCGAGAGATGATGCTCAATCTTGGACATGGACGCTGAATCAATTGAAGGGGGTGCTGATCGTTGATAGGTGTTCTCACCACTGCGCGCTCCTATTAATGGTAGGGGAGTGGTGTTACCAACATTGTTTCCATCTTCCCTTCTCTTCTGGCGAACATTCCTAGTATGAGGAGGCTGGTCATCAACAATGGTTGGAGTAGGCCTTTCACCACCTACTGTGGGAGGGGAGGCCTAATTCGAGGGAGTGGAAGCCTGGTTTAAGAGAGAAACGGTCTCTTTAGAAGGACCTTAACCTGCTTCGTGGGCTTTTGTTTCTTTAAGCGGCTAGCGAGACCCACTGAAAAAACACAAAGAGAGACCATGAGTAAAAATAAACTCAACGATGTTACAAACAGGAGAAATAGAATTCTATTAAGGTACCTTTGGAGGCTTCCAAGTACCTAAAATCACTAACGAGGGTCTCGAAGGGGGGGCCTTCTTTGGGGCCCTCAAGTTCTCTTCTCCGCTTCTTGATATTCTTGCGGAGTATTTTATACAAATACTCCTCATAGATTTTTGGAGGGAATACAAAGCTACCAATCTGGGAGTTAGGATTGTTAAAGAGGCTGTAATCAAGGGAGAAAGATAGCAACTTTTGTCTATCCCTCTCAAGGGCATCTGGACAAATATACTTCCCAGGTTTAGTAGACTCGACTCGCACGTTCCAATTCCGTGGGGGAACTCGATACCTCCTACTTTCAAACAAGATCCCTTTCTTCCAGCTCTTCGAGTCACCCGAATTACCAGGAATAGCAAAACCCTGTGATATGCCTCCCGGTTGGTAAAAGTGACAATCATGTCAGTGGACCTCCCACTATAAGACACGAAGTACAACAAGCAAAGTAGCTTATACCTTGGCTTGATACCGAACTCGTCACAACATGCT
Organism: Rubia yunnanensis; assembly: GCA_037428765.1. Classification (NCBI taxonomy): domain Eukaryota; kingdom Viridiplantae; phylum Streptophyta; class Magnoliopsida; order Gentianales; family Rubiaceae; genus Rubia; species Rubia yunnanensis. Next base: position 110,242,404 of record CM075065.1, on the reverse strand, counting down.
AAGAATATCATGATGATTACCTAGACATTGGGATGAACTTGTGTAAGGCTCACCTGAAATTGTTTAAGGAGTTTGGAAAAAAGGGGCGGAAAAGGGAAAGGTGAGTCCGCGGTGAAGATGCCTGAGGGAAATGGCTGATCTTCCCTTCAGAAGGTTATGGGGGGGGGTTATCTTCCTCTTGAAAGGATTGAAAGTTGGCAACTAGGGCTATTTGTTGGCCGAGAGGGATCGAGTCTAAAATCGCTAATATAGCTTTCCCCACTACTAGGGCCAGGGGCTCCTTTCCCGAGTCCCTTATTCTTATCTTTTAAGAAGTCCCTTTTTCTTTCCTTTGAGAGAGTTTAGCCAGAGAATATATCTAAGGTGCTCTCGAGGGGGCTTCCTCCTCCTCGAGGTATGTCCTATCTTTCAAAAAGATGCATTCTCCTCCTCTATGGCCTCGAGGGATGCTTCCTTGCAGGCCAGCGATGTATTTGACCCCCCTTCAAATTCAAGCTCTAGGTTTGAAGGAGGGTAGAATCCAATTTTTACACTAGTAGGGGATCTCCTTATCTAGGGCTTGCCCATGCTTGGTGTCTAGTTCTCAACAGGTTCTCGAGGAGGCATATCAGTCACTGGGAAAACCCTCTCTTCCCCAGGACTATTAGTAATCTGATAAAACATACCATCTCCGACATCTGATTCATATCGGAGTTCCTTGGAATGACTGCATTCTGAGCCGCTAATAGCTTTTTCTGGCGTACTAACCCTCATCCCTCCCACCCTAATCTCACCGGAAAATTTCTTGTTAGCGGAACCCTCGTCAGAGCGGGGCATGATTGTAAGGTGAGGAAACAAAAAGATTAGAATAAGAATATAGATGAAGGTATGATTGTTTTTCTAGGAAAGGTGATGATAGTTAGATTGCTTGAGAGAGAGGTAGAGAAAGAATGCTTGTAAGAAAGTTCCTGCAAATGAGAAAAGTGAAAGAAGGAAGAGCGGTTAAGAGGTAATAACGAGGGCTGAAACGGTGGATAATTAATAACTGCCTTGGAAATATATAAAGTTATGGAAAAACGCAATTGTTTTTTGTCTTCTAACAATGCGATATTTGGGGAGCAGTGGCATGCGCAGTTGTATAGCATGCACGGGCCTTTTGAAATCATAACATTAAGAGTTGATTAGAAAACTAGGTTCCCTCCCTCGAAGGCAAGAGCAACAAAGTGCAAGGTTCATTTCGTGTCTTCAAAGTCCTCGAACTGTCTCATTCATTCAAGACCTCGAAGAACCTTTGTATCGTTCCAGCCTTGTGAGGTCGAGAACCTACTTTTCTTGGGGCTCTTGATAGAGGTTAAGCTCAAGAAGGCCATTGGGCTGAAGATGTGGTGGCCCAGTTAGGAGAATATTTAATACCCTAACATGATTACGACATTCGTGGGTAATTTTGGGCGATAATTAAGGAGAATGTTATTTAGGACATGGAGCATAAATACAAGGTACACATTTACTTATCATTCATTATGTCTTAATCACATTAGACGCTTGGACTAACTTAGCCATCAGAGTGCTGACCCCTGGAACCCCCAGGGACAGTTTTATTGCAGGTTAGTTCAAGGAAAACTCAAGCTCACAAACCGGTCGATTGTTGGAGACGCATCAGTAACCCTGTTATAACTTCCTAAAGTAAGTAATTGAGGTTTAAGGTAATACTGGTATGATTCGTAACTAATAATAAACCCAACAACCTCCTGCTATAGACTTGATAATTATGCGTTTACAATAGAAGTTGTCTTTAATATGATAAATTATCATATTAAAATTATGATGATGACAAAGTCTTGTACTCTTGTAGCGAGATCAAAGATTGATGTGTAATATAATGAAATTTAATTAGAGATGGGATTTTAAGTGTAATTTAGAAACTTTGAAGAAATAAGGAGGGATCCGAGAGCACAAACCAATTTTGGGGGTGCTTGACATAAAAAAATGGAAAATTAATGATTTCGAGTCATAAGAATCTCGCGGGTCAAGAATTTAGGTCGGGAAAATTTTCTACTCACTTTTTATTCCCATTTTTTGAGCATAGCGCATATTTTACTACCCAATTTATTGTTTCATTTACAAGACTTGATGTTTTAACAAAAAATTGTAATATTTATAGAGGAATTTACTTAGGAATCTTGTATATTGGTTTCATTGATGGAACCATTACTAAACCCAAGGTCAGTGATCCCAGTCGTGATGAATGGCCTAGGGTGAATGCTACACTTGTTTGCTGGATCTTGCAGACTGTTGATCCAACACTGCTATCTGCCACGACTTACTTTCCCACTGCTAAACAACTATGTGATGATCTTTCTAGATGATTTTTCATTAGTAATGGTCCAAAAATTCTGTAGATGTGTGATGATATTCAAAACTTTCGGAAAAATGGTCAGTCTATTGCCATTTACTTTGGAAAACTCAAGAAGTTATATGATGACTACAACTCTCTTTAGCCTCCCAGGGTTCGCACCTATGAAGCTGGAAAATCATTGTGCACATGTAATTTTTCTGTCTTTCATGATCAAGAGAAGGAGTTGATTTATCAATTTCTCCTCAGTTTTGATGAAAGCTACCACTCCTTTCGATCAAGTGTTATGACTCAAGACCCGCTGCCTCCAATTGTACGTGTGTATGCCCTTGCGGCTCAGGAGGAGAATAACAATGCTGTCATTTGATCTTGTGAACCCTCAACTGAGTCTCTGGCATGTGCTGCTCGATGTCATCCACCTTCAGGACCTTCACCTAAAGCCCTTATTGTAGCTGAACGCAAGAATCTTGTTTGTTCTCATTGTCATTGCAAGGGTTATGACAAAGATACCTTTTTCATGCTCATAGGCTATCCATAATGGTTCACAGAGATGAGGGAGAGAGCCAACGACGCAAAGAAAGCAGCGCCAGCTCAGCCACCCACCGCCGCACCCGGTGTTCTAGCCATCAGCCCCGCTGTGGTCCACGCTCCTTAGCCACTGTTGGTCACCACCGTAGTGTCTCTCCCTTGTTACGTGACAGATTCTCCCTCTCGTGCCCTTCCTAGTCTGAGTTTGTTCCTGCTCTGTCTGGCGACCAATGGAGTACAACCCTTAAACTATTTAATTAGATTAATTCTATCTCTGACATGGGGTCAGGTAAGCTTACTTTACCTTGGATTCTGGATTCGGGAGCCTCATGTCACATGACTAGTGACAAGGATTTTCTTAGTGATATTACTGCTTTTGTTGATTATGCTAATGTGATACTACCTGATGGATTTATGTCGTCTACAACACATTATAGTTTTATACATTTTGGAGGTACTACCCTTACTCATGTGCTCCACATCCCTACCTTGCAATGTCATTTATTATCATGATCTAGATTGTTATCTGCCTTAAAATGTATAGCTATGTTTACTTAAAATATTGCATTTTATAGAAAATCAGTTCGAGAACTGTGATTGGCATGGGTGAACAACAAGGGGGAGTTTATTGGCTTCAACTATTGGATACACGTGTTTACTCTCTTGTCCCACAGTCGGTTTTCACAGTTGCTTTAGTTTCTGCATACTTATTTAATTCATGGAATCAGGGTTTTGGGCATCCATCCTCTACAGTGTTGTCTTCTGTTCATACTATTGATTTTAGCACAAATAATACTTCTGTTCCACGCTCTGTATGTCATAGACAAAAATAGACTAGACATAGCTTTCCTTTGAGTACTTCAAATGCTAGTTCATTTTTTGAACTAATATATTGTGATGTTTGAGGGCCTTATAGTTCACCATTGATGTGTGTTATATGGTGTTCATATTTGGTGGGATTATTGTGATTTTATTGAGATATAATTTACACTTTAAGAGGGATTCATGGATATTGTGTTCATATTTGGTGCAGGAATTCATGGATTGTGAAGAATTGAGAGGAAGCTAAACATTATATTCTTTTTCCCTTAACCAACGGTTTTTTCCCACTGGATTTTCCAGGTTAAGGTTTTTTCCCTTAATTTTATTTGTTCATATTTGGTGCAGGAATTCATGGATTGTGAAGAATTGAGAGGGAAATATATATTGTACTCTTTTTCCCTTAACCAACGGTTTTTTACCACTGGGTTTTCCAGGTTAAAGTTTTTAATGAGACGATGTGCTCCAATGGAAAATGTTCTTATTTTATAAGACATTTTTCCTGGGATGAAGGAAGAGAGACAAAAGCAGAATTGCTGAATTTATGGGGTGAAAAGTGAATTATTGAAGATATTTGGATTTGAAGAATTAAAGATATTCACTTCCCATAATAATAAGGATTGTATTATCTCTTTCCATTTGAAATTCCTTAATTTTAGGAATTAGTTATTTACAGTTAGAATAGATATTATCTTATTTTCTTATTTCTTCCCTAAGAAGAAAAGGAATTAGAAGTGGATTGGGATTTTGGAATTAGAAGTTGATTGGGATTTTACTTTGGGTTTGCGGGAGAAGTATATCTACGCTCGTATGGTAATAGAGTTGAAGGAGGAGACCGAGGACACATAAAAATACCGCAGACATTAGTTACTTACCAGAGGTTCAGTTTGTGTTTTTCTTAGAGCAGATTTCTTAGGGAATTATTTGGTTAGCAGTTCACGCATGAATGCAAACCAATTTCCTGGTTTGTATCTTTAATTCGTCTGTGCTTTATTTTATTACATATTAATTATGTTCGTATATTGTTATATTATTTATTTGTTTAGTTTAATTATTATGAGTAGTTAATTTATATATCGGCATGGAATAACAAGTTATTATGAGTATTATTATGAGTAGCTAATTTTGTTTAGTTTATGAATCGTGAGGCCTAATTGTTTTATGATTGATTCTTATGTGTTCTTGATTGTTCTTGGTTTATTTTATTCTTGATATATTTAAGTCTGATCAACTTGAATATTATTGGGATAATGCTATCTAATTCCACCAATACGTAATCGTTGGAAAGGGTTAGTAAGTAGCGATTTCTTGTGAAAAACAGCTAACTAGCTAAGATTGTAATAGCAAGACGGGGAACAATTAAGTGTGCTTTACTATTTGCTTTTACTTTGGTAATTGCTATATCAGGTTCTTTTCATTCTTAATGCTATCGAGGTGTGTATCTGGTTCAGCGAATACTTTCCAGGGCCATCTTGGTAAGAGAAACAATTAGTTAATTATAATTTGTTAATTATAATTGGTTAATTGTCAATAAAGTACGGAAGAATTGGGGAGGTTAAACGTACCTACTTTCCTATAACTGATAGATACATATGAATTGATTTATCTTTGCGCCTATGATCGATGTTTAACTAATGTGAGTTATTCCGAGCCGATTGCATTCATCTAATATTTGCTAGATTTTTATATTTTTTAGTTTGCATTATTATTTCATATTTTATATTAGTTAGTTGCATTATTAGTTGTTAGATAAATCTAAAAATTAAGGCGTGGTGGCTACACCAAAAGTGCTCGATATTAGTAGGTATTTTATTATAGTTTTTGCTCTGTTCCTCGTGGGATCGACTCTGCTTGCTACTGTACTAATTTCATTATTAGAGTTTGCAGATTATTTTGGTGAGTGAAACGACGTTCACCAACCATCTTCTGGTGGTGCGTTTTATTTTTGAACTATAGTTGATGACTATTTCTGAGCTGTTTGGGTTTACTTATTAGGGGCTAATTCAGATTTAGCTTCTAGATTTATAGAATTTTGTTCTTCGATCCAGACACAGTTTGGGTGCACCATTTGTCATGTCCTTGTTAATAATGTTACATAATTTCTGCCCCTGTGACCGTCCTTTGCTGAATCTGGTATTATTTTTTAGACATCTATGGTTAATACACCACAGTAGAATAGCCATACAGAGCGCATCGTAATTTTTTAAATGTGTGTCACGCTTTTCATTTTCAAGCTAATGTACTTGTTGATTTTTGGGGAGAATGTGTTCTCACAGCTTCTTATCTGATTAACCGGACACTGGCAAAGCAACTCAATGCTTGCACACCATTTGAGCTACTCAATGGACATGCTCCAAACTACAAGCTCGTGAAAGTTTTAGGTTGCTTGTGCTATGCCTCCTACATTCCAGAATATCGTGATAAATTTGCTCCAAGTCGACAATGCATTTTTCTTGGGTATCCTGCTTGCATGAAAGGCTACCCCCTTTATGATTTGGAATCACGTACTTTCTTCAACCTTCATGATGCTGATTTTTATGAAGACCAGCTTTCGTTTGATGTGCCATATGTACCTGCACAGCCCACATAGTTACAAATAGATACTTGGTTTGATGACTTTCCAACGATGGATCCATCAGTGACAACCCATGGCACAGCCACCTTGCCGCCGATCATCACCTCTATCGCGGCCTCATCTCAGTCATGGTCGGCCTCTGCCGGCCAGCCAGCACCGCCAATCAAGGCTCGGCCATCCGACACCACGGCATAGCCCAACTCGATGCCCAGATCGACCCTGGATCTGATGATGAATCTTACATTGGCGGTTCCACCGGTGTCTCTTCCCGTGCATCGACTATTTACACATCACCATATAACACAACGACTTTGACACCGCCGATTGCTCAAGCTCCGCCGCCACCTCCTTCGACTAAGTCCCCCTTTGCTCGGCGTAGTGACCGTGATCGATATTCTCCTACTTACTTGAGTAATTTTGTCCCCCTCTGCACTGCTACAGTCATTCCTGCGACATCACTATCCTCAAGTGTTCTTTATACTTTAGCTGATTTTCTAAATTACAATAATATTTGTATGCATTCTAGATTCTTGGGAACATTAACTTCTAGTGCAAATCCTACCACTTATTGAAGGTGTCAAAGCATGCTCATTGGTGCGATGCTCTGGCTGATGAGATGAATGCTCTTGAGCGCAATAGAACTTGTACTGTGGATTCTCTTCCTCCTGATAAGACTGCAATTGGATGCAAATGAGTGTACCGTACCAAGTTTGAAGCTGATGGTACTATTGAACGACACAAAGTTCATCTGGTGGTTCTGGGTAATCGTCAAATTGAAGAAACAGACTTTACTGAGACATTTGCTTATGTAGCAAAGATGAGTTATGTTCGCTTATTCTCATCTGTTACATTCATTCATGGTTAGGAACTTCATCAAATGGATGTTCACAATGTGTTTCTACATGGTGATCTTCACAAAGAGGTGTTTATAAGCCATCATTCTGGCTATACTGTGCCCCCTGGCATGGTGTATTGACTTCAGAAATATCTTTACGGGTTGCGACGGGCTTGTCGCAAGTAGTTTCCTAGATTGGATCAGGCTCTACACACATTTGGCTTTGTTCAGAATAAGGCTAATTACTCTCTTTTTGTTTACTCATATGGTTTGGTTTCTTTGCATGTGGTGGCTTATGAGGATGATTTGGTGATTGTTGGTAGTTCTTCGTCGCTCATCTCTGAATTCAATGCTTGAGCTCTTGTTTCCACATGAAGGATCTTGGTGCCCTTAAGTATTTCTTGGGTATAGAGATTGCTAGAAGACCGGGGGATGTTTCTTTCACAAAGGAAATATGCCTTTGATATTTTTATCAAATACTGGTTTGTTGGCTGCAAAACTGACACACTTTCCGATGGAGCAATAGCACGATATCGCGTACGTGGAAAGACCTCTATACAACGATTCAGAGCAATATTGGTGTCTAGTCAGTCGTCTCATTTACATTACCATTACACGTCAGGAGCTTAGTTATTCGGTGCATACACTTGCTCAATTCATGAAGTCACCTTATGTTACTCACTGGCAAGCTGCACTGCGGGTTCTACACTACTTGAAGAGTCATCCAGGTTAAGTTTTATTTCTCTCTTCACGTAGTTCTTTACAGTTGATTGCCTACTGTGATTCTGATTGGGCTTTGTGTCCCATTACACGACATTCAACTTATAGATATTTTGTGATTATCAGTGATTCTCTGGATTCATGCAAGACCAAGAAGCAACCTACAATTTCTCGTTCTTCTACTGAAGTGAAGTATTGTGCCATGGCAGTTACTTGTTGTGAGTTATTACTGCTTAAGTCTTTGCTTAAATATTTAGGTGTTGTTTATTCTTCCCCCATGCGACTGTTTTGTAATAGTCAATCTGCTCTTCATATTGTTGTTAATCCCGTCTTTCATGAAAGTACGAAGCACATAGAGGTTGATTGTCATTTTGTCAGATATTTAGTACAGTTTGGTACTATTTTTACTCATCATATCCACATTTTTTATCAACCTGCGGACTCGTTCACGAAAGCTCTTGGACGTAATCAGTTTTGACTACTACTTGGCAAGTTGAGCATTCTTGATCTACATGCTCCAACTTGAGTAGGAGCATTGAGGAATTAGAATAATTTATGAATATTCCTTGTATTTAGATTAATATCCTTAACCTTATTTACTTATTACTCTTGGAACATTATATAATGTGAACCTGGACATGAATACCATCACAACATTACATCCTTATTTTTTACAATGTTTTATCAGAATTTTCCCCCACTAAAATCATATGTCTGAAAGTTAAATATTGATCTTTTAAGGCAACTCTTGTGTTCACATGTTAATGTTTTTGGGAAAGTCTCAGGAAAGGCGGCCTTTCCATAAGCTTAAGGACTGTCCTCAGGGGCATTTTCCTTAAATTTTGTAATTTTTTATAAAATTTAAATATTGCATTTTATAAGTTAAAACAAGTAATATTATGTATTTGAAGGTGAAAATATAAAAATATATGATATATAAAAATTATTTAAAAAATTTTAAATTTTGTATGTAATTTAAGAAATGCAATGTATAAGGTAAGGAATAAGTGGTCTGTCCATAAGTTTATGGACAGGCCGCTTGTCAGGAGACCCACTCAATTTTTTTTATACTTTATATGTCTTTCACTAGTTAGTGATATTTTACTGTCTTAAATTTTAATTTCTATTTTACACTTTCAATTCGATTGATGTGTTAGTTTTTCAATACATCCTTTTAAAAATTAATATCAGTGTCTGTTTTTTGAGTTTGTCTCTTGAAAGACGGTCTTTTCATAAATTATGAAAATACCATGATTTAAAATGCAAATTAGAAAAAATGAAGATAAATTTTTTGGGTTGTATTAATCGAGTCATGTGCTTATAGCTACCACACATTGCATAATAAATTTTTAATATTGCAACTAAAACATTTTACTTTTCTGTTATTCTAATAAAATCCCAATTTTCCATAAGCCTATGGAAAGATGATCTTTCCCAAGACTTTGCTTTCTTTTTTTTGAATATTATATGTATCCTTGATGTTTCAACAATGCGAATTAGTTATTGTAAATTTAAATATGATATTTTATTTTTTCTGATACATGTATCTCATTTTAGTACCCACTTTGATGTTTTAAAATTTACTTGTGTTTTTATTTGATGTTTACCTGTTTCAGTTATATATTGTATATATTATTTATTTGGTTGTTAATTATTTTAATTTAATTCTTGTTTTAATTTTTAATTTAATATTTAACTATATTCATGTGTACTTTTATTTTTTTTATATGATATTTTTTAATTTTAATTTGATGTGTATCTTTTTGGAAAAATGAAAATTTTTCTCATTAACCAAAACTTTTATGTACAAACTATCTCCAAAACCATTTCTACCTAGTCACAAACTCATCTCAATCATCCATCTAGCACATTTCTCCTTCAATATAGGCCTCAACCAACATCCATAAACAATACTTTTTAAAATTGAATCTCTAACATTTACCTTTTCAAAAGATTTACCAAAACAAATGTCATTTCTCCATCCCCAAATGCCATATAAAGTCTCTGCCATGGCAATTTTTAGAGCCTCAGCTTTCCAGCCTTTCTTCCTACATTGCTCCTTCAGCCAATGTCTTTCTTCATCCCATTCCTTTGGCCTTCTTACCATATGCATCCAGCTTAGTACTTTTGCCCAGACCTCATTTGTTTTACTGCATCCGAAAAACAGGTGTTGGATATTTTCATCCATTTCACAAAGACACGTTGATCTCCTTTATCTACCCCAACCTTCTTTAATCTATCCTTCGATGCTAACCTTTTTTGACAGCCCAGCCATAAAGTAAACTGAGCACGAGACCTAGCATGGTTATTCATATGCATATTACCCCAGTCCTCAGTCCCCTTTTCACCTCTGATGAGTATCTTTTAATATATGTATTTGATGTTTAAGTATTTTAAATTTTAATATTTATTTTATTGTATTTATAATTTTATATGATGTTTCACTATATTTATTTGATGTCTATAACTAATATTTATTGATTTTTAACTAATCTATTTTGTGCACCTTTTTTTATTTAATGTTTAACTATTTCAATTTGATGGTATTTTAGTGTTATAAATTTATGTTCATTGATTTTAATTTAGTTTGTTTCTGATTATTTATATTTATTTTAAAATCATTTATTTGAAAATGTTTTTAGTATTTTCTTTCATGTTTTAAAATTTTAGTTTGATGAATTACTATTTAGACATGAACTTTAAGAATCGTGCATACCACAAAGTAGCTAGCCATGCTTCGAAGCAGGGTCGTCTCCAAAAAATTGGAGACCCATGTGTTAGGTAAAAAATGAGATCCTAAAAAATTTAATATAATTATTTAAAATAATAATAATTATTATTAAAATATGTGTACAATTAATTCTAGTAATTATTTTACATATTAATGGCCCAAAATTATTTTGAGGCCCCAAATTTTTGCAGTGGAGTCAGGAAATAAGTAAAGTTTAATTTATACACAATATCCCGATACAGTAAGAATGGTAACAGATTTTAGTTGCAATATTAAAATTTAATTATGCAACGTGTAGTAGTTTTAAAGTTTATGACCCAATTAATGCAATCCAAAAACTTTATATTTGTTTCTTCTAATTTGCAGTGTAAACCTCGGTCTTTCCATGACTTATGGAATGACCGTCTCTCTAGAGACGGACTCAAGTTTGTCAACTAACCAATAATTTAAATGTTTGAAAATAAAAGATAACTACTAGTTCATTATCCATAGTTTTAGGGATTAACAGTCACGGTAATTCTTAATAATAAGTATATGTGGAAGATACATATTTTTAAAAATTAAAAAATCACAGAGGTGAGGGGGGTATTTATTGGTTCCCTAAGCCATAAACGCATAAGCAAAATTGCTACAAAGAGTTTAGGGAGGTACAACAAGCATCTAGTTTACAAGTAGAACTAGAGTAAGGCATGAAAAACCTTGTCATTATCCATTCTCTTTGCTTAAACCTCTGTTTCAGCAAAGGAAATGGCATTATCCCCATTTCGAGATCTAGTACGGTCTTCCATGTTTTTACCTCCATGCCCCGTGTGGACAAAAAGTGATGGCCTCCCGCACCAGTATTTTGCACATTATTTCACCTGAATAATGCCATGTGAAGTGTGGAAAGAGGTGGATCAGTGCTACATCAGTAGACTTGAGCTGTATTTGTTTAGCATCTTCAAAAACCTCCTCATTTTGTGTGACTTGATCAGGCACAACTGCTTCGTTCATCACCTTGGCAAGTTCGGCATTGTGATTTGCCTCCACCATCTCCATGTACCTGCCATATAGAGAAATCAACTAGTACATGTTCCAAAAACTATACCAGCTTAAAACTTCCAAAGCAAATGTCAGAATGTGACTATCCATCTCTAAGGTAAGGGGAAAAATAGCATCAAGATGTATTAATCCTTTGATATTATTTGGGAGATCTTGGAATGTATAGAGAGCATTCACCTGATTTGTGCTGGTTATCTTTGCTAAAGAACCAACAACACTGTTAGCTTCACGGAATGCATGAGCAATAGAGCCTTGCAACTGCTCCATTGAGTGCCATATCTGCCTTAGCTCCACTATATTTCCATAGAATATTGAATATTGAACCATTTTGACCAACAAAAAAGAGTCACATTCCACCTGTAGTCTTAAGCAGATGTTTTGTAATGCCAGTTCCAAACAAAATTGTAGTGCCTGGATTTCAGCTTTCAGATGGGTACCTTGTCTAAAGTGTTTAGCACCTGCAATCAGTACTTCACCGTATGCATTCCTTATGATAACTCCAGCACCAGTTTCACCATTTTTCAAGGCAGAGCCCTCTGAGTTCAGCTTCAGGTGTTGGGGAGGATTCTAGTGAACTATTCTGTCATTGCTCCTCTTTTTTACTTGTCCATGTTTGGAGTGTAAGAAACAGACTTTATTAGCAGTAAGGGCAGGTTTAAATATCAGCTTATGAGCAGTAAAGATATCTTGAAATTGAATGATAATTTTCCTACAATGTGTTCCTTATTTGGTTTGATAGAGTTATATAGGTATCTATTTTGTGAGCTCCACATAAACCAAACAGTTAGACGAGGTAGGATGTGTATCATATGCAGTATATCAAGATTCTTATGCTCCATAGATCAATATGTGGAAAATACACATGTACCTTACACAAATACATTACCATTATCTCGCAAACCACTTACACATTATTTACCGTAAAATTTATTTTAAATTTTTTTTACGTAGTAGAAGTAAAAAATATATCTTTTGGGCCCCATAAAATTTGTGGCTTTGTTATGTTCCTCACTTTGTTCATGTTAATAGACGGTCCGACTTAGAAGTACACAATCCGACACTGGCGTCACAGATCAAATCACCATAAAACGAGCTTGAATCTTTGACATAACTGATGAGGGTTGACAGCGAAGCAACCTTGAATAACCACGAGATGAGAATATGAATGTGGAATACAACAGGGGGCAGTTTTGGTGTTTGGTTGTGTAAAGTCTATATTTAATTAATTGGAAAATTTTAAAATTATGAAAATATGAAATAATTGCGTTGAAACATCAAAATTGAATTCATGGTACGACAAAAGGAAATCCGTGGTGAGAATATATCAATTCCTTATTTGAGATTAAAAAATATATCAATTCCTATTTTTAAGGGTGTAGATTTGATGAGTTTGAGATTGATATAAACTAATCCCCATTTTTGAGAAAATGGATTTGATCATATTAGATTTGAATTAATTCCTATATTCATAGGATTTGATTGCAATCAGAATTGAATATAGAATGAGAATTATTTTCACACAAGACTTCATGCATGTGAAGAATAAGGAAAGGAATATTTCTTGTGAAGAATATTGATTATGTGGTGGACTATGGAATTTCAAGATAATGCAATATTTATCCAGCAAGAGATTTAAGCATATCTTGTATGGTAAAATCTGATATGAATCTCCTTGCGAAGACTCACGATTTACGGAATTATATCTTTGATCTAGTGAAGGGATCTGCAAACCCGCACTATCTCACACGAAATTCAGGAGTCTAGCCCTCGGAGTACGCCTAACTTCGACTTGCTCTCTAACTAACCCTCAGGATCAGATTGCAAGGTTTATTGATACTTAACTAGCCCTCGGGGTTAAGCAACAATGGATTAGCTCGCAAGCAAAGAGTATAAACTCAAAAGGTTGTATATTTGATTGATGAAAGGTTCTTATTTTCGTCCATAAGGCCTCCCTTTTTATAGGGTTACAATCTTACCTCAAATCCTAATCACAAATGGAAACTGAATCGACTTATGGCAGCTTTAAGAAGCTAAAACCATATCTAACTAAAATACCTAAAATAAATGGTAATCTAAGGTAATCAGGTTGAATTCTTCAAAAAGTAACCTTGAAGAATATTACCTTATCTAATCTTACCAAATATAATTCTAATCAGAATAAAACTGAATATACTAAACCTTAATGGACTGTATTTTCGAAATTCAGCTCTTCAAAGCCCACATGGCCGAGCTATCAGTCCAATAAACCCAAAATGACATTATTTCACAGTGATCACACTACCTCATTAAAAACCCAGTGGGAAAAAAGAGTAGTTCTTCATGATGTTTTCAGTTCGTCGATAGTCTTGAATAATGAATCCAAGATGTCGATGGTGACTCCTTCTTCAATTCTTCATCATAAAGGTGATCAATCAAAGCATTTAAAGCAGCATCCTTAAGCTTAGTCCTTGACCTAGTCATAGGTCCTGCCATGTCACTTAGAGGATCTCGAACATATCCTTTAAATGTTTTATCAAGTCATAGAATGTCTTCATTTATGGCGGTAGTCGTCTTGGCATCTCCATCATTCCCTCCATGGTCGAAATGTTTCGCCCTCAAAACTGAATCATCTTCAAATGTAAATGGAGATAAATCAGCAACATTGAAGGTCGCACTAACACCATAATGATCTGGTAACGCAATCTTGTAAGCATTGTCGTTCACATGATCCAACACTCTAAAAGGACCATCTCCACGTGGACTCAACTTAGATTTCCAAGCATTTGGAAACCTCTCTTTTCGCAGATGAACCCAAACATAATCTCCCACGTTGAACCTCATCAACTTGCGGATTTGATTAGCTTTATCAGCATTCTGTACATCAAAGAATTTGATATTCGTATCATTCCCTCCCGGATCGAAAAGTTTCGTCCTCGAAATGGGAAGCATATAACCTATAAAGACATCCTTGAATTCTTGGAACAACTTAACAAACCGTGAAAACATATCTACAGGAATATCTTCTTTGGAATAGTAACTTTCTTTAAAGGACATTATAAGAACAAAAGAATGATTAGTCAAAGATCGATTCACATCTCTTATTGAAGCATAAAAAAATTTATCAGAGTCAGTAGATAGTTCATGCCACATCATATAAATAGAAAGTAAATGACTAATATGTGAAGACAAGAATTTATGTGACTTTTCATAATCATTCGGCAACTTACCTGTCTTACCTACCTTAGGATCGACCTGGAACTTGTCTATGGTGACATTTACTGTAATTTTGGCAGAATTGACACTATTTTGGTCGAAATTACTTTCTCTTTTTGGGGGAGTAATTTCGGCAACATCTGTGGAATACGCCTCAATAACATCTTGTGTTTCAGGACTTTTCTCACCTCTGTAAAAAATGATGATTTCATCGTCTATTTGTTCTTCTTCAGTGTCATACTATGAAGGCATATCATCATCATCCTCCTCCTCCATTGTTGTTATAATTCGTTCATGGGGACAGTTATTGTGAACATGTCCTCGTTCATTACAATGAAAACATGTAGGAGTGTTAGAAGAAACTGTATATGACAAAGTAGAAAATGATTTACCTGTATCTTGGCTAAGAGACTGATTGGTTGCGATCATTCTTTGATCAGTGGGTTCCAATGGTGGATTTGAGTAGGTTTTGGTTGAATTAAGGTTTCCTCAGCCACCCAAGTTCAAATTGCTACAACCTCTGGTTGAATTTGGGCTTCTGAAATCATAGAATTGCCTTTGACTGTCATAGCCAAAATTAGAGCTTCCATTGGGCCTTAATGTTGACTCAACCAACCTAGCCTTGAACAATAAATCTTGCATGGAAACATAAGACTGGAGTTTAACCGGAACTTGAACATTTTCTCTTAAACCTTCAATAAACTGATTCTTTATAAAGGCATCATTTTCTCTCATGCCAACTCTTCTCATAGCTAATTCAAGATCTTGCCAGTATTCATCTACACTGCGATTTCCTTGCGTCATATTGCTGAGATACGAATGTTGCTTCATCAAATATGTTCGTGGAACATGATGTAATCGAAGCTTGGTCCTCAATCTATCCCAGGTGGAGATAGGTTTCTTTCCGGCAAGATATCTTGATTCTTTCAAATCCTCCCACCATTCTGCGGCATAATGGGTGAAAGAATACTGTGCGATCTTGATCTTCTCTTTCTCACGGTAGTTGTAAAGATCAAATAGGTTCTTGATCTGCCTCTCCCAATCCAAGTATTTCACAGGATTGTGTCGACCATCAAATCTCGGAATATCATACTTCAAACCTTTGATGTCACAAGCAGATTCAACTTGTCTTGAAGAACGAGGTGTCGTTGGATTTGATAACTCATCTACCTTCCTTGACAATCTCTGAACCTCGCTCATTATAGCATTTATGACATTCATGGAATTCATTTTAGGTTTATTGTTGGGATTGCCAACAAATGGCAGGACGAATGGATCGTCCGCCATCCCTGCTAAGAAGAAACAAACCGTCAGGAATAAATGTCCCCCCTTCCCCCTTGTTTAGTAAGGTCACTCACCAAGTGTATAACACTCATAACTCACAAGGCGAAGGCTAATGTGAGGGCAACTGATCAATTCACCGCAATTCAAAGCAAACTATGGAGATGAGTACTGCAGAACTTATTTCGAAATTTAAAACTATATAAACTCAAAATTTGGCTCTACGATCTGGAATTACAAATTCTACAAAGAATAAGGAACAAAACACAATTTGAATGGCACGAATCGGAGCTGTATTGAATGAATTATGACCAAAACAAGATTGCTTTATATAGGCTACAAATAGGTTTCGAAAATTCAAGAACAAATTGGAATAGGAACTTAAATCCAAATCACTTGTGGAAAAGGATTTTAATGACTTACTTGTCCCCCAAGTAAAAAAATTCAGATCCAAACCCCTCTCACAATTGGCTTTTATTTCCTTTTTTTCTCTTCCGGATTTTGACTTTTCTTTTCCTTTTTCAAACCGGATTCCTTTTTCTTTCCTTTTTCTTTCCAGCCACAATTAGTTCTTTTTCCCTTTTTTTTTGTACTATAAAACTCAAAAACAGAATGTTATTCCCCAAGATAAATTTCGGTCACAATTACCAAAAGTTTGGGAAATTGCAAATCTGCCCCCAAACTTTTGAAAATTGCAAACTGCCCCAAATTTCAGATTTCAAATCCTAAATTCCGATTTTGAAACCTAAAATCTGCTACCTTTTGGTTTTTGATTTTCGAAAATTTTTGGAACAAGAATCGCCTATATAAAACTTAGAATAAGAAAACTGCGACAACTTCCTCTTGATTCAAATGAACTTCGAGGTATTCAAGATCGTAAGGATCAAGAATATGACACTATATATATGGAAAACGACACAAGACTCTTTTTTTTAATAAGGTTTAATCAAGAATCAAAGAACAATTCTAGATCACGGAATCAAAGAACGATAACGAAAACAAATAGGATTATGAGCATGCAATAATTTTCAGAAGAGTTGATGAAAATATCACAAGCACATAAACTGTTTGAGCTACTAAAAACTACGAAACTGACCGGGAGGTGAAGGCGGATAATACTTGTTAACGCTCAGACCCTTCAACGTCCTCCTGACTCGATTGATGAAGGTGAAGGCGGATAGTAATACCGAAGTATTCTAACTCTCAGACCCTTCAACGTCCTTCAACCCTAGATTCGATCCTCCTGGTAAGAAAGATCAAACAAACACAGTTAAAACACGACACGAAAGAGTATATATAAAAAAAATTCGAAAATAAATTAATGCAAACTCGAAACCCCTTTTTTTCTTTTTCTTTTTTTTCGGCCTCAGTCGATCCTTCGCTTTGCTCTGATACCAACTGATATGAATCTCTTTGCGAAGACTCACGATTTGCGGAATTATATCTTTGATCTAGTGAAGGGATCTGCAAACCTGCACTATCTCGTACGAAATTCAGGAGTCTAGCCCTCGGGGTACGCCTAACTTCGACTTGCTCTCTAACTAACCCTCAGGATCAGATTGCAAGGTTTATTGATACTTAACTAGCCCTCGGGGTTAAGCAACAATGGATTAGCTCGCAAGCAAAGAGTATGAACTCAAAAGGTTGTATATTTGATTGATGAAAGGTTCTTATTTTCGTCCATAAGGCCTCCCTTTTTATAGGGTTACAATCTTGCCTCAAATCCTAATCACAAATGGAAACTGAATCGACTTATGGCAGCTTTAAGAAGCTAAAACAATATCTAACTAAAATACCTAAAATAAATGGTAATCTAAAATAAATGGTAATCAGGTCGAATTCTTCAAGAAATAACCTTGAAGAATATTACCTTATCTAATCTTACCAAATATAATTCTAATCAGAATAAAACTGAATATACTAAACCTTAATGGACCGTATTTTCGAAATTCAGCTCTTCAAAGCCCATATGGCCGAGCTATCAGTCCAATAAACCCAAAATGACATTATTTCACAGTGATCACACTACCTCATTAAAAACCCAGTGGGAAAAAAGAGTATAGTGTTCTTCATGATGTCTTCAGTTCGTCGATAGTCTTGAATAATGAATCCAAGATGTCGATGGTGACTCCTTCTTCAATTCTTCATCATAAAGGTGATCAATCAAAGCATTTAAAGCAGCATCCTTAAGCTTAGTCCTTGACCTAGTCATAGGTCCTGCCATGTCACTTAGAGGATCTCGAACATATCCTTTAAATGTTTTATCAAGTCGTGGAATGTCTTCATTTATGGTGGTAGTCGTCTTGGCATCTCCATCGAAATCCATACTTCTAAGAAATTGGATTTATTCTGAAAAATCTCTATCTTTATGAGATTGAGTTTGATATGAAAAATCCCTATATTCAAGGGATTAGATATGCAAAGTAATTAGATTTGGAATTAGAATATTTTGGAAGAGGGCCGACGTGACAAATTCCAATTTGGCCAGGGTTGTTTCATCGGCTATAAATTGAAGAACAATACAACTGAAATACTAAGGCATTTAATTGAAGAAAATCTGCATCTAGGTTTTCACATATTTCGAAAGTACTCAAGAGCTTTCGGTTGGTGTTCCAACTGGATCTTAAACTGTTGATCAAGTTTGGAATTATATATATTACCTTAATTCCTCGGGAGAAGGGGATCTAGCGTAGACGAGTTTCGAGGTCAGAGGGAGTCTGATCAAGGCGGACCGGTAGTAAGGGGAGCTTGCAAAATCCCCAGTTATAATTAGATAAGATAAGTATATAAATGTATGTTGTACCTTGTACTGTTATCGTTCTGATTAGTGATTTATTTTGAACTAGGCAAGGCCCCGCAGATGTAAATAATTTCACTGAACTACGTAACCAATTCCTGTGTGTCGTTTTTTATGTTTTAACATACTTGGTTAAGTTGGAACTAATTTTAGAATTAATTTGGTAAAACCATAATATCAGGTTGCAAAGAAACATTTTTGATCATGTGGAATACACCAGTGACCAGTAGCGTTGAACTCAATGAGTGCGCCATTCCGATGAGAAACCAAGGGGAAAAGACCGTGAAACCTAGCGACGACGAAACTTGAATGAGAGATTTGAGGGTTTTTTCATTTTTGATTTTTTTTTCAAACAGGTCCCTGAACATCCGCACATTGTTCAATAAGAACTCAAATAATAATTATTATGTTATTAACCCTAATATTTTAGTTGCAGTTGTTTTAGGTTTATTTTATTTGTAATTAACCAATGCTCACCATGGGGGAGAAGAGGAACTCTTAATATATTGATTGATGTTCGCCACTTACTTTCTTTCAAGAGAAAAAAGTTCACCACAAATTTCCCAGTAACAGTATAGGTACGTAGAATCTCACAAATTGAATAGAATCTCACAAATTGAAAGAAAAGGAGAAAATTTGATTCATTGTGATTCAACTCGATTTCAAACAATGAAATCAAAGGTCTCTTACATATAGTTTAGGGTTTCTGAATTCCTCTTTTAGTGTTTTTTTCCTAAGACAAGAGCCGACTAGTACTATTTCTCCTTCTTTACTATTTCTCTTCTTCTCCATTTACTCCGGTACCTCCTCTTCACCACCACTTGCCGCTCCCCCTTCACCACCACTCGCTGCTCCCTCGTCGATGTCTGATCGATCCATCCTTTCCTCGGCTTTGTAACCATCATGAAGCCTAATCGATGCCGTCTGTGACATGTAAATGTTGTGGCGTCCAAATTGTCTATGGCATTCGAATTGTTGAAGATTATTGTATATTTAAAGTTTTTTAGTAGGGATTGTTAGAAAGTTAATGTTGAAGGTTGTATTTGTTGAAGTCTGCCAGTTCGGTATTTGCTGTAAAAATATCATTTATGTATTTGTTGCGATTCACTTGAACGCTACCGGAAATTGATATTGGTTTCCAACAGTTTTTTTAAGACCCTGATACAGCTTAGGAATTCAGAACCAAATTTGGGTCCAATTAAAGGTGATTTTCAACCGACTTTAATCCTTGCACAATTAAAGGCGGAGCCGGAGAAAACATTTGAAATCTGCCTTCTCTAGTAGGATAAAACCGCCTTTAATGACCCCTTCCTACACTTGTGAATAAACATAAGCTTTATATAAAAGTTTACCAAGAATGATTAGGAAGTCAACTACACTGGCAGGTGTACTTGGGGGCTGGAGGGGGATCCAGCCCCCTCTAAGCAAAAAAATAACTAGGAGTAATTTTAAAATTTTCCTCTTTAGTTCCGCCAGAAAGAAAATATTTGGGAATAATTTTTTTAAAAAATTCCTATCAGCTCCGTCTGAATAGAAAAAAAAAAGATTGGAAAATTGTATTTACTCCTACTAATTGATCCAGCCCCTGCGAAAAATATTTCCTGGCTCTACCCCTGGTAAACTATGTTATATAATTATATTAAATTAGATTATTAAATAAAAAGTGCACACACATTTTAGAGTCAATCTCTTGTAAGCCAGCCTAAACTTTAGGTAGGGACCTTTACGCAATTCTTACAATATTCTAGCTCTAGGGACATATCTGTAATAATTTTACCGGAACCTATCTCTAATTATTTTACATGGACCTATCACTAATATTTTTTATGGGGTTTTTTTGTCCAATTTCTTGCCATCATTTTCCCATCATCTGCAATCTGCAAAAAAAGATCAAAAAATATTTTTAAAATGCAAAAAATCAATATGATTATTGAACTAAAAATCATAAACATCAACAAAAAATAGCGTAACATCAATGAAAATCATTAAACATCAACTAAAAAACTGCAGCAAAATATACAAAAACTCAAATAAAAATCAACAAAAAATATGAAAAATCATCGACTACAACTAACAAAAAGTCTGCAAGTCATAAAAACATTAAAAAAACTTAAATTATCAAAACAAATTTAAATAAAACTTCAAACATCAACATATATCACCCAAAAGCTAAAAACATCAATTCCTATAATCTAAACTTTACCCGGAAAATGAAAAACGTCAACATAAAAAAAAACTACAAGACATCAACCATATCACCAAAAAAAAACTACAAACATCAACCCTTATCATTTAAAACTCACATAGAAAATGAAAAACATCAACATGAGAGGAAGTAAACTAAAAATATCAACTCATTTAACTCCAAAAAAACTACAGAATATCAACTCTAATCAACTAAAACTTACCCGAAAAATAAAAAAAACATCCACATGAGAGGAAAAAAAAACTAAAACCATCAACAACAAAAATAAAAGCCATGGTACTTCAAGAGTATAAATTATTCACTCTGAAAATCATAAAACATTAAAGAAAATTATTTTAAAAACTACAAATATCAACCTATATCACCCAAAAGTTACAAACACCAACTCCTAACACATGAGCCTCATCCGGAAA
This sequence comes from Rubia yunnanensis, assembly GCA_037428765.1. Classification (NCBI taxonomy): domain Eukaryota; kingdom Viridiplantae; phylum Streptophyta; class Magnoliopsida; order Gentianales; family Rubiaceae; genus Rubia; species Rubia yunnanensis. Next base: position 110,220,934 of record CM075065.1, on the reverse strand, counting down.
ATGAAGACATCAACATAAGAAAAAAGACACTACAAACATCAACTCCTATCAAAACCTCAGCCGAAAAATGAAAAATATCAACATGAGAAAATTTAAAAAAAAAATCAATCTATATCACCCAAATAAACAAAACATCAACTCATATCAACTATACCTCACCAGAATAATGAAAAATATCAACATGAGAGAAAAAAGCTAAAAACCTCAACAAAAAAACTACAGTACCTCAGCAACATAAATTCTTCAAAACAATATGTTCTAGTGGAATTTGAACCCAGATCTACAACCTCAAAAGGTAGAGTACAAACCACTACACCAAAGAACGTTTAAAAATCATGTACTCTGTCAAATAAATTTTAAACCTCGATTGTAAAACCTCAAGAATATTCTTCACAAAAGAATACCTATAACAAGACTTGAAACTGGGCCTATCACTACAGATGATAGAGAACTAACCACTACACCAATCAACTACTTCTTATTTTTTACCTCAACAAAAACAATTAAATTTCAGCAAGCCTTTGAAAAAATTAAAACACAAAATTGAACCTCACCTCTAATATGAAAAACCTCAGTCTTCGTCGTTCAACGCCGCCGCCAACGTCTACTGCCACCTCAAGCCACGCATGAAGCCACACGCGCCTTCTTCTTCCTTCTAACACGTCAATCACACGTGCCTTCTTCTTCAGCGCAGTTCCGCTGGTGCCTCCTTCCTCTTCCACTCTGTCACGTCATTGCTGTATTTCGTCGCGCTCCTATTCCACTCTTCCTTGCTCCTCTTCCACTCATGCGCACCTTCGCTGACCTCCGCCGCTGTGCTCCAACATTGCTCCTCCATTGCAGAGATCCGCCAGTAACCACTGCCTTCTCCGTCATACAAACGCCTTCCGGCGCCGATCAGAGAACAAACTTTGATCATCGTCGATCAATGTAGGATATCAGAGCACCAACATCGATTGTCATTGATCGTCGTACAAACGTAGGAATGCGACACCAGATTTGTAAACCCTAGGGTTTCATGATCTCAAAGCCTAGAATTTTGTGGCAACAACAGCAAATTGGAGCAAGATACCAGCGGTGGCAAGGATTCCGAAGAGATTCCAGCGAGAAGCCGGTAGAGGTGGTGGAGCTCGGTTGAAATCTTGCAGAATTCGGTGGTAACCATCGGCTATAGGCGGTTTCTGATCGGGAGGGGGGAGGAAAGAAAATTAAAATGCTAATATTTTTGTGATATATATATAGTATTTTGATAATTGCACAGTAGGTCAATTAATTTATTAGCATATTTTATAAAACCTTCATCTCAAATAAAATTTCTTTTAATTGCATGATAATCCATGACCTAAAAGTTAGGATTCCTAAGAAGACTTTGTGCACATTTTATATTTATGACAACAATGTATTATAATAACATAATATGATTAATTATTGTTAAGATATTATAAAATGTCATTTGTACACATCACCTTATTAATTGTATTCGTCACATCATTTGCCTGCAGATTAGTCAACTAGCATCCCTTCTTTCCATAGATATTCACACATATATATATATGATCAAAATATCTATTCATATATTGAGAAAGACTCATATGAGATTGTCTCAACAAAATTTATGATGAGACAATGGGCTAAGTAAAGTTTTAAGATTACAAAAAGTACTTTATGCCACCTCTTAAATTTAAATAATTATACTTAAACCCTCCGTGTCACCATAAGATTGGGTGAGACCGTCTCACCCAAGTCTTTGTATTATATATATTTATAGAGCACTAAAAAAAAGAGTACAGTGATATATATTTTGTGACAGATAAGGAAGCGTCACAGTATTTACCACACTTTTAAGGGTCACTAAATTTTAGTGACATGATTATACATTGCAACTATTTAGTATCAAGTGTGTATGACTTTTTGCAGGAGTTGGATCTAAACTTGAAGTGGTTTTAACTTTAAGGAATTACAAAATATTGAACATTGGACTCCACAAGACTTTCCAGCACGAGGAGGATTTGGATGAATATGATACTAAACTCGAGGAATTTGAAAATGATCTGCCATTGAAGATTAAAAACTGATTCATTGTATTAGTGATTGTTAGTTAATCTAGGTAGGAATATTTTTAGAATTGTAAGTTCCCTAATGGAAACTTTTGATCACAAGCATTTGTAGTATTTATCATGTATCTTGCCCTTTGTTCAAGTGTTGAGATGAGAGTCCCTCTCACGTATGAAACCGACAACATTTGCATGATTTTTATACAAAGTATATATGCAATGCTTTCACATGTGTTGCTTTCATACCGACAAGACTTTTAGTGGCATCTCTTTAATTGAAATCAATGAAAAAAATTATCTTGTCTTTGAAAAGAAAATAAAGGTTTTAATGTAATAAGTACACTCAATAAGGTATTAAATACAATTCATATGAAAATTATAAAAATAATTACAAAATTACGCAACCTATTTTCTGTATACTATAAATTATACTGGTTGTAAACTAACATATGCATGTTTTTACAAAACAGAGAAGATTTATAAGGCAACTTATTGATGCAGGGCAAGAAGCAATGGATCGCTGCAAAGGTCCGATACGGTTTTAATCGTAACTTTTGCGTCTGGCTTCAGAATCAGGCGATTTTGGCGACATTGGAACCTTCTCGATGAAGAGTCAAATGCTGGAAGATGGATATCTCATATTCATAAGCACATTCATTGTGCCAGATGTACCAGATGCCTAACAGTTGTGCTAGATGTACCAGATGCCGAACAATTGTGCCAGATGTAGCAAATGCTCAACAATTGTGCTAGATGTACCAGCTACTCAACAATTATGCCAAATGTGCCAGATGTATGGTGATGATGCCAAATGTACCAGATACACGGGGAGAAATGTAGAAAGATGTACCCAAATGTACTAGATACAACCAATCAGAATAAATCCAATCAGAAAAGGATTTAACAGAACATAACTGCAACAAGCTCAACCAGGGAAAAACTTGTTAACATAACAAACTTGTGAATTCCAATATAGGCGACAGAAAAAAACTTTCTCCAGACTCATTGGCAGATCATCCAAGCTCAGATAGTTTTTTTACTTCTCTTCATCTTGAAATGGAAGCTCACACAACCGCAACTCTAATACCACTTGTTGGGAAAATTAATCCCATTGCGCAACTCAAGATAATAGAAAAGAAATCAAGAAAACACAACATGGATTTAACATGGTTAACTAAACATGTATGTTACCTCCACGAACAAAAACAGATTAATCTTATTGCCCAAATGAGTCAGGAAGATTACAGATGTCAGAGATTACATCACGCTGAACCACCCGACTAAGATTATAGATACAAAAGGGGCAGTTTTAATACCAGAACATATGTCTACAAAACTCACACCTAACAACTCTAACTCTCCTTCTATTCATAAGAGTTCAAGTGCAGATCAAGAGGCATCAAATTCATGAACCTAACTCTTGGAATTCTCAATTCATGAACCATCTCTTCAGTTACATGTTCATGAATCCAAAACTCTTGACTTTCTCAATCAATATTTGGAATTTGAAGAGATACCTAACAACCTTCAGGTTTACCCATATGGGTTGATATATAGACCCATATGGTTTGAATTGTGGGATTACCCATATGAGTTGGTATGTAAACGCATATGGGTCAATATATGGATTGAATCTCGTGGGTTAATTAAGTTTTGACCCGCTGGTTGAGCGGATTTCAACCTTACACATTTTTTACCCGACCTATTTTTAAGCCGTTATAAATGGGTTGAAATAGATCATACACATATTTTTTAATTACTCTGACCCATATTTTACACATCTGTCATTTACCACCTCCACTACAATACAACGAGTCAAAAATAATATTCCCCCCGTCCCAGACTAAGTTACAGAGAATGTTTTTCACGGTATTCAAGAAACATGTTTGACAGTTAATGTGTTAATTAAACTACGTATAATAATTCCAAATAAAAAGTCAATATGTAGAAACTACTTATAATAATTCCAAATAAAAAGTCAATATGTAGAAACTACTTATTATGACGAATCCAACAATATCACATACGATAATATTATTGTGTATACATCTATTGAGTGGGTCTCTTAACAGGCGATATGTCCATTATATTTTTTTACTTATACACTACGTTTGTTAAATTACATACTCCCTCTTTCCTGGCTAAAATTGCACTCTTTCTTTCTCAACATTATTTCTATCAAAGTTTGACCAAATATTTGAACAGATATATGAACAACAATATTATCGTATATGATATTGTTCAATTCTTCGTAACAAGTAGTTTTTAAATATCAACCTTTTATATTTCGTTACGTTGGTAAATATGTTAACGGTCAAACATATTTCTTGAACAGTGTACTAATGATTGCAGTGCAATTTCAGTTGACACGAAAGGAGTACTAAATTTAGAAATATTTTTTTTATGTTTTTTATGTTTTATATTTTCACATTCGAATAATAATGATTGTTTATTTGAACTTTTAAAATAGAATTTAAATTTTATAAAAAATTAATTACAATATTTAAGGTAAACAATATAGTGAACTGTCCATAAATTTATAGACATGCCACCTTTTACCAGAGTTTCTCATATCTATTTAAATATGAAATTAAAGTTTAACTGTATTTACTGTGTAATAGCAAATTATTCAAGATCTTATTATTGGTCTCTTGATAACCAATCATTAGTTGCAATCATTTCTATCTTCAACTGTATGTTCAGCTGTCACAGATTCACAAAAGGTATGTCAGATTCGCAATATAAGTCAACTCTATGTTGTATTGATCACAGCCTTTTCCAGCAGATTCGTCAATTATTAATCCCTGTCTTTCCAGCCATGTTTATCTGTATAATCAAACTAAATATTCTATGTGGAAAAAGAAACATCAGTTATAACATGTTACCTACCAAATATTTTTTTGGAAGGCACAAATGATAATAGAAAATATAAGAGAAAAATTTGTATGAGACCGTCTTAGCATATGGTGAGACGAAAGAGTAAGTAATTATACAGTGGTATGATTGGGAGTCTATTGAATTTTATAGCTAGTAGACTAGATATATATTTTAGTGTAGGAATATATGCAAGATTTCAAGGTGATCCGAAGGAATCTCATTTAACTGCAATCAAAAGAATTATTCAATATGTGGGTGGGACTTCTGAGTATGGTGTTTGATATTCTATAAATCAAGACTCTGATCTGATTGGATACAATGACTCGGATTGGTCTGGTAATGCAGATGATCGTAAAAGTACTACAAGTGGGTGCTTCTTTATTGGCATGAATATAGTTTCTTGGTTTAGCAAGAAACATAATTCGATCTCTTTGACTACTACGGAAGTTGAATATCTTACTTTTGGAGTTGTTGTGCACAACTATTATGGATGAAGCAAATGTTGAACGACTATGATATTCATCAAGGGCCTTTGAAGATATTATGTGACAACACAAGTGCTATTGATATTTCTAAAAATCCAGTTCAGCACTCTCAAACCTAGCATATGGACATCAGGCATCATTTTATTCGAGATCTTGTTGAAAGGAAAGAATTGGTGGTGGTCTATGTTCCAACATCTGAGCAATTTGCAGATACTTCACAAAATTGTTGGATACTGCCACATTTGAGCTTCTCAGACAACACTTAGGTATTTGTCAGAATTGAGGTATTTCTTTTTATAGCTTTTATTTAGTTGTAAATATTTTTTCCCACTTTATTTTTGTGTACAAAAAATCAGAAAAACACAAAAAATAGGAAGAAGAAAAATGCTACAAAAATAAAAGTTGTGAAGACATGGTATGTTGGAAGTGCAAGGATGTGTGACACGAGTTGACATGTGAAGAAAGGGTAATCAGGCTTTTTCTTGGAAAGGGAAAAAGGTGGGCACGGTTAATTAAGAAAAAAGGGGAAGAGTTAAGTTTTGGTTCAAAATTTTCATCTCTCCACATTCCCTCTATTTTTGGCCTCTACTCCCTTAGTCCTTGGGATTTTTGGATTTTTACAAGTTTTGGTGATATACTGCTACCAAAATTGTGGGATTTCATCTTGAAGAAGTATATTTGGGCTAAAAAACGTTCTCCTCACCACAAAAACCTTCTTACCGAGAAAATTGTTGCCGAAAAATCTCCATGGAAGATAACAAGAACCAAGCCCATGCACAACTCCCCTAGCTCACCGGGAAGAAGAATGAAGCTCCAACCAAAGATAAGACTCCCTATAGAAAGATACTTGGTCCAAATTCCTCTCGGATTTACTTGCATGGTACATTGATTAGGTTAAGGAAAATAGAACTACCGTTGACTTGTCTAAGTTCAAATAATTGAAAAACTCAAAGGGGGAAGTCCTTGATGTGGGATTTTAGGAACTATTTACAGGAGATATAGGAGAGATAGAGGATGTGGAAAATTATGATCTTAGGATGTTGAGAGGGTTTTATGGCATGCATAGAGGCAATGATATGTGTCATGTTTATTGTCATATACCAAGACCTAGCCGTGTGAAGCTTAAATAAATTAAGGAGTCTAGGGCAGCAGGATTAGAGCTGGCGAAATCCACTGATCGGATGCCATTGAGGTTCTATGATCCAGTTGTTGCTCAGAGAACGGAATAGCTTGGAAGGCCCGAGGTGATTATGTATCTGATAATGAAGAAGAAATTGATTTTGAGTTTTACAAGAAAATCATTGAGGACTATGATCTAGGGGGAGAGAAAATTATAAAGACTCCTCCAGAAAGTGAAACTGATGAGATGGAAGAAGAGGCAACCCCTGGAGGCTATGTTCCAACACAGGATGCAGTGGCCATGGAGATTAACCTGCCTTGGAACATATTGAGCAATATTTTGACCATGTTTGGAGTGCTTATGATGATTTAGAATACCCAGAAGGAGGAAAGACAGGGGGATTTGACTTGATGCAGGAGGAGTTAAGCAATGAGCAGCATGCTGGATCACAGGGGGAAGCAGATACTGAGCAAGATGAAAAGGTTGAACAGACTGAGTATGTTCCAACACAGAAGCCAAATTTGAAATCCTTCATTGGTGAGGTTTTGGATGAGTTCTTTCAAACTGTAAGGGCTAAGAGAAAGATGTCTGCTGCTGAGAATTCTCCCCTAGCCAAGAGATCCAAAAAGAAAACCAAAGTTGCATCAAAGAAGAAGAATGCGATTCCACCTCCTCTTGTAAGTGATGCTCTCTCTGATACTTACTTTGATAATAATTGTGAGGAGATGGGAGAAAATTTTTCGGAGAGAGAGATAATTTCTGAAAGGCCATTGGACCTAGAGGCTTACAGAACTAGTGTCTTTACGGATTTTTTGGAGTTGATTGGGATGATGAGGGCTGACACTATGCAACTTTAGTATAACAAGCAGGTTGTTATTGAGATTTACTCGAATTTGATGGCAAGAAACTTGGAGGATGAATCCCTGTGGTGGGATAAAGTCTATGTAAGGGAAAGGTGATTGACTTCTCTGCTGTTAGGATGAACAAGTTATTAGGGCTAAGAACTCTAGACTTTTAGGGTGTCTTTTCTAATGAGTTGAATGTGACAGATGATCTAGTGGGTACAATACTGAGTGGCCAGACAAAGGGTATTCACATGTATCCTTCCCATCATCTAGATTTTTTGGTCTCTATCAGGTGGCAGTGAATTGCTATATGCCGTCTTCCAACACTACAGCTCTGACAAGAGTGATGGAAAAGTTGTTGTACTATGTTGGAATACAGAAACCAGTCAACCAAGGGTTGCTCATTTAGCAGAATATTGTTATGCATGCTATTGCTCCCAAGGTCAAACATGCATTGGTTTATCCATATTTGATTTCTACATTGGCTAAGAGTTAAAGGGTGAAGGGCAAAGAAAAGGATGTGATTATTGATACTGAGTTCTTCAGCTAAATAAGAAGACTTTTAGGATGAGACAAGTGCATGATCTCCCTTGGAATCCAGATGCATATACTTTTGCAGGTACAGAGACAAATGCCAAGCTGATGGTTCTAAATGCAAGGTTGGGGACTATAGCAATCCAAATAGATGCTCTTGAAGCTGAAAAGGCAAAGATTGAGGGGGAGAAGGCTCTTTTGGAAGCACAGGATGCTGCTCCTGAACAAGATTGAAAGTTCTAAACTGACTATGTTCCAACATAGGTCTGGTGTTGAGTTCAGGGGGACCTATTGATATTTTTGTCTCTATTTTTTCCTTTGGCGGTTCATGGCCCCAGGGGGAGAGTATTTTGGATATTATTTTTTATGTGGTAGTACTCTAATCTGATTTTTTTTGTTTTGGAATTCTAGTTTTCTAGCTCTCTTATGGTATTCTTATATAATGAGATTCAGTATTTAGCATATGTTCCAACATAAGTGGTTTTCTGGAGGATTATGTTGTAAAATTGGAAGTTTTTCTTTGTGATCTTATTTCCAAAATGGTTGGGTCCACAAAATGCCAAAGGGGAAGATTGTAAAGTCAAGTGGTTTGCATTGATTATTTAACTGGCAATTTGTGAACGGAATCGGGAAAGAAAAATATTCCATGTTGGAACATACATGAAGCCACCTAAAAGGATTTTACGAAAGAACATAATATTGTAATTATATTGATTTATGGATGTCTGAATATTCTGCGGTGGTAGAAGCATATTAGGTTTATGGAAAATCCCTACGAATATGGAATTGGATTTATGGAATATTGTGGGATATTTGAGATAAGAAAATCCCTTTATTTATGAGATTTAGATATGCTTCAGAAGCAGATAAGGAATAGAAATATTATAGAGATAATCATAGAGAGTTACTCATGGACTATAAAGGGGACATCACGGCTGCATTACACTCACGAACTTAATAGTGAAAGTCTGCACATAGATTTTCTATCTTTCCGAGAGTTTTTCAAAGAGCCAATGCATACATGTTCCAACATACGTGACCTGCCGTTCAAATTTCATAATCATATACCTTAATTCATCAGGAGGAGGAGATCCAGCGTCGACGAGTTTCGAGGTCAGAGGGAGTCTGATTAAGGTGGATCGGTAGCAAGGGGAGCTTGCAGAATTCACACGTCATAATTAGATAGATAAGTATATTTGTATGGTGTACTTTGTATCGTATCTTTCTGATTAATGGATTCATTTTGAACTAGGCCAGATCCAGCAGATGTAGGTGAATTTCACCGAATTGAGTTACCAAGTCTCGTGTCTTTATACTTTAATTTATTGCATACTTGGTTAGATATGATATGTTGGAACATGGTAGCAATAATTAAGATAATTAGGTAAAACCAAATTATAGTTACAACATCATGAATTCATGATTGAGCTTAACAGTTCTCAGAATGTCGTGTTCAATATTTTAGAGGGCATTTTTGGATCAGGCTCTCTGCTTAGGTTGATGAGACTTTATTGATTCTACAAATATCTGTTCATAAAACACACGCTGATGCCATTTAGTACAATGATCCTATACAAAATGAACTCATCTTTTCTAGGAAGTCTCATTGCATGAAAACATTGAGGTCAATTAAAACGAAGAAAGCTATGCTTATTTGCAAAATATTAAGCCTGGGTAGATTCTCAAGAAATTCATAGTACATGTAACTAACACCAAAAGAGTATGTCATCTATTTTGGATTTCCGGACTCTCATAAAGCAACAAACATTTGACAGAATCATAAGCGTCAGGAATAAGAGCATAAACTGGAGACAAAATTTAGTTATTTTGTCTAAACTTTAAATTTTGATCCACCATTAAAATTTAAAATCTAAAATTGAATTTATTTCAATTTAAATTAGACAAAATATAGTATAGAAAAACATTAATTACTCATGATTTATCTATATAATTCTGCTTATCTTCAAATATGTGGTTCTTTTTGGGCATCTATTTCGTTTATTAACCTTCATCCTCATCTCTTGACTGTGTATTTCTCGTTTCATACATTGATTTTCTCAAAAAGCCATTTTAATAAGAAGTCCCACCAATTCGAACATTGAATGGTGTATCAACTGCTGCTCTAGTAGCTATTCTTACCGGCCGGCTAACACAAAAAATCTTCATGGCTACTGTAATGATCAAGCTTCACGTACATGGATGACTTTCTATAAATTGTCATGTTGTGAAAATCTATGAATAAGTAAAACAACCATTCATCCAGCTAATCGTGCGACTCTTTAGGATTTCCATTGGGCATGTACAAAAGAAATGCTTTCCCACACAACACAATACCTAATCTAATAGTAAAATAATTATATAAACAGCGATGTGCAAACCACTATAGGTACCACAACAGCTTCAGTATAGAATAATGATACTACATTCCAATTTTAAAACTGCCAGACTCTTTAAAATGATTTTTGAATTTAAATTGATAATTTTTTAGTAAAATCAATAGAAAAATAATAAATTTGGGAAGTGGAGTAAATTAAGTAAATTAAAATGAAGGAGTTTTGTCAGGAGAGAAAAAAAGTTCATTCTTAAGAAATAAGAGTATAATGTTTTTAAAATAATAGAAAAAGGTATATAGTTCAACTGGTAGTGATCTACAGTTCTTTGTCCATTATGACCGTTACCCTTCCAAACTGCATTCTCGGGGACAAATTGACAGTCTGCGAATATCTCAAGTTTGGTTTAAAACCTGCAAATGTGTTTGGCATAGCCTGACCATCACCATACACAAAAAGCTTTGAAAATGCATTGATGGTTTCATCAGAAAATGACAATTCTCTTAACTTATACATGTAACTGAAATTTCAAAAACTCACAATGCAAGCATGTGGCGAAGAGCAATGTAAACCACCATTGCCACAACAGGATTCAGAAAATGATATGTTGATTTGAATATTTGATGAATGTGTAAAGGGTTTTAATGTCTGCTCTCTGTGAAACATGTAGAGATATACAACTTCAATGTCTGATTTAGACCACTAACATGATCATGTCTAAGAGCCATATCAAGCTACTTGTTTTTTATGTAGGCTTTTACAAGTTATGCGTGCTCTTCACAATTTAACTTCACTTCAGTTTAATTTAGTTCAATTACGTTCATTTCAATTCAGTCGAAAAGAACAAAAGAAAAAAGAATTAGGGGGATCCTTACCAACTGTCCAGTTATGGCTAGCGCAGCCAACTCCTTGAGTCCCATTAGTGTAGACCTGAAAACTGTGATATCCGTCGTGCAACAACTGATGAATTGCACTTGAATTACAAGGTGATGACAACTCATCATCCAGCTGCATATTGGATCAGATATCAATCGCATTCGATTGTCAGCGTTAAATTAGAGAACGAAGACTACATACATATTAAACACTCAGCAGGATTGTAAAGTCAGTAGATTTGCATTGTATATTTAATTGGCAGTTTTTGTGAACATATTTGGAAACGAAAAACTTTCCATGTTGGAACATGTGAAAATAGCATATTTATGCCTAGGATTTTTATGGAAAAAGAAGACAGAATATTATGGTATTTGTGAGTTATGAAAATTTGTATATTCTGTTATGTATATCAGGCTTATGAAGCATAATTGATTTATGGAAAATCACTACATATTTGGAGATGAGATTTGCGAATATATGGAATATATGGTGATAAGGAAAATCCCTTTATTTATGGGATTTGGATATGCTTCAAGAAACAGATTTGGAATAGGAATATTGTTGAGATAATCAAGGAGTATTCAGATCTGTTCAGAGATATAAAATGGGACAAATCACGGCTGCAATAAACACGGATTTAACAAAGAAAAATCTGCACACAGATTTTTTATACTTTCGAGAGAATTACAAAGAGCCAACTTTCTATGTTCAAACATACTTGACCTGCTGTTCAAAGTTCAGAATCACATGCCTTAATTCCTCGGGAGGAGGATATCTAGCGTCGATGAGTTTCGAGGTCAGAGGGAGTCTGATCAAGGCGGATCGGTAGCTAGGGGAGATAGGAGAATTCACACGTTATAGTTAGTTAAGATAAGTATTTTGTATGATGTACTTTGTACTGTGTCTTTCTAATTAGTGGATTTGTTCTGAACTGGGCCAGGCCTCGCAGATGTAGGTGGATTTCACCGAACTGCTTAACCAAGTCGTGTGTCATTAATGCTTTAATCTATTGCATACTTGGTTAGATAGGTCATGTTGGAACATAATAATAAGGATTAGTTAAAATTCAGTAAAACCAAATTTCATTTGGTATCAGAGCTTGGTCACTTATTATTCCTTTGGTTGTGTTAAGGAAAGTGTGATCCGGTTTTACCATGGAAACTAAAGAAGGAGCTTCGGTGTCTCGGCCACCTTTGCTGGAAGGCAACAACTATAACTATTGGAAGGCACACATGAGAGTTTTAATCAACTCACTGGATGAACTTGAGTGGAATCACCCTACAGAAGATACAAGCTCTAGGGCGACAGAAGGAGAGTCAAGTCAAAGGGAGCAGAAACTCAAAGACAAAGCTAGTTGGACTCCTGATGACCTCAAGGCATCCCTGGAAAATTCAAAGGCCCTGAATTCAATCTTCACTGCGGTTGATGAAAAACAGTTCAAACTCATCTCTTTGTGTCATCAAGCCAAGAAAGCATGTGATATTCTACAAACTGTTCATGAAGGAACTAGTCGAGTTCGTGAGTCTAAACTACAGATGTTGGCAACAAACTTTGAGGAACTCAAGATGGAAGAGGATGACACTATTGCTATATTCAACAGAAAACTCAGAGACATCTCCAACATGTCATATCAACTTGGAAAGGTTTACAAAGAGACGAAGTTGGTGAAAAAGACCCTGAGATCACCTCCTAAGAGATTTGCAATGAAGGTTGCGGCAATAGAAGAAGCAAGAGATTGGTGAACGTCGTTCCTATCACCAAGAAAACTGCAAACTAGCACACAGATTAGTATAGTAGAAGCAGGTCGTATCCACAGAGAACGGTATAATTTCTATCAAATTCAAACTACCAACAAGGTTTGGTTTAGCAACCACGCCTATGATTTGAGATTTGTTTAAAAAAATGTAGAGATAAATTACGAACAATAAATGGATAACAAATAACCGGCATAAGTTAATCTTTGGTTCATTCCTTGATCATCGACTACTCACAATTCATTTAACCCCTATGAATTAATTGGTTATAAGTAGGAACAGTGTTAGCTATTTCCCCTAAATTTCCCTTAAATTTCTGGTCGCAAGCAAGTATTTGCTAACCTGCGATCTTCCTAATTAAGATATTCCTAGCAAGTATTTGCTAAACCAGTTATATCTTAACGATCTTAAAACCTAGGAAATCCAATTTAGACAATAAGCACGTATTTGCATGCAGTTTATCCAATTAATTGTTTATCATCCTGTTATTACAGTCATAATTGTTATCTGTTTTTCACGGGAGGTGCTACTTAATTAGCCCTAGCCTTACAAGATTGTGGCGATCAAACTCAAACAATTAAACATAGATTGTAGGCATAAACAATCAAATACTCATAGGATTAAATTTCTGAAAAGCTTAAGCCTCACAATCCATGAACCATCGAATTAACCTAGCCGATTAAGAATCTAGCTACTCATGATTAAATTAAATAGAACAAGCAATTATAAATTAAACATGTTGACAATCGAAAAGTAATCAGCAGAAAAAAAATTACCTATGAATAATTCTTGATGATCTCGTTCTTTTTTCCAAGAAACCAAAAAAAAAAATCCCTCTTTCAAAGTTTTCCTCCCTCCTTTTTTTTAATTCCGTCCAGCCCCCCAGAAAATTGTTCCCCCCAAATCGTGAATCACACACGATTATATATACTAAAAATAAAACCCAAATCCTAGCTAATTTTGGAAAATTAGAATCCTTATCCAAAAAGAAATATTCTTCCCTTTCCAGCTCAATACAGCCTAATTAAAATCTAATTCCATCTTGGAATAAATAATCCAATTCTTCCTGGGCTTCATGACTCCTTTTTGGCCCAATTAATAGGCTGAATTTGGCCTTCTTTGCTCTTCTAGACATCAACTCCGTAAACTCCCTAACGAGGGATCGGAATCACTACCTCATTAAAACCCCTTTTGGGAAAAAAAAGTATAGCGATCCCCCTTTCATCAGCTTCACCTTAATCGGGTCGACTTCATGGAGCAATTTAGTGATCGAAACCGAAACACAACTCTGCCACATGAAGGATTCCGGACTAAGGGTAGCTGAATCAGCATCCTTATGCTCCAAAAATAGCTTCTCCGCTCCAATACCGCTTTGCTCCAAAAATAGTGATCTATCAACAAAATAAATCAATTAAGTACCAGAAATCACATAAAAGAGCACTAAATTCCTTCAAGAATGAACAACTAAATATCACACATCAGAGATGTAGCCACCATGAGTCTAGATGAACTAATGGAATCACTACAGACATATGAGATGACGTTTCAACAAGCTACAAAAAGAGTCCCTAAGGAACTGGCATTCAAAACATCTTCATCAAAGGACAATCACGAGTCTAACAGTGAGGATGAATTTGAAAAACTTGCACTTATCACGAAGAACTTCTAAAGGATGCTGAAGAAGGTAGTTAACAAGAAATCTCAGGAGAGGTTTGGTGGAAATAGACCAAAGTCACAGGATTCAGGAAATAATCGTGGAACGAGGTTTGAGCAGGGAAATCAGTAGTTCTTCAGAAATCAAAGTAGTGAACCAAAACAGCCTAGATGAATTCAATGCAAAGAGTGTGAAGGATACGGACATATTCAGGCTAAAAGTGCGAATATGCGGAAGATACAGGGAAAATCCAGTAACCCTTGCTTGGTCTTGAGGGTTACTGGATTCTCAAGTACTTCAGCCTTGTGTGTGTTGCAATACCCAATACTGTGTCAATCACCCAAGTTCCTTCCCATATCCAGAATATCGTCAATCTTTGCTTTTCCAGCGTTTAGCTTAGAAATTGCTGCTTCAGAAGTCTCAGCTCTCTTAATTACTAATATCAGTTTCCCATTTATTTCTTCATTCTTCTTTGCAAGTTCAGCAACTTTAATACGCAATTCTCTTTCTATTTCCATCCACTTCATCTTTTCTTCTTTCAGCTCTATGTTTGTGTCAACAACTTGAACCCACATAGCGTACGTCTTCTCATAAGTGCTGTAGATTTCTTCATCACTTATAGAAATTCCATCGTCTTCATTATTGGGTGTTTCCTACGGATCTATGTTGGAACATACAGCTTCAACTTTGTCCGGTGTGTTGGCACATTCATCCTTCGATGCATCATGGATTTTTACTCCAAATGCCACATAGTTGCTTGTAAGTTCCTCTTCGTCTTTCTCATCTTCTTCATCTTCACTCCATGAGGTGACATGTGATTTTCCCTGTTTCTTCCGCGTATTTGCACATTTAGCCTGAATATGTCCGTATCCTTCACACTCTCTGCATTGAATTCGTCCAGGCTGTTTTGGTTCATTACTTTGATTTATGAAGAACTGCTGATTTCCCTGCTCAAACCTCGTTCCACGATTATTTCCATAATCCTGTGGATTTGGTCTATTTCCACCAAACCTCTCCTGAGATTTCTTGTTAACTACCTTCTTCAGTATCCTTGAGAAGTTCTTCGTGATAAGTGCAAGTTTTTCAAATTCATCATCACTGTTTGACTCGTGATTGTCCTTTGATGAAGCTGTTTGAAAGATAAATCTGATTCGTTGGACGTATTTAGAAGTATTGTAGTAAAGTTACTTATTTTTTACCTTATATACTGCATTTGTTAAATTACATAAAAATTTTAGATTTTTTGATAATATTTTTAATATCATATTTTTATATTTTCACCTTCAAATACACATTATTACTTGTTTTAACTAATAAAATAAAATATTCAAATTTTATTTAAAAAATATAATATTTATGGTAAAAGCCCCCGTGGACTGTCCATAAGCTTATGGAAAGGCCGACTCTCCTTAGACTTTCTCTTAATTTTCGACTTTCCTTAGACTTTCACTTAATATTATACAAGTACAACTTGGATTACGTAAAAACTAAAAACTTGTGTATAGTTAGATAAAAATAAAATATAACTTGGATAAATTTTAAAGATAGTTTTAGATAAAAAGGAATTTTATTTCTTGTTGGACTTCAAACTTTTTTTTAAAAAAAATATTGTTTTTCTTCCGTATACTGTATATCTTACGGTTAGGAATTATTTTGAGGGGGGCCACAACCTTTTTTTACCATACACAAACATGGAAAACACAAGAAAAACAAAAAATACTAATGGTAAGAATAAGTTGACCGGGACCTGGCATCCCCTGGTCCCCCTAATGTTCCGCCACTAGATGAGGGTTTCGAAACATGATCTATGATGATTGGGAGATCAAATGCTGCTTTGATCATCTCCCCGGACTCTGATAATCGTGCAATTTTGTGATCATCGGGGTTTTTCCTTAGCTCATCGGTTGAAGCTCCATCACAGTCGATGTCTTCAGTTAGGCCTTTGAACAATGTTGTTTTGTAGCCTACTGGTGCAAAACGTGTGTGGCAGAAACATACAGAACCGATGAAGCTCTTCGTATATCTTCGCAAAACTTTTGGTGATCGACACGGGATTGGATACGGGAAAGAACCCAAGACTGAATTGCATGAAAAATTAGTAACCCTCAAGGCTAAGATTCAATAAGTGTAACGGAAGTATGGGATGCCTTATCAAAGAAAGCCACTTACTTGTAGATATTGTACGTATCAAGGACATGCTGAAAAGCAGTGCAGAAGACTGATCAGAGATCAAATGCAGGACGACAACCTCTGCCATGTTCCAACATAGGCAGTATTCATACATTAAAACCGATCAGAAAGGTATGGATTGTTAAACGATCTAACTCATGTCTGGTTGCACACGCCTCTCTCATAGCCTATTCCAGAGATTCGTGGTACTTCGATAGCGGCTGTTCTCGCCACATGACTGGAACTCCAGAATATCTCACGAACATTACTCTATATAATGGCGGATATGTAACCTTTGGTGATAAAAAGAAAAGCAGAGTAATTGGAAAAGGAAAATTGAGAATTGAAGGGTTTCCAGTATTCACAAGTGTATTGTTTGTTGAAGATCTAAAGGAAAACTTGTTAAGTATAAGCCAGCTGTGTGACGATAACATGGTGGTGGAATTCCAGAAGGACAAATGTATAGTAAAGCATGGAGAAAACATGGTTCTTTCAGGAATAAGATCTACAGACAATTGTTATCTGTTGGAACAAGGAGTACGGTGCATTATTTCGAAGCAAGATGAAGGAGTTCTGTGGCATAGGAAGCTCGGCCATATCAATTACAAAACATTGGTGAAAATCGCAAATGTGAAAGCTGTACGAGGAATGCCTACCTTAACCAGCAAGGAAGAAATTGTATGTGGACCATGTCAACAAGGTAAACAAATTCGATCTCCTCACTCTTCAGTTCAGTATATTACTACATCTAGAAATATGGAATTATTGCATATGGATTTGATGGGTCCAGTCAATACACCTAGTATGGGTGGAAAGAAATATATCTTTGTATGTGTTGATGATTTCTCCAGATTTACATGGGTAGCTTTTTTGAAAGAAAAATTTGATACGTTAGAAGTATTTAGAAGCCTTGTAGTGAAGTTACAAACTAAAAGAGGGAGTCCAGGAGGGAAGATAATTTGAATTCGAAGTGATCACGGTAGAGAATTTGAGAATGTACAATTCAATGACTTCTGTGATGATCTTGGAATCCAGCATGAATTTTTGGCTCCCATCACCCCTCAGCAAAATGGTATTGTAGAATGTAAGAACAGAACCTTGCAGAAGATGGCTCGAGTTATGTTGGCAGAAAAAGATATTCACAAGAAATGGTAGGCAGAAGCAGTTAATACAGCATGTTATACAATCAATCGAGTGTACCTTCGACCATTTACCAGCAAGACATCCTACAAGATTTGGAAGGGCATGAAACTAAATGTTTCATATTTTCATGTGTTTGGGAGCAAATTCTATATTCTCAGTGATAGAGAACAGTTGGCAAAATTTGATAATCGGAGTGATACAGGAATTTTTCTCGGGTATTCCATCAACAGCCATGCCTATAGAGTTTTTAATCATCGAACCAACACTCTCATGGAATCCATAAATGTTATTGTGGATGATTCAGAGAAGGAACAACAACCAGAAGGTGTAGAGGAAGAACCTAGAAACACTCATGTTCCAACATAGCCTCGAAACTCTGACAAGGCAGATCTATCAGTCGAATTTGAACTTCACCAGCGTGCTGGAACAACTGAGAAAACTAATCCTAACTCTGCCGAAGCTGACCATGTTGGAACACTGTCCCCCGCTACTGACCCGCATGTTCCAACACAGGACCAATCAGAATCTACCATGAGGAGTACTCGATCAGTTTCTCGAGTGGATTATCGTAGGCTAGCTGGATTGCACTATTTTTTCTCTCTCATTGAACCTAAGAACTATAAAGAAGCCTTACTTGATGAGTATTGGATTGTTACAATGCAAGATGAACATGGTTAGTTTACACGGAATGATGTTTGGTACCTTACTTCTCGCCCTAAAGGCATTAATGTCATTGGTACGAAGTGGATCTTCAAGAATAAATCAGATACGGATGGCTTAATCACTCGAAACAAAGCCAGACTTGTTGCTCAAGGTTATACACAAGTGGAAGGTGTCGACTTCGACGAAACATTCGCGCCTATTGCCAGGTTAGAATCTATCCAAATTTTACTAGCTATTGCCTGCTCTATGAACTTTACGTTGTATCAAATGGATGTTAAGAGTGCTTTTCTAAATGGAGTGGTGAATGAAGAAGTATATGTGGAACAACCTAGAGGATTTGAAGATCTTCATTATCCACATCATGTATATCACCTTAAGAAGGCTTTATATGGACTAAATCAAGCACCCAGGGCATGGTATGAATGACTTACTACCTTTCTTCTTCAGAAAGGTTATCGTCGAGGGGGAAGATCGCACTTTGTTCGTGCTTGACAAGCCTTCAACATTTTGTATTACTCAAATTTATGTGCATGATATAGTATTTGGTTCTACTTCACCATCTATGGTACATGACTTTGTTACCATTATGCAAGCTGAATTCGAAATGAGCATGGTTTGAGAGCTCACTTACTTTCTGGGATTGCAAGTCAAGCAAGGAAGGAACGGTTTATTCATAAATCAAAGTAAGTATGCCTTGAATCTAGTTAAGAAATTCGGTCTGAGTAATGCTCGAGCAGTTCGAACTCCTATGGGTGTTTATGATAAATTGGTGAAGGATGAAAAAGGAGTTGCGGTCGATAAGAAATTATACAGAGGCATGATTGGAAGCTTACTGTATTTAACCGCAAGCAGACCGGATATATGTTTCAGTGTTGGGATATGTTCAAGGTTTCAAGCTGATCCTAAGGAATCTCATCTTACTGCAGTTAAAAGAGTTATTCGATATGTAGTGGGACTTTTGAGTATGGTGTTTGGTATTCTAAAAGTCAAGACTCAGAGTTGATTGGGACAGTGATTTTGATTGGGCTGGTAATGCCGATGATTGAAAAAGTACCACAGGTGTATGTTTCTTTATTGGAACAAATTTGGTGTCTTGGTATAGCAAGAAACAGAATTCGATCTCTCTATCTACTGCAGAAGCGGAGTATCTTGCAGCAGGGAGTTGCTGTGCACAATTATTATGAATGAAACAAATGTTGAAAGATTATGGAATTCATCAAGGCCCCTAGAAGATTCTATGTGACAACACAAGTGCTATTGATATTTCAAAGAATCCAGTTCAGCACTCGAGAACCAAACATATTGACATACGACATCATTTTATTAGAGATTTGGTTGAAAGAAAGGAAGTGGAAGTAGTCTATGTTCCAACACACGAGCAATTTGCTGATATATTTACAAAGTAGTTGGATGCCACCTCTTTTGAGAGCCTTCGATAACACTAAGGTGTTTGTCAAATCTGAGGTAATTTTTTATCGTAATTACTTTTTCCTTCTGTAAATATTTTGGTTATTTTTGTTTAAAAAATCAAAAAAAAATTTTGGAAGGTAGCAAAGTTGTACAAAAATAGGATATGGTGTTTATGGTATGTTGGAAGTTATTTTCGGATTGACAACTTGATTTGACAAGAGGGGAAAGTATCATTATTACAAGCTTAGGAAATCTAAAAAGTGTTTCGTGGGAAAAGAGGTGAAAATATGAAGAGTTAAAGTTGGATTCAAACTTGCCCAAGATCCTCTCACATTCCTCTACAATCGACCACTCCCTCCTTTGTCAAATCTTTGCCGAACATTTTTCTCTCTTCAGAACTCTTCTCCACTGCAATATTGTGCTAGAGAATGTCAACCCCAAACTCTCCCACGCGTGAAGCAGAGGTGCCAGAAGTTAATCAACCAGTGGAAGCTATGGAGGAAGATGAATGTTCAA
This sequence comes from Rubia yunnanensis, assembly GCA_037428765.1. NCBI lineage: Eukaryota > Viridiplantae > Streptophyta > Magnoliopsida > Gentianales > Rubiaceae > Rubia > Rubia yunnanensis. The sequence continues at coordinate 110,200,504 of CM075065.1, read as the reverse complement.
CCAATTTGGAATTGGTTTTGATGGAAATAGAAATTTTGCTGACCAAGCTAGAGGAGAACCAGATAAATAATTTGATCAAATTGAAGAACAAGGGGAAGAGGAAGAGGCACCGGGCAACGATATAAAGAATGGGGAATCTGAGGAGATCCTGCGTCGACGGAGTTCGAGATCAGAGGGAGTCTGATCAAAGCAGATTGGTAGCTAGGGGAGCTAGCAGAATTCACACATTATAGTTAGTAAAGATAAGTATTTTCTAACCTGTACTCTGTACTGTATCTTTCTAATTAGTGGATTCATTCTGAACTGGGCCAGGCCCCGCAGATGTAGGTGGATTACACCGAACTGCGTAACCAAGTCATGTGTTCTTTACATTTTACGTTATTATGCACTTGGTTAAATTAGTCATGTTGGAACACACTAGTAAGGACTAGAAAAAGTGGTAAAACTGAATTTCAACAAGAAACCTTCATAGTTTTCCATCAAGAAATTAATAACAAACATCATAAAAACATCATTTCATCAAGAAATTAGTACAAAAATTAAGACTTGAACATCCTAAAACACGAAAAACCCCAAACCTCATCGCATCGAAACTCATCGGAGCCAACCAATCAAATCGAATCGATCAACCCACGCATTATATTCATATCATTAGGCACATAACGATCAAGAAAATCCTCATCCACAAGCTTCTTTCCATTCCCATTCCCATTCCCACTCACCACGTTTCCGACAACCACAATATCAAAAGCTCTGTCCTCAAACTCTGGCAACTCCTCCTCCGCCCTCCCAATCACCGCCGCAAGCTCCTCCCCGCCACAGGACATCTGTATCCGGCCCACATTCATCCTAATCCCGCCACCCTCACAAACCTCCGGTGAGCCCTTTTTCAGCGCATCGACGCGGCGAGTGAACCCATTTCCGAAGTAGGCCTCGCAAGAACCAAAAGGGATCTCCTTGATCTCCTCCCCCTGGAAAAATGGAAAAACCAAAAGGGCAAAGAAGAATTGGAAAAAGGAAGCAGAAGAACAGCATGACGTCATTTTCATACTTCGGAGTCATAGAAACAGGCAAAATGTTGCATTTTTGCAAAGTAATGAAGTCATAAAATTACTTAAATAGCACTGGTTGATACCAGATGCAAACATTCCTTATTATATGGTGTGTTGCGATTATAAAATGTTCTCAATTGGTTCTTTTACTGGACATAACACATTTTAATGAAGTTAACAAACAAGCAACAATTATCGAGATTTAAAAATTATATAACTTTAAAACTTTTGAGATTAGATTGAAGTTTTTTAAGGTTTTCTTCTTTCGATTTTTTCTCCAATGCCTCCCCTCCGAGTATCACTAATCCAACTATACTCGTCATCTCTTCCGTCGTCCTCGTTTTCTATTTTCTATACTTTCCAATGGTTACACTATATAGTTACTAGAAATGTTTAATCAATGTTGACTAAGTTAAACCGGCTAATAAAATAAGGGAATAAATTGAAAACACTTCACATTAATGTGAAAATATTTTAGGAACAATTTTCCAAAAGGGTAATGAAATCTATAATTTCACCTATAAGTAAGTAGCAAAACTGTCATTTACTCTTAAATTATGATGTAATCTGGAACTAAATTACTCCCTCCGTTTTTTTTTTCATTGGCACACTTACTAAAAGTGGTGTTTTTTTTAATTGGCACTTGCTATTTCGGGCAAGTTTAAGGTTTTTACATCCACTCATTTTACTTTCTCATCTTTCAATTCGATTTCATCCACTCATTTAGCATCTCCTCAATTCTAACACCAAAAGAGAGGTGCCAATGAAAAAAAAATGGAGGGAGTACAATTTAAGAGAAATGAGGTTAAAACTCGCGGGCTCAAATGATTTGAGTAGAAATTGGGTAATAAGTCAACCTGGTTAATTCCCTAGGCTCTTTTCGAATAGAGATAGTAATCAGAAACTAGTGCATATACCGACCTTCACGTCGTCCCAGGTCCTCCAATCAAAGTACCGATTTGATTTCGGGAAAAAGGCCCTAATGCATAGTTTTATGAGTTATTTTATGAAAATTATTTAACAGAATTATTACTGTTATATATCAAAATGTATTATACTAAATAAATTTTTTTATTTTATTAAATAAATATTTAAATCATATAAATAATTAAATTTCCATCTTTTTTCTCGTACTCTGTCCATCTCAAGTTAAACTGCATATTCCACTTTATGTCAATATTCACCGTTCATCACACATTTAAATAAATGTATAAACAATAATACAGAGTATTATCATATGTTATATGGTTATGTTCGTCGTAATAAGTAGTCTCTAAAAAATATCTTTTATTTGTCATTATTTTATGCAGTTAAACATATTAATTGTTAGACAAGTTTGTTGATGAGTTTGAAAAAAATTCTGCAATTTAATCTATATGATAGAAAGGTACTTAATTTAGGTCCCCAAAAATGTGGAGCTGGACGTAGGGCCACCGCCAAGAGAATCTCGTACAGCTGCCGCTGAGTGATGACTATCACTTCATATACAAGTGTAAACACACCATTACCGCGTTCATTTACATTTTTATATATACCACGCTTGTGACACTTTAAAAGTATAGCCTTAGTAGTCAACGTATAATTTTTTTGTTGGGATGACAAGTTTCTGTCGCATTTCATGTTGGAATAATTTCATCCTATGATGACTAACGGAAGAATTTTTATATATGCCAAGCTTGCAACACTTTATTAATTATTACATTAGTCAACTAAATAATTTCATTTGGGATGACCATGACTTTGATAAAATGAATTAAAGTACTTTTGATTATATGATAAATAACTCTAAAATATAACATGATTGATCAATAGTGGGTTAATATATCATCAATGATCATCACTGATCATCAATGATCATCAATGATTATGATTATAATATATATATATATATATATTCCCTCTGTATAGGTCCATTTACTCTTTTACATTCTTTTATAATTATGTTTGGCCGTTTATATCTCTTTCTACATAAAGTATTTTCACATATAAAATTGATATTTAGAAAATAGATGTTAAGATAAAATCTAAAATGTCTCACATGATATTGTTATTATACATATATTAGTTTATATTTAAGGTCAAAGTTTACCAAGTTTGACTTTAAAAAAGTAAATATGCCTATAATCTTGGGATGGAGGGAGTATATATATATAATTGATATTTAGAAAATAGATGTTAAGATTAATCGAAAGTATCTCCCATGATATTTTTATTATACATATATTAGTTTTACATTTAAGGTCAAAGTTTACCAAGTTGTGTGTGTGTGTGTATATATATATATATATATATATATATATAGGGAAACAATCTAAAGTTCAACAGAAATAAAATTCTAAACTTGATAAGGAAGTTGCCATTTATAATCTAACCTACAAGGAAACTAATTTGGTTAGGAAACTAATTCTATAAGGTAGCTACATATAACCTTTCCTAAAGGGAAATGATTTATATTTTCTTATCATCCTCCCTCAAGTTGGAGCATGATGAACGAGAATGTCCAACTTGCAAAGAAGAATATGAAATTGCTAATAGTTAAAAGTTTTGAATAAAATAAAATAAATAAATCTCCATAAAAGGGGATTCAACTTCAGTATTGATAGAAGTAACAGCTTCAACAGTAACAATAGCAGTCAGTACAACAATAACTAAATCCATTAGCAGTGTTAGTAAAGACATAAGATTTGGGATTCGTCATTTTGGAGATCCGTAGAAATCAGTCAGTGGTTACGTTGAAGGAGTTGATCGGCGGGTTGCGAAAGGAGATAGCAGCGAGCAGCAGACGACAACAACAATGAAACACACAGCAACAAAAATCAGGTGGCGGCGACGTAAATCTGTAGCGGGCTACAACAGCAGATAGTGGTGGGCAATGATGAGAATGGCGTCGACTCCGGTCGAAAATAGGATTTTAGGGTTTCGAGATCTTTGACTCTGATACCATGTAAAATATAATTGGTTAATCAATGGTGTAGGGATATCTTATCAATGATCCTTGTCATCAATGAGTATGATTATAATATATATGGATAAAATCTAAAGTCCAACATGAACAAGATTATAAAATCCATAAGGAAATTACCATTTAAAATCTAACCTACAAGGAAACTAATAATATAAGGAAACTAATTCTATAAGGGAACTACATATAACATTTTCTACAAGGAAATGATTTCTATTTTCTTATCACCCCCTCTCAAGTTAGAGCATGATGAATATAAATGTCCAAATTGCGAAGAAGATTCTGAAATCTCTAGTTTTTAAAAATTTTGAAATAAAAAAATCTCCATAAAAAAGGATTCACCTTCAGTAGTAATAGAAGTGGAGACATTAACAATTAGAGTAATAGCCAGTAGAATAGTATTCAAATTAGCAGCAGCAGTAGCAGAATCAGATTTGGGATTTGACATTTTGTAGATCGGTAAAAATCAGTCAGCGGTTACAACGAAGGAGTTTATCGATGGATGCGATAGTAGATAGAGACGAGCGGCTGGCGACAACAACAACAAAATGAGAACAAAAGTTGGGTGGCAGCAACGTAAATCTATAGCAGGCTACGGCAGCAAATAGTTGTGGGCAACAGTGAGAAGGACGTCAACTTTGGTTGGAATTAGGGTTTTAGGATTTTAGGGTTTCAGGATCTTTGACCCTAATACCATGTAAAATATAATTGGGTTAATCAATGGTGCATTAACATAATGATTATGGTTATAATATATAGGGATACAATCTAAAGTTCAACAAGAATAATATTCTAAAGTTTATAAGGCAATTACCATTTATAATCTAACCTACAAGGATACTAATCTTATAATGTAACTACATATAACCTTTCCTATAAGGAAATGATATCTATTTCCTTATTAATAATAATTATTTTTTATGGGATTCACAAAGTTTTGTTTTAGATCGACTAACCATCAGAGAGGGTAAATTTATAACTAATGTAACTAATGGGGTGATTTGATTTTTGTTTTTATTTATTTTAGCGAATTCCTTTAATTTATTTTTTAAAATACTTCTAAAATGTATCACAATGTATAAACAGATCTGACGAACCCTCTATTGCGCAGCCTCCCTTGCCTCAGCCCTTCTTCTTCAATCATTTCCCCCCATCTTCCCTAATGGGAAGATGGGGAACAACAGTTTATTTTAATCCATGTTTTTGTTATTGAATAAGTGTGAAATTTGTCTCCACATATTAGTTTTGTTCTTCGACCCGATCGATTAGATCGTTGTGTTCATGATGATAACTCGATTTAGTTGTTCAAGTTGAAGCATTGTTCTCGATCTGCTTGTATAGATCGTGTGTTCGCAATTTCGTTTGTAGGTTTCCATTAATTTGGGTTCGTCAGATCTGTGTTTTTCAGGTTTTTACACTTTGGACACCATAGATCGTGGTCGGATCAAGTGGTGTTAGAGTTCCAGAAGATTCCTATTTGGCGCAGTGCTATTGATGCGTGATACGCTCCCTTTTGCCAAGTGGTCATGATTTTCGAGGGAAACAAGTTAATATCCCCAAGGGCGATGTTACGGTTTTTTTATTCAATCTCTTATTAGTAATAGTAAAGATGATTAGTTTGGTTGACATGTAATTTAGATATCCTTGCAATATCATATTTATTGCTAGAGACTAGTTAGGTTGGATGTCAATTCCACTTATTGTTTTCGTCGCTGGGTATTTTCCCAGCATCTTTGAAAGTTTGATTTCAAAAAAATATTATAATTTGACCCTAAAAGTTATTAAAATGAGGTTTTTCATTATTGATCTAAGCGTTAGTCGGTCTAATAGAAGACTTTCTCTATGTGATTAGATTATATTTTTACGATTTTCCACTACTACTAACTAAGGCTAATGTAACATTTTCCTTGCAACACTTATTAAAAATGTTACAATAGCTTATAAAGTGTTACATAAATATTGAAAAGGGCTACCTAATTTTAAAAAGTGATACGTTAGATCTAAAGTAACATCACATAAGGTAATACTTGTAAAAGTGTTGCAATAGGTTCAATTTAGTATTACTAGCACCTAAAGTAACACCTTTACAAGTATTACATAAGATGATGTTGCATTAGATCTAACCACTACCACAGAGACCACCCTCTAGCACCAATTTTTTTGGGTAGTAGCATCGGTTATTTTTGGAAAAAAAACCGGTGCCTAAGTAACCTTCGAACTGGTTGCAACGGTTTAAAAAAAACCGGTGCTAAATTCCTACTTCTAGCACTGGGTTTTTAACACCGATTTACAAAAATCGGTGCTAATATGTACCGACTTAGCACTGGTTTTTTATAACCGGTGCTATAAAAAACTGGTGTTAAATTTGTGTCCTAGTTGCACCGGTTTTTAAACCGGTGCTAAAAGTGTATTTTTAGCAACGGTTATTTTTTAGCACCGGTTATAAAAAACAGGTGCTAAAAGTGTATTATTAGCACCGGTTATTTTTAGAACCAGTTTTTAAACTGGTGCTAAAACTGTGTTTTTAGCACTGATTATTTTTTAGCACCGATTTTAAAACTGATGCTAAAAGTGTATTTTTAACACCGATTTTAAACCCGTGCTAAAACTGTATTTTTAGCACCGGTTTTAAAATCGGTGCTAAATTTGTATTGTTTGCACTGGTTATTTATTAGCACGAGTTTTAAAACCGGTGCTAATTATATGATAGGCTAGCATCAGTTAGTTTTTAGCACCGGTTATTATTTTAGCAAAAACCGGTGTTAAATGTTTCACAATTCTGGTCGTTGAAAGTTGCGGCGCGTTTCATATTCACACAGCCAGTTGCCATTCTTTCATTCCATCTTCACGCAGCCAATTTCATATTTACTCTTATTTTCCAAACCGGCGCATTCTTTTTCATAGATGGCACCGATTATCATTTGTGCGTAGATTACTTAAATCGGTGCACCAATAAAAATAGCACAAATTCCCCAAAAACATTCCTAATAAATACAACAATCATCACACATAGATCAACTATAATTTTTGACTAGCGAAAGATGTGCATGAAACGTGGTTCTTAGTGGCCTATATAAGATACTGGAACCCCCTCATCATGGAGATGACAAGTATCAAAAGTGAAGGAAAATTACCGTTCTCATAAGATATAATACTAACTACTATCCAATGATGGAGGCAAGTCCCTGTATGACATTCAATTGAGCTATGCATTTTGGCAGAGTACATTTTGCAAAAATACAAACCCATTTTATAGTAATGCTCCGCAGTTGATCGCTACCCAGAGGAGTGTAATCAAAAAGAAATTGCTGAAACAATGTATTAAATTGCATGTTAGAAAAGAATATATATGTGAGAGACTAACAAATACAAAAAACAATATAGGAAAACGTACCGGAATAATGTCAATGTCATGCACATCCCTTACAATTTTTTCCATGTAATACATGCAATGGTATCCACATTCCCAAGTACTACTTTGTATCTTGTGCTGATATAAAAGAGAATTTGTTGAAATGATTACAAACATAAAAATAACATAGGAAATATAACGTTACGGGATAATACGTACATTGATATTTATGATATTTCATGTATAGTTCGAAGGGTAGGCTCTATTTTGGTCGGAATTGAATCATCGATATTTTTTTGCAACCCTACAATCGATGAAAATATATTTATATCAATGTATAAAAACATATTTTCTGAAATTAGGGATCACACATAATAGTTTAATTAGGTCAAACTTTTTCCAACATGCAATGATGAACGCAAGTAATGAATAGAACAATGAATGTCATTGTACCGATTATTAACATTAATTGTAAATAATTGAGCAAAGAAAGTGAGAAACCTACAAGAACACGTTTACAGGAACAAACAATTTTGTAAAACATTGAAGTAGAAGGAATGACAAAAATGTGTTCCACTTACAAATGAATCAATTTAAGGCATAGCCTATTACATTTGCAAATTCCCCCACTCATCGAGTCGATGCAATACAATCGATCGCTCTCCGGTACGAAGACGAGCAAAAACCAATGGCTTCTACAAAAAAAGGAAACACCAAAATACTTTTAATATTTTTAAAAAATAAAATCACAGCATATGGTTGCTATTGCTTCCATGTGGCCAGGTCAAACAATACAAAAAAAGCATAAAACTTACTCTCGATTGTACGAGAAGACGTACATCCTTGCTTGAGTGCGGCACATGATAGTTGAAACCTTGTCCACAGTCAATTCGACCCTCTAATTTACCTTTTGAGCTATTGAATTTGAAGCGGCCGGAATAAACTAGACGTGGCCTCGATCAACCACCCCATCACATAGGTATCTGGAAAAATAATATTGTAAGTGAAACAAATATAATGATACATCTATAAATAATGTAACCATGCAATTCTTACAATGCCCATATATCAAGTTGTCACCCACTGATCCACTCAATTTCATTTTCTACGTCCAAGCTGCTCATGAACAATTTTAGCTTGTCAGTAAATATGGGTGAGTAGACTTCTTTTGATCCAAACACCTCCACCTTGAAATTTATGCGGAAGACTTTGTTAGGTACACATATTTGTGTAGATAACCTTAAAACATCATTAATCTGTTGAACAGCAGCGATGCATTCTTTGTCTTCCATGACCCCCTAATTACATTGAGAATCGAATAATGTTAGTTGAGAAGTATATGTATATAATTCAATAGTGGATCATATTGTAAAGACTAAAATGAGTTCTCACAAAAATGTAATGGTCAGAAATCGACATGGGAGGATTTGGTTGCCCATTCTCCGTCGATGTAGTATTCTCTTTTGCTACTTAATAATGGGTAAAATGTTAGTCGAGCATTAAAAAATAGGACGGAATGAAAAAGTCTGGGGGTATGTTTTTACTGGTCGAGCGACCACCTCTCCATTCAGAGTATCTTCATGAGCCACCGCCTCCTGTAAGGGAGAGTGTGCTAATATGTATCTGGATGTCATAGCTAGTTAGTATAATTATTTGTTTAACCTCTTTAGTCCCCATGGTAGTTTTTGGTGTCAGGTTTATTTCAAGACTTCCATCTTCATCAACTACCAATTATTTCCGAGGCGATTGCTGCTCATTCTCCTACGTAAGCAGATGAACAAGAAATTATGTTTTAGGATCAGAAGAAGAATACAATTATCACACCTCATCATTCAGTTTCCCAATGACACTTATCAGTTTTTCGGGCCATAGAATGTTATATCCAATGGCCTCAGTGACAAACTCAAATTCTTCGTGTTCAATCGGCAAAGGTGCCTTGGGAATGATCACATGTCCATGAAGCTTTACTCGCTCCCACTTGATGGGTAAGTCCATTTCCTTATCCTTTGGAAACAAGGTACCAAATGCAGCTACATCCCTTTCTCCATTATGGTTCAAAACATATAGGCATCATTTTTTTCCTTTCCGAGAACAAAAAACATAAGTTGGGCAATAAGTAAGTTTTATTAAGTAATCAAAATTAATAATGTCATAAATGTAATCAATCTTAATAGGGACCAAGGGTCATTGAAGATGTAATTGGCCCAAAAAGTTGATTATAACAAGAAATGAATTCTATATATAGCTGCTGAAGGCTGCAGCGCACTGCAACTTTCAGTGTTCGGCTGAGACTGAAAGCTGCAGCGCGCTGCAGCTTTCAGTGTTCATCTGAGACTGAAAGTTGCAGCGCGATGTAGCTTTTGGTGTTCATCTGGGATAAAATGTCTCTCAATTAAAACTATATTGGTAAAGAAACCTTTTCTCAGTTCAACTAAGAAAAGAACAAGATGAAGATGTTAGTAGGCTTGAACTACCAACATCCAAAATGAAAGTGACAGCAGTAAATATATCCCCACAACTAAAAGCATCTAAAATGAATTTGACAGGAAATTGAAATCCAGAAACTAACAATCACAGAGCAAGAAAGGAACTAACGACGAGATTCATGGTATAGAATACCTTGTCATCCGCAACGATTCCTTATGGGTCACTACATCCAGATGCTGAAGGAATGAATATCCGGTTGTCTTTATTCGCGGGGTTGGAAGATGTAGCAAGGAAATTGCAGGCATCCAAGTATGGGGGAATAGGTTTACCCAATTGTCTAGCCAGCCAATTTGTTTGGGCCTCAAATAAGGCAACAAATCTTTCATTGAGCTCGATGACATCTGTTGGTAGTTTGTTTGAATTTGAGATTTCTTCGGATGGTTTTGTGTTTGTGCTCCCACATCGACTAGATGCATAATGGCTCACAGCAATATGTGATAGGGCCTCATTCACCTTGGCTGTTGTGGGGGCAACCTCTCCAACGACCCCCATGATCCTTCTTACCTGTTGCTTGAACGAGAATATCTATTTTTCCTTGTTTTACCAACTCTCCATTTTTCTTCTTATCCAAATTGTTTTTCTACTAAACAAAACATATGAAAGTCATTACTATGCATTCCATCTGAGAATATTAATAGAGATAGAATCAATTATGAATTTGGCTCACAATAGTGGGGGCTACTCTTTTAATGCAGCCGTTGGTATAGGTCATTAATTTCTTGTCCCACTTAGCTTCTAGGAACACCTCCGAGCGGTCCGGTTTGAAATCCATGATTTGAACTAAAGGCTCCGCTTCTTCTACACTTTCACCTTGATCCATAAGCTCATCAATTTTAGCCCTTCTTTTCCTCTTCTCGAGTTCTATAGCAAGCCTACGATTCCCTCCACTGCCCGTGTGATGGATGTACTCCTTATGTGAGGCGGTTACTTTTGCTGCATCACTTAATGCCTATATGTTTATCGATTTGTAAAATTCTCACAAAGTAAATTCTAGAACTTAAGAATTTTTAAGGAATAACCTTGAATTTAGAGATTGATCTATGTTTCACAAATAGCTCCCATTCATTTTTGTCCATCCATCAATAATATGTCCATGCACATGAACCTGGTTTTTTTTGCACGATGTACTTGTGAGCCACCTTAGCCTTCCAATTCCTCCAATTTTCACCTGCATAAATTGTCCATTTATTTCGGAACTTATTCATCTCATTGAATGTCATTTTGGTTTGTATATACCAGCTAATCTAGCGGACAAAGATACGTGTTGTTAGTGCAAAATGTAATGAAGTTGAAATGAACAAATGAAAATGGAGGATTAGAACACACTTAAAAGAATGTCTTCCCATGTATCTTTCTTTACATGGTCTGGGACTGCTTTCCAATTATGCCATGTTTCGAAGCAGATTCTTCGTTGGAAGGCATAGCCAACATACATCGACCACCGGCTGCGCATAACCAAGGTTTCGAAGTCATCGTCAAAGAATATTTAAGGGGCTTCTTTTGCTTTGCTAGCAACACGGACTTGCACGTGGTTGTGCCTCTATGGTTGCAATACTCTTTAATCTTAAACTTGTTAAAGCTCCCACTCATGTCATCTTTTGATATAGTTTCTTCTTCCTCCCCCGAGTTTTCAGATCCCGAGCATGATTTTGGTGCATCATCCACCTCTTCGTTATTGACATCACAATTGTCATCTTTTGTAGGGGTATCACAATTGTCTTCTACGGCTTTAGTACCGGAGTCAAACAATTTCTTCCTCGTCTTCGCCATTCACTCGCTTGTATGAGTCAATAAAAAAAATGAAATCTTAACATAACACATCCAAAGACGGATATCCACAAACAACCAACCGAGAACATATTGACCTATCAATATAATATACGAAAAGCCTAAAATTATTAGCAAACAAATCTATCTATCCGCATGAACAACTACCCACACAAATAACCCAACAAATTAAAACAAAAACTCACAAACAAAGAGGCCAATATATACATATCGATTAAACCCAGAAAAAAAGCAAACTACCACACATTTAACGAGTTCTTGTAGACTTACCCAAAAACCTATCACTCATACCTTATTTGTACACACTCTCGGCAATGTTTGTTGCCACCGGCCGGCTATGCACCAGCTTTACTCGACCTAGAACCACAAGCCTCCCACCTCAAAGAGAGTGTGTGTTGGGGTGTTGGGGTGTTGGGATGGGAGTTGCGAAGGCCGTTTGTGTTGGGGTTGGAGTTGCAAAACTTTGGGGATAAATTTTGGAGGGAAGAGGGAAAATTTGGAGGGAAGCTAAATGATGCTTTGTTGGGCCAGTTGGGAGTTTAATTTGATCATTCTTGCTGCTTTTTTGGGTCACTTTGGAGTTAAATTTATGAAGCTCCTTTGTTGGCCAAGTTGCTCATTTTCATGAGATTGTGAAGAATTTTGAATATTATTTTTAGATAAATTAATTAAGGTTTGGATGCTGTTTAATTAAAATAGATGCTCCTATCTAAAATTGTGTATTTAGTGCTTCATACTATTACTTGTATACATAGAACAACTAGAGAAATAGAGTTTAACCAGGAATTAGTATGAGTTAATTCAAACATGCTTATATGATTATATAATGAAATTAATGTAGGCTCGTTTAGTTGCACTTGAGGAAGACTGTATTTGCGTCGCCTCATTAAGTAAGGGACGATCTTATTTAACTTAATGGGTTACCAAGTAATGGATATGTCAATTAAGTTATAGCTAGTGTATACGGATCTCCAATTAAGTTATAGTCAATTAACCGGTGTACATGGGATGCTCACTGACTACGGGCGACTTGTAGACAACCGTATTGGTATCAAGTAATGGGTATGGTGAAGTTGGTGCACGAGTATGTTGACTAGGGTTTGACCAACCCTTAGTTGTATTGAACACAATTATATATAGTTAACTAGTGTATATAGAATACTGATACTCCTTCTGTTTCACTAAGAGTGGCACACTTGCCTTATTGGGATTTTTTTTAAATGACACACTTTCCTTTTTTGGCAAGATTCCTACAATCTCATCCACTCATTCTACTTTTTAATTTCTACACTCAATTTCAGCCTCTCATTTTTGTCACATTAATCCAAGAGCTTAAACCTAGTGTGCGAAACAGAGGGAGTATGTAAATTGATTTCTTGACTTAGGAATATATTATACATAATATAATTTATGGAAATCAGCCCTTGGATTTTAGGCAACTTCAACTTGATCCCTCGATCTTGAATGTGGGGATTTTTGACAACTTCAACCTGAGCCCTCGAGCCCTCGAGCCTCCAACCTCGAACCCTCGAGCCTCGAGCCCTAGAACCCTCGAGCCCTCAAACCTCGATCCCTTGAGCCCTCAAACCCTTAAACCCTCAAATCCTCAAGCCCCTCAAACCCTCGAACTCCTCGAGCCCTCAAATCCTCGAGCCCTCTTACCCTCGAGCCCCTCGAACCCTCGAGCCCTCGAGCCCTTGAGCCCTTGAGCCCTTGAACCTCAAGCCCCTCAAACTCTCAAGCCTCTCGCCTCTCAATCCCTCGAGGCTCGAGCCCCTTGGGCCCTCGAACCCTCGAACCCTTTAACTCTCTAACCTCGAACCTCCTACCGCAAGCCCTTGAGCCCTCGAACCTCAAACTTCCTGCCTCGAGCCTCTAGCCCGAGAGCCTCTAGGCCTCAATCCCCTCGAACTTCCTGCCTTGAACCATTATCCCTCATGCATCAGACCCTAGAACCTAATACCCTAACACCTTTCAGCCCATATCAGTGTAAAATTCAGCCCATGTGTATGTACGATTCAGCCATTGTGTGTGTAAAATTGGCCGCTAAACCCAATACCCTAACACTTTTCCTCTGCGAAGCTCCCTCCACATTCCCCGCTCCCTCCACTGTCTCCCGCACCCTCCACCGGTAAGTTCCGTCCCTACTCCTTCCACCGTCCCTGCTCCCTTCACCATCCCCGCTCCCTCCATAGTCTTTGCTCCCTCCGCCGTCCCCACTCCATTCCACCTCCGCTAAGCTCCGTCTATTCCACCATGGCCAAGCTCCGCCATCCCATACTCCCTCCACCTTTCGTCCTTTGTCAATCTACCACCCACCGTCCATACACCATCCGCCAATCTACCATCTTCCAAGCTCCATCCGTAAGCACCGTCCGCCCTCCAAACACCTTTCGTCAACAAACCCTTGTCCGAACTAGGTAAGGGAATAACCTTTCATTTTTGGTTTCCTTGGGATTGTCTACATTATTGGTATGCTGATTTTTTGATTTCATGAAAATACCTAATTGTGAAAAAATCTAATTTTGATTTTGTTTTGGAAATGTGAGAGTTATTACCACTGCATGCTATGCCTATGTTCTATGCGAATACAGTTCTATGCCTATGTTTGTTGAATTTGTTCTATGCCTATGTTCAAGGAACAATTCTATTCCTCTGTTCTTCATACAGTTCTATGCCCATGTTTTATGCAAATCCTGGTTTTCTTATGTAAATACAGTTCTATGCCTATGTTATGTTATAAGAACTCAGCAGACATCTGGATGCAAATTTATTCATGAGCTAACATCTGGATGCAAATTTTGTTGGTTTCGTTATTTTTTGGGTGTAGTAAAGGGTGATCACAACCACGGTGTGAAGTTTATGCCATTTTTCCTATCTTTTTTTCATGTGCTGACATTCTGGATGGAGAGTTTTTTTCTTCTTGTGTTAATATTCTGTTCGCCAAGTTTTTCTTCTTCTCATTGGCTGACATTTATTTTCCATGTGCTAACATTCTGGATGCAAATTTACTTGTGTTAACATTTTTTTGGAGCCTTTCGTACCACACAACATTTATTTTACCAGGTATGGCCCCCAAAAAAAGTGCACTCAAGGGGAAGACCAACTGCTAGAACTCAAGGAAAAAGGCCAGAGTTGGCGATATGGAGGAGCGAGACAACGTGTCTTAAATGGTGCAAGGGAACTCTGCAATACCGATGACAGAGGTAGACTGTCATGAGGCAATAAATGTGTACAAATACTTCATTAGCCATCATACTCGAGAGAAGGTTGAGATAGGAAAACTCTTACAAGGATTATGTCAACCTGTAGCCGCTACCATAGGAAAATGAAGCTTATTTTGTCCAAGCTTTACCAAAAGAGCTACAGTGCGCTGCAGCTGGCAGCCGCTACCATAGGAAAATGAAGCTTATTTTGTCCAAGCTTTACCAAAAGAGCGGCAGCACGCTGCCACTCTTAGAGATGCTCAAATAGGTACCAATTAGAACATAGTTTTAGAATAGTTAACAGTCATACAAAACACAACATACTACAAAAATACATAAATTTTAGCTCTCGAATTTATTGCTCTTTAGTCGCTAGTCTTCAACCATCTTCCTCTTTTTGGATTGAACGTCTCCAATTTCTTGGCTATCTTCATCCATCCAAATGCCATTTATGTGTTTCCTCCGTATTGCTCCCACCTCAGTCCCGTCGTTAATAAGTAGGGGGGAAATAGAGGGGAACTCTAACCTTTCACTTGTAACTTCAAAATTAATTTTGTCATGGAAAGAGTATTTCTTACCGTGTAACACAACAGACCAACCTACATTCCACGGATCATTAACGAAGGATACTAGTCTTACTTGTTCGGCCAAGATAAACTGATCATTTTCATATGTTTCACGACTTTGGTCAACAAGGGTAAATCCCGTTGGGTCATCACTTCGAACTCCAGTTGTGTTATCAAACCATAAGCACTTGAAAACTGGAATCTTGATTTCTCTATAGTCAAGCTCCCAAATCTCATCAATAACTCCATAAAACGACATCACAGCTAGGAAAGGTTTATTGTCTTTGTTACTTGCTTGCCACATTGTCTCCTACTCAATGTATACCACACTATTTTGTTTTGTGCTCTTTCAATCTTGGTCCCTAGTAGCAAAAGAGAAACCGTTCATGTCATATCAGGAATACCTCAAAACTGTGCAGTTAGGCTTCCTTGCAAATGCTCTAATTTTTGGATCATAATCACCTACATTGCATGAATCATATAACCAATTCACAAACTTGTCATTGTGCTCCAACTGAAACTTATCTAGGGGCCACGTGGGATGAGACTCTGTGATGGAATTAAGGTGCTCAGTCACATAAGCAGTAGTCTCCCTACAAATCCTCAAGACATACAAATAAGCTTACATCATATCACTAAATGGAGTAAATAACATTCCCCTTGACCTCGGTTTGCCCACCCTCCTTCCTACATGTCGATTCAGGGGCACCCTAAAATTTTTATGTTCCTTCAAATAGCTAGAGAAAAATTCAATTACTTCTTCGGTAACATACCTCTCAACAATACGAGCATCCGGCCGACTCATACATTTCACGTATCCCTTGAATACTTTCATGTGACACTCAAAATGATACATCCAATGCATACCAACCAGACCACATATCTTTATCTCCCGCACTAAATGAACAACCAAGTGAACCATTATATCAATAAAAGATGGAGGGAAATACATTTCCAACTTGCATAGAACAACAACAACCTCTTTTTGTAGGACATCCAAATGGTCTCGGACAATAGAATTCCAGCATATGGAACCAAAAAATAAACAAAGTCTAGTAATTGAGTACCTTAAGTCAGCCTCCATTACCCCGCGAATAGCAATAGGTAACAGTTGTTGCATCAAAACATGACAATCATGAGATTTCAACCCAGTCATCCGACAATCTTTTGTAACTACCCGACTAACATTCGATGAATAACTAATTGGGACCTTCACTGATTTCAAACTATCACAAATGGAGATTCTCTCCTCCTTTGACAATGTACAAGGTGCAGGGGGCAAGTAAGTCCTCTTACCCTTCACTTCTTGGGTGAGGTCATTTCTGATTCCCAAATCTACCAAGTCCAACCGGGCATTCAAACTATCTTTTTTCTTCCAGGGAATATTTAAGAGGGTGCATATAAAACTTTCACAAATATTTTTTCAATATGCATCACGTCTAGACAATGCCTAACCTCAAGATCCTCCCAGTACGGAGGACTAAAAAATATTGACCTTTTCCTCCATGGACCATCACAATGCATTCTGTCCTTGCCTTTATACTTTCCCAACACCACTCTCAACTTCTTAACCTTCTTGTGAATCTGCACACTACTTAGTGGTGTAGGGGGTTTCCTTAGTTCTTTATAAATTTTCCCATGTTGATGTTTTTCATTTTCCGACTGAGGTTTTGGTAATAGGAGTTGATGTTTGTTGTTTCCTTTTTCTTATGTTGATGTTTTTAATTATTTTTCATGAGCTTCAGGTGTTAGGAGTTGATATTTGTAGTATTTTTTTTAAAAAAAAACCCATTAATTTTTTTTTGATTTTTAGAGTGAATAATTTATACTCTCTTGAGGTACCGTAGTTTTTTTTGTTGATGTTTTTAGTTTTCTAGAAGAGTTTTAGGTGATAGGGGTTGATGTTTTCAGATTTTTTTTGATGATATGGTTGATTTTTTGTAGTGTTTTTTTCCTTATCTTGACGTTTTTCTTTTTTTGTTAGTGCGTCAAATGTATGTTGTAGGTGCTTATTTTATAACTTGTGTGTGTTATGAAAACAAACTGGTGCTTAGAGTACAAATTTTAGGTGCTTTAATTGTTGTTTGTTAGTGCTTCAGTCGTTGCTTGTAAGTGCTTCAATCGTTGCTTGTTAGGAGTTGATGTTTGTAGTTTTTTTGATAATATGGTTGTTTTTTTGTAGTGTTTTTTTCCTTACGTTGATTTTTTCATTTTTTTGTTAGTGCTTCAAAAGTAGGTTGTAGGTGCTTATTTTATAACTTGTGTGTGCTATGAAAACAAATAGGTGCTTAGAGTACAACTTGTAAGTACTTCAATCGTTGCTTGTTAGGAGTTGATGTTTGTAGCTTTATTGTTGATATGGTTGAATTTTTGTAGTGTTTTTTTCCTTACGTTGACGTTTTTCATTTTTTTTGTTAGTGCTTCAATAGTAGGTTGTAGGTGCTTATTTTATAATTTTTGTGTGTTATGAAAAAAAACTGGTGCTTAGAGTACAACTTATAAGTGCATCAATTGTTGCTTGTTAGGAGTTGATGTTTGTATCTTTTTTGATGATTTGGTTGATTTTTTGTAGTGGTTTTTTTTCCTTTTGTTGACGTTTTTCATTTTTTGTTAGTCCTTCAAATGTAGGTTGTAGGTGCTTAATTTATAGCTTGTAAGTGCTTCAATCGTTGCTTGTTAGGAGTTGATCGATGTTTGTAGTTTTTTTTAAAATGATAATTTAACGTTGTTGAGGTTTTTATGATATTCAGTTTATGTTTTGTTAGTCATAGTTGACGTTTTTTTTCTTCATGATTTGTATTTCATTTTTAATATTTTTTGTTGTTTTATTTGATTTTTAATATATTTCTTGCTGCAGTTTTTTAGTTTATATTTTATGATTTTTTGTTTATGTTCTGCTATTTTTTTCTGATGTTGCTGCAGTTTTTTGTTGCATTTAGCTGCAGTTTTTAATTAATGTTTTGCATTTTAAAAAAAATTGATTTTTTAAAAATTTTTTTGCAAATTACAGGTAGCGAGAAAATGATGGAAAAAAATTGGACCAAAAAACCATGGAAATTTATTAGTTATAGGTCCCTGTAAAATAATTAGATAGACCCCTGTAAAATTATTAGAGATAGGTCATTAGAACTAGAATATTGTTAGAATTGTAGAAAAATATCTGGCTAAAGTTAAAGTTGCCTCACAGGAGACCATCCTTTTATAATAACAATATATTATTAATAGATGTTGTAGTACTCTTATATAAATATATTAAAAGTGTAAAAAATTAATTTAAATTCTAAAAAGTTGCGGAATATTTTGTTTATGGTTTAGGTTTAGATAAATATCTTGGGGTTAGAATCCCTATTCTATATTTGACTAGTCAATATGTTTTCCTTTTCCATATAGGATAGTTATTTAGCTTTTACCTTTGAGTCTGTCTCTTGTGAGACCGTGTCATGGTGACACCAAGGACTAGAGGCAAAATAGAAAAAGAGCAAATTATATTTGGGGGCAAAAAATCAATAGAACTGAACTAAATTGCAAATTATCACAATTACACATTAAATTCCTAAACTTTTAAAACATCAACATGAACCCCATCTTGAAATCTTTGCAATTTAATCTCTGGTCTCACCGTAAGACGGTCTTATACAAGACCCTGTCTTTACCTTTTCCTGTTGGTCTTTGGTCTTAGTATTTGTCCTATATATTGGAGCCTTCTATTATCAATATAATCACGTAATTATATAGCTTACGGGTCGGTAGGATGCGGTGATGTGTGGAGAAATTTGCGGCAGCACATGATAGACTAGAGCGACGCATGAGGAAGATGTGCGGCACGTACAGGGTAAAAAATACAGCAAATGGGATCGACTGCACCAGCCCAGTGGAGGCAGCGGTGATTTGCGATTTGGCGGTCAAGGCATCGAGCTATAGCAAGACGGCGACGGCGTGTGTGGTGCACACGCAGTCGGCGGTGGCAGCTATAGGTCATGGCCGACAACGCGCTTTGATACCATGTAGAAAATAACACTGTAATCTTGTAATTATATTCATAATTTGGGGTATATTATATAGTGTTACAAAAGACCTATTCCCTCTATCCCAAGAGATTCTGCAGAAAGAGAAACCTTCTCTTTTAATTTCAATGACCTGAAATGACTATACTACCCTTGTCTTCTTTAACCTTCCAAAGCCCTTATTCCCACAACCTCACATTCTCTTCCTCCTCCGCCACAATGCCAACCATCACCCGACTTCTTTTTCACCAACTTGGTTCCCTAATTTTCTCTACAAACCATGAAAACTCCGCTTAGTACAAACCCAAGTATTACACATGATATGAATCTCCTTGCAAAGACTCACGATTTGCGGAATTGATAACTTTGATCTAGTGAAGGGATCTGCAAACCCGCACTATCTCGCACGAAATTCAGGAGTCTAGCCCTCGGGGTACGCCTAACTTCGACTTGCTCTCTAACTAGCCCTCAGGATCAGATTACAAGGTTTATTGATACTTAACTAGCCCTCGGGGTTAAGCAACAATGGAATAGCTCGCAAGCAAAGAGTATGAACTCAAAAGGTTGTATATTTGATTGATGAAAGGTTGTAAAATTCGTCCATAAGGCCTCCCCTTTTATAGGGTTACAATCTTGCCTCAAACCCTAATCACAAATGGAAACGGAATCGACTTATGGCAGCTTTAAGAAGCTAAAACCATATCTAACTAAAATACCTAAAATAAATGGTAATCTAAGGTAATCAGGTTGAATTCTTCAAGAAGTAACCTTGAAGAATATTACCTTATCTAATCTTACCAAATATAATTCTAATCAGAATAAAACTGAATATACTAAACCTTAATGGACTGTATTTTCGAAATTCAGCTCTTCAAAGCCCACATGGCCGAGCTATCAGTCCAATAAACCCAAAATGACATTAATTTACAGTGATCACACTACCTCATTAAAAACCCAGTGGGAAAAAAGAGTATAGTGTTCTTCATGATGTCTTCAGTTCGTCGACAATCTTGAATAATGAATCCAAGATGTCGATGGTGACTCCTTCTTCAATTCTTCATCATAAAGGCGATCAATCAAAGCATTTAAAGCAGCATCCCTAAGCTTAGTCCTTGACCTAGTCATAGGTCCTGCCATGTCTCTTAGAGGATCTCGAACATATCCTTTAAATGTTTGATCAAGTCGTGGAATGTCTTCATTTATGGTGGTAGTCGTCTTGGCATCTCCATCAGTCGTCTTGGCATCTCCATCAGTCGTCTTGGCATCTCCATCATTCCCTCCGTGGTCGAAAGGTTTCGCCCTCGAAACTGAATCGTCTTCAAATGTAAACGGAGATAAATCAGCAACATTGAAGGTCGCACTAACACCATAATGATCTGGTAACTCAATCTTGTAAGCATTGTCGTTCACACGATCCAACACTCTAAAAGGACCATCTCCACGTGAACTTAACTTAGATTTTTGAGCATTTGGAAACCTCTCTTTCCGTAGATGAACCCAAACATAATCTCCCACGTTGAACCTCATCAACTTGCTGATTTGATTAGCTTTATCAGCATTATGTACATCAAAGAATTTGATATTCGTATCATTCCCTCCCGGATCGAAAAGTTTCGTCCTCGAAACAGGAAGCATATAACCTGTAAAGACATCCTTGAATTCCTGGAACAACTTAACAAACGGGAAGCACATATCTACAGGAATAGCTTCTTTGGAATAGTAACTTTCTTTGAAGTACATTATAAGAACAAAAGAATGATTATTCAAAGATCGATTCACATCTCTTATTGAAGCATAAAATGATTTATCAGATTTAGTAGATAGTTCATGCCTCATCATATAAATAGAAAGTAAAGGACTAATATGTGAAAACATGAAATTATCTGACTTTTCATAATCATTCTGCAACTTACCTGTCTTACCTACCTTATGATTGACCCGGAACTTGTCTATGGTGTCATTTACTGTAATTTTGGCAGAATTGACACTATTTTGGTCGAAATTACTTGCTCCTTGTAGGGGAGGAATTTCAGCAACATCTGTGGAATACGCCTCAAAAAAATCTTGTATTTCCGGACCTTTCTCACCTCTGTCAACAATGATGATTTCATCATCTATTTGTTCCTCTTCAGTGTCATACTGTGCAGGCATATCATCATCTTCCTCCTCCTCCATTGTTGTTATAATTCGTTCATGGGGACAGTTATTGTGAACATGTCCTCGTTCATTACAATGAAAACATGTAGGAGTGTTAGAAGAAACTGTATCTGACAAAGTAGAAATTAATTTACCTGTATCTTGGCTAAGAGACTGATTGGTTGCGACCATTCTTTGATCAATTGGTTCCAATGGTGGATTTGAGTAGGTTTTGGCTGAATTAAGGTTTCCTCGGCCACCCAAGTTCAAATTGCTACAACCCCTGGTCGAATTTTGGCTTCTGAAATCAGAGAATTGCCTTTGGCTGTCATAGCAAAAATTAGAGCTTCCATTGGGCCTTAATGTTGACTCAACCAACCTGGCATTGAACAATAAATCTTGCATGGAAACATAATACTGGAGCTTAACCGGAACTTGCAGATTTTCTCTAAACCTTCAATAAACTGATTCTTTATAAAGGAATCATTTTCTCGCATGCCAACTCTTCTCATAGCTAATTCAAGATCTTGCCAGTATTCATCTACACTGCGATTTCCTTGCTTCATATTGCTGAGATACGAATGTTGCTCCATCAAATATGTTCGTGGAACATGATGTAATCAAAGCTTGGTCCTCAATCTCTCCCAGGTGGAGATAGGTTTCTTTCCGGCAAGATATCTTGATTCTTTCAAATTCTCCCACCACTCTGTGGCATAATGGGTGAAGGAATACTCCGCGACCTTGATCTTCTGTTTCTCACGATAGTTTTTGACATCAAATAGGTTCTCGATCTGCCTTTCCCAATCCAAGTATTTCACCGGATTGTGTCGACCATCAAATCTAGGAATATCATACTTCAAACCTTTGATGTCACAAGCAGATTCAACTTGTCTTGAAGAACGAGGTGTCGTTGGATTTGATAACTCATCTACCTTCCTTGACAATCTTTGAACCTCACTCATTATGGCATTTATGACATTCATGGAATTCATTTTAGGTTTATTGTTGGGATTGCCAACAAATGGCGGGACGAATGGATCGTCCGCCATCCCTGCTAAGAAGAAACAAACCGTCAGGAATAAATGTCCCCCCTTCCCCTTTGTTTAGTAAGGTCACTCACCAAGTGTATAACACTCACAACTCACAAGGTGAAGCCTAATGCGAGGGCAACTGATCAATTCACCGCAATTCAAAGCAAACTATGGAGATGAGTACTGCAGAATTTATTTCGAAATTTAAAATATATAAACTCAAATTTTGGCTCTACGATCTAGAATTCCAAATTCTACAAAGAATAAGGAACAAAAAACAATTTGAATGGCACGAATCGGAGCTGTATTGAATGAATTATGACCAAAATAAGATTGCTTTATATAGGCTACAAATAGGTTCCGAAAATTCAAGAACAAATTGGAATAGGAACTTAAATCCAAATCACTTGTGGAAAAGGATTTTAATGAGTTACTTGTCCCCCAAATAAAAAAATTCAGATCCAAACCCCTCTCACAATTGGCTTTTATTTCCTTTTTTCTCTTCCGGATTTTGACTTTTCTTTTCCCTTTTCAAACCGGATTCCTTTTTCTTTCCTTTTTTTTTCAGCCACAATTCATTTTTTTTCCTTTTTTTTTGTACTATAAAACTCACAAACAGAATGTTATTTCCCAAGGAAAATTTCGGTCACAATTACCAAAATTTTCAGAAATTGCAAATCTGCCCCCAAACTTTTGAAAATTGCAAATCTGCCCCAAATTTGAGATTTCAAATCCTAAATTCCGATTTTGAAACCTAAAATCTGATACCTTTTGTTTTTTATTTTCGAAAATTTTTGGAACAAGAATCGCCTATATAAAACTTAGAATAAGAAAACTGCGACAACTTCCTCTTGATTCAAATGAACTTCGAGGTATTCAAGATCGTAAGGATCAAGAATATGACACTATATATATGGAAAATGACACAAGACTCTATTTTTTTTTGTTTTTGAATAAGGTGTAATCAAGAATCAAAGAACAATTCTAGATCACGGAATCAAAGAACGATAAAGAAAACAAATAGGACTATGAGCATGCAATAATTTTCAGAAGAGTTGACGAAAATATCACAAGCACATAAACTATTTAAGCTACTTAAAACTACGAAACTGACCAGGAGGTCAAGGCGGATAATACTTGTTAACGCTCAGACCCTTCAACGTCCTCCTGACTCGATTGATGAAGGTGAAGGCGGATAGTAATACCGAAGTATTCTAACTCTCAGACCCTTCAACGTCCTTCGACTCTAGATTCGATCCTCCTGGTAAGAAAGATCAAACAAACACAGTTAAAACACGACACGAAAGAGTATATATATATAAATTCGAAAATAAATTAATGCAAAACTCGAAACCCCTTTTTTTTTGTTTTTTTTTTCGGCCTCAGTCGATCCTTCGCTTTGCTCTGATACCAACTGATATGAATCTCCCTGCGAAGACTCACGATTTGCGGAATTGATAACTTTGATCTAGTGAAGGGATCTGCAAACCCGCACTATCTCGCACGAAATTCAGGAGTCTAGCCCTCGGGGTACGCCTAACTTCGACTTGCTCTCTAACTAGCCCTCAGGATCAGATTACAAGGTTTATTGATACTTAACTAGCCCTCGGGGTTAAGCAACAATGGAATAGCTCGCAAGCAAAGAGTATGAACTCAAAAGGTTGTATATTTGATTGATGAAAGGTTGTAAAATTCGTCCATAAGGCCTCCCCTTTTATAGGGTTACAATCTTGCCTCAAACCCTAATCACAAATGGAAACGGAATCGACTTATGGCAACTTTAAGAAGCTAAAACCATATCTAACTAAAATACCTAAAATAAATGGTAATCTAAGGTAATCAGGTTGAATTCTTCAAGAAGTAACCTTGAAGAATATTACCTTATCTAATCTTACCAAATATAATTCTAATCAGAATAAAACTGAATATACTAAACCTTAATGGACTGTATTTTCGAAATTCAGCTCTTCAAAGCCCACATGCCGAGCTATCAGTCCAATAAACCCAAAATGACATTAATTTACAGTGATCACACTACCTCATTAAAAACCCAGTGGGAAAAAAGAGTATAGTGTTCTTCATGATGTCTTCAGTTCGTCGACAATCTTGAATAATGAATCCAAGATGTCGATGGTGACTCCTTCTTCAATTCTTCATCATAAAGGCGATCAATCAAAGCATTTAAAGCATCATCCCTAAGCTTAGTCCTTGACCTAGTCATAGGTCCTGCCATGTCTCTTAGAGGATCTAGAACATATCCTTTAAATGTTTGATCAAGTCGTGGAATGTCTTCATTTATGGTGGTAGTCGTCTTGGCATCTTCATCAGTCGTCTTGGCATCTCCATCATTCCCTCCGTGGTCGAAAGGTTTCGCCCTCGAAACTGAATCGTCTTCAAATGTAAACGGAGATAAATCAGCAACATTGAAGGTCGTACTAACACCATAATGATCTGGTAACTCAATCTTGTAAGCATTGTCGTTCACACGATCCAACACTCTAAAAGGACCATCTCCACGTGAACTCAACTTAGATTTTCGAACATTTGGAAACCTCTCTTTCCGTAGATGAACCCAAACATAATCTCCCACGTTGAACCTCATCAACTTGCGGATTTGATTAGCTTTATCAGCATTCTGTACATCAAAGCATTTGATATTCGTATCAACACATATTTCATGGAATCATACAGACCAAATTCACCACCCAAGGTTCAACAGAACCTTGATGATCAACCATCCAAAGGTCTCACCTGATCAGGTGACCAGCGGAGGCAAAGGGCTTCAACACGATGTCAAATAAAGCCCTCCGACAAAGAGAAAGAGAAAATAACACAAAATGAGCGGCGGTAGCGGCGATAGTGATGAAGAGATTCTGAATGTGGTGCAGGGGAGGATCATTTTGAGAATATTGATGTACGTCAGAGCACCACTGGCGACCGGAATTGTTCTGCTGAAGGTGTTCGGGGCGGCTAAGGATTGGGGTTTGAGGGATGTGCCTTACTGGCTGTGCCTCCTCCTTCGATACGGTTCTCTGCGCAGCCCAAAGCCCCGCCTCCTCCTTCAATCGCTCGTTATCGTCAATCTTGTCGGCGCGGGAACAACTTTGGGGAGGATTGAGGATATGGGGATAAGATGGTTTGAGCGGCGAGGATTAGGAAAAAGAGAGGTGGGTGGGTGAAGTAGGGTTTAGGTTGTATAGCAGTAAGTATGTTTTTGGTTAGGTTATAGTTTTTACTAAAAATGGAAAGTGTGCAGATTTGTTTCGGACACACAAAAAAGGAAAGTGTGCAGATTCAATTAGGACAGAGGGAGTAACCAAAATGGAAAAGGAATCTATTCTAACTACAAGTAATATTCACATAATATTGCTTTTACTTAATAGAAGTGAAGATAAACTTTCAACAAAAAAATGTTTGATTTTTTTAGTTGTAACCTTGTAATTTTTCATTTTCTAAAATTTGAAAATATCAAAGGCAAAGTGTTGGGATGGAAAGATAGAGTTTAATTAGAATAATAAAAAGGTAAAAAGTTTTGGTTGAAATATTAAAATTCTATTGTGCAACGTGCAGTAATTATAAAGTTTATGGTCCGATTCATGCGACCCAAAATTTTTATCTTCATTTCTTCAAATTTGTAATTTAAACCTAGGTCTTTCCAGAGACTGACTCAATCCCAAATCTCTTTATTTATTTTTAACAATTGTTATTACATAAAAATGTATCTATCATATACGGAGTACTATGCGACTTCTAATCAAATTTGTATACAATATCATTTTGATCCTCGTAACAAAATCCTGATTCCACCCGTCACCGTACTTAAGTGATTCTTAAGAAGTCAGATCAGAACAAAAATTAAAGTAATCTTGTTTTTAAAAAAAGGGATATGGTTTGATAACCTTCAACCAGCATAAGCAATAAAATATTACGGCCAAACAAGGAATTCTCTTCCATCCTTAAACTCGTTGAATTTGGGAAAACGAGAGGTAACTGATAGAGGTTACGCCCAAGAAGGCATGGACTGAAGATGTGGCAGTCCAGTTAGGAGAATTTTTAATACCCTAACATAGTAATAGCATTCATGGGAAATTGAGAGCGATAATTAAGAAGGGCGTTATTTAGGATATGAAGTAGAAATACAAGGTACGTATTTACTTTTCATTCATTCTGTCTTAATCATATTAGACGCTTGGACTAACTTAGGCATCGGAGTGCTGACAACTGAAACCCCAGGGACAGTTTTATTACAGGTCTGCTCCTACCCTCGACCTGGCAGGTCCAGGAGCAGCATATAGAGTAATGGCTTTTTCTTCCATGAAAGGATACGAAAGTATGGGAATTAGTCAGGTGCTTTATAATCCCTATGTCCAACCACCACCGCCACCAGCATACCTAAGCCTCATACAGCCTTGGATGAACCCCGGATACAGAGCGACTTAACCTTCTATATGCCACAGTTGGGCGGTCAAGACAGGAGGGGTGAACTTGCCAGTGCTACAACAAAAACCCCCCCTCGGATGCAAGCAAATCGTTAAGAAGGGAATTTGATAGGTTGATCGGACCCTTGGGTTAGGCTATGGGGTCACCTTTCAGCTCAGTGATCTCCGGAAGGACTTCCTGCGTATAGTCGTGAGACTTACCCTCAAGAGTTCATCTAGACGTTCCTGGGCTTGATGAGTTCGAGGGATTTTAATGAGAAATTGACATGCAAGCTGGTAGATAGCTACATGCGTGGAAAAGCACAGGAGTTGTTCAATAAGTTGCCAAGAGGCTTACTCCATTGTACCGAGACTTCAGGTAGCTATAGAAGAAGAAGTTTACCAAAACTGTGTTAGAACTCTA
The DNA here is from genome assembly GCA_037428765.1 of Rubia yunnanensis. Classification (NCBI taxonomy): domain Eukaryota; kingdom Viridiplantae; phylum Streptophyta; class Magnoliopsida; order Gentianales; family Rubiaceae; genus Rubia; species Rubia yunnanensis. The sequence continues at coordinate 110,173,078 of CM075065.1, read as the reverse complement.
CCAGACGAAGCAAAAGACATGGGAAAAGCACAAAAGCCTTCTATCATAAGTATGTGGACGAGAGCCTGGGAGTGATAGAAATAACGGAGAATGAGGTAATCCAGGGGTACCTGCTGGGGATGCATGACTAAGAATTATACATGAAACTGAGTACTAACACCCCTAAGACTTTGCAAAAACTTCAGGAGGTTGTAGAACAGTACTTGAGGTTAGAGGAGGCAACTAGAAGGAAAAGAGATAGTCTTACAGAGAAAACAGAAAGAAATGTAGAGTATAGAGGAAAAAGGACGTCGAACCCATAAGGTAAAAGGCCGGTCGAAAAAGGCTGGATGTTTTAACAAAACATAAAGGATTCATAAGGTAACTTATGCACTACCTTATGGCAATGTTTTACTATTTATAAAAATAATTGATAATTTAATATCATATGTGTATTTTTATTTTAACAATACATATTGTAAAGTAATCAGAGTTAATATAAAAATTTTAAATTGTCAAATTTTAGTCTCCCGTTTCTATATAAACTAGAATATATAATAGTTTTTTTCCCTTGAAACACCCTAGGGTGGGGGATTATATATAAGGGTCCCCAATCCTTTCACTAAAATAATAAATTACAGAAAGTTATATTAGTAACATTTCTACTGAGGCAACCTCATTGCCTCCAAAAGAATTGCTAGCATCTAGAGACTATAGTTTGAAGCATGAAATTTACATAGGTAATACTGAAAAATAGTAGATGCGTTTCCAAAGTTAGAAATCTCCACCCCGTGTGTTAATTTCTCCCATTGGCCAGGCATCTACTGAGTGATTTGGTGTGTCCTAGTGTATGTACTGTCCGTGACAAAAGGAAGGTGGTCAGGTGAGTGATGCTGGATGCCATCGTTAGTGTACAAAACCAGATGGTGCATTGTATGAATTGCCAATTTTGCTGTCAGTGTTGAAAAATCTGCAAATTGAAAGGTGTGGCCTCTTCCCGGTGCCTGGGATAGCAGATAAAAGGGGAAAAAATCAGCAGTATCAATCATCATCAACAACACGCCTATGTATTCTAATGTAAGGAGTGTGATCCCTATCTAGATTAATAAGTCATCTAATGTTAGCAGGGATGTTAGGTAGGTTCCAATTGGTTTCTGCAGAGTGAGCGGGTTTGAACTTGGCAATAGCATCGGCTGCAGAGTTGCATTCCCTGAACACATGTTTCAGAGTGGTATCTTTTAGTAAAGAGTGAATTTGGAAAGAAAGAGTATATAGGGACCATTTTGCTTTACTGGGATTGTTGATCATGTTCACAGCTAGTAATGAGTCAGACTCAATTATAATTATGTAATCTAGAGAGGGAAAAGACTAGCAGGCAAAGAGAATGGCTTTCATTTCAGCTTCAAGGGGTGAGTTAACAGTAGTGTTTGGGGTTTGATTAGGCATGGGGTGCCATTATTGTCTCTAGCTATAAGGCCAAGTGTTGAGTTAGTAGTAGACCAGGAAGCATCCACATTAACTTTTACACTATTAGGTTTAGGTCTTTCCCAGTAGACAATGGAAATAGTTGGCTTTGGGGGAGGTCTGAGAGGTGGAATTGAGGAGGTGATGGAAAACCTCATGTGAGGGGGTTCATTTAAGAAGCAAGGTTTTGCTGAAAGGGATAAAAAAATTAGATCTCTTACTTCCTTGCAAATTTGGACTGGAGAGAAATTTTTGTTATAAAAAAAGAAAGCATTTCTGGCTTTCCGTAGAGACCAACAGATCAGAGATGGAAAAATGTTACAAAATAATTCTGTGGATTTTAGGAAGGTCTTTGTTTTTCCAGTATGCAAAAAATCTGCCAGTTAAGTTATTCAGAGTATTAAAATGATGTCCTATAATATCAGCAGTATCGTTCCATATAGACTGTGCCAACTGACATGAAATGAAAAAATGTTCAAGAGAATCAGCTTGGTTGCATGTTGGGCATTTAGAGGCTAAGCTGAATCCAAACTTAATTAACACATCATCAAAAGGTAAAAAGGAGTTTAGCATTTTCCAGGTGAAGATTGAGATTTTTTTCTGCAACTTAAAATTCCATATCTTTTTGGTTGCAGGGAAATTACCTGGTGATTGAGTGAGGGCCTTGTAAGCTGACCTAAAAGTTAAAGCACCGTTCTCCTCTGGTTTCCAAATTTATCTGTCTTGCCTGACCTCATTAATTACAGCATCTTGCAAGAAAAACATAGTATCATTTTCTAGATAAGGACTAATCTGAGGCTGGAAATAGCCTATGTTATTGATGAAATCTGCTACTGTACAGGAGGAAGGGATAGAAAAGGTAGAGAGGGGGACATGGTTAATCAGTGGGCCATTTGGGCACCAGTTAGAAGTCCAGAAATTGCAATGGCTTTGGCCATGAATATCCATAGAGTTGTTTTCAACAAATGAATTAATAGAGCAGATTCTCCTCCAAGTTTGAGATTTCCTGTGAGATTGAGGTAGTTCCCATATCAGTTTAGACCACATGGTGTTGCCATGTAGGCATTTCCACCACAGTTTTAGGGAGAATGAATCAATTATTACCTTAATAGATCTAAAACCTAAACCATTCTGAAATCTATGTGGTCTTAGGTCAGACCATTTCCTCCATACTTTGTTAGATTTACCCTCATTTGCTCCCCAAAAACATCTGGACATTTTCCTTTCCAGAGATTTGATTATCTATTTTGGAGGCTTTAGGACAGACCATATATGTTGTGGAAGAGAATATATATGTGATTGAATAAGAACCATTTCCCCCCCTGAACTTAACCATTTGTTTTTTCAATTCATCAACTTTTTATCAATAAGTTCAAGCAATGGTTGGAAATAAGTGTTCAGTGTTCTTCCTTTAAAAATTGGGCAACCTAGGTATTTAAATGGGAAAGAGCCGTTTTTCATTCCTAGTATTGTCCTAATCTGATTTATCTTTCCAGTTGTTGCTCTTTTACTAGTGTAAAAATCAGATTTGTTATAGTTAATTTTTTGGCCTGAGGTGAGTTCAAAGGTTTCTAAAAAAGATTTAATCCTAATTAGGTTACTTTTTGAAGACTGCATAAAAATTATGGTGTCATCAGCATAACTTAAGTGTGAGGCTGGTGTAATGGCAGAAGGGAGCTGATAGTACTTAAGTTTGTTATTCATGAAGATAAAGGATAGGCTTCTAGAGAAAGCTTAAGAAAAAATGTTAAAAAGAAAAGGAGATAGAGGGTTACCTTGTTTAATGCCTCGGGTAGCTCTGAAAAAGCCAACCGGGTTACCATTCATGAGTACTGAGAAATGTGCCTGAGAGAGGTTTTTCATAATAGCATTCACAAAATTACCAGTAAAACCAAATTTAAAGAGTATGTTTCTTAAGAAATTCCAGTTGATCCTATCAAAGGCTTTCCTAAGGTCTAGTTTAAGTATACAATTTGGAACTCTGTGTTTTTTATCTAGAAATCTTATCATTTCCTGGAGATAGAGGATATTGTTAAAAATATCCCTATTTTTCATGAAGGCAGTTTGATTTGGTGATATCAATTTTTCCATATATGGTTTCAGCCTTTCCATCAGCACCTTAGAGCATATCTTATTAGCTACATTTGAAAGACTGATTGGTCTGTAATCATCAAAAGAGGCAGGGGTTTTTTTTTGGTATTAAAGCTATCCAAGTGCTAGTAATGCATCTTGGCATGTCAGTGCCTAAGGGGAAGTCATTGACTGCGGATATCAGATCCTCCTTGATGAAATCCCGGCATTTGGTGTAGAACTTACATGAGTAGCCATCAGGACTAGGGCTACTATTTTTATTGAGGCTCATAACCACTAGTCTAAGTTCTTCCTCTGAAACTGGTTTGGATAGAAAACAATTATCATGCTCAGAGATTATGTTAGGTATTTGGCTCAGAGAATGTGGGTAGTATGTGTTGTTAGCTGGGAGATTAGGTTCAGATAGGAGTTCAGAGAAGTAGGCAATAGCTTTATCTTGGATTTCCTGGTGATTATTAAGCCATTGTCCCTGTCTGTTTTTAACTTTTGAAATATGAAGCCTGCTATTTTTTTCCTTTACAATTTTATGGAAAAACTGTGTATTGTCATCTCCAAGTTTAATGCAGTTAGTTCTTGATTTTTGCTTCCAGAATTTTTCTTTTTCTTTTAGTGCACTAATTAACAAAGCCTTATTTTCTTTAAGCTTGATTAGATTTGATTCTGAGTGGGTGGAGTCATAAGTAAATTTCCTGTAGTCTAAGATTTTCTTCAGTTGTGAGTACATTAGAGTCAATGTTACCAAAAGATTCCTTGTTCCAAATCTTGATTGTTTTTTTGAGTCTGATTAGTTTTAGGTATAATCCTAACATTCTTGACTGAGGAAGAGGGGAAGTCCAGTTGGTTTTTACTAGGTTTATGAACTCTGTTCTATTAAACCAGGTATTTATGAACCTAAAGGGTTTAGGGTGAGAAGGGGATAAGGTTGAAATCTGTAGGTATAAGGGGCAATGTTTAGAGGATTGTCTGTTAAGGATTTGGATAGAGGAAGCAGGGAATTTTGTACTGCATTGCATGGTACAAAGTCCTCTATCTAATCTCTTGGTGGTGGGGTTTCTTAACCTTGAGTTTGTCCATGTGAATAAATTACCAAAAGTATTAATTTCCTGAATTCCTTTAGTGTTAATCCAGTTATTAAAATCATTGATGCTTCCTAATTTTGGAGTGCTAGGGCCTTTATACTCTGAGATTGAGGTGATTGTGTTAAAGTCTCCTATGTAAATAGTATCAGAATTTGGTAGGAGACTAAGAGCCGTCCATAATAGTGTCCTACCTTCTCTAGTTTAAGGCCATAAACAAAGACAACTTCCATATCAATATTTGAACAGGGGTGGAGAACTTTAACATGTAGAAACTGGTTGTGGTGGGAAATTAGAGAGATAAATAGTGAGTCATTCCACATAAGCCATATTTTCCCATTGTGTAGAGGAAGATTATGTGAGAAATTAAGCTTTTCCATATAAGAATGGCATTGACTGTTATCATGCATAGGTTCAATGATACATAAAAGCTGGATTTTTTTCTGTTTGATTAGATTTTTCAGTCTGAGCATTGAAGATTCCATACCTCTTAGGTTCCAAACTAAAAAAATTAATTATAGTGTTATGTATCATTGTTCACATGATTTGTGGCTTTTAGTAGCCGATCTTAACATCATCTTGTTTAGTTGACTAAGGTAATTATTCTTTTTGTGTTTAGACTTACCTTGGTTATCTTGGTTACCTGTTGATTGTGCTAGAGCAGGCTTTGGTGATGATGGAACTTGGAAATTTTCTGTGATTTGGATGGATGACCTATCTTCCTCCTCAATGTCTTGCAGTTCCTGGTCTAGGCAGTCCTCTGCTTGAGAGAGAGGTTCCATATCCTGCAGTAAAGAGAATCTATTTTCCATCTTTCTTTGTTGAGAAAGTGCCGGGTTAGTAGCTGAAATTTGATGGAAAATCAGCTTGTGGGAGCCAATTTGAATGTCATCCTTAGCATAGTTCTTATGAGAGATGTTTGGGGTATTTAGAGCTGTAGCTTTTATCAGTTTTTGTAAGAGGTGATTCAGGGTTTACAGGGTGTGTGTTAGTTAGGCTAAGAGATGGAGAGATTTGGGATGGTTGTGGGGTATTTTTTTCAATCCCTGCTGTTATATGCTGAGGTATGTAGGAGGATAGATTTCGGGTTGGGTTAGTTTGTGGCTAGCTGATGTTTTAGTTGGCCATTATTTTGAGTATTATTAGGAGGCTGGTTTGTTATCATATTTGGGGCCTTATTGAACTTATTCCCAGTGGCTTTCCATTGTGGTAGGATGTGGTTTTGGGGGATAGCTCTACATTAGTGTGGGAGTGACCTAGCTTAGCACAATATGTACAATACAGAGGGATGTCTTCGTATTCAATGGGGTATTTTCTGTTATTTGATACTGATCCTAATCTGATGAAATTGTTGAGTGGTTTCTGAAGATCGATTTCTACACATATCAGTGGCTAAATATTTCTTAATGAAATTTCCTATACTATTACCAATAGCCTCAATGGAAGAAGTATTGTATAGTAAAGTGGAACTTCCCTGATTGTGCACTATATGAGGACGATTAGTGATTCTCTGTGCGTGGAGAAGTCAAGTGACCATTTGAGCACCTTCATTTCGATTCCGTTGAAACTCCATAGGCCTTTGATCCAGCACCATTGGTAATCGTTCACTTGGTCGAACCTGATTAGGACATGCTTGTAGTCCACTGAACCTAACTGGTACTTCCCAGCAAAGCCCACCATCTTGAAAGCCGCCTATAGTTGATCCATTGTGAGTCGACCTTTGGTGAATTTTCCAACTAGGGCATTAGCATAGTGAGCAGAGTGCTTGAAAATTTCTTCATCGGAGTAGAGGCATGCTGGTTCCCCTAGGTGTTCGGATTTTGGGGTAATCTCTGGGTAATTTGGGAGGGACATGTTGAGGGGAGGGAATTTTGATTGGAAGGTGGCAAGGAACAATTTGGTATTCCTCGATGAGGTGTTATCCGCCATGGGGGAAAGGAGCCGTTACCCGCGGAGGAGGAACCGTTACCGGTAGGTAGGAGTTCAGTAGAGCAGAAAGGAAAAGAAACTTAGGAGAGAGAAGAATATCGTGATATAATAGTTGTAAACTAACATATGAATGTTTTAACAAAATAGAAACGATTCATAACTTAACTTATATACGATCTCCCGGAAAAGTTTCATAATTTATACTTAAAAACAGAAGAATACGAAAAGATCAACTTACCATTTATTAATGCACACAAAAACATTGTCACATCAGAGGAAGAAGAAAAATAAAAGAGAGTCCAGGAAAACCAAAACAAAATGGCTAGACCTCGTGCATATGATAATGAGATCGGCCAAATGTTTTTGGATCGATCTTGGGTACCAGTATACCAGCACACATCTATGAATATTCCTTGCGGAAATTAAGAGGAGGCATAACAAGTACACGCAACGTCGCAGTGTAGCCGGGCACCTATATAAACCTGAAGATTTAAGCTTTGGAAATCCCACAGCACTACAAAGAATTATCAAAATTTTCATACTTAACGGCGCTGAACTCTACAACTGGAAAGCTGGATTCGCTGGAGCCAAGCCGTGAAGGCCCTGAACGACGCCGCTTGCCGAGTCGCTGCCTCATGCGCGTGTGGGAAGAGCTAGTTTTGTGTTGCCGTTTGGAGGGAGGGGTCTTGCCGACTTTAACGTTTATCTGTGAATAACCTATCGCTGACCCATTTTTAACTTTTAACTCAACCCACAAAATTCTTAAACTTTTCCTAATTCGCAAATGGGTCTCTGTTCTATTCATAAATTTATGGACATGCTGTATGTCAGGAGCCTTACTCTTATTCTAGAGTCCGTCTTATTATTTGTGTATGTAAATTGTATTTAATAAAATTTTCAAATAATGGACAAATTGAATCCATCCAAGACTACCATCGCTGCTGGATAAAAAGAACCTGGTCCATGGGAGGCATCGTCATGTGCATTATCAAATGGACAAAAAATTTCGACTATGATGAGGAATCAGCTCTAGCTCCGGTGTGGCTGACGTTCGAACTTCCTTCGGTATATTCCACCCTAAGGCTATTACTGATTTGGGGAATTCCTTAGGAGAATTCTTGTTTGCGGATGCTCCCACTAAAAACCTAACTAGGCCTTCAACAATTCGATTGTGTGTAGAAATGGATGTTTCTAAGCCTAGACCGAATAAGATTAGGCTAGACTCGATAGCTCACAACAAATCTTATGCTATAACCTATGAGGATTTCCCACAATACTGTAGGAAATGTCTTAAGCTCGGTCATAGTGAATTCTACTGTAAAAAAGATCTAGTGGGGACTAATTTAAACCAAATGGAACCACATGATTCAAGAGTTCACAACATAAGGAAGGTTTCTGATCCTAAAAATTCTATGGCAGACATGTCATGGGAAATTAGAAACTTAACAAAGAATACCAAGGATAAACACCAAGCCATCACTAAGGTATACCAACCCAAGCCTACCCAAAGTCACCAGAAAACTTCCACCCCACCCCTTGTGGCTCCCCCTCAAAGTGTGGAATACACTGCCTCCCATTCTGGAAATAGATTTGCTATCTTAGAGGAAATAAAATTTGTGGGTCAGCATGATCTTGGCTTACAAACAGACCACAATGAACAACAAGAAAATTCTGATAGAAATACAGGGGATCATTCAGAAAAGAACACTCAGCTATCACATGAAAGGTTCCAAAATCAGAAAACTATAGATACTAAAGGTAATAGCTCGGATACCAACTCAATCGAAGATCACCTAGATGAAGGATATGAATCCAGAGGCTACAACACAGCTCCTTCATCTCCACAGAAGAAGAATATCCTTCTAACATCCTTTAATGATTATACTCTATGTGATAAAGTGAAAGTTCCCATAAATTCAGATATATTCCTTTCGGATCGGTTTTTCTGGATCCCTAATAAGGAAACTATTTCAGATATTGACTCCTCACAGGTTAAGGAGAAGCTTCCACACATCAACACTATCAGAGACACTCAGGAGGCTAACACAAATGTTATACAACAAGAGCAAAATCCAAGGGCCCTACCTGCTGAGATACTTGCTGAGCTACTGGAAGCACAAACATCATCTCAGGTGAATCTCCCCAAGAGGAGTTCCAGGTTAGCTTTAAAAAATAAAGTTTCCAATGACAGTTAAATGCTTAATTTGGAATGTTAGAGGCTTATCAACTTCTAAAGTTAGGCTAAAGCATTTGTCTAAGAAACACAAACTGGACTTATTAGTTATTATTGAACCTGAAGGTAATTTACACCAGCTTGACATGTACAAAAAGATGTTCTGTTTTCGTCATCACTTAGGTCTGATTCATAATAAGATATGGATCATGTACTCTGATAGGATTGACCTAAACCTGCTATCAACCCATAATCACTTCATTCAAGTGGAAATAATCATAAAAGCTAGGAAAAAGATAATTAAGGCTTTCTTCATTTATGCTCCACACAATAGAGAGGATAGACTCCAGGTTTACAATGATTTGAATACTAGGTTTGATAACTCCCCAACTCTGATTGATGGGGACTTTAATGTCATAAGGTCTATGGATGAATACTCAGGCCCTAGCTCTCCAAATTTGAACTCTATTACTGATTTTTATTCCTTTATTAATGAAGTTCAAATATCAGATTTAAACACGGTAGGAAACCACTTAGCATGGAGCAATCACAGAGCTGTAAACCCAACCTCCAAGAGATTAGATAGGGTAATGAGAAATAACGGTTTTTTCAACTTATTTAACCACTCCTCTGTCCAAATCCTAAGTAGAACATTATTGGATCACTCCCCCATGTTACTGGACATTTCAAATTCGAACATCACATCCCCTAAACCCTTCAAGTTCCAGGAAATGTGGTTTAACAGAAATGAATTTATGGACCTCACTGCCACCAGCTGGTCCCAACCTATCCTAGAACAGGGTCTAGTTGGTTTCTCTTCAAAACTTAAAAGACTTAAAAATGAAATAAAAACATGGAACAAACTGGTCTTTGGTAATGTACAGGATAACATAACAAGATCAGAAACAGAAGTTGCTAACTTGGAGTCCCTTTATGACATATCACACTCAGCTACTGACAGAACTAACTTGAACAAGGCTAAGGAAGTTTTAACTAGGCATCTGGTTGAACAAAACATTTTCCTAACACAAAAGACTAGAATGAAGTGGCTTAAAGATGGGGATTTAAATTCTAAATACTTTCATAAGTCTATCACTGAAAACTATGCAAGACTAGAAATCATGAAAATACAAGATCAGGATGGTAACTGGTTGAACTTTCAGTCTCTAATAGGGGAGGCAGCAGTTAAATTTTTCAAAACACTTCTATCTGATGGAAATGATGATCCATCTGGCCAATGCATGTCATTCCTAATGAAGGAAATCCATCCTTCTATCTCTGACCATGATAACATCCAATTGCTAAAACCTATAACCTTGGATGAAATCAAATCAGCTGTCTTTGAATTATCCCCCTCTTCAGCCCCTGGCCCAGATGGCTTCCCAGGGCTCTTTTACAGAAAGGCTTGGGAGATAATTAAGAATGATGTTTTAACTGCAATGCTGGAATACCAACCTGGTATTCCCATCCCAAAATCAGTGGCAAACACACTGATTGCATTAATACCAAAAACAAAAACCCCTAAAGACTTTAGTGAATTTAGACCCATAAGTCTCTCCAATTTCATTAATAAACTGATGTCTAAAATCATGGTAGAAAGAATTAAACCATTCATGAGCTCCCTAATCTCAGAGGAACAGTCAGCATTTTTAAAGGGTAGGGATATTGTGGATAATATTCTTAGGATGAAGGAGGCAGTTAGGATGCTTGATAAGAAAAATGAATCCTTAAATCTAATTCTTAAATTAGACATGATGAAGGCTTTTGACCGTGTTTCATGGTCAACCATCAACACTCTTCTACTGCATCTGGGATTTCATGGTCATATTGTAAAAATCATAATGAACAACATAAATTCAACCTGGTTTTCTATTCTGATAAATGGATCACCTTGTGGTTTCTTTGAACCTACTAGAGGTTTAAAACAAGGTGATCCACTATCACCCTTCCTCTTTAACATCTTGACAGAACTTCTAACTAGAAACCTTAGGATTCAATTCTTAAATGGGAACATTAAACAATTCAAAACTCCAGGAATAGGAAACACAATAAACCAGCTATCCTTCGCTGATGACACTGTGGTGTTCCTAAAGGGGACAAAAAAATCCCTACAAAACATAATGATCTTTCTGGAAATTTATCAAAAAGCCACAGGACAGAAAATAAACTTTCAGAAAAGTGCATACTACTCAGGGAAGCTAAGTGGTAATAAGAAGAAAGAGATTAAAGACTTAACCAACATGACCCAAGGAACATTACCATTCTCTTACTTAGGTGTCACGGTCTTCAAAGGAAGAAAACTAAATCTGCACTTCAAAACATTAACAGACTCAATTAGCAGCAAAATATCTAACTGGAAAAACCAATGGTTGATAGGAGGGGGTAAAATAATCTTGATAAACCATGTTTTAACATCTATACCTCAACACACATGGGTTGTCACTGCACCAACTAAGCACACAATCCACAAGCTTAAATCCATCTTCAGTAATTTCTTATGGGGTAAAAAAGAACATGGACTAAATAAGCACTGGATATCTTGGAATAGAATTTCATATCCACAGAAAGAACAAGGTCTAGGTATAAGGCATATTCAATCAATAATTAATTCATTCTCAAATAAAATCTGGTGGAAACTTCAAATAGGACAGTCAAATTGGTCTAAATTTATGTGGTCATTACCCCCTCATGCCAGAAAATTAGAAACCTGGACTAGGTACAGAAAAGTAAATAGCAGGGCAGAGGCAAATTCCCAGCTGATCATAGGTAAAAGATCTTCTAATTTTTGGATAGCTAATTAGCTAGGCTCAAGACCTCTCATTAACCAGGTGGAAGCCCAGGTACAAGTTCCTTTTCCATTTCTTACAGTAGCTGATTTTCTGCTAAACAAAGGTATTTATATCCCTCAACTCTCATATTTATTTAACTCTCCCATAAACCTGGAGCTGTTGAAGTACATGCCTCTCAAAGAACAGCAGGATTATATTATTTGGAAACTTGATACTTATGGTTCTTTTACTATTAAATCAGCTTATCAAGTTTTCAGGCCCATCAAACCTGAACTGAAAATTTTCACAAACGTTTGGAATCAGGTTTTGCCAAAAAAAGTCAGTTTCTTTATGTGGAAAATGCTATTGTGTGCGTTACCTTTTGTTGATATCCTCATGAAAACTGGTCTTCGCTTACCTTCCAAATGTACAGCTTGTGAAAACATAGATTCTCTTTCTCATTACTTCAACTCATGTGCCTCAGCTATGTTTCTTTGGAATAAATTTCATGAAGCACTGAATTTGCTAGCTAGATCTTTTAATAATATCTGGGAAAGAGTGGAATACTACTGGTCTTTAAAACCTGCTTCACCAGATCACTCCTCCATAATTATTGTTCTTCCTTGTTTAATATGTTGAGAATTATGGAATACTAGAAACAAAATGATTCATGATAACATGAGAAGCTGTGTTCATCCTAAAGCTAGATACAATACACATTGTAGCCTGGTATCCAAGGGATTAGTTCCCCCCTATAAAAGGAAAAGGATAAGAATACTGAACCTAATAAAATGGGAACCTCCAGATATTGGACTAAAAGTTAACTGTGATGTAGCCTTAGAAGGGAATAATTTAGGGTTAGGATGTGTTCTTAGGGATACTAATAAAAGGGTCTTACATGCTGAATCAAGCTATATGGAAATAGATAACACCCTTCTAATGCCTCATCTAATAGTTCTAAAGGCTGAAATTTTGGCTATCTTCACAGGATTGGAAGCTGCAAAGGCAAGGACTGATCATGTTCACATCCAATCGGATTGTGCTGCGGCGATACAAATCTTCCATGGTCAGATCTGTCTGTGGCCTCTGTTGCAGCTTTAGGACCGGATCAAAATAGCTGCCTCAACTTTTCAAATGGCCATCTTCAGCCACATTCACAGAGAAGGAAACCAAACACCTGACTTCCTGGCAAAACTTGCAATTAGAAGAGGATACACCACTCAGTTCGTCGAGATTCAAACATCACAAAGGTTCTTGTTTCTCAACCGCAGGGAAACCTTATTCCCTCAATTCAGATGGAAACAATACTACACTAGCTAGGCGATTCATTGTATACTCCTTGGACTGAAATCTCTTGATTGTCTGGCCTTCATAAGCTTCACACAAGGGTGGAGAGCTTATAGAAGGAAAACTGTCAAGAGATTTCATTCAATTATCAGGAGCTTCACGTATTGACATAGGAACTTGATTCACCTGTTTTGTAAATTAAACTTTTGGGCTATTTCAAAGGGTGTGAGATCCCTTAATACAAAAATCCCCGCTCATTGATGATGAGTGTTTTGAGTTAAAAAAAATCCATCCAAGAGACATATACATAAATGCATAAATAAAATACATACAATACACAATCAATTAAAATACATCAATACAATATGTACAATACAATTATTTAAAAATGTACATATATTTCTTAAAATACAGTACTCGTGGCACATATATTTCTTAAAAGTGTAATTTAAAGTGAACAACGATGAATCAATAGAATGAAGAAAATACAAAGGGGCACGTCTCTAATACGTGCAGACAATCTGCATGGCCTAGAGTTGTCAATCTCTAATCCGAATTTCTAACTCGATTCGGACCAATTCAAACGAACTCAATCTGAACCTGATAGTGACACACAAAATATTAACCCAAACCCGAACCCAACCTGAATCGAACTCAATCTGAAACTCAATTCTGACTTGATAATCTAGGCCCAAACCTGAACCCGAACCCGACTCGACCTGAACTCAACCCAAAACCCAGTTCTGACCTGATAATTTGGACACAGACCCAAACCCGACATGACCCGAACCCGGTAAAGCATTTTTTATTTTTAAAAAACTAAATGCAGTTCTAGCACCATTATATCATAACCTATACTGTGGCTAGCTATTTTTCCACCACAATTTTATCCGTCAAAATTACTATGCTGGTCATAGGCACCGATATTAGCACTGGTATATATCATTTAGCCAAAACCGGTGCTGAAAATTATTAAATTCAAACATTTTTCCCTTCAAAGGCACTGGTATCTAGCCCCAGTATTCAATGAATAGGTGCTGGATTTATTCATAGACACCAATTTTTGGTTCATTTGCCAGATTGTTGGTTCCTATGAAATTCCTAGCACTACCATTGTTCTTCCAGCACTGACATATTGGTGCCTATGTTCATATTTTCTAGTAGTGTAATCCAACCCGACCTTACCCAAGGAACATTACAGACCCTCTAGAATCTGACTTGACATTTACCTTACCCGGCCTGACAAACAGACTTTGACATTTTTTTAACCCGGACACGTTTCAACCCGACCATACCCGACATGACAAACAGACTTCAACCCATTTCAACCTAAACCCGTTTTGATCCGACCTTGCCCGACAAATAGATTTTGACCTGTTTCAACCTGAACTCGTTTCGACGCGACCCAAACCGACTCGACAAGCAGATTTCGATCCTATTCAACTTGACCCGTTTCAACCCAAGTCCATTTGATCTGAACCCAAATCCAACTCGAATAACTAAATTACAGCTCTAGCAGGGCCTAAGAGTTGTTATTGACTTCACATGCTCCCTCAGTTCCCACCATTTCTACATAGTTTTTAGTCAAATTTCTCAAGGCATATTTGAACATAAATTTCAATTAATATACAAACACTCGTATCATCATGTGATAGATTGTTAGATTCTCTACATCATGTATTTTCTCTGATAAAGTTATCAGTGGTAAAACATGACTTGAGAAAATTGATAAAAAATGTGAAGAAAATGAGAGGGAATAGAAGATATCCGTGGTTGATATACGTACGAAAAATAAACTTAATGTGGAACCAATTCAATTATATATTGTATGCACCATACCAGTTACTCCATTTGTCATATTTCAATTTGCACACTTTAACTTTCAGTAGTTGTAATGAAAAATGTTTGATCCTTAATATTTTTCATTAAGGATAATTAAAACTTCTGAAATTTTAATATTTTGAAAATATATGTTATAACAAATAACGATGTATTAAACAATAGTATTTACACTTATATACCAATTTAATTTTAGGGTCAAGGTTAGGAATTGCTGACTAAATGAATAGTTAAATTGGATTTTGAACTAGGACATAGGGAGTATTTGTCTTCATCATTTAATATAGTGCTACTCACTCTGTCTCATTTCAAGTTGCAATTTAACTATTCATTTAGTCAAAACTTTTTAACTTTAATCCTATTGGTTTATAAGTTAAGAATTATTGTATGTATCTTGTTAGATTTATTAGAATACGTATTTTTAGAATATCAACTTTTCATTTGCCGTCGTAGCATCCCTCCCAAAAAACTTTATCTTTTTCTTCAATATTTTTTTTTCCATCTTCCAATCATGGGAAGATGAGGGAAACAACAATTTATTTTAATTCATGTTTTTATTATTGAATAAGTGTGAGATTTATCTCCACAGATTAGTTTTGTTCCTCTACCTGATCAATTAGATCGTTGTGTTCATGATAATAACTCGATTTAGTTGTTCACATTGAAGTTTTTTCTCAATCTGCTTGCACCAATTGTGTGTTCGCAATTTCGACTGTTGTTTTATTTTTTGGTCTCCATTTATTTAGGTTTGTCGAATATGTGTTTTTCAAGGTGCTTACAATTCGAACAACATAGATTGTGGTTGGATCAAGTGGTGTTACAGTTATAGAATATCTCTGTTTGGCGTAGTAATATTGATGCGTGAAACGCTCCTCTTTGCCAAGTGATCATGATTTTCGCGGGAAGTAAGTTAATATCCCCGAGCGCGATGTTACTTTTTTATTGGATCTCTTATCTGTAATTGCACAAATGATCAGTTTGGCTGACATGTAATTTAAATATCCTTGCAATATCATAGTTATTGCTAGAGGCTAGTTAGGTTGGATTTCAATTCTACTAATTGTAATCGCCGCTGGGGGTTTTCACAGCATCTTTGAAAGATATTGATGACAAAAAAAATCAACTTTTCATAAGTTGTAATTATCCTTAATAAAAGTTAACATCAAATATTTTTTAAGTTAACACGTGAAGTCAAATTATGCAGTTTAAAATGAGAAAAAAAGAGTAACTAACCTTTCTTATTACATGATGTTACCCTTTTGAATTATATTCTTACAAATACTTTGGTGAGATGATCTCAATTAATCGTTTGGGGATACAGAGAGTCTAGATATAATCGTTTAAAGATGGAAAATGACATAAAGTACTTTTTGTAACTTTTAAAATTTTACTTACTCTTTCGTCTCACCATACGCTAAAACGGTCTCATACAACTTTTTCTCTTATATTTTCTATTATCATTTTTTGCCTTCCAAACAAAATTTTGGTAGGTAACATTTTATAACTGATGTTTCTTTTTCCAAATACTCCCTCTATTTCTCTAATAGTGGCACATCATTTTTTGTGTTAGAATTTAGGAGATGTCAAATGAGTGGATGAAATTGAATTGAAATGAACAAAAAGTAAAATGAGTGAATATAATAATTTTAAATTTACTATAAATATAAAGTGTCAATATAAAAAAAATATTTATAACATGTACCCGTATCAAAGAAACGGAGGGGAGTAGAATATTTAGTTTGATCATATAGATAAACATGGCTAGAAAGACAGGGATTTAAAATTGACGAATCTGCTGGAAAAGGCTGTCATGACTACAACATAGTTGACTCCTTTTGTGAATCTGTGACAGCTGAACATACCGCATGACTTTCTAATGTTACTCTTGTGTTGATCGAGGTTGAAGATAGAACTGATTGCAACTAATGAATGATATAGAATAAATTAGAATTCTGATTAGATTATAATTTATTATAATTAGAATTCTTTCTTTATTACATCTCTATTGTACTCTATATATTTAGTCATTAATAATATAATTCTTTACGGTAAATCATTCTATCATGGTATCAGACCAAGATATGATTCTATCCTAAACCCAAATTTTTATTTTTTACCGCTTTCCCCTCTCTTCTTTCCGGCGATAGAACCACCACCGGTTCCGGCAACTTCTGGTCAAAATTTGGCCAACTTCCGACGGCTTCCGACAGTATTTTCGTCCACTAATTCGGTGTACTCCGGTGGTTTTTCATCTTCTCCGGCGGCATTTTCTCTCCGGCAACATCGAAGCACATTTATTACAGCAATTTCTTTTTCCGCGGACCTCGGCAGCAATTTCTCTAACGAGTTTCAAACCGCCGGCCAATCTTCCTTCTCTCCGGCGTCCAATCCATCTTCTTCGCAGTCCGATTCTCCGACCGGTGCCAATAGACCGGTGTCAACAGGCTCTCCTTTCCGTCCGATGCACCTGTCCAG
Organism: Rubia yunnanensis; assembly: GCA_037428765.1. Taxonomy (NCBI): domain Eukaryota; kingdom Viridiplantae; phylum Streptophyta; class Magnoliopsida; order Gentianales; family Rubiaceae; genus Rubia; species Rubia yunnanensis. Next base: position 110,155,997 of record CM075065.1, on the reverse strand, counting down.
CATGTGAGATTCACGCGCTTTGTGAAGGAGGAGCTTCGGTGCGTGGAAACCATGCGCGTACACGCGACTCGCCAGCAAGGATGTTTCTTACATCCTCCAATTTCTCACGAGTTGAAGCTCTTTCTCGCGAGTTGACGCTCTCTCTCGCGATTTGAAGCTGCTTCTCGCGAGTTGCTCAAATTCTCTTCAGCACCAAGTCAATTTTTGTGCAATTCGATCTGTTGTGCAATTTTTGGTCTTTTGCTATGGTTTATTTGAGCCCTATATCTCGAGAAGATTGCTCCACTAATTGGATTGCAGACAAGGTTTTGTTTCAGGCCAGTTTGAATGGTCCAAACTATCATTCTTCATTGAACTAGTGGATCTTTGATTCAGGTGCTACATCTCATATCATTGCTCGCACTGGTCATCTTGATAAGGTACAATGTTATCGTGGTTCTGATTATATTCTTGTTGGAAATGGTGATCATTATCTATTTCTCACACTGGCCAGTGTTATTTCTCTGGTTTCTCTGTTAATGATGTCCTTGTGGTCTCTAAGATTACTAGAAGTTTATTGTCCATTAGTAAGCCTACTGTTGATTTACCTGTACGTGTTATATTTGATGTCAACGCATTTTCCATTAAGCACAAGCATACAGAGAAGATAATTGGTGAAGGTCGTCATAGTTCAAGTCTTTATTTTCTAGAGATTGGTGATTCCAACTTTTTGGGCGAATTACGCTCTGGAAAGCTTCATGCTTCTTTTGAGCATTGACACTCTCGCCTCGGTCATGTGTCTCATGATACTGTTCAGTTGTTAAGTCTACATGGCCATATTACTATCACTTCCGCTATGGCAACATCTGTTTGTTGTTCTCCTTGTCAGATGGCCAAGAGTAGCCATTTACCTTTTTCCACTAGTGACAAGCGCGCTACTGGTTTGTTGGTTATCAAGTGACTAATAATAAGATCTTGAATAACTTGCTGTTTGACAGTAAATAAAGTTAAACTTTGATCTCATATTTAAATAGATATAAGAAAGTCTTAGAAAATGCGGCATGTCCATAAACTTATAGACAATCCACTGTATTTTTTACCTTAAATATTATAATTTTTTAATAAAATTTAAATATTGTATTTTAAAAGTTCAAATAAGTAATAATTATTATTTGATTGTGAAAATATAAAAATATAAAATATAAAAGAATATTTCTAAATTTAGTACTCCCTTCGTCCCAACTGAAATTGCACTGCAATCGTTAGTACAATGTTCAAGAAATATGTTTGACCGTTAATATGTTTACCTACATAACGAAAAACAAAAAGTTGATATTTAGAAACTACTTGTTACAAAGAATTGAACAATATCATATACGATAATATTGTTGTTCATATATCTGTTCAGATATGCGGTCAAACTTTGATAGAAATAGTGTCGAGAAAGAAAGAGTGCAATTTCATATACGATAATATTGTTGTTCATATATCTGTTCAAATATGCGGTCAAACTTTGATAAAAATAGTATTGAGAAAGCAAGAGTGCAATTTCAGCCAGGACAGAGGGAGTATGTAATTTGACAAATGCAGTGTATAAGTAAAAAATCTAGTGGACATGTTGCATGTCAGGAGACCCACTCAATAGGTATATACACAATAATATTATCGTATGTGAATTGTTGGATTCATCATAATAAGTAGTTTCAAAATATTGACCTTTTATTTTCTGTTATTATACGTAGTTTAATTAACATATTAACGGTCAAACATATTTCTTGAATACCGTAAAAAGGATTCTCTGTAACTTAGTCAGGGATGGAAGGAATACTGTTTTTGACTCGTTGTATTGTAGCAGAGGTGGTAAATGACGGATGTGTAAAATATGGGTCAGAGTAATTTGAAAAATATGTGTATGATCTATTTCAACCCATTTGTAATGGGTTAAAAATAGGTTGGATAAAAAATGTGTTGGGTTGAAACCCGCTCAACCAGCGAGTCAAAAAGTAATTAACCAACGAGTTTCAACCCATTTATTGACTCATATGAGTTCACATACCAACTCATATGGGTAAACCCACAATTTTCAACCCATTATGATCCATATGGGTCTATATATCAACCCATATGGGTAAACCTGTGGGTTGTTGGGTATCTTTTCAAATCCCAAATATTGATTGAGAAAGTCAATAGTTTTGGATTCATGAACATGCAATTGAAGATATTTTTCATGAATCGGTAATTCCAAGAGTTAGATTAATGAATTAGATGCCTCTTGATCTGCACTTGAACTCTTTATAAACAGAGGGAGAGTTAGAGTTCTTAGATGTGAGTTTTGTAGGCATCTGTTCTGGTCTTAAAACCGCCCCTTTTGTATTTGTAATCTGAGTCGGGTCGTTCTGCGTGATGTAATGTCTGACATCTGTAATCTGCCTGACTCATTTGGGTAATAAGATTAATCTGTTTTTGTTCATGGAGTTAACAAACATGTTAAGTGAACCACGTTAAATTTGTGTTGTGTTTTCTTGATTTCTTTTCTATTATCTTGAGTTGTGCAATGGGATTAATTTTCTCAACAAGTGGTATCAGAGTTGTGATTGTGTGAGCTTCCGTTTCAAGATGAAGAGAAGAAAAAAACTATCTGAACTTGGATGATCTCCTAATGAGTCTGGAGAAAGTCTGTTTCTATCGCCTCTTTTTGAATTCAAAATTCTATTATGTTAACAGTTTTTTCCTGGTTGAGCTTGTTGCAGTTATGTTCTATTAAATCCTTTTCTGATTGGATTTATTCTAATTGGTTGTATCGAGTACCTTTGGGTACATCTTTCTGCACTTCTCCCCGTGTATCTGGTACATTTGTCATCATCACTATGCATCTGGCACATTTTGCATAACTGTTGAGAATTTGGTACATCTGGCACAACTGTTGAGCATCTGCTACATCTGGCACAATTGTTGGCCATCTGGTACATTTAGCACAACCGTTATGCATCTGGTACATCTGGCACAATCAATGTGCATAGAATATGGGATATCCATCTGTCAGCATGTGACTCTTCATCGACAGAGTTCCAATGGCACATGAATCGTATGATTCTGAGGCCGGATGCAAAAGTTATGCTCAAAGCCGTATCGGACCTTTGCGGCGATCCATTGCTTCTTCTATCTTCGCTGCCATTTGCCCTGCATCAATAAGTTGCCTTATAAATCGTTTATATTTTGTTAAAACATGCATATGTTAGTTTACAACTAGTATTTCTTATAGTATACAGAAAAGAGGTTACATAATTTAGTAATTATTTTTATAATTTTTATATGAATTACATTTAATACCTTACTACGTGTACTGATTACATTAAAACCTTTATTTGTTTTGAAAGACAAGATCAATTTTTCTTGATTTCAATTGAAGAGATGCCACTAAAAATTTTGTCGGTATGAAAGCAACACATGTGAAAGCAATGCATATATACTTTGTATAAAAATCATGCAAATGTTGTCGATTTCATACACAAGAGGGACTCTCCTCTCAACACTTGAACAAAGGGCAAGATACATGATAAATACTACAAGTGATTGTGACCGAAAGTTTACACTAGGGAATTTACAATTACAAAAATATTCTTATCTAGATTAACTAACAATCTCTAATACAATTAATAAGTTATTAATCTTTAATGGAGAATCATTTGGAATTCCTCGAGTTCAGTATCATATTCTTCAAAATCCTCCTCGTGCTGGAACGTTTTGTGGAGTCCAATGTTCAGTATTTTCTTATTCCTTAAAGTTAAAACCACTTAAAGTTTTGATCCAACTCATGCAAAAGGTCGTACACACTTGATACTAAATAGTTGCAATATATAAGCCTGTCACTAAATTTTAGTGACGTTTAAACGTGTAGTAAATACTATGATACTTGTTTATATGTCATAAAATATACATCACTACTAAACTCTTTGTTTTTATAGTGCTCTATAAATATATAAATAGATATTTTGATCATATATATAGGTGAACATCTCCGGAAAGAAGGGATACTAGTTGACTAATCTGCAGGCAAATGATGTGACGAAGATTTTTTAGGCATTCTAAACTTTAGATCATGGATTATCATGTAATTTAAAAAATTTTATTTGAGATGGAGTATTTATAAAATATGCTGATAAATTAAGGGATCTATTGTGTAATTATCAAAATACTATATATCACAAAAATATTAGCATTTTCATTTTTCTTTCCTCCTCCTCCTCCTCCGATTGGAAACCGCCTCTAGCCGACGGTTACCACCGGATTCTGTCGGATTTCTGCCGGTCTCCACCGCCTCCATCGGCTTCTGGCCAGAATCCGATCGGAATCCTTGACTCTGCTGGTATCTCGCTCTAATGGCACCACAAAATTCTAGGCTTTAGATCATGAAACCTTAGAGTTTATTGATCCGCTACCGTACTTCGGTGTTTGTACGACAATCAATGACGATCGGCGTTGGTGCTCTGATATCTTACATCGATCGACGACGATCGACGATGATCGACGTTCGTGCTGTGATTGACGCCAGAAGGCATTTGTGTGACAGAGAAGGCAGCAGTTACTAGTGGATCTTTGCGACGGAGGAGCGATGTCGGAGCACAGCGGCGGAGCTCAGCGAAGGTGCACATGAGTGGAAGAGGAGCGTGGAAGAGTGGAATAAGAGCGCAACGGAATACATCAATGGCGCTGCAGAATGGAAGATGAAGGAGGCACCGACGGAATCGCGCTGAAGAAGAAGGCGCATGTGATGGACACGTCAAAAAGAAGATGTTTATGTTGTTGAGGTACTGTAGTTTTTTTTTTGAAGAATTTATGTTGTTGAGGTACTGTAGTTTTTTTTGTTAAGGTTTGTATCTTTTTCTCTCTCATGCTGATGTTTTTCATTATTCTAGTGTAGTATAGTTGATATGATTTGATGTTTTATAGTTTATTTGGGTGATATGGATTGGTATTTGTATTTTTTATTTTTTATTTTCTCATGCTGATATTTTTCATTTTCCGACTGAGGTTTTGGTAATAGGAGTTGATGTTTGTAGTGTCTTTTTTCTTCTGTTGATGTTTTCATTTTCCGGATGAGGTTCATGTGTTTAGAGTTGGGGTTTGTAACTTTTGGGTGATCTAGGTTGAAATTTGTAGTTTTTTAATAAAAAAATGTTAATGTTTTATGATTTTTAGAGTTAATAATTTATACTTTTGAGGTAGCGTAGCTCTTTTTTTGTTGATGATTTTAGTTTTTTCCTCTCATGTGAATGTTTTTCATTTTTCGGGTGAGTTTTAGTTGATGAGAGTTCATGTTTTGTAGTTTTTTTTGGAGTTAAATGGGTTGATATTTTTAGTTTTCTTCCTTTCATATTGATGTTTTTAATTTTCCATATGAGTTTTAAATGATATGGGATGATGTTTGTAGCTTTTTTGGTGACATGGTTGATGTTTTGTAGTTCTTTTTCCGTATGTTGACGTTTTTCATTTTCCGGGTGAAGTTTAGGTAATATGAATTGATGTTTTTAGCTTTTGAGTAATATAGGTTGATGTTTGTAGTTTTTTTAAAAAAAATTGATAATTTAAGCTTTGTTGATGTTTTTATGATTTTCAGTTGATTTTTTGTTAGTTGTAGTCGATTATTTTTCAATATTTTGTTGATTTTTATTTGAGTTTTTATATATTTTTTGCTGCAGTTTTTTAGATGATATTTTATGATTTTCGTTGATGTTGTGCTATTTTTTATTGATGTTTATGATTTTCAATTCGATAATCATATTAATATTTTTCATTTCAAAAACATTTTAAAAATATATTTTGATTTTGTTTTGCACATTGCAAATGGCGGGAAAATAATGGGATTAAATTGGACAAAAATGCCCCAGGAAAAATATTAGTGATAAGTTCATGTAAAATAATTAGAGATAGGTCCTTGGAGCTAGAATATTGTAAGAAATTCATAAAGGCCCCTATCTAAAGTTTAGCCTGGCTTACAAGAGACCATCTCTAAAATGTGTGTGTGATTTTTATTTAATAAACTAATTTAATATTATTATATAACATAGTTGACTTTCTAATCATTTCTTGGTAAACTTTTATAAAAGCTTATGTTTATTCACAAGTTTAAGAAGAGGTAATTAAATGCGGTTTTATCATACTAGACAAGACATATTTCAAATGACTTCTCTAGCTCTACATTTAATCGTGCAACGATTAAAGTTGATTTAAAATAACTTTAATTGGACCCGAATTAGGTTTTGAATTTGTAAGTTGTATTAGGGTCTTAAAAAAAAGCTAGAAATCAATATCAATTTCCGGTAGCCTTCAAGTGAATCACAACAAATACATAAAGGGTATTTTTTAGGCCCATCAAATGGGTCGGGTGACCCGTTGGATAACCGTTACCCATATGCTATTTTCACTTATTGGATAAGACTTATTGGCTAATGACCCATTGGGTTAATGGATAAAATTGGGTTGTAGTTATTGGGTTTAGTTCGGTTGGATAATGGACTATCCGTTGGATAATTTTGGATGGGTCGAGTTGGGTTGGTAACGGGTGACCCGTGGATAATTTCATATCATAAGATAACAAAATTTTCACAAGTTTGATTACAAATTATTTAATTTTTTCCTAACACATATAATCATTTTAGAAACGATCAAATTCTCGATTAATCATATTTATCGATTTCGGTTCATGTCTTAATCAATTTTAATTTGAACCAATTAAAAATTGATAAATGATCTTGACGAAAGAAGTAGAAGTAGTATTTAAGAAACTTTTACTAAATTTGAAAAATCTCCTCCATGAAATATGAAGATTTTTAAAAATATTTTCTTTTATTGAACATAAGAAAATAATAAATGAAATCCCCACATTTAGCCACTCGAATAAATATTTTCTCTTTTGTAGTTATGTACACGATTCAGCCTATATAAAACAATGATTAGAGTTAATCGTAATTTTTCACTCCAAGTAAAATGTTACGTGACTTATTCATTTAAAGTTTAAATGGTTGAAAATACCAATTATCCATTAAGTATTTACTGAATTATCCATTGGGTATATACTAATTATTCATTGGGTCTATACTAATTATCCATTGGGTCAAACTAAATGATCCATTGGGTATAGGTCATTTATTTGGGTGAAACGTGAATTACCCATCAAGTCCGTGTTCTTTCTCAATTCTCATTTCTCACTTCCCAATCTGCGTTTTGTTTCATCAGTTCGCGTTTTGTTCATCAATCGGTATGCGGTTTGTTCATCAATCGGTCTGCATTTTGTTCATCAATCGGTATGCGGTTTGTTCATCAATCGGTCTGCATTTTGTTCATCAATCGGTATGCATTTTGTTCATATTCGAGTTCATAATATTATATTATTCAATATAATATTATAATTAATAAAAATAAAAAATATATAATATGTTGGCTTTGTAAACTCGACGAAACTAACGAACAATATTACTTGGGATTGAGCTTGAGCTCAAATACTGTACGAACTTGAATACTGTACGAGATTGAGCTCGAATATTGTACGGACTCGAATATTGTACGAGATTGAAATCGAATATTGTACGAACTCGAGTACTGTACGAGATTGAGCTCGAATACTGTACGAGATTGAACTCGAATACTGTACGAACTCGAATACTGTACGAGATTGAGCTCGAATATTGTACGAACTCGAATGTTGTACGAGATTGAACTCGAATATTGTACGAACTCGAATACTGTATGAGATTGAGCTCGAATATTGTACGAACTCAAATACTGTACGAGATTGAACTCGAATATTGTATGAACTCGAATACTGTACGAGATTGAGCTCGAATACTGTACGAGATTGAACTTGAATATTGTACAAACTCAAATGCTGTACGAGATTGAGTACGAATTTTGTACGAACTCGAATACTGTACGAGATTGAGTGCGAATTTTGTACGAACTCGAATACTGTACGAGATTGAATTCGAATACTGTACGAGCTCGAATACTGTATGAACTCGAATATTGTTCGAGATTGAACTCGAATAATTTGTGAATTATAATTTGTATAATTTGTGAATTATAGTGAATATTTATGTTAAATATTACACATGCATTTAATTGGGTAATTTTGGATATTTATTGGGTATTTGTTATGTTCCTATTGAGTTAATATAATATGGGACCCATTGGGATCAAAATTTCCCATTAACATAATTATTCTCATCCCAAATCCTAAAAAATAATGATCATTTAATACCTGATCCTATTGGATAATGACAACTTGTAACCCAAATTGATAGAAAATGTTTAATGATAACTTATTGGGTTAATTATATAATGATTTATTGGATAATATATTTTAATCCATTGGGTCATATGAATATCTCATGGGTTATCCAATGGGTTATCCATTTAATGACCAAACTCATTTATGACCCAACTTATTTATGACCCAACTCATTATGACTCATTTAATAAACAGGTTAATTGGATAATGACCCATTGGATAGTGATCCATTGGGTTTGGATAATGAGTTTATCCAATTAACCCATTTGATGGGCCTAGTATGTTTTACAGCAAATACAGAACTAGCAGTCTTCAACAAATACAATAAATATAGCCTCCAACATTAACTTTCTAACAATCCCTACTAAAAACTTTAAATATACAATAATCTTCAACAACTCGAATGCCGTAGACAATTTGGATGCCACAGCATTCTCATGTCACAGACGACATCAATTAGGATTCACTATGGTTACAAAGCCGAGGAAAGGATGGATCGATCAGACATGGACGGGGGAGCAACGAGTGGTGGTGAAGGGGCAGCGGCGAGTGGTGGTGAAGAGGGGGTAGCGGAGTAAATGGAGAAGAAGAGAAATACTAAAGAAGGAGAAATAGTAATAGTCGACTCTTGTCTTAGGAAAAACACACTAAAAAAGGAATTAAGAAACCCTAAACTATATGCAAGAGCCCTTTGATTTCATTGTTTGAAATCGAATTGAATCACAATGGATCAATTTGCCTCCTTTTCTTTCATTTTGTGAAATTTGTGGTGAACCTTTTTTTCTTGAAAGAAAGTAAGTGGCGATCCTCAATCATTATATTTAGAGTTCGTCTCCTACGAGACTATCCCATAGTGAGACCTGAGTTAATTAGAAATAAGTTGTGCTCTCCCCTCTTTAATCATTTAAAAAGTATTGATGATCGAATCAATTTCACTTTCAACTACTTCAAATGGAGTAGTACGTTGTGTATCATATTCAACAATTTTATCCTTCTTTTGAGGTGTGAAGTAATTATAAGTGATTTATTTTCTCTTTGACATATTTTGAGAATAGACCTAAACAAGGAACAATTATGAAGTCAAATTTAAAGTTTATATTTTTTTGAAAATTATGTCACGTCTATTTATACTATTTTGGTATTAAGAAATTAACCAAATCTTAATTGAAATCATTTTAACGAAATAACTTTTGTATGTAACGTATTGCATATAACTTGTATTTGGAACCAAAATTAATTTTTACCTTTAATACTATACTACTGCGTACAAGTTGTACAATTTGGATTAGGAAACTTTCTTTCTCTAGTTAATCCTATACGGAGTACTTGTAATTGCCTAATTGGAATGACATTTAATTAATAATAGAGTGTGTCTCCTGACTAGCGGCATGTTCATAAGTTTATGAACATACTTCTTATGTCTTACCTTATATACTGCATTTGTTAAATTACATAAAAAATTTAGATTTTTTAATATCATATTTTTATATTTTCACCTTCAAATACATATAATTACTTGTTTTAACTTATAAAATACAATATTTAAATTTTATTAAAAAAATAATATTTATGGTAAAAGCCCTTGTGGACTGTCTATAAACTTATGAAAATGCCGACTCTCCTTAGACATTCTCTTAATTTTCAACTTTCCTTAGACTTTCTCTTAATATTATACAAGTACGACTTGGATTACGTAAAAACTAAAACCTTGTGTATAGTTATATAAAAATAAAATATAACTTGGATAAATATTAAAGATAGTTTTAGATAAAAAGGAATTTTATTTCTTGTTGGAATTTAAACTTTTTTTAAAACAATATTTTTTTTCTTCCGTAGACTTTATATCTTGCGGTTAGTAATTATTTTGAGGGGGACCACAGCCTTTTTTTACCATACACAAGCACAAGAAAAATAGAAAATACTATTGGTAAAAAAAAGTTGACCAGGACCTGGCACCCCCTGGTCCCCCCAATGTTCCGCCACTGGATGAGGGTTTCGAAACATGATCTATGATGACTGGGAGATCAAATGCTGCTTTGATCATCTCCTCGAACTCTGATAATCGTGCGGTTTTGTGATCATCGGGGTTTTGTCTTAGCTCATTGGTTGAAGCTCCATCACAGTTGAAAAATGTTGTTTCGTAGCCTACTGTCGCAAAAATTGCGTGGAAGAAACATACAGAACTGGTGAAGCTCTTTGCATATCGTAGGCTCGAAAACAAGGCATTCCATGTCTCTTCCAGTTCAGTCTGTCATTTTTCACGAAATGCAAAGAAATTAGCCAATGTGAAAAATAACAATGTAATCAACAATGACATGGTAATCTAAAACCCTAATCCAGGTGAATTCACTTTTAAAGACAGAATGATCCTTAAACAGTGCAATAACGCAGCTTCATGAACAAAATGCCATAAGTTATCGCCATAACATCATCAGACTAAACACGTCGAATGAAAAGACAAAACTCGAAAACCGATTAGTGATCAGTGATTGGACTAACGTTACAATGGCCATCCACGAAAACTAAATGAGGTCGATTAGGCAATCCAGTAACTTGCGAAGCCACGTACGCGCTATACTAATCAGTGAAAGTGTGGAAGAAGTTTGCATACTCAAAATACGTAACCAGAAGCATCGGCTCCTCAATCCACTGACATAAAATAACTTAGAACTATCAGAACCAAAAATGTCAGAACAATCGCCACAAAAACTCAATCATACACAGAAGCAAAACCTTCTTTTCAGCAATAAATACTAGATCACAACAACACATCTTCTTACAAATCAGGTTAGCACAATCTTTCACAACAAAAAATTCAAACAAGAACCCCCAAATCGATCATTTTACACTAAGATTTGCCTACAAATGCAAATCAGAAACCATATTCCAAGGACAAGAAACCTTCATAGCTTTCCATCAAGAAATTAATAAACAACATCATAAAAACATCATTTCATCAAGAAATTAGTACAAAAATGAAGACTTGAACATCCCAAAACATGAAAAACTGCAAACCTTATCGCATTGAAACTCATCAGAACTGACCAATCGAATCAAATCGATCAACCCACGCATTGTATGCATATCAACAACTCCATTAGGCACATAACGATCAAGAAAATCCTCATCCACAAGCTTTTTCCCATTTCCATTCCCATTCACCACGTTTCCGACAACCACAATCTCAAAAGCTCCATCCTCAAACTCTGGAAGCTCCTCTTCCGCCCTCCCGATCACCGCCGCTAGCTTCTCCCCACCACAGGACATCCGTATTCGGCTCACATTTATCCTAATCCCTTGTTGGTGTTTTATGAAACACGATGATATTTAAGTATAATTGGATTCGAGTAGTTGTGAACTCAGGATGTTAAAACAAGTTTGGTGATGCGGAGTGCACACTTGTAAAAACTATCTACAAGGTTACATTTTTTGGGATAAGTATTAAAATTGTGTTGGTTAGACTAACCTGTCTTATCCTAATGTGAAAAGATGCATCATTCTATATATCTCCGTATTTATTTATAATTTTGATGGAGGTGGTGTGTAGTGTCTAAATTCCTTGACTGAAAGGATGAGGATGAATTAAGGATTATGTACGGGATGCAGTATTGCCAGCATGCCTAACTTACTGCATTGTCCTAGAAGGAGGAAAGATTGTGTCATTTCAGAATTTGTTCGTAATATTTCTGATAGCTACATTGTTTGGTGTAGAACAATGAAGTGTTGTGTCCTTTCACAACATTTTTCACTATAAATACATGGGTACACATGCATGGTGTTAGATGTGGAAGAACACACAATACATAAGTGAAATAACACAGAATACACACAGGAAAACAAGGAATTTTCCCAGACATATATACAACCAAAAACACAGGTACTTAAAAGTATTGTTCTAATTGAAGCCAAGAACAGGAGGGATTCTCGATTTTTTTATCCTCAAAGGAAATTCGTGTAACCCAAGGCTGTAATAGGGTCGAATTACTCTTTAAGGAAACCGTACGTAACGCGACTCACATCGATATCCAAGTAAAGTTTTACCACACTCATCCAAGCATGATTTTACCATTCCAATGGAATTCAATTTCACAGCATCTACCCTAACAATCTTAAAGGGTAATTTTTTAAACGAATTGGATGATAAGTTGGGTGGCTCGACCATGAAAGATTCCGTACGATGCGATGGTGCACCATATGCAGATGGTGTGCAAAGATGCGCATGCATGGAGGAATTCGGTGGTGCGAAGAAGCTTATGTGTGGTTTGGATCTAATCCATTTAACATGACTTTTGGATTCACGTGAAATACAGTTTGATCCCTTTGTGCTTATGAATTGATTAATCAGTGATATATAGTGCATTCTGAAAATATATACATGCATGTTAAATCAGTTTTACTGATAATTTGAGATTAACTATCCTTTTAAATTGAATAATAAGGATGTGAATAATTTTTATGAATGAATTGCATGGTAATAATATTTTGAAAACTGAAAGGAAATATTATAGTTGTAGCAAAAAGTTGCAGATTAAATTTTATATCTGGATGTGAAATTGTGTTATACATTGGTTTCAATCTCTTAATTAACTTGATGTCTTATAGCAATAACATCCACGTATATGCATTAATACTTACATATTGATGATCATGTAGTCTTAATTTTTTGCATTCAATATATATCCAGACCCAGTCCACGTAAAATGTTTGGATTATTTGAATACAATTATGTTAATGCAACATATGCTTCACATTGTGATGAATTAATTTTATCGCTAAGATTTGGTTGTTGTTGTGAATTATTATGTAAGATGTTTGCCAAATTATTTAATTGATAAATATTACAATCGATTAAGTTAATGTTCGGGTCTGGTTTATTTTGAATGATTAAATATCATTATGTTTTAAACTCAATTTGATGCCCTGTTAATATGCAATCTTGTGTGGACTTTTATTCTATTTGACCAATGTGTATCAAAGAGAATTGGATTAATCTAACCATTGTCATGTTTAAGTTGAATGGTACTGTGATGATTGTTTAATGTACGAAAGTACTTGCTATGATGCTTGAAAAATTGAAGAAAGCCTAATGCATGATTAATTAAATATGCATGAAGAAATAAAGTATCGGTTGTTTGTGGCACATATTTACGTTTAGAGAATGCGTGATATATTGGTTCAGTCCTAGGCTTTACATAAAAAAAATAATAAAATCATACATATTTTGTTAATACAATTTGAATATTGATTTTTACGAATGAAATTCTAGATAATTATCTATTTACGTAGATTTGACAATTTTTTATTGCACAAATGAAGTCAATGAACATAATTTTGGTTATTATCGTATAACCGGGAGAAATATGAATGAGTTTTGATTCTAAGAATCATAACAATAAAGTTGAAGTACGAGTTGGTGTAAATCTGCAAGAATGAACTATTAGTTCTTCATAATAGAATGATGATTTTGAGAAAATCTAATTCTGTTGAAGTATAAAAGGTTTGTGAAACCTGTGATCCTAGGAAATCCTAGAAGAGTTTGGTTTTATAAACCATACTTGAATTAGGAGTGTTCAATATCCTCTTTAATCAAAAAATGCGGATTTTAATTGGTATAACTCAATTGACAATATTTGTGGAGAAGAAGAATCAAGAGACATGAAAGAGATAAGTACTTTTATTCATAAGTTTTTAATTTCAATTTTGAAATATTGGTGCATGAGGATATGTATTGTGATATCTATTTATGAAAGAGAAATATTGTTCATGTATGATTGATGTAAAATGCTGGTAAAGAGGTAGAATGGTTACAGAATTCAGTATATGAAATTCTGTTATAGCCTAAGCCGACAGATGACTAAGGCTTATAGTGAAGTGTTTAATGACAAATTTAAACACTTGGGCACTAGGCATAGCGTGAATCATGAGTTAATAACTCATGTGTCATTTTAGTTGATTTTGTAAGATATCAACACAATCAAGCGGAACACTTGGCGAAGTGAGTAGTTAGGGACTTGATAAATAAGTTAGTGATTGGGATGAGTTTAAAGCCTATTTAAATCTTTGATATTGGGATGGGTTTAAAGCCTATTTAAATCTTTGATAATGGGATACCCAATTTTTCTCTGATACGACATTAGAGTAAAATTCAATGTGGAAGGCCTATTGTTTGAGATGGAAACATATGATTTCATATCCCGAAGGTAATATGTTTGGACCTGCATGAAATTTAGGTTGAAGTTATAACTTCTTAATGGATCTTTTGACAAAGTACAATTGTAGTTGTACGATTAAAGAGATTCACCTATATGAAGTGCGAAGTGTAACCGCTTCAATAAGCCCAGGCTTGGCTTTGTATGCACTCATGATTGGATAGGGACACATGGCTTATATAGTGTCAAGCTTAAACTTTTGAGCTGTATTTGAACTTGTGTGTGGATTATCTTCAAGCGTTCAAATGGGTTGAAGGGTTCAATCTTTAGAGACACCCCGATTCTCGAATATTTGGAATGTGTAGTTCACTAAGGTGAAAATTCAATCTTCAAGATATTTTCATTTATGCACTTGTTTGGTTTGGTTGTTGGATTTTCCAAATCAAGGATAATACTTAAACGGGGGAGGATTGTTGGTGTTTTATGAAACACGATGATATTTAAGTATAATTGGATTCGAGTAGTTGTGAACTCAGGGTGTTAAAACAAGTTTGGTGGTGCGGAGTGCACACTTGTAAAAACTATCTACGAGGTTACATTTTTGGGATAAGTATTAAAACTGTGTTGGTTAGACTAACCTGTCTTATCCTTATGTGAAAAGATGCATCATTCTATATATCTCCGTATTTATTTATAATTCTGATGGAGGTGGTGTGTAGTGTCTAAATTCCTTAACTGAAATGATGAGGATGAATTAAAGATTGTGTACGGGATGCAGTGTTCGTAGCATGCCTAACTTACTGCATTGTCCTAGAAGGAGGAAAGGTTGTGTCATTTCAGAATTTGTTTATAATATTTCTGATAGCTACATTGTTTGGTGTAGAACAATGAAGTGTTGTGTCTTTTCACAACATTTGTTTCCTATAAATACATGCGTATACATGCATGGTGTTAGAAGTGGAAGAACACACAATACAGAAGTGAAAGAACACAGAATACACGCAGGAAAACTAGGAATTTTCCCAGACATATATACAACCAAAAACACAGGTACTTAAAAGTATTCTTCTTATTCAAGCCCAGAACAGGAGGGATTCTCGATTGTTTTATCCTCGAAGGGAATTTGTGTAACCCAAGGCTTTAATAGGGCCGAATTACTCTTTAGGAAAGCGTACGTAACGCGACTCGCATCGATATCCAAGTAAAGTTTTACCACAATTATCCAAGCGTGATTTTACCATTCCAATGGAATGCAATTTTACAGCATCTACCCTAACATCCCTACACCCTCACAAACCTCCGGTGAGCCCTTTTTCAGCGCATCGACGCCACAGGTGAACCCATTTCCGAAGTAGGCCTTGCAAGAACCAAAAAGGATATGGGATGCTCACTGACTACGGGCGACTTGTAGACAACCGTATTGGTATCAAGTAATGGGTATGGTGAAGTTGGTGCACGGGTATGTTGACTAGGGTTTGACCAACCCTTAGTTGTATTGAACACAATTATATATAGTTAACTAGTGTATATAGAATACTGATACTCCTTCTGTTTCACTAAGAGTGGCACACTTGCCTTATTGGGATTTTTTTTAAATGACACACTTTCCTTTTTTGGCAAGATTCCTACAATCTCATCCACTCATTCTACTTTTTAATTTCTACACTCAATTTCAGCCTCTCATTTTTGTCACATTAATCCAAGAGCTTAAACCTAGTGTGCCAAACAGAGGGAGTATGTAAATTTATTTCTTGACTTAGGAATATATTATACATAATATAATTTATGGAAATCAGCCCTTGGATTTTAGGCAACTTCAACTTGAGCCCTCGATCTTGAATGTGGGGGTTTTTAACAACTTCAACCTGAGCCCTCGAGCCCTCGAGCCCTCGAACCTCCAACCTCGAACCCTCGAGCCTCGAGCCCCAGCACCCTCGAGCCCTCAAACCTCGATCCCTTGAGCCCTCAAATCCTCAAGCCCCTCAAACCCTCAAACTCCTCGAGCCCTCAAATCCTCAAGCCCTCTTACCCTCGAGCCCCTCGAGCCCCTCGAGCCCCTCGAACCCTCGAGCCCTCGAGCCCTTGAGCCCTTCAACCTCGAACCTCAAGCCCCTCAAACTCTCAAGCCTCTCGCCTCTCAATCCCTCGAGGCTCGAGCCCCTCGGACCCTCGAACCCTCGAACCCTTTAACTCTCTAACCTCGAACCTCCTACCGCAAGCCCTTGAGCCCTCGAACCTCAAACTTCCTGCCTCGAGCCTCTAGCCCGAGAGCCTCTAGGCCTCTAGGCCTCGAGCCCCTCGAACTTCCTGCCTTGAACCATTATCCCTCATGCATCAGACCCTAGAACCTAATACCCTAACACCTTTCAGCCCATATCAGTGTAAAATTCAGCCCATGTGTATGTACGATTCAGCCATTGTGTGTGTAAAATTGGTCGCTCAACCCAATACCCTAACACTTTTCCTCTGCGAAGCTCCCTCCACATTCCCCGCTCCCTCCACTGGGTCCCGCACCCTCCACCGGTAAGTTTCGTCCCTACTCCTTCCGCCGTCCCTGCTCCCTTCACCATCCCCGCTCTCTCCATAGTCTTTGCTCCCTCCGCCGTCCCCACTCCATTCCACCTCCGCTAAGCTCCGTCTATTCCACCATGGCCAAGCTCCGCATCCCACACTCTCTCCACCTTTCGTCCTTTGTCAATCTACCACCCACCATCCATACACCATCCACCAATCTACCATCTTCCAAGCTCCATCCGTAAGCACCGTCCGCCCTCCAAACACCTTTCGTCAACAAACCCTTGTCTGAACTAGGTAAGGGAATAACCTTTCATTTTTGGTTTCCTTGGGATTGTCTACATTATTGGTATGCTGATTGTTTGATTTCATGAAAATACCTAATTGTGAAAAAAATCTAATTTTGATTTTGTTTTGGAAATGTGAGAGTTATTACTACTGCATGCTATGCCTATGTTCTATGCGAATACAGTTATATGCCTATGTTTGTTGAATTTGTTCTATGCCTATGTTCAAGGAACAATTCTATTTCTCTGTTCTTCATACAGTTCTATGCCCATGTTTTATACAAATCCTGGTTTTCTTATGTAAATACAGTTCTATGCCTATGTTATGTTATAAGAACTCAGCAGACATCTGGATGCAAATTTATTCATGAGCTAATCTGGATGCCAATTTTGTTGGTTTCGTTATTTTTTGGGTGTAGTAAAGGGTGATCACAACCACGGTGTGAAGTTTATGCCATCTTTCCTATCTTTTTTTCATGTGCTGACATTCTGGATGGAGAGTTTTTTTCTTCTTGTGTTAATATTCTGTTCGCCAAGTTTTTCTTCTTCTCATTGGCTGACATTTATTTTCCATGTGCTAACATTCTGGATGCAAATTTACTTGTGTTAACATTTTGTTGGCGCCTTTCGTACCACACAACATTTATTTTACCAGGTATGGCCCCCAAAAAAAGTGAACCCAAGGGGAAGACCAACTGCTAGAACTCAAGGAAAAAGGCCAGAGTTGGCGATATGGAGGAGCGAGACAACGTGTCTTAAATGGTGCAAGGGAACTCTGCAATACCGATGACAGAGGTAGACTGTCATGAGGCAATAAATGTGTACAAATACTTCATTAGCCATCATACTCGAGAGAAGGTTGAGACAGGAAAACTCTTACAAGGATTATGTCAACCTGTAGCCGCTACCATAGGAAAATGAAGCTTATTTTGTCCAAGCTTTACCAAAAGAGCTGCAGTGCGCTGCAGCTGGCAGCCGCAGTACGCTGCAGCCGGCAGCCGCTACTATAGGAAAATGAAGCTTATTTTGTCCAAGCTTTACCAAAAGAGCGGCAGCACGCTGCCACTCTTAGAGATGCTCAAATAGGTACCAATTAGAACATAGTTTTAGAATAGTTAACAGTCATACAAAACACAACATACTACAAAAATACATAAATTTTAGCTCTCGAATTTATTGCTCTTTAGTCGCTAGTCTTCAACCATCTTCCTCTTTTTGGATTGGACGTCTCCAATTTCTTGGCTATCTTCATCCATCCAAATGCCATTTATGTGTTTCCTCCGTATTGCTCCCACCTCTGTCCTGTCGTTAATAAGTAGGGGGGAAATAGAGGGGAACTCTAACCTTTCACTTGTAACTTCAAAATTAATTTTGTCATGGAAAGAGCATTTCTTACCGTGTAACACAACAGACCAACCTACATTCCACGGATCATTAACGAAGGATACTAGTCTTACTTGTTTGGCCAAGATAAATTGATCATTTTCATATGTTTCACGACTCTGGTCAACAAGGGTAAATCCCGTTGGGTCATCACTTCAAACTCCAGTTGTGTTATCAAACCATAAGCACTTGAAAACTGGAATCTTGAATTCTCTATAGTCAAGCTCCCAAATCTCATCAATAACTCCATAAAACGACATCACAGCTAGGAAAGGTTTATTTTCTTTGTTACTTGCTTGCCACATTGTCTCCGACTCAATGTATACCACACTATTTTGTTTTGTGCTCTTTCAATCTTGGTCCCTAGTAGCAAAAGAGAAACCGTTCATGTCATATCAGGAATACCTCAAAACTGTGCAGTTAGGCTTCCTTGCAAATGCTCTAATTTTTGGATCATAATCACCTACATTGCATGAATCATATAACCAATTCACAAACTTGTCATTGTGCTCCAACTAAAACTTATCTGGGGGCCACGTGGGATGAGACTCTGTGATGGAATTAAGGTGCTCAGTCACATAAGCAGTAGTCTCCCTACAAATCCTCAAGACATACAAATAAGCTTACATCATATCACTAAATGGAGTAAATAACATTCCCCTTGACCTCGGTTTTCCCACCCTCCTTCCAACATGTCGATTCAGGGGCACCCTAAAATTTTTATGTTCCTTCAAATAGCTAGAGAAAAATTCAATTACTTCTTTGGTAACATACCTCTCAACAATACGAGCATCCGGCTGACTCATACATTTCACGTATCCCTTGAATACTTTCATGTGACACTCAAAATGATACATCCAATGCATACCAACCAGACCACATATCTTTATCTCCCGCACTAAATGAACAACCAAGTGAACCATTATATCAATAAAAGATGGAGGGAAATACATTTCCAACTTGCATAGAACAACAACAACCTCTTTTTGTAGGACATCCAAATGGTCTCAGTCAATAGACTTCCAGCATATGGAACCAATAAATAAACAAATTCTAGTAATTGAGTACCTTAAGTCGGCCTCCATTACCCCGCGAATAGCAATAGGTAACAGCTGTTGCATCAAAACATGACAATCATGAGATTTCAACCCAGTCATCCGACAATCCTTTGTAACTACCCGACTAACATTCGATGAATAACTAATTGGGACCTTCACTGATTTCAAACTATCACAAATGGAGATTCTCTCCTCCTTTGACAATGTACAAGGTGCAGGGGGCAAGTAAGTCCTCTTAACCTTCACTTCTTGGGTGAGGTCATTTCTGATTCCCAAATCTACCAAGTCCAACCGGGCATTCAAACTATCTTTTGTCTTCCAGGGAATATTTAAGAGGGTACCTATCAAACTTTCACAAATATTTTTCTCAATATGAATCACGTCTAGACAATGCCTAACCTCAAGATCCTCCCAGTACGGTGGACTAAAAATTATTGACCTTTTCCTCCATTGACCATCACAATGCATTCTGTCCTTGCCTTTATACTTTCCCAACACCACTCTCAACTTCTTAACCTTCTTGTGAATCTGCACACTACTTAGTGGTGTAGGGGGTTTCCTTAGTTCTTTATAAATTTTCCCATGTTGATGTTTTTCATTTTCCGAGTGAGGTTTTGGTAATAGGAGTTGATGTTTGTTGTTTCCTTTTTCTTATGTTGATGTTTTTAATTATTTTTCATGAGCTTCAGGTGTTAGGAGTTGATGTTTGTAGTATTTTTTTAAAAAAAAACCCATTAATTTTTTTTTATTTTTAGAGTGAATAATTTATACTCTCTTGAGGTACCGTAGTTTTTTTGTTGATGTTTTTAGTTTTCTAGAAGAGTTTTAGGTGATAGGGGTTGATGTTTTCAGATTTTTTTTGATGATATGGTTGATTTTTTGTAGTGTTTTTTTCCTTATCTTGACGTTTTTCTTTTTTTGTTAGTGCGTCAAATGTATGTTGTAGGTGCTTATTTTATAACTTGTGTGTGTTATGACAACAAACTGGTGCTTAGAGTACAAATTTTAGGTGCTTTAATTGTTGTTTGTTAGTGCTTCAGTCGTTGCTTGTAAGTGCTTCAATCGTTGCTTGTTAGGAGTTGATGTTTGTAGTTTTTTTGATGATATGGTTGTTTTTTTGTAGTGTTTTTTTCCTTACGTTGATTTTTTCATTTTTTTGTTAGTGCTTCAAAAGTAGGTTGTAGGTGCTTATTTTATAACTTGTGCGTGCTATGAAAACAAATAGGTGCTTAGAGTACAACTTGTAAGTACTTCAATCGTTGCTTGTTAGGAGTTGATGTTTGTAGCTTTATTGGTGATATGGTTGAATTTTTGTAGTGTTTTTTTTCCTTACGTTGACGTTTTTCATTTTTTTTGTTAGTGCTTCAATAGTAGGTTGTAGGTGCTTATTTTATAATTTGTGTGTTATGAAAAAAAACTGGTGCTTAGAGTACAACTTGTAAGTGCATCAATTGTTGCTTGTTAGGAGTTGATGTTTGTATCTTTTTTGATGATTTGGTTGATTTTTTGTAGTGGTTTTTTTTTCCTTTTGTTGACGTTTTTCATTTTTTTGTTAGTCCTTCAAATGTAGGTTGTAGGTGCTTAATTTATAGCTTGTAAGTGCTTCAATCGTTGCTTGTTAGTAGTTGATCGATGTTTGTAGTTTTTTTTTAAATGATAATTTAGCGTTGTTGAGGTTTTTATGATATTCAGTTTATGTTTTGTTAGTCATAGTGGACGTTTTTTTTCTTCATGATTTGTATTTCATTTTTAATATTTTTTGTTTTTTTATTTGTTTTTTAATATATTTCTTGCTGCAGTTTTTTAGTTTATATTTTATGATTTTTTGTTTATGTTCTGCTATTTTTTTCTGATGTTGCTGCAGTTTTTTGTTGCATTTAGCTGCAGTTTTTAATTAATGTTTTGCATTTTTTAAAAAAAATTGATTTTTAAAAATATTTTTTGCAAATTACAGGTAGCGAGAAAATGATGGAAAAAAATTGGACCAAAAAAACCATGGAAATTTATTAGTTATAGGTCCCTGTAAAATAATTAGATAGACCCCTGTAAAATTATTAGAGATAGGTCATTAGAACTAGAATATTGTTAGAATTGTAGAAAAACATCTGCCTAAAGTTAAAGTTGCCTCAAGACCATCCCTTTATAATAACAAAATATTATTAATAGATGTTGTAGTACTCTTATTTAAATATATTAAAAGTATAAAAAATTAATTTAAATTCTAAAAAGTTGCGGAATATTTTGTTTATGGTTTAGGTTTAGATAAATATCTTGGGGTTAGAATCCCTATTCTATATTTGACTAGTCAATATGTTTTCCTTTTCCATATAGGATAGTTATTTAGCTTTTACCTTTGAGTCTGTCTCTTGTGTGACCGTCTCATGGTGAGACCAAGGACTAGAGGCAAAATAGAAAAAGAGTAAATTATATTTGGGGGCAAAAAATCAATAGAACTGAACTAAATTGCAAATTATCACAATTACACATTAAATTCCTGAACTTTTAAAACATCAACATGAACCCCATCTTGAAATCTTTGTAATTTAATCTCTGGTCTCACCGTAAGACGGTCTTATACAAGACCCTGCCTTTACCTTTTCCTGTTGGTCTTTGGTCTTAGTATTTGTCCTATATATTGGAGCCTTCTATTATCAATATAATCACGTAATTATATAGCTTACGGGTCGGTAGGATGCGGCGATGTGTGGAGAAATTTGCGGCAGCACGTGATAGACTAGAGCGACGCATGAGGAAGATGTGCGGCACGTACAGGGTTAAAAATACAGCAAACGGGATCGACTGCACCAGCCCAGTGGAGGCAGCGGTGATTTGCGATTTGGCGGTCAAGGCATCGAGCTATAGCAAGACGGCGACGACGTGTGTGGTGCACACGCAGTTGGCGG
Source organism: Rubia yunnanensis (assembly GCA_037428765.1). NCBI lineage: Eukaryota > Viridiplantae > Streptophyta > Magnoliopsida > Gentianales > Rubiaceae > Rubia > Rubia yunnanensis. The sequence continues at coordinate 110,133,437 of CM075065.1, read as the reverse complement.
TGGCAGCTATAGGTCACGGCCGACAACGCGCTTTGATACCATGTAGAAAATAACACTGTAATCTTGTAATTATATTCATAATTTGGGGTATATTATATAGTGTTACAAAAGACCTATTCCCTCTATCCCAAGAGATTCTGCAGAAAGAGAAACCTTCTCTTTTAATTTCAATGACCTGAAATGACTATACTACCCTTGTCTTCTTTAACCTTCCAAAGCCCTTATTCCCACAACCTCACATTCTCTTCCTCCTCCGCCACAATGCCAACCATCACCCGACTTCTTTTTCACCAACTTGGTTCACTAATTTTCTCTACAAACCATGAAAACTCCGCGTAGTACAAACCCAAGTATTACACATATTTCATGGAATCATACAAACCAAATTCAGCACCCAAGGTTCAACAGAACCTTGATGATCAACCATCCAAAGGTCTCACCTGATCAGGTTACCAGCGGAGGCAAAGGGCTTCAACACGATGTCAAATAAAGCCCTCCGACAAAGAGAAAGAGAAAATAACACAAAATGAGCAGCGGCAGCGGTGATAGTGATGAAGAGATTCTGAATGTGGTGCAGGGGAGGATCATTTTGAGAATATTGATGTACGTCAGAGCACCACTGGCGACCGGAATTGTTCTGCTGAAGGTGTTCGGGGCGGCTAAGGATTGGGGTTTGAGGGATGTGCCTTACTGGCTGTGCCTCCTCCTTCGATACGGTTCTCTGCGCAGCCCAAAGCCCCGCCTCCTCCTTCAATCGCTCGTTATCGTCAATCTTGTCGGCGTGGGAACAACTTTGGGGAGGATTGAGGATATGGGGATAAGATGGTTTGAGCGGCGAGGATTAGGAAAAAGAGAGGTGGGTGGGTGAAGTAGGGTTTAGGTTGTATAGTAGTAAGTATGTCTTTGGTTAGGTTATAGTTTTTACAAAAAATGGAAAGTGTGCAGATTTGTTTCGGACACACAAAAAAGGAAAGTGTGCAGATTCAATTGGGACAGAGGGAGTAACCAAAATGGAAAAGGAATCTATTCTAACTACAAGTAATATTCACATAATATTGCTTTTACTTAATAGAAGTGAAGATAAACTTTCAACAAAAAAATGTTTGATTTTTTTAGTTGTAACCTTGTAATTTTTCATTTTCTAAAATTTGAAAATATCAAAGGCAAAGTGTTGGGATGGAAAGATAGAGTTTAATTAGAATAATAAAAAAGTAAAAAGTTTTGGTTGAAATATTAAAATTCTATTGTGCAACGTGCAGTAATTATAAAGTTTATGGTCCGATTCATGCGACCCAAAATTTTTATCTTCATTTCTTCAAATTTGTAATTTAAACCTAGGTCTTTCCATAGACGGACTCAATCCCAAATCTCTTTATTTATTTTTAACAATTGTTATTACATAAAAATGTATCTATCATATACGGAGTACTATGCGACTTCTAATCAAATTTGTATACAATATCATTTTGATCCTCGTAACAAAATCCTGATTCCACCCGTCACCGTACTTAAGTGATTCTTAAGAAGTCAGATCAGAACAAAAATTAAAGTAATCTTGTTTTTAAAAAAAGGGATATGGTTTAATAACCTTCAACCAGCATAAGCAATAAAATATTACGGCCAAACAAGGAATTCTCTTCCATCCTTAAACTCGTTGAATTTGGGAAAACGAGAGGTAACTGATAGAGGTTAAGCCCAAGAAGGCATGGGCTGAAGATGTGGCAGCCCAGTTAGGAAAATTTTTAATACCCTAACATAGTAATAGCATTCATGGGAAATTGATAGCGATAATTAAGAAGGGCGTTATTTAGGATATGAAGTAGAAATACAAGGTACGTATTTACTTTTCATTCATTCTGTCTTAATCATATTAGACGCTTGGACTAACTTAGGCATCGGAGTGCTGACAACTGAAATCCCAGGGACAGTTTTATTACAGGTCTGCTCCTACCCTCGACCTGGCAGGTCCAGGAGCAGCATATAGAGTAATGGCTTTTTCTTCCATGAAAGGATACGAAAGTATGGGAATTAGTCAGGTGCTTTATAATCCCTATGTCCAACCACCACCGCCACCAGCATACCCAAGCCTCATACAGCCTTGGATGAACCCCGGATACAGAGCGACTTAACCTTCTATATGCCACAGTTGGGCTGTCAAGACAGGGGGGGTGAACTTGCCAGTGCTACAACAAAAACCCCCCCTCGAATGCAAGCAAATCGTTAAGAAGGGAATTTGATAGGTTGATCGGACCCTTGGGTTAGGCTATGGGGTCACCTTTCAGCTCAGTGACTCCGGAAGGACTTCCTGCGTATAGTGGTGAGACTTACCCTCAAGAGTTCATCTAGACGTTCCTGGGCTTGATGAGTTTGAGGGATTTTAATGAGAAATTGACATGCAAGCTGGTAGATAGCTACATGCGTGGAAAAGCACAGGAGTTGTTCAATAAGTTGCCAAGGGGCTTACTCCGTTGTACCGAGACTTCAGGTAGCTATAGAAGAAGAAGTTTACCAAAACTGTGTTAGAACTCTACCAGACGAAGCAAAAGACATGGGGAAAGCACAAAAGCCTTCTATCATCAGTATGTGGACGAGAGCCTGGGAGTGATAGAAATAACGGAGAATGAGGTAATCCAGGGGTACCTGCTGGGGATGCATGAATAAGAATTATACATGAAACTGAGTACTAACACCCCTAAGACTTTGCAAAAACTTCAGGAGGTTGTAGAACAGTACTTGAGGTTAGAGGAGGCAACTAGAAGGAAAAGAGATAGCCTTACAGAGAAAACAGAAAGAAATGTAGAGTATAGAGGAAAAAGGCTGTCGAACCCATAAGGTAAAAGGCCGGTCGAAAAAGGCTGGATGTTTTAACAAAACCTAAAGGATTCATAAGGTAACTTATGCACTACCTTATGGCAAAGTTTTGCTATTTATAAAAATAATTGATAATTTAATATCATATGTGTATTTTTATTTAAACAATACATATTGTAAAGTATTCAGAGTTAATATAAAAATTTTAAATTGTCAAATTTTAGTCTCCCGTTTCTATATAAACTAGAATATATAATAGTTTTTTTCCCTTGAAACACCCTAGGGTGGGGGATTATATATAAGGGTCCCTAATCCTTTCACTAAAATAATAAATTACAGAAAGTTATATTAGTAACATTTCTACTGAGGCAACCTCATTGCCTCCAAAAGAATTGCTAGCATCTAGAGACTATAGTTTGAAGCATGAAATTTACATAGGTAATACTGAAAAACAGTAGATGCGTTTCCAAAGTTAGAAATCTCTACCCCGTGTGTTAATTTCTCCCATTGGCCAGGCATCTACTGAGTGATTTGGTGTGTCCTAGTGTATGTACTGTCCGTGACAAAAGGAAGTTGGTCAGGTGAGTGATGTTGGATGCCATCGTTAGTGTACAAAACCAGATGGTGCATTGTATGAATTGCCAATTTTGCTGTCAGGGTTGAAAAATCTGCAAATTGAAAGGTGTGGCCTCTTCCCGGTGCCTGCGATAGCAGATAAAAGGGGAAAAATCAGCAGTATCAATCATCATCAACAACACGCCTATGTATTCTAATGTAAGGAGTGTGATCCCTATCTAGATTAATAAGTCATCTAATGTTAGCAGGGATGTTAGGTAGGTTCCAATTGGTTTCTGCAGAGTGAGCGGATTTGAACTTGGCAATAGCATCGGCTGCAGAGTTGCATTCCCTGAACACATGTTTCAGAGTGGTATCTTTTAGTAAAGAGTGAATTTGGAAAGAAAGAGTATATAGGGACCATTTTTCTTTACTGGGATTGTTGATCATGTTCACAGCTAGTAATGAGTCAGACTCAATTATAATTATGTAATCTAGAGGGGGAAAAGACTAGCAGGCAAAGAGAATGGCTTTCATTTCAGCTTCAAGGGGTGAGTTAACAGTAGTGTTTGGGGTTTGATTAGGCATGGGGTGCCATTATTGTCTCTGGCTATAAGGCCAAGTGTTGAGTTAGTAGTAGACCAGGAAGCATCCACATTAACTTTTACACTATTAGGTTTAGGTCTTTCCCAGTAGACAATGGAAATAGTTGGCTTTGGGGGAGGTCTGAGAGGTGGAATTGAGGAGGTGATGGAAAACCTCATGTGAGGGGGTTCATTTAAGAAGCAAGGTTTTGCTGAAAGGGATAAAAAAATTAGATCTCTTACTTCCTTGCAAATTTGGACTGGAGAGAAATTTTTGTTATAAAAAAAGAAAGCATTTCTGGCTTTCCATAGAGACCAACAGATCAGAGATGGAAAAATGTTACAAATAATTCTGTGGATTTTAGGAAGGTCTTTGTTTTTCTAGTATGCAAAAAATCTGCCAGTTAAGTTATTCAGAGTATTAAAATGATGTCCTATAATATCAGCAGTATCGTTCCATATAGACTGTGCCAACTGACATGAAATGAAAAAATGTTCAAGAGAATCAGCTTGGTTGCATGTTGGGCATTTAGAGGCTAAGCTGAATCCAAACTTAATTAACACATCATCAAAAGGTAAAAAGGAGTTTAGCATTTTCCAGTTGAAGATTGAGATTTTTTTCTGCAACTTAAAATTCCATATCTTTTTGGTTGCAGGGAAATTACCTGGTGATTGAGTGAGGGCCTTGTAAGCTGACCTAAAAGTTAAAGCACCATTCTCCTCTGGTTTCCAAATTTATCTGTCTTGCCTGACCTCGTTAATTACAGCATCTTGCAAGAAAAACATAGTATCATTTTCTAGATAAGTACTAATCCGAGGCTGGAAATAGCCTATGTTATTGATGAAATCTGCTACTGTACAGGAGGAAGGGATAGAAAAGGTAGAGGGGGGGACATGGTTAATCAGTGGGCCATTTGGGCACCAGTTAGAAGTCCAGAAATTGCAATGGCTTTGGCCATGAATATCCATAGAGTTGTTTTCAACAAATGAATTAATAGAGCAGATTCTCCTCCAAGTTTGAGATTTCCTGTGAGATTGAGGTAGTTCCCATATCAGTTTAGACCACATGGTGTTGCCATGTAGGCATTTCCACCACAGTTTTAGGGAGCATGAATCAATTATTACCTGAATAGATCTAAAACCTAAACCATTCTGAAATCTATGTGGTCTTAGGTCAGACCATTTCCTCCATACTTTGTTAGATTTACCCTCATTTGCTCCCCAAAAAAATCTGGACATTTTCCTTTCCAGAGATTTGATTATCTATTTTGGAGGCTTTAGGACAGACCATATATGTTGTGGAAGAGAATATATATGTGATTGAATAAGAACCATTTCCCCCCCCCCCTGAACTTAACCATTTGTTTTTTCAATTCATCAACTTTTTATCAATAAGTTCAAGCAATGGTTGGAAATAAGTGTTCAGTGTTCTTCCTTTAAAAATTGGGCAACCTAGGTATTTAAATGGGAAAGAGCCGTTTTTCATTCCTAGTATTGTCCTAATCTGATTTATCTTTCCAGCTGTTGCTCTTTTACTAGTGTAAAAATCAGATTTGTTATAGTTAATTTTTTGGCCTGAGGTGAGTTCAAAGGTTTCTAAAAAAGCTTTAATCCTAATTAGGTTACTTTTTGAAGACTGCATAAAAATTATGGTGTCATCAGTATAACTTAAGTGTGAGGCTGGTGTAATGGCAGAAGGGAGCTGATAGTACTTAAGTTTGTTATTCATGAAGATAAAGGATAGGCTTCTAGAGAAAGCTTAAGAAAAAATGTTAAAAAGAAAAGGAGATAGAGGGTCACCTTGTTTAATGCCTCGGGTAGCTCTGAAAAAGCCAACCGGGTTACCATTCATGAGTACTGAGAAATGTGCCTGAGAGAGGTTTTTCATAATAGCATTCACAAAATTACCAGTAAAACCAAATTTAAAGAGTATGTTTCTTAAGAAATTCCAGTTGATCCTATCAAAGGCTTTCCTTAGGTCTAGTTTAAGTATACAATTTGGAACTCTGTGTTTTTTATCTAGAAATCTTATCATTTCCTGGAGATAGAGGATATTGTTAAAAATATCCCTATTTTTCATGAAGGCAGTTTGATTTAGTGATATCAATTTTTCCATATATGGTTTCAGCCTTTCCATCAGCATCTTAGAGCATATCTTATTAGCTACTTTTGAAAGACTGATTGGTCTGTAATCATCAAATGAGGCAGGGTTTTTTTTTGGTATTAAAGCTATCTAAGTGCTAGTAATGCATCTTGGCATGTCAATGCCTAAGAGGAAGTCATTGACTGCGGATATCAGATCCTCCTTGATGAAATCCCGGCATTTGGTGTAGAACTTACATGAGTAGCCATCAGGACTAGGGCTACTGTTTTTATTGAGGCTCATAACCACTAGTCTAAGTTCTTCCTCTGAAACTGGTTTGGATAGAAAACAATTATCATGCTCAGAGATTATGTTAGGTATATGGCTCAGAAAATGTGGGTAGTATGTGTTGTTAGCTGGGAGATTAGGTTCAGATAGGAGTTCAGAGAAGTAGGCAATAGCTTTATCTTGGATTTCCTGGTGATTATTAAGCCATTGCCCCTGTCTGTTTTTAACTTTTGAAATATGAAGCCTGCTAATTTTTTCCTTTACAATTTTATGGAAAAACTGTGTATTGTCATCTCCAAGTTTAATGCAGTTAGTTCTTGATTTTTGCTTCCAGAATTTTTCTTTTTCTTTTAGTGCACTAATTAACAAAGTCTTATTTTCTTTAAGCTTGATTAGATTTGATTCTGAGTGGGTGGAGTCATAAGTAAATTTCCTGTAGTCTAAGATTTTCTTCAGTTGTGAGTACATTAGAGTCAATGTTACCAAAAGATTCCTTGTTCCAAATCTTGATTGTTTTTTGAGTCTGATTAGTTTTAGGTATAATCCTAACATTCTTGACTGAGGAAGAGGGGAAGTCCAGTTGGTTTTTACTAGGTTTATGAACTCTGGTCTATTAAACCAGGTATTTATGAACCTAAAGGGTTTAGGGTGAGAAGGGGATAAGGTTGAAATCTGTAGGTATAAGGGGCAATGTTTAGAGGATTGTCTGTTAAGGATTTGGATAGAGGAAGCAGGGAATTTTGTACTCCATTGCATGGTACAAAGTCCTCTATCTAATCTCTTGGTGGTGGGGTTTCTTAACCTTGAGTTTGTCCATGTGAATAAATTACCAAAAGTATCAATTTCCTGAATTCCTTTAGTGTTAATCCAGTTATTAAAATCATTGATGCTTCCTAATTTTGGAGTGCTAGGGCCTTTATACTCTGAGATTGAGGTGATTGTGTTAAAGTCTCCTATGTAAATAGTATCAAAATTTGGTAGGAGACTAAGAGCCATCCATAATAGTTTCCTACCTTCTCTAGTTTAAGGCCATAAACAAAAACAACTTCCATATCAATATTTGAACAGGGGTGGAGAACTTTAACATGTAGAAACAGGTTGTGGTGGGAAATTAGAGAGATAAATAGTGAGTCATTCCACATAAGCCATATTTTCCCATTGTGTAGAGGAAGATTATGTGAGAAATTAAGCTTTTCCATATAAGAATGGCATTGACTGTTATCATGCATAGGTTCAATGATACATAAAAGCTGGTTTTTTTTTCTGTTTGATTAGATTTTTCAGTCTGAGCATTGAAGATTCCATGCCTCTTAGGTTCCAAACTAAAAAAATTAATTATAGTGTTATGTATCATTGTTCACATGATTTGTGGCTTTTAGTAGCCGATCTTAACATCATCTTGTTCAGTTGACTAAGGTAATTATTCTTTTTGTGTTTAGACTTACCTTGGTTATCTTGGTTACCTGTTGATTGTGCTAGAGCAGGCTTTGGTGATGATTGAACTTGGAAATTTTCTGTGATTTGGATGGATGACCTATCTTCCTCCTCAATGTCTTGCAGTTCCTGGTCTAGGCAGTCCTCTGCTTGAGAGAGAGGTTCCATATCCTGCAGTAAAGAGAATCTATTTTCCATCTTTCTTTGTTGAGAAAGTGCCGGGTTAGTAGCTGAAATTTGATGGAAAATCAGCTTGTGGGAGCCAATTTGAATGCCATCCTTAGCATAGTTCTTATGAGAGATGTTTGGGGTATTTAGAGTTGTAGCTTTTATCAGTTTTGTAAGAGGTGATTCAGGGTTTACAGGGTGTGTGTTAGTTAGGCTAAGAGATGGAGAGATTTGGGATGGTTGTGGGGTATTTTTTTCAATCCCTGCTGTTATATGCTGAGGTATGTAGGAGGATAGATTTCGGGTAGGGTTAGTTTGTGGCTAGCTGATGTTTTAGTTGGCCATTATTTTGAGTATTATTAGGAGGCTGGTTTGTTATCATATTTGGGGCCTTATTGAACTTATTCCCAGTGGCTTGCCATTGTGGTAGGATGTGGTTTTGGGGGATAGCTCTACATTAGTGTGGGAGTGACCTAGCTTAGCACAATATGTACAATACAGAGGGATGTCTTCTTATTCAATGGGGTATTTTCTGTTATTTGATACTGATCCTAATCTGATGAAATTGTTGAGTGGTTTCTGAAGATCGATTTCTACACATATCAGTGGCTAAATATTTCTTAATGAAATTTCCTATACTATTACCAATAGCCTCAATGGAAGAAGTATTGTAATAGTAAAGTGGAACTTCCCTGATTGTGCATTATATGGGGACGATTGGTGATTCTCTGTGCGTGGAGAAGTCAAGTGACCATTTGAGCACCTTCATTTGGATTCCGTTGAAACTCCATAGGCCTTTGATCCAGCACCATTGGTAATCGTTCACTTGGTCGAACCTGATTAGGACATGCTTGTAGTCCACTGAACCTAACTGGTACTTCCCAGCAAAGCCCACCATCTTGAAAGCCGCCTATAGTTGATCCATTGTGAGCCGACCTTTGGTGAATTTTCCAACTAGGGCATTAGCATAGTGAGCAGAGTTCTTGAAAATTTCTTCATCGGAGTAGAGGCATGCTGGTTCCCCTAGGTGTTCGGATTTTGGGGTAATCTCTGGATAATTTGGGAGGGACGTGTTGAGGGGAGGGAATTTCGATTGGAGGGTGGCAAGGAACAATTTGGTATTCCTCGATGAGGTGTTATCCGCCATGGGGGAAAGGAGGTGTTATCCGCCATGGGGGAAAGGAGCCGTTACCCGCGGAGGAGGAACCGTTACTAGTAGGTAGGAGTTCAGTAGAGCAGAAAGGAAAAGAAACTTAGGAGAGAGAAGAACATCGTGATATAATAGTTGTAAACAAACATATGCATGTTTTAACAAAATAGAAACGATTCATAATTTAACTTATATACGATCTCCGGGAAAGTTTCATAATTTATACTTAAAAACAGAAGAATACGAAAAGAATAACTTACCATTTATTAATGCACACAAAAACATTGTCACATCAGAGGAATAAGAAAAATAAAAGAGAGTCCAGGAAAACCAAAACAAAATGGCTAGACCTCGTGCATATGATAATGAGATCGGCCAAATGTTTTTGGATCGATCTTGGGTACCAGTATACCAGCACACATCTATGAATATTCCTTGCGGAAATTAAGAAGAGGCATAACAAGTACACGCAACGTCGCAGTGCAGCCGGGCACCTATATAAACCTGAAGATTTAAGTTTTGGAAATCCCACAGCACTACAAAAAATTATGAAAATTTTCATACTTAACGGCGCTGAACTCTACAACTGGAAAGCTGGATTCGCTGGAGCCAAGCCGTGAAGGCCCTGAACGACGCCGCTTGCCGAGTCGCTGCCTCATGCGCTTGTGGGAACAGCTAGTTTTGTGTTGCCGTTTGGAGGGAGGGGTCTTGCCGACTTTAACGTTTATATGTGAATAACCTATCGCTAACCCATTTTTAACTTTTAACTTAACCCACAAAATATTTAAACTTTTCCTAATTCGCAAATGGGTCTCTGGTCCATTCATAAATTTATGGACATGCTGTATGTCAGGAGCCTTACTTTTATTCTAGAGTTCGTCTTATTATTTGTGTATGTAAATTGTATTTAATAAAATTTTCAAATAATGGACAAATTGAATCCATCCAAGACTACCATCGCTGCTGGATAAAAAGAACCTGGTCCATGGGAGGCACCGTCATGCGCATTATCAAATGGACAAAAAATTTCGACTATGATGAGGAATCAGCTCTAGCTCCGGTGTGGCTGATGGTCGAACTTCCTTCGGTATATTTCTTCCACCCTAAGGCTATTACTGATTTGGGGAATTCCTTAGGAGAACTCTTGTTTGCGGATGCTCCCACTAAAAACCTAACTAGGCCTTCAACAATTCGATTGTGTGTAGAAATGGATGTTTCTAAGCCTAGACCGAATAAGATTAGGCTAGGCTCGATAGCTCACAACAAATCTTATGCTATAACCTATGAGGATTTCCCACAATACTGTAGGAAATGTCTTAAGCTCGGTCATAGTGAATTCTACTGTAAAAAAGATCTAGTGGTGACTAATGTAAACCAAATGGAACCACATGATTCAAGAGTTCACAACATAAGGAAGGTTTCTGATCCTAAAAATTCTATGGCAGACATGTCATGGGAAATCAGAAACTTAACAAAGAATACCAAGGATAAACACCAAGCCATCACTAAGGTATACCAACCCAAGCCTACCCAAAGTCACCAGAAAACTTCCACCCCACCCCCTGTGGCTCCCCCTCAAAGTGTGGAATACACTGCCTCCCATTCTGGAAATAGATTTGCTATCTTAGAGGAAATAAAATTTGTGGGTCAGCATGATCTTGGCTTACAGACAGACCACAATGAACAACAAGAAAATTCTGATAGACATACAGAGGATCATTCAGAAAAGAACACTCAGCTATCACATGAAAGGTTCCAATATCAGCAAACAATAGATACTGAAGGTAATAGTTCGGATACCAACTCAATCGAAGATCACCTAGATGAAGGATATGAATCCAAAGGCTACAACACAGCTCCTTCATCTCCACAGAAGAAGAATATCCTTTTAACATCCTTTAATGATGATACTCTATGTGATAAAGTGAAAGTTCTATAAATTCATATATATTCCTTTCTGATTAGTTTTCCTAGATCCCTAATAAGGAAACTATTTCAGATATTGACTCCTCACAGGTTAAGGAGAAGCTTCCACACATCAACACTATCAGAGACACTCAGGAGGCTAACACAAACGTTATACAACAAGAGCAAAATCCAAGGGCCCTACCTGCTGAGATACCTGCTGAGCTACTGGAAGCACAAACATCATCTCAGGTGAATCTCCCCAAGAGGAGTTCCAGGTTAGCTTTAAAAAATAAAGTTTCCAATGACAGTTAAATGCTTAATTTGGAATGTTAGAGGCTTATCAACTTCTAAAGTTAGGCTAAAGCATTTGTCTAAGAAACACAAACTGGACTTATTAGTTATTATTGAACCTAAAGGTAATTTAAACCAGCTTGACATGTACAAAAAGATGTTCTGTTTTCGTCATCACTTAGGTCTGATTCATAATAAGATATGGATCATGTACTCTGATAGGATTGACCTAAACCTGCTATCAACCCATAATCACTTCATTCAAGTGGAAATAATCATAAAAGCTAGGGCAAAGATAATTAAGGCTTTCTTCATTTATGCTCCACACAATAGAGAGGATAGACTCCAGGTTTACAATGATTTGAATACTAGGTTTGATAACTCCCTAACTCTGATTGGTGGGGACTTTAATGTCATAAGGTCTATGGATGAATACTCAGGCCCTAGCTCTCCAAATTTGAACTCTATTACTGATTTTGATTCCTTTAATAATGAAGTTTAAATATCAGATTTAAATACGGTAGGAAACCACTTAACATGGAGCAATCACAGAGCTGTAAACCCAACCTCCAAGAGATTAGATAGGGTAATGGGAAATAACGGTTTTTTCAACTTATTTAACCACTCCTCTGTCCAAATCCTAAGTAGAACATCATTGGATCACTCCCCCATGTTACTGGACATTTCAAATTCGGACATCACATCCCCTAAACCCTTCAAGTTTCAGGAAATGTGGTTTAACATAAATGAATTTATGGACCTGATTGCCACCAGCTGGTCCCAACCTATCCTAGAACAGGGTCTAGTTGGTTTCTCTTCAAAACTTAAAAGACTTAAAAATGAAATAAAAACATGGAACAAAATGGTCTTTGGTAATGTACAGGATAACATAACAAGATCAGAAACAGAAGTTGCTAACTTGGAGTCCCTTTTTGACATATCACACTCAGCTACTGACAGAACTAACTTGAACAAGGCTAAGGCAGTTTTAACTAGGCATCTGGTTGAACAAAACATTTTCCTAACACAAAAGACTGGAATGAAGTGGCTTAAAGACGGGGATTTAAATTCTAAATACTTTCATAAGTCTATCACTGAAAACCATGCAAGACTAGCAATCATGAAAATACAAGATCAGGATGGTAACTGGTTGAACTCTCAGTCTCTAATAGGGGAGGCAGCAGTTAATTTTTTCAAAACACTTCTATCCGATGGAAATGATGATCCATCTGGCCAATGCATGTCATTCCTAATGAAGGAAATCCATCCTTCTATCTCTGACCATGATAACATCCAATTGCTAAAACCTATAACCTTGGATGAAATCAAATCAGCTGTCTTTGAATTATCCCCCTCTTCAGCCCCTGGCCCAGATGGCTTCCCAGGGCTCTTTTACAGAAAGGCTTGGGAGATAATTAAGAATGATTTTTTAACTGCAATGCTGGAATACCAAGCTGGTATTCCCATCCCAAAATCAGTTGCAAGCACACTGATTGCATTAATACCAAAAACAAAAACCCCTAAAGACTTTAGTGAATTTAGACCCATAAGTCTCTCCAATTTCATTAATAAACTGATGTCTAAAATCACGGTAGAAAGAATTAAACCATTCATGAGCTCCCTAATCTCAGAGGAACAGTCAGCATTTTTAAAGGGTAGGGATATTGTGGATAATATTCTTATGATGAAGGAGGCAGTCAAGATGCTTGATAAGAAAAATGAATCCTTAAATCTAATTCTTAAATTAGACATGATGAAGGCTTTTGACCGTGTTTCATGGTCAACCATCAAAACTCTTCTACTGCATCTCATATTATAAAAATCATAATGAACAACATAAATTCAACATGGTTTTCTATTCTGATAAATGGTTCACCTTGTGGTTTCTTTGAACCTACTAGAGGTTTAAAACAAGGTGATCCACTATCACCCTTCCTCTTTAACATCTTGACAGAACTTCTAACTAGAAACCTTAGGATTCAATTCTTAAATGGGAACATTAAACAATTCAAAACTCCAGGATTAGCAAACACAATAAACCAGCTATCCTTCGCTGATGACACTGTGGTGTTCCTAAAGGGGACAAAAAAATCCCTACAAAACATAATGATCTTTCTGGAAATTTATCAAAAAGCCACAGGACAGAAAATAAACTTTCAGAAAAGTGCATACTACTCAGGGAAGCTAAGTGGTAATAAGAAGAAAGAGATTAAAGACTTAACCAACATGACCCAAGGAACATTACCATTCTCTTACTTAGGTGTCACGGTCTTCAAAGGAAGAAAACTAAATCTGCACTTCAAAACATTAACAGACTCAGTTAACAGCAAAATATCTAACTGGAAAAACCAATGGTTGATAGGAGGGGGTAAAATAATCTTGATAAATCATGTTTTAACATCTATACCTCAACACACATGGGCTGTCACTGCACCAACTAAGCACACAATCCACAAGCTTAAATCCATCTTCAGTAATTTCTTATGGGGTAAAAAAGAACATAGACTAAATAAGCACTGGATATCTTGGAATAGAATTTCATATCCACAGAAAGAACAAGGTCTAGGTATAAGGCATATTCAATCAATAATTAATTCATTCTCAAATAAAATCTGGTGGAAACTTCAAATAGGACAGTCAAATTGGTCTAAATTTATGTGGTCATTACCCCCCCATGCTAGAAAATCAGAAACCTGGACTAGGTACAGAAAAGTAAATAGCAGGGCAGAGGCAAATTCCCAGCTGATCATAGGTAAAGGATCTTCTAATTTTTGGATAGCTAATTGGCTAGGCTCAAGACCTCTCATTAACCAGGTGGAAGCCCAGGTACAAGTTCCTTTTCCATTTCTTACAGTAGCTGATTTTCAGCTAAACAAAGGTATTTATATCCCTCAACTCTCATATTTATTTAACTCTCCCATAAACCTGGAGTTGTTGAAGTACATGCCTCTCAAAGAACAGCAGGATTATATTATTTGGAAACTTGATACTTATGGTTCTTTTACTATTAAATCAGCTTATCAAGTTTTCAAGCCCATCAAACCTGAACTGAAAATTTTCACAAACGTTTGGAATCAGGTTTTGCCAAAAAAAGTCAGTTTCTTTATGTGGAAAATGCTATTGTGTGCGTTACCTTTTGCTGATATCCTCATGAAAACTGGTCTTTACTTACCTTCCAAATGTACAGCTTGTGAAAACATAGATTCTCTTTCTTATTACTTCAACTCATGTGCCTCAGCTATGTTTCTTTGGAAAAAATTTCATGAAGCACTGAATTTGCTAGCTAGATCTTTTAATAATATCTGGGAAAGAGTGGAATACTACTGGTCTTTAAAACCTGCTTCACCAGATCACTCCTCCATAATTATTGTTCTTCCTTGTTTAATATGTTGAGAACTATGGAATACTAGAAACAAAATGATTCATCATAACATGAGAAGCTGTGTTCATGCTCAATGAAAAAACATTTCTAATCTGTGCTTTATGACCTTCTCAGTTCATCCTAAAGCTAGATGCCATACACATTGTAGCCTGGTATCCAAGGGATTAGTTCCTCCCTATAAAAGGAAAAGGATAAGAATACTGAACCTAATAAAATTGGAACCTCCAGATATTGGACTAAAAGTTAACTGTGATGCAGCCTTAGAAGGGAATAATCTAGGGTTAGGATGTGTTCTTAGGGATACTAATAAAAGGGTCTTACATGCTGAATCAAGCTATATGGAAATAGATAACACCCTTCTAATGCCTCATCTAATAGTTCTAAAGGCTGAAATTTTGGCTATCTTCACAGGATTGGAATCTGCAAAGGCAAGGACTGATCATGTTCACATCCAATCGGATTGTGCTGCGGCGATACAAATCTTCCATGGTCAGATCTGTCCGTGGCCTCTGTTACAGCTTCAGGACCGGATCAAAATAGCTACCTTAACGTTTCAAACGGCCATCTTCAGCCACATTCACAGAGAAGGAAACCAAACACCTGACTTCCTGGCAAAACTTGCAATTAGAAGAGGATACACCACTCAGTTCGTCGAGATTCAAACATCACAAAGGTTCTTGTTTCTCAACCGCAGGGAAACCTTATTCCCTCAATTCAGATGGAAACAATACTACACTAGCTAGGCGATTCATTGTATACTCCTTGGACTGAAATCTCTTGATTGTCTGGCCTTCATAAGCTTCACACAGGGGTGGAGAGCTTATAGAAGGAAACACTGTCAAGAGATTTCATTCAATTATCAGGAGCTTCACGTATTGACATAGGAACTTGATTCACCTGTTTTGTAAATTAAACTTTTGGGCTATTTCAAAGGGTGTGAGATCCCTTAATACAAAAACCCCCGCTCACTGATGATGAGTGTTTTGAGTTAAAAAAAAAGAATCCATCCAAGAGACATATACATAAATGCATAAATACAATACATACAATACACAATCAATTAAAATACATCAATACAATATGTACAATACAATTATTTAAAAATGTACATATATTTCTTAAAATACAGTACTCGTGGCACATATATTTCTTAAAAGTGTAATTTAAAGTGAACAACGATGAATCAATAGAATGAAGAAAATACAAAGGGGCACGTCTCTAATACGTGCAGACAATCTGCATGGCCTAGAGTTGTCAATCTCTAACCCGAATTTGTAACTCGATTCGGACCAATTCAAACGAACTCAATCTGAACCTGATAGTGACACACAAAATATTAACCCAAACCTGAACCCAACCTGAATCGAACTCAATCAGAAACTCAATTCTGACTTGATAATCTGGGCCCAAACCTGAACCCGAACCCGACTCGACCTGAACTCAACCTAAAACCCGATTCTGACCTGATAATTTGGACACAGACCCAAACCCGACATGACCCGAACCCGGTAAAGCATTTTTTATTTTTAAAAAACTAAATGCAGTTCTAGCACCTTTATATCATAACCTATACTGTGGCTAGCTATTTTCCCACCACAATTTTATCCGTCAAAATTACTATGCTGGTCATAGGCACCGATATTAGCACTGGTATATATCATTCAGCCAAAACCGGTGCTGAAAATTATTAAATTCAAACATTTTTCCCTCCAAAGGCACTGGTATCTAGCCCCAGTATTCAATGAATAGGTGCTGGATTTATTCATAGGCACCAATTTTTGGTTCATTTGCCAGATTGTTGGTTCCTATGAAATTCCTAGCACTACCATTGTTCTTCCAGCACTGACATATTGGTGCCTATGTTCATATTTTCTAGTAGTGTAATCCAACCCGACCTTACCCAAGGAACATTACAGACCCTCTAGAATCTGACTTGACATTTACCTTACCCGGCCTGACAAACAGACTTTGACATTTTTTTAACCCGGACACGTTTCAATCCGACCATACCCGACATGACAAACAGACTTCAACCCATTTCAACCTAAACCCGTTTTGATCCAACCTGGCCCGACAAATAGATTTTGACCTGTTTCAACCTGAACTCGTTTCGACGCGATCCGAACCGACTCGACAAGCAGATTTCGATCCTATTCAACTTGACCCGTTTCAACCCAAGTCCATTTGATCTGAACCCAAATCCAACTCGAATAACTAAATTGACAGCTCTAGCAGGGCCTAAGAGTTGTTATTGACTTCACATGCTCCCTCAGTTCCCACCCTTTCTACATAGTTTTTAGTCAAATTTCTCAAGGCATATTTGAACATAAATTTCAATTAATATACAAACACTCGTATCATCGTGTGATAGATTGTTAGATTCTCTACATCATGTATTTTCTCTGATAAAGTTATCAGTGGTAAAACATGCCTTGAGAAAATTGATAAAAAATGTGAAGAAAATGAGAGGGAATAAAAGATATATGTGGTTGATATATGTACAAAAAATAAACTTAATGTGGAACCAATTCAATTATATATTGTATGCACCATACCAGTTACTCCATTTGTCATATTTCAATTTGCACACTTTAACTTTCAGTAGTTGTAATGAAAAATGTTTGATCCTTAATATTTTTCATTAAGGATAATTAAAAGTTCTGAAATTTTGATATATGTTATAACAAATAACGATGTATTAAACAATAGTATTTACACTTATATACCAATTTAATTTTAGGGTCAAGGTTAGGAATTGCTGACTAAATGAATAGTTAAATTGGATTTTGAACTAGGACATAGGGAGTATTTGTCTTCATCATTTAATATAGTGCTACTCACTCTGTCTCATTTCAAGTTGCAATTTAACTATTCATTTAGTCAAAACTTTTTAACTTTAATCCTATTGGTTTATAAGTTAAGAATTATTGTATGTATCTTGTTAGATTTATTAGAATACGTATTTTTAGAATATCAACTTTTCATTTGCCGTCGTAGCATCCCTCCCAAAAAACTTTATCTTTCTCTTCAATATTCTTTTTTCCATCTTCCAGTCATGGGAAGATGAGGGAAACAACAGTTTATTTTAATTCATGTTTTTATTATTGAATAAGTGTGAGATTTATCTCCACAGATTAGTTTTGTTCCTCTACCTGATCAATTAGATCGTTGTGTTCATGATAATAACTCGATTTAGTTGTTCACATTGAAGTTTTTTTCTCAATCTGCTTGCACCAATTGTGTGTTCGCAATTTCGACTGTTGTTTTATTTTTTGGTCTCCATTTATTTAGGTTTGTCGAATATGTGTTTTTCAAGGTGTTTACAATTCGAACAACATAGATTGTGGTTGGATCAAGTGGTGTTACAATTATAGAATATCTCTGTTTGGCGCAGTGATATTGATGCGTGAAACGCTCCTCTTTGCCAAGTGATCATGATTTTCGCGGGAAGTAAGTTAATATCCCTGAGCGCGATGTTACTTTTTTATTGGATCTCTTATCTGTAATTGCACAAATGATCAGTTTGGTTGACATGTAATTTAAATATCCTTGCAATATCATAGTTATTGCTAGAGGCTAGTTAAGTTGGATGTCAATTCTACTAATTGTAATCGCCGCTGGGGGTATTCACAGCATCTTTGAAAGATATTGATGACAAAAAAAATCTACTTTTCATAAGTTGTAATTATCCTTAATAAAAGTTAACATCAAATATTTTTTAAGTTAATACGAAGTCAAATTATGCAGTTTAAAATGAGAAAAAAAGAGTAACTAACCTTTCTTATTACATGATGTTACCCTTTTGAATTATATTCTTACAAATACTTTGGTGAGATGATTTCAATTAATCTTTTGGGGATACAGAGAGTTTAGATATAATCATTTAAAGATGGAAAATGACATAAAGTATTTTTTGTAACTTTTAAAATTTTACTTACTCTTTCGTCTCACCATACGCTAAAACGGTCTCATACAACTTTTTCTCTTATATTTTCTATTATCATTTTTTGCCTTCCAAACAAAATTTTGGTAGGTAACATTTTATAACTGATGTTTCTTTTTTCAAATACTCCCTCTGTTTCTCTAATAGTGACACATCATTTTTATTGTAGAATTTAGGAGATGCCAAATGAGTGGATGAAATTGAATTAAAAGAAAAAAAAAGTATAATAAGTGAATATAATAATTTTAAATTTACTATACATATAAAGTGTTAATATAAAAGAAATATCTCAAATTATAATATGTACATACGGAGGGGAGTAGAATATTTAGTTTGATCATATAGATAAACATGGCTGGAAAGACAGGGATTTAAAATTGACGAATCTGCTGGAAAAGGCTGTCATGACTACAACATAGAGTTAACTTCTATTATGGATCTGACATAGAGTTGACTCCTTTTGTGAATCTGTGACAGCTGAACATACAGCATGACTTTCTAATGTTACTCTTGTGTTGATCGAGGTTGAAGATAGAACTGATTGCAACTACTGAATGCGTTAGAATAAAATAGAATTCTAATTAGATTATAATTTATTATAATTATAATTCTTTTCTTATTACATCTCTATTGTACTTTATATATTTAGTCATTAATAATATAATACTTTACGGTAAATATTCTATCATAGTATCAGACCAAGATATGATTCTGTCCTAAACCTAAATTTTTATTTTTTACCGCTTTCCCCTCTTTTATTTCCGGCAATAGAACCACCACCGGTTCCGGCAACTTTTGGTCAAAATTTGGCCAACTTCTGACAGCTTCCGACAGTATTTTCGTCCACTAATTCGGTGTACTCCAGTGGTTTTTCATCTTCTCCGGCGGCATTTTCTCTCCGGCAACATCGAAGCACATTTATTACAGCAATTTCTTTTTCCGCGGACCTCGACAGCAATTTCTCCAACGAGTTTCAAACCGCCGGCCAATCTTTCTTCTCTCCGGCGTCCAATCCATCTTCTTCGCAGTCCGATTCTTCGACCGGTGCCAATAGACCGGTGTCAACAGGCTCTCCTTTCCGTCCAATGCACCTGTCCAGCATGTGAGATTCACGCGCTTCGTGAAGGAGGAGCTTCGGTGCGTGGAAGCCACGCGCGTACACGCGACTCGCCAGCAAGGATGTTTCTTGCATCCTCCAATTTCTCACGAGTTGAAGCTCTTTCTCGCGAGTTGACGCTCTCTCTCGCGATTTGAAGCTGCTTCTCGCGAGTTGCTCAAATTCTCTTCAGCACCCAGTCAATTTTTGTGCAATTCGATCTGTTGTGCAATTTTTGGTCTTTCGCTATGGTTTATTTGGGCCCTATATCTCGGGAAGATTGCTCCACTAATTGGATTGCAGACAAGGTTTTGTTTCAGGCCACCTTGAATGGTCCAAACCGTCATTCTTCATTGAACTAGTGGATCGTTGATTCAGGTGCTACATCTCATTTCACTGCTCGCACTGGTCATCTTGATAAGGTACAATGTTATCGTGGTTCTGATTATATTCTTGTTGGAAATGGTGATCATTATCTATTTATCACACCGGCCAGTGTTATTTCTCTGGTTTCTCTGTTAATGATGTCCTTGTGGTCTCTAAGATTACTAGAAGTTTATTGTCCATTAGTAAGCCTACTCGTGATTTACCTGTACGTGTTATATTTGATGTCAACGCATTTTCCATTAAGCACAAGCATACAGGGAAGATGGTAAAGGTCGTCATAGTTCAAGTCTTTATTTTCTTGAGATTGGTGATTCCAACTTTTTAAGCGAATTACGCTCTGAAAAGCTTCATGCTTCTTTTGAGCATTGACACTCTCGCCTCGGTCATGTGTCTCATGATACTGTTCAGTTGTTAAGTCTACATGGCCATATTACTATCACTTCCGCTATGGCGACATCTGTTTGTTGCTCTCCTTGTCAGATGGCCAAGAGTAGCTATTTACCTTTTTCCACTAGTGACAAGCGCGCTACTGGTTTGTTGGTTATCAAGTGACTAATAATAAGATCTTGAATAACTTGCTATTTGACAGTAAATAAAGTTAAACTTTGATCTCATATTTAAATAGATATAAGAAAGTCTTAGAAAATGCGGCATGTCCATAAACTTATGGACAATCCACTGTATTTTTTACCTTAAATATTATAATTTTTTAATAAATTTAAATATTGTATTTTAAAAGTTCAAATAAGTAATAATTATTATTTGATTGTGAAAATATAAAAATATAAAATATAAAAGAATATTTATAAATTTAGTACTCCCTTCGTCCCAACTGAAATTGCACTGCAATCGTTAGTACAGTGTTCAAGAAACATGTTTGACCGTTAATATATTTACCTACATAACGAAAAATAAAAAGTTGATATTTAGAAACTACTTGTTACAAAGAATTGTTACCAAGAGTTAGATTAATGAATTAGATGCCTCTTGATCTACACTTGAACTCTTTATAAACAGAGGGAGAGTTAGAGTTCTTAGATGTGAGTTTTGTAGGCATCTGTTCTGGTCTTAAAACCGCCCCTTTTTTATTTGTAATCTGAGTTGGGTCGTTCTGCGTGATGTAATGTCTGACATCTGTAATCTGCCTGACTCATTTGGGCAATAAGATTAATCTATTTTTGTTCATGGAGTTAACAAACATGTTAAGTGAACCACGTTAAATTTGTGTTGTGCTTTCTTGATTTCTTTTCTATTATCTTGAGTTGCGCAATGGGATTAATTTTCCCAACAAGTGGTATCAGAGTTGTGATTGTGTGAGCTTCCGTTTCAAGATGAAGAGAAGAAAAAAACTATCTGAACTTGGGTGATCTCCTAATGAGTCTGGAGAAAGTCTGTTTCTATCGCCTCTTTTTGAATTCAAAATTCTGTTATGTTAACAGTTTTTTCCTGGTTGAGCTTATTGCAATTATGTTCTATTAAATCCTTTTCTGATTGGATTTATTCTAATTGGTTGTATCGAGTACCTTTGGGTACATCTTTCTGCACTTCTCCCCATGTATCTGGTACATTTGTCATCATAACTATGCATCTGGCACATTTTGCATAACTATTGAGCATTTGGTACATCTGGCACAACTGTTGAGCATCTGCTACATCCGGCACAATTGTTGGCCATCTGGTACATCTAGCACAACCGTTATGCATCTAGTACATCTGGCACAATCAATGTGCACAGAATATGGGATATCCATCTATTAGCATGTGACTCTTCATTGAGAGAGTTCCAATGGCACATGAATCGTATGATTCTGAGGCCGGGTGCAAAAGTTGTGCTCAAAGCCGTATCGGACCTTTGCGGCGATCCATTGCTTCTTCTATCTTCGCCGCCATTTGCCCTGCATCAATAAGTTGCCTTATAAATCGTTTATATTTTGTTAAAACATGCATATGTTAGTTTACAACTAGTATTTCTTATAGTATACAGAAAAGAGGTTACATAATTTAGTAATTATTTTTAGAATTTTTATATGAATTGCATTTAATACCTTACTACGTGTACTAATTACATTAAAACCTTTATTTATTTTGAAAGACAAGATCAATTTTTCTTGATTTCAATTGAAGAGATGCCACTAAAAATTTTGTCGGTATGAAAGCAACACATGTGAAAGCAATGCATATATACTTTGTATAAAAATCATGCAAATGTTGTCAATTTCATACACAAGAGGGACTCTCCTCTCAACACTTGAACAAAGGGCAAGATACATGATAAATACTACAAGTGATTGTGACCGAAAGTTTACATTAGGGAATTTACAATTACAAAAATATTCTTATCTAGATTAACTAACAATCTCTAATACAATTAATAAGTTATTAATCTTTAATGGCGAATCATTTGGAATTCCTCGAGTTCAGTATCATATTCATCAAAATCCTACTCGTGCTGGAACGTTTTGTGGAGTCCAATGTTCAGTATTTTCTTATTCCTTAAAGTTAAAACCACTTAAAGTTTTGATCCAACTCCTGCAAAAGGTCGTACACACTTGATACTAAATAGTTGCAATATATAAGCATGTCACTAAATTTTAGTGACGTTTAAACGTGTAGTAAACACTGTGACACTTGTTTATATGTCACAAAATATACATCACTACTAAACTTTTTTTTTTATAGTGCTCTATAAATATATAAATAGATATTTTGATCATATATATAGGTGAACATCTCCGAAAAGAAGGGATACTAGTTGACTAATCTGCAGGCAAATGATGTGACGAATACAATTAGTAAGGTGATGTATACAAATGATATTTTAAAATATCTTAATAATAATGAATCATATTATATTAGTATAATACGTTGCTGTCATAGATATAAAATGAGCACAAAGACTTTTTAGGCATTCTAAACTTTAGATCGGGGATTATCATGTAATTTAAAAAAAATTATTTGAGATGGAGTATTTATAAAATATGCTGATAAATTAAGGGACCTATTGTGTAATTATCAAAATACTATATATATCACAAAAATATTAGCATTTTCATTTTTCTTTCCTCCTCCTCCTCCGATTGGAAACCGCCTCTAGCCGACGGTTACCACCGGATTCTGTCGGATTTCTGCCGGTCTCCACCGCCTCCGTCAGCTTCTGGCCAGAATCCGATCGGAATCCTTGACTCTGCTGGTATCTCGCTCTAATGGCACCACAAAATTCTAGGCTTTGAGATCACGAAACCTTAGAGTTTATTGATCCGCTACCGCACTTCGGCGTTTGTATGACGATCGACGTTGGTGCTCTGATATCCTACATCGATCGACGACGATCGACGTTCGTGCTCTGATGGACGCCAGAAGGCATTTGTGTGACGGAGAAGGCAGCAGTTACTAGTGGATCTTTGCGACGGAGGAGCGATGTCGGAGCACAGCGGCGGAGCTCAGCGAAGGTGCGCAGGAGTGGAAGAGGAGCGTGGAAGAGTGGAATAAGAGCGCAACGGAATACATCAATGGCGCTGCATAATGGAAGATGAAGGAGGCACTGACGGAATCGCGCTGAAGAAGAAGACGCGTGTGATGGACACGTCAAAAAGAAGATGTTTATGTTGTTGAGGTACTGTAGTTTTTTTTGTTGAGGTTTGTATCTTTTTCTCTCTCATGTTGATGTTTTTCATTATTCTAGTGCGGTATAGTTGATATGAGTTGATGTTTTGTAGTTTATTTGGGTGATATGGATTGGTATTTGTATTTTTTATTTTTTATTTTCTCATGCTGATATTTTTCATTTTCCGACTGAGGTTTTGGTAATAGGAGTTGATGTTTGTAGTGTCTTTTTTCTTCTGTTGATGTTTTCATTTTCCGGATGAGGTTCATGTGTTTAGAGTTGGGGTTTGTAACTTTTGGGTGATCTAGGTTGAAATTTGTAGTTTTTTAATAAAAAAATGTTGATGTTTTATGATTTTTAGAGTTAATAATTTATACTTTTGAGGTAGCGTAGCTCTTTTTTTGTTGATGATTTTAGTTTTTTCCTCTCATGTGAATGTTTTTCATTTTTCGGGTGAGTTTTAGTTAATGAGAGTTCATGTTTTGTAGTTTTTTTTGGAGTTAAATGGGTTGATATTTTTAGTTTTCTTCCTTTCATGTTGATGTTTTTCATTTTCTATGTGAGTTTTAAATCATATGGGATGATGTTTGTAGTTTTTTTGGTGACATGGTTGATGTTTTGTAGTTCTTTTTCCGTATGTTGACGTTTTTCATTTTTCGGGTGAAGTTTAGGTAATAGGAATTGATGTTTTTAGCTTTTGAGTGATATAGGTTGATGTTTGTAGTTTTTTTTAAAAAAAAATTGATAATTTAAGCTTTGTTGATGTTTTTATGATTTTCAGTTGATTTTTTGTTAGTTGTAGTCGATTATTTTTCAATATTTTGTTGATTTTTATTTGAGTTTTTATATATTTTTTGCTGCAGTTTTTTAGATGATATTTTATGATTTTCGTTGATGTTGTGCTATTTTTTATTGATGTTTATTATTTTCAATTCGATAATCATATTAATATTTTTCATTTCAAAAACATTTTAAAAATATATTTTGATTTTGTTTTGCACATTGCAGATGGTGGGAAAATAATGGGATTAAATTGGACAAAAAATCCCCCGAAAAAATATTAGTGATAAGTTCATGTAAAATAATTAGAGATAGGTCTTTGGAGCTAGAATATTGTAAGAAATTCATAAAGGCCCCTATCTAAAGTTTAGCCTGGCTTACAGGAGACCATCTCTAAAATGTGTGTGTGATTTTTATTTAATAAACATATTTAATAAAATTATATAACATAGTTGACTTTCTAATCATTTCTTGGTAAACTTTTATAAAAGCTTATGTTTATTCACAAGTTTAAGAAGAGGTCATTAAATGCGGTTTTATCATACTAGACAGGACATATTTCAAATGGCTTCTCTGGCTCTACATTTAATCGTGCAACGATTAAAGTCGATTTAAAATAACTTTAATTGGACCCGAATTAGGTTCTGAATTCGTAAGCTGTATTAGGGTCTTAAAAAAAGCTGGAAATCAATATCAATTTCCGGTAGTCTTCAAGTGAATCACAACAAATACATAAAGGGTATTTTTTAGGCCCATCAAATGGGTCGGGTAACCCGTTGGATAACCGTTACCCATATGCTATTTTCACTTATTGGATAAGACTTATTGGCTAATGACCCATTGGGTTAATGGATAAAATTGGGTTGTAGTTATTGGGTTTAGTTTGGTTGGAAAATGGATTATCCGTTGGATAATTTTGAGTTGGTCGAGTTGGGTTGGGTAACGGACCCGTGGATAATTTCATATCATAAGATAACATAGTTTTCACAAGTTTGATTACAAATGATTTAATTTTTTCCTAACACATATAATCATTTTAGAAACAATCAAATTCTCGATTAATCATATTTATCGATTTCGGTTCATGTCTTAATCAATTTTAATTTGAACCAATTAAAAATTGATAAATGATCTTGACGAAAGAAGTAGTAGTATTTTAGACTTTTACTAAATTTGAAAAATCTCCTCCATGAAATATTAAGATTTTTAAAAATATTTTCTTTTATTGAACATAAGAAAATAATAAATGAAATCCCCACAATTAGCCACTCGAATAAATATTTTCTCTTTTGTAGTTATGTACACGATTCAGCCTATATAAAAAAATGATTAGAGTTAATCGTAATTTTTCACTCCAAGTAAAATGTTACGTGACTTATTCATTTAAAGTTTAAATGGTTGAAAACACCAATTATCCATTAAGTATATACTGAATTATCTATTGGGTATATACTAATTATCCATTGGGTCTATACTAATTATCCATTGGGTCGAACTAAATGACTCATTGGGTATAGGTCATTTATTTGGGTGAAACGTGAATTACCCATCAAGTCCGTGTTCTTTCTCAATTCTCAGTTCTCACTTCCCAGTCTGCGTTTTGTTTCATCAGTTCGCGTTTTGTTCATCAATCGGTATGCGGTTTGTTCATCAATCGGTCTGCGTTTTGTTCATCAATCGGTCTGCGTTTTGTTCATATTCGAGTTCATAATATTATATTATGCAATATAATATTATGTACATTAAATTATATTATAATTAATAAAAATAAAAAATATATAATATGTTGGCTTTGTAAACTCGACGAAACTAACGAACAATATTACTTGGGATCGAGCTCGAGCTCAAATACTGTACGAACTCGAATAATGTACGAGATTGAGCTCGAATACTGTACAAACTTTAATACTGTACGAGATTGAACTCGAATACTGTACGAACTTGAATACTGTACGAGATTGAGCTCGAATATTGTACGAGATTGAAATCGAATATTGTACGAACTCGAATACTGTACGAGATTGAGCTCGAATACTGTACGAGATTGAACTCGAATACTGTACGAACTCGAATACTGTACGAGATTGAGCTCGAATATTGTACGAACTCGAATGTTGTACGAGATTGAACTCGAATATTGTACGGACTCGAATATTGTATGAGATTGAGCTCGAATATTGTACGAACTCGAATACTGTACGAGATTGAACTCGAATATTGTATGAACTCGAATACTGTACGAGATTGAGCTCGAATACTGTACGAGATTGAGCTCGAATACTGTACGAGATTGAACTCGAATATTGTATGAACTCGAATACTGTACGAGATTGAGCTCGAATACTGTACGAGATTGAACTTGAATATTGTACAAACTCAAATGCTGTACGAGATTTAGTGCGAATTTTGTACAAACTCGAATACTGTACGAGATTGAGTGCGAATTTTGTACGAACTCGAATACTGTACGAGATTGAATTCGAATACTGTACGAGCTCGAATACTGTATGAACTCGAATATTGTTCGAGATTAAACTCGAATAATTTGTGAATTATAATTTGTGAATTATAGTGAATATTTATGTTAAATATTACACATGCATTTAATTGGGTAATTTTGGATATTTATTGGGTATTTGTTATGTTCCTATTGAGTTAATATAATATGGGACCCATTGGGATCAAAATTTCCCATTAACATAATTATTCCCATCCCAAATCCTAAAAAATAATGATCATTTAATACCTGATCCTATTGGATAATGATAACTTGTAACCCAAATTGATAGAAAATGTTTAATGATAACTTATTGGGTTAATTATATAATGATTTATTGGATAATATATTTTAACCCATTGGGTCATATGAATATCTCATGGGTTATCCATTTAATGACCCAACTCATTTATGACCCAACTCATTATGACTCATTTAATAAACAGGTTAATAGGATAATGACCCATTGGATAGTGATCCATTGGGTTTGGATAATGAGTTTATCCAATTAACCCATTTGATGGGCCTAGTATTTTTACAGCAAATACAGAACTAGCAGTCTTCAACAAATACAATAAATATAGCCTCCAACATTAACTTTCTAACAATCCCTACTAAAAACTTTAAATATACAATAATCTTCAACAATTGGAATGCCATAGACAATTTGGACGCCACAGCATTCTCATGTCACAGACGACATCAATTAGGATTCACGATGGTTACAAAGTTGAGGAAAGGATGGATCGATCAGACATGGACGGGGGAGCAGCGAGTGGTGGTGAAGGGGCAGCGGCGAGTGGTGGTGAAGAGGGGGTAGCGGAGTAAATGGAGAAGAAGAGAAATACTAAAGAAGGAGAAATAGTACTAGTCGACTATTGTCTTAGGAAAAAAACACTAAAAAAGGAATTAAGAAACCCTAAACTATATGCAAGAGACCTTTGATTTCATTGTTTGAAATCGAATTGAATCACAATGGATCAATTTGCCTCTTCTTTCATTTTGTGAGATTCTACATACGTATACTCTTACTTTGAAATTTGTGGTGAACCTTTTTTTACTTGAAAGAAAGTAAGTGGCGATCCTCAATCATTATATTTAGAGTTCGTCTCCTACGAGACTGTCTCATTGTGAGACCTGAGTTAATTACAAATAAGTTGTGCTCTCCCCTCTTTAATAATTTAAAAAGTATTGATGATTGAATCAATTTCACTTTCAACTACTTCAAATGGAGTAGTACGTTGTGTATCATCTTCAACAATTTTATCCTTCTTTTGAGGTGTGAAGTAATTATAAGTGATTTATTTTCTCTTTGACATATTTCGAGAATAGACCTAATCAAGGAACAATTATGAAGTCAAATTTAAAGTTTATATTTTTTTGAAAATTATGTCACGTCTATTTATACTATTTTGGTATTAAGAAATTAACCAAATCTTAATTGAAATCATTTTAACGAAATAACATTTGTATGTAACGTATTGCATATAACTTGTATTTGGAACCAAAATTAATTTTTACCTTTAATACTATACTACTGCGTACAAGTTGTACAATTTGGATTAGGAAACTTTCTTTCTCTAGTTAATCCTATACGGAGTACTTGTAATTGCCTAATTGGAATGACATTTAATTAATAATAGAGTGTGTCTCCTGACTAGCGGCATGTTCATAAGTTTATGGACATACTTCTTATTTCTTACCTTATATACTGCATTTGTTAAATTACATAAAAAATTTAGATTTTTTGATTTTTTAATATCATATTTTTATATTTTCACCTTCAAATACATATTATTACTTGTTTTAACTTATAAAATACAATATTTAAATTTTATTAAAAAAATAATATTTATGGTAAAAGCCCTTGTGGACTGTCTATAAGCTTATGAAAATGCCGACTCTCCTTAGACATTCTCTTAATTTTCAACTTTCCTTAGACTTTCTCTTAATATTATACAAGTATGACTTGGATTACGTAAAAACTAAAACCTTGTGTATAGTTATATAAAAATAAAATATAACTTGGATAAATATTAAAGATAGTTTTAGATAAAAAGGAATTTTATTTCTTGTTGGAATTTAAACTTTTTTTAAAACAATATTTTTTTTCTTCCATAGACTTTATATCTTGCGGTTAGTAATTATTTTGAGGGGACCACAGCCTTTTTTTACCATACACAAACACAAGAAAAATAGAAAATACTAATGGTAAAAAAAAGTTGACCGGGACCTGGCACCCCCTGGTCCCTCCAATGTTCCGTCACTGGATGAGGGTTTTGAAACATGATCTATGATGACTGGGAGATCAAATGCTGCTTTGATCATCTCCTCGAACTCTGATAATCGTGCGGTTTTGTGATCATCGGGGTTTTGTCTTAGCTCATCGGTTGAAGCTCCATCACAGTTGAAAAATGTTGTTTCGTAGCCTACTGTCGCAAAAATTGCGTGGAAGAAACATACAGAACTGGTGAAGCTCTTTGCATATCGTAGGCTCGAAAACAAGGCATTCCATGTCTCTTCCAGTTCAGTCTGTCATTTTTCACGAAATGCAAAGAAATTAGCCAATGTGAAAAATAACAATGTAATCAACAATGACATGGTAATCTAAAACCCTAATCCAGGTGAATTCACTTTTAAAGACAGAATGATCCTTAAACAGTGCAATAACGCAGCTTCATGAACAAAATGCCATAAGTTATCGCCATAACATCATCAGACTAAACACGTCGAATGAAAAGACAAAACTCGAAAACCGATTAGTGATCAGTGATTGGACTAACGTTACAATGGCCATCCACGAAAACTAAATGAGGTCGATTAGGCAATCCAGTAACTTGCGAAGCCACGTACGCGCTATAATAATCAGTGAAAGTGTGGAAGAAGTTTGCATACTCAAAATACGTAACCAGAAGCATCGGCTCCTCAATCCACTGACATAAAACAACTTTTTTTTTTAAAATAAACCATCCATAGATGGGGGGCCTTCCCAAGCCGTAATAAACAAAATGAAAGAAGCCAAGGCTAAGTTACTGTACAGACTGAGCATATTGCTCTTGAAGCAACCATAAATTGCTTCCAAAAGAATGAGCTAGAGTATATGAGATGCTAAAGGATGAGCTCTCGAACTTCTTAGTGAATCGAAAAAACGAGACACAAGTCAGTCAGAGAGAAGATAAACATGAGCATATCATCTAATTTTGGAACAAAGACTAAACACGAGCAGTTGAACATGGAAAAAAACTTTGGCCTCAGAGTTGGGAGCTTTCGTAATGCCCTAATCCAATGTGACTCCACTGATCAGGAATGATCATTGCTAGCTCCACCAAAAAACTTGTGTGTTCAAAGGTTTTGCTAGTCTTCAAAACTGTGCTTAATACTCTTGGTCTTGGAGATTTGTGTGATGAGCCATCGTATTCCGTTCAGGTGAGCTTGAGATGAAGGAGGATGATCCACCCATTGTGAGTTGAGTCCCAAGTAATCCCCAGTAGCAGTAGTAACACCAGACCCCTCCTCAAACCTGCAACCAAAAGATTGAAAATTTAGTAGCATCCGAACTAGTTTAAGATATCCGTAAAGAAGGAATACCAATTTGGTCCAGACTAATAAGCCCCTGGACCGGATTAGGAAGCTCCGAGAATCTATGGAAGGAAACATGATCCTTAGATTGCAAACATTCCTTAGACAAGGTGTGAGCCACCAAATTAGCCTGCCTGAAGATGTGAGCTAGATTAAATAGACTCATGGATTGATTGATATCATCCGATAGAGTATATAGTTGCCAGTGAGCTTTTAATGGATCCTTGGAAAAATTAACTGCATTCAGGCAATCCGATTCAAGAAAAATAGGAGATGGTAAGACAGTAGCATGTTTAATTGCGAACTGAATTGCCTTTAATTCAGCTTCAAGAGGGGAATATGCATAGGTATATAGAGTATGTGCCCCCCTGAAACCACCCCTACAATCTCTAATAATCAAACCAATACCACACATATTTGTATTGCTGCACCAAGAAGCATCCGTGTTAAGCTTAAGCCCTGAAAGAGGTCTTTGCCATGCAATTCTTAAAATTTTAGGCTTAGGTGGAGTTTTTATCAGAGGTAAGAAGGAGTGATCCGCAATACTGAAATCAAGAGCAGAAACTATGTAAACCGGATTAGCACAGAAAGACTGAAAAATCTGATCTCTGATATGCTTTAAGATTAGAACTATGGAAGGTTTGATAGAGTCAAATAAGAAGTTATTTTTCATTTTCCATAGGTTCCAACAGGTGATAGTAAAAGCAGTTCGGATTATAGTGGCATGTAAAGTGCTTAGGGCAGGAAAAGTAATATAAACTGATAATCTTTCCCAAATAGATGGGAAAGCCCTATCCCTAATTCCCATGAACTGATGAACAGATTTCCAGACCTTAATAGCAAAGTCACAGGAGTTAAAAAAATGATCAATGGAGTCTTCCTGTACATTGCACATGCAGCATTTGGAAGCTAAACAGTATCTCATGTTTCTGAGTATATTATCAAAGGGCAGGAGAGAGTTAGTCATCCTCCACATGAAGACAGATATTTTCTTCTCTATTCTAGAATTCCAAAAATGTTGTAAGGATGCAATGGAACCTATGTTGCTGCTAAGTGCAAGGTATGTAGATTTGAAGGAGAAATCACCTGATATACCTGGTTTCCAAATTAGCCTATCTTCCCTATGTATAGCCAGCTTGGCCACCTATAGAAGATAAATAGCTTCAGTTGACAGGAAGGGAGAAATTTTGGGGAGAAAAGTGGATCTATTGGATATGAAATCAGAAACTGTACATTCACCATCTATCTCCACCAAGTTCTGATCACACAGGCTATCAAGGCAACCTATATCTAGCCAATTAGATCTCCAGAAGTTTCAATTTCCTCTTCCTATGATAACTCTGGAGTTTACTTCAGCCCAGGAGTTGATATTACAAATTCTTTTCCAGTTAGGTGAAGTTCTATATGAAGGTGGGAGGCTAGCTAGTAAATGTGTCCACAAAGCCACAGCTGTCTGGTACTTCCACCATAATTTAACAGAGCAAGTGTCAATAATAGTGGCAATAGATCTAAATCCTAACCCATTTTGACCAGTTGGAAAGCAGAGAGCTGACCATTTTCTCCAGCTTTTTTTGGGATTCAGATCAGAGTCACCCCAAAAGAAATTACTTAATCTCCTTTCAATGGTTTTAATGATCATTTTTGTGGGTTTAATAACTGCCCATATGTGTTGTGGAAGAGAGTAGATACAGGACTCAATTAATATCAATTTTCCACCTTTGGAGATCCATCTGTTTTTCCAATTTCCTAATCTGTTATCAATTTGTTCAAGGAGGTGTTGAAAGTAGACTTTCTTTGCTTTCCCAGTGAACATTGGCACCCCCAGGTATGTGAAAGGAAATTTACCCAGTTTCATCCCCAATATTCTCTTAATAGAGTTTACTTTTTGGGCTGAAGCATGTTTACTTATGAAGAAATCACTTTTATTATAATTAATTTTCTGGCCAGAGACTTCTTCAAAAGTAGACAAAAAGGCTTTCAATCTGATCAAAGTAAGTCTAGTTGCCTTGAAAAAAACAATTGTATCATCAGCATATGATAAATGGGAAATTTGAGGAGGATTACCTGGAAGATCAAAGTACGACAGTTTACCATTCTGAAAAATGAAAACCAAGCTCCTAGAGAAGGCCTCAGAAAAAATATTGAACAAGAAAGGGGATAAGGGGTCTCCCTGCTTAATACCTCGAGTGGCTTGAAAGAAGCCAACAGGCTCACCATTAATCAAAACAGAAAACCAGGATTGGGACAGATTTTTCATGATGTAATATATGAATTTAGCATGGAAGCCAAATTTGGCTAAGACACTATATAAAAAAGACCATCTAACACGATCAAAAGCCTTTTGGAGGTCCAATTTCACAATACAATTAGATTCCCTATTTTTTTTGTTCAGAAACCTGATCATTTCCTGTAAATAAATTACATTGTCCGAGATGTCTCTACCCCTTAGGAAGGCTGTTTGATTTTGGGAAATGATCCTAGGCATTACAGATTTCAACCTCTCCATAAGCACTTTAGAACATATCTTGTTAATCACATTTGAGAGGCTTATAGGTCTATAATCATCAAAGGAGGTAGGAGTCTTCTTTTTTGGGATTATTGTGATCCAAGTACTACCAATACCTCTAGGCATAATATTAGCAGAAAGAAAATCATGAACAGCTAAAAGAAGATCATTAGCAATGATATCCCATGACTTAATATAGAACTTAGCTGTGAAACCATCTGGGCCTGGAGTGCTTGATTTATTTAGACTGAAAACAATGTTTTTTAGCTCAGTTAATGTAACAGTTTGTAGAAGTTTATCATTATCATCCTGATTAACCAATTTGGGAATATGATTTAAAAAGTGAGATTGAAAGAAGGAGCTATTTGTGGAACTGTCCTCAGTTAGCAGATTATGGTAGTACTGAATAGCATCCCTTTCAATATCATTTATATCATCTAGCCATTGACCATTCCCATTTTTAATCTTTGTTATCTTCAGTGTATTTGTTCTTTCTATAACAGAGTTATGAAAAAACTTTGTGTTGTTATCCCCTTCTCTTATCCATTTTAATTTTGCCTTATGTTTCCAGAAATGCTTTTGTTCAGCCAAAGCCCTAACTAGCCTAAATTTAGCAAGTTTGAGTTTAACCACTTCAGTTTGAGAGTCATTCTGATCAGAGATCAGTTCCTGTGCCTGTAGAGCCAACTCAGCTTGCACTACATTGTCATGTATATTGCCAAACTTATCCCTATTCCAAATTTTTAATTCTTTCTTGAGCCTGACAAGTTTGAGGTAAAAGGCTAGCATACCAAACTTATTTAGAGGGACTTCCCAATTCTGTCTGATTATGTCATTGAAATCTTTCCTCTTGTACCATGTATTTAAGAATCTGAATGGCCTGGGGTTAGTTGGGATAGCACTACCAACAGTTAACAGCAAGGGATTATGATCAGAACTTGTCCTATTTAAAATCTGGATTGAAGAATTAGGGAAAGATTGGGACCAAGTGGGAGTGCATAAGCCCATATCTAATCTTTTTAATGTTGGGGATCTTAATCTGTTATTAGTCCATGTGAAAAGGTTGCCAACAGTGTTTAGTTCCTCTAAGGCCATTAGGTGAATGAAATCATTAAAATCTTTGATACTTCCCAGATTTGGGGAAGCAGGACCCCTATATTCATTTATAGATGTGATGCAATTAAAGTCTCCTATGAAAAGGGATTCAGAGTGAGTGAAAGAGCTAAGATCATACCACAGAGATTTCCTGCCAGCTCTATTCCTGAGGCCATAAACAAAGAAAATATCCATAGTCTTAAGAAGGTTAATACTGTTTAGGTGGATTCCCAGGAACTGAAGATTATCATGGTTAACAGTTAGGAGTAAATTAGAATTCCAAAAAAGCCAAATTTGTCCATTACTAGCTGAGATGCAATTTTCATATTTCAGCAATTTCCTATATGAGTCACACTGGGAGTTGTCATGTTTAGGTTCAATTAAACAGACAAGCTCAAAATTATGTCTTCTGATCAAATCACAGAGTCTTAACATGAAGGTGTCCATACCCCTAATGTTCCAAACTAGCATGTTAATCTTAATTGTTGTGTTATTCATAAGGAAACATTACTAGAGCTTTTTGATCTAGTCATGATTGTGTTTTTTTGGGAGAAAAAAGACTCATTTTTTAGTTTGGATTTAATCCTTAACTCCTTATCATTTTTCTGGTTGCTAGGATTAGAAGCTGATTTTGGAGAACTTACCTTACTTACCTGAGCATCTCCTTTAGCAGCAGATTCCTGGGTAGCAGAGGTGTCCTGTGCATCAGA
Organism: Rubia yunnanensis; assembly: GCA_037428765.1. Lineage (NCBI taxonomy): Eukaryota > Viridiplantae > Streptophyta > Magnoliopsida > Gentianales > Rubiaceae > Rubia > Rubia yunnanensis. Next base: position 110,098,586 of record CM075065.1, on the reverse strand, counting down.
AGGTGCTTGGAGTCCTGGACAATTATCCTGGAAGGTTCCCTCACTTGAAATTTCTTCATCAGCCAGAGCTAGAAACCGATTGCCTTTGTGTTTCTGCTGAGAAAATATGTAATTTTTTTGCAGAAATAATAGAGTGAAAAGGTGAGAAGGACCTGCCCTTTTTGCTGGGTAAATCATCTTTAGCAAAAGGTGGAGGAGCAGACAGTGAGTGTCTATTTAATCGTATTGAACCATCAAGATTAGGAGTAGGAGAATGAGAGCCCATAGTATTATGCTGGTTTTGTTCAGATTCCAGAGGCTGAGGATGAGGGAGGGCTACCTGTTCCTCGTGACTATCCTTAGGGGTAAGGGAGACAGAGAGTGGGGGATTATTATTTATACCCGAGTTAGGATGATCATCCTTGTTTGTTTCAACATGATCTTGAACAACAATCAGGTCAGGGGTATGATCATCAGGGGTACCATCCAGGGTCACATGATTAATTTGAGGATCATTCTCAAGTAATATTGTCTTATTGATTTCATGGTCATTCATTGTCACAGTAACATTCTGTTTTTTAGGAACATATTGGAATTTTTGTCCATAGAATGTTTTTTGTTTTTCCAACACAGAGAAACCTGAGCTTCCAGCAATAGTATTAACATTCTGGTTATGAATCACATTTCCATCCTGTTTGCCAATTTGTGTATCATCAGAAAGATCCCTTAGATTAACTGCTATTTTATCATTTTTCTGGGATTTGATTCTTTTGAGCTCAGGGTGTAGATAGATACAGCAGTTTTCATTATGTCCTATACATTTACAATGGTGACAGTAAGGAGGGATATTTTCAAATTCAAGTGGTAATTTGATCACATTGTATTCATTCCCATCTTCCTCAATACCGACCCTAATAAATGAAGGAAGTTTTTTTGTCAAATCAACCTCAACACACATCTTAACACAAGAAGGCCTAGAGAGGACAGCAGTAGCAGCGTCTACTTTTATAAAATTGCCAATTTGATTTCCCATGATTTGGAGCATAGCAGTATTATAAAAGTATATAGGGACATGAGGAATAGAAACCCATACCGGAACGATAGATGATTCAGCCATAGGGGAGAAATTTGAGGTCCATTTCAGTACCTTCATCTGAGAATTGTAGAAACTCCATTGACCCTTTAGCCAAAATCTATGGTAATCCTCTTTCTCTTCAAATCTTATCAGCACATGCCTGGAATCGATTGATCCGAGCTGGAATTTTCCTTTGAAGCCCACGGAGAGGAAAGATTCGTTTAGCTGATTCATGGATGGCTTGCCCCTAGCGAACTTTCCGACGAGAGCATTGTTGTAGTGAGAGGCTAGGGTGTCGGCATCTTTGCGACTGACAATACAGGCTATATCCCCTTTGTATTGAGTTTTGGGAATGATCTCTGGGTTCGAAGGAAGGGAGTCAGATAGTGGAGGGGGACGATTTGCTAGAGCTTGAAGGAAGGATTTTCCACCACCGTATGGACCACGGTTGGGCGGAGGAGCCGCCATGGTGGCGATGGAAGCGCGGTCAGTGACCGTTATCAGTTGAATATCAGAGAATGAACAAGAGAGAAGGAAAGGAAAGCTGAAACGACAAGTAGTGTAGTCGTTTTTGTGAAATCGCACCGTAAACGCCTAGTATCGCACACAGTTGAGAGCAAAGTGAGTTTTGTCCAAGGCTTTCGATAGAGTTTCGACATAAAACAACTTAGAACTATCAGAACCAAAAATGTCAGAACAATCGCCACAAAAACTCAATCATACACAGAAGCAAAACCTTCTTTTCAGCAATAAATACTAGATCACAACAACACATCTTCTTACAAATCAGGTTAGCACAATCTTTCACAACAAAAAATTCAAACAAGAACCCCCAAATAGATCATTTTACACTAAGATTAGCCTACAAATGCAAATCAGAAACCATATTCCAAGGACAAGAAACCTTCATAGCTTTCCATCAAGAAATTAATAAACAACATCATAAAAACATCATTTCATCAAGAAATTAGTACAAAAATGAAGACTTGAACATCCCAAAACACGAAAAACTGCAAACCTTATCGCATTGAAACTCATCAGAACTGACCAATCGAATCAAATCGATCAACCCACGCATTGTATGCATATCAACAACTCCATTAGGCACATAACGATCAAGAAAATCCTCATCCACAAGCTTTTTCCCATTTCCTTTCCCATTCACCACGTTTCCGACAACCACAATCTCAAAAGCTCCATCCTCAAACTCTGGAAGCTCCTCTTCCGCCCTCCCGATCACCGCCGCTAGCTCCTCCCCACCACAGGACATCCGTATTCGGCCCACATTCATCCTAATCCCTTGTTGGTGTTTTATGAAACACGATGATATTTAAGTATAATTGGATTCAAGTAGTTGTGAACTCAGGATGTTAAAACAAGTTTGGTGGTGCAGTGTTGGCAGCATGCCTAACTTACTGCATTGTCCTAGAAGGAGGAAAGGTTGTGTCATTTCAGAATTTGTTCATAATATTTCTGATAGCTACATTGTTTGGTGTAGAACAATGAAGTGTTGTGTCTTTTCACAACATTTGTTTCCTATAAATACATGCGTATACATGCATGGTGTTAGAAGTGGAAGAACACACAATACAGAAGTGAAAGAACACAGAATACACGCAGGAAAACTAGGAATTTTCCCAGACATATATACAACCAAAAACACAGGTACTTAAAAGTATTCTTCTTATTCAAGCCTAGAACAGGAGGGATTCTCGATTGTTTTATCCTCGAACGGAATTTGTGTAACCCAAGGCTTTAATAGGGCCGAATTACTCTTTAGGAAAGCGTACGTAACGCGACTCGCATCGATATCCAAGTAAAGTTTTACCACAATTATCCAAGCGTGATTTTACCATTCCAATGGAATGCAATTTTATAGCATCTACCCTAACATCCCTACGCCCTCACAAACCTCCGGTGAGCCCTTTTTCAGCGCATCGACGCCACAGGTGAACCCATTTCCGAAGTAGGCCTTGCAAGAACCAAAAAGGATCTCTTTGATCTCCTCCCATGGGAAAATGGAAAAACCAAAAGGGGAAAGAAGAATTGGAAAAGGGAAGCAGAAGAACAGCATGACGTCATTTTCATTCATCGGAGTCATAGAAACAGGCAAAATGTTGTTTTTTTGCAAAGTAATGAAGTCATAAAATTACTTAAATAGCCCTAGTTGATACCAGATGCAAACATTCCTTATTATATGGTGTGTTGCGATTATAAAATGTTCTTAATTGGTTCTTTTACCGGACATAACTCATTTTAATGAAGTTAACAAACTAGCCAACAATTATCGAGATTTGAAAATTATATAATTTTAAAACTTTTGATATTAGATTGAAGTTTTTAAAGGTTTTCTTCTTTCGGTTTTTTCTCCAATGCCTCCTCTCTGAGCATCACCAATCCAACTATACTCGTCATCTCTTCCGACATCCTCATTTTCTATTTTCTATACTTTCCAATGGTTACAGTATATAGTTACTAGAAATATTTAATCAATGTTGACTAATTCAAACCGGCTAATAAAATGAGGGAACCAATTGAAAACACTTCACATTAATGTGCAAATATTTTAGGAACAATTTGCCAAAGGAGTAATAAAATATGTAATTTCACCTAAAAGTAGGTATCAAAACTGTCATTTACTCTTAAATTATGATGTAATCTGGAACTAAATTACAATTTAAGAGAAATGAGGTTAAAACTCGCGGGCTCAAATGATTGCGTAGAAATTGGGTCATAAGTCAACCTGGTTAATTCTCTAGGCTCTTTTCGAATAGAGATAGTAATCAGAAACTAGTGCATATATACTGACCTTCACGTCGTCCCAGGTCCTGCAATCAAAGTACCGATTTGATTTCGGGAAAAAGGCCCCAATGCTTAATTTTATGAGTTATTTTATGAAAATTATTTAACAGAATTATTACTATTATATATCAAAACGTATTATACTAAATAATTTATTATTATTAAATAAATATTTAAATCATATAAATGATTAAATTTCCATCTTTTCTTTCTCGTACTCTCTCCGTCTCAAGCTAAACGGCACATTTCACTTTATGTTGCTATTTACTGTTCAACTTTGATCACACATTTAAATAGATATATAAACAATAATGCTGAGTATTATCATATGTTATATGGTTGGGTTCGTCGTAATAAGTAGTTTTTTTAAAAGTAGCTTTTTATTTGTCATTATTATAAGCAGTTAAACATATAAACTGTTAACAAGTTTTTTGATGAGTTTGAAAAAAAAATTGTGCAATTTAATCCAGAACGAAGAAGTACTCCCTCTGTTTCACTAAGAGTGACACACTTGCCTGATTGGGATGTTTCTTTTTAAATGGCACACTTCCATTTTTTGGCAAGATTCCCACAATCTCATCTACTCATTATATTTTTTACTTTCTACAATCAATTTCAACCTCCCATTTTCTTTACATTAATCTAAGAGTCTAAATATAATGTGTCACTCTTAGTGAAACGGAGAGAGTACTTAATATAGGTCCCCAAAAATGTGGAGCTGGACGTAGGGCCACCGCCAAGAGAATCTCGTACAGCTGCCGCTGAGTGATGACTATCACTTCATATACAAGTGTAAACACACCATTACCGCGTTCATTTACATTTTTATATATACCACGCTTGTGACACTTTAAAAGTATAGCCTTACTAGTCAACGTACTCCCTCTGCTCCTTTTATATTGGCCTCAATTTTTGGGCATAAATTTTTTCAAAAAGATAAATGAATGATAGAGATTGTATTGAAAGTGTAAAAAGTAAAATGAGTGGATGAAAATATTCTAGAATTTACCAAAAGGGGAAGGAGACATAAATAAAAAACCATCCCAAAATGGAAAGTAGGCTAATATAAGAGTACCAGAGGGAGTATAATTTTTTTGTTGGGATGACAAGTGCCCTTCTGTCGCATTTCATGTTGGAATAATTTCATCCTATGATGACTAACGGAAGAATTTTTATATATGCCAAGCTTGCAACACTTTATTAATTATTACATTAGTCAACGAAATAATTTCATTTGGGATGACCATGACTTTGATAAAATGAATTAAAGTACTTTTGATTATATGATAAATAACTCTAAAATATAACATAATTGATCAATAGTGGGTTAATATATCATCAATGATCATCAATGATTATGATTATAATATATATATATATATTTCCTCTGTATAGGTCCATTTACTCTTTTACGTTCTTTTATAATTATGTTTGGCCGTTCATATCTCTTTCTACATAAAGTATTTTCACATATAAAATTGATATTTAGAAAATAGATGTTAAGATAATCTAAAATGTCTCACATGATATTGTTATTATACATATATTAATTTATATTTAAGGTCAAAATTTACCAAGTTTGACTTTGAAAAAGTAAATATGCCAATAATCTTGGGATGGAGGGAGTATATATATATATATAATTGATATTTAGAAAATAGATGTTAAGATTAATCGAAAGTATCTCCCATGATATTTTTATTATACATATATTAGTTTTACATTTAAGGTCAAAGTTTACCAAGTTGTGTGTGTGTGTATATATATATATATATATATATATATATATATAGGGATACAATCTAAAGTTCAACAGAAATAAAATTCTAAACTTGATAAGGAAGTTGCCATTTATAATCTAACCTACAAGGAAACTAATTTGGTTAGGAAACTAATTCTATAAGGTAGCTACATATAACCTTTCCTAAAAGGAAATGATTTATATTTTCTTATCATCCTCCCTCAAGTTGGAGCATGATGAACGAGAATGTCCAACTTGCAAAGAAGAATATGAAATTGCTAATAGTTAAAAGTTTTGAATAAAATAAAATAAATAAATCTCCATAAAAGGGGATTCAACTTCAGTATTGATAGAAGTAACAACTTCAACAGTAACAATAGCAGTCAGTACAACAATAACCAAATCCATTAGCAGTGTTAGTAAAGACATAAGATTTGGGATTCGTCATTTTGGAGATCCGTAGAAATCAGTCAGTGGTTACGTTGAAGGAGTTGATCGGCGGGCTGCGAAAGGAGATAGCAGCGAGCAGCAGACGACAACAACAATGAAACACACAACAACAAAAATCGGGTGGTGGCGACGTAAATCTGTAGCGGGCTACAACAGCAGATAGTGGTGGGCAACGATGAGAATGACGTCGACTCCGGTCGAAAATAGGATTTTAGGGTTTCGAGATCTTTGACTCTGATACCATGTAAAATATAATTGGTTAATCAATGGTGCAAGGATATCTTATCAATGATCCTTGTCATCAATGAGTATGATTATAATATATATGGATAAAATCTAAAGTCCAACATGAACAAGATTATAAAATCCATAAGGAAATTACCATTTAAAATCTAACCTACAAGGAAACTAATAATATAAGGAAACTAATTCTATAGGGGAACTACATATAACATTTTCTACAAGGAAATGATTTTTATTTTCTTATCACCCCCTCTCAAGTTAGAGCATGATGAATATAAATGTCCAAATTGCGAAGAAGATTCTGAAATCTCTAGTTTTTAAAAATTTTGAAATAAAAAAATCTCCATAAAAAAGGATTCACCTTCAGTAGTAATAGAAGTGGAGACATTAACAATTAGAGTAATAGCCAGTAGAACAGTATTCAAATTAGCAGCAGCAGTAGCAGAATTAGATTTGGGATTTGGCATTTTGTAGATCGGTAGAAATCAGTCTGCGGTTACAACGAAGGAATTTATCGATGGATGCGACAGTAGATAGAGACGAGCAGCTGGCGACAACAACAACAAAATGACAACAAAAGTTGGGTGGCAGCAACGTAAATCTATAGCAGGCTACGGCAGCAAATAGTTGTGGGCAACAGTGAGAAGGACGTCAACTTTGGTTGGAATTAGGGTTTTAGGATTTTAGGGTTTCAGGATCTTTGACCCTAATACCATGTAAAATATAATTGGGTTAATCAATGGTGCATTAACATAATGATTATGGTTATAATATACAGGGCTACAATCTAAAGTTCAACAATAATAATATTCTAAAGTTTATAAGGCAATTACCATTTATAATCTAACCTACAAGGATACTAATCTTATAAGGTAACTACATATAACCTTTCCTATAAGGAAATGATATCTATTTCCTTATCAATAATAATTATTTTTTATGGGATTCACAAAGTTTTGTTTTAGATCGACTAACCATCAGAGAGGGTAAATTTATAACTAATGTAACTAATGGGGTGATTTGATTTTTGTTTTTATTTATTTTAGCGAATTCCTTTAATTTATTTTTTAAAATACTTCTAAAATGTATCACAATGTATAAACAGATCTGACGAACCCTCTATTGTGCAGCCTCCCTGGCCTCAGCCCTTCTTTTTTAATCATTTCCCCCCATCTTCCTTAATGGGAAGATGGGGAACAACAGTTTATTTTAATCCATGTTTTTGTTATTGAATAAGTGTGAGATTTGTCTCCACATATTAGTTTTGTTCTTCAACCCGATCGATTAGATCGTTGTGTTCATGATGATAACTCGATTTAGTTGTTCAAGTTGAAGCATTGTTCTCGATCTGCTTGTATAGATCGTGTGTTCGCAATTTCGTTTGTGGGTTTCCATTAATTTGGGTTCGTCAGATCTATGTTTTTCAAGGTTTTTACACTTTGGACACCATAGATCGTGGTCGGATCAAGTGGTGTTAGAGTTCCAGAAGATTCCTATTTGACGCAGTGCTATTGATGCGTGATACGCTCCCTTTTGCCAAGTGGTCATGATTTTCGAGGGAAACAAGTTAATATCCCCAAGGGCGATGTTACGGTTTTTTTATTCAATCTCTTATCTGTAATAGTAAAGACGATTAGTTTGGTTGACATGTAATTTAGATATCCTTACAATATCATATTTATTGCTAGAGACTAGTTAGGTTGGATGTCAATTTCACTTATTGTTTTCGTCGCTGGGTATTTTCCCAGCATCTTTGAAAGTTTGATTTCAAAAAAATATTATAATTTGACCCTAAAAGTTATTAAAATGAGGTTTTCATTATTGATGTAAGCGTTAGTCGGTCTAATAGAAGACTTTCTCTATGTGATTAGATTATATTTTTACGATTTTCCACTACTACTAACTAAGGCTAATGTAACATTTTCCTTGCAACACTTATTAAAAATGTTACAATAGCTTATAAAGTGTTACATAAATATTGAAAAGTGCTACCTAATTTTAAAAAGTGATACGTTAGATCTAAAGTAACATCACATAAGGTAATACTTGTAAAAGTGTTGCAATAGGTTCAATTTAGTATTATTAGCACCTAAAGTAACACCTTTACAAGTATTACATAAGATGATGTTGCATTAGATCTAACCACTACCACAGAGTCCACCCTCTAGCACCGGTTTTTTTGGGTAGTAGCATCGGTTATTTCCGGAAAAAACCGGTGCCTAAGTAACCTTCGAACTGGTTGCACCGGTTTAAAAAAAACCGGTGCTAAATTCCTACTTCTAGCACCGGGTTTTTAACACCGATTTACAAAAACCGGTGCTAATATGTACCGACTTAGCACTGGTTTTTTATAACCGGTGCTATAAAAAACTGGTGTTAAATTTGTGTCCTAGTAGCACCGGTTTTTAAACTGGTGCTAAAAGTGTATTTTTAGCAACGGTTATTTTTTAGCACCGGTTATGAAAAACCGGTGCTAAAAGTGTATTATTAGCACCGGTTATTTTTAGAACCGGTTTTTAAACTGGTGCTAAAAGTGTGTTTTTAGCACTGATTATTTTTTAGCACCGATTTTAAAACTGATGCTAAAAGTGTATTTTTAACACCGATTTTAAACCCGTGCTAAAAGTGTATTTTAGCACCGGTTTTAAAACCGGTGCTAAATTTGTATTGTTTGCACTGGTTATTTATTAGCACGGGTTTTAAAACCGGTGCTAATTATATGATTGGCTAGCATCGGTTAGTTTTTAGCACCGGTTATTATTTTAGCAAAAACCGGTGTTAAATGTTTGACAATTCTGGTTGTTGAAAGTTGCGGCGCGTTTCATATTCACATAGCCAGTTGTCATTCTTTCATTCCATCTTCACGCAGCCAATTTCATATTTACTCTTATTTTCCAAACCGGCGCGTTCTTTTTCATAGATGGCACCGATTATCATTTGTGCGTAGATTACTTAAATCGGTGCACCAATAAAAAAAGCACAAATTCCCCAAAAAAATCCCAATAAATACAACAATCATCGCGCATAGATCAACTATAATTTTTGACTAGCGAAAGATGTGCATGAAACGTGGTTCTTAGTGGCCTACATAAGATACTGGAACCCCCTCATCATGGAGATGACAAGTATCAAAAGTGGAGGAAAATTACCGTTCTCATAAGATATAATACTAACTACTATCCAATGATGGAGGCAAGTCCCTGTATGACATTCAATTGAGCTATGCATTTTGGCAGAGTACATTTCGCAAAAATACAAACCCATTTCATAGTAATGCTCCACAGTTGATCGCTACCCAGAGGAGTGTAATCAAAAAGAAATTGCTGAAACAATGTATTAAATTGCATGTTAGAAAAGAATATATATGTGAGAGACTAACAAATACAAAAAACAATATAGGAAAATGTACCGGAATAATGTCAATGTCATGCACATCCCTTACAATTTTTTCCATGTAATACATGCAATGGTATCCACATTCCCAAGTACTACTTTGTATCTTGTGCTGATATAAAAGAGAATTTATTGAAATGATTACAAACATAAAAATGACATAGGAAATATAACGTTACGGGATAATACGTACATTGATATTTATGACATTTCATGTATAGTTCGAAGGGTAGGCTCTATTTTGGTCGGAATTGAATCATCGATATTTTTTTGCAACCCTACAATCGATGAAAATATATTTATATCAATGTATAAAAACATATTTTCTGAAATTAGGGATCACACATAATAGTTTAATTAGGTCAAACTTTTTCCAACATGCAATGATGAACGCAAGTAATGAATAGAACAATGAATGTCATTGTACCGATTATTAACATTAATTGTAAATAATTGAGCAAAGAAAGTGAGAAACCTACAAGAACACGTTTACAGGAACAAACAATTTTGTAAAACATTAAAGTAGAAGGAATGACAAAAATGTGTTCCACTTACAAATGAATCAATTTAAGGCATAGCCTATTACATTTGCAAATTCCCCCACTCATCGAGTCGATGCAATACAATCGATCTCTCTCCGGTACGAAGACGAGCAAAAACCAATGGCTTCTACAAAAAAAGGAAACACCAAAATACTTTTAATATTTTTAAAAAATAAAATCACAGCATATGGTTGCTATTGCTTCCATGTGGCCAGGTCAAACAACACAAAAAAAGCATAAAACTTACTCTCGATTGTACGAGAAGACGTACATCCTTGCTTGAGTGCGGCACATGATAGTTGAAACCTTGTCCACAGTCAATTCGACCTTCTAATTTACCTTTTGAGCTATTGAATTTGAAGCGGCCGGAATAAACTAGACGTGGCCTCGATCAACCACCCCATCACATAGGTATCTGGAAAAATAATATTGTAAGTGAAACAAATATAATGATACATCTATAAATAATGTAACCATGCAATTCTTACAATGCCCATATATCAAGTTGTCACCCACTGATCCACTCAATTTCATTTTCTACGTCCAAGCTGCTCATGAACAATTTTAGCTTGTCAGTAAATATGGGTGAGTAGACTTCTTCTGATCCAAACACCTCCACCTTGAAATTTATGTGGAAAACTTTGTTAGGTACACATATTTGTGTAGATAACCATAAAACATCATTAATCTGTTGAACAGCAGCAATGCATTCTTTGTCTTCCATGACCCCCTAATTACATTGAGAATCTAATAATGTTAGTTGAGCAGTATATGTATATAATTCAATAGTGGATCATATTGTAAAGACTAAAATGAGTTCTCACAAAAATGTAATGGTCAGAAACCGACATGGGAGGATTTGGTTGCCCATTCTCAGTCGATGTAGTATTCTTTTTTGCTACTTAATAATGGGTAAAATGTTAGTCGGTCATTAAAAAATAGGTCGGAATGAAAATGTCTGGGGGTATGTTTTTACTGGTCGAGCGACCACCTCTCCATTCAGAGTATCTTCATGAGCCACCGCCTCCTGTAAGGGAGAGTGTGCTAATATGTATCTGGATGTCATAGCTAGTTAGTATAATTATTTGTTTAACCTCTTTAGTCCCCATGGTAGTTTTTGGTGTCAGGTTTATTTCAAGACTTCCATCTTCATCAGCTACCAATTATTTCCGAGGCGATTGCTGCTCATTCTCCTACGTAAGCAGATGAATAAGAAATTATGTTTTAGGATCAGAAGAAGAATACAATTATCACACCTCATCATTCAGTTTCCCAATGACACTTATCAGTTTTTCGGGCCATAGAATGTTATATCCAAATGCCTCAGTGAAAAACTCAAATTCTTCGTGTTCAATCGGCAAAGGTGCCTTGGGAATGATCACATGTCCATGAAGCTTTACTCGCTCCCACTTGATGGGTAAGTCCATTTCCTTATCCTTTGGAAACAAGGTACCAAATGCAGCTACATCCCTTTCTCCATTATGGTTCAAAACATATAGGCAGCATTGTTTTTCTTTCCGAGAACAAAAAACATAAGTTGGGCAATAAGTAAGTGTTATTAAGTAATCAAAATTAATAATTTCATAAATGTAATCAATCTTAATAGGGACCAAGGGTCGTTGAAGATGTAATTGGCCCGAAAAGTTGATTATAACAAGAAATGAATTCTATATATAGCTGCTGAAGGCTGCAGCGCGCTGCAACTTTCAGTGTTCGGCTAAGACTGAAAGCTGCAGCGCGCTGTAGCTTTCAGTGTTCATCTGAGACTGAAAGTTGCAGCGCGATGTAGCTTTTGGTGTTCATCTGGGATAAAATGTCTCTCAATTAAAACTATATTGGTAAAGAAACCTTTTCTCAGTTCAACTAAGAAAAGAACAAGATGAAGATGTTAGTAGGCCTGAACTACCAACATCCAAAATGAAAGTGACAGCAGTAAATATATCCCCACAACTAAAAGCATCTAAAATCAATTTGACAGGAAATTGAAATCCAGAAACTAACAATCACTGAGCAAGAAAGCAACTAACGACGAGATTCATGGTATAGAATACCTTGTCATCTGCAACGATTCCTTATGGGTCACTACATCCAGATGCTGAAGGAATGAATATCCGGTTGTCTTTATTCGCGGGGTTGGAAGATGTAGCAAGGAAATTGCAGGCATCCAAGTATGGGGGAATAGGTTTACCCAATTGTCTAGCCAGCCAATTTGTTTGGGCCTCAAATAAGGCAACAAATCTTTCATTGAGCTCGATGACATCTGTTGGTAGTTTGTTTGAACTTGAGATTTCTTCAGATGGTTTTGTGTTTGTGCTCCCACATTGACTAGATGCATAATGGCTCACAGCAATATGTGATAGGGCCTCATTCACCTTGGCTGTTGTGGGGCAACCTCTCCAACGACCCCCATGATCCTTCTTACCTGTTGCTTGAACGAGAATATCTATTTTTCCTTGTTTTACCAACTCTCCATTTTTCTTCTTATCCAAATTGTTTTTCTACTAAACAAAACATATGAAAGTCATTACTATGCATTCCATCTGAGAATATTAATAGAGATAGAATCAATTATGAATTTGGCTCACAATAGTGGGGGCTACTCTTTTAACGCAGCCGTTGGTATAGGTCGATAATTTCTTGTCCCACTTAGCTTCTAGGAACACCTCCGAGCGGTCCGATTTGAAATCCATGATTTGAACTAGAGCCTCCGCTTCTTCTACACTTTGACCTTGATCCATAAGCTCATCAATTTTAGCCCTTCTTTTCCTCTTCTCGAGTTCTATAGCAAGCCTACGATTCCCTCCACTGCCCGTGTGATGGATGTACTCCTTATGTGAGGCGGTTACTTTTGCTGCATCACTTAATGCCTATATGTTCATCGATTTGTAAAATTCTCACAAAGTAAATTCTAGAAATTAAGAATTTTTAAGGAATAACCTTGAATTCAGAGGTTGATCTATGTTTCACAAATAGCTCCCATTCATTTTTGTCCATCCATCAATAATATGTCCATGCACAAGAACCTGGTTTTTTTTTGCACGATGTACTTGTGAGCCACCTTAGCCTTCCAATTCCTCCAATTTTCACCTGCATAAATTGTCCATTTATTTCGGAACTTATTCATCTCATTGAATGTCATTTTGGTTTGTATATCCCAGCTAATCTAGCGGACAAAGATACGTGTTGTTAGTGCAAAATGTAATGAAGTTGAAATGAAAAAATGAAAATGGAGGATTAGAACACACTTAAAAGAATGTCTTCCCATGTATCTTTCTTTACATGGTCTGGGACTGCTTTCCAATTATGCCATGTTCCGAAGCAGATTCTTCGTTGGAAGGCATAGCCAACATACATCGACCACCGGCTGCGCATAACCAAGGTTTCGAAGTCATCTTCAAAGAATATTTAAGGGGCTTCTTTTGCTTTGCTAGCAACACAGACTTGCACGTGGTTGTGCCTCTATGGTTGCAATACTCTTTAATCTTAAACTTGTTAAAGCTCCCACTCATGTCATCTTTTGATATAGTTTCTTCTTCCTCCCCTGAGTTTTCAGATCCCGAGCATGATTTTGGTGCATCATCCACCTCTTCATTATTGACATCACAATTGTCATCTTTTGTAGGGGTATCACAATTGTCTTCTACGGCTTTAGTACCGGAGTCAAACAATTTCTTCCTCGGCTTCGCCATTCACTCGCTTGTATGAGTCAATCAAAAAAAATGAAATCTTAACATAACACATCCAAAGACGGATATCCACAAACAACCAACCGAGAACATATTGACCTATCAATATAATATACGAAAAGCCTAAAATTATTAGCAAACAAATCTATCTATCCGCATGAACAACTACCCACACAAATAACCCAACAAATTAAAACAAAAACTCACAAACTAAGAGGCCAATATATACATATCGATTAAACCCAGAAAAAAAGCAAACTACCACACATTTAACGAGTTCTTGTAGACTTACCCAAAAACCTATCACTCATACCCTATTTGTACACACTCTCGGCAATGTTTGTTGCCACCGGCCGACTATGCACCAGCTTTACTCGACCTAGAACCACAAGCCTCCCACCTCAAAGAGAGTGTGTGTTGGGGTGTTGGGATGGGAGTTGCGAAGGCCGTTTTTGTTGGGGTTGGAGTTGCAAAACTTTGGGGATAAATTTTGGAGGGAAGAGGGAAAATTTGGAGGGAAGCTAAATGATGATTTGTTGTGCCAGTTGGGAGTTTAATTTGATCATTCTTGCTGCTTTTTTGGGTTACTTTGGAGTTAAATTTATGAAGCTCCTTTGTTGGCCAAGTTGCTCATTTTCATGAGATTGTGAAGAATTTTGAATATTATTTTAAGATAAATTAATTAAGGTTTGGATGCTGTTTAATTAAAATAGATGCTCCTATCTAAAATTGTGTATTTAGTGCTTCATACTATTACTTGTATACATAGAACAACTAGAGAAATAGAGTTTAACCAGGAATTAGTATGAGTTAATTCAAACATGTTTATGTGATTATATAATGAAATTAATGTAGGCTCGTTTAGTTGCACTTGAGGAAGACTGTATTTGCGTCGCCTCATTAAGTAAGGGACGATCTTATTTAACTTAATGGGTTACCAAGTAATGGATACCTCAATTAAGTTATAGCTAGTGTATACGGATCTCCAATTAAGTTATAGTCAATTAACCGGTGTACATGGGATGCTCACTGACTACGAGCGACTTGTAGACAACTGTATTGGTATCAAGTAATGGGTATGGTGAAGTTGGTGCACGGGTATGTTGACTAGGGTTTGACCAACCCTTAGTTGTACTGAACACAATTATATATAGTTAACTAGTGTATATAGAATACTGATACTCCTTCTGTTTCACTAAGAGTGGCACACTTGCCTTATTGGGATTTTTTTTAAATGACACACTTTCCTTTTTTGGCAAGATTCCTACAATCTCATCTACTCATTCTACTTTTTAATTTCTACACTCAATTTCAGCCTCTTATTTTTGTCACATTAATCCAAGAGCTTAAACCTAGTGTGCCAAACAGAGGGAGTATGTAAATTGATTTCTTGACTTATGAATATATTATACATAATATAATTTATGGAAATCAGCCCTTGGATTTTAGGCAACTTCAACTTGAGCCCTCGATCTTGAATGTGGGGATTTTTGACCACTTCAACCTGAGCCCTCGAGCCCTCGAACCTCCAACCTCGAACCCTCGAGCCTCGAGCCCTAGAACCCTCGAGCCCTCAAACCTCGATCCCTTGAGCCCTCAAACCCTCGAACCCTCAAATCCTCAAGCCCCTCAAACCCTCGAACCCCAAATCCTCAAGCCCCTCAAACCCTCGAACTCCTTGAGCCCTCAAATCCTCAAGCCCTCTTACCCTCGAGCCCCTCGAGCCCCTCGAACCCTCGAGCCCTCGAGCCCTTGAACCTTGAACCTCAAGCCCTCGAACCTCAAGCCCCTCAAACTCTCAAGCCTCTCGCCTCTCAATCCCTCGAGGCTCGAGCCCCTCGGACCCTCGAACCCTCGAACCCTTTAACTCTCTAACCTCGAACCTCCTACCGCAAGCCCTTGAGCCCTCGAACCTCAAACTTCCTGCCTCTAGCCCGAGAGCCTCTAGGCCTCTAGGCCTCGAGCCCCTCGAACTTCCTGCCTTGAACCATTATCCCCCATGCATTAGACCCTAGAACCTAATACCCTAACACCTTTCAGCCCATATCAGTGTAAAATTCAGCCCATGTGTACGTACGATTCAGCCATTGTGTGTGTAAAATTGGTCGCTCAACCCAATACCCTAACACTTTTCCTCTGCGAAGCTCCCTCCACATTCCCCGCTCCCTCCACTGTCTCCCGCACCCTCCACCGGTAAGTTCCGTCCCTACTCCTTCTGCCGTCCCTGCTCCCTTCACCATCCCCGCTCCCTCCATAGTCTTTGATCCCTCCGCCGTCCCCACTCCATTCCACCTCCGCTAAGCTCCGTCTATTCCACCATGGCCAAGCTCCGCATCCCACACTCTCTCCACCTTTCGTCCTTTGTCAATCTCCCACCCACCGTGCATACACCATCCGCCAATCTACCATCTTCCAAGCTCCATCCGTAAGCACCGTCCGCCCTCCAAACACCTTTCGTCAACAAACCCTTGTCCGAACTAGGTAAGGGAATAACCTTTCATTTTTGGTTTCCTTGGGATTGTCTACATTATTGGTATGCTGATTGTTTGATTTCATGAAAATACCTAATTGTGAAAAAAATCTAATTTTGATTTTGTTTTGGAAATGTGAGAGTTATTACCACTGCATGCTATGCCTATGTTCTATGCGAATACAGTTATATGCCTATGTTTGTTGAATTTGTTCTATGCCTATGTTCAAGGAACAATTCTATTCCTCTGTTCTTCATACAGTTCTATGCCCATGTTTTATGCAAATCCTGGTTTTCTTATGTAAATACAGTTCTATGCCTATGTTATGTTATAAGAACTCAGCAGACATTTGGATGCAAATTTATTCATGAGCTAACATCTGGATGCAAATTTTGTTGGTTTCGTTATTTTTTGGGTGTAGTAAAGGGTGATCACAACCACGGTGTGAAGTTTATGCCATTTTTCCTATCATTTTTTCATGTGCTGACATTCTGGATGGAGAGTTTTTTTCTTCTTGTGTTAATATTCTGTTCGCCAAGTTTTTCTTCTTCTCATTGGCTGACATTTATTTTCCATGTGCTAACATTCTGGATGCAAATTTACTTGTGTTAACATTTTGTTGGCGCCTTTCGTACCACACAACATTTATTTTACCAGGTATGGCCCCCAAAAAAAGTGAACTCAAGGGGAAGACCAACTGCTAGAACTCAAGGAAAAAGGCCAGAGTTGGCGATATGGAGGAGCGAGACAACGTGTCTTAAATGGTGCAAGGGAACTCTGCAATACCGATGACAGAGGTAGACTGTCATGAGGCAATAAATATGTACAAATACTTCATTAGCCATCATACTCGAGAGAAGGTTGAGACAGGAAAACTCTTGCAAGGATTATGTCAACCTGTAGCCGCTACTATAGGAAAATGAAGCTTATTTTGTCCAAGCTTTACCAAAAGAGCGGCAGCACGCTGCCACTCTTAGAGATGCTCAAATAGGTACCAATTAGAACATAGTTTTAGAATTGTTAACAGTCATACAAAACACAACATACTACAAAAATACATAAATTTTAGCTCTCGAATTTATTGCTCTTTAGTCGCTAGTCTTCAACCATCTTCTTCTTTTTGGATTGAACGTCTCCAATTTCTTGGCTATCTTCATCCATCCAAATGCCATTTATGTGTTTCCTCCGTATTGCTCCCACCTCAGTCCCGTCGTTAATAAGTAGGGGGGAAATAGAGGGGAACTCTAACCTTTCACTTGTAACTTCAAAATTAATTTTGTCATGGAAAGAGTATTTCTTACCGTGTAACACAACAGACCAACCTACATTCCACGGATCATTAACGAAGGATACTAGTCTTACTTGTTCGGCCAAGATAAATTGATCATTTTCATATGTTTCACGACTCTGGTCAACAAGGGTAAATCCCGTTGGGTCATCACTTCGAACTCCAGTTGTGTTATCAAACCATAAGCACTCGAAAACTGGAATCTTGAATTCTCTATAGTCAAGCTCCCAAATCTCATCAATAACTCCATAAAACGACATCACAACTAGGAAAGGTTTATTTTCTTTGTTACTTGCTTGCCACATTGTCTCCGACTCAATGTATACCACACTATTTTGTTTTGTGCTCTTTCAATCTTGGTCCCTAGTAGCAAAAGAGAAACCGTTCATGTCATATTAGGAATACCTCAAAACTGTGCAGTTAGGCTTCCTTGCAAATGCTCTAATTTTTGGATCATAATCACCTACATTGCATGAATCATATAACCAATTCACAAACTTGTCATTGTGCTCCAACTAAAACTTATCTGGGGGCCACGTGGGATGAGACTCTGTGATGGAATTAAGGTGCTCAGTCACATAAGCAGTAGTCTCCCTAAAAATCCTCAAGACATACAAATAAGCTTACATCATATCACTAAATGGAGTAAATAACATTCCCCTTAACCTCGGTTTGCCCACCCTCCTTCCAACATGTCGATTCAGGGGCACCCTAAAATTTTTATGTTCCTTCAAATAGCTAGAGAAAAATTCAATTACTTCTTCGGTAACATACCTCTCAACTATACGAGCATCCGGCCGACTCATACATTTCACGTATCCCTTGAATACTTTCATGTGACACTCAAAATGATACATCCAATGCATACCAACCAGACCACATATCTTTATCTCCCGCACTAAATGAACAACCAAGTGAACCATTATATCAATAAAAGATGGAGGGAAATACATTTCCAACTTGCATAGAACAACAACAACCTCTTTTTGTAGGACATCCAAATGGTCTCGGTCAATAGACTTCCAGCATATGGAACCAAAAAATAAACAAATTCTAGTAATTGAGTACCTTAAGTCGGCCTCCATTACCCCGCGAATAGCAATAGGTAACAGTTGTTGCATCAAAACATGACAATCATGAGATTTCAACCCAGTCATCCGACAATCCTTTGTAACTACCCGACTAACATTCGATGAATAACTAATTGGGACCTTCACTGATTTCAAACTATCACAAATGGAGATTCTCTCCTCCTTTGACAATGTACAAGGTGCAGGGGGCAAGTAAGTCCTCTTACCCTTCACTTCTTGGGTGAGGTCATTTCTGATTCCCAAATCTACCAAGTCCAACCGGGCATTCAAACTATCTTTTGTCTTCCAGGGAATATTTAAGAGGGTGCCTATAAAACTTTCACAAATATTTTTCTCAATATGCATCACGTCTAGACAATGCCGAACCTCAAGATCCTCCCAGTACGGTGGACTAAAAAATATTGACCTTTTCCTCCATGGACCATCACAATGCATTCTGTCCTTACCTTTATACTTTCCCAACACCACTCTCAACTTCTTAACCTTCTTGTGAATCTGCACACTACTTAGTGGTGTAGGGGGTTTCCTTAGTTCTTTATAAATTTTCCCATGTTGATGTTTTTCATTTTCCGACTGAGGTTTTGGTAATAGGAGTTGATGTTTGTTGTTTCCTTTTTCTTATGTTGATGTTTTTAATTATTTTTCATGAGCTTCAGGTGTTAGGAATTGATGTTTGTAGTATTTTTTTAAAAAAAAAACCCATTAATTTTTTTGATTTTTAGAGTGAATAATTTATACTCTCTTGAGGTACCGTAGTTTTTTTGTTGATGTTTTTAGTTTTCTAGAAGAGTTTTAGGTGATAGGGGTTGATGTTTTCAGATTTTTTTTGATAATATGGTTGATTTTTTGTAGTGTTTTTTTCCTTATCTTGACGTTTTTCTTTTTTTGTTGGTGCGTCAAATGTATGTTGTAGGTTCTTATTTTATAACTTGTGTGTGTTATGAAAACAAACTGGTGCTTAGAGTACAAATTTTAGGTGCTTTAATTGTTGTTTGTTAGTGCTTCAGTCGTTGCTTGTAAGTGCTTCAATCGTTGCTTGTTAGGAGTTGATGTTTGTAGTTTTTTTGATGATATGGTTGTTTTTTTGTAGTGTTTTTTTTCCTTACGTTGATTTTTTCATTTTTTTTGTTAGTGCTTCAAAAGTAGGTTGTAGGTGCTTATTTTATAACTTGTGTGTGCTATGAAAACAAATAGGTGCTTAGAGTCCAACTTGTAAGTACTTCAATCGTTGCTTGTTAGGAGTTGATGTTTGTAGCTTTATTGATGATATGGTTGAATTTTTGTAGTGTTTTTTCCTTACGTTGACGTTTTTCATTTTTTTTGTTAGTGCTTCAATAGTAGGTTGTAGGTGCTTATTTTATAATTTTTGTGTGTTATGAAAAAAAACTGGTGCTTAGAGTACAACTTGTAAGTGCATCAATTGTTGCTTGTTAGGAGTTGATGTTTGTATCTTTTTTGATGATTTGGTTGATTTTTTGTAGTGGTTTTTTTTTCCTTTTGTTGACGTTTTTCATTTTTTGTTAGTCCTTCAAATGTAGGTTGTAGGTGCTTAATTTATAGCTTGTAAGTGCTTCAATCGTTGCTTGTTAGGAGTTGATCGATGTTTGTAGTTTTTTTTTAAATGATAATTTAGCGTTGTTGAGGTTTTTATGATATTCAGTTTATGTTTTGTTAGTCATAGTCGACGTTTTTTTTCTTCATGATTTGTATTTCATTTTTAATATTTTTTGTTGTTTTATTTGATTTTTAATATATTTCTTGCTGCAGTTTTTTAGTTTATATTTTATGATTTTTTGTTTATGTTCTGCTATTTTTTTCTGATGTTGCTGCAGTTTTTTGTTGCATTTAGCTGCAGTTTTTAATTAATGTTTTGCATTTTAAAAAAAAATTGATTTTTTAAAATATTTTTTGCAAATTACAGGTAGCGAGAAAATGATGGAAAAAAATTGGACCAAAAAAACCATGGAAATTTATTAGTTATAGGTCTCTGTAAAATAATTAGATAGACCCCTGTAAAATTATTAGAGATAGGTCATTAGAACTAGAATATTGTTAGAATTGTAGAAAAACATCTGCCTAAAGTTAAAGTTGCCTCACAGGAGACCATCCCTTTATAATAACAAAATATTATTAATAGATGTTGTAGTACTCTTATATAAATATATTAAAAGTATAAAAAATTAATTTAAATTCTAAAAAGTTGCGGAATATTTTGTTTATGGTTTAGGTTTAGATAAATATCTTGGGGTTAGAATCCCTATTCTATATTTGACTAGTCAATATGTTTTCCTTTTCCATATAGGATAGTTATTTAGCTTTTACCTTTGAGTCTGTCTCTTGTGTGACCATCTCATGGTGAGACCAAGGACTAGAGGCAAAATAGAAAAAGGGCAAATTATATTTGGGGGCAAAAAATCAATAGAACTGAACTAAATTGCAAATTATCACAATTACACATTAAATTCCTGAATTTTTAAAACATCAACATGAACCCCATCTTGAAATCTTTGTAATTTAATCTCTGGTCTCACCGTAAGATGGTCTTATACAAGACCCTGTCTTTACCTTTTCCTGTTGGTCTTTGGTCTTAGTATTTGTCCTATATATTGGAGCCTTCTATTATCGATATAATCACGTAATTATATAGCTTACGGGTCGGTAGGATGCGGCGATGTGTGGAGAAATTTGCGGCAGCACGTGATAGACTAGAGCGACGCATGAGGAAGATGTGCGGCACGTACAGGGTCAAAAATACAGCAAACGGGATCGACTGCACCAGCCCAGTGGAAGCAGCGGTGATTTGCGATTTGGCGGTCAAGGCATCGAGCTATAGCAAGACGGCGATGGTGTGTGTGGTGCACACGCAGTCGGCGGTGGCAGCTATAGGTCACGGCCGACAACGCGCTTTGATACCACACTGTAATCTTGTAATTATATTCATAATTTGGGGTATATTATATAGTGTTACAAAAGACCTATTCCCTCTATCCCAAGAGATTCTGCAGAAAGAGAAACCTTCTCTTTTAATTTCAATGACCTGAAATGACTATACTACCCTTGTCTTCTTTAACCTTCCAAAGCCCTTATTCCCACAACCTCACATTCTCTTCCTCCTCCGCCACAATGCCAACCATCACCCGACTTCTTTTTCACCAACTTGGTTCCCTAATTTTCTCTGCAAACCATGAAAACTCCGCGTAGTACAAACCCAAGTATTACACATATTTCATGGAATCATACAGACCAAATTCACCACCCAAGGTTCAACAGAACCTTGATGATCAACCATCCAAAGGTCTCACCTGATCAGGTTACCAGCGGAGGCAAAGGGCTTCAACACGATGTCAAATAAAGCCCTCCGACAAAGAGAAAGAGAAAATAACACAAAATGAGCGGCGGCAGCGGTGATAGTGATGAAGAGATTCTGAATGTGGTGCAGGGGAGGATCATTTTGAGAATATTGATGTACGTCAGAGCACCACTGGCGACCGGAATTGTTCTGCTGAAGGTGTTCGGGGCGGCTAAGGATTGGGGTTTGAGGGATGTGCCTTACTGGCTGTGCCTCCTCCTTCGATACGGTTCTCTGCGCAGCCCAAAGCCCCGCTTCCTCCTTCAATCGCTCGTTATCGTCAATCTTGTCGGCGCGGGAACAACTTTGGGGAGGATTGAGGATATGGGGATAAGATGGTTTGAGCGGCGAGGATTAGGAAAAAGAGAGGTGGGTGGGTGAAGTAGGGTTTAGGTTGTATAGTAGTAAGTATGTCTTTGGTTAGGTTATAGTTTTTACTAAAAATGGAAAGTGTGCAGATTTGTTTCGGACACACAAAAAAGGAAAGTGTGCAGATTCAATTGGGACAGAGGGAGTAACCAAAATGGAAAAGGAATCTATTCTAACTACAAGTAATATTCACATAATATTGCTTTTACTTAATAGAGTTTAATTAGAATAATAAAAAAGTAAAAAGTTTTGGTTGAAATATTAAAATTCTATTGTGCAACGTGCAGTAATTATAAAGTTTATGGTCCGATTCATGCGACCCAAAATTTTTATCTTCATTTCTTCAAATTTGTAATTTAAACCTAGGTCTTTCCAGAGACGGACTCAATCCCAAATCTCTTTATTTATTTTTAACAATTGTTATTACATAAAAATGTATCCATCATATACGGAGTACTATGCGACTTCTAATCAAATTTGTATACAATATCATTTTGATCCTCGTAACAAAATCCTGATTCCACCCGTCACCGTACTTAAGTGATTCTTAAGAAGTCAGATCAGAACAAAAATTAAAGTAATCTTGTTTTTAAAAAAAGGGATATGGTTTAATAACCTTCAACCAGCATAAGCAATAAAATATTACGGCCAAACAAGGAATTCTCTTCCATCCTTAAACTCGTTGAATTTGGGAAAACGAGAGGTAACTGATAGAGGTTAATCCCAAGAAGGCATGGGATGAAGATGTGGCAGCCCAGTTAGGAAAATTTTTAATACCCTAACATAGTAATAGCATTTATGGGAAATTGATAGCGATAATTAAGAAGGGCGTTATTTAGGATATGAAGTAGAAATACAAGGTACGTATTTACTTTTCATTCATTCTGTCTTAATCATATTAGACGCTTGGACTAACTTAGGCATCGGAGTGCTGACAACTGAAACCCCAGGGACAGTTTTATTACAGGTCTGCTCCTACCCTCGACCTGGCAGGTCCAGGAGCAGCATATAGAGTAATGGCTTTTTCTTCCATGAAAGGATACGAAAGTATGGGAATTAGTCAGGTGCTTTATAATCCCTATGTCCAACCACCACCGCCACCAGCATACCCAAGCCTCATACAGCCTTGGATGAACCCCGGATACAGAGCGACTTAACCTTCTATATGCCACAGTTGGGCGGTCAAGACAGGGGGGGTGAACTTGCCAGTGCTACAACAAAAACCCCCCCTCGGATGCAAGCAAATCGTTAAGAAGGGAATTTGATAGGTTGATCGGACCCTTGGGTTAGGCTATGGGGTCACCTTTCAGCTCAGTGATCTCCGGAAGGACTTCCTGCGTATAGTGGTGAGACTTACCCTCAAGAGTTCATCTAGACGTTCCTGGGCTTGATGAGTTTGAGGGATTTTAATGAGAAATTGATATGCAAGCTGGTAGATAGCTACATGCGTGGAAAAACACAGGAGTTGTTCAATAGGTTTCCAAGGGGCTTACTCCATTGTACCGAGACTTCAGGTAGCTATAGAAGAAGAAGTTTACCAAAACTGTGTTAGAACTCTACCAGACGAAGCAAAAGACATGGGGAAAGCACAAAAGCCTTCTATCATCAGTATGTGGACGAGAGCCTGGGAGTGATAGAAATAACGGAGAATGAGGTAATCCAGGGGTACCTGCTGGGGATGCATGACTAAGAATTATACATGAAACTGAGTACTAACACCCCTAAGACTTTGCAAAAACTTCAGGAGGTTGTAGAACAGTACTTGAGGTTAGAGGAGGCAACTAGAAGGAAAAGAGATAGCCTTACAGAGAAAACAGAAAGAAATGTAGAGTATAGAGGAAAAAGGCTGTCGAACCCATAAGGTAAAAGGCCGGTCGAAAAAGGCTGGATGTTTTAACAAAACATAAAGGATTCATAAGGTAACTTATGCACTACCTTATGGAATAGTTTTGCTATTTATAAAAATAATTGATAATTTAATATCATATGTGTATTTTTATTTAAACAATACATATTGTAAAGTAATCAGAGTTAATATAAAAATTTTAAATTGTCAAATTTTAGTCTCCCGTTTCTATATAAACTAGAATATATAATAGTTTTTTTCCCTTGAAACACCCTAGGGTGGGGGATTATATATAAGGGTCCCCAATCCTTTCACTAAAATAATAAATTACAGAAAGTTATATTAGTAACATTTCTACTGAGGCAACCTCATTGCCTCCAAAAGAATTGCTAGCATCTAGAGACTATAGTTTGAAGCATGAAATTTACATAGGTAATACTGAAAAACAGTAGATGCGTTTCCAAAGTTAGAAATCTCCACCCCGTGTGTTAATTTCTCCCATTGGCCAGGCATCTACTGAGTGATTTGGTGTGTCCTAGTGTATGTACTGTCCGTGACAAAAGGAAGGTGGTCAGGTGAGTGATGTTGGATGCCATCGTTAGTGTACAAAACCAGATGGTGCATTGTATGAATTGCCAATTTTGCTGTCAGGGTTGAAAAATCTGCAAATTGAAAGGTGTGGCCTCTTCCCGGTGCCTGAGATAGCAGATAAAAGGGGAAAAATCAGCAGTATCAATCATCATCAACAACACGCCTATGTATTCTAATGTAAGGAGTGTGATCCCTATCTAGATTAATAAGTCATCTAATGTTAGCAGGGATGTTAGGTAGGTTCCAACTGGTTTCTGCAGAGTGAGCGGGTTTGAACTTGGCAATAGCATCGGCTGCTGAGTTGCATTCCCTGAACACATGTTTCAGAGTGGTATCTTTTAGTAAAGAGTGAATTTGGAAAGAAAGAGTATATAGGGACCATTTTGCTTTAGTGGGATTGTTGATCATGTTCACAGCTAGTAATGAGTCAGACTCAATTATAATTATGTAATCTAGAGAGGGAAAAGACTAGCAGGCAAAGAGAATGGCTTTCATTTCAGCTTCAAGGGGTGAGTTAACAGTAGTGTTTGGGGTTTGATTAGGCATGGGGTGCCATTATTGTCTCTGGCTATAAGGCCAAGTGTTGAGTTAGTAGTAGACCAGGAAGCATCCACATTAACTTTTACACTATTAGGTTTAGGTCTTTCCCAGTAGACAATGGAAATAGTTGGCTTTGGGGGAGGTCTGAGAGGTGGAATTGAGGAGGTGATGGAAAACCTCATGTGAGGGGGTTCATTTAAGAAGCAAGGTTTTGCTGAAAGGGATAAAAAAATTAGATCTCTTACTTCCTTGCAAATTTGGACTGGAGAGAAATTTTTGTTATAAAAAAAGAAAGCATTTCTGGCTTTCCATAGAGACCAACAGACCAGAGATGGAAAAATGTTACAAATAATTCTGTGGATTTTAGGAAGGTCTTTGTTTTTCCAGTATGCAAAAAATCTGCCAGTTAAGTTATTCAGAGTATTAAAATGATGTCCTATAATATCAACAGTATCGTTCCATATAGACTGTGCCAACTGACATGAAATGAAAAAATGTTCAAGAGAATCAGCTTGGTTGCATGTTGGGCATTTAGAGGCTAAGCTGAATCCAAACTTAATTAACACATCATCAAAAGGTAAAAAGGAGTTTAGCATTTTCCAGGTGAAGATTGAGATTTTTTCCTGCAACTTAAAATTCCATATCTTTTTGGTTGCAGGGAAATTACCTGGTGATTGAGTGAGGGCCTTGTAAGCTGACCTAAAAGTTAAAGCACCGTTCTCCTCTGGTTTCCAAATTTATCTGTCTTGCCTGACCTCGTTAATTACATCATCTTGCAAGAAAAACATAGTATCATTTTCTAGATAAGTACTAATCTGAGGCTGGAAATAGCCTATGTTATTGATGAAATCTGCTACTGTACAGGAGGAAGGGATAGAAAAGGTAGAGAGGGGGACATGGTTAATCAGTGGGCCATTTGGGCACCAGTTAGAAGTCCAGAAATTGCAATGGCTTTGGCTATGAATATCCATAGAGTTGTTTTCAACAAATGAATTAATAGAGCAGATTCTCCTCCAAGTTTGAGATTTCCTGTGAGATTGAGGTAGTTCCCATATCAGTTTAGACCACATGGTGTTGCCATGTAGGCATTTCTACCACAGTTTTAGGGAGCATGAATAAATTATTACCTGAATAGATCTAAAACCTAAACCATTCTGAAATCTATGTGGTCTTAGGTCAGACCATTTCCTCCATACTTTGTTAGATTTACCCTCATTTGCTCCCCAAAAAAATCTGGACATTTTCCTTTCCAGAGATTTGATTATCTATTTTGGAGGCTTTAGGACAGACCATATATGTTGTGGAAGAGAATATATATGTGATTGAATAAGAACCATTTCCCCCCCCCCCTGAACTTAACCATTTGTTTTTTCAATTCATCAACTTTTTATCAATAAGTTCAAGCAATGGTTGGAAATAAGTGTTCAGTGTTCTTCCTTTAAAAATTGGGCAACCTAGGTATTTAAATGGGAAAGAGCCGTTTTTCATTCCTAGTATTGTCCTAATCTGATTTATCTTTCCAGCTGTTGCTCTTTTACTAGTGTAAAAATCAGATTTGTTATAGTTAATTTTTTGGCCTGAGGTGAGTTCAAAGATTTCTAAAAAAGCTTTAATCCTAATTAGGTTACTTTTTGAAGACTGCATAAAAATTATAGTGTCATCAGTATAACTTAAGTGTGAGGCTGGTGTAATGGCAGAAGGGAGCTGATAGTACTTAAGTTTGTTATTCATGAAGATAAAGGATAGGCTTCTAGAGAAAGCTTAAGAAAAAATGTTAAAAAGAAAAGGAGATAGAGGGTCACCTTGTTTAATGCCTCGGGTAGCTCTGAAAAAGCCAACCGGGTTACCATTCATGAGTACTGAGAAATGTGCCTGAGAGAGGTTTTTCATAATAGCATTCACAAAATTACCAGTAAAACCAAATTTAAAGAGTATGTTTCTTAAGAAATTCCAGTTGATCCTATCAAAGGCTTTCCTAAGGTCTAGTTTAAGTATACAGTTTGGAACTCTGTGTTTTTTATCTAGAAATCTTATCATTTCCTAGAGATAGAGGATATTGTTAAAAATATCCCTATTTTTCATGAAGGCAGTTTGATTTGGTGATATCAATTTTTCCATATATGGTTTCAGCCTTTCCATCAGCACCTTAGAGCATATCTTATTAGCTACATTTGAAAGACTGATTGGTCTGTAATCATCAAATGAGGCAGGGGTTTTTTTTTTTGGAATTAAAGCTATCCAAGTGCTAGTAATGCATCTTGGCATGTCAGTGCCTAAGAGGAAGTCATTGACTGCGGATATCAGATCCTCCTTGATGAAATCCCGGCATTTGGTGTAGAACTTACATGAGTAGCCATCAGGACTAGGGCTACTATTTTTATTGAGGCTCATAACCACTAGTCTAAGTTCTTCCTCTGAAACTGGTTTGGATAGAAAACAATTATCATGCTCAGAGATTATGTTAGGTATATGGCTCAGAAAATGTGGGTAGTATGTATTGTTAGCTGGGAGATTAGGTTCAGATAGGAGTTCAGAGAAGTAGGCAATAGCTTTATCTTGGATTTCCTGGTGATTATTAAGCCATTGTCCCTGTCTGTTTTTAACTTTTGAAATATGAAGCCTGCTATTTTTTTTCCTTTACAATTTTATGGAAAAACTGTGTATTGTCATCTCCAAGTTTAATGCAGTTAGTTCTTGATTTTTGCTTCCAGAATTTTTCTTTTTCTTTTAGTGCACTAATTAACAAAGCCTTATTTTCTTTAAGCTTGATTAGATTTGATTCTGAGTGGGTGGAGTCATAAGTAAATTTCCTGTAGTCTAAGATTTTCTTCAGTTGTGAGTACATTAGAGTCAATGTTACCAAAAGATTCCTTGTTCCAAATCTTGATTGTTTTTTTGAGTCTGATTAGTTTTAGGTATAATCCTAACATTCTTGACTGAGGAAGAGGGGAAGTCCAGTTGGTTTTTACTAGGTTTATAAACTCTGGTCTATTAAACCAGGTATTTATGAACCTAAAGGGTTTAGGGTGAGAAGGGGATAAGGTTGAAATCTGTAGGTATAAGGGGCAATGTTTAGAGGATTGTCTGTTAAGGATTTGGATAGAGGAAGCAGGGAATTTTGTACTCCATTGCATGGTACAAAGTCCTCTATCTAATCTCTTGGTGGTGGGGTTTCTTAACCTTGAGTTTGTCCATGTGAATAAATTACCAAAAGTATTAATTTCCTGAATTCCTTTAGTGTTAATCCAGTTATTAAAATCATTGATGCTTCCTAATTTTGGAGTGCTAGGGCCTTTATACTCTGAGATTGAGGTGATTTTGTTAAAGTCTCCTATGTAAATAGTATCAAAATTTGGTAGGAGACTAAGAGTCGTCCATAATAGTGTCCTACCTTCTCTAGTTTAAGGCCATAAACAAAAACAACTTCCATATCAATATTTGAACAGGGGTGGAGAACTTTAACATGTAGAAACTGGTTGTGGTGGGAAATTAGAGAGATAAATAGTGAGTCATTCCACATAAGCCATATTTTCCCATTGTGTAGAGGAAGATTATGTGAGAAATTAAGCTTTTCCATATAAGAATGGCATTGACTGTTATCATGCATAGGTTCAATGATACATAAAAGCTGGATTTTTTTTCTGTTTGATTAGATTTTTCAGTCTGAGCATTGAAGATTCCATGCCTCTTAGGTTCCAAACTAAAAAAATTAATTATAGTGTTATGTATCATTGTTCACATGATTTGTGGCTTTTAGTAGCCGATCTTAACATCATCTTGTTCAGTTGACTAAGGTAATTATTCTTTTTGTGTTTAGACTTACCTTGGTTATCTTGGTTACCTGTTGATTGTGCTAGAGCAGGTTTTGGTGATGATTGAACTTGGAAATTTTCTGTGATTTGGATGGATGACCTATCTTCCTCCTCAATGTCTTGCAGTTCCTGGTCTAGGCAGTCCTCTGCTTGAGAGAGAGGTTCCATATCCTGCAGTAAAGAGAATCTATTTTCCATCTTTCTTTGTTTAGAAAGTGCCGGGTTAGTAGCTGAAATTTGATGGAAAATCAGCTTGTGGGAGCCAATTTGAATGTCATCCTTAGCATAGTTCTTATGAGAGATGTTTGGGGTATTTAGAGCTGTAGCTTTTATCAGTTTTGTAAGAGGTGATTCAGGGTTTACAGGGTGTGTGTTAGTTAGGCTAAGAGATGGAGAGATTTGGGATGGTTGTGGGGTATTTTTTTCAATCCCTGCTGTTATATGCTGAGGTATGTAGGAGGATAGATTTCGGGTAGGGTTAGTTTGTGGCTAGCTGATGTTTTAGTTGGCCATTATTTTGAGTATTATTAGGAGGCTGGTTTGTTATCATATTTGGGGCCTTATTGAACTTATTCCCAGTGGCTTGCCATTGTGGTAGGATGTGGTTTTGGGGGATAGCTCTACATTAGTGTGGGAGTGACCTAGCTTAGCACAATATGTACAATACAGAGGGATGTCTTCGTATTCAATGGGGTATTTTCTGTTATTTGATACCGATCCTAATCTGATGAAATTGTTGAGTGGTTTCTGAAGATCGATTTCTACACATATCAGTGGCTAAATATTTCTTAATGAAATTTCCTATACTATTACCAATAGCCTCAATGGAAGAAGTATTGTAATAGTAAAGTGGAACTTCCCTGATTGTGCATTATATGGGGACGATTGGTGATTCTCTGTGCGTGGAGAAGTCAAGTGACCATTTGAGCACCTTCATTTGGATTCCGTTGAAACTCCATAGGCCTTTGATCCAGCACCATTGGTAATCGTTCACTTGGTCGAACCTGATTAGGACATGCTTGTAGTCCACTGAACCTAACTGGTACTTCCCAGCAAAGCCCACCATCTTGAAAGCCGCCTATAGTTGATCCATTGTGAGCCGACCTTTGGTGAATTTTCCAACTAGGGCATTAGCATAGTGAGCAGAGTGCTTGAAAATTTCTTCATCGGAGTAGAGGCATGCTGGTTCCCCTAGGTGTTCGGATTTTGGGGTAATCTCTGGGTAATTTGGGAG
The DNA here is from genome assembly GCA_037428765.1 of Rubia yunnanensis. Lineage (NCBI taxonomy): Eukaryota > Viridiplantae > Streptophyta > Magnoliopsida > Gentianales > Rubiaceae > Rubia > Rubia yunnanensis. The sequence goes on along the minus strand of CM075065.1, from coordinate 110,068,084 downwards.
GGACATGTTGAGGGGAGGGAATTTCGATTGGAGGGTGGCAAGGAACAATTTGGTATTCCTCGATGAGGTGTTATCCGCCATGGGGGAAAGGAGCCGTTACCCGCGGAGGAGGAACCGTTACCGGTAGGTAGGAGTTCAGTAGAGCAGAAAGGAAAAGAAACTTAGGAGAGAAGAATATTGTGATATAATAGTTGTAAACTAACATATGCATGTTTTAACAAAATAGAAACGATTCATAATTTAACTTATATATGATCTCCGGGAAAGTTTCATAATTTATACTTAAAAACAGAAGAATACGAAAAGATCAACTTACCATTTATTAATGCACACAAAAACATTGTCACATCAGAGGAATAAGAAAATAAAAGAGAGTCCAGGAAAACCAAAACAAAATGGCTAGACCTCGTGCATATGATAATGAGATCGGCCAAATGTTTTTGGATCGATCTTGGGTACCAGTATACCAGCACACATCTATGAATATTCCTTGCGGAAATTAAGAAGAGGCATAACAAGTACACGCAACATCGCAGCGCAGCCGGGCACCTATATAAACCTGAAGATTTAAGCTTTGGAAATCCCACAGCACTACAAAGAATTATGAAAATTTTCATACTTAACGGCGCTGAACTCTACAACTGGAAAGCTGGATTCGCTGGAGCCAAGCCGTGAAGGCCCTGAACGACGCCGCTTGCCGAGTCGCTGCCTCATGCGCTTGTGGGAACAGCTAGTTTTGTGTTGCCGTTTGGAGGGAGGGGTCTTGCCGACTTTAACGTTTATCTGTGAATAACCTATCGCTGACCCATTTTTAACTTTTAACTTAACCCACAAAATATTTAAACTTTTCCTAATTCGCAAATGGGTCTCTGGTCCATTCATAAATTTATGGACATGCTGTATGTCAGGAGCCTTACTTTTATTCTAGAGTTCGTCTTATTATTTGTGTATGTAAATTGTATTTAATAAAATTTTCAAATAATGGACAAATTGAATCCATCCAAGACTACCATCGCTGCTGGATAAAAAGAACCTGGTCCATGGGAGGCACCGTCATGCGCATTATCAAATGGACAAAAAATTTCGACTATGATGAGGAATCAGCTCTAGCTCCGGTGTGGCAGATGGTCAAACTTCCTTCGGTATACTTCTTCCACCCTAAGACTATTACTGATTTGGGGAATTCCTTAGGAGAACTCTTGTTTGCGAATGCTCCCACTAAAACCTAACTAGGCCTTCAACAATTCGATTGTGTGTAGAAATGGATGTTTCTAAGCCTAGACCGAATAAGATTAGGCTAGGCTCGATAGCTCACAACAAATCTTATGCTATAACCTATGAGGATTTCCCACAATACTGTAGGAAATGTCTTAAGCTCGGTCATAGTGAATTCTACTGTAAAAAAGATCTAGTGGTGACTAATGTAAACCAAATGGAACCACATGATTCAAGAGTTCACAACATAAGGAAGGTTTCTGATCCTAAAAATTCTATGGCAGACATGTCATGGGAAATCAGAAACTTAACAAAGAATACCAAGGATAAACACCAAGCCATCACTAAGGTATACCAACCCAAGCCTACCCAAAGTCACCAGAAAACTTCCACCCCACCCCCTGTGGCTCCCCCTCAAAGTGTGGAATACACTGCCTCCCATTCTGGAAATAGATTTGCTATCTTAGAGGAAATAAAATTTGTGGGTCAGCATGATCTTGGCTTACAGACAGACCACAATGAACAACAAGAAAATTCTGATAGAAATACAGAGGATCATTCAGAAAAGAACACTCAGCTATCACATGAAAGGTTCCAATATCAGCAAACAATAGATACTGAAGGTAATAGCTCGGATACAAACTCAATCGAAGATCACCTAGATGAAGGATATGAATCCAGAGGCTACAACACAGCTCCTTCATCTCCACAGAAGAAGAATATCCTTTTAACATCCTCTAATGATGATACTTTATGTGATAAAGTGAAAGTTCCCATAAATTCAGATATATTCCTTTCTGATCAGTTTTCCTGGATCCCTAATAAGGAAACTATTTCAGATATTGACTCCTTACAGGTTAAGGAGAAGTTCACATCAGCACTATCAGAGACACTCAGGAGGCTAACACAAACGTTATACAACAAGAGCAAAATCCAAGGGCCCTACCTGCTGAGATACCTGCTGAGCTACTGGAAGCACAAACATCTTCTCAGGTGAATCTCCCCAAGAGGAGTTCCAGGTTAGCTTTAAAAAATAAAGTTTCCAATGACAGTTAAATGCTTAATTTGGAATGTTAGAGGCTTATCAACTTCTAAAGTTAGGCTAAAGCATTTGTCTACGAAACACAAACTGGACTTATTAGTTATTATTGAACCTAAAGGTAATTTAAACTAGCTTGACATGTACAAAAAGATGTTCTGTTTTCGTCATCACTTAGGTCTGATTCATAATAAGATATGGATCATGTACTCTGATAGGATTGACCTAAACCTGCTATCAACCCATAATCACTTCATTCAAGTGGAAATAATCATAAAAGCTAGGGCAAAGATAATTAAGGATTTCTTCATTTATGCTCCACACAATAGAGAGGATAGACTCCAGGTTTACAATGATTTGAATACTAGGTTTGATAACTCCCCAACTCTGATTGGTGGGGACTTTAATGTCATAAGGTCTATGGATGAATACTCAGGACCTAGCTCTCCAAATTTGAACTCTATTACTGATATTGATTCCTTTATTAATGAAGTTCAAATATCATATTTAAACACGCTAGGAAACCACTTAACATGGAGCAATCATAGAGCTGTAAACCCAACCTCCAAGAGATTAGATAGGGTAATGGGAAATAATGGTTTTTTCAACTTATTTAACCACTCCTCTGTCCAAATCCTAAGTAGAACATCATTGGATCACTCCCCCATGTTACTGGACATTTCAAATTCGGACATCACATCCCCTAAACCCTTCACAGGAAATGTGGTTTAACAGAAATGAATTTATGGACCTCATTGCCACCAGCTGGTCCCAACCTATCCTAGAACAGGGTCTAGTTGGTTTCTCTTCAAAACTTAAAAGACTTAAAAATGAAATAAAAACATGGAACAAACTGGTCTTTGGTAATGTACAGGATAACATAACAAGATCAGAAACAGAAGTTGCTAACTTGGAGTCCCTTTATGACATATCACACTCAGCTACTGACAGAACGAACTTGAACAAGGCTAAGGCAGTTTTAACTAGGCATCTGGTTGAACAAAATATTTTCCTAACACAAAAGACTAGAATGAAGTGGCTTAAAGACGGGGATTTAAATTCTAAATACTTTCATAAGTCTATCACTGAAAACCATGCAAGACTAGCAATCATGAAAATACAAGATCATGATGGTAACTGGTTGATCTCTCAGTCCCTAATAGGGGAGGCAGCAGTTAATTTTTTCAAAACACTTCTATCCGATGGAAATGATGATCCATCTGGCCAATGCATGTCATTCCTAATGAAGGAAATCCATCCTTCTATCTCTGACCATGATAACATCCAATTGCTAAAACCTATAACCTTGGATGAAATCAAATTAGCTGTCTTTGAATTATCCCCCTCTTCAGCCCCTGGCCCAGATGGCTTCCCAGGGCTCTTTTACAGAAAAGCTTGGGAGATAATTAAGAATGATTTTTTAACTGCAATGCTGGAATACCAAGCTGGTATTCCCATCCCAAAATCAGTTGCAAGCACACTGATTGCATTAATACCAAAAACAAAAACCCCTAAAGACTTTAGTGAATTTAGACCCATAAGTCTCTCCAATTTCATTAATAAACTGATGTCTAAAATCACGGTAGAAAGAATTAAACCATTCATGAGCTCCCTAATCTCAGAGGAACAGTCAGCATTTTTAAAGGGTAGGGATATTGTGGATAATATTCTTATGATGAAGGAGGCAGTTAGGATGCTTGATAAGAAAAATGAATCCTTAAATCTAATTCTTAAATTAGACATGATGAAGGCTTTTGACCGTGTTTCATGGTCAACCATCAAAACTCTTCTACTGCATCTCATATTATAAAAATCATAATGAACAACATAAATTCAACATGGTTTTCTATTCTGATAAATGGTTCACCTTGTGGTTTCTTTGAACCTACTAGAGGTTTAAAACAAGGTGATCCACTATCACCCTTCCTCTTTAACATCTTGACAGAACTTCTAACTAGAAACCTTAGGATTCAATTCTTAAATGGGAACATTAAACAATTCAAAACTCCAGGATTAGCAAACACAATAAACCAGCTATCCTTCGCTGATGACACTGTGGTGTTCCTAAAGGGGACAAAAAAATCCCTACAAAACATAATGATCTTTCTGGAAATTTATCAAAAAGCCACAGGACAGAAAATAAAATTCCAGAAAAGTGCATACTACTCAGGGAAGCTAAGTGGTAATAAGAAGAAACAGATTAAAGACTTAACCAACATGACCCAAGGAACATTACCATTCTCTTACTTAGGTGTCACGGTCTTCAAAGGAAGAAAACTAAATCTGCACTTCAAAACATTAACAGACTCAGTTAACAGCAAAATATCTAACTGGAAAAACCAATGGTTGATAGGAGGGGGTAAAATAATCTTGATAAATCATGTTTTAACATCTATACCTCAACACACATGGGCTGTCACTGCACCAACTAAGCACACAATCCACAAGCTTAAATCGATCTTCAGTAATTTCTTATGGGGTAAAAAAGAACATGGACTAAATAAGCACTGGATATCTTGGAATAGAATTTCATATCCACAGAAAGAACAAGGTCTAGGTATAAGGCATATTCAATCAATAATTAATTCATTCTCAAATAAAATCTGGTGGAAACTTCAAATAGGACAGTCAAATTGGTCTAAATTTATGTGGTCATTACCCCCCCATGCCAGAAAATCAGAAACCTGGACTAGGTACAGAAAAGTAAATAGCAGGGCAGAGGCAAATTCCCAGCTGATCATAGGTAAAGGATCTTCTAATTTTTGGATAGCTAATTGGCTAGGCTCAAGACCTCTCATTAACCAGGTGGAAGCCCAGGTACAAGTTCCTTTTCCATTTCTTACAGTAGCTGATTTTCAGCTAAACAAAGGTATTTATATCCCTCAACTCTCATATTTATTTAACTCTCCCATAAACCTGGAGCTGTTGAAGTACATGCCTCTCAAAGAACAGCAGGATTATATTATTTGGAAACTTGATACTTATGGTTCTTTTACTATTAAATCAGCTTATCAAGTTTTCAAGCCCATCAAACCTGAACTGAAAATTTTCACAAACGTTTGGAATCAGGTTTTGCCAAAAAAAGTCAGTTTCTTTATGTGGAAAATGCTATTGCCAAAAAAAGTCAGTTTCTTCACTTACCTTCCAAATGTACAACTTGTGAAAACATAGATTCTCTTTCTCATTACTTCAACTCATGCGCCTCAGCTATGTTTCTTTGGAAAAAATTTCATGAAGCACTGAATTTGCTAGCTAGATCTTTTAATAATATCTGGGAAAGAGTGGAATACTACTGGTCTTTAAAACCTGCTTCACCAGATCACTCCTCCATAATTATTGTTCTTCCTTGTTTAATATGTTGAGAATTATGGAATACTAGAAACAAAATGATTCATGATAACATGAGAAGCTGTGTTCATGCTCAATGGAAAAACATTTCTAATCTGTGCTTTATGACCTTCTCAGTTCATCCTAAAGCTAGATGCCATACACATTGTAGCCTGGTATCCAAGGGATTAGTTCCTCCCTATAAAAGGAAAAGGATAAGAATACTGAACCTAATAAAATGGGAACCTCCAGATATTGGACTAAAAGTTAACTGTGATGCAGCCTTAGAAGGGAATAATCTAGGGTTAGGATGTGTTCTTAGGGATACTAATAAAAGGGTCTTACATGCTGAATCAAGCTATATGGAAATAGATAACACCCTTCTAATGCCTCATCTAATAGTTCTAAAGGCTGAAATTTTGGCTATCTTCACAGGATTGGAAGCTGCAAAGGCAAGGACTGATCATGTTCACATCCAATCGGATTGTACTGCGGCGATACAAATCTTCCATGGTCAGATCTGTCTGTGGCCTCTGTTACAGCTTCAGGACCGGATCAAAATAGCTGCCTTAACGTTTCAAACGGCCATCTTCAGCCACATTCACAGAGAAGGAAACCAAACACCTGACTTCCTGGCAAAACTTGCAATTAGAAGAGGATACACCACTAAGTTCGTCGAGATTCAAACATCAGAAAGGTTCTTGTTTCTCAACCGCAGGGAAACCTTATTCCCTCAATTCAGATGGAAACAATACTACAGTAGCTAGGCGATTCATTGTATACTCCTTGGACTGAAATCTCTTGATTGTCTGGCCTTCATAAGCTTCACACAGGGGTGGAGAGCTTATAGAAGGAAACACTGTCAAGAGATTTCATTCAATTATCAGGAGCTTCACGTATTGACATAGGAACTTGATTCACCTGTTTTGTAAATTAAACTTTTGGGCTATTTCAAAGGGTGTGAGATCCCTTAATACAAAAACCCCCGCTCATTGATGATGAGTGTTTTGAGTTAAAAAAAAAGAATCCATCCAAGAGACATATACATAAATGCATAAATACAATACATACAATACACAATCAATTAAAATACATCAATACAATACGTACAATACAATTATTTAAAAATGTACATATATTTCTTAAAATACAGTACTCGTGGCACATATATTTCTTAAAAGTGTAATTTAAAGTGAACAACGATGAATCAATAGAATGAAGAAAATACAAAGGGGCACGTCTCTAATACGTGCAGACAATCTTCATGGCCTAGAGTTGTCAATCTCTAACCCGAATTTCTAACTCGATTCGGACCAATTCAAACGAACTCAATCTGAACCTGATAGTGACACACAAAATATTAACCCAAACCTGAACCCAACCTGAATCGAACTCAATCAGAAACTCAATTCTGACTTGATAATCTGGGCCCAAACCTGAACCCGAACCCGACTCGACCTGAACTCAACCCAAAACCCGATTCTGACCTGATAATTTGGACACAGACCCAAACCCGACATGACCCGAACCCGGTAAAGCATTTTTTATTTTTAAAAAACTAAATGCAGTTCTAGCACCTTTATATCATAACCTATACTGTGGCTAGCTATTTTCCCACCACAATTTTATCCGTCAAAATTACTATGCTGGTCATAGGCACCGATATTAGCACTGGTATATATCATTCAGCCAAAACCGGTGCTGAAAATTATTAAATTCAAACATTTTTCCCTTCAAAGGCACTGGTATCTAGCCCCAGTATTCAATGAATAGGTGCTGGATTTATTCATAGGCACCAATTTTTTATTCATTTGCCAGATTGTTGGTTCCTATGAAATTCCTAGCACTACCATTGTTCTTCCAGCACTGACATATTGGTGCCTATGTTCATATTTTCTAGTAGTGTAATCCAACCCGACCTTACCCAAGGAACATTACAGACCCTCTAGAATCTGACTTGACATTTACCTTACCCGGCCTGACAAACAGACTTTGACAATTTTTTAACCCGGACACGTTTCAACCCGACCATACCCGACATGACAAACAGACTTCAACCCATTTCAACCTAAACCCATTTTGATCCGACCTGGCCCGACAAATAGATTTTGACCTGTTTCAACCTGAACTCGTTTCGACGCGACCCGAACCGACTCGACAAGCAGATTTCGATCCTATTCAACTTGACCCGTTTCAACTCAAGTCCATTTGATCTGAACCCAAATCCAACTCGAATAACTAAATTGACAGCTCTAGCAGGGCCTAAGAGTTGTTATTGACTTCACATGCTCCCTCAGTTCCCACCATTTCTACATAGTTTTTAGTCAAATTTCTCAAGGCATATTTGAACATAAATTTCAATTAATATACAAACACTCGTATCATCGTGTGATAGATTGTTAGATTCTCTACATCATGTATTTTCTCTGATAAAGTTATCAGTGGTAAAACATGACTTGAGAAAATTGATAAAAAATGTGAAGAAAATGAGAGGGAATAGAAGATATCTGTGGTTGATATACGTACGAAAAATAAACTTAATGTGGAACCAATTCAATTATATATTGTATGCACCATACCAGTTACTCCATTTGTCATATTTCAATTTGCACACTTTAACTTTCAGTAGTTGTAATGAAAAATGTTTGATCCTTAATATTTTTCATTAAGGATAATTAAAACTTCTGAAATTTTGATATTTTGAAAATATATGTTATAACAAATAACGATGTATTAAACAATAGTATTTACACTTATATACCAATTTAATTTTAGGGTCAAGGTTAGGAATTGCTGACTAAATGAATAGTTAAATTGGATTTTGAACTAGGACATAGGGAGTATTTGTCTTCATCATTTAATATAGTGCTACTCACTCTGTCTCATTTCAAGTTGCAATTTACGTGAAGTCAAATTATGCAGTTTAAAATGAGAAAAAAAGAGTAACTAACCTTTCTTATTACATGATGTTACCCTTTTGAATTATATTCTTACAAATACTTTGGTGAGATGATCTCAATTAATCTTTTGGGGATATAGAGAGTTTAGATATAATCATTTAAAGATGGAAAATGACATAAAGTACTTTTTGTAACTTTTAAAATTTTACTTACTCTTTCGTCTCACCATACGCTAAAACGGTCTCATACAACTTTTTCTCTTATATTTTCTATTATCATTTTTTGCCTATCAAACAAAATTTTGGTAGGTAACATTTTATAACTGATGTTTCTTTTTCCAAATACTCCCTCTGTTTCTCTAATAATGGCACATCATTTTTAGTGTTAGAATTTAGGAGATGCCAAATGAGTGGATGAAATTGAATTAAAAGAAAAAAAATAAGTGAATATAATAATTTTAAATTTACTATAAATATAAATTGTCAATATAAAAGAAATATCTCAAATTATAATATGTACCCGTATCAAAGAAACGGAGGGGAGTAGAATATTTAGTTTGATCATATAGATAAACATGGCTGGAAAGACAGGGATTTAAAATTGACGAATCTGCTGGAAAAGGCTGTCATGACTACAACATAGAGTTGACTTCTATTATGGATCTGACATAGAGTTTACTCCTTTTGTGAATCTGTGACAGCTGAACATACAGCATGACTTTCTAATGTTATTCTTGTGTTGATCGAGGTTGAAGATAGAACTGATTGCAACTAATGAATGCGTTAGAATAAAATAGAATTCTGATTAGATTATATTTATTATAATTAGAATTCTTTCCTTATTACATCTCTATTGTACTCTATATATTTAGTCATTAATAATATAATACTTTACGATAAATCATTCTATCATGGTATCAGACCAAGATATGATTCTGTCCTAAACCTAAATTTTTATTTTTTACCGCTTTCCCCTCTTTTCTTTCTGGCGATAGAACCACCACCGGTTCCGATAACTTCTGGTCAAAATTTGGCTAACTTCCGACGGCTTCCGACAGTATTTTCGTCCACTAATTCGGTGTACTCCGGTGGTTTTTCATCTTCTCCGGCGGCATTTTCTCTCCGGCAACATCGAAGCCCATTTATTACAGCAATTTCTTCTTCCGCGGACCTCGACAGCAATTTCTCCAACGAGTTTCAAACCGCCGGCCAATCTTTCTTCTCTCCGGCGTCCAATCCATCTTCTTCGCAGTCCGATTCTCCGACCGGTGCCAATAGACCGGTGTCAACAGGCTCTCCTTTCCGTCCGATGCACCTGTCTAGCATGTGATTCACGCGCTTCGTGAAGGAGGAGCTTCGGTGCGTGGAAGCCACGCGCGTACACGCGACTCGCCAGCAAGGATGTTTCTTGCATCCTCCAATTTCTCACGAGTTGAAGCTCTTTCTCGCGAGTTGACGCTCTCTCTCGCGATTTGAAGCTGCTTCTCGCGAGTTGCTCAAATTCTCTTCAGCACCCAGTCAATTTTTGTGCAATTCGATCTGTTGTGCAATTTTTGGTCTTTTGCTATGGTTTATTTGGGCCCTATATCTCGGGAAGATTGCTCCACTAATTGGATTGCAGACAAGGTTTTGTTTCAGGCCACTTTGAATGGTCCAAACCGTCATTCTTCATTGAACTAGTGGATCGTTGATTCAGGTGCTACATCTCATATCACTGCTCGCACTGGTCATCTTGATAAGGTACAATGTTATCGTGGTTCTGTTTATATTCTTGTTGGAAATGGTGATCATTATCTATTTATCACACCGGCCAGTGTTATTTCTCTGGTTTCTCTGTTAATGATGTCCTTGTGGTCTCTAAGATTACTAGAAGTTTATTGTCCATTAGTAAGCCTACTCGTGATTTACCTGTACGTGTTATATTTGATGTCAACGCATTTTCCATTAAGCACAAGCATACAGGGAAGATAATTGGTAAAGGTCGTCATAGTTCAAGTCTTTATTTTCTTGAGATTGGTGATTCCAACTTTTTAAGCGAATTACGCTCTGGAAAGCTTCATGCTTCTTTTGAGCATTGACACTCTCGCCTCGGTCATGTGTCTCATGATACTGTTCAGTTGTTAAGTCTACATGGCCATATTACTATCACTTCCGCTATGGCGACATCTGTTTGTTGCTCTCCTTGTCAGATGGCCAAGAGTAGCTATTTACCTTTTTCCACTAGTGACAAGCGCGCTACTGGTTTGTTGGTTATCAAGTGACTAATAATAAGATCTTGAATAACTTTCTATTTGACAGTAAATAAAGTTAAACTTTGATCTCATATTTAAATAGATATAAGAAAGTCTTAGAAAATGCGGCATGTCCATAAACTTATGGACAATCCACTGTATTTTTTACCTTAAATATTATAATTTTTTAATAAATTTAAATATTGTATTTTAAAAGTTCAAATAAGTAATAATTATTATTTGATTGTGAAAATATAAAAATATAAAAGAATATTTCTAAATTTAGTACTCCCTTCGTCCCAACTGAAATTGCACTGCAATCGTTAGTACAGTGTTCAAGAAACATGTTTGACCGTTAATATGTTTACCTACATAACGAAAAATAAAAGTTGATATTTAGAAACTACTTGTTACAAAGAATTGTTACCAAGAGTTAGATTAATGAATTAGATGCCTCTTGATCTGCACTTGAACTCTTTATAAACAGAGGGAGAGTTAGAGTTCTTAGATGTGAGTTTTGTAGGCATCTGTTCTGGTCTTAAAACCGCCCCTTTTTTATTTGTAATCTGAGTTGGGTCGTTCTGCGTGATGTAATGTCTGACATCTGTAATTTGCCTGACTCATTTGGGCAATAAGATTAATCTATTTTTGTTCATGGAGTTAACAAATATGTTAAGTGAACCACGTTAAATTTGTGTTGTGCTTTCTTGATTTCTTTTCTATTATCTTGAGTTGCGCAATGGGATTAATTTTCCCAACAAGTGGTATCAGAGTTGTGATTGTGTGAGCTTCCGTTTCAAGATGAAGAGAAGAAAAAAACAATCTGAACTTGGGTGATCTCCTAATGAGTCTGGAGAAAGTCTGTTTCTATCGCCTCTTTTTGAATTCAAAATTCTGTTATGTTAACAGTTTTTTCCTGGTTGAGCTTGTTGCAGTTATGTTCTATTAAATCCTTTTCTGATTGGATTTATTCTAATTGGTTGTATCGAGTACCTTTGGGTACATCTTTCTGCACTTCTCCCCGTGTATCTGGTACATTTGTCATCATCACTATGCATCTGGCACATTTTGCATAACTATTGAGCATTTGGTACATCTGGCACAACTGTTGAGCATCTGCTACATCTGGCACAATTGTTAGCCATCTGGTACATCTAGCACAACCGTTATGCATCTGGTACATCTGGCACAATCAATGTGCATAGAATATGGGATATCCATCTGTCAGCATGTGACTCTTCATCGAGAGAGTTCCAATGGCACATGAATCGTATGATTCTGAGGCCGGGTGCAAAAGTTATGCTCAAAGCCGTATCGGACCTTTGCGGCGATCCATTGCTTCTTCTATCTTCGCCGCCATTTGCCCTGCATCAATAAGTTGCCTTATAAATCGTTTATATTTTGTTAAAACATGCATATGTTAGTTTACAACTAGTATTTCTTATAGTATACAGAAAAGAGGTTACATAATTTAGTAATTATTTTTATAATTTTTATATGAATTGCATTTAATACCTTACTACGTGTACTGATTACATTAAAACCTTTATTTGTTTTGAAAGACAAGATCAATTTTTCTTGATTTCAATTGAAGAGATGCCACTAAAAATTTTGTCGGTATGAAAGCAACACATGTGAAAGCAATGCATATATACTTTGTATAAAAATCATGCAAATGTTGTCGATTTCATACACAAGAGGGACTCTCCTCTCAACACTTGAACAAAGGGCAAGATACATGATAAATACTACAAGTGATTGTGACCGAAAGTTTACATTAGGGAATTTACAATTACAAAAATATTCTTATCTAGATTAACTAACAATCTCTAATACAATTAATAAGTTATTAATCTTTAATGGCGAATCATTTGGAATTCCTCGAGTTCAGTATCATATTCATCAAAATCCTACTCGTGCTGGAACGTTTTGTGGAGTCCAATGTTCAGTATTTTCTTATTCCTTAAAGTTAAAACCACTTAAAGTTTTGATCCAACTCCTGCAAATGGTCGTACACACTTGATACTAAATAGTTGCAATATATAAGCATGTCACTAAATTTTAGTGACGTTTAAACGTGTAGTAAATACTGTGACACTTGTTTATATGTCACAAAATATACATCACTACTAAACTCTTTTTTTTTATAGTGCTCTATAAATATATAAATAGATATTTTGATCATATATATAGGTTAACATCTCCGGAAAGAAGGGATACTAGTTGACTAATCTGCAGGCAAATGATGTGACGAATACAATTAGTAAGGTGATGTATACAAATGATATTTTAAAATATCTTAATAATAATGAATCATATAATATTAGTATAATACGTTGCTGTCATAGATACAAAATGAGCACAAAGACTTTTTAGGCATTCTAAACTTTAGATCGGGGATTATCATGTAATTTAAAAAAATTTATTTGAGATGGAGTATTTACAAAATATGCTGATAAATTAAGGGACCTATTGTGTAATTATCAAAATACTATATATATATCACAAAAATATTAGCATTTTCATTTTTCTTTCCTCCTCCTCCTCCGATTGGAAACCGCCTCTAGCCGATGGTTACCACCGGATTCTGTCGGATTTCTGCCGGTCTCCACCGCCTCCGTCGGCTTCTGGCCAGAATTCGATCGGAATCCTTGACTCTGCTGGTATCTCGCTCTAATGGCACCACAAAATTCTAGGCTTTGAGATCACGAAACCTTAGAGTTTATTGATCCGCTACCGCACGTCGGCGTTTGTATGACAATCAATGACGATCGACGTTGGTGCGCTGATATCCTACATCGATCGACGACGATCGACGTTCGTGCTCTGATTGATGCCAGAAGGCATTTGTGTGACGGAGAAGGCAGCAGTTACTAGTGGATCTTTGCGACGGAGGAGCGATGTCGGAGCACAGCGGCGGAGCTCAGCGAAGGTGCGCAGGAGTGGAAGAGGAGCGTGGAAGAGTGGAATAAGAGCGCAACGGAATAAATCAATGGCGCTGCAGAATGGAAGATGAAGGAGGCACCGACGGAATCGCGCTGAAGAAGAAGGCGCATGTGATGGACACGTCAAAAAGAAGATGTTTATGTTGTTGAGGTACTGTAGTTTTTTTTGTTGAGGTTTGTATCTTTTTCTCTTTCATGTTGATGTTTTTCATTATTCTAGTGCGGTATAGTTGATATGAGTTGATGTTTTGTAGTTTATTTGGGTGATATGGATTGGTATTTGTATTTTTTATTTTTTATTTTCTCATGCTGATATTTTTCATTTTCCGACTGAGGTTTTGGTAATAGGAGTTGATGTTTGTAGTGTCGTTTTTCTTCTGTTGATGTTTTTATTTTCCGGATGAGGTTCATGTGTTTAGAGTTGGGGTTTGTAACTTTTGGGTGATCTAGGTTGAAATTTGTAGTTTTTTAATAAAAAAATGTTGATGTTTTATGATTTTTAGAGTTAATAATTTATACTTTTGAGGTAGCGTAGCTCTTTTTTTGTTGATGATTTTAGTTTTTTCCTCTCATGTGAATGTTTTTCATTTTTCGGGTGAGTTTTAGTTGATGAGAGTTCATGTTTTGTAGTTTTTTTTGGAGTTAAATGGGTTGATATTTTTAGTTTTCTTCCTTTCATGTTGATGTTTTTCATTTTCTATGTGAGTTTTAAATGATATGGGATGATGTTTGTAGTTTTTTTGGTGACATGGTTGATGTTTTGTAGTTCTTTTTCCGTATGTTGACGTTTTTCATTTTTCGGGTGAAGTTTAGGTAATAGGAATTGATGTTTTTAGCTTTTGAGTGATATAGGTTGATGTTTGTAGTTTTTTTTAAATTTTTTTTGATAATTTAAGCTTTGTTGATGTTTTTATGATTTTCAGTTGATTTTTTGTTAGTTGTAGTCGATTATTTTTCAATATTTTGTTGATTTTTATTTGAGTTTTTATATATTTTTTGCTGCAGTTTTTTAGATGATATTTTATGATTTTCGTTGATGTTGTGCTATTTTTTATTGATGTTTATTATTTTCAATTCGATAATCATATTAATATTTTTCATTTCAAAAATATTTTAAAAATATATTTTGATTTTGTTTTGCACATTGCAGATTGCAGATGGCGGGAAAATAATGGGATTAAATTGGACAAAAAAGCCCCAGAAAAAATATTAGTGATAAGTTCATGTAAAATAATTAGAGATAGGTCTTTGGATCTAGAATATTGTAAGAAATTCATAAAGGCCCCTATCTAAAGTTTAGTCTGGCTTACAGGAGACCATCTCTAAAATGTGTGTGTGATTTTTATTTAATAAACATATTTAATATAATTATATAACATAGTTGACTTTCTAATCATTTCTTGGTAAACTTTTATAAAAGCTTATGTTTATTCACAAGTTTAAGAAGAGGTCATTAAATGCGGTTTTATCATACTAGACAGGACATATTTCAAATGACTTCTCTGGCTCTACATTTAATCGTGCAACGATTAAAGTCGATTTAAAATAACTTTAATTGGACCCAAATTAGGTTTTGAATTCGTAAGCTGTATTAGGGTCTTAAAAAAGCTGGAAATCAATATCAATTTCCGGTAGCCTTCAAGTGAATCACAACAAATACATAAAGGGTATTTTTTAGGCCCATCAAATGGGTCGGGTGACCCGTTGGATAACCGTTACCCATATGCTATTTTCACTTATTGGATAAGACTTATTGGCTAATGACTCATTGGGTTAATGGATAAAATTGGGTTGTAGTTATTGGGTTTAGTTCGGCTGGATAATGGATTATCCGTTGGATAATTTTGGGTGGGTCGAGTTGGGTTGGGTTACGGGTGACCCGTGGATAATTTCATATCATAAGATAACATAATTTTCACAAGTTTGATTACAAATGATTTAATTTTTTCCTAACACATATAATCATTTTAGAAACGATCAAATTCTCGATTAATCATATTTATCGATTTTGGTTCATGTCTTAATCAATTTTAATTTGAACCAATTAAAAATTGATAAATGATCTTGACGAAAGAAGTAGTAATATTTAAGAAAATTTTACTAAATTTGAAAAATCTCCTCCATGAAATATGAAGATTTTTAAAAATATTTTCTTTTATTGAACATAAGAAAATAATAAATGAAATCCCCACAATTAGCCACTCGAATAAATATTTTCTCTTTTGTAGTTATGTACACGATTCAGCCTATATAAAAAAATGATTAGAGTTAATCGTAATTTTTCACTCCAAGTAAAATGTTACGTGACTTATTCATTTAAAGTTTAAATGGTTGAAAACACCAATTATCCATTAAGTATATACTGAATTATCCATTGGGTATATACTAATTATCCATTGGGTCTATACTAATTATCCATTGGGTCGAACTAAATGACTCATTGGGTATAGGTCATTTATTTGGGTGAAACGTGAATTACCCATCAAGTCCATGTTCTTTCTCAATTCTCAGTTCTCACTTCCCAGTCTGCGTTTTGTTTCATCAGTTCGCGTTTTGTTCATCAATCGGTATGCGGTTTGTTCATCAATCGGTCTGTGTTTTGTTCATCAATCGGTCTGCGTTTTATTCATATTCGAGTTCATAATATTATATTATGCAATATAATATTATGTACATTAAATTATATTATAATTAATAAAAATAAAAAATATATAATATGTTGGCTTTGTAAACTCGACGAAACTAATGAACAATATTACTTGGGATCGAGCTCGAGCTCAAATACTGTACGAACTCGAATACTGTACGAGATTGAGCTCGAATACTGTACAAACTTTAATACTGTACGAGGTTGAACTCAAATACTGTACGAACTTGAATACTGTACAAGATTGAGCTCGAATATTGTACGAACTCGAATATTGTACGAGATTGAAATCGAATATTGTACGAACTCGAGTACTGTACGAGATTGAGCTCGAATACTGTACGAGATTGAACTCGAATACTGTACGAACTCGAATACTGTACGAGATTGAGCTCGAATATTGTACGAACTCGAATGTTGTACGAGATTGAACTCGAATATTGTACGGACTCGAATATTGTATGAGATTGAGCTCGAATATTGTACGAACTCGAATACTGTACGAGATTGAACTCGAATACTGTACGAGATTGAACTCGAATATTGTATGAACTCGAATACTGTACGAGATTGAGCTCGAATATTGTACGAGATTGAACTCGAATATTGTATGAACTCGAATACTGTACGAGATTGAGCTCGAATACTGTACGAGATTGAACTTGAATGTTGTACAAACTCAAATGTTGTACGAGATTTAGTGCGAATTTTGTACGAACTCGAATACTGTACGAGATTGAGTGCGAATTTTGTACGAACTCGAATACTGTACGAGATTGAATTCGAATACTGTACGAGCTCGAATACTGTATGAACTCGAATATTGTTCGAGATTAAACTCGAATAATTTGTGAATTATAATTTGTATAATTTGTGAATTATAGTGAATATTTATGTTAAATATTACACATGCATTTAATTGGGTAATTTTGGATATTTATTGGGTATTTGTTATGTTCCTATTGAGTTAATATAATATGGGACCCATTGGGATCAAAATTTCCCATTAACATAATTATTCTCATCCCAAATCCTAAAAAATAATGATCATTTAATACCTGATCCTAATCAGTGAAAGTGTGGAAGAAGTGTGCATACTCAAAATACGTAACCAGAAGCATCGGCTCCTCAATCCACTGACATAAAACAACTTAGAACTATCAGAACCAAAAATGTCAGAACAATCGCCACAAAAACTCAATCATACACAGAAGCAAAACCTTCTTTTCAGCAATAAATACTAGATCACAACAACACATCTTCTTACAAATCAGGTTAGCAAAATCTTTCACAACAAAAAATTCAAACAAGAACCCCCAAATCGATCATTTTACACTAAGATTTGCCTACAAATGCAAATCAGAAACCATATTCCAAGGACAAGAAACCTTCATAGCGTTCCATCAAGAAATTAATAAACAACATTATAAAAACATCATTTCATCAAGAAATTAGTACAAAAATGAAGACTTGAACATCCCAAAACACGAAAAACTGTAAACCTTATCGCATCGAAACTCATCAGAGCCGACCAATCGAATCAAATCAATCAACCCACGCATTGTATGCATATCAACAACTCCATTAGGCACATAACGATCAAGAAAATCCTCATCCACAAGCTTTTTCCCATTTCCATTCCCATTCACCACGTTTTCGACAACCACAATCTCAAAAGCTCCATCCTCAAACTCTGGAAGCTCCTCTTCCGCCCTCCCGATCACCGCCGCTAGCTCCTCCCCACCACAGGACATCCGTATTCGGCCCACATTCATCCTAATCCCTTGTTGGTGTTTTATGAAACGCGATGATATTTAAGTGTAATTGGATTCGAGTAGTTGTGAACTCAGGATGTTAAAACAAGTTTGGTGATTCGGAGTGCACACTTGTAAAAACTATCTACGAGGTTACATTTTTTGGGATAAGTATTAAAACTGTGTTGGTTAGACTAACCAGTCTTATCCTTATGTGAAAAGATGCATCATTCTATCTATCTCCGTATTTATTTATAATTTTGATGGAGGTGGTGTGTAGTGTCTAAATTCCTTGACTGAAAGGATGAGGATGAATTAAGGATTGTGTACGGGATGTAGTATTGTCAGCATGCCTAACTTACTGCATTGTCCTAGAAGGAGGAAAGATTGTGTCATTTCAGAATTTGTTCGTAATATTTCTGATAGCTACATTGTTTGGTGTAGAACAATGAAGTGTTGTGTCTTTTCACAACATTGTTTCCCTATAAATACATGGGTACACATGCATGGTGTTAGATGTGGAAGAACACACAATACATAAGTGAAAGAACACAGAATACACACAGGAAAACAAGGAATTTTCCCAGACATATATACAACCAAAAACACAGGTACTTAAAAGTATTGTTCTAATTGAAGCCAAGAACAGGAGGGATTCTCGATTGTTTTATCCTCAAAGGAAATTCGTGTAACCCAAGGCTGTAATAGGGTCGGATTACTCTTTAAGGAAAGCGTACGTAACGCGACTCACATCGATATCCAAGTAAAGTTTTACCACAATCATCCAAGCATGATTTTACCATTCCAATGGAATGCAATTTCACAGCATCTACCCTAACAATCTTAAAGGGTAATTTTTTAAACGAATTGGATGATAAGTTGGGTGGCTCGACCATGAAAGATTCCGTACGATGCGATGGTGCACCATATGCAGACGGTGTGCAAAGATGCGCATGCATGGAGGGATTCGGTGGTGCGAAGAAGCTTATGTGTGGTTTGGATCTAATCCATTTAACATGACTTTTGGATTCACGTGAAATACAGTTTGATCCCTACAAAGGTTAGAGTCCAATTTATATGTGCTTATGAATTGATTAATCAGTGATATATAGTGCATTGTGAAAATATATACATGCATGTTAAATCAGTTTTACTGATAATTTGAGATTAACTATCCTTTTAAATTGAATAATAAGGATGTGAATAATTTTTATGAATGAATTGCATGGTAATAATATTTTGAAAACTGAAAGGAAATATTATAGTTGTAGCAAAAAGTTGCAGATTAAATTTTATATCTGGATGTGAAATTGTGTTATACATTGGTTTCAATCTCTTAATTAACTTGATGTCTTATAGCAATGACATCCACGTATATGCATTAATACTTACATATTGATGATCATGTAGTCTTAATTTTTTGCATTCAATATATATCCAGACCCAGTCCACGTAAAATGTTTGGATTATTTGAATACAATTATGTTAATGCAACATATGCTTCACATTGAGATGAATTAATTTTATCGCTGAGATTTGGTTGTTCTTGTGAATTATTATGTAAGATGTTTGCCAAATTATTTAATTGATAAAGATTACAATCGATTAAGTTAATGTTCGGGTCTGGTTTATTTTGAATGATTAAATATCATTCTGTTTTAAACTCAATTTGATGCCCTGTTAATATGCAATCTTGTGTGGACTTTTATTCTATTTGACCAATGTGTATCAAAGAGAATTGGATTAATCTGACCATTGTCATGTTTAAGTTGAATGGTACTGTGATGATTGTTTAATGTACGAAAGTACTTGCTATGATGCTTGAAAAATTGAAGAAAGCCTAATGCATGATTAATTAAATATGCATGAAGAAATAAAGTATCGGTTGTTTGTGGCACATATTTACGTTTAGAGAATGCGTGATATATTGGTTCAGTCCTAGGCTTTACATAAAAAATAGTAATAAAATCGTACATATTTTGTTAATACAATTTGAATATTGATTTTTACGAATGAAATTATAGATAATTATCTATTTACGTAGATTTGACAATTTTGTATTGCACAAATGAAGTCAATGAACATAATTTTGATTATTATCGTATAACCGGGAGAAATATGAATGAGTTTTGATTCTAAGAATCATAACAATAAATTTGAAGTACGAGTTGGTGTAAATCTGCAAGAATGAACTATTAGTTCTTCATAATAGAATGATGATTTTGAGAAAATCTAATTCTGTTGAAGTATAAAAGGTTTGTGAAACCTGTGATCCTAGGAAATCCTAGAAGAGTTTGGTTTTATAAACCATACTTGAATTAGGAGTGTTCAATATCCTCTTTATTCAAAAAATGCGGATTTTAATTGGTATAACTCAATTGACAATATTTGTGGAGAAGAAGAATCAAGAGACATGAAAGAGATAAGTACTTTTATTCATAAGTTTTTAATTTCAATTTTGAAATATTGGTGCATGATGATATGTATTGTGATATCTATATATGAAAGAGAAATATTGTTCATGTATGATTGATGTAAAGTGCTGGTAAAGAGGTAGAATGGTTACGGAATTCAGTATATGAAATTCTGTTATGGCCTAAGCCGGTAGATGACTAAGGCTTATAGTGAAGTGTTTAATGACAAATTTAAACACTTGGGCACTAGGCATAGCGTGAATCATGAGTTAATAACTCATGTGTCATTTTAGTTGATTTTGTAAGATATCAACACAATCTAGCGGAACACTTGACGAAGTGAGTAGTTAGGGACTTGATAAATAAGTTAGTGATTGGGATGAGTTTAAAGCCTATTTAAATCTTTGATATTGGGATGGGTTTAAAGCCTATTTAAATCTTTGATAATGGGATACCCAATTTTTCTCTGATACGACATTAGAGTAAAATTCAATGTGGAAGGCCTATTGTTTGAGATGGAAACATATGATTTCATATCCCGAAGGTAATATGTTTGGACTTGCATGAAATTTAGGTTGAAGTTTTAACTTCTTAATGGATCTTTTGACAAAGTACAATTGTAGTTGTATGATTAAAGAGATTCACCTATATGAAGTGCGAAGTGTAACCGCTTCAATAAGCCTAGGCTTGGCTTTGTATGCACTCATGAATGGATAGGGACACATGGCTTATATAGTGTCAAGCTTAAACTTTTGAGTTGTATTTGAACTTGTGTGTGGATTATCTTCAAGCGTTCAAATGGGTTGAAGGGTTCAATCTTTAGAGACACCCCGATTCTCGAATATTTGGAATGTGTAGTTCACTAAGGTGAAAATTCAATCTTCAAGATATTTTCATTTATGCACTTGTTTGGTTTGGTTGTTGGATTTTCCAAATCAAGGATAATACTTAAATGGGGGAGGATTGTTGGTGTTTTATGAAACAGGATGATATTTAAGTATAATTGGATTCGAGTAGTTGTGAACTCAGGGTGTTAAAACAAGTTTGGTGGTGCGGAGTGCACACTTGTAAAAACTATCTACGAGGTTACATTTTTGGGATAAGTATTAAAACTGTGTTGGTTAGACTAACCTGTCTTACCCTTATGTGAAAAGATGCATCATTCTATATATCTCCGTATTTATTTATAATTCTGATGGAGGTGGTGTGTAGTGTCTAAATTCCTTAACTGAAATGATGAGGATGAATTAAGGATTGTGTACGGGATGCAGTGTTGGCAGCATGCCTAACTTACTGCATTGTCCTAGAAGGAGGAAAGGTTGTGTCATTTCAGAATTTGTTCATAATATTTCTGATAGCTACATTGTTTGGTGTAGAACAATGAAGTGTTGTGTCTTTTCACAACATTTATTTCCTATATATAAATGTGTATACATGCATGGTGTTAGAAGTGGAAGAACACACAATACAGAAGTGAAAGAACACAGAATACACGCAGGAAAACTAGGAATTTTTCCAGGCATATATACAATCAAAAACACAGGTACTTAAAAGTATTCTTCTTATTCAAGCCTAGAACAGGAGGAATTCTCGATTGTTTTATCCTCGAAGGGAATTTGTGTAACCTAAGGCTTTAATAGGGCCGAATTACTCTTTAGGAAAGCGTACGTAACGCGACTCACATCGATATCCAAGTAAAGTTTTACCACAATTATCCAAGCGTGATTTTACCATTCCAATGGAATGCAATTTTACAGCATCTACCCTAACATCCCTCCGCCCTCACAAACCTCCGGTGAGCCCTTTTTCAGCGCATCGATGCCACAGGTGAACCCATTTCCGAAGTAGGCCTCGCAAGAACCAAAAAGGATCTATTTGATCTCCTCCCACGGGAAAATGGAAAAACCAAAAGGGGAAAGAAGAATTGGAAAAGGGAAGCAGAAGAACAGCATGACGTCATTTTCATTCATCGGAGTCATAGAAACAGGCAAAATGTTGCTTTTTTGCAAAGTAATGAAGTCATAAAATTACTTAAATAGCCCTAGTTGATACCAGATGCAAACATTCCTTATTATATGGTGTGTTGCGATTATAAAATGTTCTTAATTGGTTCTTTTACCGGACATAACTCATTTTAATGAAGTTAACAAACTAGCCAACAATTATCGAGATTTGAAAATTATATAATTTTAAAACTTCTGAGATTAGATTGAAGTTTTTAAAGGTTTTCTTCTTTCGGTTTTTTCTCCAATGCCTCCTCTCCGAGCATCACCAATCCAACTATACTCGTCATCTCTTCCGACGTCCTCGTTTTCTATTTTCTATACTTTCCAATGGTTACAGTATATAGTTACTAGAAATATTTAATCAATGTTGACTAAGTCAAACCGGCTAATAAAATGAGGGAACCAATTGAAAACACTTCACATGAAAATATTTTAGGAACAATGTGCCAAAGAAGTAATTGTTAGACAAGTTTCTAAAAAATATCTTTTATTTGTCATTATTTTATGCAGTTAAACATATTAATTGTTAGACAAGTTTGTTGATGAGTTTGAAAAAAATTCTGCAATTTAATCTATATGATAGAAAGGTACTTAATTTAGGTCCCCAAAAATGTGGAGCTGGACGTAGGGCCACCGCCAAGAGAATCTCGTACAGCTGCCGCTGAGTGATGACTATCACTTCATATACAAGTGTAAACACACCATTACCGCGTTCATTTACATTTTTATATATACCACGCTTGTGACACTTTAAAAGTATAGCCTTAGTAGTCAACGTATAATTTTTTTGTTGGGATGACAAGTTTCTGTCGCATTTCATGTTGGAATAATTTCATCCTATGATGACTAACGGAAGAATTTTTATATATGCCAAGCTTGCAACACTTTATTAATTATTACATTAGTCAACTAAATAATTTCATTTGGGATGACCATGACTTTGATAAAATGAATTAAAGTACTTTTGATTATATGATAAATAACTCTAAAATATAACATGATTGATCAATAGTGGGTTAATATATCATCAATGATCATCAATGATCATCAATGATTATGATTATAATATATATATATATATATATATATATATATATATATATATATTCCCTCTGTACATTTACTCTTTTACGTTCTTTTATAATTATGTTTGGCCGTTCATATCTCTTTCTACATAAAGTATTTTCACATATAAAATTGATATTTAGAAAATAGATGTTAAGATAAATCTAAAATGTCTCACATGATATTGTTATTATACATATATTAATTTATATTTACGGTCAAAGTTTACCAAGTTTGACTTTGAAAAAGTAAATATGCCAATAATCTTGGGATGGAGGGAGTATATATATATAATTGATATTTAGAAAATAGATGTTAAGATTAATCGAAAGTATCTCCCATGATATTTTTATTTTACATATATTAGTTTTACATTTAAGGTCAAAGTTTACCAAGTTGTGTGTGTGTGTATATATATATATATATATATATATAGGGATACAATCTAAAGTTCAACAGAAATAAAATTCTAAACTTGATAAGGAAGTTGCCATTTATAATCTAACCTACAAGGAAACTAATTTGGTTAGGAAACTAATTCTATAAGGTAGCTACATATAACCTTTCCTAAAAGGAAATGATTTATATTTTCTTATCATCCTCTCTCAAGTTGGAGCAAGATGAACGAGAATGTCCAACTTGCAAAGAAGAATATGAAATTGCTAATAGTTAAAAGTTTTGAATAAAATAAAATAAATAAATCTCCATAAAAGGGGATTCAACTTCAGTATTGATAGAAGTAACAGCTTCAACAGTAACAATAGCAGTCAGTACAACAATAACCAAATCCATTAGCAGTGTTAGTAAAGACATAAGATTTGGGATTCGTCATTTTGGAGATCCGTAGAAATCAGTCAGTGGTTACGTTGAAGGAGTTGATCGGCGGACTGCGAAAGGAGATAGCAGCGAGCAGCAGACGACAACAACAATGAAACACACAGCAACAAAAATCGGGTGGTGGCGACGTAAATCTGTAGCGGGCTACAACAGCAGATAGTGGCGGGCAACGATGAGAATGACGTCGACTCCGGTCGAAAATAGGATTTTAGGGTTTCGAGATCTTTGACTCTGATACCATGTAAAATATAATTGGTTAATCAATGGTGCAAGGATATCTTATCAATGATCCTTGTCATCAATGAGTATGATTATAATATATATGGATAAAATCTAAAGTCCAACATGAACAAGATTATAAAATTCATAAGGAAATTACCATTTAAAATCTAACCTACAAGGAAACTAATAATATAAGGAAACTAATTCTATAGGGGAACTACATATAACATTTTCTACAAGGAAATGATTTCTATTTTCTTATCACCCCCTCTCAAGTTAGAGCATGATGAATATAAATGTCCAAATTGCGAAGAAGATTCTGAAATCTCTAGTTTTTAAAATTTTTGAAATAAAAAAATCTCCATAAAAAAGGATTCACCTTCAGTAGTAATAGAAGTGGAGACATTAACAATTAGAGTAATAGCCAGTAGAACAGTATTCAAATTAGCAGCAGTAGTAGCAGAATCAGATTTGGGATTTGGCATTTTGTAGATCGGTAGAAATCAGTCGGCGGTTACAACGAAGGAGTTTATCGATGGATGCGACAGTAGATAGAGACGAGCAGCTGGCGACAACAACAACAAAATGACAACAAAAGTTGGGTGGCAGCAACGTAAATCTATAGCAGGCTACGTCAGCAAATAGTTGTGGGCAACAGTGAGAAGGACGTCAACTTTGGTTGGAATTAGGGTTTTAGGATTTTAGGGTTTCAGGATCTTTGACCCTAATACCATGTAAAATATAATTGGGTTAATCAATGGTGCATTAACATAATGATTATGGTTATAATATATAGGGATACAATCTAAAGTTCAACAAGAATAATATTCTAAAGTTTATAAGGCAATTACCATTTATAATCTAACCTACAAGGATACTAATCTTATAATGTAACTACATATAACCTTTCCTATAAGGAAATGATATCTATTTCCTTATTAATAATAATTATTTTTTATGGGATTCACAAAGTTTTGTTTTAGATCGACTAACCATCAGAGAGGGTAAATTTATAACTAATGTAACTAATGGGGTGATTTAATTTTTGTTTTTATTTATTTTAGCGAATTCCTTTAATTTATTTTTTAAAATACTTCTAAAATGTATCACAATGTATAAACAGATTTGACGAACCCTCTATTGCGCAGCCTCCCTGGCCTCAGCCCTTCTTCTTCAATCATTTCCCCCATCTTCCCTAATGGGAAGATGGGGAACAACAATTTATTTTAATCCATGTTTTTGTTATTGAATAAGTGTGAGATTTGTCTCCACATATTAGTTTTGTTCTTCGACCCGATCGATTAGATTGTTGTGTTCATGATGATAACTCGATTTAGTTGTTCAAGTTGAAGCATTGTTCTCGATCTGCTTGTATAGATCATGTGTTCGCAATTTCGTTTGTGGGTTTCCATTAATTTGGGTTCGTCAGATCTGTGTTTTTTCAAGGTTTTTACACTTTGGACACCATAGATCGTGGTCGGATCAAGTGGTGTTAGAGTTCCAGAAGATTCCTATTTGGCGCAGTGCTATTGATGTGTGGTACGCTCCCTTTTGCCAAGTGGTCATGATTTTCGAGGGAAACAAGTTAATATCCCCAAGGGCGATGTTACGGTTTTTTTATTCGATCTCTTTTCTGTAATAGTAAAGATGATTAGTCTGGTTGACATGTAATTTAGATATCCTTGCAATATCATATTTATTGCTAGAGACTAGTTAGGTTGGATGTCAATTCCACTTATTGTTTTCGTCGCTGGGTATTTTCCCAGCATCTTTGAAAGATTGATTTCAAAAAAATATTATAATTTGACCCTAAAAGTTATTAAAATGAGGTTTTTCATTATTGATCTAAGCGCTAGTCGGTCTAATAGAAGACTTTCTCTATGTGATTAGATTACATTTTTACGATTTTCCACTACTACTAAATAAGGCTAATGTAACATTTTCCTTGCAACACTTATTAAAAATGTTACAATAGCTTATAAAGTGTTACATAAATATTGAAAAGTGCTACCTAATTTTAAAAAGTGATACGTTAGATCTAAAGTAATATCACATAAGGTAATACTTGTAAAAGTGTTGCAATAGGTTCAATTTAGTATTATTAGCACCTAAAGTAACACCTTTACAAGTGTTACATAAGATGATGTTGCATTAGATCTAACCACTACCACAGAGTCCACCCTCTAGCACCGGTATTTTGGGTAGTAGCATCGGTTATTTCCGGAAAAAAACCGGTGCCTAAGTAACCGTTGAACTGGTTGCACCGGTTTAAAAAAAACTGGTGCTAAATTCCTACTTCTAGCACAGGGTTTTTAGCACCGATTTACAAAAACTGGTGCTAATATGTACCGACTTAGCACTGGTTTTTTTATAACCAGTGCTATAAAAAACCGGTGTTAAATTTGTGTCCTAGTAGCACTGGTTTTTAAACCGGTGCTAAAAGTGTATTTTTAGCAACGATTATTTTTTAGCACCGGTTATGAAAAACCGGTGCTAAAAGTGTATTTTTAGCAACGATTATTTTTTAGCACCGGTTATGAAAAACCGGTGCTAAAAGTGTATTATTAGCACCAGTTATTTTTAGAACCGGTTTTTAAACTGGTGCTAAAAGTGTGTTTTTAGCACTGATTATGTTTTAGCACCGATTTTAAAACTGATGCTAAAAGTGTATTTTTAACACCGGTTTTAAACCCGTGCTAAAAGTGTATTTTTAGCACCGGTTTTAAAACCGGTGCTAAATTTGTATTGTTTGCACTGGTTATTTATTAGCACGGGTTTTAAAACCGATGCTAATCATATAATAGGCTAGCATCGGTTAGTTTTTAGCACCGGTTATTATTTTAGCAAAAACCGGTGTTAAATGTTTGACAATTCTGGTCGTTGAAAGCTGCGGCGCGTTTCATATTCACACAGCCAGTTGCCATTCTTTCATTCCATCTTCACGCAGCCAATTTCATATTTACTCTTATTTTCCAAACCGGCGCGTTCTTTTTCATAGATGGCACCGATTATCATTTGTGCGTAGATTACTTAAATCGGTGCACCAATAAAAATAGCACAAATTCCCCCAAAAAAGCCCCAATAAATACAACAATCATCACACATAGATCAACTATAATTTTTGACTAGCGAAAGATGTGCATGAAACGTGGTTCTTAGTGGCCTACATAAGATACTGGAACCCCCTCATCATGGAAATGACACGTATCAAAAGTGAAGGAAAATTACCGTTCTCATAAGATATAATATTAACTACTATCCAATGAGGGAGGCAAGTCCCTGTATGACATTCAATTGAGCTATGCATTTTGGCAGAGTACATTTCGCAAAAATACAAACCCATTTCATAGCAATGCTCCGCAGTTGATCGCTACCCAGAGGAGTGTAATAAAAAAGAAATTGCTGAAACAATGTATTAAATTGCATGTTAGAAAAGGATATATATGTGAGAGACTAACAAATACAAAAAACAATATAGGAAAACGTACCGGAATAATGTCAATGTCATGCACGTCCCTTACAATTTTTTCATGTAATACATGCAATGGTATCCACATTCCCAAGTACTACTTTGTATCTTGTGCTGATATAAAAGAGAATTTGTTGAAATGATTACGAACATAAAAATGACATAGGAAATATAACGTTACGGGATAATACGTACATTGATATTTATGACATTTCATGTATAGTTCGAAGGGTAGGCTCTATTTTGGTCGGAATTGAATCATCGATATTTTTTTGCAATCCTACAATCGATGAAAATATATTTATATCAATATATAAAAACATATTTTCTGAAATTAGGGATCACACATAATAGTTTAATTAGGTCAAACTTTTTCCAACATGCAATGATGAACGCAAGTAATGAATAGAACAATGAATGTCATTGTACCGATTATTAACATTAATTGTAAATAATTGAGCAAAGAAAGTGAGAAACCTACAAGAACACGTTTACAGGAACAAACAATTTTGTAAAACATTAAAGTAGAAGGAATGACAAAAATGTGTTCCACTTACAAATGAATCAATTTAAGGCATAGCCTATTACGTTTGTAAATTCCCCCACTCATCGAGTCGATGCAATACAATCAATCGATCTCCGGTACGAAGACGAGCAAAACCCAAAGGCTTCTACAAAAAAAAGGAAACACCAAAATACTTTTAATATTTTAAAAAAATAAAATCACAACATATGGTTGCTATTGCTTCCATGTGGCCAGGTCAAACAACACAAAAAAAGCATAAAACTTACTCTCAATTGTACGGAAAGGCGTACATCCTTGCTTGAGTGCAGCACGTGATAGTTGAAACCTTGTCCACAGTCAATTCGACCTTCTTACAATGCCCATATATCAAGTTGTCACCCACTGATCCACTCAATTTCATTTTTTACGTCCAAGCTGCTCATGAACAATTTTAGCTTGTCAGTAAATATGGGTGAGTAGACTTCTTCTGATCCAAACACCTCCGCGTTGAAATTTATTCGGAAGACTTTGTTAGGTACACATATTTGTGTAGATAACTTTAAAACATCATTAATCTGTTGAATAGCAGCTATGCATTCTTTGTCTTCCATGACCCCCTAATTACATTGAGAATCTAATAATGTTTGTTGAGTAGTATATGTATATAATTCAGTAGTGGATCATAGCTAGTTAGTATAATTATTTGTTTAACCTCTTTAGTCCCCATGGTAGTTTTTGGTGTTAGGTTTATTTCAAGACATCCATCTTCATCAACTACCAATTATATCCGAGGCGATTGCTGCTCGTTCTCCTACGTAAACAGATGAACAGGAAATTATGTTTTAGGATCAGAAGAAGAATACAATTATCACACCTCATCATTCTGTTTCCCAATGACACTTATCAGTTTTCCCGGCCATAGAATGTTATATCCAATGGCCTCAGTGACAAACTCGAATTCTTCGTGTTCAATCGGCAAATGTTCCTTGGGAATAATCACATGTCCACGAAGCTTTACTCGTTCCCACTTGATGGGTAAGTCCATTTCCTTATCCTTTGGAAACAAGGTACCAAATGCAGCTACATTCCTTTCTCCATTATGGTTCAAAATATATAGGCAGCATTTTTTTCCTTTCCGAGAACAAAAAACATAAGTTGGGCAATAAGTTAGTGTTATTAAGTAATCAAAATTAATAATTTCATAAACGTAATCAATCTTAATAGGGAAAAAGGGTCGTTGAAGATGTAATTGGCCCGAAAAGTTGATTATGACAAGAATGAATTCTATATATAGCTGCTGAAGGCTGCAGCGCCCTGCAACTTTCAGTGTTCGGCTGAGACTGAAAGCTGCAGCGCGATGTAGCTTTCGGCCTTCATCTGGGATAAAATGTCTCTCGATTAAAACTATATTGGTAAAGAGACCTTTTCTCAGTTCAACTAAGAAAAGAACAAGATGAAGATGTTAGTAGGCCTCAACTACCAACATCCAAAATGAAAGTGATAGCAGTAAATATATCCCCACAACTAAAAGCATCTAAAATCAATTTGACAGGAAATTGAAATCCAGAAACTAACAATCAAAGAGCAAGAAAGAAACTAACGACGAGATTCATGGTAGAGAATACCTTGTCACCCGCAACGATTCCTTATAGGTCACTATATCCAGATGCTGAAGGAATGAATACCCGGTTGTCTTTATTCGCAGGGTTGGAAGATGTAGCAAGGAAATTGCAGGCATCCAAGTTTGGGGGAATAAGTTTACCCAATTGTCTAGCCAGCCAATTTGTTTGGGCCTCAAATAAGGCAACAAATCTTTCATTGAGCTCGATGACATCTGTTGGTAGTTTGTTTGAATTTGAGATTTCTTCAGATGGTTTTGTGTTTGTACTCCCACATTGACTAGATGCATAATGGCTCACAGCAATATGTGATAGGGCCTCATTCGCCTTGGCTGTTGTGGGACAACCTCTCCAACGACCCTCATGATCCTTTTTACCCGTTGCTTGAACGAGAATATCTGCTTTTCCTTGTATTACCAAAACATATGAAAGCCATTACTATGCATTTCATCTGAGAATATTAATAGAGATAGAATCAATTATGATTTGGCTCACAATAGTGGGGGCTACTCTTTTAACGCAGCCGTTGGTGTAGGTCGATAATTTCTTGTCCCACTTAGCTTCTAGGAACACCTCCGAGCGGTTCGGTTTAAACTCCATGATTTGAACTAAAGCCTCCGCTTCTTCTACACTTTTACCTTGATCCATAAGCTCATCAATTTTAGCCCTTCTTTTCCTCTTCTCGAGTTCTATAGCAAGCCTACGATTCCCTCCACTGCCCGTGTGATGGATGTACTCCTTATGTGAGGCGGTTACTTTTGCTGCATCACTTAATGCCTATATGTTCATCGATTTGTAAAATTCTCACAAAGTAAAGACTAGAAATTAAGAATTTTTAAGGAATAACCTTGAATTCAGAGGTTGATCCATGTTTCACAAATAGCTCCCATTCATTTTTGTCCATCCATCAATAATATGTCCATGCACAAGAACCTGGTTTTTTTTGCACGATGTACTTGTGAGCCACCTTAGCCTTCCAATTCCTCCAATTTTCACCGGCATAAATTGTCCATTTATTTCGGAACTTATTCATCTCATTGAATGTCATTTTGGTTTGTATATCCCAGCTAATCTAGCGGACAAAGATACGTGTTGTTAGTGCAAAATGTAATGAAATTGAAATGAACAAATGAAAATGGAGGATTAGAACACATTTACGCGAATGTCTTCCCATGTATCTTTCTTTACATGGTCTGGGACTGCTTTCCAATTATGCCATGTCCTGAAGTGGATTCTTCGTTGGAAGGCATAGCCAACATACATCGACCACCGGCTGCGCATAACCAAGGTTTCGAAGTCATCGTCAAAGAATATTTAAGGGGTTTTTTTTGCTTTACTAGCAACATAGACTTTCACGTGGTTGTGCCTCTACGCTTGCAATACTCTTTAATCTCAAACTTGTTAAAGCTCCCACTCATGTCATCTTTTGATATAGTTTCTTCTTCCTCCCCCGAGTTTTTAGATCCCGAGCATGATTTGGGTGCATCATCCACC
The DNA here is from genome assembly GCA_037428765.1 of Rubia yunnanensis. Classification (NCBI taxonomy): domain Eukaryota; kingdom Viridiplantae; phylum Streptophyta; class Magnoliopsida; order Gentianales; family Rubiaceae; genus Rubia; species Rubia yunnanensis. The sequence goes on along the minus strand of CM075065.1, from coordinate 110,036,396 downwards.
TCTTCGTTATTGACATCACAATTGTCATCTTTTGTAGGGGTAACACAATTGTCTTCTACGGCTTTAGTACCGGAGTCAAACAATTTCTTCCTCGGCTTCGCCATTCACTCGCTTGTATGAGTCAATAAAAAAATGAAATCTTAACATAACACATCCAAAGACGGATATCCACAAACAACCAACCGAGAACATATTGACCTATCAATATAATATGCGAAAAGCCTAAAATTTTTAGCAAACAAATCATCTATCCACATGAACAACTACCCACACAAATAACCCAACAAATTAAAACAAAAAATCACAAACTAAGAGACCCACCAATATATACATATCGATTAAACCCAGAAAAAAAAGCAAACTACCACACATTTAACGAGTTCTTGTAGACTTACCCAAAAACCTATCACTCATACCTTATTTGTACACTCTCGGCAATGTTTGTTGCCATCGGCCAGCTATGCACCAGCTTTATTCGACCTAGAACCACGAGCCTCCCACCTCGAAGAGAGTGCGTGTTGGGGTGGGAGTTGCGAAGGCCGTTTGTGTTGGGGTTGGAGTTGCAAAACTTTGGAGATAAGGTTATGGAGGGAAGAGGGAAAATTTGGAGGGAAGCTAAATGATGCTTTGTTGGTCCAATTGGGAGTTTAATTTGATCATTCTTGCTGCTTTTTTGGGTCACTTTGGAGTTGAATTTATGAAGCTCCTTTGTTGGCCAACTTGCTCATTTTCATGAGATTGTAAAGAATTTTGAATAATATTTTTAGATAAATTAATTAAGGTTTGGATGCTGTTTAATTAAAATAGACGCTCCTATCTCAAATTGTGTATTTAGTGCTTCATACTATTACTTGTATACATAGAATGGCTAGAGAAATAGAGTTTAACCAGGAATTAGTATGAGTCAATTCAAACATGTTTATGTGATAATATAATGAAATTAATGTAGGCTCGCTTAGTTGCACTTGAGGAAGACTGTATTTGCGTCGCCTCATTAAGTAAGGGACGATCTTATTTAACTTAATGGGTTACCAAGTAATGGATACCTCAATTAAGTTATAGCTAGTGTATACGGATCTCCAATTAAGTTATAGTCAATTAACCGGTGTACATGGGACGCTCACTGATTACGGGCGACTTGTAGACAACCGTATTGGTATCAAGTAATGGATATGGTGAAGTTGGTGCACGAGTATGTTGACTATGGTTTGACCAACCCTTAGTTGTATTGAACACGATCATATATAGTTAACTAGTGTATATAGAATACTGATACTCCTTCTGTTTCACTAAGAGTGGAACACTTGCCTTATTGGGATATTTTTTTTAAATGGCATACTTTCCATTTTTGGCAAGATTCCTACAATCTCATCCACTCATTCTACTTTTTAATTTCTACACTCAATTTCAGCCTCTCATTTTGGTCACATTAATCCAAGAGTTTAAGCCTAGAGTGCCAAACAGAGGGAGTATGTAAATTGATTTCTTGACTTAGGAATATATTATACATAATATAATTTACAGAAATCAGCCCTCGGATTTTAGACAACTTCAATTTGAGCCCTCAATCTTAAATGTGGGATTTTTGACAACTTCAACTTGAGCCCTCGAGCCCTCGAGCCTCCAACCTCGAACCCTCGAGCCTCGAGCCCTAGAACCCTCGAGCCCTCAAACCTCGATCCCTTGAGCCCTCGAACCCTCAAACCTCGAGCCCCTCGAACCCTCAAATCCTCAAGCCCCTCAAACCCTAAAACTCCTCAAGCCCTCGAATCCTTGAGCCCTCTTACCCTCGAGCCCCTCCAACCCTCGAGCCCTCAAGCCCTTGAACCTCAAACCTCAAACCTCAAGCCCCTCAAACTCTCAAGCCCCTCAAACTCTCAAGCCTCTCGCCTCTCAATCCCTCGAGGCTCGATCCCCTCGGACCTTCGAACCCTTAAACTCTCTAACCTCGAGCCTCCTACCGCGAGCCTTTGAGCCCTCGAACCTCAAACTTCCTGCCTTGAGCCTCTAGCCCGAGACTCTCTAGGCCTCGAGCCCCTCGAACTTCCTGCCTTGAGCCATTAGCCCTCGTGCATCAGACCCTATAACCTAATACCCTAACACCTTTCAGCCCATATCTGTGTAAAATTCAGCCCGTGTGTATGTACGATTCAGCCAATGTGTGTGTAAAATTGGTTGCTCAACCCAATACCCTAACAATTTTCCTCTGCCAAGCTCCCTCCACATTCCCTGCTCCCTCCACTGTCTCTCGCACCCTCCACCGGTAAGTTCCGTCCCCACTCCCTCTGCCATCCCTGCTCCCTTCACCATCCCTGCTCCCTCCGTAGTTCCTGCTCCCTCCGCCGTCCCCACTCCATTCCACCTCCGCTAAGCTCCGTCTATTCCACCACGGCCAAGCTCCGCCATCCCACACTCTTTCCACCTTTCTTCCTTTGTCAATCTACCGTCCACCGTCCATACACCATCCACCAATCTACCATCTTCCAAGCTCCATCCGCAAGCACCGTCCGCCCTCCAAACACCTTTCGTCAACAAACCCTTGTTCGAACTAGGTAAGGGAATAACCTTTCATTTTTGGTTTCCTTGGGATTGTCTACATTATTGGTATGCTGCTTGTTTGATTTCATGAAAAAACCTAATTGTGGAAAAACCTAATTGTGATTTTGTTTTGGAAATGTAAGAGTTATTACCACTGCATGCTATGCCTATGTTCTATGCGAATACAGTTCTATGCCTATGTTTGTTGAATTTGTTCCATGCCTATGTTCAAGGAACAATTCTATTCCTTTATTCTTCATACAGTTCTATGCCTATGTTTTATGCAAATCCTGGTTTTCTTATGTAAATACTATTGTATGCCTATGTTATGTTATAAGAACTCAACAGACATCTGGATGCAAATTTATTCATGAGCTAACAATGCCATGTCAAGGTACATGAACATAATCGCGGGAAGGTGCGACAACCCGGTCGCACGTATCCTGGCCTGCACAACATCGTTCCGTTCCGGGGGTGTAGTGATTAGCTGCTTGCAGAGAATTGAACGAGCGTTGCATTTCAGCACACCTCGCTCCATACCATTCCAAACATCAACTGCAACATGGCCTCCAAAGCTCGATATAACAACACCATTTTGCGGGCCACCACCCATCGGTCCCCGCACAAGCCACGTTTCATCGGCTTTATGCTTTCTCTTGTTCCTCGGACCTCTTCTAGTGCCAGCCTCACCGACATAGCACGATCCACTAGAAGATTGCGCAAATTGACCAGCTCTGTTCCTATACGTATGCCTACCTCCTCCACCAGCATGTGCTGCAATTCCAACCTCCACTTGCAAAGTCGTCGCAGGTTGGCCACTAGGGTGAACATTGCATGAACCCTGTCCTTACCTGCCATCGGCGTCGAGTGGTGGTTCTATAGCACAACCATCAAGTGGGCTGCATACTGGTTCCTGATCCCCAACCTGTAATTCAAACATCGATTTCCAGCTATCATCCTCGCGGATTGAATGCACTCAACTAGCACTGAGAATGTTGAGCTCCGGACCATCCCATGTTGGCATGGGATAAAAAACATCATCGCGCCTTGGAGAAGGCTGCTCAACTAGTACCTTGTGCTCTTGCGGAGGTACCTGCGACTGTTCCTGCTCAATCACACGAGCTCTCGCCTGTCTGGCAGAGGCACTAATACCTCTCTGTCGTATACAACGACCTTCGTCATTGGGTTGGCCATTAGTGCTCATCCACAATACAAGATATATAATTTTTATCATAACAATTGATTAATTGTAAGAGAAAATAAAATAACACACATATAAATAAAATGTAAACTGATATGAAAAAAACACTACATAATTTCAAACTACTTATGGAAAAAATTAATTGCACATAAAATACATTATCAACTTCCACAAGAAGTACATATTTACTTCTTGCGGAAATTTTTCAATAAATTACTTCTCATGCAAATTTTTACTAATAAGGTACATATTTACTAATGCATAGAAAAATGTAAATATAACGTAAAAAACCACACTCTAAACAAAACATTTAATTCTTTTCAAATCCTATACAACGAACTATTTATTTTTATTATTTACAAATTATAAAATAATTTACTAAATCATTATATTATAATTTAGTTATTTATTTAATGAAATTATTATCATTCTTTATTAAAATAATTATTTAATCATATCATCATCATTTACTTCACAATTATTTTTAAAAAATTCATAAATTTGATTTTCATAATATTAATTCTAATAATATTATATTCTATAATATTGTATTTACTTTTCCAATTATTACAATAGTTATCATTTTAAATGTTAAACTAAACAATTTTTAAAATTTACTATTTTTTCATTTTAATTCCAAAGTTTTTAGAATTTATAATATTTAATTTTTCAGAATTTAATTTACTATTTAATTTTCAATTTTTGGATTAAAGTATTTATTTTTCATTTAAATCTTTAAATATTTAAATTGCACCCAAACCCCTCATCTTCTTCATCCCTCCAACTTCAGCCTAAACCCTAAACCACCAACCGCCGCCGGCGTCCTCCTCCGCCGCCAGCCACCTCCGCCGTTCTCATCCTCTCCGGACCCGAACCGCCCGACGCCACCTCCTCCCCTCTCCTTCTCCTCTCCTTCTCCTTCTCCCTCTCCTTCTCCTCCTCTCTGATGCCACCTTCCCTCCGCCGGCGTGCCACCTCTTCTCTGCCACGGTCACACCCGAGGTGCGATGCTCAAGGTCCGACGCACGACGCCCAAGGCCCGACCAGCGATGCCCAAGGTCCGACGCGCGACGCCCAAGGCCTGACGCGCGCCACCTCCGGTCCTTCCTCCTCCAGCCCGACACCACCTCCGGTTCTTCCTCCTCCAGCCACACACCACCATTCCGACGCACCACCATCTCCCTCCGCTCCATTCCAACGCTAATTCTAACAATCCCCAATTCTAACAATTTCTAACAATCTCCAATTCTAACAATTCTAACAAGTTCTAACAAATTCTAACCGATGGGCAAGAACATCTAACCCATTCGAGATTCAGAAAATTAAACAAATGGCAGAATTTGAATTTTGTTTTTGGAAAACTTCCATTTTCCGGCGAGATTCAGGCGACGTGCGGTGGCTGGAGGTGGTTAGCGTCGGTCGGCAGTGGTGGACAGCGGCGGCCGGTGGCAGAATGCTACGAGAGGTGGTGGTTGCTGGTGGCGGCAGTTACAATGGAGGAGAAGCAAATGTTTCAAGTTCTCACAAATGGTTTGTGAGAATTTTTAACCCACCCACTTCTATATACGAATTTCTATAAATACATGTACGCATACGTATTAGGGCGTAACTAGTAAAATATAGGGCGTGATATAGCAATACCCCAAAATTATTTTAACACCGGTTCCTTTATTTTTTAGCACCATTTTTTAAAACCGGTGCCAAATATTTACATTTCACCGGTTTTCTTTAATTTCTAGCACCGGTTTTCAAACCGGTGCCAATTTAGCACCGGTTTTCAAATCGGTGCCAAAATTTTTAATTCACCGGGTTTAGAGATTTTTAGCACTGGTTTTTAGACCGGTGCTAATTTCAAACCAGTTTTTAGAGTGATGGCTCCGATTTTTTAACCGGTGCTGACAAATAAAAAACCGGTGCCATTACAATTTTTGCACCGGCGCTAAAAAATTGGTGCTAGTGGGGGGTCTCTGTGGTAGTGAATGTAATAGTTTTTAAAATTTAGATAATACTTTTCAATATTTATGGAACACTTTTCAAAGATTTTCATAACATTTTATAAGCTATTGTAATATTTTAAATAAGTGTTCCAAAAAAATTGTTATGATAACTCAAATTTGCAGTAGTGTTAAGTGATCATGTTTGACCGCCGTTAACAAACGGAAGTATATTGTTTGCCTACCTGCAGTTGATTTATAACCGCAGCTAAATGAACCACAGCTAACCCTAACCAAATCTCATCCATCTGATTAAATACCAAATTCTAATGAAAATGAAATTTATTTACACTAACAAATACGTCGGAAAACAAAATTTTCATTCGAGAACATGACTCTGCTTGTAAAAAAGACCGACCGAGGATATCTACTGTAATCAAAGAACAAGGACTGCACACCTAACCTAAGAACTAAAAATATATGTCATGGATGAATGTTCTGAAGAGTTGAAGTATTATTTGATTATGATGCCAAAACTGAAATTAATATCAAGAAAATCAGTCTGACTCTTAAATTAACACGAAAAACTAAGATTAATGTAACACTTTTCTTACAACACTTATTTAAAATGTTACAATAGCTTACAAAGTGTTACCTAAACTTTTGAAAAGTGTTACCTAAATTTTAAAAAGTGTTATGTTAGATCTAATATAACATCGTCAAAGGTAATACTTGTAAAAGTGTTACTTTAGGTGCTACTGTAACACTTTGAGACTAAAGTAACACTTTACATGTATTACCTTACGTGATATTACATTAGATCTAACGTAACACTTTTTATAAATTTAGGTAACACTTTTTATAAATTTAGGTAACACTTTTGTAACACTTTTTGAAAGTTTAATTAACACTTTATAAGTTATTGTAATATTTTAAATAAGTGTTGCAAGGAAAGTGTACTGTAGCTCTAATTTGCAGGGTAACGATGGTTCATACTTTAACTTACCAAAGGATCGCATAATAATTGATGGAAATATGCCCTCAGATGCTGAGACATTGCAAGTTGCAGGCAGATCATTACTAATCGGAATTGGCAGGAAAGGTGGTTACTCCAGCGATTTCGTTTTGTAAAATATTATAAATACAATATTTGATTTTTTTTTAATTACCTATAACAATGCAACTTGGGTGTAAGGGGGGTTGAACCCTAGTTGGACCTGAGCAAACGTAAATCCCTGCTATAGTTTATTTTGATCATCAGCAGATATCACAATGTTTAGGGATACAATTTCAAATTTTGAACACGAAAAAGGAAACTACTTTCTAGAACCTTTTCTACAGATACTCTTTTTCAATGTGGAGCATGATAATGATCAAGAATGTGCAACTTAGGAAAAAGAATATGAAAATGATGTTGACCAAGGGTTTTTAGTAATCAAGTCAGGTGGTTGACTTGAAGTACGAATATGATGAGTAATGATTTGGACATACTGAATACGATCACGAACAAAATGACAATCAATCTCAAATATTTAGTACACTCATGGAACACTGAATTTGCTGCATTATGTATAACTACTTGACTATCACAAAATAGCGCATCAGAGATGAATAAACAATGCCTAATGAAGAAGAAGAAATTTTAGCCACAGTAGCTCACAACATGCAACAACCATACTATGGTACTCGGCCTCAGCAAACGAAAGAGAAACAATCGATTGCTTATTTGTCTTCCATGAAACAGGTGACTCGCCCCAACACTAAAAATATCCTATCACAGAACGATGCATAAGAGAACACAACACCCAATCATAATCACAATAAGCAAACAATTGCAAAGAACTGTGAGCGTAAAGAGACCACTAGTGGAGAAAGGCCTATTAAAGGCAGTTATATCAAACCAGTCAAGTCACTTTGAAGGTGACATCTTTGGTCCTACCTTTGATCGTCATCAATCAAAGGCGGTTTTGGAAACCGCCTTTAAAATGGCCCATTAAAGGCAGTTATTTTCCTCCTTTGTCCACTTGATAGAACCGCCTTATAGAAGTTACAAACTTGGAACTCAAGTTCCAAGTTTGAAACGTTTGGTGGATCCTCATATGGAAATTACCATTTTCGAGTCCATAATTGGTTGTTCGTTCTGGACCCGGGGCCCTTTTCTAACCTTTGTTATAAGTTCCTCTATCAGGCGTCAGTTCCAGTCTTGTACTGGATTTAGACGCATTAAATTGATTATTTTACTCTCTTTTTTTCGAACTCAAAATGTCTGTCGGGGCCGAAGTTACGAGTCCGAAACTAGTAAATCGTACCTGTAGAACCAATGCACAAGAAGTTGGGAGACCAGTTCCGGACTCGGAATGTGATCGGAAATTGAGGTACAAAGTGTAATTCCTATATATAACCCAGCATTCAGAAAAGCCTCCTACAACAGGTCCAATTCATACAACAATCTATACAATACACTAACTAAGTATCGTTCTATAGACATGAATAGAAATCTTGCCAGTTGTATTCCACAAAATAATGACATGATCATCTTAAGTAACAAAAATCTATAGACTACGCTAACAAAGTAACAATCTATAGGCAAGATTAGAAATCTAACCAATTATATTCCACCTATTACACACCATCAATATATGTACACTATAAATTCTATTCCACACAGTACTAAACCATATTTGGATTGCTCATAGATGCCAATCAAGAGTTCACTAAATACCTAGCCAAACAATTTCTTGTAATGTTGATATCATCTTGCGAATACGGCTTGTGGTTGGCTTGAAATATCTGTGTGTATCACAATGTGAGTATGATGACAATTAGGACGATACATTATTTAACAAATGACAAAACATGTGACTCAAAACTTACTTTGTCAATTTCAAGGTAATCCACCCGTACTTGTTGAACGCACTAGCCAGCGTATAGCATTATGTAGTACCCACATTCCCAAGTTTTTTCTTGTTTCTTGTACTGAGTAAAGGGCATGTAAGTAGTCAAAATTCATGAAATTGAAGAAAAAAATTAAAGGGGAACATGGGAAGAAAACTACACCTAGATTTTGACTATTTCCAAACCCGTAGGGCAGTCATTTTGTGTGCATGCTAACGTGGAACTTTGACCAAAACAATGTCATTTTAAGAGGCTCTCACACACATTAAACTGAAACCGGTAAGTGCGATGTCGGTTGCTTGTCATCACTGTTCCGACTTCTGCAAACTTGCTCGTTAATCGAAGAGACGTTGGTTCTCATAAAATATTCTAATATTTTATATTTGATGACACAAATAATCGTTCGTCACTAGTCCTTACATGTTAATCAATATTCGATTACTCATGTAACGGTTAAACATCATACAATAATCAATTAATGTTTAATTAATGCGAAATGAAAACACATGACAGAACCTACACTACTATCACATATAGTACAAATATATGATACAAACTATTAAAATACATAACCTTCATGTGAAATTAAATTATTATTGGTATCAAACCTCCATTGTCTAGGTTGTACAACGTTAACACTGACAGAGCGACTAGTAAAATGATAAGTTCACTCATCTACATGCTAAAAGTCCATTGATTACTCTCTTTGGCCTATTATAACAAATCCAAAGCAAACAAAATTTATGTTAGGAATCGATAATCCCCAGATAAAATACACACAGTATAGTTATACGTAAATGATAGTAACTAGAACCAGTAAAATGTAACTCATATGCATGGGTGGAACGCCGTTCCTTCTGGACTTTGCTATCGTAAAGTTCGATGTGCAGACCGACGTTGGACATTCATAGTTTTTTCATGCAAAATGGCATTTTTTCTTAGAATCAACCATAATCTATGACCAATACTTCTTATCATTTGCACATGACATTATTTCAAAAAAATAAATCTACACTAGCCAGTAGATAACATGTAGCACAAACATGAAAATATGCAACATATATAGACATGTGCGACGTCGGTCTTTTATTTTTAACATATCACAATGCACGATCGATTGAGACCGGTGCCACACCTTCAAAGTGTATTCTAACAAAAATGTAATTATTGCCCACAACCAACCCTAATCTAAGCATTTTTTCTCAGTACTTATAAACATGGAATTTTTTTGACAACACAAACATAAACACTATACAATAGATAACATGTAACACAATCAACATACTTCATGAAAATATTCAATCTTTGCTCCATTAAAAAAAACAAATTCACTAATCAAATTGCAAAATGAACATGGATGGAAACAACCTCAATTAACTTGTACCCAGAAATGCTCTATCCTCTAGTACTTGTGGATGTTTGAGAGGAGCAATTTGATTGAGCACTTGAATTGTATTAATGTGTGAATGGAAAGAATTTTGGGAGTGTGTTTTGGTGGGAGTGTTTTGGAGATGTGAAAACCGACATTGTTGCTGAATAATAGAGAGATAAAATGGGGTTAGGGGAGGGGGAGGGGGGTATTTTAGCTCAATTTTTTAGTTTAACTTTTTTGTTCCTGCTATAATTTTTAGGGTAACCAACTTCGGTGGTAGGCCAGTCCAAGTTTCGTTTAAAATGAAGTTCTTGCAACGTCGCGTGTTTAAGCAATATCATACTTTTTTTGAAAAGTGACATCGAATACTCTATGTGAAGATATCAGGCCTTTCCATTGACCCATTGATGCCCAAAATCGTAACAACATGGTTATGCAAAGTGAATTACATAGGTGTATCTCCAATTTCGCATTCCGACTTCTCCCACTTTCTTGGAGGGATCTAAGTGCAAAAAGTAAAAAAGTCCACCGGTTGCACCAAAATCAATTCTGATCGTCCCGGAAGAGACCTTTGCCAACCCCTATCAAAATTATAATCCCCGAGGGTGATGAAGAAGCTGATTTGGTCCCACGGAGACTTCCATAGGTTCTTTCGATTAACCTTTGTATATTTATTAGTAATCAACTACAATTTACTCTAGACCCCATACTAACGCTTTTCAAAATATGATGGATGGAATTTTATTATCTTTTTATTGCATTAAAAACAAAGAATATGTAATTCCATGTGATTCTGTGTTGTGGAAATTATCGTTCTCACAACGTTAATCATAAGAGTATTAATGGAATACTAATAAAACTGATCACACAATACCTCCCCGTGTGTCCCTCTTAGAGAGTATGCATAATATCCACATCAAACTTATGTTTGGGTGCAGTGTTTTGAAGCGTATGGTACATTCAAGGAATTTTGGGCCATAGTGTAATTTTTAAAAAGTATCATCAAATACTCTATAGTAGATTACACAACTTTCCATTGACCCGTTGATACCCAAATTGTAATAACATGGTTGTGACAAAGTCAATTACATAGGTGTATCTCTGATTTTTCATTCCGACTTCTCCCACTTTCTTGGAGGGACCTAAGTGCAAAAAGTAAAAAGTTCAATGGTTGAGCCAAAATCGATTCCAATCATCCCAGAAGAGACCTTTGTCATCCCCATTTGAGCTTATATTCCTCAAGAGTGATAAAGAAGCTGGCTTTGTCCCATGGAGACTTTCACAAGTTCTTCAGATTAACCTTTGTATACTTATAAGTAATCATCGACAATTTACTCTAGACCATGTACTAGCGCTTTACAAAAATTGATGGACGGAATTTTATTACCTTTTATATTTAATATATAACCAAGAATATGTATTTTTGTGTGATTCTATGTCGTGGAAATTATTGTTCTCATAAATCGTAAGGGTATTAATGGATTACTATGATAAAAATGACCATGCACTACGTCCATGTGCTCCCCTGTTAGAAAGTACGCATAATCTCCACATTAAACATATGTACATATATTCAGGATCATATTTTTGAATTGTAGGGTACATTCAAGGTTGTTTAGGCAATAGCGTAATTTTTAAAAAGTGTCGACAAATACTCCACGTGAAGATTTTGGGCCATTCCATTGGCCTATTAATACCCAAATTGGAACAACATGGCCATGAAAATGTAACATAAGTGTATCTTCAATTTCGTAGTCTGAATTTTCCCACTTTCTTGAGGGACCTAATTGCAAAAAGTAAAAAATTCACCGGTTGTTCTAAAATCAATTCTGATTATCCCATAAGGGACCTTTTCTATTCTCAATCAAACTTATAATCCCTAAGAGTGATAAAGAAGCTGGCTTAGTCCCATGGATACTTCCACAAGTTTTTGTGATTAACCTTTGTATACTTATAAGTAATCATCTACTATTTACTCTAATCACGTACTAGCGCTTTACAAAAATTGATGAACATAATTTTATTACCTTTTTATTTCATAAAAAACTAAGAACATGTAATCCTGTGTGATTCTATGATGTGAAATTTATCGTTCTCATAACGCCCATCATAAGGGTACTAATGAAATACTAATAAAATTTAGCATACACTACCTCCCTGTTCGTCCTCCTAGATAGTAAGTATAATCTAGGCATCAAACATTTTTCCTTATGTTTTGGAGTAGAGTTCTGAAGCGTAGGGTACATTCCAAGAAGTTTGGGCCATAGCATAACTTCCGAAAACTGTCGTCAAATACTCACTCTGAAGACTCCGGCCCTTCCATTGATCTGTGGATGCCCAAATTAGAAGAACATGGTCGTGAAAATGTTACATAGGTGTATCTCCAATTTTGCATTCCTACTTCTCCCACTTCTTGGAGAAACCTAAGTGCAAAAATTAAAAAGTTTACCAGTTGCGCCAAAATCAATTTCGGTCGAACCAGACGTTAATAATGTTTCATGAATATTTTCAAATTTCAATTTTTATTTTCAAATATACTATTAATTGTTATGAAAGTGGCTTTTATTCCTTTTGGTCAAATGCATTCTTATTTGTTATGTTAGTGGGTTGAAATGATTAAGCCCGTATTTGGGTAAGCTGACATCGGTCGTAGTTCAATCATATGTAGGCTAGGCCAACGGCCGATGCAAGGTTTCAAATGTTTAGGCGGAATTCACAAGGGTTCAAAACGATGTCGTTCCAAAACGTTTATATATATGGAGCCCACCTCATACTCAGTTCAAACTTTCAGTTCCAAGTTTCTCTCGAATTCCAACAGTCCCCCACCTCTTCATCTCATCTCTTCTCAAAGGTATGGTTTTTCAATTCTTCAAACTCCTTCCTTTTAGTATTTATTTTTCATGAAATTGTTGTATCTATGGTGTGTCAATGTGTTTTTTGGTATGTTTTGTTTTTCTAGTTCATATGGATTAGTTATAGTGTGAAATTTCCATATATGTCAACCTAGGTACTATGTTTTGATATGTTTTAGGATGATATTGTGTCATTTTCTGTTTTCCAAGCATAATTTTTTATGGATTTTTGCTGTTTTGGTCGCAGAAGTTAGGATTCAATGCGATGTCGGTCGCCTAATTGGTTTACATTCGTTTACTGCGATGGGAAACTGACGTTGCTTATTCATTATCATACTAGGAATTGTTTTTTAAGAGATGTCACACATGTGTCTTTTTACCTGTTGGTCTTAGCAATAGAATACCGACCTAATATATATGCATTTATAGTCATAATGCTAAATTTAAAACAATAATGCAAACTTGGTTGTCTGTCGGTAACCATGTTCGGTCTAAACGACTGATATGTGGCATCGTGCATACAAGTTGGCCATGACACTGTTTAGGACCGATGTGTATGTGTGACGCATGGCTAACGTCGTACTCATCAAGTTTCAAGGCTTTTTTGCCCTATTTATTTCTATAAAATTCAAGAGTAATGGATGGTGAAGGATCCTCCAATCGCCCTTTTTCCAGGTCAGCGACTTATTTTACGTATATATACATCCATATATATGAGCTACATTTATTATACATGGTTACTTATATATATATATATATATATATATATATATTCACAATTGATGACATTTAAAAGTTCATTATTTTTCTACAATTCATCGCGCAACAGAGCACCACCCCAGTGTCTCTCGTGTTCAACCTTGAACCCTATATGATGCCTCTAAATAAGCCAAGATTCAGCTGCATTCTAAAGCAGCAAAAAATTGGGACAAACCCCACTTTGGTAAGGCCCAACTAGCTAAAAGCATGTAATTTTTTTCAATTAATATTATTTGTTGTTAATTGCATATATATATATATATATAGTAACTGTATTTTTGTTTTTTGCGAGTCAGTACATCCCAAGGATATCGTAGCACTCCTACCAAGTGATAAGACCCCAGTTGTGCTAAGTTTCTACACGAGAGAGTGGCGCATGAACTACTTGGGGAATTTGTTAACCAAGGCTCTGTCCCCAAAGGATTTTACTAAATTCCTTGCTAGCAATTGCCTATATATTGGGGACACATTGTTCTTCGAGCTCATAGAGGGTGTAGGGCTCATTGTCTTCAAAGCCATCATAATCAGAGCTTCTTGTTTTTCTTACAATATATGTTTAGTCAGAATAAAAACATTTCTATTCAAATCTATGTACTATGTTTGTAACAATATTTTTATGCTTACTGAATTTTTAATAATTTAAGTGACATATTTGGACAATAATAAATTGTATATGTGCGATTTGGTGTGTGTATGATTTTAAAAACCATTTTAAACTGTACCATTCAAAACCATTTTCTAAACGTATTCTAAAAACCATTGAAAATTACTTTTGTAAACCAAATTCAATCATTTTCAAAAAAGTTTAAACTCTAAAAGTTTTTAGAGTGTAAAATAATACCGACGCCAGTCATCCATCGCATCATATGTTGGTAAAAATGACATAAGATGCGATGTCAGCCATTCTCATAAATCAACACATGCGACATCACACGCCATTCGATAGCAACATTTACTTCATTTTTAAAACCTTTAACTTTGGTTAAAAATTAACCGAGGTAAAAAATCTATCATTTACCTCGATTATTTTTTATCAAAGGTAAAAAAAATTTGACTTCAAAATAAAATTAACTGAGGTAAAAGAACTTTTTACCTCAGTTATTTGCCCCAAACCAAATAATCGGGCTAAAAAACACGAAGTAAAAAGTTCTGTTTCTTGTAGTGATGAATATAGCAGTAAAAGTGAAGGGCTTAGAGGTACAATTCAAATGGATATACATACGGCTTATGATATTGTTAAAGGGGAAGCTTTGGAGGAAATCATGAAAGGTTTAGGGCTACCTGCTCCATTTATAAAATGGATAATGTTGTCTGTATCTTCACTATCTTTCAGGTATGTGGCGAATGGATGTCCAATGAGTATGATTCAAGCTAAAATAGGCATATGGCAGGGGGATCCCCTATCTCCACTGCTCTTTGAACTAGTAAGGAAATATATGTCTAGATGTTGGCAATATACAGACCGGAATGCAGAGTTTAAGTACCATCCAAGGTGTGATGTGTTGAAGATGATCAGCTTAATTTTAGGTGATGATGTGTTAATATTTTCTAGAAGAGATTAGGCATTAGTGGAAGCTTTTATGCAATCTTACTGGACATTTGAAAGATCAACAAGGCTTAGAGTTAATAAAGGAAAATTTAAAGTGCATTTTAAGGTGGTGGATGAGGTATCGAAGCTAAAGATAATGCAGATCACAAGTTTTGATGAGGGAGTGCTCCCATTAAGGTATCTTGGTGTTCCATTGGCAAGTAGAAAACTGACTATTTAGATGTGTCAACCTCTGGTAGGGAAAATAGTGGGCAGGATATAACAATCGAGTGCAAAGGTGTCTAGTTATGAAGGTCATTTGCAACTTATTAAAAGTGTGCTATTTGCAGTCACGAATAATTGGATGCAGGCTTTTCCTTACCAAAAAGCGATTCTCAAATATGTTAAGGCTATTTGTAGGTCATATCTTTGGAACGATGGTGAATCTATAACTAGGAAAGCTCCAGTTTCTTGGGATAAGGTTTGCGACCTTATGGAATTAGGAGGACTTAATGTTATATCGTTAGTGGAGCAAGCATTAGTAACACATTGCAGAACTAGAAGACAGTTCTACAATATAATCACAATAAAATTGTTCTACAATTAAAGGCAGTTCTACAATAAAATTACATTCAATGGGTTGCCTTTGATTATTTATATGGCCCAAATAATTAAAACTAGGGGTTTCTTCAACCCTTAGCCCATTTTCTTGCGCCCTCTCCTCTCTCCAAACTTGCAGCGGCGCCGATAATTTCCTTTCTTCTCATTTTTATTTTGCATATTCGACCTCATCCTCTTCTCACTTTGCCTCTTTCTCGTCAGCCCTTTGCCGCCGCACATTGCCACCACCCACCATCGTATGCCTCTGCCCTCTCCCTTTTCTCACATTTCCTCTTCCTCGTCAGTTCTTCGCTGCCACACATCTCCACCATCTGCCACTATACGCCTCCACCTCCACTTCCGCCACAACTTTATGCCTTCGTGGTTGCCACCACTACTGTATCCATCTCCGATTTTGCTATTTGAGGTTTGATATTTGGTTAATGATTGAGGTTCGTATTTTTAGTTAGATTTGAGCTAGAAGTTAGATTTGAGCTAGAAGTTAGATTTTACAATTTGGGTTTGAGATTATATGTTGAATGTGTATTACTTTGAGGCTATCGTATTCCATTTTGTGTTTTTTATTGCTGTAATCTTTGTTTCGCTGCTTTGTTTTTTAAACCCCCTGATATTGGTTCTAAATTGGGAACTGAATTCAGATCCGATTAAAGTCAGTTTTTTACCGTCTCTGATCGTTGCACAATCAAAGGCGATGACAATCAAATGTGGAGCCACAAAAGGCACCTTAAAACATCATTCTGTGGTATGAAGGAACCGCCTTTAATGACTATGTTTTCCACTAGTGAGAGATCCTATAAAAAATGTAAGATTCTCATCAGGATATTGATTCGCTTCTTGCAAAAATCATGAACAGTTGGCAGAGAGAATCGTACAACACAATAGTATCACTTCACCAAATAGAGATCTCCCAAAACTGCAACATCACTTGATCCAAAATATGATCTATGTTGTTTAAACTGTAAACACTTTATAAAACACATATCGATGTTGTGCGGAATGGAGAAAGAACAGAAAATATGAACGAAAATAACAAGACACAAGATTTACGTGGTTCACCAATTTGGCTACATCCACGGGAGACGGATTCACTATTTTTGTGCGGAACAGAATTAGAGTTGGTTTACAGAGAGAAGAGAGACACTTTATATGCTGTCTCCACTAAACCCTAACAAACTGGGCCAAAAACACAATTCAGCCCAAATCAACAGCAGTCCAATAAATAGACAAGCTATACCGTCGGAGGCGACTGCCGCCCCCCGGACCCCCAGGCCAGGGTCGCAGAAGCGGCTATTACAGTATTCAAGGCATACCAACAAATCTCCACCTTGACTTGAATCCTCAAAGTAGAAAACTCCAGATGCACCATTACAGTGCTAGATGAGTAGACTTCGCCCTCCACTCCCGGGACTGCCCATAGAGCTCCTAATCAGCTCTGATGTTGAGCAAGTCCAAACAGTGTTGAAAATTGCTATGTGGAACAGGTTTGGTGAACATATCAGCGGGGTTGTCAGCAGTTCCCACTTTCTTCACCCTGATTCTCCTCTCACTCCTCAAGAAATGATATCTGACATCAATATGCTTGGTCCTCTCATGATAGACCTAATCCTTGGCTAGGCAGATTGCACTCAAGCTGTCACAGTACACAGTAGCCTGATCATGATGTAGACCAAGATCACTAACTAGCCCTTTCATCCATATTCCCTCCTTTGCAGCCTCTGTCAGAGCCATGTACTCTGCTTCCGTAGTAGACAATGTCACTGTAGGTTGCAAAGTCGCCTTCCAATTAACCACAGAACCTCCCAAAGTGAATACATAACCAGTCATCGATCTCCTCGTGTCAACATCACCAGCATAATCAGAATCAGAGTAGCCTGTAACTAAACACTCGGTATCACCTCCATAAATGAGACCCACATCAGACGTACCTCTAAGATACCTGAAAATCCTCTTCACAGCTTGCCAATGTTCCTTTCCCGGTTGCCCCATGAACCTGCTCACAACACTGACTGCCTGTACTAAATCTGGCCTCGTGCAAACCATAGCATACATCAAGCTCCCCACCGCGCTGGCATAAGGAACCCGAGACATATACTCCTTCTCCTCGTCTGACTGAGGAGCAAACATAGTGGTGAGATGAATATTTGCAGCACTAGGAGTGTCTATAGGCTTGGCTGTAGACATGCCAAACCTAGCCAACACTTTCTGAATGTAGCCTTTCTGTGACAAGAAAAGCTTCCGGTGACTTCGATCCCTAAGAATCTCCATTCCTAGTATCTTCCGAGCTGCACCCAGATCCTTCATCTCAAACTCAGCACTAAGAAGTCCTTTCAACTTCTGAACCTCGTGCTTACTCTTTGCGGCTACCAGCATGTCATCTACATAAAGCACCAGATAGATGAATGACCCATCTCTCAACCTGCTGTAGTAGACACAACAGTCATAAGCACACCTCGTATATCCCAGCTGAAGCATGTAACTGTCAAACTTCTTGTACCACTGCCTCAGAGACTGCTTAAGTCCATACAAAGACTTCTTCAACTTGCAAACATACTTTTCCTTGCCAGGAACTTGGAAACCATCTGGCTGAGTCATGTATATCTCTTCCTCCAACTCTCCATGTAGAAAAGCGGTCTTCACATCAAGTTGTTCAAGCTCCAAATCCTGATGTGTCACTATAACTAGCAACACCCTGATGGAAGTGTGTCTGACCACTGGTGAGAAAATCTCATTGTAATCTACTCCCTCTCTCTGACTGAAACCTCTAGCAACAACTCTAGCCTTGTACTTGACTCCCTCTGTAGGTGATATCCCTTCCTTTTTCTTGAAAACCCATTTGCAAGTGATAACCTTTCTCCCTTGAGGCTGTTGAACCAAATCCCATGTCTGATTCTTCTGAAGAGACTCCATCTCGTCACCCATTGCAGCAAGCCATTTGTCAGCATCAGTACCTGAAACAGCTTCTCTGTAGGTGGATGGCTCATGAGTATCCACCTCCTCAGCAACCTGTAGTGCATAACCCACCATATCCTCAAACCCATATCTCTTGGGCATCCCAACTCCAACCCTCCTGGGTCGGTCCTGAGCTAAACTGCGGACTGTAGCTCCTGATGGTTGGGGATCTGGTGGTGGAGATTCTGGTATCTCAGATTCTGTCTGTGGCTCTTGATTCACCTTAAATTGTTCCAATCTATTTTCACCTTGAGTGACTTCAAGCTCCACCTATTTATCAACTCCACTAGTTTCTGGCACAACTGTGGGCTTCACCATAGATCTAAGCAAAGAATTTTCATCAAAGACAATGTCCCTGCTCAGAATAACCTTCTTCTCAGATGGAGACCATATCCTGGAGCCTTTAACTCCATCTCCATAACCCACAAAGACACCCTTCTTTGCTCGGGGCTCCAACTTACCATCACTAACATGATAATAAGATGTACAACCAAAAACTTTTAACTTGGAGTAATCAACAACTTTACCTGACCACAACTCCATAGGTATTTTGCACTCTATGCCTGTGTGAGGCCCGCGGTTGATCAAGTAACAAGCTGTACTCACCGCCTCTGCCCAGAATCTCCTTTCCAAACCAGCATTAGAGAGCATGCACCTCGCTCTCGCCAGCAATGTCTAATTCATCAGCTCAGCTACGCCATTCTGCTGTGGCGTATTCCTGACTGTATGATGACGAGCAATCCCTTCATCCCTACAAAACTGATCAAACTCAGACGAGCAGAATTCCAGCCCATTATCAGTTCGAAGCCTCTTGATCTTCTTCCCATCTGATTCTCCACCAAAGCTTTCCACTCCTTGAACTTCGAGAAAGCTTCACTCTTATGTTTCATCATTATAACCCAAGTCATCCTTGAGTAATCATCAATCAGAGAAACAAAGTACCTGTGACCTCCCAGTGACTTAACTCGAGAAGGTCCCCAATAATCAGAATGGATGTAATCCAATGTGCCCTTTGTTCTATGAATCGCCTTAGGAAACTTGCTGTGGTGATGATTCCCAAAAATGCAATGCTCACAGAATTCCAAGCTTTTGATCTTGTGGCCACCAAGAAGATCATACTTCGACAGAATCTGCATCCCTCTTTCACCCATGTGACCAAGCCTCATATGCCATAACTTAGTCATATCATCCTGGTGAACCTCCGAAGATGCAACATTAACAGAATCCATAACCGTGGAACCTTGTAGAAAATACAAAGTACCATGCAGAACACCTTTCAGAACCAGCCTAGAACCTTTGCAGACACACAGAACTCCATCACTCCCTGAGTAGACGAAACCCTTTCTATCTAACGTAGGAAGAGAAATCAGAT
Organism: Rubia yunnanensis; assembly: GCA_037428765.1. Classification (NCBI taxonomy): domain Eukaryota; kingdom Viridiplantae; phylum Streptophyta; class Magnoliopsida; order Gentianales; family Rubiaceae; genus Rubia; species Rubia yunnanensis. The sequence continues at coordinate 110,016,375 of CM075065.1, read as the reverse complement.
TCTTTGTCATCGATGGAACATGCCTGACATCGTTCAAAGTACAGAAACTACCATCATGCGTCCTGATCTTGATTGAATCAATCCCAACTACCTTGCACGCAACACCATTTTCCGTAGTAATGATGCCCTCAGCTTGCTCATAAGTTGAGAAATAATCTCTCCTTGGGCATATATGGTAGGATGCCCCAGAATCAAGAAACCACGCATTAGAAAGATTATTTTGCCCAGTAACAGCTAGAGCAAAATCATCTTCAGAACTGAAATCCCCTTCAGCCACAGCAGCAGTACCAGATGTACTCCCAGATTTACTAGCCTTCTTCGGACACTCCTTTTTCCAATGCCCCTTCTCCTTACAGTAGTTACAAACATCATTGGCCTTGGGACCCTTTGAAGATGACTTCTTGCCCTTCTTCTTATTGCCGGTTTCCTTGCCTTTTGTGTTTCCATCACTAGCAAACAAGCTAGTGGCCTGACTTTCTGTACCTGTACTGTTTGCCTTATGTCGCAACTCTCTACTATGGAGAGAGGATCTTACTTCCTCCAGAGACACAGAATCTTTACCAAAAATAAATGACTGAACAAAATTCTCATACGAAAGTGGTAAAGAAACTAGCAAAATCAAAGCAGCATCTTTATCTTCAATTTTCACATCTATATTTCGCAATTCTAATAACAAAGTATTCAATTGCTCTAGATGGTCTCTGAGTTGCGTACCTTCCTGCATTCGGAGACCGAAGAGGCGTTGTTTCAGAAGCAGCTTGTTGGTTAGAGATTTCGTCATATACAAACTCTCCAACTTCAGCCACAGTTGTGCAGCAGTCTCCTGATCTGAGACCTCAGTGATGATTTCGTCCGCGAGACAAAGCATAATCGTCGAGTGTGCCTTTTCTTCCAGACTCACAACATTGCCAGAACTGCTCGCGAAATCCTTCGTCAGCGGAGTCCACAAACCTTGCTGTTTCAGCAAAGCTCGCATCATGATCTGCCATAAACTGAAACTGTTTCTCCCAGTAAACTTGTCGATCTTCACGTTCAACCCAGACATCTTTCTCCCCGATCAGCCCCGATCTGATGAGCCCAGAATCCGATATACCCACTACGGATATCGCCGGAAAAAGAAACCGCACTGATACCAGTTTGTTGTGCGGAATGGAGAAAGAACAGAAAATATGAACGAAAATAACAAGACACAAGATTTACGTGGTTCACCAATTTGGCTACATCCACGGGAGACGGATTCACTATTTTTGTGCGGAACAGAATTAGAGTTGGTTTACAGAGAGAAGAGAGACACTTTATATGCTGTCTCCACTAAACCCTAACAAACTGGGCCAAAAACACAATTCGGCCCAAATCAACAGCAGTCCCATAAATAGATAAGCTATACCGTCGGAGGCGACTGCCGCCCCCCCGGACCCCCAGGCCAGGGTCGCAGAAGCGGCTATTACAGTATTCAAGGCATACCAACAATCGACCCATCCAAATAAATAGAATTCCTAATACAAAAACACAAACGAAATCATTAAAACACAATATGTACAACTTGATCGGAAAAAACTCGATATGTATAATCAGATCGGACAAAATACATCGACATAAACACTAGATCGAGTGATCATTATGGACAATGATCTAATTTATCGGGTCGAATAACAATGCTAATTGTGTGAAGACAATTCCACATTCATTCATTAACATAAACATTTAACTAGTAAAAATTTAAAAGTCATGAAGATATGGGAAAATAAAATTGAAGAAAAAATAGAATTTTGGAAAGAGAGGAAAGAGAAGAGAGAGGGGTGCGACTCCCATAATTTCTTAACACGTCGCTCATGATCTTCTTAATGAGAGAGGTACCTAATATGCCATCATCCAAAATTTTAAATTGGCTCAATAATTTTGTTGACTTCATCATCAGAAACCCACATGCTTTTAGATCATAACTTCTCAGGTCAAGAAAATGCTAGTGTTCTAAGTCAATTCAATCAAAACTCAGCTTACGATTACATGTGAACCCAGTATATACCCTTTTGTTTGCCAAGTATGGTTATAAACTTAAGAAATTTCAAATGAATCAATAAGCAAATCGTATTTAATTTATTTAGCAATGTAATTAAAATCTGTTTATAAAAATGAATGAATTTTTTAAAATACAAGTAACTATTTTTTTGGGACATTAGAGGCCCTTGCCACCCCGACTATTAGTAGTTTGTAATTTGTATACCATACTTTTAGAATATCATGAATATATATTGTATATATTGAATGTGTAGTTTAAATTATTATTTATGCATTACAATATTTACATTTAATTATAATTAAATAATAATAATACAAAATTTAACATAAAAAATGCACATTGTCAAAATTTTACATACACAAAACATCGCTAAAAGTTCAGCATCATGTTACTTAATGAATACCATTTAAGTTATTTGTACCGTATCAGGATTCTTTTGCTTTGAATGAAACTTTCAAAAGCTAGGTAGTCAAAATAACCTTCAATTTTAAAAAATTGACTAATACAACATATTTTGGTTTATTTGAACTATTTTTTAAACTTCAACAGATTTCCATACAATTTTCTAACACGGGGACTTAGATGGGAGCGAATACCCTGTTCCCTATAATTATGGAGAAAGAAACTTGAATATGGAGGATGAAAAATTAATTCACAATCAAATTAACGTATAAAGTAATTAAATGTTATTTTCTCCAAAATAAAAATTTATATGAAAGAGAACAACACGTTCTGTATATTTTTCGAAAGAAACAGTTGAATTTGGAAGAATAATTATTTTACAAACTAACCAATAGTAAATTATATCATACCCTAGGATATAGTAAAGATTTAGATTTGTATTCGCAGATATATCAGTAAAGTAGAACATTTAGTAGTTATCTTTGTCTAAAAGGTCGAAAGTGAATCATCTTTTAAATAATTAATAATCATGTCATTTATTTACTGAGTGGGGATATCGTGCACAATGTATCTCCATCGTAGGATATAGAAATTGTAAACAAATTATCATACAAAGTTAGATATTCTTTTGGCAAAATCTTAGGAAATACCTTCAGCAATACAATGCTTAATTAATACAACTTGTTATTAATATCTGCTTAATGTGGAGGGAGTAGGTGCATCTTCTCTTTAGATCTCAGAAGTTGTTGGACCATCTTGATGGTTCCTCTCTGTGCCCTCCGCTGCCGACGCCACCAACGTTCCTCACGGCCGCCTCTTCCTCGGGTTCTACCGCCAAGCGTGAGGATTATGACCGGTTGAAGGCTTCCTATTATCAATGGATTGTTGATGACGAAAAGTTGTGTTGTCTCCTTCTCTCTTCGGTCTCTATTGAGGTAATGTCTGAAATCTCTGCCTGTGAGACTGATGCTCAAATTTGGGAGACTCTTACTACTGTTTTTCATAATCGTAGTAAGTCTTCTGTGTTAAGCTTGCGTGTGCAAATCATGAATCTTTGCAAAACTGGTTCTGTGCATGATTTACATCTCCAGTTTAAGGTTTTATTTGATAAACTTGCTGCCATGGATGCTCCTGCTACAAATGATGATATGGTGTTATGGTTTTTGCATGCTCTTGGGGCTGATTATAGTGATTTTAGTGCCCCGTTGCTGTCTCGTTCTCCGAATCCGCAATATGTTGATGTTGTTGCTGAGGCGGAGAATCAAGAGGCTGTTTTGAAGAATTTGCAGAATTTTGGGGGTCCTGGAGTAGCCCCTGATGCCTTTCTGGTAGAGGCAAAATCCGGAAGGAGTGGTGGTGACACGTGGAGCCACGTACCCGCGCATGGTGGCGGCGCGTGGGGCTCACGCGCCGGCCGGAATGGCCGCTCCGGCGGCCGGGGTCGCGGCGGTAGACGTCCTTCATACTCTGATGGCACCAGTGGTCCCAGTTCTGCTCGCCATGATATCACTTGTCGTTATTGTGACAAGCCCGACCACACTGCTCAAACGTACTTCAATCTTTTTCCTCCGCGTCCTCGCCATGGTGAATCTGCCCTGCTGGCTGAACAATTCCAGTGCTCGCTTCACATGGAGCCTTCTCATGTCACCTCTGATTGGTACATTGACTCTGGAGCAACTAATCATCTCAGCTCTTCCGCCTCTGCTTTGGAGAGTGTCACTCCATACTCTGGTAATTCTCGAATTTCAGTTGGTAATGGTGATTCTATTGGTATTCATTCCATTGGTGATTGTCAGCTTACTCCTTCTTTGCGACTGTCTGATGTTTTATATGCTCCGAAATTTTCTAAAAATCTTTTGTCTATAAGTCGTCTTACTAAGCACCTTGATGCATATGTGATATTTGATGACCAAACTTTTATTCAGCACAAAGTTACCAAGGGGATTCTGGGAAAAGGTCACAGTGAGCATGGTCTCTATGTGCTGGACAGATGAGAGGCTGCCTTATTGTCTTTTATTTCTCAGAATAAAACTCGAGCGTCATTTGATTTATGGCATGCTCGTCTTGGCCATTTGGCCCCTAGCATTATTTTTACTTTGATTACGACTGGTGTTTTGTGTGCTTCTTCCTTATTACCTAAGCCGGGTCTGTGTACTCCCTGTGTTATGGCTAAAGGTCAAAAGCAATCCTTTCTTATTAATCCCAAATGGGCTTTGAAGGTTTTAGACTTGATTCATTGTGATTTATGGGGGCCTGCCCCGGTTTTATCGAAAAATGGGTTTTCTTATTATGCCATCTTTGTGGATGATCATTCTCGCTTTACCTGGCTGTACCTGCTTCACAGAAAATCGGATTTTGTAGACGTTTATATGCAGTTTGAGGCTCTTGTACAGAACAAATTCTCTACCACTATCAAGACCTTCCAGAGTTATGGTGGTACGGATTTTCTCAATCATCGTCTACGCTCCTATTTTGCCTCTAAGGGCATTCATCATCTGTTATCGTGCCCCTATACTCCGGAACAAAATGGTCGTGTGGAACACAAACATCGCCATATAACTGAAATGGGGTTGACTATGTTGTTCCATTCTCACTTGCCCTTGTCACACTGGGACAATGTTTTTGCAGCTGCTGTCTACACTATAAACCAGTTGCCCACTCCTATTCTTGATGGTGCTTCCCCTTACAGTCTCTTGTTTGGCCAAACTCCAGACTACTCGAACTTTCGGCCTTTTGGCTGTCGGGTTTATCCCTTTGTCCGACCTTATGCTGATCATAAGCTCTCTCCTCTTAGCATTCCTTGTATCTTTATTGGTTACAGTTATCAGTATAAGGGATTTCGCTATCTGGATAGTGTCACTGGTCGAATTTATATCACTCACCATGCTCATTTTGACGAGACGTGCTTTCCCTTAGCTAATGGGAGCACTGAGCAGGATTTTTCATCCTTGGATGTTCTTACTTTTCTGGATCCTGAGCAGTCTACTTCTGAGCCGGTCTTGTCCTCCTCGGCAGTTTCTGGTCCTTGTACTCTTTGTGATCAGTCTCCATCCTCGGCTTGCCTACCGCCTCCCGTGCCCATTCCGGAGGTCCCGGTTACTCCATTGATCACTTCACCGTCGATGCCGGCTTCTCCATCTTCGAGTTCCTCCTCTTCCTCTGGGTCCTCTTCAGATTCTGATGCTCCGCCGCAGAGGGTTCATCATATGACCACCAGAAATCAGGATGGTACTCGTCGTCCTACATCTCATCCTGATTTTGTTCCCACTGGTCTTCTAGCTGCAGTTTTGGTTCATTCTGAGCCTCGAGATTTTCGTACAGTTCTTAAGGATCCAAAATGGGTCAGTGTAATGGATGAAGAGATGAATGCGCTTCATCGACAGAACACTTGGGAGTTGGTGCCTCGACCTTCGGATGCCAATGTTGTGGGTTCGAAGTGGGTGTTTTGTCTGAAATACAGATCCGATAGGACTACTGATCGTTACAAGGCACGTATGGTTGCTCAGGGTTTTTCGTAGATTCCTGGTTTTGATTTTGATCACACCTTCAGCCCGATGGTCAAGGCTGCTACAGTTCGGATTGTTCTTGCTATAGCTACGCTTCGGAAGTGGCCGTTGCATCAGCTTGATGTCAAGAACGCCTTCCTTAATGGTGTTCTTGATACTTCAGTTTATATGGCTCAGCCTGTCGGGTATAAGGACCCTGCTCGTCCTGATTATGTTTGTCGTCTTCAGAAGACTATTTATAACCTTAAACAAGCTCATCGGGCCTGGTTTGATAGATTCAGTTCTTATCTACGCCAGCTTGGTTTTCTTTGCAGTTTTTCGGATACATCCCTGTTTGTTTTCTCTAGGGGTTCTACGCTGCTGTACCTTTTGGTCTATGTTGATGACATCATCCTTACTGGCATTGATGCGGGTGTGATTCGTCAGTTTGTCACCAGAACTGATCAGGAATTCTCGATCAAGGACTTAGGTTCTTTGAACTATTTTCTTGGTCTTGAGGTATCCTCTTCTCCTTCGGGTATCTTCCTTGGCCAGGCCAAGTATGCTCGTGATATTCTTTCTTGAGCCGGGATGACTAAGACTTCTCCAGTCACCACTCCGTTTGTACCGCTTTCTCAGCTTTCCCGTAGCTCCAGTGCTTCTTTCGGTAATCCGACTCTTTATCGCTCGCTTGTTGGTGCACTTCAGTATCTGACTATCACCCGTCCGAATTTAGCTTTTGCCGTTAACTCGGTTAGTCTGTTTCTCCAGGATCCCCAGGAGGATCATTTTGCAGCTGTCACCAGGATTCTTCGATATGTGGCTGGCACACCTCATCTGGGTCTTACTTTCCGCTCGGGTGGTTCCTCTGATATTTGTGCTTACTTGGATGCTGACTGGGCCCGTTGTTTGGAGATGCGTCGTTCGACCTACGGCTATGCGGTTTTCTTGGGTGGTAATTTGGTATCCTGGAGTGCCAAAAGGAAACCCACTGTCTCGCGCTCGAGCTCAGAGTCGGAGTATCGTGCTCTTGCAAACACAGCGGCTGAAGTGGTTTGGCTTTCTCATCTACTACGGGAGTTGCATTTTCCCTTGGATGGTTCGCCTTTGTTGCTGTGTGATAACAACAGTGCGATCTTCTTGGCTCAGAATCCCATTGCTCATAAACGGGCGAAGCACATCGACATCGATTATCATTTTTTTTGGGAGTTGGTGGCTTCTGGCAAGCTTCGTGTCAGTCATGTGCCTACTTCCTTCCAGCTTGCGGATATCTTCACCAAGGGGCTACCAAAGCCGTTGTTTGAATTTTTTTGTTCCAAGCTCTGCGTTTCGGTCAACCCGACGCTTCGCTTGAGGGGGGGTATAGGAGTTGAGTAATGGGATGTAAGCCCAAGTTGTATTAAGTAAGCATTGTATTGCCTATAAAAGTCTAATAAACTCACACCTCATGGTAGAGAGGTTTCTCTCATTTACATCTTTCCATAGCCTTATAGAAAGATGAGATTTGACTAAAATAATAAAATGTAAAATGTTTTAGTTGCAATATTAAAAAATTATTATACAATGTGTAATAGTTATAAAGTTTATAATCAGATTTATGCAACCCAAAAATTTTATCTTCATTTCTTCTGATTTGCACCTTAAACCTTGGTCTTTTCATGACTTGTGAAAATACCGTCTTTCAATAGACAAACTCTATTCTTTTTTGTAAAATTTAAAATCTTTGGTTAAGAAATTAGGCAATGTCTTGGTAAATACTGACTTTCCATAAGCATATGAAAAGATGAGATTGAAATAGAATCATAGAGATAAAAAATTTCAGTTACAATATTAAAAATTAATTATACAAATGCAATAATTATAAGTTTATGACCCGATTAATACAACTCAAAAATTTTATCTTAATTTTATCTATATGCAGTTTAATCCTTGATCTTTCCATAAATTATGAAAAGATTGTCTTTCAAGAAACGAACTCAAAACGTTATTTAAAAATAAATTTTTATTCTCTATTTGAAAGAAAAATGATTGGATTTACTCTAAGAGTCCATCTCCAATGAGACCATCTCATGGTGAGACCAAGGATTAAAGTGAAAATAAGCAAATGCCAAATCAAATTTGGGGTCAATTTACATATTATTTGGACTCGGGGTATATTTTATAAAAAGTACTGAACCCAATCGTAACTTTCCATTGACCTGTTGATACCCAAATCGTAACAACATCGTTGTGACAAAGTCAATTACATAGGTGTATCTCTGATTTTGCTTTCCGACTTCTCCCACTTTCATGGAGGGACCTAAGTGCAAAAAGTAAAAAGTTCACCGATTGAGCCAAAATCGATTCCAATCGTTCCAGAAGAGACCTTTGTCATCCCCAGTTGAGCTTATATACCTCAAGAGTGATAAAGAATTAGGCTTTGTCCCATGGAGAATTTCACAAATTCTTCAGATTAACCTTTGTATACTTATAAGTAATCATGAAAAATTTACTCAGGACAATGTACTAGCGCTTTATAAAAATTGATGGATGGAATTTTATTACCTTTTCTATTTCATATATAACCAAGAACATATTTCTATGTGATTCTATGTCGTGGAAATTATCGTTCTCATAACGCCCATCGTAAGGGTATTAATGGATTACTATAATAAAAATGACCATGCACTACCTTCCTATGCGCCCCTCTTAGAAATTACACATAAATTCCACATTAAACATATGTACATAAATTTGGGATCAGATTTTTGAACTGTAGGGTTCATTCAAGGATGTTTGGGCAATAGCGTAATTTCTAAACCCTATACTCCAGGTGAAGATTTCGGGCCATTCCATTGACATGTTAATGCCCAAATTGGAATAACATGGCTGAGAAAATATAACATAAGTGTACTTCAATTTCGCATTCTGACTTTTCCCACTTTCTTGGAGGGACCAAATTGCAAAAGGTAAAAAATTCACTGATTGTTCTAAAATCAATTCTAATCATCCCGTAAGGGTCCTTTCCATTCTCAGTCAAACTTATAATCCCTAAGAGTGATAAAGAAGTTGGCTTAGTCCCATGGAGACTTCCACAAGTTCTTCTGATTAACCTTTGTATACTTATAAGTAATCATCTACTATTTTCTCTAATCACGTACTATTGCTTTACAAAAATTGATGAACGGAATTTTATTACCTTTTTATTTCATAGAAAACCAAGAACATGTAATTTTGTGTGATTCTTTGATGTGGCATTTATAGTTCTCATAACTCCCATCATAAGGGTACTAATGAAATACAAATAAATACACTACCTCCCTATGCGTCCCTCTTAGATATTAAGTATAATCTACGCATAAAAAATTTGTCCTTATGTTTGGGAGCAGAGTTATGAAGCGCAGGGTACATTCAAGGAAGTTTGGGCCATAGCATAACTTTCGAAAACTGTCGTCAAATACTCACTATGAAGATTTAGCCCTTCCATTGACCCGTGGATGCCCAAATTGGAAGAACATAGTCGTGACAATGTTACATAGGTGTATCTGTAATTTTGCATTCCGACTTCTCCCACTTTCTTGGAGAGACCTAAGTGTAAAAATTAAAAAGTTTACCAGTTGCACCAAAATCAATTTCGGTCGAACCGGATGTTAATAAAGTTTCATGAATATTTTTAAATTTAAATTTGTATTTTCAAATATAATATTAATTCTTTTTGGTCAAATGCATGCTTATTTATTATGCTAGTGGGCTGAAATGATTAAGCCCGTATTCACGTAAGCCGGCATCGTTGTAGTTTAATCACATGTAGGCTAGGTCGACGGCTGATGCAAGGTTTCAAATGTTGAGGCAGAATTCACAAGGGTTCAAAATGACGTCGTTCGAAAACTTTTATATATATGGAGCCCACCTCATACTCAGTTCAAACTTTAAGTTCCAAGTTTCTCTCAAATTCCAATAGTCCCCCACCTCTTCATTTCATCTCTTCTCAAAGGTATGGTTTTTCAATTCTTCCAACTCCTTCCTTTTAGTATTTTTTTTCATGAAATTTTTGTATATATGGTGTGTCAATGTGTTTTTTGGTATGTTTTGTTTTTCTAGTTCATATGGATTAGTTATAGCGTGAACTTTCCATATATGTCAACCTAGGTACTGTGTTTTGATATGTTTTAGGATGATTTTGTGTCATTTCTGTTTTCCAAGCATAAATTTTTCTGGATTTTTGCATTTTTGGTCGCATAAGTTAGGATTCAGTGTGAAGTCGGTCGCCCAATTGGTTTACATTCGTTTACTGCGATGGGCGACTGACGTTGCTTGTTCATTATCATACTAGGAATTGTTTTTTTAAGAGACGTCACACATGTATCTTTTTACCTGTTTGTCTTAGCTATAGAATACTGAACTCATATATATATATATGCATTTACAGTTATACTTTTAACTTTAAAACAATAATGCAAACTTGGTTGTCTGTCGGTAACCATGTTCTGTCTAAACGACTGATACATGGCGTCGTGCATACAAGTCGGCCATGACACTGTTTAGGACTGATGTGTATGTGCGACGCATGGCTAACGCCGCACTCATCAAGTTTCAGGCTTTTTTGCCCTATTTATTTCTATAAAATTAAAGAGTAATTGATGATGAAGAATCCTCCAATCGCCCTTTTCCCAGGTCAGTGACTTATTTTACGTATATATACATCCATATATATGAGTTACATTTACTATATGTGGTAACTTATATATATATTCACAATGGATGACATTTAAATTTTCATTGTTTTTCTAGAATTCATCGTGCAATAGAGCACCGCCCCAGTGTCTCTCGTGTTCAACCTTGAACCCTATACGATGTCTCCAAATAAGCCAAGATTCAGCTGCACTTTAAAGCAGCAAAAAATTGGGACTAACCCCACTATGGTAAGGCCCAGCTAGCTAAAAGCATGTAATTATTTTATTTCAATTAATATTTTTTAAATTGCACACACACACATATATATATATATTTATAGTAACTGTATTTTTGTTATTTTGCGATTCAGTACATCCCAAGGATATGGTAGCACTCCTACCAAGTGGTAAGACCCCAGTTGTGCTAAGTTTCTACACAGAGTGGAACGTGAACTACTCGGGGAAGATGTTGACCAAGGCTCTATCCCCAAAGGATTTTACTGAATTCCTTGCCAACAATCGCCTATATATTAGGGACACATTGTTCTTCGAGCTTATAGAGGGTGTAGGGCTCATTGTCTTCAAAGTCATCATAATCAGAGCTTCTTGATTTTATTACAATATATGTTTAGTCAGAATAAAAACATTTCTATTCAAATCTATGTACTATATTTGTAACGATATTTTTATGCTTACTTATTTTTTAATAATTTAAGTGACATATTTGAACAATAATAAATTGTATATGTGCGATTTGGTGTGTGCATGATTTTAAAAACCATTTTAAACTTTACCATTCAAAACCATTTTCTAAACGTATTTTAAAAACCATTGAAAATTACTTTTGTAAACCAAATTCAATCATTTTCAAACAAGTTTAAACTCTAAAAGTTTTTAGAGTGTAACATAATACCGACGTCGGTCATCCATCGCTTCATATGTTGGTAAAAATGACATAAGATGCGAGTCAGCCATTCTCATAAATCAACACATGCGACATCACACGCCATTCGATAGCAACATTTACTTCATTTTTAGAACCTTTAACTCTGGTTAAAAATGAACCGAGGTAAAAAATCTATCATTTACCTCGATTATTTTTTATCAAAGGTAAAAAAAACTTTTTACTTCAAAATAAAATTAACTGAGGTAAAAGAACTTTTTACCTCAGTTATTTGCCCCAAACCAAATAATTGGGCTAAAAAACACGAAGTAAAAAGTCCTGTTTCTTGTAGTGATGGATATAGCAGTAAAAGTGAAGGACCTAGAGGTACACTTCAAATGGATATAGATACGACTTATGATATTGTTGAAGGGGGAGCTTTGGAGGAAATCATGAATGGTTTAGGGCTACCTGCTCGATTTATAAAATGGATAATGTTGTCTGTATCTTCACTATCTTTCAGGTATGTGGTGAATGGATGTCCAACGAATATGATTCAAGCTAAAATAGGCATATGGCAGGGGGATCCCCTATCTCCACTGCTCTTTGCACTAGTAAGGGAATATATGTCTAGATGTTTGCAATATATAGACCAGAATGCAGAGTTTAAGTATCATCCAAGGTGTGATGTGTTGAAGATCATCAGCTTAATTTTTTGCGATGATGTGTTAATATTTTCTAGAAGAGATGAGGCATCAATGGAAGCTTTTATGCAATCTTACTGGAAATTCGAAAGATCAACAAGGCTCAAAGTTAGTTAAGGAAAATTTAAAGTGTATTTTAGGGCGGTGGATGAGGTACCGAAGCTGAAGATAATGCAGATCACAAGTTTTGATGAGGGATTGCTCCCATTAAGGTATCTTGGTGTTCCATTGGCAAGTAGAAAAATGACTAATTAGATGTGTCAACCTCTGGTAGAGAAAATAGTGGTAAGGATAAAGCACTCGAGTGCAATTGTGTTAAGTTATGAAGGTCAACTTATTAAAAGTGTGCTTTTTGCAGTCACGAATAATTGGATGCAGGCTTTTCCATACCAAAAAGCGGTTCTCAAATATGTTGAGGCTATTTGCAGGTCATATCTTTGGAGTGGTGGTGAAGCTATAACTAGGAAAGCTTCAGTTTCTTGGGATAAGGTTTGTGATCTTATGGAATTATGAGGACTTAATGTTATATCGTTAGTGGAGCAAGCGTCAGTTACACATTGTAGAACTAGAAGGCAGCTCCACAATTAAATCACAATAAAATTGTTCTACAATTAAAGGCAGTTCTACAATAAAATCACATTCAATGGGCTGCCTTTGATTATTTATATGGCCCAAATAATTAAAACTATGGGTTTCTTCAACCCTTAGCCCATTTTCTTGCGCCCTCTCACCTCTCCAAACTTGCAGCGGCGCCAGTAATTTCCTTTCTTCTCATTTTTATTTTGCATATTCGACCTCTCCCTCTTCTCACTTTGCCACTTTCTCGCCAGCCCTTCGCCGCCACCCACCATCGCATGCCTCCGCCCTCTCCCTTTTCTCACATTTCCTCTTCCTCGTTTGCCCTTCGCTGCCACACATCACCACCATCTGCCACTCAAAGCCTCCACCTCCGTTTCCGTCACAACTTTATGCCTTCGTGGATGCCATCACTACTGTATCCATCTCTAATTTTGCTATTTGAGATTTGATAATTGGTTGATGATTGAGGTTCGTATTTTTAGTTAGATTTGAGCTCGAAGTAAGATTTTATAATTTGGGTATGAGATTCTATATTGAATGTGTATTACTTTGAGGCTACCGTATTCCATTTTGTGTTTTGTTTATTGCTGTAATCTTTGTTTCGCTGCTTTGTTTATAAAAACCTCTGATATTGGTTCTAAATTGGGAACTAAATTCAGATCCGATTAAGGTCAGTTTTTTAACCGTCTCTGATCGTTGCACGATCAAAGGTGGCGACGATCAAAGGTGGAGCCACAGAAGGCACCTTAAAACTTCCTTCTGTGGCATAAAGGAACCGCCTTTAATGACTATGTTTTCCACTAGTGAGAGATCCTATAGAAAATGTAATATTCTCATCAGGATATTCATTCGCTTCTTGCAAAAATCCTGAACACTCAGAGAGAAGCGTATAACACAATAGCATCACTTCACCAAATAGAGATCTCCAAAAACTGCAACATCACTTGATCCAAAACATTATCTATGTTGTCCAAACTGTAAACATCTTATAAAACACATATCGACCCATCCAAATAAATAGAATTCCTAATACAAAAACACAAATGAAATCATGAAAACACAATATGTACAACCTGATCGGAAAAAACTCGATATGTATAATCAGATCGGACAAAATACATCGACATAAAAACTAGATCGAGTGATCATTATGGACAATGATCTAATTTATCAAGTCCAAGAACAATGCTAATTGTGTGAAGACAATTCCACATTCATTCATTAACATAAACATTTAACTAGTAAAAATTTAAAAGTCATGAAGATATGGGAAAACATAATTGCAGAAAAAATGGAATTTTTGAAAGGGAGGGAGAGAAGAGAGAGGGGTGCGACTCCCATAATTTCTTAACACGTCGCTCATGATCTTCATAATGAGAGAGGTACCTAATATGCCATCATCCAAAATTTTAAATTGGCTCAATAATTTTGTTGATTTCATCATCAGAAAACCACATGCTTTTAGATCATAACTTCTCAGGTTAAGAAAATGCTACTGTTCTAAGTCAATTCAATCAAAACTCAGCTTACGATAACATGTGAACCCAGTATATACCCTTTTGTTTACCAAGTATGGTTATAAACTTAAGAAATTTCAAATGAATCAATAAGCAAATCGTATTTAATTTATTTAGCAATGTAATTAAAATCTGTTTATAAAAATGAATGAATTTTTTAAAATAAAAGTAACTATTTTTTTGGGACATTAGAGGCCCGTGGCACCCCGACGATTGGTATTGTGCAATTTGTATACCATACTTTTAGAATATCATGAATATATATTGTATATATTGAATGTGTAGTTTAATATTATTATTTATGCATTATAATATTTATATTTAATTATAATTAAATAATAATAATACAAAATTTAAAAGTTCAGCATCATGTTACTTAATGGATACCATTTAATTTATTTGTACCGTATCAGGATTCCTTTACTTTGAATGAAACTTTCAAAAGCTAGGAAGCCAAAATAACCTTCAATTTTTAAAAATTGACTAATACAACATATTTTGGTTTATTTGAACTATTTTTTAAGCTTCAACAGATTTCCATACAATTTTCTAACACGGGGACTTAGATGGGAGCGAATACCATGTTCCCTATAATTATGGAGAAAGAAAGTTGAATATGGAGGATAAAAAATTAATTCACAATCAAATTAACGTATAAAGTAATTAAATGTTATTTTCTCCAAAATAAAAATTTATATGAAAGAGAAAAACACGTTCTGTATATTTTTCCAGTGGCCAATACCTTGGATTGAATAATCCGTGGATAAGGTCAAACTAATAAATCAACGCTTATAGACGGCTCAAAGTTGACAAAAGAGTTACGCAGACCATCAGAGGAGGTATTTGGAGTTTGGAGTGGGTGATCAGGTGTTTTTGAAGGTAACCCCTCACAAGGGTCTAGTCCGGCATGGCAAGAAAGGAAAACTGAGTCCTAGGTACATTGGCCCTTTCGAGATCATACAACGAGTCGGGCCAGTTGTGTATCGACTTAACCTGCCTAGCCAGTTGGGGAAATTACACAATGTTTTTCATGTGTCACTTCTGAAAAAGTACCACCCTGACCCCAGACAAGTGTTAAACCATGAAGACTTAGCAGTGAACGAAAAAATAATGTACAAGGAAAATCCCGTGAAGATATTGGATCGAAAAATCAAAACCTTGCGAACTGGGGAGATTCCTATGGTCTTGGTGTTTTGGAGAAATCAAAAGGCCGAGGAAGAAACTTGGGAGTTGGAAGCTGAAATGAAGGATAATTACCCGGAGTTGTTCGCCGGAAATGGAAATTTTAGTGACGAAATTCATTAAGGGGGGAGATTGTAAAAACCCCTACCGAAATAGGAATTAGAGAACATGTAGTAATTAGATTTTATCAAATATTCCAATCTTTCCCTTAATTTTCAGAGAAATATATATATGTATATATAAATAAAAAAATATAATAATAATACTAATAACAATAAGTAAATAAATAAATAAGTAAGAGAAATTACCAAGAAGAAAATGTACATAATTATACATACATATATGTATAGTATATGACAGTAGTAACAATAAACAAATAAATGTGCAAAGGAATAATTAAATGCAAGAAAATTACTATGAAGAAAAGCTGGCAACGGATGTGAAAAATTATCCAAAGTAATTTTTTTTGGAGCAAGTGGTATTACCCGGAAGAAATGAACAGCGGACGTGAAGGAATTTGTCCAAAGTAGTTTTGGGCAAGTAGGCTTGAGGTTTACAGGATAAAATTTTAGGTTGAGTAGGTGTCAGAACCCTATATTTTACCTAGTATAAATATCAGTGATATCCTCCCCAAAACTTAGAGCCTTAAGACACTTTGAGTACAAAAATTCAGAAGGTTAAGCAGTGAAGTAGAAGCGGCGGTTGTCAAGCCAAGTTTAACTAAGGTGAGTGTTGCATCACCCTAGCACGAATATGTATACATATATATATAATGCCATCGGAACCTGACTCTCTCAAACTGAACCCCTGTTGAAGCTCTACCTCTCGAACCCCTACCAAAACTCCACCTCTCGAACCCCTGTTGAAAATCTACCTCTAGAAACCCTACTGTTGAAACTCTACCTCTCGAACCCCTGCCAAAACTCCACCTCTCAAACCACTGTTGAAACTCTACCTCTCAAAACCCTAGTGTTGAAACTCTACCTCTCGAAACCCTACTGTTGAAACTCTACCTCCCCAACCCCTACCAAAACTCTACCTCTCGAACTCCTGCCACAACTCTACCTCTCGAACTCCTGCCACAACTCTACCTCTCGAACTCCTACCACAACTCTACCTCTCGAACTCCTGCCACAACTCTACCTCTCGAACTCCTGCTACAACTCTACTTCTCGAATCCTACTGAAAATCCCATCTCGAACCGCCACTGGAAACATGTATCCCTCGAACTAGTATTACTAATACCTTTACCTATGTAACATTACACCTCAAACCTATGTCTCGAACTAGTACCACTGAAACCTTTACCTCTCGAACCTTACCTCTAGCACTACTGAAACCCTTACATCCCGAACTGTACCCCTCGAACCTTACCCCTCGAACTAGTACCACCGAAACCTTTACCTCTCAAACTTACATCTCAAACCTTACCTCTAGTACTAGTACTACTGAAACCTTTACCTCTCGAACATACCCCTCGAACCTTACCTTTTAAACTAGTACTACTGAAACCTTTACCTCTCGAACTTACCTCTTGAACTAGCACTACTGAAACCTTTACGGACTCACCTCTCGAACCTTACCCCTCGAACTAGTACCATCTGATACCCAAACCATCTGAACCTTCTCCACTCAAATTCTTTACTTAAACCTCATGTATTCGAACTCAACTACGAGTAATTAAACCCCTATACCCAACTCATCTGCTCGAACCTGGTATTTGAAACCGAATACTCGAACCTTTCTACTCGATACTCGAGCCATACAAGAGAGATATGACGGTTACACTCAAATGATGGTATTTACTAACTTTTGAAATAAGTGTGTATTTTATTACACTGTACTAGACTATTATGAAACTGAACTCCTGAATTGCTCTGACATTTTCTATGAAAGACCGGCTTGTACTTTATCTTGCCTTGTCAAACTTGAATCATATACTGCTCTGATGACCGGCTTGTACTTTATCTTCCTGTGTCAAACTTGAATTACCTACTACCTGATTACCTGTCTGTGATTTCTGGGGCCCTGGCGCAATTGTAGTTTGGTCGAAGTCGGCGGGGAATGGTACTGACCGGACCGTCTGATTAGACCGACTACACGTGGAGTTTGGTATGGTAGCATAGCCACCTGAATGATACGAGCTCGTAACTAAACACCGACGTGAATGGGAAAGTAAATTCTGAACTGATAGCCTTCGGGCATCACTGACTGGGTTATGTCGTGTATGTTAGTCATAGTTTCCATATAGGCACTTGGCAGCAACTCGGCATTAACCACCTGTATCCTTTTACTGTGTGCTAGGACATACGTGGTTAGTTGTTAATTGTTAATTGTTATTCTGTGATCACTAAAACTCAACTGGGTAATACCGACGATGGAACCTCACTAAGCAAAGAGCTTACCCTAGTTAAACAACCTTTTTTTCAGGTGAAGAAGAACAGTAAGAGAAAAGTGCTTGATGTCTTTACTTCTTTTGAGAAGGATCTTGGCTATTTGAATTTTTATGTGAACTTTGATGCTGTAACAGTTAGGAGAAACTTTTTTTTAACAACTGTAACAAATCCTTTTCACTGTAATAGTAAATTAGGATTTTTTTTAAATTGACTTAAAATGCTTCCGCATAAAATTTAATTGCTCGTTAATACTGGCCCTTTCAGTAGCACGCTCAAACCCGACCCGATACTTGCGTTTTGGGTATGGGGATGTTACAGTACATCTTCATGTTGGCCGAAAAAGGTGACCCCGTTTCTCGTACCATTTTTACAACTCTGTTATAGAGTGCCGGCGAAGAGGCAACTCTGTTTCCTCTGGTTTCCTATCGTGATTTCCCCTTGAGATATGTAGGGTTTCAATTTGGGCCAATTGGGTTTCAGCCCAATTGGCCATCCTTCTTTTTTTCCCTTTATGCAAATAAGTTTTATTTAAAAAATGATGTTATTTTGTTTAGTGAGGAAACAAAAAAAACATGATATTGCAGTCTTCTTCTTCGGTTTAGAACATACAAACATGTTGTCAACCAGTGACGTCGTCGCCTCTGCCACCGGCGCTGCCAATGGAAGAACAGGCCCTACTAGCTCAGACTCCACAGAAGTCGTAGAGTGGAAAGTTGGTGATTCTTGCGGAGGAGAAGGATCCGCAAATGATTCAACTGGATGCGGAGAAGAGCATTCGACGGAATGAACCGTCGCATGGCGGCGTTCGATCTGTGGACAAGGAAACCTTGAATTTGACATCACTGGAAATCTTCGTCTTGACAGACAGAAAAGCTCCGGCGGCGTAGGAAAAAAATTTGGTGGCGGAGAATGAAGTTAAAGTGGGAATTTTAATTGAAAATGTTTTTAATTAGTAAAAATACTAAAATGCCCTTGGCTATATTGGAAAACCATTTCGATTTACCTAAAAACCATTTCGATTTACTTGAAAACCATTTCGATTTACCTGAAAACCACCTCTGCAGAACAAAAAAATCAATTTCAGTATGTTAATTATTGTACAAACGCGATATTCGCCTTGGGGACCAAAAGAAAGTATTTTAGAATATGTAAAGGACCAAAAAAATAATATACACCCCCAATGATGTGTCTCCCCGCCGTTAATAAATGAAATGATTAGCCACCCAAAAGGGTTAGACAAAAAATACCATAGTAAATAATTCAATTTTGGTTAGGGAAAACAATTTATATACCCCCTAAACTCTTTGTCATACTTTATTTTTTGTCACTCATCACTTTTTTGAACACTTTTGACCCATCAACTATCATAATTGCTTAGTAGTGACAATTTTGTTGGGTCAAACCATTAACTTTAAAGTTTGTGCCGTCAATTACTAAATTTTATGACAAAATTGAAGGTATAAATGACTTTAATCTTTTTTATTTACAAACTCATCCCTCGCATCTTTTCTTAATTACAACCCAGTCTCTATCCTATTTTTTAATTACAACCCACATCTTCTTCTTCTTCTTCCACCATCTTCACCTCATCCCCATTCGTTATCCACGAGTGACTTTTAAGCATGCGCCACCACCACACCGACCACCTACCCCCACTTCAGATGGTGATGATGGATTGAAGCAAAGGGCGGGATTCTAGAATTAGTGAGATGGAAAGCTAATGGGTGTGATGGATTGAAGAAGAAGGTGAGACCGTGAAACGGTAGGTGTGGTGATAGTGAGACAGTGGGAGATAGTGACGGTGTATTGAAGCAGAGGACAGGGTTTCCATAACCACTGAAACGGCGAGCCGGTAGGTGTGGTGGATTGAAACAAAGGGAGAGATGGCGAGACAGTGGGTTTGGTGGATTGAAGCAGAGGGTGGCGATGGAGTCTTGAGCGGGAAAGAGGAAAGGGAAAGGTAAATGGAAAAAGGAAAAAGGGAAAAGACTATGTTTCCCCTAAATTTGTCATGTTTTTGCACGTGTCCAACGGAAGTCAAACTTGAGGGTTTGACCAAATGGAATGGCCAGGACTCAGATTGGAGTGCTTTATTTTTTGGTGTATGTTGGCAGAAATTTGGATGCAATTGTGCATCTTCTTATATTTGGATGCCATGGTGGAGGATGCATTCTCTGAATGCGTCCTCAGGAAGATTTTTTTTCCCCAGAATTTATAGAGGATGCATTCGGAGAATGTGTCCTCACAGTGTTTTTTTTGTTTGCAGAACCTATAGAGGTCGCATTCGTGGAATGTGTCCTCATCGTGATTAAATTTATTTTTGCAAAAATTTTCAGAGGATACATTCGAGTGCTCGAGGACTAGAGGGCTAGAGGCAGGAGGCTCGAGGGCTCGAGGCAGGAGGCCGGAGGCAGGAGTTTGATGGCTCGAGGCAGGAGGTTCGAGGGCTCGAGGCAGTGAGGAAGATGGTGGGCTCGAGGGCTTGAATGCATCCTCTAAAAACTTAATTTAAAAAAATTCCGACAACCCTGAGGACGCATTCACAGAATGCGTCCTCCATTTTCTGTTACAAAAAAAATAAATCATGAGGACGCATTTCGTAAATGCATCCTCTTATTTTCATTAAAAAAATCTAAAAACATGAGAACGCATTCGCTAAGTGCGTTCTCCACCTTCGCGCCCACCGCCGGTTACTGTAGCCTTAATAATAGAATTTTCTCACAATTCTATTAGTTTCCCGAAAGTCAAAAGAAAAATGAGCGGCCAAACAATTAACAATGACAAGAGTTTAGGGGTAAAAGAATTCGTTTTCTCTTTCACTTATTTCTTTTGGTGGCAAAGCACAAATTCTGTGTGCCTATATATGACATGGTCAAGTGTCGGAACAAAGTTTGTAACCAACATTAAGAGGGGTTTTCTTTTCATTCCTTTGTCCTAACAAAAAAACAGGCCAAAAAACATGGCACTCTTGTACGTCTCTTTGTTGTGTTTATTTGTCCTTCTCGTAAGCCTTTCCCTTCATTTCCTTTTCTTCAAGAACCGACCGGGCCTCTCCAACCCATTGCCACCCGGCACGACCGGGTGGCCGATGATCGGAGAGAGCCTCGAATTTCTCTCAGGTGGCTGGAAAGGCTTCCCGGAGAAATTCGTGCTCCACCGGATGACAAAGTATTCATCCATCGTTTTCAAGACCCACCTCTTTGGAGAGAAGGTAGCAGTTTTCTGTGGTGCTCCCGGGCATAAGTTCCTGTTTTCCAATGAGAACAAGCTGGTTCAGGCATGGTGGCCTAGCACCATCGATAAGCTCTTCCCTGCCTCCGGTTCTTCGTTGCAAGAAGAGGCAATGAGGATGAAGAATATGGCCCCGGCGTTTCTGAAACCGGAAGCTTTGCAACGGTATATTGGAATTATGGATGGTATAACCGGACGGCATTTTTCCTCGGACTGGGAAAACAAGGAGGAAGTTAAGGCCTTACCTCTTTGCAAATTATGCACTTTCTGGATAGCGGCCAAGTAAGGGTTGCGTTTAGATATATTTAAGTGTTTTTCCGAGTTGATTTTCAACTAAACTGAATTGAATTATACATAGTGAAAAGTAGAAATAATGGCCAAAATCTGAGCAAAATAATATTGGTTTGAAATTTTATTGAACTAATGAAACTGGACAATGTTAAATTGGACAATGTTAAATTGGACAATATTAAACTAAACTGGAAAGGTTCAACTTTAGTATCATTAGCATCTAAAGTAACATTTTTATAAGTATTACCTTAGGTGATATTTCATTATATCTAACATAAAATTTTTTAAATTTTAGGTAACACTTTTTAAAGATTTACGTAACACTTTATAAGTTATTGTAACATTTTTAATAAGTATTGCAAGGAAAGTATTATGATAACTCTAGTTTGTAGCAAGGTGGTTTTAAGATAGAAGCCTAAGATATGTTGAAATTTAATAGTTGACTCTAGAGTTTCCATTTTCAATGGAGTTTAAACAAATGTTACCTTGCCCTTCAATTGTACATCACAACATTCCTCACTTGATTGCCTCGTCCATGTCAATTATGTTTTTGTCATAAAATATTGTATCATTCTAACTCCGCCATTGTTTCAGGTTGTTTGTTTCGGTCGAGGACCCGGACGAAGTTGAGAAGTTGCTTAAGCCCTTGAATGTTTTGGCCTCTGGGATGTTTGCAGTGCCGATCAATTTGCCCGGTACGCCATTTAACCGAGCGATCAAGGCCTCGAACCAGATCAGGAAGATGTTTTCGGACATCATCAAGCAGAGGAAGTTAGATATGGCTGAAGGAAAGGCTTCTGCTACTCAGGATATCATGTCTCACATGTTGACTACAAGTTACGAAAACGGAAAGTTTATGCCGGAAACCGAAGTCGTCAATAAGATTCTAGGGTTGTTGTTGGGAGGATATGACACTGCAACCTCTGCGTGTGCTTTTATGG
Source organism: Rubia yunnanensis (assembly GCA_037428765.1). NCBI lineage: Eukaryota > Viridiplantae > Streptophyta > Magnoliopsida > Gentianales > Rubiaceae > Rubia > Rubia yunnanensis. Next base: position 109,994,092 of record CM075065.1, on the reverse strand, counting down.
TCAAATACCTAGCTGAGCTTCCGGAGATTTATGAAGGAGTATACAAGGGTAAACATTTATGAAAATAATTGTTTGCTATTATTTTAAGAGTGGGTCTCCTGACAGACGGCCTGTCCATAAGCTTATGGACAAGCCACTTATTTCTTACCTTATACACTGCATTTCTTAAATTACATATAAAATTTAAATTTTTTGAAAATAATTTTTTATGTTATATATTTTTATATTTTCACCTACAAATACATATTATTACTTGTTTTAACTTATAAAATGCAATATTTAAATTTTATAAAAAATTACTTCATTTAAGGCAAATGTCCTGAGGACTGTCCTCAACCTTATAGAAAGACCGTCTTTCCTGAGACTTTCTCTTATTTTAATATGGTATCAAATGTTAAAACTGACCCGTAATCCCTTTCCGTCTACGTTTGAGTGATGATTAATACCGCTACATGTGAGGGAGCGTGTTACAATCCCTCATTGGTAGTTGACAGAGTTATAACTTAATATATAAGATGGGTTACCCCTATGTATTACTAATTAGTTTTATGATACGTGATTTTAATAGTATTTAACTTTAATTGTTTTGTTTCTTTGCAGAACAAATGGAAATTGTGAAGTCAAAAGGTCCTGGTGAATTATTGAACTGGACTGACATACAAAAGATGAAATATTCCTGGAACGTTGCTTGTGAAGTATTGAGACTTGCACCTCCTGTCCAAGGGAATTTTAAAGAACCTCTCACCGACTTCATGTACAAAGGTTTCTCAATTCCCAAAGGATGGAAGGTAAAAAAATATTTTAAATCATTTTATTCCACACTTTATTTTTGAAATTTAATGATTATTTTGTCTATAATATACACCAATGACCTACCTAACACCTAAAACCATTAGTGTTGTATCGGAAAAAAAAGAACAAATAAAAATCACACGTGAATTGATTCGTGACCTTGTTTAAGCAGGTATACTGGAGTGTAAATACAACACACAGAAACGCAGAATATTTTCCAGAGCCGGAAAAATTCAATCCGGCAAGATTTGAAGGAACTGGACCTGCCCCGTATACATTTATACCCTTTGGGGGAGGACCTCGAATGTGCCCCGGAAAAGAGTATGCCCGATTGGTAATACTCATTTTTGTTCACCACCTCGTGAAAAGGTTTCGATTCGAAAAAGTCATCCCAGACGAGAAAATTGTGGTGGATCCGATGGCGGTTCCGGCCAAAGGACTCCCCGTCCGGCTCTATCCTCATGCATCATAAAATAACTGCTGTTTTCTAGGGTGCTTGTTTAATACTCCTTCCGTCTCGTGCATTTCGCATCCTTTCCTTTTATGGTTATTTTTTAAAAAATATTATCGCACTTTCTCTGTTTGGCAACATCTGTTAAATTTTAATCACTCATTTTACTTATTTGTTTCTATATTCTATTTCTTTTATTCTTTTCATTTATTATAAATCCAAATGCATAAAATGTGATGTCAAATATTGAAAAACAGAGGGACTGTGCATGCAAGATTCGAAATCAATAAATGCATAATCATGTTCAGTTAAATTTTTTCCATTGAAAAATGATTTCTTATATTAATAGATTTGTGAGTAGATTTGTTAGAAGTTTATTGTTGGTACAATGGTGCTATATAAAGGCACTATATGCAGAAGTACAAATGAAAAAAAGATTCTAGCTATAGTACAAGATATCCATAGAATATGACAAAATATCTCCTTAACACTCCTCCTCAAGTTGGAGCATGTGGATCACGAATGCCCAACTTGCCGAGAAGAGTCTGAAATGACCGTCGTCCAAGAGCTTTAGTAAATAAATCCATAGGTTGACTGGAAGTGCGAATATGATGAGTAGCAACTTCTCTGGACTGTACCAAATCACGAATAAAATGACAGTCAATCTCAATATGCTTCGTCCTCTCATGAAACACAGGATTGGCTGCAATATGGAGGGCTGCCAGGCTGTCACAATATAAACGCATCAGAGAAGAATGACCAACTCCCAAATCGCGAAGAAGGGACATAAGCCATATCCTCACAACAAACAACAGCCGTGGCCCGATACTCAGCTTCAGCAGAAGAACGAGAAACAGTCGGTTGTTTCTTTGTCTTCCAAGAAATAGGTGAGTATCAGAGCTAAAATCCTAAAAACCTAAATCCTAAAATATCACCACTGTGCCTCACGCGCCGCTTCCGCCATCGCCAGTCCTTCACGCGTCGCTTCCGCCATCGCCAGTCCCTCACGCGCCACCGCCGTCGTCGTATCTGTACTAGGATCTGCCACAGTCATCCCTGTTCCTGTCACCATGAATCTTTTTGATCATGTTGAAATTGAAGATATTGGCCTTGCTCTTAATCCTGTTTCTGATTATGTAGCCGCCGCCGTAGGACCACCAATCTATGTGGCACCACCGCCTATCTACGCCGCTGCAAAAGCTGATCTGATCACCACCGATAACGCCGTTCCCGCCGTGGCACCACCAGTGAATGCACTGCCGCCGCCACCGCATCCTCTGGGCTTTCCTGCTACCGATTTTGCCATCTTCTAGGCTGCCGTACAGGCCGTAGCTATGGCCGTTGCACAGGCCATACGCTAGTCATCTGGTGCCTCTTCTCATGCTTTGCCTACCAGTCATCCATACTATGTTCATCCGTCAGATAATCCAGGTTTGAGAATTTGTCATGAGATCTTTAAGGGTGATAATTATAATGAATGGAGTGAATCCATGTTTAATGCATTTTCTGCAATACATAAGGAGGGTTTTCTTAATGGTTCTGTTTTAAGCCATCACCCTCTGACCCTTTTTACAATGACTGGAATAGTGTGAATTCTATGCTTATTGGTTGGGTGGTTCAGAAACTTGATCCATCCATTCATTAGGGAACTTTGGGATGACCTTAAACAGCACTTCTCTATTGGTAATGGTCCACGCATGTGTGAAATACGTGCAGCCATTTCTACTTATCGTCAGAATGTTCAGTCTGTTGCTGCTCATTATAACAAATGTAAGAAGTTGTGGGATGAATTGAATACTTACTTACCTGCTCAGACATGTGTTTGCCATCATGCTTGATTTGTTGCTCAGTCCTATGAGAATGAGATCTTTCATCAATTTCTCATAGGCCTGGATGAAGAATACCATTCGTTGAGATCTCACATCTTGACACTTGATCATTTGCCTCCTATTGGTCGTGTTCACTTGCTTGCCATTTAGGAGGAGCGTCACAAGAATGTTGTTCATGCTCGTGAGTCTGCCCTAGACAATATGACCTATGCTGCGTGTAGACCTCAGCCTACACCGAAGCCACCCGCCGCTGCATCGGGATTCGGGCCTCCTGCCGCTGTCGTTGATAAAAAATCTTTACTTTGTACTCACTACAACTGCAAGGGTCATGATGTTGCTACTTGTTTTAAAATTCATGATTAACCTGCCTGGTTTGAGCAACAGTGACAACAAGGATCCGGTCAGAGAGCTCAGCCCCAGCGAACCAGTGCCCCAGCAGCAGCGCTATTCACCGGAGCAGCCCCTATCGTCGCTGTCGTGGCTCCTATTGCTGCCAACGCCGGTTCCATTCTTTTCGATGCTGTCGGACAGCTTTCTGTCCTGCCTAGTCCAAAGAGTAGTGGAACTTGGTTATTGACATGTTCTCTAAGTTGTCGCCGACTCGGAAAATTAGGGTTTATTGGTTGCACAGACTAGGGAAATTGTCGCCGACATCACCGCCTTCTGCCTTTACTGCCGCCACCAGTTCCCCTTCGTTATGGCATCAGCGATTCGGTCATCCTTCCTGTTTAGTGTTGTCTTCTATACTAGATATTACTTTAAGTCATAGTTATTTGAATAAAACTGTTCCTTGTTTCGTTTGTCATCGGGCAAAACAGTCTAGATCTAGCTTTCCCTTAAGTACCTTTAGGGCTAGTTATTTGTTTGAACTTACTCATTGTGATGCTTGGGGGCCTATAGCTCACCATCTTCTAGTGGATCTTTTTCCTTCTTGGCTATATTAGATGATTATTCCCAAGCTGTTTGGGTTTATTTATTAGTATCTAAGACTGAAGTACGTGCCAAGATGTAGGAGTTCCTTGCCCTTGCTTAGACACAGTTCCGTCGGCCAGTTCAAAGAGTTGGAGATGACAATGGAACCGAATTTCTTTCTCTCAGACGCTATTTTGATAAGAAAGGAATTCGGTTTAAGACATCCACTGTCTACATGCCACAACAAAATGGGCGTGTGGAACGAATACACCGTCACATCTTAAATATGGCTCATGCTCTTTGGCTTCAGGCCCATTTGCCCATTGACTTCAGGGGAGAATGCATTCTTACTGCTTTCTACCTGATCAATCGCACTCTAACACCGGTGTTGAATGGCCATTCGCCCTATCAGCTTCTTCATGGTCACGCGCCTAACCACAACCATCTCCTTGTGTTCAGTTGTTTGTGCTTCACATCCCAGCTTCCAAAGCTGCGTGATAAGTTTGTATCTAGAAGTCGCAAATGTTTTTTTCTTGGATATCCTCTTACTAAGAAAGCATGGCGTGTTTATGACTTGGAGTCTTGCACTGTGTTTGACAGTCGAGATGTTGTGTTTTACGAAGACTGCTTTCCCTTTGATCTGATTGCTGACATTCCTCCTTCCGAGGATTTGATGTTATCGCCTCCTACAGATGAGCCAGCCATGCCACCACCTCAGACGATGCCGTGTCAGTCGCTCTAGTTCATTCTCCGACATCCGATCACCCACCACCGCAGCCGATGGAGTCACGGCCACCAGCCGTTGACTTCTAATAGGCATCGTCCCCGGCCTCGGTGGACTCACCGTAGATCCCTCTCATGCCAGTCGCTCCTAGGCCATCGGCAATGTCATCGGTCTTCACCGACCAACCGATGGCGATGTCACTGGCCTCCGACCAGTTGCCGCTGGGTGTCACACCAGCCTACCCCTCTCTGCCTACAACACCCCCGGTGTCACGGCCGAGCCTGTCTATGTCTCCATCAGACAGCCTTGCTCCACCGTCTGAGCTGCTCTCAACGCCGGAGTCTGCTTCCTTGGATTCTGTATCTCGGCCGCCTCTTTGACTGTCGAGTAATCGCATCCATCGTGCTACAGTTAAACTGCAAAATTATGTCTACACTGCTATTCAAGAAATAACTCCCTATGCTGCTCTCTCAACTCCACCTGATCTGTCCTCAGGTACTCGTTACCCTATTGCTGATTATCTTACTTATCATAAATTTTCAGTTTCGCATTCTGCATTTTTTGCTGCAGTGGCTGATAGCTCAGACCCTGTTACTTATTCCGAGGCTTCTCGCCATCCTCACTGGCAAGAAGCAATGGCTGATGAACTTAGTGCTCTTGAGCGGAACAATACCTGGGTTCTATGTCCTCTTCCTGCTGACAAACACGCCATCGGGTGCAAATGGGTTTTGGACCAAATTAAGTCGGATGGTTCTATTGAGCATTATAAAGCTCGCCTTGTTGTTCTTAGAAATCGACAAATTGAAGGAACTAATTTTACTGAGACTTTTGCTCCTGTCGGCAAGATGAGCTGTGATACCATGTAAAATATGAACGTGTAATTTTATTAATGGTACAAATGTGCTACATAAAGGCACCATATGCAGAAGTACAAATGAAAAATGATTCTAATTATAATACAAGATATACATATAATATGACAAAACATCTTCTTCTTAACAAAATTGCTGGAAGAAATGTAAGTAAGATAAACTTTATTTAAGGAAATGAAAATTGTTAGTTTATAACACAAAAGAGGTGGTGGTGGTGATTTTGGATGGCTCCTTAACCCATGAGAAGTACAAAAGATCTTGCAAGTCTGATCCCCTTTTAAAAAAAATAAAATTAATTCATTAGTTTTCAGAAATATTTATAAAATAGGGGTTCGAACTCCATAGAAACATGTTTAAAACGTTAGTCCTTTGAAATTGTGCTATGTGATCAGCAACTGCATTTTCTTTCTAGGAAATTCATCTAGTTACTGAATCTTTAAGAATTGGTAGTAGCGACATATCCAAAGAAAATTTGTGCCACCATCACTCTAAAATTTTTTAATACAAGCGGAAAAATGGTTCTACGCGAAGGTCTTAAACTGCATATAAAGGCCTATAAAGATCGACAAATTTGAATTCAGGATGAAAGGGATAAAGTTAGGACAATCATTGAGTAATCGTCAATAAATATAGCATAATAACCAAAACCATTTCTAGATAAAACTGAGGCAGGATCCCACAAATTAAAATGTACCAAGTAAAGAACTTGCTAATCATGTTTAGGGTTGAATCAAAAGATTGCCTCCTCCCTTTTGTCACAACACAGGGGACACAAGCAATAGGATTGGGCAAAAAAGTAGATACAACCAAAAATATATTTTTTTATTTTAAAGTTGAATAATAGTATGTTGTATATGACCTTGTCGAGCATGCCAAAGCTCAAATGCTGCTCAACTCTTCTTATTATGAACTAGTAGAGTACCATCGTGCGTTGCGTGATATTATCAATTAAAATATTATGATTAAGTTGTAGGTACATGTTGTGTCTTACATTTCAATTGAAAACAAAGAATTTTATTCAAAGTTATAAAGTTAAGTCATCTAAGGAAAACTATATGAGATGGTTAGAAATCGTTAAATATTGAATACAACAATATTTGATTATTTTTATAATAATTCATTCAAATTATTTAAAAAATAATTATTTATATGTTGAGATTCATTTTAAAAGGCTATCAGAATTATATTTATCTCATTGCAATAAATAAAAGTAAGTATCAAGTGACCTTATTAGTCTCACTGATTATGAAATGTTCTCATTTAACAGTATTTAACAGCTAGTCGGTCTAAGATAAGATTTTTTAATACATAAATAAATAAATAATATGTATACCTAATACTATGAAAAGTACTCTATTAATGAATAAAAAAACTTGAACAATTTGTTATTTCTGATTATGTAGTTTTTGAAATTTTCTTCAGTATATACGATGAGATTATTTATGGCTTTGATGATATCTTTAAAAAGTTATATATTTTAACAATTTATGATTTATTATACATAATAAAGAATTAAAATCAGTAACATATTGTAATATTAATACTTACTCTGGTGCCAAAATATTGGCACCCTTACAATGAACACATTTAAAAAAAAGTAAAATGGGTGGAGAATATTGTATTGGAAAAGTAAAAAGTAAATTTAGTGGACTAAAATGATCTATGATTTGCCAAAAGATAAAGGTGCCAATATAAAAGGATCGTCCCAAAAAAGGTAAGGATGCCAATATATAAAAAAATCTAAAGCAAGTATTTTATTTTTAAACAATTCAAATTTGGCAAAGTCTTGGGAAAGACGGTCTTTCCATAGGCTTATGGAAAGACGGGGTTTGATTAGAATAATAAAAGGTAAAATGTCTTAGTTGCAATATTAAAGTTTTAGTATGAAATATGTAGTAGTTATAAAATTTATAACCCGGTTCATGCAACCCGAAAATTTTATCTTAATTTCTTCTAATTTACACCTTAAACCTTGATCTTTCCATAACTTATGGAAAGACCGTCTTTCAAGAGACGGGCTCTTCAAATTTTTGTTAGTCAAATTAACTTCAATAACCCTTGTAAACAGTACCATTTAAATAATTTCAATTATATGGTATGTGGAATGTGGAATGAAAAAAAACAAAAAGATGTGACGATCTAGTACATTAAGCCTTTTTTATAAAAGATGTGACGATCTAGTAAACAGTACCTACGGCTGACTTGCGACTTTGTTTTGAATAACAAATGACCATTCATTAATAAAAATCAAAACACCCAGATGGCAACCACACGATCATTTAAATGGTTGGGTGTATGGTCTATGCCCCTTGGGATGCGGGTTCGACTCTCGGCAGTGGTAGTATGGGGGTTCTTTCAGTGGGAGGACTTCTTTTGCACACCGAATACAGTCGAGGGCCATGTGCTCTGCTACGGGAGTGCTGTAATTTACTTCTCCGGTGAGACCTGGTGTCGGGTTGGCCGGGGCAGCTGAGGGCGAGCCGTTTAATCGTCTTCTGGGGCAAAACACCCAGATGCCGAGTTAATAAACTAATACTCCATATTGTCTAGAATAATTGGTATTCTTATAATTGATACATTTTTTTAACAGTAAAATAAGTGGAGGAAATTGTATAAAGATGGTAAAAAGTAAATTGGATGGTACGATCTCACGTAATATTATGGTAAGACAAAGGATCTTAAACATAATTATTTAAAGATGAGAATGACATAGGGCACTTTCCGTCTCACCATAAATTATAGTGAGACGATCTCATATGAATTTTTCTCTAAATATTAATACTTGAATTTATCATATTTGAATTGAATGGAATTAAAATAAATATGAATATAATATAATAAAATGAACTAAAATAAATATAAATATATTAATTAAATTAAATTAACTTGAATTGAAGTCCAAATAAATTCTAGAGAATATGACAATCGACGAAAAGATTTTGTTTCAGTAGAGAAGAAATTTTACTAAACGAAAAATACATTATATATTCTTTATATAAAATATATCTTTGAACTTTGAAGCCGCAATTACGAAAGGTAATAGGTTCGCATGTTGCGTAAGATGAATTTCAAGTGAATTGAGTTGAGAACAGTCGAATTTACTGTTATTTGGTCATAATTGAATGCCTCTCCATCCTGTTTGTATTCCATATATATAATAATGTTTACAACAGATTTACATGATTATATGATTTGGTTGTTAGGATTCCTCAACAACCTTGACTTGACTCCTAACTACATGCTAACAACCTTGACTAAATCATAGTCACTAACACATGTTATTTGGTCATAATTGGATGCCTCTCCATCCTGTTTGTATTGCATATATATGATGATGTTTACAACAGATTTACATGATTATATGATTTGGTTGTTAGGATTTCTCAACAACCTTGACTTGACTCCTAACTACATGCTAACAACCTTGATTAAATCATAGTCACTAACACACCCCCGTAGTTGAAGCAGGAGCAGGGCGGATGCAGAGACTAGACCGAAAATCCAAGAACAATGGAGATGGAAGCCCCTTAGTGAAGATGTCAGCATATTGATGAGCAGATGGAACATGAAGAACTCGGACTTGACCAAGAGCCACTTTTTCACGAACAAAGTGCAAATCTATTTCAACATGTTTGGTGCGCTGATGCTGCACCGAGTTACACGAGAGATAGACCGCGGAGATATTGTCACAATAGACAAGAGTGGCCCGTTGTAGGGAAACACGAAGTTCACAAAGTAGATTACGTAGCCAACATGTCTCAACCACTGCATTGGCGACACCACGATACTCTGCCTCTGCACTGGATCGGGAGATGGTATGCTGGCGCTTGGAAGACCAAGAAATCAGATTGTCGCCAAAATATACACAATACCCGGAAGTTGACCGTCGAGTATCGGGACATCCGGCCCAGTCGGCATCGGAGTAAGCTGTGAGCGCCGAAGTAGATGATGGTTGGAGCTGAAGACCGAATTCAGTAGTGTCTTGAAGATACCGTATAATCCGTTTGAGTGCATGAAAGTGGGGCTCGCGTGGATTATGCATGAACAAACAGACTTGTTGTACAGCATATGCAATGTCCGGCCTAGTGAATGTAAGATACTGTAGAGCACCAGCAAGGCAACGGTAAACAGATGGATCAGGTAGTGGTAGTCCAACTCCGGCTGCTAGCTTGGACTTGGTGTCGACAGGTGTTGTGGACGGCTTGCATGTAGTCATCTTGGCGCGAGCAATGATTTCACGTGCATACTGTTGCTGGGATAGGAATAGGCCTGACTGATTCCTTGTAACAGAAACTCCAAGGAAGTAGCTTAAAGGACCAAGATCTGTCATAGCAAATTCTGCGCCAAGCATGGTGGTGAGGCGCCAGAGAAGAGCTGTGGAAGAAGCTGTGAGGATGATGTTGTCGACATAGAGAAGTAGATAGGCAGTCTCACCACCAGAATTAAAGATAACAGGGAGTGATCACTCTGACTGCTAGTGAACCCAAGCTGGTGAAGATATGCAGCAAAACGTTGATACCAAGCACGTGGTGCCTGTTTCAAACCATAAAGAGACCGACGCAAGAGGCACACATGACCAGGGCGGTGCTTGTCTTAGAACCCAGGTGGTTGGTGCATATAGACTGTTTCCTGCAAGTGGCCATGAAGGAATGCGTTCTTCACATCGAACTGGTGAATGGGCCAAGATCGAGACAGAGCAATGCTGAGAATAAGGCGGATGGTGGCCGGTTTCACGACAGGACTGAATGTTTCATCACAATCAACTCCCGCTTGTTGTGACTTGCCGTTGACAACCAAACGAGCCTTATGTCTCTCCAGCGTCCCATCAGATCTGTATTTATGCTTAAATAACCACATGCAGCGAATAACATTAGCATCAGGTGGCCGTGGAACCAAGTCCCAAGTACCATTTTTAATAAGAGCACTAAATTCATCTTTCATGGCGGCTTGCCAGTTAGGGTCCTGTAGTGCACGGATTGGAGACTTTGGAAGAGGAGAGATAGAAGGAGATGACGCTAGAAGATTGTATTTGGGGTTTGGTTTTTGTATACCCGCTTTGAGGCGGGTGGTCATCGAATGACGAGGGGGTGGCGGTGGAGGAGGTGGTGGTGGAGTTCGGCAAGGTAGAGTGGAGTGAGGTAATGGTGGGTTTGTGCTTGGTGTGGCAGAGACAGACTGATCATGAGTTGGAGATATGTGATGGAATAAGTCGAGTAAAAGAGGAGATGGATCAGTGGATTGGATGTCAGTGTGAGTTGGGGAGGGGAACTCTCGTGATTGGGAAAATGGGAATGTCATTTCGTCAAACACGACATGTCTAGAGGTGATAACTTGGTGTGAGCCGAGAACGAAGCACCGAGAACCTCTATGATCAGAAGATGGACCGAGGTAGATACATTTGACTGACCGAGGGGCTAGTTTATGAGGGGCTGTGGCGGAAGTGTTTGGGTAACACAAGCAACCAAATATACGGAGATGAGAATATGTCGGATGACGATGGTACAAGGCATAGGTTGGTGTGTTATTCTGTATGGCTTTAGATGGTAGGATATTATGAAGGTATGTAGCCATGTGAAGTGCTTCGATCCAAAATCGAGGAGGTAAAGAGGCATGGGTAAGTAAAGACCGAGTAATATCATTAAGGGTTCGAAGTGCACGCTCGGCTTTACCATTCTGAGGAGAAGAGTAGGGGCAAGCAAAACGCATTAACATGCCTTTTTGTTCACAGAAAACTCGAAAATGTTGATTGACAAATTCTCCACCATTATCACACTGAAAAGTTTTGATATTTGTATGGAATTGTGTTTGGAACATGGTGTGAAAAATCGTCAATTTGGAGAATGCTTCAGATTTGTGTTTTAGTGGAAAAATCCAAGTAAAACTGGAAAAATCATCCAAAAAGAGCAGATAATACTTAAAACCACTAGTGCTAGGAATTGGAGAAGTCCAAATATCACTATGAATAATGTCAAATGGTTGAAAAGTAACACTGCTAGAAGGGAAAAAGGGAAGATGCCTATGTTTAGCAATTTGACAAGAAGAACAAATGGCCGAACATGTGGCTTTATTAAAAAGAGAATCCCCACGCCTAAGAATATCTAAGACGTGATCACTGGGGTGACCGAGTCGAGCATGCCAGGGTGGTGGTTGGGAGGCGACAAACGCAATGGATGGTGAAACGATAAACGGATATAAATCTCCATGACTATCACATCTCGTTTTGAGTTTCCCCGTGGCGAGATCCTTGACAGAAAAACCAACAGGGTCAAATTCCACACTAACTTTATTATCAGTAGTAAATTTGCGAACAGAGATTAGGTTTTTGACAATATCAGGAGTGTGTAAAACGTTGTTTAGGGAGTAGTATGGGGATGAGTTTAGGGATGCAGAACCTTTACCGACAACAGGAATAGTATTCCCATTTCCAACATAAATAGGTGATAAAGTGCTCGAATTAAAATAGGTACGAAGGGTACCTGAATCTGCAGTCATATGCGATGAAGCCCCGCTGTCCATATACCAATTTTCGGAAGGTGCCTGAAGTGACACAGTACTGAAATTGGGCTGCTGCTGCTGCTACTGGACATATCCTCCTGGACCGAAATAGGGCTGCTGCTGGACATAAGAAATTGGGCCTGGCCCTGGACCTAAAATGGAAGAAGGAGCCCCAAATTGGCCCTGATCTGATTGCGCTAGAAAAGAGAAGCCGCGATCAGAAGCCTGGCGATCTGCAGCTGGGCGCATCAGCGGAGAAAAATCGGGCGGTGCTATGGGATACGGGCACGGCGGTGGTGGCGGAGGAGTCCACCTGGCCGGCCAGTACTGGGTCGCGGCTGGGAACCACGGCGTGGGATGGGTGGCGCTGCTGGTGGGGAAACGACGGTCGCTGGAGCTACGATCTCGATCGTCACATCCGCCATTGTAGCGCCGGCCACGGCCGCGGCCACGGCGGTGCTGCCCATAGGAGCTGGCGTTGTTGGAGGGGCCGGTGGGATAGGCCGATCCGGCAGCCATCAGAGCGTGGGTTGGTTCGGTGGCGGTGCGATTCCGGCGAGACTCTTCCCTCGTTAACATGCTTCGGGCCACAGAGAAAGACGGTAGCGGGTTCATTTGACTGATAATGCTACCAACGGTGTCGTAGGCAGGGGACAGGCCGTTGATGAGCTGAAGAACAAGCCGTTGATCGGTGACTGCGCTTTCCACGTCTCCGAGTTGATCGGCCAAGGATTTGAGGTGCTGGCAGTATGCAGAGACAGAAGGGAAGGAGTCCAGCTTGGCGTTGATGAATCGACCCTCAAGATCAGCCGCTCGGGCGGTGTGATTATCGTGGAAGATGCCCTTGACTCGCAGCCAAGCCTCGCGAGCAGTTGAACCTGCCTTGATCACGGTAAGGAGTAACTCATCACTAATGGTTCCATAAATCCAGCTTAAAACGATGGCATCTAATTGTTGCCATTTTGCCTCGGATATCTCGGTTGGCGGAGGAGAACCGTTGATATGGTTTAGGACATTGTGTGCCCTAGCAGTGATTTGGAAAAGTTCAGCCCATGTGTGGTATTGAACCTTTTGGAGATCGAGGATGAGAGGGATGTGGTTCCGAATGTTGGAAACCGATTGTGCCGAGTGAAAGTTGGAGGCTGCAATTTGAGGTGTGACAGGTTGCACTGGAGTTTCACCAGAAGAAGAAATGATGGTTTCACTGGAAGAAGCTGTCATTGTGATAAATAATGGTTATGGATGATGATAATATGTATATAGAGATTGGAGAGGAAGAAAAATCTATTTTAGAACTGGAAAAGAAGCGAAGGATGGAGAGAGGAATTTGGCTCTGATACCATGTTATTTGGTCATAATTGGATGCCTCTCCATCCTGTTTGTATTCCATATATATAATGATGTTTACAACAGATTTACATGATTATATGATTTGGTTGTTAGGATTCCTCAACAACCTTGACTTAACTCCCAACTACATGCTAACAACCTTGACTAAATCATAGTCACTAACATTTACTTGATCCAATAATTAAGCTATGGTCTGAACATGATGGTTAATGATGATGCAAACCACAAAATTATTGACCTAATTATTTATCAGTTGGGATGCTACAATATTAGGTACATTTTACATTAGTACATACTCAACAAGTATATTAAATGTAGGTATACATTAGACCAGATCCAATATTAATTATATGAGATCATTTTGTGGGTATTTAAAAACTAAATCGTGCCATTAAAGTAGCAATATCATCAATCTTCCGGCATCATAATCAAATAATATCGTGCACTTTAGTTTAACCAATTAGGACATCCATTGAAAAGAATATATACTCCTCCATATTACAATTAACTTTCTAGTTTAACCTTTAAAGTCAAATCAAACAAATTTTAACCATTAAATTCTATAACTACACATACATATAATACTATTATTATGAGATTTATGATACTTGATTTATTGTAACATCTATTTTATAATTTTTATTTTTTAAATGCATAAAAATATGAGTGCGTCTCTTGAAAGACGGTCTTTCCATAAGTCCTGGAAAGACCAAGGTTTAAAGTGTAAATTAGAAGAAATGAAGATAAAATTTTCGGGTTGCATGAACCGGGTTATAAATTTTATAACTACTACAAGTTGAATACTAAATATTTAATGTTGCAACTAAGACCTTTTATCTTTTATTATTCAAATTAAATCCCGTCTTTCCATAAACCTATGGAAAGACCGTCTTTCCCAAGACTTTGCCTAAAAATATTAGTAATAAATATTAATTCTCAGTTGATTTTGAAAAATTAAAATAAAAAGTTAATTAAAAGAGTGTATGATTTTTGGGTCAGTATAAAGATAACTTTTTAGGCCAGTAATAAAAAATTCCCTTTTCCTTCAGAAAATGACATCATACTGGTTTAAAAAAACTACAAAACCTTCATAATTAGTTTAAATATGGAATTGTGATAGTTTTGGTAAATTTTTAAAAATCGAAGATTATATAAAATATTTTTAAAATTTATTGCCGTCGTCTTTGGCGCTCATCGTCTCCATCATCTATGCCTCTTTGTTTGTAGCATCCACTATTTGCCCATCCATATAGTTCGGTGTTATCTTATATTCATGATCTTAAAGTTAGTTATTAAAATAAAACTGTTCATTGCTTCATTTTTGATCGAGAAGTAAGTTTAAAAATAGTATTCCTTTAATTTATCATAGAACTAGAAAGTTATTTGAATTAATCCATTGTGATATCAAGGTGCCTTATATCTCACCATCTTCTAGTGGAGTTTTTTTATCTTTAACTGTCGATAATTATTCTCGGGCTGTTTGGTTATATTTGTTAGTTGCTAAGTCTAGATGTAACTGCCAAGATAAAGGAATTTTGTGCTCTTGCTAGAACACAGTAACACGGTTCAACCATCCATCTCAACGTGTAATGGATGGCAATGAGACATAATTCCTTCCTCTTTGATCATTTTTTCCAATGATGAAATCTTATTTGAAACATCTTGTGTAGAGATGCCGCAACAAAATGGTCATTTTAAGCATAAACATCACCATTTACTCAATGTTGCTAGTCCTCTTTGCTTTCATACTCATCTTCCAATTTACTTTTGGGAAGAATGCATTCTCACTAGTGCTTATATGATCAATAGAACACCAACTTCTTTTATCAATGGACGCGCACCTTATGAGGTGTTTCATGGTAGCGTGCCAAACTATAGGCTCTTCCAAGTTCATAGGTGTAAATTTTTCGCTTATTAGCTTCCTCAAGAATTTGATAAGTTTGCTTCTTGTATTCGAAAGGGAGTCTTTTTTGGCTGTCATACTGACACGAAAGGTTGGCGTATTAATGATCTTGAGTCCCAAACTCTGTTCGTCTGTTTGACAATCGTGATGTTTTTCATGATGTTCATTTTCCGTTTGCACTACTTTCCGAGCTCGCTTAAGTCACAGATGTCTTAGATGTTGCACCATCTCCTAATCTTTTGATGAGCACTGGCCGACTCGTTTATGCCACCGTCGGATTCTTTGCCACCACTATCGCCAACTCCTGAACCACAATCGCTGTTCCCGTCTCGATCTGCTTCTGAGGTCCAGGGCTAACGGCATTTTCTTGATTTTTGTCATAGCACCCGAGCTAAGAGTGCATGATTTTCATATAGCAGAAAGTAAAATTTTGGTCCAAATTGTGGCACACGGTGGATGTGGAAGCAATGGGTTGAGGACGCATTTCCATAATGCGTCCTCCCCTTTTTTAATTTCCACCTCATTCTCCTTTTCTTTTTTCCAACAGCTGGCCCCTTTGTATTTGTTTTTTATTCTTCCGAATTGTTTTCTTCTTCCGAATTGTTTTCTTCTTCCGAAATTTTTTCTTCTTCCGAAATTTTTTCTTCTTCCGAAATTTTTTTCTTCTCCCGAATTTTTTCTTCTGCCAAAATTTTTTCTTCCGAAATTTTTTAACGCAATTTAGCACTCGTTCTGGGGAGCGACTCCTCAGATCCGGCGAATTGTTTTTTTGAAAGTATTTGGAGGAATCGTTTTTTACTGAAGAATTTAAATATACGGATAAATATATAAAAATATATATATATATACGGATATATGTATAAATATATACGTAAATATAAATAATTATATATATATATATTACAAATATATAAATATATAAATATATATAAATATGTATACACGCGTAAATGTGTGGATGTATGCACCCGTAAATGTGTGGATGTACGCACGCGTAAATGTGTGGATGTACGCACGCGTAAATGTGTGGATGTACACACGCGTAAATGTGTGGATGTACGCACGCGTAAATGTGTGGATGTACACACGCGTAAATGCGTGGATGTACGCACGCGTAAATGCGTGGATGTACACACGCGTAAATGTGTGGATGTACGCACGCGTAAATGTGTGGATGTACGCACGCGTAAATGTGTGGATGTACGCACGCGTAAATGCGTGGATGTACACACGCGTAAATGTGTGGATGTACACACGCGTAAATGTGTGGATGTACACACATATATAAATATAAATATAATTATGAATATAATTATAAATATAAAATAAATATAAATATGTACATATATATAAATACAAATACAAATATAAATATAAATATAAATAAAGATATATATGTATATATATATATAAATATATATATACATAAATACATACATATATATAAAAATAAAATTATATATAAATATGAATATAAATAAAGATATATATATATATGAATATATATATAAATATATACATATATATAAATATACATAAATATAAATATGAATGTAAATAAAGATATGTATACAAATATTTAAATATACAAATATATAAATATATATATATATATGTAAATATATAAATATGCACACACGTGAATGTGCGGATGTACATACATATATATATATGTAACTTTATGTATATAAATATAAATAAAGATAATATAAATATAAATATATACATATATAAATATAAATGAAGATTGCGCATAAGCAGACTTTTGTTTGTTCGATGAAAATTTGGAAAATAGTCAAAAGATGATTTAGGGTCTCGTTGTTCGAATCTTTTTGAGTAGTCTTGAATGTCGGTGCAGGAACGGAGTGTTGCATAGTTAGAATGGATACTAGTTAGTATGAATGTACAGTGTAGAACAGTACGAGTGAAATGTAATGCCAATTAGTGGTGAATAGCATGTACTGTCCTATCGATGGTCTCTGCAAAGCTTTCCGCCCGTTCCACACGGGGGAGGACGTATGGTCCTGGATGTTCGTCGTGGTACAACCGTCTGTGCGGGTACATGTTCTTCCTCACGTGGAGCTCCCGCTGGTATGTCCTCCTCCATTTCGTATCCCGCTTCCTCGTTGGAATCATAGTAGGCATATGGAATAGTACCTGTATGTGATGGATCGATATGGGACATGTACTGATGACTGGATGCCGGAGTGACATATGTATTGTAATCTGATGCATCCATGTTGTACTGTGAGGGTTCCCCGGCTGATGGTCCGCAAATGGGTGGACTCGCATGTGAGGGGCCCGCTTGTGATGGACCAATGTGTTCCGCATGCCCCCTAGCACGAGGCCTCCGACCTCCTTGCCGACCAGGTGGGGCCTGACGGTGGGTTCTGAGGTCAGTATATCTGACACCGGGGAGCGGTTCCTCACAGTGCACGAACGGTTGATAATGCTGCGGCCTGGAGGGCTGATGCGCTTGTTGTAGACTACGTGTGATAACATGATGCATCCCCCTTATGACGTCCGCACAATGTGGGGGCCAACTATCCAGATTAATGTCTGACATGCCGTGCAACTGTGTCATTCCCTGCAACTACGGAATCGAGATGAATAGGTCAGATATATAATTTTGAGGAGCTTTGTTGTATTCTTTCTTGACAATATTTGAAACTTAGGACATACCAAGTACTCGGTGGTTGCACCGTCCCCGTGGAAACCCTCAGCAGCTGTTACAGGCCGCCCTGGTTGATCAATGAGGGACACCGTCTTGCGGAAGTACCACTCCAAGTAATCACGGGTGGGTAGGTATGGATCCGCACTCTCCAGTGGGGGTAATTGTCGGTTGGACCGATGTTCCCAAGTGTCGAGATATCTTCTGAGCTCGACGCGCCAATCCATGCCCGACCTTCCGCGCCGGTCTCTAGTGTGGACCAAGTTGTACTCATCCCTACTGACCAACTGGGTGGGTATTGGCTGAATCAGGCCGAACTGCCTGAGAACACGATGCGCATGATGGAACTCCACGGCATGCCAGCAGATGAGGTCGACGCAAAGCAGCCAATTGTTTCTACCATCCGTACAATACTGCGGGAGTTGCTGCAGGACGTCCTCCGCATATGGCTGCCAGATGAACTGAGACAAGATGCAAGTGTTGCCGTTAGGTATGGGAAACCAATTTCCGTGCGAAGTCTAGAAATCAAAATCCAATTATTCCTATACCTGATTATGGGTGAGAGACGTCAGTTGATCTCGGTATACTTTGAGAACGTGCATTGGCGATTGTGAACAATCGTAACGTGCCCTCCACCTATGAGGAACCGAGTGACACAAATTAGCCGAACTATGGAATTGCATGTGGACTTATGAATACCGCATATTGAGGGATCAGACAAGTACCGGGATCCAAGAGCACTCATCGTCACTGTCACCGGCAGTGCCCCAGCCGGACGGATGGATGGTATGCGTTCCCATGCCCACAGCTGCCAGTAAATGCAATAGAAATGCCCGTTAATGTTAAGCACGGTATGTACGAACGGCTATGTTGACCAACAATTTTACCTGTAACAAGACAAGTGGCCCGGATATGGATTTAGATTGTGGGATTGCCGCGTCACACAACGACCTGTACAAGCATGCAAGAATCGAACTCCCCCAACTGTACCGATGGACTGCACCCAAATCCGTAAGTGCGGATAAGTAGAGCAACGGGATGAGGTGGCCGGACGTATCGGACATCAGCATTCCCCCAAGAAGCAGCAGAAGGAAAACCCTAGCCCGCTGTTGGCATTGTACATCAGTGGCATCATCGGGGAACGGACTGCGTAGTAGCGTTCCCAACCACCTGGCCTTAATGCGGCCCCCCCTGATACAAGTGAGGTCTGGTGTAGCTCCCAGGTAGTCTGTGCAGATGAGCTGCCACTCCTCCGGACGCCTGACGGTGTCAATCCCTGTTACTGGGATGCCATCGATCGGTAGACCCCACAGGACCCCTATATCCTGCAAGGTGACTGTGGCCTCCCCCATTGGTAGGTGAAACGTGTGCGTCTCTGGGCGCCAACGCTCCACTAGGGCGGTGATGAGGGAGTGGTCGATCTGTATTGCGGCAGAGTCCAGGAGTCCCTGAAATCCGGCGTCACGAACATACCGCATAACCTGTTCTGGCGGTTGGTCAGTCCAGCATGCCCCGTCGCATCGACGCACCTGCAGTGCCTCGTCATCTAGAGTGCCGTTGTATAGGGCACGAGCACGGTGCTCCTGGTGTAGGTACAACAAGTCCTCCTCAATCGGTCCTGGATGGTACATGGTGTTACCTGTGCGCAAATACCAACCCAAGTTAGATGTTTTTTCAGGAAGAATAACACAGATAAAAGTGACACTGCGTAATGTAACACATATTTGCCAAACATAAGTAATACAACAAAATCTGCCACATATATCATTTAGTACAAGGAATACTACATCAGACTACGAACGACAGACTACGCATGTACAATGCAAACCAAGTGAAAGATGGAGGTTCTATTACAGACACCGTATGACACCACGATACTAAGCACGACCACGCCTACGATTGCCCCTGGTTTCACCCGCCACCCTGTCATCCATCTGATTCCTTATCCGCCTCTCCGCAAACTGTCCACGCCTCCTGTTGCAAAACTTTTCTACATCCGGAATCAACCTCCAACTGGCACACTGCCACAGTGATGGATCTCGCACGGGCATGAACCCCTGACTGTATTGTTGGACATATGTGGTCGTGTGATACACCCGGTCATACAGGCTAGCAGGATCGTCACGCCTATGGCGACAAACGGCCAGGGCATGGGAACAAGGGAAACGAAATATTTGCCATTCGCGACAAGTGCACTCCCTGCTACGGTATTTGATCGTGTACTGTCGTTCACTAATGCTTCCGTCGATGTTCCTCGCCACAACCCTGTATGTCTGCGACGCGTGCCCGAACAGGGTGACGATATGTCCCCGTGCCAATGTATCCTGCTTCTGGAACTTTTTCCAGATCCTCTGCGGGAACACGGACCTGGACAGACGGGCAATATCTCATAAGCATCGAACCGGCCCACCGGTAAATCTGAAAATGCAATTAACTGACAGCGTACCTCCAATCCGTAGCGTCCGTAAGCCTCTGTGCAAACATTTCAACCGTTCGCTCGAACGTTGCTTTGACACACGCTGTTATTGGAAGGTGGCGTGCGCGCCGTAAGCAGTTGTTGAAGCTCTCCGACAGATTCGTTGTCAAAATTCCCCACCGCCGATCACCATCATCGAAGGCAAGACACCACCTACTCCTATCTTGCCGTTCCAGCCAAGCCCATGCTGACGGATCCATACTCTCCAGCTCCTCCTTGTACTCCCTCCACCTGCTCTCGCGCCTGGCACTACCGAGCTGCCACACCAGAGACTTCATGAGCGCATTCTTGAACTTCCCTCGATCATGTGATAAGAAGTTTGACTGAAAATGCCGCAAGCAAATCCGGTGGTATCCGGCTGGCTCCATCCACTCCTCCATATTTGTCATCGCATTTACAAGTCCTGCGTGCCTATCTGATATGACACAGATTGGTCTGCTATCACCTCCAACAACGTGAAGACGCAATCTCCCCATGAACCAGTTCCAGCTTTCATTCGATTCCTCGTCGACAATTCCGTAAGCGATAGGGAGGATGTAATCATTTGCATCGTGGGTCACGGCGACCAGCATTGTCGACTTGTACGCACCTCTCAAATGAGTGCCGTCGACGCTGATCACTGGCCTGCAGTGGCGGAAGGCTGCAATTGCCTGACCGAATGCCCAGAACACAAATTTAAATTTCATACACCCGGGACCGTGTATTCTGTCAGGTACGCCAGCCCAATCAACAACGGTGGTCGGATTAGCCCTTACAAGTTCATCCATAAAAGTCGGGAGCTGTTCAAAAGAATCCTCCCACGTTCCAAATACCATGTCAATTGCCTTCTGCCGAGCATACCAGGCCTTCTTGTAGGAGATCGTGACGTTGAACTCATCATTCACTTGAGCTCGCACATCTTTCACCGTGTACGAAGGGTTAACATCAATGTGGTGGCGAATTGAACGGGCGATCATCACCGACGTCAGATTCACGTTACCCGTGGATCGACCAGCCCCGACACACCCATGGCTACTAGCCCATTTGGTGATCTGCCACATACCATGCGAAGCCTTTTTGGAAGCTCTGCAAACCCAAACACAATTCCCAGTTCCTTCGACGACGTCCTTGCATTTCGCATACCATGTGCGAGAACTGCTCTCCACAACCCTGTGTTCCCTGTTCATCATAGAACTCCACCGAGAAATAGCTTCGACCAACTGCGGCTTTGTCTGAAATCGCATACCCACTGCCACTTTACCAGTCTCCTGGACATAAGTAGAAACGCCGGACCCAAAATGGGTAGGGTCATAACTATCCTCATCGGGGCCCCCATAATCTCTGTAGTAGGCCTGTGTATCCGGGTTTGCCAGAATATGAAACGACGTCGGTACATTGTTCGTGCACACCAATTGCTCTTCCTCGTCCCCGGGGTTCGAATCGGTTGACAAGGAACGATCATCCTCGGTTCCACCATCAAGTCCAGGTGCCGAGCCGTCATCCTCGCTACTATCATGCCGAGCATCGCGGTCGCTAACGGCACCCACAAAATCATTGCAGAAGACATTCTGCTCGCCATAGTCTACCACGGCTCTACCACCACTTGTGGACGGCTCGGCACAATCCACGTGGGCATACTGTCCAGGTTGGCTGGACTCACCAAATTCACGACCCCAGCTAGGAACGGGTGGTGGTATACTGGGCACAGCGGCGGAGTTCTGCACGTTGCTCAGCAATGACATGAACGTGCTTCCCCGCGCCCCGTGATTAGCGATTGGCAACTGTTCCGTAATAATGTAAAAATCCGCAGAGGACAATGCCATTCGATCAACAACGTTGAAGAAGAACGTGGTGGACGCATCATCTTCCACAGGATAACATCGATAGTATACCGCCGAACCGATCAGCTCGGGACACCGGTAATACATTTTCAACGAACAACTGTCCCTCACAATGGCCAGTCTCGTTACAATTAAATCAAACAATTCCAAGTAGTTCAGCCTCCGCTCGAGAGTCATAACTCGCTCCGGCATTGGAGGATCATAATAAACCCCCACACCCAAATCAAACTTAATCTGGCCCCCTCTATACATATACACTGCCAAAAACATCGCAGAACTGCAACACACAAACACGTAACACATAACTCACAACGCAACGAACCAAGCTCAATCATGAAATGTACACACAATCAGACAACACAATCATACACATACAATTAAATTAACTAAATTACTCCAGCATGTCAACAGATTATAATTCAACCCAAACAGCAACAACTGACCGACGACCGGCAATGTGCGACACTCACATAATGTCGGAACACGTTCGTATAATTCTATAGGCCGCAAATACCTACTACATAAAGGATAACAGAGTGGGAGGGGTTCTGAGACTTACGGGTCAACGTCGGTCAACGTCGGTCAGCGAGGTCAACGCGGGTCAATGGCGGTCAACGCGGGTCAACGGCGGGTCAACGGGTCGACGGGGTCAACACGGTCAACGCGGTCAATGCGGGTCAACGTCGTTGAACGCGGGTCACCGGCGGGTCAACGGGCCAACGGCGGTTCCACGGTGTCAAGAAACGCAGTCAACGTCAGGTCAACAAACGGGTCAACGACACGATCTCTGCAACCGAAATCCAATTAACAAATCAGTAGCAATTAACAAAAAAAAACACATATTCAGCGGAAAAAAGGAAAATCCCGGATCCCGAACAAAACTCGAACTGCAGATAAAAGGAAAACACGTTCGTATAATTCTATAGGCCGCAAATACCTACTACATAAAGGATAACAGAGTGGGAGGGGTTCTGAGACTTACGGGTCAACGTCGGTCAACGCCGGTCAACGCGGTCAACGCGGTCAACGCGGGTCAACGGCGGTCAACGCGGGTCAACGGCGGGTCAACGGGTCGACGGGGTCAACACGGTCAACGCGGTCAATGCGGGTCAACGTCGTTGAACGCGGGTCACCGGCGGGTCAACGGGCCAACGGCGGTTCCACGGTGTCAAGAAACGCAGTCAACGTCAGGTCAACAAACGGGTCAACGACACGATCTCTGCAACCGAAATCCAATTAACAAATCAGTAGCAATTAACAAAAAAAAAACACATATTCAGCGGAAAAAAGGAAAATACCGGATCCCGAACAAATCTCGAACTGCAGATAAAAATGGAGGAACACCGGCAGAGCAATACTGGAGAAAGCACCCGAACACTGGCGAAAATGTGACTTACAGTGGGGGAAATGAGAGGAAGGAAGGCTGAAGAAGATGGTCAAGGCTGGAGAAGAAGAGCAATTCGGTGGGAGAAATGAGAGGAAGGAAGGCTGAAGAAGATGGAGAAGGATGGAGAAGAAGAATAGCAATTCGGGTGATTTAAACCCAAAAATTCTGACGCCAAGAGCCACGTGGCAGCATACCATTCGACCGAAAATTCCACCCAAAATGCTCACATGCAGCCGCGACACGTGGCAACTCCCCAGGCCGACACGTGGCCTGGGGATTTAAAGGAGAGGGCCGGATCTGGGTAAAAAAAATTTGACCGACACGTGGCATCTCCGGATTAGAGGACGCATTACCATAATGCGTCCTCTGCCACGTGGCGCGTCCCTATTCGGCCACGTGGCGCCGGATATTTTGGACCAAGAAGAAGAAAAAATAAACTCGGTCAGGGCCACGTGGCGCGTTCCCATTCGGCCACGTGGCGCCTGACATTTTGGACCGAAAATTTCAAAAAAAAAAACACGCTGGCAGTGAGGACGCATTACCATTATGCGTCCTCTGCCACGTGGCGCGTTCCCATTCGGCCACGTGGCACCTGCCATTGTGGACCTTGAAATCTTGACCAAAAAATGAAAAAAAAAATGGAAAAATGAGAGGACGCATTTCGGAAATGCGTCCTCTATATTGGGTAGCCATTTATTGCTACTGTAGCAACAATTATAGCATTTTCTCCCGAGCTAATTATCTTCCTGCTTCTCATTTGAAAGATCACATATGTTATTATACTTGTGCAGACACCCCATCGTCCCCGCTCTCATTATGTCATCCACTTCGTTGTCTTCTGTAGTATCCCCAGGTACTCTCTATCATATAGCTAACTGTGTTTCCTTAATAATAATATTTCAGTTTCGTAGTCTAGATTTTTAGCTGCAGTTACAGATGGTTCTGACCCGGTAACTTATACCAAGGCTTCTCATTATGAGCAATGGCGGCTTCTATGGTGGATGAAATGAGTGCTCTTGAACGAAATGAGACTTGGGCAATGTCTCCTCTTCCTCTTGGAAAGACTACGATTGGTAGCAATTGGGTCTTCCACACGATGTAAAAATCTGATGGTTCTATTAAACGTTATAAATTTCATTTATTTGTTCTTAGAAATTGTCTAATAAAGGTATTGAATTTATTGAAAAATTTGCACATGTTAATGAGATAAGCTCGGTTCCCATATTTTTTCATAGTTGTTATCAATGGTTGTGTACTTCCTCAAATGGATGTTCACAATGCCTTTTACATGTGATCTCGAGGAGTATATTTACATTACTTTCATCTCCAGGCCTAGTGTGCCAGTTACAAAAAATATTGCATGGTCTTTTTCAAGTTCCTCGCAGTTTAATTTGCTAAACTTGTTATAGCTCCATTTTTTTTAGTTTTGTGTAGAGCAAGGCTGATTATTCCTCATTTACTTGTGTATCTATCTCTTTGTATGTTCTTGTTTATGTTGATAAATATATTATTTTTAGCATTTATTTTGCGATTCATCGTTAGTTCAAGTCCTACTTAAGTGTTGATTTTCCCATGAAAGACCTTGGACCTCTTAAGTATTTCTATGGGATTGAGGTTTCTCGTAGACCTGCGTTTATTTTTTATCACAATGAAAATATAAGGTGGATATTCTTTCAGATCCTAGTTTGTTGACAGCAAGAACTAGGGATTTTCCTGTGGAGCAACATCATGGCTTGGCATGCATCAAGAGCCTGCCTTATAAAAATCCCGTTCAGTACACATGTCTTATTGGTTGTCTTATTTTCTTATTATCACTCATTTGAAATTCATTTTTTCAGTTCATACACTTTCCCAATTCATGCAAACTCCTTGTGTTGCACATTAGCAAGTTGCGCTATAAGGGTTGCATTTTATTAAGCACTACTGGAAATCGGGTACAGAGGCACTAGTACAAATGTACTGGTGTTGATATTCCGGTGCTATTAAACAATTATTGCACCGGTATAAATGTATGCGTATGAAAAATTAGTGCCTAATAGGTAATGGAACCAATAAAAAAGATACCGGTGCTTATGAG